>CM068368.1:221824274-223196774 GCA_034769895.1 Magicicada septendecula
TTTTTTTACTGTTCGACTAAGCTTTTCGTCATTACTGACATCTTCAAGTGTTAAACAACCTGTTTACAACCTGTAAACAACCTGTTTGTTGTTTAAGACCTGAAGATGTCAGTAATGACGAAAACTTAGTCGAACAATAAAAAAATTATAGCAGTTAGCAAATTCATAAAAGAAATAATAAGGATGGCTGCTAATTTAAATAATACGAAGAATAAAAATTAACTGTTTGATTCATAATCATTCACCTTCTTTTATTCTTCTTCATAATAAAGTGTCATCTCTGTCTGGTTATATACCCCTTTTAGTTTATTGTTTGGAATTGACTTTATTTCATAGGTATTGTTACCCTTTACCTGGGTTATTAGGTATGGCCCAGTATAAAGTAATTGTAACTTCCTTGCTATACCCTCTATAGAACTAGGTGGTTGTCTATTTTTAATTAATACTTTATCTCCTAATTTATATTGGATAATTCTTTTCTTCTTTCCTGTTTCTCTTTTGTACAGAATTTCAGCCTTATGAAGGAGCCTATTATGCACTTCAATTTTAGTATACTCAACTCTCTCTCCTGGAGGAAATTTAACTAATGATACTATTTCTCGTGGTTGTGGTTTTTCGAACATCACTTTATGAGGACTGGTCCCAATAGTTTCGTGGTATGCCTAGTTAAGGAAGGAAGGTTTCAGCTGGTTCAAGATACTGGCTCCATTCACTATGTTCATGGTGGCAATAGGTACGTAAAATTCTCCCAACTTCCCTCAATACACGTTCTGCGGGATTACTATTAGGATGATACACCGATGTTTTATATGTCCTTATACCACATTTCAACAACTCCATCTTCCACTTCTTTCCTCGAAACTGGGTCCCATGATCGGTTACAATGGTTTCTGGTTTTCTCACTTCCACCATGTACTTATGAATAATAACTTCTAAGATCTTTTTTGTGGTAGCTCTACTGATGGGGTAGAGTTCTGTGTACTTTGTATAATCATAAAAAATAATTACTATGTATTTAAACCTATGTCTTCCTCCACTTCTGGGAAAGGGCCACATATGTAGAGGAATGTTTTCTCAAATCTGCGGTTAGATGTTATAGTAATCATAGCTCCTGTTCTATTCTCATTATTTACTTTCAATAATTGGCATATTTTGAAATTTCTTATGACTTGTCTCACTCGTTTATTGATTGCTTTTATGTACCAATGTTCTGATAATGCTTTGATTACTTTGAGTGGTCCCATATGCCCATATCTTTCATGATAGTCTTTTATTATTGCTGCTTCCGTTACTTCTGGTACATAAATTCGCCACACTTGATCTTTAATTGTAGGATGAATAAAAATTATTTCTTCATGAACACAGAAAAATGCTGTTATAATAAAGTCATTTTGTGCTATTTTTTCTCTAATTTTGATTAATTTGGAGTCTGTTCATTGATATTCCTTTAATCTGCCGATTACGTCCTGTAACTCTTTCTTGGATTTTAAAATATAATATATTTTACTAATACTCTCCTGCTCTACTTCAAATGTTCCCTTTTCTAGGTTCACTCGTGACAGGCTGTCTGCTATGATATTCTTTTTCCAGGGACATATTCCCAATCTAAATTGTATTCTTGGAGTATCGACACCCATCTGGTGAGCCTACCGTGGTTAAGCTTACAGTTCTCAAAAACGATATTGACCTATGGTCGGTCCTAATAGTTACTGGGTAGCCCAATATAAATGTATGGAATTTTAAACAAGAAAACACAACACTCAGTAGTTCCTTTTCAGCCACTGTATAATTTCGCTCACAACTACTCAGGACCCTGCTTGCAAAGCTAATTACCCAATGATTGCCTTCCTCATCTTCCTGATATAATTCACTTCCCAGACTGCCATTCACTGTTGCTGTCATCACAGTTGATGAAAAACGTTTATTGAAATTTGGGTGATGTAGCATTATGCTATTTAAAAATTTATCCTTTATTAATGTAAAATTATTGTCTTCATTTTCATCCCACTTCCATTTGTTTTTCTTTGACAGTAAATGTTGGAAATTTGCGGTCACTTCTGAATAACTATGTTGAAGTTTCCGGTAATAATTGCATATTCCCAAAAAAGATTGTAATTTAATATTCCTTTTAAAGTATCCAAGTCACTGTATTAAATAAATAATTGCTTATCTAATCCGTCGAGTGACTTACTTGTAATTTCGCTTGACGCGTTTCAGGGCATATGCCCCATCTTCAGAATAATTCCTCTTCGCAGAACGTCAGACATTAAGATTAAAATATAATAAATTAAAATTAAAATCAATGGTTAAAACATTAACTCGTCAAAATATTAAAATACACTAAATGCACAGAGGAGCACGGCACTGTCACAACATGAGTTTGACTTGGCAATCTTCTCATGAATTTGCTTTAATTTTTCATTTTTTTCTTCAAATTTTTATTCATATCTTCTCTTTGTCCGTTAATAGTTTCTCTCAATTCGTGGTTTTGGTCATTCATGGTTTGTCTTATTTCTTCATGAATGGTTTCAATTGTTTCGTTTATTTGCTTTACTAAACTTTCCCTCAAGGTGTCGTTTTGTTTCCTGGAGTTTTCCTCCTGTTTCCTAAAGTTTTCCTCTATCTTGTCAATTTTTCGCTCAAGGTTTCATTTTGTTTCCTTGAGTTTTCATCTATCTTGTTACATTTTTCGCTGAAGGTTTCGTTTTGTTTCCTTGAGTTTTCCTCCTGTTTCCTAAGATTCTCGTTAGTTTTGTTATTCCCTTCCATTATAATTCTCAACATCTCCTGCATGCTCATGTCTACTTTTTGGTTGGTTTTATCTGGTTGGTCCCCTTGAGCATCCTCTTCGATCATTTCCTTTTCCGTGTCCATAACTACTTCGGTTTCTTCTTTATCGCCCGTCTGTTGGTCCACTTCACTGTACGTGACTAATTCTATTTCTTGTTCCTGTCCAGCTTCTTCCTTCTCCGGGTCTTCTGCCCTCTTCTTTGGCCTGCCTCTGGTATGCATTTCTTAGCTTCTTACAGTTGCCGAAAAAATTAGGGTTTTCGTTATAGTAATTACTTGCGTATTTTTCGAAATTCTTTCCTGATTTAAACTCTCTAAGTTGAGCGCCATTTGTAACATACAATTATTAATTACGTCTATTTAGCCCTACGTTGTTGGCGTCATTTGTAACGTACCGCGGAGCTTCTTTAGTTATCGCCCCACTTTGGGATCGTCATTTGTAACATCTACGTGTCTTTCGACGTGTTAGAATTTGTTGTTACGTCTGTTTGATACTCTGACTGTGTTATTTTATTTATTGTGCAATCCTTTCGTTAAAATAAACCACGGGATCCTTTGCCGTTTTTTACCTCCTTGCAGGTATTACAGTTCAGTTGATAGAGAGAGAGAGTTCCTCTCTTGGTGTACTGTTTTATCGTTTTATTTAAACGCGCTTTGCATCAGCTGTTTTCAAGGTGATAACCAGTGACAGGTTATGTTGGCCGTCGTACTTCATACGCTATGATGACTGCGCTAACTTTCGCACTCTTCTCTGCTATTCACCGGTTTCCTGTAACAAATCTGCTATCTACAAAGAATAATACAAAGTCAGTTCCCTAAAATAAAGGTATTTATTGATTGAAATTGGTTTATTTTCTGGAAACTATTAAATCGAATTCATCGATTTTCAGATCGACTATTATCGAAATTACAACATTTTTCGATATAAGTTTTTCTATAACACAACAGATATATTCAATTATAGTTAATAGTAAAATTAATAAATTATTTATCTCAGGGTTGTTTGGGGATTCTTTGAGCTGTAAGAAAGTCAGAAATGCTTAGATAAGAGTATCATACTTTACAATAAATAATATTTTTATTCTTAAAGTCTGAGTCAATAAGTTCGTTTTTTAGACGCCAGAGCGCAGACTACTCGAATTCATACCGCTTGCAAGAAAGAAATATGGCTGCTGTGTAGTTCTAATGAGACCACGTTTTTACTGTTTTGGATTAAGTAAATAAAGTTTAAAATGTTCTCACTAAGTTTTCTTATAAATTGTATTATGTTATACTGGTTTCTAGTGTTCGTTACTTGGTGGTGATGTGTAGTTTTTTTGTTTATGAAGGTAGGCTTTCTCACCAACGTAATGACTGTTTCAAATTTTTCAAGCGATCTTATGGTCGGACATATCTTCAATGTTCTTGGATATTCCCGCATCCTTAGTATGTTTCAATGGATGTCTCAGACGTAGTTTCTTATGCTGAATCGTTTCGTCAAATTTGAATAGTGAATGGTTCAAACTGTAGTTAATATTTTTGGAAATTGCTGGACATTATTTCGTCATCTACCCTCTTGAAATCAAATTTAACAATTTTTTTCATCATGTTACCTCTGTTACCGTTAGTAACCAAGAAATTGATGAGTTTTATTGGCTAACCTAGGTACAGTTTTAGTAAATAGGCTAGTATTAAGATATTATTAGTTCTTCCATTTTTTAGGAAAAATACTCCTTTATAATGTTAACTCTAATTAAATTGAATTTACATAATGTTTTTCTTCATATTATTACATAAACTTAGATACTTGTATGTTTAATGGTTATAATCTATAGTTTTTTTATTAACAAGATTCTGGTTTTTAGGCACCATTTTCCCTCAACATTATTTTCTCATACCCATTACATAAACTTATTTAATATACCTTTCCTTACATAAACTTTACTTACATAAACTTTCATTATACCTGAAAGTGTTTTTTATTACATTTATTTTTCTTTTATATTTTCCGTTTACTAGACGTTTTTAATTAGTTCATTTCTGTAAATGTATTACTGCTCTAGGCCCTATTTTATCTTCCACTATAATTTATTCTAATTAGCAGTGATTAATTTCTTACCTAATGCTGAATCCTTCAAACAATAAACATAATAACATTGTACTTACATTGATATTGCCTTTGTGGCCTAACAAAGTAAGACTATAATAACTTACTACTAAACTTATTGTTTATTACAATAGTTCTGCATCTTTATCACAACTTGTGATTGATGTCTTTTTAATATTACATATCATACTACGTCGCACTTTGTGTACAATGCACTTCTATAGCACCACTCATTACACTGTTTTTTCACTACTAAAGTGAAAAGATTATACAAATGTTTTATAGTATGATATTTAAAATTCCTTCATTTCTGACTTGGGGAATGGGATACCTACTGACTTTCATTATTATTTTTTTTTAAAATAATAATAATAATAATAGGTATTTCTTAAAATTTTTATTAAAGAATATCATACCTTTAGTTTACTCAGTATTAGGCACTGTTTATGTAATGTTACATAAAGCTACCCCACTAGAACATGTTTAATTTTTATTTCAGCATTAAAAATTAACTATTTCTTTTATGAATTTGCTAACTGCTATAATTTTTTTACTGTTCGACTAAGCTTTTCGTCATTACTGACATCTTCAAGTGTTAAACAACCTGTTTACAACCTGTAAACAACCTGTTTGTTGTTTAAGACCTGAAGATGTCAGTAATGACGAAAAGCTTAGTCGAACAATAAAAAAATTATAGCAGTTAGCAAATTCATAAAAGAAATAATAAGGATGGCTGCTAATTTAAATAATACGAAGAATAAAAATTAACTGTTTGATTCATAATCATTCACCTTCTTTTATTCTTCTTCATAATACAGTGTCATCTCTGTCTGGTTATATACCCCTTTTAGTTTATTGTTTGGAATTGACTTTATTTCATAGGTATTGTTACCCTTTACCTGTGTTATTAGGTAATGCCCAGTATAAAGTAATTGTAACTTCCTTGCTATACCCTCTATAGAACTAGGTAGTTGTCTATTTTTAAATAATACTTTATCTCCTAATTTATATTGGATAATTCTTTTCTTCTTTCCTGTTTCTCTTTTGTACAGAATTTCAGCCTTATGAAGGAGCCTATTATGCACTTCAATTTTAGTATACTCAACTCTCTCTCCTGGAGGAAAATTAACTAATGATACTATTTCTCGTGGTGGTGGTTTTTCGAACATCACTTGATCAGGACTGGTCCCAACAGTTTCGTGGTATGCCTAGTTAAGGAAGGAAGGTTTCAGCTGGTTCAAGATACTGGCTCATGTCTTCTTTTTGGTTGGTTTTATCTGGTTGGTCCCCTTGAGCATCCTCTTCGATCATTTCCTTTTCCGTGTCCATAACTACTTCGGTTTCTTCTTTATCGCCCGTCTGTTGGTCCACTTCACTGTACGTGACTAATTCTATTTCTTGTTCCTGTCCAGCTTCTTCCTTCTCCGGGTCTTCTGCCCTCTTCTTTCGCCTGCCTCTGGTATGCATTTCTTAGCTTCTTACAGTTGCCGAAAAAATTAGGGTTTTCGTTATAGTAATTACTTGCGTATTTTTCGAAATTCTTTCCTGATTTAAACTCTCTAAGTTGAGCGCCATTTGTAACATACAATTATTAATTACGTCTATTTAGCCCTACGTTGTTGGCGTCATTTGTAACGTACCGCGAGCTTCTTTAGTTATCGCCCCACTTTGGGATCGTCATTTGTAACATCTACGTGTCTTTCGACGTGTTAGAATTTGTTGTTACGTCTGTTTGATACTCTGACTGTGTTATTTTATTTATTGTGCAATCCTTTCGTTAAAATAAACCACGGGATCCTTTGCCGTTTTTTACCTCCTTGCAGGTATTACAGTTCAGTTGATAGAGAGAGAGAGTTCCTCTCTTGGTGTACTGTTTTATCGTTTTATTTAAACGCGCTTTGCATCAGCTGTTTTCAAGGTGATAACCAGTGACAGGTTATGTTGGCCGTCGTACTTCATACGCTATGATGACTGCGCTAACTTTCGCACTCTTCTCTGCTATTCACCGGTTTCCTGTAACAAATCTGCTATCTACAAAGAATAATATAAAGTCAGTTCCCTAAAATAAAGGTATTTATTGATTGAAATTGGTTTATTTTCTGGAAACTATTAAATCGAATTCATCGATTTTCAGATCGACTATTATCGAATTACAACAGTTTTCGATATAAGTTTTTCTATAACACAACAGATATATTCAATTATAGTTAATAGTAAAATTAATAAATTATTTATCTCAGGGTTATTTGGGGATTCTTTGAGCTGTAAGAAAGTCAGAAATGCTTAGATAAGAGTATCATACTTTACAATAAATAATATTTTTATTCTTAAAGTCTGAGTCAATAAGTTCGTTTTTTAGACGCCAGAGCGCAGACTACTCGAATTCATACAGCTTGCAAGAAAGAAATATGGCTGCTGTGTAGTTCTAATGAGACCACGTTTTTACTGTTTTGGATGAAGTAAATAAAGTTTAAAATGTTCTCACTAAGTTTTCTTATAAATTGTATTATGTTATACTGGATTCTAGTGTTCGTTACTTGGTGGTGATGTGTAGTTTTTTAGTTTATGAAGGTAGGCTTTCTCACCAACGTAATGACTGTTTCAAATTTTTCAAGCGATCTTATGGTCGGACATATTTTCAATGTTCTTGGATATTCCCGCATCCTTAGTATGTTTCAATGGATGTCTCAGACGTAGTTTCTTATGCTGAATCGTTTCGTCAAATTTGAATAGTGAATGGTTCAAACTGTAGTTAATATTTTTGGAAATTGCTGGACATTATTTCGTCATCTACCCTCTTGAAATCAAATTTAACAATTTTTTTCATCATGTTACCTCTGTTACCGTTAGTAACCAAGAAATTGATGAGTTTTATTGGCTAACCTAGGTACAGTTTTAGTAAATAGGCTAGTATTAAGATATTATTAGTTCTTCCATTTTTTAGGAAAAATACTCCTTTGTAATGTTAACTCTAATTAAATTGAATTTACATAATGTTTTTCTTCATATTATTACATAAACTTAGATACTTGTATGTTTAATGGTTATAATCTATAGTTTTTTTATTAACAAGATTCTGGTTTTTAGGCACCATTTTCCCTCAACATTATTTTCTCATACCCATTACATAAACTTATTTAATATACCTTTCCTTACATAAACTTTACTTACATAAACTTTCATTATACCTGAAAGTGTTTTTTATTACATTTATTTTTCTTTTATATTTTCCGTTTACTAGACGTTTTTAATTAGTTCATTTCTGTAAATGTATTACTGCTCTAGGCCCTATTTTATCTTCCACTATAATTTATTCTAATTAGCAGTGATTAATTTCTTACCTAATGCTGAATCCTTCACACAATAAACATAATAACATTGTACTTACATGGATATTGCCTTTGTGGCCTAACAAAGTAAGACTATAATAACTTACTACTAAACTTATTGTTTATTACAATAGTTCTGCATCTTTATCACAACTTGTGATTGATGTCTTTTTAATATTACATATCATACTACGTCGCACTTTGTGTACACTGCACTTCTATAGCACCACTCATTACACTTTTTTTTCACTACTAAAGTGAAAAGAATATGCAAAGGTTTTATAGTATGATATTAAAATTCATTCATTTCTGACTTGGGGAATGGGATACCTCCTGACTTTTATTATTATTTTTTTTTAAAATAATAATAATAATAATAGGTATTTCTTTATATTTTTTATTAAAGAATATCATACCTTTAGTTTACTCAGTGTTAGGCACTGTTTATGTAATGTTACATAAAGCTCCCCCACTAGAACTTGTTTATTTTTTATTTCAGCATTAAAAATTAACTGTTTGATTCATAATCATTCACCTTCTTTTATTCTTCTTCATAATACAGTGTCATCTCTGTCTGGTTATATACCCCTTTTAGTTTATTGTTTGGAATTGACTTTATTTCATAGGTATTGTTACCCTTTACCTGGGTTATTAGGTAATGCCCAGTATAAAGTAATTGTAACTTCCTTGCTATACCCTCTATAGAACTAGGTAGTTGTCTATTTTTAAATAATACTTTATGTCCTAATTTATATTGGATAATTCTTTTCTTCTTTCCTGTTTCTCTTTTGTACAGAATTTCAGCCTTATGAAGGAGCCTATTATGCACTTCAATTTTAGTATACTCAACTCTCTCTCCTGGAGGAAATTTAACTAATGATACTATTTCTCGTGGTTGTGGTTTTTCGAACATCACTTTATGAGGACTGGTCCCAATAGTTTCGTGGTATGCCTAGTTAAGGAAGGAAGGTTTCAGCTGGTTCAAGATACTGGCTCCATTCACTATGTTCATGGTGGCAATAGGTACGTAAAATTCTCCCAACTTCCCTCAATACACGTTCTGCGGGATTACTATTAGGATGATACACCGATGTTTTATATGTCCTTATACCACATTTCAACAACTCCATCTTCCACTTCTTTCCTCGAAACTGGGTCCCATGATCGGTTACAATGGTTTCTGGTTTTCTCACTTCCACCATGTACTTATGAATAATAACTTCTAAGATCTTTTTTGTGGTAGCTCTACTGATGGGGTAGAGTTCTGTGTACTTTGTATAATCATAAAAAATAATTACTATGTATTTAAACCTATGTCTTCCTCCACTTCTGGGAAAGGGCCACATATGTAGAGGAATGTTTTCTCAAATCTGCGGTTAGATGTTATAGTAATCATAGCTCCTGTTCTATTCTCATTATTTACTTTCAATAATTGGCATATTTTGAAATTTCTTATGACTTGTCTCACTCGTTTATTGATTGCTTTTATGTACCAATGTTCTGATAATGCTTTGATTACTTTGAGTGGTCCCATATGCCCATATCTTTCATGATAGTCTTTTATTATTGCTGCTTCCGTTACTTCTGGTACATAAATTCGCCACACTTGATCTTTAATTGTAGGATGAATAAAAATTATTTCTTCATGAACACAGAAAAATGCTGTTATAATAAAGTCATTTTGTGCTATTTTTTCTCTAATTTTGATTAATTTGGAGTCTGTTCATTGATATTCCTTTAATCTGCCGATTACGTCCTGTAACTCTTTCTTGGATTTTAAAATATAATATATTTTACTAATACTCTCCTGCTCTACTTCAAATGTTCCCTTTTCTAGGTTCACTCGTGACAGGCTGTCTGCTATGATATTCTTTTTCCAGGGACATATTCCCAATCTAAATTGTATTCTTGGAGTATCGACACCCATCTGGTGAGCCTACCGTGGTTAAGCTTACAGTTCTCAAAAACGATATTGACCTATGGTCGGTCCTAATAGTTACTGGGTAGCCCAATATAAATGTATGGAATTTTAAACAAGAAAACACAACACTCAGTAGTTCCTTTTCAGCCACTGTATAATTTCGCTCACAACTACTCAGGACCCTGCTTGCAAAGCTAATTACCCAATGATTGCCTTCCTCATCTTCCTGATATAATTCACTTCCCAGACTGCCATTCACTGTTGCTGTCATCACAGTTGATGAAAAACGTTTATTGAAATTTGGGTGATGTAGCATTATGCTATTTAAAAATTTATCCTTTATTAATGTAAAATTATTGTCTTCATTTTCATCCCACTTCCATTTGTTTTTCTTTGACAGTAAATGTTGGAAATTTGCGGTCACTTCTGAATAACTATGTTGAAGTTTCCGGTAATAATTGCATATTCCCAAAAAAGATTGTAATTTAATATTCCTTTTAAAGTATCCAAGTCACTGTATTAAATAAATAATTGCTTATCTAATCCGTCGAGTGACTTACTTGTAATTTCGCTCGACGCGTTTCAGGGCATATGCCCCATCTTCAGAATAATTCCTCTTCGCAGAACGTCAGACATTAAGATTAAAATATAATAAATTAAAATTAAAATCAATGGTTAAAACATTAACTCGTCAAAATATTAAAATACACTAAATGCACAGAGGAGCACGGCACTGTCACAACATGAGTTTGACTTGGCAATCTTCTCATGAATTTGCTTTAATTTTTCATTTTTTTCTTCAAATTTTTATTCATATCTTCTCTTTGTCCGTTAATAGTTTCTCTCAATTCGTGGTTTTGGTCATTCATGGTTTGTCTTATTTCTTCATGAATGGTTTCAATTGTTTCGTTTATTTGCTTTACTAAACTTTCCCTCAAGGTGTCGTTTTGTTTCCTGGAGTTTTCCTCCTGTTTCCTAAAGTTTTCCTCTATCTTGTCAATTTTTCGCTCAAGGTTTCATTTTGTTTCCTTGAGTTTTCATCTATCTTGTTACATTTTTCGCTGAAGGTTTCGTTTTGTTTCCTTGAGTTTTCCTCCTGTTTCCTAAGATTCTCGTTAGTTTTGTTATTCCCTTCCATTATAATTCTCAACATCTCCTGCATGCTCATGTCTACTTTTTGGTTGGTTTTATCTGGTTGGTCCCCTTGAGCATCCTCTTCGATCATTTCCTTTTCCGTGTCCATAACTACTTCGGTTTCTTCTTTATCGCCCGTCTGTTGGTCCACTTCACTGTACGTGACTAATTCTATTTCTTGTTCCTGTCCAGCTTCTTCCTTCTCCGGGTCTTCTGCCCTCTTCTTTGGCCTGCCTCTGGTATGCATTTCTTAGCTTCTTACAGTTGCCGAAAAAATTAGGGTTTTCGTTATAGTAATTACTTGCGTATTTTTCGAAATTCTTTCCTGATTTAAACTCTCTAAGTTGAGCGCCATTTGTAACATACAATTATTAATTACGTCTATTTAGCCCTACGTTGTTGGCGTCATTTGTAACGTACCGCGGAGCTTCTTTAGTTATCGCCCCACTTTGGGATCGTCATTTGTAACATCTACGTGTCTTTCGACGTGTTAGAATTTGTTGTTACGTCTGTTTGATACTCTGACTGTGTTATTTTATTTATTGTGCAATCCTTTCGTTAAAATAAACCACGGGATCCTTTGCCGTTTTTTACCTCCTTGCAGGTATTACAGTTCAGTTGATAGAGAGAGAGAGTTCCTCTCTTGGTGTACTGTTTTATCGTTTTATTTAAACGCGCTTTGCATCAGCTGTTTTCAAGGTGATAACCAGTGACAGGTTATGTTGGCCGTCGTACTTCATACGCTATGATGACTGCGCTAACTTTCGCACTCTTCTCTGCTATTCACCGGTTTCCTGTAACAAATCTGCTATCTACAAAGAATAATACAAAGTCAGTTCCCTAAAATAAAGGTATTTATTGATTGAAATTGGTTTATTTTCTGGAAACTATTAAATCGAATTCATCGATTTTCAGATCGACTATTATCGAAATTACAACATTTTTCGATATAAGTTTTTCTATAACACAACAGATATATTCAATTATAGTTAATAGTAAAATTAATAAATTATTTATCTCAGGGTTGTTTGGGGATTCTTTGAGCTGTAAGAAAGTCAGAAATGCTTAGATAAGAGTATCATACTTTACAATAAATAATATTTTTATTCTTAAAGTCTGAGTCAATAAGTTCGTTTTTTAGACGCCAGAGCGCAGACTACTCGAATTCATACCGCTTGCAAGAAAGAAATATGGCTGCTGTGTAGTTCTAATGAGACCACGTTTTTACTGTTTTGGATTAAGTAAATAAAGTTTAAAATGTTCTCACTAAGTTTTCTTATAAATTGTATTATGTTATACTGGTTTCTAGTGTTCGTTACTTGGTGGTGATGTGTAGTTTTTTTGTTTATGAAGGTAGGCTTTCTCACCAACGTAATGACTGTTTCAAATTTTTCAAGCGATCTTATGGTCGGACATATCTTCAATGTTCTTGGATATTCCCGCATCCTTAGTATGTTTCAATGGATGTCTCAGACGTAGTTTCTTATGCTGAATCGTTTCGTCAAATTTGAATAGTGAATGGTTCAAACTGTAGTTAATATTTTTGGAAATTGCTGGACATTATTTCGTCATCTACCCTCTTGAAATCAAATTTAACAATTTTTTTCATCATGTTACCTCTGTTACCGTTAGTAACCAAGAAATTGATGAGTTTGATTGGCTAACCTAGGTACAGTTTTAGTAAATAGGCTAGTATTAAGATATTATTAGTTCTTCCATTTTTTAGGAA
Source organism: Magicicada septendecula (assembly GCA_034769895.1). NCBI lineage: Eukaryota > Metazoa > Arthropoda > Insecta > Hemiptera > Cicadidae > Magicicada > Magicicada septendecula. Next base: position 221,837,264 of record CM068368.1, read on the forward strand.
AAATACTCCTTTATAATGTTAACTCTAATTAAATTGAATTTACATAATGTTTTTCTTCATATTATTACATAAACTTAGATACTTGTATGTTTAATGGTTATAATCTATAGTTTTTTTATTAACAAGATTCTGGTTTTTAGGCACCATTTTCCCTCAACATTATTTTCTCATACCCATTACATAAACTTATTTAATATACCTTTCCTTACATAAACTTTACTTACATAAACTTTCATTATACCTGAAAGTGTTTTTTATTACATTTATTTTTCTTTTATATTTTCCGTTTACTAGACGTTTTTAATTAGTTCATTTCTGTAAATGTATTACTGCTCTAGGCCCTATTTTATCTTCCACTATAATTTATTCTAATTAGCAGTGATTAATTTCTTACCTAATGCTGAATCCTTCAAACAATAAACATAATAACATTGTACTTACATTGATATTGCCTTTGTGGCCTAACAAAGTAAGACTATAATAACTTACTACTAAACTTATTGTTTATTACAATAGTTCTGCATCTTTATCACAACTTGTGATTGATGTCTTTTTAATATTACATATCATACTACGTCGCACTTTGTGTACAATGCACTTCTATAGCACCACTCATTACACTGTTTTTTCACTACTAAAGTGAAAAGATTATACAAATGTTTTATAGTATGATATTTAAAATTCCTTCATTTCTGACTTGGGGAATGGGATACCTACTGACTTTCATTATTATTTTTTTTTAAAATAATAATAATAATAATAGGTATTTCTTAAAATTTTTATTAAAGAATATCATACCTTTAGTTTACTCAGTATTAGGCACTGTTTATGTAATGTTACATAAAGCTACCCCACTAGAACATGTTTAATTTTTATTTCAGCATTAAAAATTAACTATTTCTTTTATGAATTTGCTAACTGCTATAATTTTTTTACTGTTCGACTAAGCTTTTCGTCATTACTGACATCTTCAAGTGTTAAACAACCTGTTTACAACCTGTAAACAACCTGTTTGTTGTTTAAGACCTGAAGATGTCAGTAATGACGAAAAGCTTAGTCGAACAATAAAAAAATTATAGCAGTTAGCAAATTCATAAAAGAAATAATAAGGATGGCTGCTAATTTAAATAATACGAAGAATAAAAATTAACTGTTTGATTCATAATCATTCACCTTCTTTTATTCTTCTTCATAATACAGTGTCATCTCTGTCTGGTTATATACCCCTTTTAGTTTATTGTTTGGAATTGACTTTATTTCATAGGTATTGTTACCCTTTACCTGTGTTATTAGGTAATGCCCAGTATAAAGTAATTGTAACTTCCTTGCTATACCCTCTATAGAACTAGGTAGTTGTCTATTTTTAAATAATACTTTATCTCCTAATTTATATTGGATAATTCTTTTCTTCTTTCCTGTTTCTCTTTTGTACAGAATTTCAGCCTTATGAAGGAGCCTATTATGCACTTCAATTTTAGTATACTCAACTCTCTCTCCTGGAGGAAAATTAACTAATGATACTATTTCTCGTGGTGGTGGTTTTTCGAACATCACTTGATCAGGACTGGTCCCAACAGTTTCGTGGTATGCCTAGTTAAGGAAGGAAGGTTTCAGCTGGTTCAAGATACTGGCTCATGTCTTCTTTTTGGTTGGTTTTATCTGGTTGGTCCCCTTGAGCATCCTCTTCGATCATTTCCTTTTCCGTGTCCATAACTACTTCGGTTTCTTCTTTATCGCCCGTCTGTTGGTCCACTTCACTGTACGTGACTAATTCTATTTCTTGTTCCTGTCCAGCTTCTTCCTTCTCCGGGTCTTCTGCCCTCTTCTTTGGCCTGCCTCTGGTATGCATTTCTTAGCTTCTTACAGTTGCCGAAAAAATTAGGGTTTTCGTTATAGTAATTACTTGCGTATTTTTCGAAATTCTTTCCTGATTTAAACTCTCTAAGTTGAGCGCCATTTGTAACATACAATTATTAATTACGTCTATTTAGCCCTACGTTGTTGGCGTCATTTGTAACGTACCGCGAGCTTCTTTAGTTATCGCCCCACTTTGGGATCGTCATTTGTAACATCTACGTGTCTTTCGACGTGTTAGAATTTGTTGTTACGTCTGTTTGATACTCTGACTGTGTTATTTTATTTATTGTGCAATCCTTTCGTTAAAATAAACCACGGGATCCTTTGCCGTTTTTTACCTCCTTGCAGGTATTACAGTTCAGTTGATAGAGAGAGAGAGTTCCTCTCTTGGTGTACTGTTTTATCGTTTTATTTAAACGCGCTTTGCATCAGCTGTTTTCAAGGTGATAACCAGTGACAGGTTATGTTGGCCGTCGTACTTCATACGCTATGATGACTGCGCTAACTTTCGCACTCTTCTCTGCTATTCACCGGTTTCCTGTAACAAATCTGCTATCTACAAAGAATAATATAAAGTCAGTTCCCTAAAATAAAGGTATTTATTGATTGAAATTGGTTTATTTTCTGGAAACTATTAAATCGAATTCATCGATTTTCAGATCGACTATTATCGAATTACAACAGTTTTCGATATAAGTTTTTCTATAACACAACAGATATATTCAATTATAGTTAATAGTAAAATTAATAAATTATTTATCTCAGGGTTATTTGGGGATTCTTTGAGCTGTAAGAAAGTCAGAAATGCTTAGATAAGAGTATCATACTTTACAATAAATAATATTTTTATTCTTAAAGTCTGAGTCAATAAGTTCGTTTTTTAGACGCCAGAGCGCAGACTACTCGAATTCATACAGCTTGCAAGAAAGAAATATGGCTGCTGTGTAGTTCTAATGAGACCACGTTTTTACTGTTTTGGATTAAGTAAATAAAGTTTAAAATGTTCTCACTAAGTTTTCTTATAAATTGTATTATGTTATACTGGATTCTAGTGTTCGTTACTTGGTGGTGATGTGTAGTTTTTTAGTTTATGAAGGTAGGCTTTCTCACCAACGTAATGACTGTTTCAAATTTTTCAAGCGATCTTATGGTCGGACATATTTTCAATGTTCTTGGATATTCCCGCATCCTTAGTATGTTTCAATGGATGTCTCAGACGTAGTTTCTTATGCTGAATCGTTTCGTCAAATTTGAATAGTGAATGGTTCAAACTGTAGTTAATATTTTTGGAAATTGCTGGACATTATTTCGTCATCTACCCTCTTGAAATCAAATTTAACAATTTTTTTCATCATGTTACCTCTGTTACCGTTAGTAACCAAGAAATTGATGAGTTTTATTGGCTAACCTAGGTACAGTTTTAGTAAATAGGCTAGTATTAAGATATTATTAGTTCTTCCATTTTTTAGGAAAAATACTCCTTTGTAATGTTAACTCTAATTAAATTGAATTTACATAATGTTTTTCTTCATATTATTACATAAACTTAGATACTTGTATGTTTAATGGTTATAATCTATAGTTTTTTTATTAACAAGATTCTGGTTTTTAGGCACCATTTTCCCTCAACATTATTTTCTCATACCCATTACATAAACTTATTTAATATACCTTTCCTTACATAAACTTTACTTACATAAACTTTCATTATACCTGAAAGTGTTTTTTATTACATTTATTTTTCTTTTATATTTTCCGTTTACTAGACGTTTTTAATTAGTTCATTTCTGTAAATGTATTACTGCTCTAGGCCCTATTTTATCTTCCACTATAATTTATTCTAATTAGCAGTGATTAATTTCTTACCTAATGCTGAATCCTTCACACAATAAACATAATAACATTGTACTTACATGGATATTGCCTTTGTGGCCTAACAAAGTAAGACTATAATAACTTACTACTAAACTTATTGTTTATTACAATAGTTCTGCATCTTTATCACAACTTGTGATTGATGTCTTTTTAATATTACATATCATACTACGTCGCACTTTGTGTACACTGCACTTCTATAGCACCACTCATTACACTTTTTTTTCACTACTAAAGTGAAAAGAATATGCAAAGGTTTTATAGTATGATATTAAAATTCATTCATTTCTGACTTGGGGAATGGGATACCTCCTGACTTTTATTATTATTTTTTTTTAAAATAATAATAATAATAATAGGTATTTCTTTATATTTTTTATTAAAGAATATCATACCTTTAGTTTACTCAGTGTTAGGCACTGTTTATGTAATGTTACATAAAGCTCCCCCACTAGAACTTGTTTATTTTTTATTTCAGCATTAAAAATTAACTGTTTGATTCATAATCATTCACCTTCTTTTATTCTTCTTCATAATACAGTGTCATCTCTGTCTGGTTATATACCCCTTTTAGTTTATTGTTTGGAATTGACTTTATTTCATAGGTATTGTTACCCTTTACCTGGGTTATTAGGTAATGCCCAGTATAAAGTAATTGTAACTTCCTTGCTATACCCTCTATAGAACTAGGTAGTTGTCTATTTTTAAATAATACTTTATGTCCTAATTTATATTGGATAATTCTTTTCTTCTTTCCTGTTTCTCTTTTGTACAGAATTTCAGCCTTATGAAGGAGCCTATTATGCACTTCAATTTTAGTATACTCAACTCTCTCTCCTGGAGGAAATTTAACTAATGATACTATTTCTCGTGGTTGTGGTTTTTCGAACATCACTTTATGAGGACTGGTCCCAATAGTTTCGTGGTATGCCTAGTTAAGGAAGGAAGGTTTCAGCTGGTTCAAGATACTGGCTCCATTCACTATGTTCATGGTGGCAATAGGTACGTAAAATTCTCCCAACTTCCCTCAATACACGTTCTGCGGGATTACTATTAGGATGATACACCGATGTTTTATATGTCCTTATACCACATTTCAACAACTCCATCTTCCACTTCTTTCCTCGAAACTGGGTCCCATGATCGGTTACAATGGTTTCTGGTTTTCTCACTTCCACCATGTACTTATGAATAATAACTTCTAAGATCTTTTTTGTGGTAGCTCTACTGATGGGGTAGAGTTTTGTGTACTTTGTATAATCATAAAAAATAATTACTATGTATTTAAACCTATGTCTTCCTCCACTTCTGGGAAAGGGCCACATATGTAGAGGAATGTTTTCTCAAATCTGCGGTTAGATGTTATAGTAATCATAGCTCCTGTTCTATTCTCATTATTTACTTTCAATAATTGGCATATTTTGAAATGTCTTATGACTTGTCTCACTCGTTGATTGATTGCTTTTATGTACCAATGTTCTGATAATGCTTTGATTACTTTGAGTGGTCCCATATGCCCATATCTTTCATGATAGTCTTTTATTATTGCTGCTTCCGTTACTTCTGGTACATAAATTCGCCACACTTGATCTTTAATTGTAGGATGAATAAAAATTATTTCTTCATGAACACAGAAAAATGCTGTTATAATAAAGTCATTTTGTGCTATTTTTTCTCTAATTTTGATTAATTTGGAGTCTGTTCATTGATATTCCTTTAATCTGCCGATTACGTCCTGTAACTCTTTCTTGGATTTTAAAATATAATATGTTTTACTAATACTCTCCTGCTCTACTTCAAATGTTCCCTTTTCTAGGTTCACTCGTGACAGGCTGTCTGCTATGATATTCTTTTTCCAGGGACATATTCCCAATCTAAATTGTATTCTTGGAGTATCGACACCCATCTGGTGAGCCTACCGTGGTTAAGCTTACAGTTTCTCAAAAACGATATTGACCTATGGTCGGTCCTAATAGTTACTGGGTAGCCCAATATAAATGTATGGAATTTTAAACAAGAAAACACAACACTCAGTAGTTCCTTTTCAGCCACTGTATAATTTCGCTCACAACTACTCAGGACCCTGCTTGCAAAGCTAATTACCCAATGATTGCCTTCCTCATCTTCCTGATATAATTCACTTCCCAGACTGCCATTCACTGTTGCTGCCATCACAGTTGATGAAAAACGTTTATTGAAATTTGGGTGATGTAGCATTATGCTATTTAAAAATTTATCCTTTATTAATGTAAAATTATTGTCTTCATTTTCATCCCACTTCCATTTGTTTTTCTTTGATAGTAAATGTTGGAAATTTGCGGTCACTTCTGAATAACTATGTTGAAGTTTCCGGTAATAATTGCATATTCCCAAAAAAGATTGTAATTTAATATTCCTTTTAAAGTATCCAAGTCACTGTATTAAATAAATAATTGCTTATCTAATCCGTCGAGTGACTTACTTGTAATTTCGCTTGACGCGTTTCAGGGCATATGCCCCATCTTCAGAATAATTCATCTTCGCAGAACGTCAGACATTAAGATTAAAATATAATAAATTAAAATTAAAATCAATGGTTAAAACATTAACTCGTCAAAATATTAAAATACACTAAATGCACAGAGGAGCACGGCACTGTCACAACATGAGTTTGACTTGGCAATCTTCTCATGAATTTGCTTTAATTTTTCATTTTTTTCTTCAAATTTTTATTCATATCTTCTCTTTGTCCGTTAATAGTTTCTCTCAATTCGTGGTTTTGGTCATTCATGGTTTGTCTTATTTCTTCATAAATGGTTTCAATTGTTTCGTTTATTTGCTTTACTAAACTTTCCCTCAAGGTTTCGTTTTGTTTCCTGGAGTTTTCCTCCTGTTTCCTAAAGTTTTCCTCTATCTTGTCAATTTTTCGCTCAAGGTTTCATTTTGTTTCCTTGAGTTTTCATCTATCTTGTTACATTTTTCGCTCAAGTTTTCGTTTTGTTTCCTTGAGTTTTCCTCCTGTTTCCTAAGATTCTCGTTAGTTTTGTTATTCCCTTCCATTATAATTCTCAACATCTCCTGCATGCTCATGTCTTCTTTTTGGTTGGTTTTATCTGGTTGGTCCCCTTGAGCATCCTCTTCGATCATTTCCTTTTCCGTGTCCATAACTACTTCGGTTTCTTCTTTATCGCCCGTCTGTTGGTCCACTTCACTGTACGTGACTAATTCTATTTCTTGTTCCTGTCCAGCTTCTTCCTTCTCCGGGTCTTCTGCCCTCTTCTTTGGAGTGCCTCTGGTATGCATTTCTTAGCTTCTTACAGTTGCCGAAAAAATTAGGGTTTTCGTTATAGTAATTACTTGCGTATTTTTCGAAATTCTTTCCTGATTTAAACTCTCTAAGTTGAGCGCCATTTGTAACATACAATTATTAATTACGTCTATTTAGCCCTACGTTGTTGGCGTCATTTGTAACGTACCGCGAGCTTCTTTAGTTATCGCCCCACTTTGGGATCGTCATTTGTAACATCTACGTGTCTTTCGACGTGTTAGAATTTGTTGTTACGTCTGTTTGATACTCTGACTGTGTTATTTTATTTATTGTGCAATCCTTTCGTTAAAATAAACCACGGGATCCTTTGCCGTTTTTTACCTCCTTGCAGGTATTACAGTTCAGTTGATAGAGAGAGAGAGTTCCTCTCTTGGTGTACTGTTTTATCGTTTTATTTAAACGCGCTTTGCATCAGCTGTTTTCAAGGTGATAACCAGTGACAGGTTATGTTGGCCGTCGTACTTCATACGCTATGATGACTGCGCTAACTTTCGCACTCTTCTCTGCTATTCACCGGTTTCCTGTAACAAATCTGCTATCTACAAAGAATAATACAAAGTCAGTTCCCTAAAATAAAGGTATTTATTGATTGAAATTGGTTTATTTTCTGGAAACTATTAAATCGAATTCATCGATTTTCAGATCGACTATTATCGAAATTACAACAGTTTTCGATATAAGTTTTTCTATAACACAACATATATATTCAATTATAGTTAATAGTAAAATTAATAAATTATTTATCTCAGGGTTATTTGGGGATTCTTTGAGCTGTAAGAAAGTCAGAAATGCTTAGATAAGAGTATCATACTTTACAATAAATAATATTTTTATTCTTAAAGTCTGAGTCAATAAGTTCGTTTTTTAGACGCCAGAGCGCAGACTACTCGAATTCATACCGCTTGCAAGAAAGAAATATGGCTGCTGTGTAGTTCTAATGAGACCACGTTTTTACTGTTTTGGATTAAGTAAATAAAGTTTAAAATGTTCTCACTAAGTTTTCTTATAAATTGTATTATGTTATACTGGTTTCTAGTGTTCGTTACTTGGTGGTGATGTGTAGTTTTTTAGTTTATGAAGGTAGGCTTTCTCACCAACGTAATGAGTGTTTTTTAAATTTTTCATGCGATCTTATGGTCGGACATATTTTCAATGTTCTTGGACATTCCCGCATCCTTAGTATGTTTCAATGGATGTCTCAGACGTAGTTTCTTATGCTGAATCGTTTCGTCAAATTTGAATAGTGAATGGTTCAAACTGTAGTTAATATTTTTGGAAATTGCTGGACATTATTTCGTCATCTACCCTCTTGAAATCAAATTTAACAATTTTTTTCATCATGTTACCTCTGTTACCGTTAGTAACCAAGAAATTGATGAGTTTTTTTGGCTAACCTAGGTACAGTTTTAGTAAATAGGCTAGTATTAAGATATTATTAGTTCTTCCATTTTTTAGGAAAAATACTCCTTTATAATGTTAACTCTAATTAAATTGAATTTACATAATGTTTTTCTTCATATTATTACATAAACTTAGATACTTGTATATTTAATGGTTAAAATCTCTAGTTTTTTTATTAACAAGATTCTGGTTTTTAGGCACCATTTTCCCTCAACATTATTTTCTCATACCCATTACATAAACTTATTTAATATACCTTTCCTTACATAAACTTTACTTACATAAACTTTCATTATACCTGAAAGTGTTTTTTATTACATTTATTTTTCTTTTATATTTTCCGTTTACTAGACGTTTTTAATTAGTTCATTTCTGTAAATGTATTACTGCTCTAGGCCCTATTTTATCTTCCACTATAATTTATTCTAATTAGCAGTGATTAATTTCTTACCTAACCCTGAATCCTTCACACAATAAACATAATAACATTGTACTTACATTGATATTGCCTTTGTGGCCTAACAAAGTAAGACTATAATAACTTACTACTAAACTTATTGTTTATTACAATAGTTCTGCATCTTTATCACAACTTGTGATTGATGTCTTTTTAATATTACATATCATACTACGTCGCACTTTGTGTATACTGCACTTCTATAGCACCACTCATTACACTGTTTTTTCACTACTAAAGTGAAAAGAATATGCAAAGGTTTTATAGTATGATATTAAAATTCATTCATTTCTGACTTGGGGAATGGGATACCTCCTGACTTTTATTATTATTTTTTTTAAAATAATAATAATAATAATAATAGGTATTTCTTTATATTTTTTAAAGAATATCATACCTTTAGTTTACTCAGTGTTAGGCACTGTTTATGTAATGTTACATAAAGCTCCCCCACTAGAACTTGTTTATTTTTTATTTCAGCATTAAAAATTAACTGTTTGATTCATAATCATTCACCTTCTTTTATTCTTCTTCATAATACAGTGTCATCTCTGTCTGGTTATATACCCCTTTTAGTTTATTGTTTGGAATTGACTTTATTTCATAGGTATTGTTACCCTTTACCTGGGTTATTAGGTAATGCCCAGTATAAAGTAATTGTAACTTCCTTGCTATACCCTCTATAGAACTAGGTAGTTGTCTATTTTTAAATAATACTTTATCTCCTAATTTATATTGGATAATTCTTTTCTTCTTTCCTGTTTCTCTTTTGTACAGAATTTCAGCCTTATGAAGGAGCCTATTATGCACTTCAATTTTAGTATACTCAACTCTCTCTCCTGGAGGAAAATTAACTAATGATACTATTTCTCGTGGTGGTGGTTTTTCGAACATCACTTGATCAGGACTGGTCCCAATAGTTTCGTGGTATGCCTAGTTAAGGAAGGAAGGTTTCAGCTGGTTCAAGATACTGGCTCCATTCACTATGTTCATGGTGGCAATTGGTACGTAAAATTCTCCCAACTTCCCTCAATACACGTTCTGCGGGATAACTATTAGGATGATACACCGATGTCTTATATGTCCTTATACCACATTTCAACAACTCCATCTTCCACTTCTTTCCTCGAAACTGGGTCCCATGATCGGTTACAATGGTTTCTGGTTTTCTCACTTCCACCATGTACTTGTGAATAATAACTTCTAAGATCTTTTTTGTGGTAGCTCTACTGATGGGGTAGAGTTTTGTGTACTTTGTATAATGATAAAAAATAATTACTATGTATTTAAACCTATGTCTTCCTCCACTTCTGGGAAAGGGCCACATATGTAGAGGAATGTTTTCTCAAATCTGCGGTTAGATGTTATAGTAATCATAGCTCCTGTTCTTTTCTCATTATTTACTTTCAATAATTGGCATATTTTGCAATTTCTTATGACTTGTCTCACTCGTTTATTGATTGCTTTTATGTACCAATGTTCTGATAATGCTTTGATTACTTTGAGTGGTCCCATATGCCCATATCTTTCATGATAGTCTTTTATTATTGCTGCTTCCGTTACTTCTGGTACATAAATTCGCCACACTTGATCTTTAATTGTAGGATGAATAAAAATTATTTCTTCATGAACACAGAAAAATGCTGTTATAATAAAGTCATTTTGTGCTATTTTTTCTCTAATTTTGATTAATTTGGAGTCTGTTCTTTGATCTTCCTTTAATCTGCCGATTACGTCCTGTAACTCTTTCTTGGACTTTAAAAGATAATATATTTTACTAATACTCTCCTGCTCTACTTCAAATGTTCCCTTTTCTAGGTTCACTTGTGACAGGCTGTCTGCTATGATATTCTTTTTCCAGGGACATTTTCCCAATCTAAATTGTATTCTTGGAGTATCAACACCCATCTGGTGAGCCTACCGTGGTTAAGCTTACAGTTTCTCAAAAACGATATTGACCTATGGTCGGTCCTAATAGTTACTGGGTAGCCCAATATACATGTACGGAATTTTAAACAAGAAAACACAACACTCAGTAGTTCCTTTTCAGCCACTGTATAATTTCGCTCACAACTACTCAGGACCCTGCTTGCAAAGCTAATTACCCAATGATTGCCTTCCTCATCTTCCTGATATAATTCACTTCCCAGACTGCCATTCACTGTTGCTGTCATCACAGTTGATGAAAAACGTTTATTGAAATTTGGGTGATGTAGCATTATGCTATTTAAAAATTTATCCTTTATTAATGTAAAACTATTGTCTTCATTTTCATCCCACTTCCATTTTTTTTTCTTTGATAGTAAATGTTGGAAATTTGCGGTCACTTCTGAATAACTATGTTGAAGTTTCCGGTAATAATTGCATATTCCCAAAAAAGATTGTAATTTAATATTCCTTTTAAAGTATCCAAGTCACTGTATTAAATAAATAATTGCTTATCTAATCCGTCGAGTGACTTACTTGTAATTTCGCTTGACGCGTTTCAGGGCATATGCCCCATCTTCAAAATAATTCCTCTTCACAGAACGTCAGACATTAAGTTTAAAATATAATAAATTAAAATTAAAATCAATAATTAAAACATTAACTTGTCAAAATATTAAAATACACTAAATGCACAGAGGAGCACGGCACTGTCACAACATGAGTTTGACTTGGCAATCTTCTCATGAATTTGCTTTAATTTTTCATTATTTTCTTCAAATTTTTATTCATATCTTCTCTTTGTCCGTTAATAGTTTCTCTCAATTCGTGGTTTTGGTCATTCATGGTTTGTCTTATTTCTTCATGAATGGTTTCAATTGTTTCGTTTATTTGCTTTACTAAACTTTCCCTGAAGGTTTCGTTTTGTTTCCTGGAGTTTTCCTCCTGTTTCCTAAAGTTTTCCTCTATCTTGTCAAATTTTTCGCTCAAGGTTTCATTTTGTTTCCTTGAGTTTTCATCTATCTTGTCACATTTTTCGCTCAAGATTTCGTTTTGTTTCCTTGAGTTTTCCTCCTGTTTCCTAAGATTCTCGTTAGTTTTGTTATTCCCTTCCATTATAATTCTCAACATCTCCTGCATGCTCATGTCTTCTTTTTGGTTGGTTTTATCTGGTTGGTCCCCTTGAGCATCCTCTTCGACCATTTCCTTTTCCGTGTCCATAACTACTTCGGTTTCTTCTTTATCGCCCGTCTGTTGGTCCACTTCACTGTACGTGACTAATTCTATTTCTTGTTCCTGTCCAGCTTCTTCCTTCTCCGGGTCTTCTGCCCTCTTCTTTGGCCTGCCTCTGGTATGCATTTCTTAGCTTCTTACAGTTGCCGAAAAAATTAGGTTTTTCGTTATAGTAATTACTTGCGTATTTTTCGAAATTCTTTCCTGATTTAAACTCTCTAAGTTGAGCGCCATTTGTAACATACAATTATTAATTACGTCTTTTTAGCCCTACGTTGTTGGCGTCATTTGTAACGTACCGCGAGCTTCTTTAGTTATCGCCGCACTTTGGGATCGTCATTTGTAACATCTACGTGTCTTTCGACGTGTTAGAATTTGTTGTTACGTCTGTTTGATACTCTGACTGTGTTATTTTATTTATTGTGCAATCCTTTCGTTAAAATAAACCACGGGATCCTTTGCCGTTTTTTACCTCCTTGCAGGTATTACAGTTCAGTTGATAGAGAGAGAGAGTTCCTCTCTTGGTGTACTGTTTTATCGTTTTATTTAAACGCGCTTTGCATCAGCTGTTTTCAAGGTGATAACCAGTGACAGGTTATGTTGGCCGTCGTACTTCATACGCTATGATGACTGCGCTAACTTTCGCACTCTTCTCTGCTATTCACCGGTTTCCTGTAACAAATCTGCTATCTACAAAGAGTAATACAAAGTCAGTTCCCTAAAATAAAGGTATTTATTGATTGAAATTGGTTTATTTTCTGGAAACTATTAAATCGAATTCATCGATTTTCAGATCGACTATTATCGAAATTACAACAGTTTTCGATATAAGTTTTTCTATAACACAACAGATATATTCAATTATAGTTAATAGTAAAATTAATAAATTATTTATCTCAGGGTTATTTGGGGATTCTTTGAGCTGTAAGAAAGTCAGAAATGCTTAGATAAGAGTATCATACTTTACAATAAATAATATTTTTATTCTTAAAGTCTTAGTCAATAAGTTCGTTTTTTAGACGCCAGAGCGCTGACTACTCGAATTCATACCGCTTGCAAGAAAGAAATATGGCTGCTGTGTAGTTCTAATGAGACCACGTTTTTACTGTTTTGGATTAAGTAAATAAAGTTTAAAATGTTCTCACTAAGTTTTCTTATAAATTGTATTATGTTATACTGGTTTCTAGTGTTCGTTACTTGGTGGTGATGTGTAGTTTTTTAGTTTATGAAGGTAGGCTTTCTCACCAACGTAATGACTGTTTCAAATTTTTCAAGCGATCTTATGGTCGGACAAATTTTCAATGTTCTTGGATATTCCCGCATCAATTAGTATGTTTCAATGGATGTCTCAGACGTAGTTTCTTATGCTGAATCGTTTCGTCAAATTTGAATAGTGAATGGTTCAAACTGTAGTTAATATTTTTGGAAATTGCTGGACATTATTTCGTCATCTACCCTCTTGAAATCAAATTTAACAATTTTTTTCATCATGTTACCTCTGTTACCGTTAGTAACCAAGAAATTGATGAGTTTTTTTGGCTAACCTAGGTACAGTTTTAGTAAATAGGCTAGTATTAAGATATTATTAGTTCTTCCATTTTTTAGGAAAAATACTCCTTTATAAATGTTAACTCTAATTAAATTGAATTTACATAATGTTTTTCTTCATATTATTACATAAACTTAGATACTTGTATGTTTAATGTTTATAATCTATAGTTTTTTTATTAACAAGATTCTGGTTGTTAGGCACCATTTTCCCTCAACATTATTTTCTTATACCCATTACATAAACTTATTTAATATACCTTTCCTTACATAAACTTTACTTACATAAATTTTCATTATACCTGAAAGTGTTTTTTATTACATTTATTTTTCTTTTATATTTTCCGTTTACTAGACGTTTTTAATTAGTTCATTTCTGACTTTTATTTCTGTAAATGTATTACTGCTCTATGCCCTATTTTATCTTCTACTATAATTTATTCTAATTAGCAGTGATTAATTTCTTACCTAACCCTGAATCCTTCAAACAATAAACATAATATCATTGTACTTACATTGATATTGCCTTTGTGGCCTAACAAGTAAGACTATAACTTACTACTAAACTTATTGTTTATTACAATAGGTCTTGTAACAACTTACAAATAATGCGATGAATTTGTTAATTTATAAATGTATGTGTAAACAATTTTTGTTTCAAAAAATTTTTTTTTGTTCAAATTAATTAAATATTAAATATTTAATTATGTTCTGTGGTAATTAGCACTTTTTATTGTTTGTTTTAAAGAATTAAGTCCTTTTCTGTATTTTATTCCTTCACCAGTTAACAGAATTGTCTCCAAGAACAATCGATATGTGAACTTTTCTTATTTGGAGGTTATCTTCCTTCTTGGTGGTGAAATTCTGGTAGTTAGCTCAACTAAAATTACGTATTATGCTAATTATCTTTTAGGAATAAATAATGTTCAATTTTGTAGTAAATAAGAAATTTTATTAACAAATAGTTATTATGAAATATTAAATAGAATTATTGGCATTATCTGTCATGCTACTGATTGCTCTCCTCCAGAAGTGATTATTTCAGACTTGATTATGGATGAAATAATTGCTTATGATAACTTTATTATTTTTTAGTCTTCATTTTCCTCTCCATTTCTATATCGACTTTTTCATACTTGAGCTTAATAAATTTTATAGTCACTTATCTGACATTGATTCTTCTTGGATAGTTAGTGTTTTCTGAGATATATTATTATTATATACTTTCTTTTTTAAGCTTCGTGTTTTATCCCTGGGATATTAATTCCCTAACGTTCCCTAACATGTGAGCTGGGGCAGTCCAGAGAGGCACTTGTGGCTACATATACTCTGCTGGCCATACATCACTTCAAATTGAGTCCAGAGGCAAATCATCTCTGCTCAAAAACATAATGCTGCTGGAATTATCTACATACAGTCATAGAATAAAAATTACACATAGAATAGTCTCATTGTCGACTAATAAAAATATCTTTGGATACTTCACTTCGTTGTTTCTCAGATTATCTCACATTTTCTATCTCAATTATTCTTCTTAATATTTATTATTCTCAATATAAATATTCTTCTAACTTTTTAGCTCGTCTGATATATTTATTTTTATTATGGTTGGAAACTTTTGTTAATATTTTTGTCACTAGTTATAGTGTAACTTTTTCCTTCTTTATCTGAATTCTCATTACATTTTCTTCTGGTTATTTACATTGGTAGGATACTTTTTTATATATATTATTTTCTCTTTGGTTCTTATTAATTATTTGAATGGTATTATTCTATGTCAGTTTGTTTTTTCAATTGGTTTCTTTGTAATTGATATTCAAGTTGTTATTGTGATCATATTATTTAAACACATTTTTCTTTCTTTTCTCTCAGAAAGTTATTAATCCGCTTTTGCATTCATTAAAATTAATTTATTAATATTGTATTTCATGTGGTACTTGTTTCTCTTTGCGTTTCATTAATGTTTTATTATTTTCTTGTCAAAATCATTTTCTTCATATGATTGGCATGAGCTGTCCTTCTTTGTTTTTTCAGAACTGAGTAATATTATAATCATCTTTCTTGATTATCTGCTTCCGTAATAGTTTCATAAATAGTTAGTCATAGGTCGTTCTTATTATATTATTGTTTTTCTTTTTTAGTTTTTTATTATTTTATTATAATAATGAATTCTTCTCTTTATTTCCAAATTATTGCCTTCTCTTGTATATCACACTCTTTTTTGTTTTTCTTCTCTACTCCTTCAAATGTTAGATATTCACATTTATTCTGGATTATTTTTAATTCTTTTTCTTAATTAATCACCTTATTTTCTTCGAAATTTATTTATAAGTGTATTTTATTTATCTTTAGAATTTTGTTAGTTTTATACAAAATTCATATTTTTCTTTTTATCTTATTCAAAATTCTCTTCTTTATCTTTAGTCTCAATATTTTTTTTTTTCTTCAAAGTTATTTGTATGAGTTGATCTTATTTACATTTTAGAATCTTGATGGTTATTCAAAATTCATATTCTTCTTTTTAATTAATTCCCAATTATTTTCTTTCAAAAATCATTGGTGTAAGTTGTTGTTACTCATTTTTAAATTTTGATAATTTTATCAAAATTCATATTCTTCTTTTTATTTATTTCCAAATTGTTTCTTTCTAAATTGTTTTCGTAAGTTGATCTTACTATCTCTTGGAATTTTGATATTTTATATTCAAAATTCATTCTTTTTATTTCCATAATAGTTTTTACACATAATTGGTAATAAGTTGTTCTTATTATGTTTTTAAATTTTGATAATTTTTTATTCTAAATTCAAATTCTTCTTTTTAATTATTCCAAATGTTTTCTTTCGAATTATTTGTGTAAGATGGTCTTACTATTTTAGGATTTTGATGTTATTCAAAATTCAATCTTCGTAATACTTTTTTATGGAGGCTTGGTTGTACACTCCTTTAACTCTTCCGGAAACTATTTCTTTCAGTTCGTACGTATTGTTGTTATTATTTTTGGCAACGATATATGGTCCAGTATATAGTAACAATAGTTTTTTTGTTATCCCTTCTAGGATGCTGGGTAGTTCTCGGTTTTTTAACAGAACTTTTTCTCATTCTTTATAAGTTATTACTCGTCCGATTGCCTTTTGATATTTGGCTTGCCGTTTCTCTTGGTCTTCGGCCACCTTGTTATAAAATTTCACCATGTCAAACTTACGACCATCGTTCATCGGGAACTCTATTATCTCTTCAATCTCTCGGGGGTTGGTTTCTCATACATGGCGGAGTAAGGGGTAATTCCTATAGTTGGATGGTGAGCAAAATTTAGGAACTTCTCTGTTGCTGATAAGTACTCTTGCCACTTTTTCTGTTGGTTGTGACAGTACGTTCGCAAGATTCTCCCCACTTCTCTCAGTACCCTCTCTGCCGGATTACTACTTGGGTGGTAGACTGACGTCTTATATGTTTTAATCCCAAGTGATAATAATGTGTCTCGCCATCTTCTCCCTTTAAACTGTGTACCATGGTCAGTAATGATTGAAGATGGTTTACCTATTTCTGGCACATATAACTCCGTTATGACTCCAAGAACTTTTATGGTTGTTGCCCGATTAACCGGATATAGCTTTACGTACTTTGTAAAATGGTCCATAATTATGATTAAGTATTTGTATCTGTGTCGACCGCCACTACGGGGAAATGGTCCGCATATGTCTAAAAACACTTTTTCCAGTTTCGCTTTAGATGTTATCGGTATCATTATACCTTCCTTCTTTTCGTTATTAACTTTAACGCACTGGCAAATATTACATGATTTGAGGTAATTTCTTACCTTTCGGTTAATGTTTTTTATTTTACAATTCTCATCTAAAGCCTGTATCACTTTCAGCGCTCCCATATGGCCATACCTTATATGGTAATCGATTATAATCTCTTTCTCGATGTGGTTCGGAATAATCACCTTCCATGTTTCTTTATTCAAGGCTGTTTTAACGAATAGTATACCTTTGTTAATATGGTAATATTTAGAAACTGTGTCATCGTCTGCTTCCAATCGATTAAAAATGTTTTTTAGTTTAGGGTCAGACTGTTGGTGGATGCGGATGTTTATCAATAAAGCTTCTAAATCGGATCTTGTTTTAATCAGGTTGTAGATTTTGACTAAGCTTTCCTTCTCTCCCTCGAAGGTCTGGTCTTCCAAATTAATGCGTGACAACACATCGGCTACAACATTCTTTTTCCCCGGAATATACTCCCACTGTAGGTCGTATTCTTGTAGGGCGAGTACCCATATAGCCAATCGGCCGTGACTCAACTTGCACCTACGTAGAAATGAGATGGATTTATGATCAGTGCGGATGGTAACTGGATACCCGAGAATATATGTCCGGAATTTGCTACATGTGAATACTACGCTAAGCAATTCTTTCTCGGTCACATTATAATTCTTCTCGCATTGATTCAGGGTACGACTAGCTTATCACCAAATGGTGACCCTCCTCATCTTCCTGGTATAAAGTTGTTCCTAAGCTGATGTTGCTAGCATCACAATTCAAAAAGAAAGGTTTCTTAAAATCCGGGTGACGAAGTATAACACTCTCTAAGAACTTTTCTTTGATCAGTTGGAAAGTAACATACTGTTCTTCACCCCAGGTCCATTTGTTCTTTGCAGACAATTGCGGTTGAAACTTGGCTGTCAGCTCGGAATATTGGTGCTGAAACTTTCTGTAATAGTTACAGAGTCCGAGGAAAGATTGTAACTGTTTCCTGTTCTTTGGTTTAGGGAACTTCTGAATCGCCGCCACTTTTTCTGATGATGGGGTTATACCTCTATCGTCTAGGTTAAAACCTAAGAACTGTACTTCTCGAGCAATGAATTTGGATTTCTCCAATTTGAGAGTTATATTATTCTTGGCTAACTTCTCGAGTACATGTTCTACTCGGTAACAGTGTTCCTCCCAGGTTTCCGAAGAAATCAGCAGATCGTCTACATAGACTGTGGTAAATTGGAGTGCTTCCTGTCCAAGTATTTGGTCCATACAGGCCACAAAGATGGCTAATGAATTTACAAGTCCGAAGGGCAATCTCTTGAACTGGTAATTGCGCCCTTCGAAAATGAACGCCACCTACTGACGACTCTGTGGGTGCAACTCCACTTGCCAGTAACCACACACAGTGTCCCATGTACTGATAAAGTTGGTGCCGTGAAATCGTTTCAATATCTCCTCTATCTCACCGGGTGATGTTCGGTCATTAACAATAGTTTTATTTAACTCGCGTGCATCCAAACAAAGCCGGACTTGTCCGTTTTTCTTGGGAACAGCAATGATTGGATTAGTGTATGGAGATTGACTAATCTCAATTATGTCACTGCTGTCCATCTTATTAATTTCCGTTCTCACGGCCTCCTTCAGTGAATGCGCGATTGGGTATGACCTCCGGTTAAATTCCACGTTTTCCTTAAACTCAAGTTTACACTGGTAGTTCTTGACTTTACCCGGTTCATCTGAAAATACTGATTTGTATTTTTCGTACACTCTTATTAAACGATTTGCTTGGTGTATGGGTATTTTCTCGTTGGTGGTTCTGCACTGGAAGTCCCGTATTTCTTGTATCTTCACTGACCATAAATCCTCTTCTCCGTTATTAGGCCTATATATTATCGGTTTATTCAGGGAGCTGTTCTCTACAAAATTTATCTTACGAAGTTGTTGGTGTATACTACTGGGAAGTATATTCTCGCCTCCTACTAAATCTGCTGTCCACGTTATTCCGTTTGAAAATAGTGAACCTTTTCTTGGTTCAGGTCGATAATGGCGGAGTTCCTTCTTAAAATATCGCAACCTACCAATATATTGAATGGCAGTCCGGTGGCGATCAAAAATTCCATATCCAAAGCTATACCACGGCTAACGACATTTACGGAAACTTGTTTTCTAATAGTTTTGTTCTGGCGGCCAGTTGCACCTATTAAGACAATATTATTTACTGGTAACATAAGCAAAGTTTTACCACACTCTTTCTGGATTCTTTCCAGTTCAATTGTTTCTGACCAGTATTTAGCTTTAAACAGGTTCCTGAACTGTTGGTAGTCCGCAATGTCGCTTCGGTTCGCCATCCACCAGTTATCCGTCATTTCCCTGAACGACTCGTCCAATATCTCCCGGTTATTATTCCATCTACTCCCTCTATGCTTGGCAAAATATTCTTCTATCCGGGCTAGGAACTCCATTGGTTTTCTCTTGTACTGCCGGAAGTTCAGCCATTCCCGGTTTTCATTGATGGGTATCCCGGTAAAATTAGTGGGTCGATTTCTCAAGACTTCCATTTCTTCTTGGCTCTGCCGTACTTGACCCGTGATATTGGTCATAGCCTCTTCCATTCCGTCACACCGTTCCGCGACTTGGCTCCGCACTCTCCCGAATTCTTCCTGAGTTTCCTTCCGTTGTTCTTCCACTTTCCTGCGACTATGCTCTTCAATATTAGTAAACTTGATGTTTACCACTTCCTTGAATTCCTGTACTTCCCTTTCGGTTTGGTTACATTTCCCGTCAATTTCCCTGATTTGTTGGTTTATTATTATGGTTTCTTCTTCCAATTGTTTATTTATAGATTTCTTATTATCGTTGAGTTCCTTGCTCATTTCTTCTCTTAACAACTTCATCCTTTCGTCTAACTTGTCCAGATTTTCTTGGTTAACCTCCCTTAATTCTTCTCTTAATAGTTGGTTATCCTCTCTCAATTCTTCCAACTTCTCCCCCATCTTCTCCTCCATTTTCCTGTTATTTTCCCTTAATTCTTCCTTCAATTGTTGGTTGTCGTCTTCCATCTTCTTACTATTTTCCTCCATCTTCTCTTCCATCTTCTTACTATTTTCTTCAATTCTCTTATTAGTATTTTCTATTTTGTCAATCAATTCCTCCTTGGTTGATTTGAATTCTTCCTTCAAAGACTGGTTATCACTTCCCATTTTCTCCATCATTATCCTGAGCATCTCTTGTATGTTCCCATTCTCCGTTCGTGTGGGCTTTTCTAACTGTTCCTCCCGGACATTGACTTCCCCTGTCTGTGTGGGCATTTCCGGTTGTTCCTTTGGTCGTGCGGGTTGTTTAGGTTCCATTGGGTGTAACATTTCCACATCCTCCACTGGCGTCGGCTCTTTGTCCTCCATATCAATTTCAATTTCCTTTTCGGCCTCCGCCGCCCGTTTCTTTGACGTTGCTCGTCGTTGCATATTCCCTTTTTTCTGACTTTATAACTGCTGCCAAGCTTAAATAAGTAATTGGGCAAATTATAGTGGCCTGTCAATCACTAATTAAAGCCCCTCAGTTGATCGCCAATTTGTAACAAATTACTAATTACTGATGAGATGAATTTGTTAATTTATAGATGTATGTGTAAAAAATTTTTGTTTGTCTATTTTTGTTTGTTTTTTTAAAATTAATTAAATATTAAATATTTAATTATTTTTTGTGGTGTTTAGCACTTTTTATTTTTTGTTTTAAAAGAATTAAGTCCTTTTCTGTATTTTTAAAATTCCTTCACCAGTTAAAAAAATTGTCTCCAAGAACAATCGATATGTGAACTTTTCTTATTTGGAGGTTATCTTCCTTCTTGGTGGTGAAATTCTGGTAGTTAGCTCAATTAAAATTACGTATTATGCTAATTATCTTTTAGGAATAAATAATGTTCAATTTTGTAGTAAATAAGAAATTTTATTAACAAATAGTTATTATGTCGATTTTATATCGACTGATTAATCGATTCTCAGGGTCTTTTTCAATAGTTCGTACAATTATTTATATTCGGGTTCTTTTAACAGTTATTTTAGGTATAGTCAGAGAAAAAGGGCAAAGTATTAAAAGTATACCATTACAAAAATATATTCACTTAAAAATTAAAATACATATATGTTATTCAAGATATAATGTTAAGTAAGATGCTTTCAAACCGTTCTGTTGAATAGACTGTGTCGCGTTGGATTGTGGGAAATCAATGATGGCCGCTGCTCGTCCAGACGTAAGATGAAGTCGCCTCGCTGTTTCTTCTACTAATAGAAGTTGCTTTCCCTACGATTTTTCGTTCCTGTGGCTGCGATTCTTCCTTCTTGTGTTGGTGGAGTGTTCTTTGTTGAGTGTTAGTGTTCCACTTGGATAAAATGTGTTGTAAATAGTTAGGTTCCACTTTAGTGTATGGGTCGAGAATTTCACTTTCCGTTTCGTGTTGTTTAATTATTGTTTTAATCGTTTAGTTGGTGTATGCACTATGTTCTGTTCTTATCTAGAGTTATTTTAATGTTTGATGATGTTTGTTTCACTGTATTTGCGTTTAAAGTGTGTTTTCACAAAACTCGCGTTTTTCGAATCTAGGCTTTATAACACATGCGCCATTAATGTATCAGCAATTAGGTTAAACTTGGCTTAATAGCTCGTCAAGTGTGCTTCACGATATCTAATAATGAACTAACTTACTTCCTTCGTCTTCGACTAAAGTCTTAGCCAAATTAATATTATTCACTCCATTGTTTCAAAATTATTGGCATCCTGTGCATGTGAGAATTTTACATTATATAACTGATTATATTTTTGCTATTATTCGAATTTATTAACTACTAAATACATAATCTTCTTCTTCAGTTCATTCTGCTTAATTTGATACCAAATAATGTAGTTTTATTAAGTTTTTGATCTAAAATGGTATTTTTACCTCATTTTGAAATTTATAAGTTTTTAAAATCACTTCCTGTCCTTTTCCCAAAATGTTGCTATCTTACAAGTTATATAAATGATCGTATTAAATCTCAGATTGTAATAAAATGTTTATCTTCCCTTAATTTCTTGTATTACATTATATATATACTTTCACTTATGAACTTACTTTTGTCACTTCCCATGGAAAGTCACTTTCTTGAGAAGTGACAAAAGTAAGTTCATAAGTGAAAGTATATATATAATGTAAGATTGGTAAAGTGAACGAAGAGGATGCAACAACAAGATAATTTTAATTTCTTGTAATTAGATTAATTGGTTATGTTTTAAAATATTATACAGTAATATATGACTCCCCTCTCTGAATTTTGAGTTTTTACATTTGTATTTTTAACAATAATTCTGGCTATCTTTTTACAAAATCTTTCTTAGCTATATTTCAAATTACATGACTTTATGACTGATTTACCTTGTATAAATTCCTTCAGTTTAATTGTTTTTCTGTACTTATTTCATCAATTTTGAGGCTGTTTAGTTTTTAACATTTGGCCTAGATTTCTAACAGTTTTTTCATACAAAGTTTTTTAAATAATACATGTTGGTTTATACCCTCTCTGACTTTCTTTGCTATTATGACATTAATTAACATTTTCTTATTTTAACAAAAGAACAATAAGTATATAATTTATACTCTAAATACATAACACATAATTCAAATTAACATTGGTCTTTCAAACTCAGACATTTTATACTTAACTATTTTTTGTAATACACAATAAATATATTATAAATAAAGAATGTTAGTTGATTCTGACATTTTTATAACTTGATTATCTCTAATAACTTATTCTACATAAACAAAACATAATTATCATAATCTTATACTCTATTTCTTACTACACTAGGTTCTATTATCAGTTTTTATCTGTTTTTTGTTGGATTTTGGGGTAATGATACCTTGTCACTTCACTTTTTATATATGCCTGCTCTTGTTTTATTTTGGTCATTCCACTGAATGTTGTATAATTAAGAGTGGCAGTTATATAGAAACACATGTATTACCTGTCATGATAATACTTTATTTTACATTATTCATAGACACAATATAAGCACTTCAAAGTTGTAATATTTCACAATCTACTTAGTTTGTGAACTGCAATATTAACACATAAGGTTTATTTATTATAACACCAAAACTTGCACTTTCCCCTTTTCATTCTTGGATTTTATTTCTAAATAGTTTTATAGTTTCATTAAAATCAAGAAATCTATTTATAGAAGATAATGAAGGTTTGTCTTTTGGCATTATATAATTATTTCACATTGGTTCACTTTCAATCCGACTTTATACACTTTTTGGCTTACATTTATTTTACATGTGGTTTCTACATTTGATAGTTTGTTATACTTTTATTTATTATTATGTTTATTAGTTTCTTTTGGGGTTTGGGGTTTTTTATAAGAGCACTCCTTCTTCTTGTGGATGCTGTCTTGTTCTGGGTTTCCTCATTGATTGCTTCTTGTTCCTTATAAATGTATCACCTTGTATGGTGGATCTTGTCTTGTTTTTGGGTTTCTTCCTTACCTACTCTTCTTGTTCCTTATAAATGTATCACCTTGTATGGTGGATCTTGTCTTGTTCTGGGTTTCTTCCTCACCTACTCCTATCCTACCTGGGTATTACCTTTTTCTATATTTAGTTTTTAAATTTATTTTGATGATTCATCACTCATTGTAACATTGGTTTTAAATGAACTTTTGCTTTAATCTATGATTGTACTTCACGGTGGTTCTTAATTAATTCTTTATTTTGCTTTCTCGGATTTAACAATGTTTTTATTTTATTTTCATGTTCATTCTACCATTCAGAATGATTGGCATTATCTGTCATGCTACATTCTGCATCTTTATCACAACTTGTGATTGATGTCTTTTTAATATTACATCTCATACTATGTCGCACTTTGTGTAAACTGCACTTCTATAGCACCACTCATTACACTGTTTTTTCATTACTAAAGTGTTTATTGTTTAGTGTAAAGATTATACAAATGTTTTATAGTATGATACTTAAAGTTCATTCATTTCTGACTTGGGGAATGGGATACCTACTGACTTTTATTATTATTTTTTTAAATAATAATAATAGGTATTTCTTTATATTTTTTATTAAAGAATATTATACAATTTAGTTTACTCAGTATTAGGCACTGTTTATGTAATGTTACAACAGGTACGGTTCAACAAAATCTACAAAAACATAATCTTCACTGCTGAATACGAAAGCACCAATAGTATAAATTTCCTAGACGTTACCACTACACAATTAGAACTCGGACACAAATTCAATAGGCGATATGCAGACATCCCACCACAACTGACACATTGATACACAATACTGCCAATCGCTCCATGCAAGACAAACTATCAGCTTTCAGATCCGTGATACACAGACTAAACAGCATTTCACTAAATCAAAGAGACTGTCAGGATAAAGGAAGTAAAATTAAATATTTAGCAGAAGGCAAGGAATACAATAGAACAATAATTAAAAATCTTCCACGAAAAATCCAAAACAAACAAAAGATAAAAGCAGAAAACAACAAATTCATAAAATTCACATATATCAATAATCACATTAAAAAAATATCCCGCAAATTTAAAAAAGCGGGGTACAGCATTGCATACAGAACAACCACAAACAAAACAGAACATAAACTGTCAAAAACACACAGAAACAGCTAAACAAATTTGATTTACCTGGCATTTACAAATTAAACTGTTCAGATTCCATACAGGCCAGACAAATTAAAGTGTGACAAATTCCATAGAGGCCAGACAGTACGCAGGTTCAAATATAACACATTCAAGCATTACAATAAACCACCGAATCTATCTTTGCAAACCACAGAAACATCAACAACTTGGAAATTCTACACGTACAGACGAAAGGCTGAAAATTTGACACTCAACAAGTGGAAGTGTACAAACACACAAAAACACATAGAAACAACATTCTAACGAACAGACACACAGTCACACATAGTCTATTATTTGACATTTACATAACACTCACACAGCAATGATGTTTTGAACGACGGCGCCGTCACTAAAAACAGAACAGATTGCGCTCGTAGCGGCACCTTCTGATAAAGCTTTCAATGAGCGAAAGCTAGATCAGGCGAGAATGTAAACATTTTTATTTAAAATAGTTGTGTTCCCCGTTGTAATGGTAGGACATATTTTAGTTTTTAGTAATACTCGGACAAGTCATGGACAACAAAATCCAAGGACTAATGGTAAATTTGTTTGTTTGTTTAGACAATGTCTACTGTTACACTGATTCACACGATTTTATGAGTACTCACTTATTAATATATATTTCAGTGAACCTAAAGTGTCAAAACACTGGTATAGTTTTTATTATATTGTTTTTTATCTCAAATAAATAATCAGAATATTACATTATTTATTAATTTAAATGAACTAAGCGTAATAATTTTGTTGAAAATTTAAGTACCTGGCAAACAATTTAGAATAGTATTGATAATCGGTTTATATTTTAGAGAAAGATTAAAATTTATTTCCAAGTGTTGGGTTTAAGCCTTCTGAAAATAATTTTTTGCCTGGTTAATTATTGTGGCCGCCTTGGGGATTTTCATTTCATTTGCATCTATTACACCGCATACAAAAAATGACATATGCCTATGCCTATTGTTGTATCAAAAGATAATTATGTAATTTTTATAAATTATTTAATTAATATCACATAACTTGTTACACACAGCAAGTAGTTATTTAATTTCAAGTTGAATTTAACATCAGGAACTTCAAAGGATAAATGGTACTATTTTAAGCTCTGTTGGGTAATGTTATGTACAGGAATGGAACTTGTTGGTTCAGAAACGTGACCGATCGCATCATTAAAGTAATTCATGTCTAATTAGTAATAACGTAAGTAGGCCTAATAACATTTTAATGCTGATAATTTTATTGACATATAATAATTATTATAACGTATGTTTTGAAGCATCACTTATTAAGTTCGTAATATACCTTTTTACATTAATGCTGCAGGTAACTCAGCGATCGTCGATATATCGGTGTGTATTGCGTTTCTACCTTCTTTTCATTAAATTGATATTTTGGTCAATGGAATTGAATTACTTTAACCGAGATAGAATTATTATATTATTTATTATGCTATAAATTAGATCTAATTATTTAAAAATTACGTACTTACCTTACTGAGGAATTTAATTGTTATTGAACACATTCTGGAACATGGTATTAATTAAAATATAAATTAAAGTTTATACTAATTAAATGATAAATTATAATAAGTTTTGCCATGATCCGACATCTGCAGCGTTGAAAAGAACGTGTGCTGTAACTGACTACAAGATCTAATAAGTGAGACGGAGCTTGGCTTTACAAATAAAATTCTACGAGGACCTTGTATTAAAGAATCTAAATTGAAATACGAAAAAAATGGGGATGAACCCAAAACATTCAAGAATTTTTTATTATACACCAAATATCATTCGGCTTTCAGGGCGGTCTATAAGTGTAACGAAATCAACATAATCGGATGAGATAAAAATGTTTTTCCCTTTCTCTACAGTCAACTTACACTTACTTACAGTGATGTAGGCCTATAACTTACAGAGGCAAAGGAAGGGAACGTAATTATTGGCTTATTGGAAAACAATATGTTATATAAGCAGCTGCGGCCGTTATGGCAGCTATCTTTCTTTTTGCAGTAAACTCGATTACCTTTGCTTCTGGACTTACGGTGTCACTGAGTTAGTGGACTAACATTACTCTATCTACTTGTTTTGCTTACATTTACTAATAACACACACGCACGCGCGCGTACACACAGACACTCGTGTATGTTTTCATAAGTTTTATATGTAAAATTAAATTGTTTGTATGTAGTAGTAACGTTGATTTCTTCTAAGCCTATTAAGTACATACTTGGGATTCATTTTTCAATAGCATTATAACTCTCGCCAGCTGCCAGCCTTTCTTGTTCTTCGATTTCGTATGGTCTGGGCGTCAACTGATTCCGTGATTTTTCATTGCTCACACTCTCAGAACAAAACAAAGACAGCGTTTGTACGCATGCGGCCACATCTCACACAACTAAACATAGACATACAGACATACACTATTTGAACGCACACTGTACGTGCATGTGCTCTTTTCTTTTTGTGTTGAGAGGACCGATTGGTCCTCTCTGGCTGTTCTGGAGCAAGCTCCCTTCAGCTGTGTGGGTATGATTGTGTGGGTAGGATGCGTACGCCAGCGGTGACCGGCCGATGAGAAGGTGGTGGTACCAGCGTAGAAAAGATGTTAGTGTTCTGGTGTGAGTAGCCTCTAGGAGAGGGTGGGTGGGGGATCAGTGCCAAACGTATGGACTATGTAGCCAGGATCGTGCAGCGATTGACGCTGGAGATGGAATGGAAAGAAACGTCGTAGTGGCGTCATGGGCGGTGGTGGAACAGGTTGTTGGGTTATTAGATTGCAGTCTTGACTAACAGGAAAGGGTGTTTTGTTTTTATTTTATATATTTACTGCAATCACGTTGATGAAGTAGGACAATGCGGGTGGGGTTTGGACGGGGTTTTTTTTGAGGCCAGAGGCAAGCGCTAGACGGGTCTTTCTGTTTTGTGGTCTTCGACGTGGTAGCCAGGGGGGGGGGTCGTCCGCAAGAGTCAGGAGACGGTTCACGAGGAAGTGAGAACGCGGGACATTTTGGTCTGGTCTAAGGGGGGGGGTGAGGAGGGTTTGTAGTGCTGTTCTTGTTTTAGCTGTAGTGGCGTATTTCAAATGTAGTTTCTGTAGGAAGGTGTCAAGGTCGGGGAAATGTTTGTTGATGGCATATAAAGCCGTATTAGAGGTTTTTGTGATGGGAGGACGGCGGTAAATCGAGCCCAGAGCCCGCCGTTCTGTGATTCTGTATGGTTTGAGTTTGTTTGTCTCTGTCGTCAGCAGGATCGGGTGTGCGTAAGTCAGTATTGGTCTTATGCATGTAGTGTAGATCCTGCTGAGTAGTTCACTGGAGCAGCGGTCGTTTGTGTTTATTGTGCGTAGTGATCGGATACGGGCTCGTGCTTGGTCATTGGTTATCTTGATGTGCTGTCGCCAGGTCAGTGTGGTGTCAAGGGTGAGTCCAAGGTATTTGCAGTCACGCTTCGGTGCTCTTTTCGAATTCAAACTTATTTTAAGTGCTTGGTGGATTTCTCGTACAAACGTGTTGCCGGACAAACGTTATCACCGATGATTTTATCCCCGCTCACACTCTGGGCCAACAGCACAGAAGCTCGTAACTCATATTACGTGGCGAATGTTATAGGCTATACCTATAGGCATACTGTGATATTAATCTAGAATTCACGGGTAGGTTTCCTCGGGATGCGTACATATGTAAGGAATTGGGCTTAGTTATATTTTTTCACTTTTACAGAGTTAATACTAGAGAAGTGGAAAATAAAGTAAAGTGATACTATTTCATTACATTATTGGTAGAACTATATTGACATTTTTATAAAACAGACCCTAATACGTATATGGTATCTTACGTATAAGAATATACTAAAAGTAAATAACAATTGATTTTTGTCAATAATAGATTAACAAAAGATATCAATTATCTTAATTTTCGAAGTAAGGCCCTTTGTCTTCCTTAGTCAGTCCCACACACTGTGTAACTTCTCTTCATTCTACATTGTTCATAATGGGCTTACCTTATAATCTGTTTGTTTTCTTTGACTATAAACAGACAGTAGTGACGTAAATAAAACTAAATACGGTGTTGTAGAGATGGAGAGCTAAAATAATATGAACTGAGAAAGTTAATAAGCATCACTTGGTAGACACAGAAAGTACTGACTTACTTATGAAATATTAGATTGGGAGGAAGATGACACAATGTATCCTGAGCTCAGAGTGCGTTATTATATTTTTACCAGTTTACATCAGATTTACAGGATTCTGTTTATGAATGTCTTAAATAAAGATAGTGCATTCTTATACACATTTTCAAATATTTCTAATACCGGGTGGCCTATAATATGTTAGTTATTTTAATTAAAACGTAATAATTAACATAATAATTAAAACATAAAAATTATTAGCGTAATATTATTATTTAAGTTATTATTCATAAAATTCAATATAATGTAATAGTATAGTATCAATTATTAATTTTTAAAACAAGAACTAATATTTCTTGTATAGTGCAATGACATGATCGTAACAAGATTTAAGTCGATTATAAAAATTTCAAATATTGTAAACTTTACACAATACTACACAAGGGGTTCCGCATTTTTGGCTACTGGGCGTGCGTGTACTTATGTAGAACAATAGGCCTACACTTGTTTTATAGTTCTGCTCATGAGTGGCCATAAATTTCATTTACTATAAACTTCCCAATGAATGGAAACGCAGATGAATCTGGTACAAGTGTAGACCATAATTACTGTGTAAACAGAAACAGTCGTTTACGGCGCGGCGAATTGCACATATTCCGGCGTACGATGTGCTTGGACACGCATACCCGGACAGTTTTGTCTCTTTCAGACAAAATACGAGTTGGCCGTAGGCTTTGGGACAGTATTAATAAATTCAGACGGTAATGATGAATGAATTCCCACAGACACACACGCGCGCGCGTGCGCGTATATTATACATATGATATATACATCTAGACAAATGCAGTTACTGTTAATGATGCACGAATTAATAGATTTCATATATGTTTTAAAAATACTCATTCCACGCGGACATGTGTGTGTACGCGCACGAATTTGAAAGCATCTAAATGCAGAATCACCTGTGTGTGTGTGTCTGTGTGTGTGTGTTTGACTTATTTTTATACAATTTTTTTTTACATTTATGTATAATAATGTGAGTGTGTGTGTGTGGGTTTACAATGAGTGGGTAATTTTACTGTTCGAGATTAAACTTTAAAGAATTTTAAACAAATTTATAATTCGAATTTCGAAGTAAATTAGGTATTCAAATGCTCAGAGACGTTCATAGCTTTAATTAGAAAAAAATTCATTATTTCAAAATTTATCGTTTAATCTCCCCTTAAGTTATATTGATACTTACTTGTTATTCACTTATAAGGCATTTTTTCGGGCGTTAATTTGAATACCTGTCATCGGCCGTGTTCATTCGTGTGAAAAATATAATGAAAACTAGGAATTCAATAAACAATACAAATGATGGGCATGTAGTGAAAACAAGTAATAAATATGAATTTTTCATTTATTGCTTAATACTTGTGAGCGTGAGCGACGGTGGCCGTAGAAGTTAGCGTCCGAAACAAGTCTCACAAGTAAGAGTGGATACCTTGCGCCGTATACGTAATTTGATAACGTTAGTGATAAGTCAAGAATAGAACTGTATCATGTTTCCACGCGCTCGCTCGCCCACACACACACACACACACACACACACACACACACACACACTCACACCCTCTCTTTCACGTTTTTGAAAAATTATTATTAACTTGATATTATGAACATTTCAAGAACTTACTATTTTATTTTTACAGAGCGCTTCCCCTTCCTTAGTGCTGCGTAAGCTTTTCTTGCTGTTCTGGTTCACTTTTGTGTGTGTGTGTGTGTGTGTGTGTGTGTGTGTGTGTGTGTGTGGTTGGTATTGCTAATTATTACTTTATTGTTGCATCAAATATAATGTTGTGTTTGGTGATAAGGTTCAGGTCTGTCGTAATTTGTGTCTATTAAGGTATTAGGCTATTGATTTTATGATTTTTGTAAAAAAAAAAAGACAGATGGGAGAAGGATATCACCTGTGGAGTGAGAGAACACAGTGAGACTGCAATGTCAGACAAAAATGGAAGAGCAGAATTAATTGGATGTAAACTGCAGTGTGTAGTACTATGACTGTTTTGTTATATGTATTACTTACATATTGTTTTCTTGAAGGCACAGCATTGAGAAAACGTCCAAACAGAAAACAATATTCGAAATTCTGTAAAATTTGAGTCGATTACGTAAGTCGAATAAAAATGCCCCGAAAGCACTGCAAACACGGGGAAGGCCTACTACGTCACTCGTATCCTGTCGACAGTAACACGCGTAATGCTCCATGCCATAATCCCTGTTGTCATCAAACAGGCATCTCCCTGCTTTCACAAAGTCTTCGCTCTTCCGTTCTTGATGTGGAAAAAAATACTTTGGTTTTATGGGTTATAAGTACAGGCGCGTTCCCTCAACACAGGTCTACTGAACGCGCCGTAATGTTTAGTATCCATGCAGTGGCTTTGTTCTACTTGTTTACTGTATTTATGAAAAATAAGGATAAGCCTCTGAAAATAAGGACGCTGATGAGATCGAATGCTCTGGGGATTTCGCGAACCAACCTGATCGTAATTTGATTTAACGTTAAGTAAATTTTGTATTCGCATCTGTAGAAGATAATGTGTAATCATTTTTTTAACACTGCGCTTTTCTAAAAAATAATAATAATAAAGTATCCTAGTTGAGTTACAATTAGCATATATAGAAAGGTGGCAAAGATAACAATCAAATTTGTAAAACATTTGTATATTTTGTAAATGTTTCTTTATAATGAAAATGGTTATTTATGACTTCTTTCGCTTTCACACGTACATAATTAAAACAGTATTGTTCAGTTATGTGATTACAAACCATATTACAACAGAATAAACGCCAAATTTGTGCTTGGTCATTATTACCAAGCACGGTCACTTGTTACTGTATGTTTCCTACTACCAGAAACTACTAGCAACGCGAAAAACCAGAAACTTCCACACTTTAACAACAACAACAACAACAACAACAACAACAACGAATACTACTACTACTACTACTACTACTACTACTACTTCACATTGTCCTTACCGTATTAAACACAGTGACGCGCGCGCGCACACACACACACGCACACATCATGTATACATATTTCAATAACAATACTTATTATTAAAATCTTTGTTGTTGTAACAAAGGAAAAGGTAAAAATAATTTAATATAAAGTCGTGTAATGTTGACTGTACAGGAAATAAAAATTATTGTTTAAGAAAGTACAGTATTGATTAATTATAATTTACTAGGTTTGAATGGATTTGTGTGGGTATATCTATTAGTGTGGTGTACGTACTAAAAGAATAGATAGGAGGAAATGCAGAGAGAGAGAGAGAGAGAGAGAGGTGAGAGATAGACAGCCAGTAGACAGACATACAGAGAGGAGACACAGTGTAGACAGACGGACAAATAAATCAGTGAAAAGAAGGAGAGAAGAGAGAGGTAGGTAGATAGTTAGTGGTAGGGACGAGAGAGTGAGAAAGAGATAAAGAATGGTAACAACAAATCTTTTTGAAACAAGTAACGTAAAAGAAACTATAGGGAAGAGCAGGGCTATATTTTATTTAATTATTTTATCCTTTACACGAATATAACGTAACGTAATGTATTAATCCTTTTAATGTAACGTAACATAAAAATCTACTTTATTTTAAGTAAATAGGTACATGAATGTGGTAAAATATATTATTGCAGTTTCAGGATACTTTGAATAATTAAGTCAGTGATGTGACAGAGACAGAAGCGTACTCAAATGTATTCACAATTACTTATTAAATTATTGGCTTACGTGTTTGTAGTAAAAATGAAATAATATAGGCTTGTAGTAAAAATGAAATAATATAGGCGTATTCGTTTTAATAGAACATTTATGTCGACTGCTTAGCACAAAAATAGAAACAAAAGCTGCGTATAATTACTTTTTTGATCTGTTCAGGGTAGTAACAATAGCAAGTAGACAAACGTATCAGATCGTTTATATTTATACCCTGCTGTGGTAGTAGATACACTAAACAAGTGAAGGCTGTTGACTGAAGAGTTTCCTTGGACTTCTCAAAACGTGCAGTAATGAACAAAACATTAAACTTTTCGTTTCAATTTATTTTTCGCACACTTATTTGTAGATCTGAATTTTTATAACTGAATTGATGGATCTGAATGTGTATTTGATATATATATATATATATATATATTCCACTAAACCTTTTTGTAACTTTTACTTACTTACTTAGTTGCACTAACAGTATAACTACACTCACAAATCTATAAAAAAGTCAGTGTGAAAATGTCTCAAAGATCTCCTTGCTGAGTATGAGTCTGCATGGACTCTTAAGAAGACTCGTCAAAAAAAAGTTCATGGTTCTCCAACCTCACGAGATTACCGAAGAAGCCGGATAACCGTCTGTTCTTTCTGGCAACCAGATCAACGGAATTTCCGCGTCAGGTCATGGTTCTCTATTCCTCTTGAGCAGTTATGCTTGTTTCAGAGTATTAATTGCTTTGTAATATTTGATTATATTGTTTTTAACATGTACTAAATTAACTTTTCCTTCCCACTTTTACCCTTACGGATGTATTCTGCGTAACTTGGAAATAAAAGTAAAAATTTGTTAACGTATATTTTTTAGTTAAATAAAAATAAGATAAAATAAAATAAGAATTGAAATTGGCATGTGGTCCTTAGATGGCCGATACAAAAAAAAAAGATACGTGTATGGTCCATATATAAGATATAACTCCCCTATAAAATAAGATATATGCTGTGCTAAACCATTACCGTTCATAAAGTAATTTTCCTATAGGCAACAAATTCTATAAATTAACGGTAAAACATATTTTGCTTTTTACATTAGAGCTCATAGGCGTACTTGAAACATTTTTAACATACCTCTTCATAATATTTTTTATTTATTTATGTAGCCTAATTATATTTCCAGTATTGATTCAATTGTTGCCAGTAAATCATCTTTCCAATCTATTTATAATCACAATATGTTAAAAATACTTTGAATTCTTCTAATACAACATTTTAGCTATCTGAATAATAGTATTTAGTTTTATTTTGAATTAGATGAAACCACCTTCCACAAATTAGAGAGTATTTCTTTATCGCTTTAAATGACATTACTGAGAATGTTACAGCTTGTGTTAATGCTGTGTTAATTTTTTGTTTTTAACAGGATTTTCTTGAATGCTAAACAAATGCTAAATATGAGGTTCACAAATACCCTTATTAGCGTAAATAACAGAGGTGTAAAGGCTCGGAAAATCAGAGTTTTTAAACGGTAGAAAGAGTTTTTGTACAAGATGCACACAATGTTTTCTTCATCCCTTCTTAATGCTTTCCTACATTAGGTACATTTCAGTGCAGTATAGTATGCGTTTGTTTGTTTCTCTTGCAGTAAGGTTAGAAGTATCTATTAACCAACTACACCTCAGAAATGATACATTTATCTACATTTGGTTGTGAAATAATGTATTGGAATTATTATAGTATAAACTATTACATTTTATAGTGTAAATTGTTATGAAAAAAAAACAATGAAAGTATCGAAGTATCGACTACGGAATAGTCATTCTACTAATGCGCCATAAAAATGTGTTCATCCATAGGGTAGTGTTTACCGTAAGACGATTGATACATATTACGTTTTCGTGTATGACATTAATTAAAACTAAAACGAAACATATTTTTTTGTTTTTATTTAAAAGTTTTATATTACGTAAAGTTTAGTGTAGGTAAAAATTTACAGTTTTCATATAATTGGATTTGAATTGTTATAAGACTATTCATTAAACAAAAAATATTTCAACTCATAAATGCAAATAATTATAACGCTATTCATTCAATGACGGGATTCCTAGATGAAGGAGCACACAGATAAAAGGGCAAACGAAGGATTTTATCCTTTAAATTACGTTCATTCCTAATTTGAAACAAGAGAAGTAAGATGCTCACGACGGTTATATACAGATACGTGGCTCTTAATAGAGTATTCGTTTGCAACATTTCAAAATTTAATAAATAGAATACCAACATTTTTATTATTATCATTATTATTATAACCACTCCAAGGATTAGGCTCTACCTGTTCCAGAAACCATCTCCTCCTCGGTCTATAAGCTCTGTAAATTCATGTATTATAGTAACGTATATTACATATATTAAGTACATATATTACTGTAATTCTGTAAGTATTTATATACCTATAAAAAATAAATATTCTCAATATGGTAATAAGTTGTTTCTGCCCTCTCTCTACAGATGTTTTCATTACAGGCTCTACCAGTCAATTAAATAACAGCTTTATTAATAAGTCTGTCAGACTAAAAAATTAAAGAAATGTATAAATAGCATGGTCAGGCATAACGCACAATCCGCAATGACTGAATTTAAAGATAAAATATTGTGGCTGATGATTTTAACTATAACAAGTGTAGTAAATGTCTGTCTAATATGATAATTCAAAAACGTATTTAAATATCAGCTAAGTAATATAAACGATGGAACGAAGCTCTTTACATATATTTTATACAAAATTCAATAATTAAAAAAATAATTCAATAGTAATTGGGGGTAATTTAAAAAGAATGAAACGGTATTAAATTTAAGGCTCAGCATGCTAAATTCAAAATTCCATTGTCGATACTAGCGCACTCATAGGAGCGGAAGCAGGAGGAATTACTTGATAACTATCCGGTATGTAGCGTACGAGAGTTTGTAAATGCTGCAAGACGTACTAATTACTACTACACAAAAAATAGTCCCCCCGCCGCCTGCACGCGGCTTCGCGCCAGACCAGACCACTTACGTACGCACCTATACACTCACCATTCTCTGTTGTTACATAATGTGTACGCACAGCAGTCATCTGCAAAATATGACTACTGACAGTACAGTCTAACATAATCGTGTCAGTATAGCCAAAATAACAAGTAATTTGTGTAACTTAATTTAAAAATGTATAATCAAAATAATTTATGTCTTCTATATACTATCATCTGTAGGCCTATAATAATGAATTCGTAGCATACGCCATAGTACTTACTATATCCATCTACATTTGGAGTTTCAAATCTAAATATTTATTGTCGTTGATAAACTCCAACCGTCGCACACACAAAAAAAAATTATCCGTATCCCTCATTAGACTGCTACAAATTATACGATAAACGCAAGTACTTATTGTTCTGTTCGTTCAATAAACAGGCCTTATCCACAAAGCAGATTCATTTTTAAAGAGGAATTTTTTGGTCATTAGGCCTATAACTTCTCAGAAGTCGTATGTGATAAATTAGTAAATACGTACTGATTAGAGAAATGTGAATTCGCTGATGTCTTACTGATTGATTCTATATTGGTGATAATAAATCAACTGTTGGCATAGACAAATCCATTTTTTTCACGGTGTAAATCATGTCGGGAGACAGTTCCCTCAACTATAGGTGTTTAGAGCGATCAATCCAAAACACTGTTGTATTGCCGATTGAACGGGGGATACAAACAGTGAAAACTGTAACCTAGTCCGAAGATTATGTCCGATTGTTGGGAAGTTTATGGTGCTATACATTTTGTGCATGAAACGTCAATCATTCTGAGAATTTAGAGTTTCTAACGTCCTGTGTTGAGTATTCACACCAATACGACAAAGTTTATAATCAAAAGCTAAAGTGAGAAACGAGAATTTGATGCTGGGAGGCGCTCAACTCATATTCTATTTGTGCGAATTTGGCTATTCCAACAATCACAGTCAGTAAACATGTCATATACATTATCACTAAATAAATGAATGTGGTCGTCAACAGTAAAAAGCATCCGCTTTACAAATGCGTTCGCTTTATGTATAAGGCCCCAATACATTTCATCTGCAAAAAAATAAAATACTTTTAGTGAAAGGAAGGAACGTTATAAATTCACAAGTTTGCTACACTCAAAATATGTTATTTGTAAAGTGTGGTTTAACAGTGTTTACTGAGTGTCAAAAAAGGTTATTTAATCTTGATATTATAAATAAATCACATAAAAAATAATTATATGCATCATAAATCATTCTCATATATATATATATATATTACATTTAATATTTATAATTAAATTTACCTCAAGATGTTATTTTTCCTTATTTGGAACATGTTTCGGGTACCACCTTGTACCCATCCTCAGCCTTCCGGTTTTTTTGTCTGGTGAAGTACATATGTGTTGTTGGTTGACTATTATTATTGTGGCTTCATGTTGGCTTCTGGTATTTCAAATTGGTTTTATTGTGTGTGATTGTGGTGTATGTGTTAGTTTTTTGTGTATTTTCAATGTTGAGTGCTTTGAATATTGTGTCATGTTTTGTACTGATTTGTAATTGTTCAGGTATTAGTTTGTTTTCTGTTTTATGTTTGTATATTTGTAAATTTTCCAAAATGTTCATTATGGTGCCTTTGTGTGGTATATGTTTTATTAGTGTTACATTGGTTATGTCTGGGAATTCATGTCCTGTGTTTATTGCATGTGTGGCTAAATTGGATTTATGCAATAAACACAGGACATGAATTCCCAGACATAACCAATGTAACACTAATAAAACATATACCACACAAAGGCACCATAATGAACATTTTGGAAAATTTACAAATATACAAACATAAAACAGAAAACAAACTAATACCTGAACAATTACAAATCAGTACAAAACATGACACAATATTCAAAGCACTCAACATTGAAAATACACAAAAAACTAACACATACACCACAATCACACACAATAAAACCAATTTGAAATACCAGAAGCCAACATGAAGCCACAATAATAATAGTCAACCAACAACACATATGTACTTCACCAGACAAAAAAACCGGAAGGCTGAGGATGGGTACAAGGTGGTACCCGAAACATGTTCCAAATAAGGAAAAATAACATCTTGAGGTAAATTTAATTATAAATATTAAATGTAATATATATATATATATATGAGAATGATTTATGATGCATATAATTATTTTTTATGTGATTTATTTATAATATCAAGATTAAATAACCTTTTTTGACACTCAGTAAACACTGTTAAACCACACTTTACAAATAACATATTTTGAGTGTAGCAAACTTGTGAATTTATAACGTTCCTTCCTTTCACTAAAAGTATTTTATTTTTTTGCAGATGAAATGTATTGGGGCCTTATACATAAAGCGAACGCATTTGTAAAGCGGATGCTTTTTACTGTTGACGACCACATTCATTTATTTAGTGATAATGTATATGACATGTTTACTGACTGTGATTGTTGGAATAGCCAAATTCGCACAAATAGAATATGAGTTGAGCGCCTCCCAGCATCAAATTCTCGTTTCTCACTTTAGCTTTTGATTATAAACTTTGTCGTATTGGTGTGAATACTCAACACAGGACGTTAGAAACTCTAAATTCTCAGAATGATTGACGTTTCATGCACAAAATGTATAGCACCATAAACTTCCCAACAATCGGACATAATCTTCGGACTAGGTTACAGTTTTCACTGTTTGTATCCCCCGTTCAATCGGCAATACAACAGTGTTTTGGATTGATCGCTCTAAACACCTATAGTTGAGGGAACTGTCTCCCGACATGATTTACACCGTGAAAAAAATGGATTTGTCTATGCCAACAGTTGATTTATTATCACCAATATAGAATCAATCAGTAAGACATCAGCGAATTCACATTTCTCTAATCAGTACGTATTTACTAATTTATCACATACGACTTCTGAGAAGTTATAGGCCTAATGACCAAAAAATTCCTCTTTAAAAATGAATCTGCTTTGTGGATAAGGCCTGTTTATTGAACGAACAGAACAATAAGTACTTGCGTTTATCGTATAATTTGTAGCAGTCTAATGAGGGATACGGATAATTTTTTTTTGTGTGTGCGACGGTTGGAGTTTATCAACGACAATAAATATTTAGATTTGAAACTCCAAATGTAGATGGATATAGTAAGTACTATGGCGTATGCTACGAATTCATTATTATAGGCCTACAGATGATAGTATATAGAAGACATAAATTATTTTGATTATACATTTTTAAATTAAGTTACACAAATTACTTGTTATTTTGGCTATACTGACACGATTATGTTAGACTGTACTGTCAGTAGTCATATTTTGCAGATGACTGCTGTGCGTACACATTATGTAACAACAGAGAATGGTGAGTGTATAGGTGCGTACGTAAGTGGTCTGGTCTGGCGCGAAGCCGCGTGCAGGCGGCGGGGGGACTATTTTTTGTGTAGTAGTAATTAGTACGTCTTGCAGCATTTACAAACTCTCGTACGCTACATACCGGATAGTTATCAAGTAATTCCTCCTGCTTCCGCTCCTATGAGTGCGCTAGTATCGACAATGGAATTTTGAATTTAGCATGCTGAGCCTTAAATTTAATACCGTTTCATTCTTTTTAAATTACCCCCAATTACTATTGAATTATTTTTTTAATTATTGAATTTTGTATAAAATATATGTAAAGAGCTTCGTTCCATCGTTTATATTACTTAGCTGATATTTAAATACGTTTTTGAATTATCATATTAGACAGACATTTACTACACTTGTTATAGTTAAAATCATCAGCCACAATATTTTATCTTTAAATTCAGTCATTGCGGATTGTGCGTTATGCCTGACCATGCTATTTATACATTTCTTTAATTTTTTAGTCTGACAGACTTATTAATAAAGCTGTTATTTAATTGACTGGTAGAGCCTGTAATGAAAACATCTGTAGAGAGAGGGCAGAAACAACTTATTACCATATTGAGAATATTTATTTTTTATAGGTATATAAATACTTACAGAATTACAGTAATATATGTACTTAATATATGTAATATACGTTACTATAATACATGAATTTACAGAGCTTATAGACCGAGGAGGAGATGGTTTCTGGAACAGGTAGAGCCTAATCCTTGGAGTGGTTATAATAATAATGATAATAATAAAAATGTTGGTATTCTATTTATTAAATTTTGAAATGTTGCAAACGAATACTCTATTAAGAGCCACGTATCTGTATATAACCGTCGTGAGCATCTTACTTCTCTTGTTTCAAATTAGGAATGAACGTAATTTAAAGGATAAAATCCTTCGTTTGCCCTTTTATCTGTGTGCTCCTTCATCTAGGAATCCCGTCATTGAATGAATAGCGTTATAATTATTTGCATTTATGAGTTGAAATATTTTTTGTTTAATGAATAGTCTTATAACAATTCAAATCCAATTATATGAAAACTGTAAATTTTTACCTACACTAAACTTTACGTAATATAAAACTTTTAAATAAAAACAAAAAAATATGTTTCGTTTTAGTTTTAATTAATGTCATACACGAAAACGTAATATGTATCAATCGTCTTACGGTAAACACTACCCTATGGATGAACACATTTTTATGGCGCATTAGTAGAATGACTATTCCGTAGTCGATACTTCGATACTTTCATTGTTTTTTTTTCATAACAATTTACACTATAAAATGTAATAGTTTATACTATAATAATTCCAATACATTATTTCACAACCAAATGTAGATAAATGTATCATTTCTGAGGTGTAGTTGGTTAATAGATACTTCTAACCTTACTGCAAGAGAAACAAACAAACGCATACTATACTGCACTGAAATGTACCTAATGTAGGAAAGCATTAAGAAGGGATGAAGAAAACATTGTGTGCATCTTGTACAAAAACTCTTTCTACCGTTTAAAAACTCTGATTTTCCGAGCCTTTACACCTCTGTTATTTACGCTAATAAGGGTATTTGTGAACCTCATATTTAGCATTTGTTTAGCATTCAAGAAAATCCTGTTAAAAACAAAAAATTAACACAGCATTAACACAAGCTGTAACATTCTCAGTAATGTCATTTAAAGCGATAAAGAAATACTCTCTAATTTGTGGAAGGTGGTTTCATCTAATTCAAAATAAAACTAAATACTATTATTCAGATAGCTAAAATGTTGTATTAGAAGAATTCAAAGTATTTTTAACATATTGTGATTATAAATAGATTGGAAAGATGATTTACTGGCAACAATTGAATCAATACTGGAAATATAATTAGGCTACATAAATAAATAAAAAATATTATGAAGAGGTATGTTAAAAATGTTTCAAGTACGCCTATGAGCTCTAATGTAAAAAGCAAAATATGTTTTACCGTTAATTTATAGAATTTGTTGCCTATAGGAAAATTACTTTATGAACGGTAATGGTTTAGCACAGCATATATCTTATTTTATAGGGGAGTTATATCTTATATATGGACCATACACGTATCTTTTTTTTTTGTATCGGCCATCTAAGGACCACATGCCAATTTCAATTCTTATTTTATTTTATCTTATTTTTATTTAACTAAAAAATATACGTTAACAAATTTTTACTTTTATTTCCAAGTTACGCAGAATACATCCGTAAGGGTAAAAGTGGGAAGGAAAAGTTAATTTAGTACATGTTAAAAACAATATAATCAAATATTACAAAGCAATTAATACTCTGAAACAAGCATAACTGCTCAAGAGGAATAGAGAACCATGACCTGACGCGGAAATTCCGTTGATCTGGTTGCCAGAAAGAACAGACGGTTATCCGGCTTCTTCGGTAATCTCGTGAGGTTGGAGAACCATGAACTTTTTTTTGACGAGTCTTCTTAAGAGTCCATGCAGACTCATACTCAGCAAGGAGATCTTTGAGACATTTTCACACTGACTTTTTTATAGATTTGTGAGTGTAGTTATACTGTTAGTGCAACTAAGTAAGTAAGTA
Organism: Magicicada septendecula; assembly: GCA_034769895.1. Taxonomy (NCBI): domain Eukaryota; kingdom Metazoa; phylum Arthropoda; class Insecta; order Hemiptera; family Cicadidae; genus Magicicada; species Magicicada septendecula. The sequence goes on from CM068368.1 coordinate 221,879,233, forward strand.
AAAGTTACAAAAAGGTTTAGTGGAATATATATATATATATATATATATATATATATATCAAATACACATTCAGATCCATCAATTCAGTTATAAAAATTCAGATCTACAAATAAGTGTGCGAAAAATAAATTGAAACGAAAAGTTTAATGTTTTGTTCATTACTGCACGTTTTGAGAAGTCCAAGGAAACTCTTCAGTCAACAGCCTTCACTTGTTTAGTGTATCTACTACCACAGCAGGGTATAAATATAAACGATCTGATACGTTTGTCTACTTGCTATTGTTACTACCCTGAACAGATCAAAAAAGTAATTATACGCAGCTTTTGCTTCTATTTTTGTGCTAAGCAGTCGACATAAATGTTCTATTAAAACGAATACGCCTATATTATTTCATTTTTACTACAAGCCTATATTATTTCATTTTTACTACAAACACGTAAGCCAATAATTTAATAAGTAATTGTGAATACATTTGAGTACGCTTCTGTCTCTGTCACATCACTGACTTAATTATTCAAAGTATCCTGAAACTGCAATAATATATTTTACCACATTCATGTACCTATTTACTTAAAATAAAGTAGATTTTTATGTTACGTTACATTAAAAGGATTAATACATTACGTTACGTTATATTCGTGTAAAGGATAAAATAATTAAATAAAATATAGCCCTGCTCTTCCCTATAGTTTCTTTTACGTTACTTGTTTCAAAAAGATTTGTTGTTACCATTCTTTATCTCTTTCTCACTCTCTCGTCCCTACCACTAACTATCTACCTACCTCTCTCTTCTCTCCTTCTTTTCACTGATTTATTTGTCCGTCTGTCTACCCTGTGTCTCCTCTCTGTATGTCTGTCTACTGGCTGTCTATCTCTCACCTCTCTCTCTCTCTCTCTCTCTCTGCATTTCCTCCTATCTATTCTTTTAGTACGTACACCACACTAATAGATATACCCACACAAATCCATTCAAACCTAGTAAATTATAATTAATCAATACTGTACTTTCTTAAACAATAATTTTTATTTCCTGTACAGTCAACATTACACGACTTTATATTAAATTATTTTTACCTTTTCCTTTGTTACAACAACAAAGATTTTAATAATAAGTATTGTTATTGAAATATGTATACATGATGTGTGCGTGTGTGTGTGTGCGCGCGCGCGTCACTGTGTTTAATACTGTAAGGACAATGTGAAGTAGTAGTAGTAGTAGTAGTAGTAGTAGTAGTATTCGTTGTTGTTGTTGTTGTTGTTGTTGTTGTTGTTAAAGTGTGGAAGTTTCTGGTTTTTCGCGTTGCTAGTAGTTTCTGGTAGTAGGAAACATACAGTAACAAGTGACCGTGCTTGGTAATAATGACCAAGCACAAATTTGGCGTTTATTCTGTAGTAATATGGTTTGTAATCACATAACTGAACAATACTGTTTTAATTATGTACGTGTGAAAGCGAAAGAAGTCATAAATAACCATTTTCATTATAAAGAAACATTTACAAAATATACAAATGTTTTACAAATTTGATTGTTATCTTTGCCACCTTTCTATATATGCTAATTGTAACTCAACTAGGATACTTTATTATTATTATTTTTTAGAAAAACGCAGTGTTAAAAAAATGATTACACATTATCTTCTACAGATGCGAATACAAAATTTACTTAACGTTAAATCAAATTACGATCAGGTTGGTTCGCGAAATCCCCAGAGCATTCAATCTCATCAGCGTCCTTATTTTCAGAGGCTTATCCTTATTTTTCATAAATACAGTAAACAAGTAGAACAAAGCCACTGCATGGATACTAAACATTACGGCGCGTTCAGTAGACCTGTGTTGAGGGAACGCGCCTGTACTTATAACCCATAAAACCAAAGTATTTTTTTCCACATCAAGAACGGAAGAGCGAAGACTTTGTGAAAGCAGGGAGATGCCTGTTTGATGACAACAGGGATTATGGCATGGAGCATTACGCGTGTTACTGTCGACAGGATACGAGTGACGTAGTAGGCCTTCCCCGTGTTTGCAGTGCTGTGATGTGGACAAAAGTAATACGGAATTTAATAATTTACATAATTGTAATCAGCCCCTAGTGACAACTCCGACGGAAAATATTCCAACCATTTCTTGTTCAGAGATAATTTCGGGCCGCCGTATCATCGACATTGTGTATTTTATAAACGAAATAAAACGAATAAGTGATCACGGTACCGTATTTGATTGTTCCTTTAAAAATATGTCATTAAAATCAGAGATAAAAAAAGGACTTCGATCAGGTTTTGTATTCGAGTGTGAGATGTGCAGAAAAATAGATACGGTTTGGACTGAGCCTGAAATTAGTGGGTACGTCAATATAAACACTTCAGCTGTGGCGGGAACAATTAGTGCAGGAGGGGGATACGCCACTTTACAACAAATAATGGGTGCTATGGATGTACGTTGTATGAGCAACAGAACATACGACAAACACCACACCACACAATTGTTTCCGAGGGATGGGAAATTTCTGCTCTTGAAGAAATGAAGAAAGCTGCAGAGGAAGAGATCGCCTTAGCGAGACAACGTGGTGACGTCGATAAGTACAACTGCCCTCTTCTAACTGTTGTCGCTGATGGCAGCTGGGCCAAGAGATCTTACCATTCAAACTACAGATCTGCATCTGGGGTGGTAAGTTTAGAAGTATTATTGCATCACTTATAGTGGGAATGGTCGAGTTGCGCCGATGGTCAGAAAGCAATATACTCGTCGAATTCTGCCGACTGGTATATTTACATCGAACGTCAGTAATTATAAATTTACATTGATTAAAAACCATTTACTTTTACAATAATGTTTTCATACTCTTGACTTGTGTTGATAAAAATGGCAGAAAACAAGAATAACCTTTGAAAACCAGCTAAGTCGAGTCTCAAGTAGGTTGTAGCCTTGTCATTCTCCGCTTTTTAGGTTTTGTTTTACTTTTTAAATGCACTTTTATTCCGTCTTCAGATTTGCGAACGAATTCCACCGATTAGTTATCTAGTCCCAATATGTGTGTGTGTGTGTGGGGGGGGGTGCTGTGATTTTCAAATTATTTATCGCAGATCGTAAAAGTCACTTTTTTGCGAAAGAGGATGAGAATGTTTCTTTTTTCTGTATCAAAATCCCTTCGAAATGGTCGAATGTCATGAAGCGTGATCCTTGAACGCTAGCAGCAGCTGAGGAAGTTTCAATCACAAGTTTCGTGGGTCCTTCTACAAATTAGTTGACCATTGGCTGACACCCGCAGGATTATACCTACTTTTTACCTGCATATTGGCGCAACTCGTCACTACACTTTACAGTGTCTACTGATTACAACAATATTTTTCTTTTCCGAATACAGTAGGGTATTCAATTGGTAAAAATTGTACAGTGAAACTTGGTTAATTCAATGTTGCATAATTCAGATTTTTGAATAATTTGAACCTTTTTGGCTTCCTAGAATTGGAACCTTGTCTATTTCAGGAATTGGAACACGAACAGACGCGCCCACAGGAGCTGGAGGAAATTTTTTGCCAGAATCATATTTTATCCTCTTTGCCTGAAGTTCTAGAAATGATTTTGACCTTTTTCTTTCTTTAGTTGCATGATTTGATTTGAAGCAGAGAGTACACAGCTTGTTGCCATCGTCACACTTATCTCCACTATTACCATTAGTGTTCAAAAATGAAACCATAGCGTACACATTGTCTTCTATACATTACCTAGAAGACGTTAGACATTCTATACAATGCCTAGGCAATGTATGAAATGTGTTTTATTTTTCATACTTTGCCGGCTGGGATCAGGCATTGTATGAAATTCCTAGGCATTCTATAAAATGCCTGATTTTGTACTTTGCCGGTAACATATACGAACTACTTTTCTTAAAAACAGATGCGTGTTGAAATGGTTTACTCACGCGCCTGGCAAAATGTTTAGCAATTAATTTTCCGTACTTGGAGCCATACATTTCTTCACTGACGAGAAACCCTTCGACAATAGTTGCAGCTTCCATACTGCTAGAACTCCCTGACCAATTCTTGAAGCATTTGTGCTCTTTTTGTGGCTCACCATTTGCTTGGAATCGGGTGCAGGCAACGCAGTATTTATTCTTGACACCAGTAAACAGCACTTTTTTAGTATGATAACCAACAATGGCTGCCTGTGGACAAATATACAGTGAAAAAAGTAAATATTGTTTGTCTCTTTTCGTTAGGTTATTTTATTAACCATCATAGGCCTATATTGTGATAGTCTACTGCTAATTATAACCATATTTTGTTAACCATCATATATTGTGATAGTGTACTGTTCTGTTTATAACGATATGTGTATTGGTTTTAACTGATTTCTAGTTTTGGGTTTGATTTTATAATTTTTTATCATCAACGTTTTATCACTACCGTAGGAGATTTAGGTTTTATATGAACGGTACAGGGAATAAAGGGGCAACGTTAATTTTAGAACTCTTTTAAAATTATTTTTACTCTTTTCCATATAGACTTATGAAAATTTTGTAATTTATTTGTTATTATATGCTAAACACATTGAACCACTCTATATTTGAAAATAATGTCATAGTGTGACAAAAAGTTGAAATTAACAGAGTAAGTCCGCCATCACGTCCTCCACATGGGTTGAAAAATAAAACATTTTTTTATTACAAAGAAAAAATGTATTTTAGCAAAAAAATGTTTACATTTATTTTCTATATGAATCATTTTAACAGTGGAATTGATTTTCTAAAATCATTTTAGTAGTGGAATATGTGTCACTGCAGTTACTAAACTACAGTTCAAAATTGTCAAAGGTTTTTCTTCATTATAGTTCGTTGTTCTCAAAGGTATTCTTGTACTCAAAGGCTGATATATCTGGCATTCAGCAAAGGAAATCGCAACTTCAAGCGAAGCTTTTAACTTACTATAAAGACACGGTCATTATAAATTTATAATTACAGACAAAGAAAATAATATTCAGAATCGAAAAATAACCTTTTACCAAAAAACATTTAGAATAACAATTTTATAAAGATCGAAAATGTGAGCCCATATAGGTTTTTGTGTTCCCAATGATTGCAGTGGTCGCGTCATACAGAAAAATCGGCCGACAAACGGTCATCCGGGCTACAGAGACAATTTTTCTGTACAAAATTTGAGACATCGTATATGCCCGCTGCGGTCCCTCAGGAGAGATGGTTGTTAAAGTGTTAATTGAGTGACATTTTATTAATGCGGTAGGTCTTTAAAGATTTTTTGGATGTTCTCCACAGAATTTTGCCAAGCACAGATCTGCATACTTTGCAGCTTTTATTGGAATTAAATCTGAAATAAGGGATGAAATCTAGGTCACCCGCAATAGGCAAGTATTATTGATTAAAGAGTATATCATTGGATTATAAAATCTGTTTTCAAAAACAGATTTCCAGCTTTGAGGTATTTCACAACGAGCTTTTCAGCTTTTGGTTAACCGGTCGCATGAACAAGTAAATTTCCTGTTGCAAAAGGAAATCAGCTGATGTGTAAAATGTTACCTATAATGTTACCTAGATAGCTCCTTCATTCCCAGGAGCCGTGGACTGGACACCTTTATTCCCTGTATACAATATTTTACCACGGTAATTTAAAAGGTTTATAGCTTGTTTATTCCCCAAAAGAGGGGTTCGTACCATTGTAGAGATCTATAACATAGTCACCTAAACCCATAGTTTAAAAAATGGACTTAGTCCCTTTAATTGCCAATGCCCTTCGTATGTTAAAATACGTAAAAAATAAACTTTGCTAACTAAGCATTTTCTGAATTTTCTGAATCAGTTAGTTATTTTAAAATTTATTTTGAACAGTTTCGTAAGAAACTTGACAAGTATTTTCAGTTAAATTATTTCTAGCATATTAACAAAATTGTTGGAATTACATGTTATATAAAAGAGTTATTTCAGGAACTCCAACTCTGATGAAAATATTTTAACATCCCCTTCTCTATTAGTTTCGTTTTGTTTAAATTTTTAATTTAAGAATAAAATCAACATCATAAAAATTTACACAAATTCGTAGTAATGTTCATAGGAATATGAATTGTTCAAAATTCATAGGAGTAAGGCTTCATTGGTGTAAGGTTTTGTAAGTAACTATCAGTGTAAAAGTGCCTTTCAGAACACATAACACAAACATTATATAGGCTACCAATAGGCAAGGTACACAGAGAAACTTGGTTAAGTTATGGCTTTACTTCTTTAAGAAATGCAGATTATGGCATTAGGTTCCTTTAAAATCGCCTAGCCACCCAGTGGTGGTCTTATAATTAGGTTCAGTTTATTTGGTAGCAGATTACTCGGTGTTCCAATTAAAATGTTCACTCAGTGGAACATTTTTGCCAGGCGCGTGAGTTAACCATTTCAACACGTATCTGTTTTTAAGAAAAGTAGTTCGTATATGTTACCGGCAAAGTACAAAATCAGGCATTTTATAGAATGCCTAGGAATTTCATACAATGCCTGATCCCAGCCGGCAAAGTATGAAAAATAAAACACATTTCATACATTGCCTAGGCATTGTATAGAATGTCTAACGTCTTCTAGGTAATGTATAGAAGACAATGTGTACGCTATGGTTTCATTTTTGAACACTAATGGTAATAGTGGAGATAAGTGTGACGATGGCAACAAGCTGTGTACTCTCTGCTTCAAATCAAATCATGCAACTAAAGAAAGAAAAGGGTCAAAATCATTTCTAGAACTTCAGGCAAAGAGGATAAAATATGATTCTGGCAAAAAATTTCCTCCAGCTCCTGTGGGCGCGTCTGTTCGTGTTCCAATTCCTGAAATAGACAAGGTTCCAATTCTAGGAAGCCAAAAAGGTTCAAATTATTCAAAAATCTGAATTATGCAACATTGAATTAACCAAGTTTCACTGTACAATTTTTACCAATTGAATACCCTACTGTATTCGGAAAAGAAAAATATTGTTGTAATCAGTAGACACTGTAAAGTGTAGTGACGAGTTGCGCCGATATGCAGGTAAAAAGTAGGTATAATCCTGCGGGTGTCAGCCAATGGCCAACTAATTTGTAGAAGGACCCACGAAACTTGTGATTGAAACTTCCTCAGCTGCTGCTAGCGTTCAAGGATCACGCTTCATGACATTCGACCATTTCGAAGGGATTTTGATACAGAAAAAAGAAACATTCTCATCCTCTTTCGCAAAAAAGTGACTTTTACGATCTGCGATAAATAATTTGAAAATCACAGCACCCCCCCCCCACACACACACACATATTGGGACTAGATAACTAATCGGTGGAATTCGTTCGCAAATCTGAAGACGGAATAAAAGTGCATTTAAAAAGTAAAACAAAACCTAAAAAGCGGAGAATGACAAGGCTACAACCTACTTGAGACTCGACTTAGCTGGTTTTCAAAGGTTATTCTTGTTTTCTGCCATTTTTATCAACACAAGTCAAGAGTATGAAAACATTATTGTAAAAGTAAATGGTTTTTAATCAATGTAAATTTATAATTACTGACGTTCGATGTAAATATACCAGTCGGCAGAATTCGACGAGTATATTGCTTTCTGACCATCGGCGCAACTCGACCATTCCCACTATAAGTGATGCAATAATACTTCTAAACTTACCACCCCAGATGCAGATCTGTAGTTTGAATGGTAAGATCTCTTGGCCCAGCTGCCATCAGCGACAACAGTTAGAAGAGGGCAGTTGTACTTATCGACGTCACCACGTTGTCTCGCTAAGGCGATCTCTTCCTCTGCAGCTTTCTTCATTTCTTCAAGAGCAGAAATTTCCCATCCCTCGGAAACAATTGTGTGGTGTGGTGTTTGTCGTATGTTCTGTTGCTCATACAACGTACATCCATAGCACCCATTATTTGTTGTAAAGTGGCGTATCCCCCTCCTGCACTAATTGTTCCCGCCACAGCTGAAGTGTTTATATTGACGTACCCACTAATTTCAGGCTCAGTCCAAACCGTATCTATTTTTCTGCACATCTCACACTCGAATACAAAACCTGATCGAAGTCCTTTTTTTATCTCTGATTTTAATGACATATTTTTAAAGGAACAATCAAATACGGTACCGTGATCACTTATTCGTTTTATTTCGTTTATAAAATACACAATGTCGATGATACGGCGGCCCGAAATTATCTCTGAACAAGAAATGGTTGGAATATTTTCCGTCGGAGTTGTCACTAGGGGCTGATTACAATTATGTAAATTATTAAATTCCGTATTACTTTGGTCCACATCACAGTTAATAAGAACGGCATCTGTTACACTACAATTTTCGGTTTCAATTTTTTTTTTCTTATTGTTCTTCACACGTTCAGAAACTAAATTATATTGTTTTAATATTCTCCACTCCGCTAGTCTTTCACCACCACGATTTTTCCGTTTAAGAGTATTCTTTTTATTGCCCATAGTAATAATTAAATAACAAAAAAGATAAAGACAGTGAATCGTAACGTCATACAGAACACAGTTGAACAGTCATAACAGTTGAAAGCGATAACAACACGAACGCGCGCAATGTAATTTACCGCCACTGTATACCATCTCTTCGCTGTAACCTTGAGGTCCCCTCCAGTCCGGCGCCGTCTCGTCTAACCGTCTTGGCTTCCTCCCGCAGTGATATTCATCCGCCACATACAAGTTGCTTTCTTGGCCGCCAGGCGGCAGAGTTATCACTTGTTAAAATTTGACAGACCGTTGTGAACACAGTTTCATTTAAAAGTAAATAATATTGTCATCGGACACATAAACGTTATTGTATTATATATCTTTCCAAAGGCAACGAAATTATGAAGCGAGTCCGCTGCTTCAGAATCATTTTTTTTTTAATTACTTTCACTAATCGAGGTCAAATATTGTAAAATATAATTAATTTTTTTTAAACACAAATTATAATTTTACAACTTGTTACGGCGGATCCAGTCCAGATTTTTTAGTGTAAAAAAAAAAGACAGATGGGAGAAGGATATCACCTGTGGAGTGAGAGAACACAGTGAGACTGCAATGTCAGACAAAAATGGAAGAGCAGAATTAATTGGATGTAAACTGCAGTGTGTAGTACTATGACTGTTTTGTTATATGTATTACTTACATATTGTTTTCTTGAAGGCACAGCATTGAGAAAACGTCCAAACAGAAAACAATATTCGAAATTCTGTAAAATTTGAGTCGATTACGTAAGTCGAATAAAAATGCCCCGAAAGCACTGCAAACACGGGGAAGGCCTACTACGTCACTCGTATCCTGTCGACAGTAACACGCGTAATGCTCCATGCCATAATCCCTGTTGTCATCAAACAGGCATCTCCCTGCTTTCACAAAGTCTTCGCTCTTCCGTTCTTGATGTGGAAAAAATACTTTGGTTTTATGGGTTATAAGTACAGGCGCGTTCCCTCAACACAGGTCTACTGAACGCGCCGTAGTGTTTAGTATCCATGCAGTGGCTTTGTTCTACTTGTTTACTGTATTTATGAAAAATAAGGATAAGGCTCTGAAAATAAGGACGCTGATGAGATCGAATGCTCTGGGGATTTCGCGAACCAACCTGATCGTAATTTGATTTAACGTTAAGTAAATTTTGTATTCGCATCTGTAGAAGATAATGTGTAATCATTTTTTTAACACTGCGTTTTTCTAAAAAATAATAATAATAAAGTATCCTAGTTGAGTTACAATTAGCATATATAGAAAGGTGGCAAAGATAACAATCAAATTTGTAAAACATTTGTATATTTTGTAAATGTTTTTTTATAATGAAAATGGTTATTTATGACTTCTTTCGCTTTCACACGTACATAATTAAAACAGTATTGTTCAGTTATGTGATTACAAACCATATTACAACAGAATAAACGCCAAATTTGTGCTTGGTCATTATTACCAAGCACGGTCACTTGTTACTGTATGTTTCCTACTACCAGAAACTACTAGCAACGCGAAAAACCAGAAACTTCCACACTTTAACAACAACAACAACAACAACAACAAGAAGATTTTTTAGTTCTTTAAAAATACACCTCGTTTGTAATTTTCCGTTTACGATTTAGGGAGAAATGTACTTGTGAATAAAGCATTGTTCTTATGGACTTTGAAATTCAATATGGCGGTGTGCATGCAGACCCTTAAGTTAATGGTTTTTTATAACGCTACCAGTGAAAATCAGTAAGTCAAACATTCCACGTATTGAAGTATCGCACAGTTTGTTTTTGATGTTGTCTTCATTTACATCACACGCTTAGCCTCTACGCGTGTAATTAGCGGTTACAAGATGGTTAAACGAGTCATTTAGATTTCGTGGTTTTTACCAATTGTAATTTTATAAATCTCGTTACCCGCGAACTTAACTTTAAAGTACATTTTTAATTTCCATCTCAAACTATATATTAACCTGTTTTGGAATAACTTATACAAAAAAGATTTACAATTTAACAAACGTCATGTTAACCACATTAACGAGAGAATTCAGTTTCCTTCCTTTACATACCACTCAAGTCAGAGAGTATAGGCCTACATATGCGGTATACACACGGAGGTTCTTCACACCTGTTTCTCACATTTTCTCTCTGTCTCTGTAGGGTTTCCACGTAGTAATTGTCACCATAGTTTTAATAACAAAGCTTTTCGTAACCGAGTGAGTGTATTCAATTAATATTAAATTGTAACACATTCGGAAAGCCTCGATTCAACAATTAATATAAACTGTAAGTTACAACATCGTTCGATATTTGTTAATCAACGATTTATTGTTTGCTTTACACGAGACCGCTCCAGGAATATTTCAGTCCATTGTTTTGACGTACCATGCCGGGAGCGATATGCGAAAATACAACCCCTGGACTTCAGATCTGATGTTGCACAACCCGAAAGTTGACTATTTCACAAAGTACAGTTACAGTACTAAATGTTTCCAAGATTTGCATTTATATCATGCTTATTTTTACTGTGTGAAAGATATTTTATTATTTTAAAGTAAATATTCCCCTCTGTGGTGTTAGAACTTAGACTTTTATATTTATGTTTTAAGTCTAGAGCTAAACATGGCGAAAATTTAGTTATTAAAAAAACTACAAATAACAGAAAGTTCGTCGATTTTATGAGTACATAAACACAGGGTCATCGGAAAAGAAATAAGAAGTAAAAAGAAGAACAAAAAGAAGAAGGATGAGGAGGAGGAGGAGGAGAAGGAGGAGGAGGAGGAGGAGGGGCAGGAGGTGAAGAAGAAGAAGAAGAAGAAGAAGGAGGAGAAGAAGAAATAATAGCTTCGTTTTAACGCTAAATGTGAATTGTAAATTTTCTTACCGTACAAGGTATGGTGAGAGCGTCATATGCACAAAGAACTGCGTTATCTGTCACCACACTTCCTCAGGCCTTCTGCAGTAACAGGACCGTGTAACAGAACGCACCACAGAGTACGAATAAACAGTGTGTCTTATGGTACATAGAATTTAAATTAATTGTTTCTGTACAGCGTTCTTTTCGCCAAACTTATTCTGGACAAGGAATGCTTAAACATAAAGGTATTCGTCGATGGTTTAATCAGTTTCGTGAAAGAGGAAATGAAAAACAAACAAAGCCCACCAGGGTAACAAACACATCAGATGGAAATGTTGATCGCATTCGATTATCCTGTGTTAGGATCACCCAAAATCGATTGTTCTCCCGAATTTGGAGATACAAATGCTAAAGACCAAGAGTTTATAGTTAATTTGTATTAAAGGATATATTACGCTGATATGTAAGACATAAGAATGTGTAACATACCTCACATGTTCTAAACTAAGATTTATAGTTGGAAATAGTACACCCACATGTTACACAAACCGTTCTCTTATTATCTGTCTGACCGTCTATCTCCGTTTTTCTATCTTTCTCGTTTTTCTATTTTTATCATTCTGTTTGTCTGACTGTCTCACTTCTCCTACCTCGTTCTGTCTCTCTGATTATCTACTTCTTTGTCCACCTCTCTCTCTCCTCTCTATTTTATACAGTATTTATATCGGAATATAAGTATTGCATGTAGACAAGAATTATCTACGCAGTCCAAAATATAGAAAATAGGGGGAGAAGGTGGTCGGAGAGAGGGAGGGAGATCTACTAAGCGCGAATATATGGCAAAATAGCACACATTTACTTATCTGTGTGTAATTAACTTGTTACACGTAGTACTCGTCGTCTGGCTCAGCGTGTGAAATTAAACTACAGAATCATTAATCCCTAATCATATTTGATTAAGACGAAAATTATTCTGTTAGTTTGAAGCTGTAAGTTACGAGAGCTCGTAAGCTGCTAGTTTGTCGTGTCTTGTACGACCACAGTTATTCATCAGTGTTATGTCATTTTGTTACAAAGTAAATATTAAATTTACTTTATATAAGACTATTTATGAAAGTAATACAAGAGTAGGGATCTACTTTTTCAAGTATTATTAAGTCTAGTTACTGTAAAATAAATAATGTTTATACAATATCAAATTTTACTTTATTTTAAAACGTTGAAATTTTTATTCTGACGGAATATGCCTCTTAGCACATTTGCTTTATTTGTTTCTTCATGAAATTTAATAAATATTTTGGACTTTGTAAGGACTACATAAAATCTTCTCTATATATGTACTATATAAAATACTTAGAGACTACGTAATTTAATGTCTTTTTTAAATACACTTTTATTGTCGTAAAGTAGAAACACTGCCAATGCAAGAAACAGTAGTCACTGTTTTCAAAGCAAGCCAACAGACCCGTCGACTCTCTATTGTAGTGAACATGTAGGGCTAGTGTCTCCTAAACTCTAGGAATATTTGAAAAAACCTTTTGTTCGCAAAGTGTCAGCAGTTTTATAAAAAATACTGCGTATTTGTTTCTTGCCTTTCCGCTTAAGTAAACGACCTACTGAATCCGACTTTTCTCAGAAAATGTGAAGCAAAGAACACTATCCTTATTCACGCAGTATTGTATATGAATTTCAAAAAAACTTAGTTTTCTATGAATTAATATTTCAAATACATCAAAAAGCGGTTGGAACACGCCTCCATTCCCTAAGAACTTACACCATATCACACTATTAATTGGAACTCACCGCTGTCGTCTCCTTGAAGGGAACTGTTACAGTCTATGCTCAACACGAGAAGCAAATCATATTGGTGTACAACCCCCCCCCCACCTTCCACTTATATATGTACGGTACAGTAATTTGGTTATGCCAATAGATTACATTAATATAAGTCACATTTTATAATAACTATAATAATTAGCTAGTAAATCCAAGTGTTATCCTAACATTAATTTTCTAGTAATAGATGCAATTTTCTAGTAATACAGAAACCTATTAGCTAAAGAAATATATAAACACTCAAATTAGATTACATTCGAATACGAAATCGTACAAGATCCATTTTTGTTATTACAAAAATATTTAAATATCCGTCCTATTCTTGAATTTTAACTTGGCTAGAATAGATTATGGTTTTAAAATCAAATATTAAGTTTTAGTGGTTTTAGTTGTTTAAATTGAACAGTTAAGTCTTAGTACTTAAGCATGCGCAGCCTATTTATGGAAACAATTATAGAACTGCCACTTACCTCCAAAAAAAAATTTCCCGTGTTCTATAATCTAAGCAAATTTGTAAAATATCGTCTTCAAACAGTGAAAAAAATATTTTTGTACATAATTATCTCAATGATGTCCCAATCAATTTTTATTTTTACTCTTCCGCGCTTACTATTCACTCGACTACTAGTGTATACACACATGAAATTAAAATTACCGATGAAAATAAATTCGTAAGAAAAACATATTCAATTCCGCTACACTATTAGAAACTAGTTGATGAAGAGATTAAGAAAATGTTAGACAATAATATCATTGAACGCTCAAACAGTAATTTCCTAACTCCTATGGTAATAGTTAAAGAGAAAAATAATAAGATAAGAATATGCTTAGTCATGCGGAATTTAAATAGCATCACACAAAAGTGTTTTGACTGTGCGCCCAATGAAGAAAACGTATTTATTAAATGCCAAGGTTTTAAGTACGTATACGTCACGTTTAGATCTGAAAAGTGTATTTTGGCAGAAGATAGTAGCAGAAAATAGTAGAAAATTTATTGCGTTCTTATACAAGAACAAGTGCTATCAATTTAAGGTAGTCCCGTTCGGGTTAGTTACCAGTCTCGTAGCCATGGTGAGATGTTTGGAATTAGCACTTGGACATGAGGTTGAGGATTTTGTCAGTGTGTTTGTCGACGATATCCTGATAATATCGAAGTCTTTCGAAGAACACCTAAAACACCTCGATATAGTGTTCAGCAAGATCCGCCAGGCGAACTTGGTGTTAAACTATGAGAAATGCGAGTTTTGAAAATCCGAGATTAAATTTTTAGGTCACATTATATCAGCACAGTGTGTTAGTACTAACGCTGAGAAGATACAATCCATTACGGGATTTCCAACACCGAAAAAGGCCAAAGACATCAGGGCATTCCTAGGACTTACCGGATATTACCGTCGGTTCGCACCTGCATATTCTAAAACCATCGAACCACTGCTGGAGCTGCTTAGGAAAAATACCAAATGGTGATGGGAGGTAAGACACGAAGTGGTGTTTAAGGCAGTCAAAGGGTTGTTTACGGAAAATCTACATATATTTCATCTGAGAAGGAGGGGACATGTGTATTAAACTGCGTCGCGTCTGATTACGCCATTGGAGGGATTTTATACCAATGAAATAAGGATGGTGAGCATATGGTTATCGCACACGTAAATCGATCTTTAAAAGGTGCCGAACGAAATTATTTCACTTCGGAAAAAGAAATTTTAGCCATTGTTTATTGTGTAAATAAGTTTAAATATTATTTAGTAGGACAACATTTTGAAATCTTATCTGATAACCAAGGTTTGTCATTTTTGTTAAAGTGTAAACTCTCAAATGCTCGTATGTCACGTTGGATAATGGCCATGCAAGAATATGATTTTAATATTAAATATTGTAAGGCCGGTAACAATAAAATGGCCGATACTCTGAGTCGTTAGCCACCGGTTGAGCAGGAGAATTATTCATGTGATAAAAACGAAGTTCAGATTTTAACTGTTAAATATACGTTACCTAATGAGCTTAAATCATCACTTAAAAATAGTAATATTGAACAACAACGCGAAGATAAAATAAAAAAAAAAATTATAAATGAAATAAAAATCAAGGAAAGTCCAAAATTCCAAATTTTTAATAATATATTATATAAACTGAACAATGGAAGATAATGATTCCAGACCATATATAGAAGACCTGACCTGGGCGTGCCATGAAAGTCTTGCTCATGGAGGGGCACATAAATGCTACTTGACAGTTCGAGAAGCCTTTATTTGGGTGAATAAGGCTAGGAAGGTCAAGTCTACTCTACGTACCTGCCACACCTCTCAGACAGCCAAGTACCCAAACGAAATGGGAAACATCGTAATGCACGGTAAGAATGAATTATTGAATATTGATTTCCTTGGATCGTTACCACGTGCATCTCGAGGAATGAGGAATCTGGTGGTGTGCACTGACGCTTTCACCAAATATGTAAGTCTGTATGCTATAGGTAGACCCACGACGGAAGCTGTACTTAAGGTAATTTTGGGGAAGTACATTCCTAAGTATGGCCATGTCAATAAGATCTTATCCGACTAAGGTAAGCAATTTCAAAATAAAAAATGGAAATCTGAGTTGGGGAAGAGGAACATACTAGCGGTATTGACTTCCATCACACGACCGCAAGGAAATCTTGCCGAGACAGTCAATAGAGAACTAGGAAGATTATTCAGGACGTATTGTAATACTAATAAAAGTAAATGGCCTGAATATCTCGAGTTTTTCGAGAATGCCATAAACGGTAGTTACAATACCACTACTGGATATACAACGCTAGATTTACAATCTGATGTCCAGCCAAAGCGTGTATGGAATGATTGTGTAGTGTAAAACGTATCGCCACTCAGAATTTGCCTCTACGGAACGAGATTAAGCGTTTGAATGCGAATGATTGGATAAAGAAATATGCTGAACAGCGAACAGAAAAATTTAATTCTGAACATAAACTGCAGACATTTAAGGTCGGTGAATTAGTGTTACTTAAAGCATTAAATGTAGGTCGTAGTGCTGATAATACAGCAGCTAAGATTTTTAGGTTGTATAATGGTCCACTCCTATTATCTGAACAAGTAGGGAAACATACCTACATTGTTACAAATCATATAACAAACAAAACTATTGGAAAATTCCATGCGACGTTATTACGTAAATATTATGTCAAAAATTAATTGTTCACGTATATTTGGGTACATGAAAGTATGAGTGTAATAAGAAAATTGTATAATTAATTGAAAAAACTGTATTTAAGTATGGTTGAAATATGTTGGTATACCAGTTTGATGATTGAAAGTAGGTGATGTAACGTCATGAACTGTTTAAATTGGCTTATCTTTGTGGGTCAAACGATAACTTAGATATCAACCACGTGTGTTTGTTTTTGTTTACATTACATATGTCAATTATAACTGTCAAATTTATTTAATAAGGAGCATTTTTAATTTCAAGATATTTATTTATTTTGTTATTATATATATATATATGTATTATAACAAAAAGAAAAGGTGTGTATGTTTTGTGTTCGTGTTGCAAAATGTCGGGCTTTACCTCCGCGCACTTTTTGGTACTTACCGGTGACTGGATCCTTTGCGGTGATGTAGTCCTGTAACACAACTTAATACTATGTTTTTTGTGGGCGCCACTTGGAATCGTTTGTTCCAAGAAAGAAATGTGATTATTAAAGAAATTAAAATTTTTAAATCTTACTTCTATGAAAATTGTAAACAAGTCAGTTTAGTTTAAAAAAATAAGGTAAGTTTAATGATTCTTCAAAAAAATCGTCTGAAGGACTAACATTCATGAAAAAATTATAAAATTGCAGAGTTACAAAAAAAAATTCATAAGTAATTATTATTATTGACAATTTTATTTCTCCAATCAAGTATCGGCTAGTATTTTCAATTTTTTACTCAGTTGAAAAGCATGAGTTTAATACGTGAAAAAATCTTTACTCTCAGGACGTGACCCCTTTGAACTACCAAGACATATCAATAAGATGCTTTACAAGAAAAATTAAGTGATTTGAAGGTGTGTGTGGCATGTGTAGTACAACTGTGTGACAAAATGTAACCAGGTAAAAAATGACTTTAATTTTGATAACTCACGTTCCAATGGTTAATTAATCTCGCACTGGACACTCCTCTCGGGTAGTTTTTCAATCTCGCTTCTTCATGTGTGCACTGAATTTATTTTAAGTCAAAATTGCGATCATTTACAATTTCCGCACTTTTTGTGAAACGGTTTGGCAGTAGAATTTCGCTCGGATCCCGCCGCTTACAGGTCAGCTGTTTCGCGTTGGTTACCAAATTGGCCGTCACAGCGCTGATACCCTTGCAGTAGCGATAAAGGCTTTGTGTATGTAATACGTTATGGGAGTTTTTTTTTCAAGTTATTTTGTCTTTGCGAACACAGCAGAATTGGTTCTCTATTTAAAATTTCGGTCCCTTCTGGGCCGTTGACGTTCTGGCTGCGTGATTTCTATTAAAATGTGCCGTGTTGCTGCTCTATTTCAGCAACACATTGGCGTAGATTCTTGTAGAGGTTAAGTCAGTCTGTTTGTCAATGTACGGGAAAAGCCTTTCTTCGGGTCTTGTGTCGATTTCTCGCCTTCGGTTTCGCCTTGATTGCGTTGATCAGTGTCGTGGGTGATGCGTCTGTTCCGGATTTCAAGCTTCAAGTGTTTTTTGGGTCGAATTTGGTCTCTCTTTTATACTAATTCAGGCTGATTGTTTTCATTGACTTCCGGTATATTTGTGTAAAAATTCCTTCTAGATTGTTCGAGAATAACGAAATGGAATGTCATGGAACAAATTTAATTTCCGTCGAAGCTTTTAGAACAAATTTCTTATTCTTCACACTAAGGATATTTCAAAAATTACTCTGGTATTTGTCAAACAGTTTTACATTAGTACTCACAATTTGCATGCCATTATTACATTTAGATTCTCTGTTTTCAACTGAATCTAGTGATACTAATTATGATTGGTTTTTAAATAAATTAACTCTAATAAGTAACACAATATACAACTCTCACCTTGGGTTGTTGTCATTGAAATTCAATTTTTTAGAACAAAAAATTGTTGTGAAACTATTATGTTTCTTCCATAACATGAACACATAATATTACTATCTTCCTATAATAAAACAAACAAATTTTAACATATATAATACACAGATAATTTCAATTTTACATGGCCCATGCCCATGGCCTATGTTGTTGTCAATGTTATGACACAATAATTAGTCTCTTTCTTTAACATATATAGTATTTCACTAGTGTACACTCAGAGTTTATTATATTGTCTGTCTTTTGTGATACCTGGTTACTCTTTACACATATTATCTTTATTACAGGATAACATAGCATCATATTGGTTGGTCTGAGATGTCCTTTTTCATAGTGTGACAAATCTCACTCTTATAAGTTAAATTCTTTCATAATTGATCTTATTTTCAACTGAGTTTGTTCGTTGTTAAGGTATACTGAAGTATTGTACCATTCTCTTTTATTTTTGCCAACATTTTGTAAATATTTAGCCAGATATGACTATTTTTTGTACTGGTTGATTGGCCCCAGCCATACATGGTATAGGTAAATATTTTGCTAACTCGACTATTACAATGTCAAAGTTAGTCAAATATATTAGTATAGTCGCTTTATATTATTTTTCAACTTTCTAATGCAATTTGGTTGCATTTTGGCAACATTAAATCCATAAATCACACAATATTATATGCCTACCACATGTTTTTAGTTAATACTGTTTTTGGCTATTTTGACTGACTTTTATTCATTTGACAGCTTTCTTTATCTAAGATAAATTGTTCATTTTTGTCTGCTTGACAATTACATATAGTTTTTATTTCAATTTGATAATAATTAATTTTTACATGAAATCTGAGTGTTTGGTCTCAAATCCAACACATTAATATTTTTTGTCATAACAATTATATAATTTTTATTTTAATTTAGATTCTTTCTAATAATGTATTTAAGTCATTTAATACATTTATTTTATTTACATTACATAATATAATAATGGATCATGTCCATTCATTCACAATAAATAGTACTTTATACTCTATTGAGAGTTACTAAACTCAATAATTAATGACTTCATTTTGGTTGATCCCGATATTATTTGTCTCTCTCATAGTATCTTATGGTTTTTTCACTGTTATTCACTTTAATAATATATATGGGGTTTGTGTCTTAGTCACAGTCTGGTCGTTTTTTCATGTTAGTAGTAATAATTATTAGACAATATTACAAAATTTTTTAGGGCTACTTGGGTTCGATACTGTCCACCTCACTCTCCTCTTATGATAAATCGCTATGTAAATGGTTTCCTTTATGGAACGTTCTGTAACGTTACAATATATATATAAAACGGATCTTTACAGCTGTCGCCGTTTCTCCCTCCCCAGCTTCCATTGTAACTTATCGTAGCATGTAAGTTCTTCTAAATTTCTTGCAACCATTGCTTCCGCTACGTCATCTTGCCAATTCCTCCGTGGACGTCCTCTTTTCCTCCTCACCGGTGGTATCCATTCCAGTATTTTGCGGGGCCATTTGTCATCTTCCAATCTCTTCACATGCCCAAACCAAGTCAATTGTCTCCTTTCTATTTCATCTATTATTGTCCTGTCAATTCATCTCGGCTCTAATAGTCTCATTTCTAACCCTGTCTAATTTTGATCTCCTACAACTCCTCCTGAAGAAGTCCATTTCCGCTGCCATAAGTTTTTTCTTATTTACGTTTGAAACGTTCGAAACTTCTGCTCCATAAAGAATTACACTTTGCACCATGCTATTATATATATGTTTTTTTGTATTTCTGGTTATACTTCTTTCCCATAGAAGCGAATTCAGCGTTCTTATAAGGGTTCGCTCCTTGTTAACACGTTCTTAAATTTCATCTTTGCTGCTTCCCTGTTTGTTGAAAATAACGCCCAAGTATTTACTTTTTTCAACACCTCTTATCCTTTCCACATCCAATTTTAAGTCCTTAACTTCTTCGTTGCCCACTATCAGGTACTCACATTTTGCCATGTTCATCGTCAAACCAGCTGCGTCAAATTCCTCTTTTAACTTTCTGACCATATACTCGAGGTCTTCGTCATCCTCCGCTACCACAATCTGGTCATCGGCAAAATATAGAGTGAACAGATTGTCATCTCCTACTCTCAGCCCCATGCTTTTACACTTCTTTGTCCATCTTACTAGAGATCTGTGTAAGTATATTTTAAAGAGGGTAGGGGACAAGCAGCATCCTTGTCTTACGCCTTTTGTAGTTTCGAATGGGAGAGTGAGTTTGTTTCCCAGTTTGACCCTGGTGATATTTTGTTGATAGTATCTTCTGGTGGCTGCAATCAAATTTGCATTTATGTTCAAATGCTCCATCTCCTTCCATAACTGTGAGATTGGGACTCTATCGTATGCCTTTTCTAAATCTATTAAAGCTATATGCGTTTCTCTATTATGCTGTACACTCTTTTCAACTGCTATGTTGATTGTAAAGATGTTGTCTACCGTGGATCGCCCCGCTCTAAAACCTGATTGTTCCTCGGGCTGCTTGGTCTTGATGTCTTCTTCAATTAAGTTTTTCAAAATCCTTGAATATATTCTCCCGATGGTCGGGATCACAGCAATTCCTCTGTAATTTCTAGGGTCCAACTTTGAACCCTTATATTGTTATTATTGGAGGTGATATTATTTTTATACGTGGAGGGGATATTCCTGCAATAAACAATAATGCAGTAAGAGTCATTTTAGAAATGACTAGACGATATTACACACTTTATGACGTTATAGACATGTTTAAAATTGATTTTGTTTAAATTTTGTAATGTAGCTCTAAATTTTGAAATAAGAGATGGATAATTATGTGTTATATGTCAAAATGCTCATAAAATTCTCTGTCATGTCAAGTGCAAGTTTTGTGCGCGCGTGCGCTTGTTATTCGTGTTTTACTGAACAACTCTTATAATAATAATTAACGTTTCAAAATTAAACTTGGACAAAATGTATGCGTCACAAATAGCGCTACATTTTTCATATGTCATAAACTCAAAACATATAATTATAATATGTATTTTTTTAACTGAATTCATTTTTCTATAGAAGTCTTATCTGCAGACAAGTCATAAAACTTTTAGATAAAATCTATACAAGATTTTGCAGATTCTGGCATTGTCATACACAATTTGTTGCTATCGAGGTAGAAATCTATCACGTGTTCTAAATTTTAACCAATCAGGAGCTTCAATTTTCATTTGCGATTTGCGCTGGTAGAAGAAATTTTGTTCAGTTCACGTCTACAACTCATCCTATTCAGACTTACTCTCTGTGCGAGTTCTTCTCGACAGTACACGTTTGCTATATAAGTGACGACCGTCCTATATTTTAGCTACGAGTTACCGGTAAGCAAAATAAGGGTTAATAGAGCGTAGAGCAAAAAATTAGTCTTATTCGCGCTATTCAAGATTTTCCGCTTAGAACAGTTGTACTCACCCGGAGTACAACTATATGAACGCGTGAACACTTTAAGATATCCGGAAGGTGTAAGCTAAATACACCGCATTTATATAATAACCAATAACCCAGTTATCGAACCGGAGACTGTAAACAAAATAAAACATATCGCAGATAAACGGCGTGCTTGAGTGAATTGCGGGTGTCAGCGCGTCAGCGGAGCCAGCGGCAACGATAACGCCGCAGCTTCCAGCCGGACCAAGATGGAATTTTTCAATCAAGTAACATAGACGATTGTTCAGATAAACATTCATTTGAATTTCAAGACAATATATAACTAATAAATAATTTATGTAAAGAATTTGCAGACAAGATTTAAATTTGTTTTAGTTTAATAAATTCCTATCTCCAAATAAGAGAATCTGTTATAGATTATTAGTTCTAATTCACATCTATGCATCCTTATTTTGATTCGTTGCAATATATATATATATATATATATGCGTGTGTGTGTGTGTGTGTGTGTGTGTGTGTGTGTATATAAAAATATATATCGTTTTCTATATAGGTAACTCGAAGTTTCTTGCAGTAATTATATAATGTTGTGATGTTATTCAATTTGTTTCTTCTGCAAGTAGTGTAATTTTTGTATTTTTTTTTTACACCTGACGTACGTTTCACTGATAAATATCAGTATCATCAGAGGCTTGTAAGTAAATTAATAACAATCGAAATAATTCTATGTTAATATAGAAATTAACGAATAATCGAATTTATATCGTATTTAATGTAAAATAACTGATAATCGATATAGGTCGATTAGTTAACGATTGTTTTAATGGTTTTAATTGTAATATATATATATATATATATATATATATATTGTTTTATGTATACAGGGTGATTCAAAATTGCATGGCAATCTCTTGGGACCTGATCCTATAGCTAAAAATAAGAAAAAAAGTTCATATAAACATAAGTCCGAAAATGGTTTGTTAGCGAGTTACAGCTCGCGAACCAGTTCGCCCTGATTTATGCTCCCACGGTAAAATAACTCCGTACTGAAATTCTTGGGGTATAAAGTGGAGGGGAAATTTAGTGGTTTCTTATGGTTTTTGATCTGAAAATTTGAATAAAAGAGGTCCCAGAGCTCTATCTCAATTAGTTTTTAAGAAAAACGTGTAAAACACAAAACATTGGAGTCGAAAAACACATTTTTAGATTTGGGATAAAATAACTTCGTTAATTTACCAATAAACAACTAAACATTTCTAACTAACTTTCTAGAGAATGTAATTATGAGAACATTGATGTGTATAATGTTTATTAAAAATAAGTACAAATTTTAGAAATTTGACTTAATGAAAAACAAAACAGTCCAAAATGCGCCAGAAAAGTGTTACAATTTACAAGAAATGGCATTGTAATCTTTCGAAACACCCACACTTGGGCAGACGAAAACCCACATGAGACTGCTACAAGGCATGACAAACATACTTTTTCATTTAATGTGTGGTGCGGTCTTCTTGGTGATAATCTCTTAGGCCCTTATTTTGAAAATGATACTTCATAGGTTTTTACATTATGAATGAAAATTATATTTTATGTGACCTGTTATACTCAAATTAATATTGCAGAGTAAAGTTAGGTTGTAAATGGTAATTATAAAGAGAAAATGTCGAAGACGTCTATGGACAGTCTGTAACACAGGACTACTTATAATATATGAATGGTGGATTATGATTTCCAATTCGGCACTGTCAAGCTTTGATACTGTAAAGACGTCAGCCTTACGTCCTCTTGTTCATATATATTCGCCAATAAAAATTAGTTTGTCGCGTATAAGCTTAAAACGCGTATCGTATAAGTTAGAAAGCTCGCGAATAAGCTCTGACATATCTTACCATTATTCGAGTCTTTTATTTTTATCATTATTTATTGAGCATTTTGAAATAACAGTTACAGGTGTTGACTGTATGCAAAGAAAGGTCTACTAATTATTTCACATACATTATGCGCACGTGTACATTAAGGTACACGTGGGCCTATACAAAACCTACACGCGTAGGAGTACAGAGTATCTTAAGTAGAGACTATGCAATTCCAACGGTTTCTCATGTGTAATAGACATTTTTGCAAGGAAATACATAATTTATGATCAAGCAGAATTTACTGTATATTACAGTTAATTTTTTCGAAAGAATGTTTTACATTTTGAAGTACACAATACTATAATATACAATACTACACAACACACAATATTTGTATTTTAAATATACAAATAGCCTACTATAAATCAACTAAATATTTTCAACGTAATTTTTCAATCCACACACACGCGCGCGCGCGCGCGAGCACACACGTTCATCATTTTATATATACGTAACTCAAAGATTTTTGAAGCAATTATATCATATTATTATATTATTCAATGTAGTTTCGCCTACAAGTTGTATATTATGTTTTTGTCGTTTCAATATCTGATGCACGTTTTACTGAAACACATCAGCATCATCAGAGGTTTGTAAATAAATCAACAACAATCTAAGTAATTCTACGATAATATAGAAACAAATTCGAATATTGTTTGTTTTTATGAAACGAATAATAGATTAAAAATAAATAATAGATTAAGAACTTGATTAAAAATATAAATTAAAGGACTTAAAAAATTTCTGTATTTGTCTGAAATTTTCTTTCAGGGTATGAAAGTGACAAAATAAGATGTAACCCAAATGAGAATTTATTATATTGTCATGGAAACCTCTGACATTGAATAATAATGTCAACTTTATTAAAGTATAAAGTTCAAACTTTATTAGACTTTACAATTTGATTAAAGTAAAATTAAGTTACTTCTCTTTTAAACAAAATAAAAAACAACAACAGAGAATAAAGTTAAAGTAATAAACTGAACTTGGTATCTGCTCTAAATACGGAAACATAGGCTTACAGACTAAGATAAGGTTGAAGCACGTGTTTCATACTAGCAATGATAGAATAGTCTTAAAGAAGATCATAAATGTTTACAGCTTATAGATGACTATTAATTGAATAGTCATTGCTGCAGTTGAAAGTCTCAAACTTTTTAGGTGTAACGTTTTCCTAGGCGTGATATTCCGATAGATGTCAGTTTATACTGTGCTACTGCATCACACTGAAACATTAATATTAGCTTTGGACATGTTAGGTTGCGTTCGCGTGCAGTTGTCTTGTTGTAGTGACCTTTGTAGTGACGTGTTCTTCTTAAGGTGGTAGTACGATTAGATATGAGTTTCTTCTTAATTTTTACTACACCGTCACTCGAAAGATGTTTCTATTGCTTAGCTCCTTTTTTTAACCTACGATTTCTGAGCTACGTCTGCTAAGTGTTTTGGAAGGAGTACAATCACAATCACACAGTCTACGTAATGGTGCGATAACTTGCAGCTGTTTTACTGGGGAACATGATGGTGCGATGCCTTCCTCAGTGATGTAGTATGCTGATGTAGTATATTGTTTGTGATGTTATATAAATGTTAGAGCTGGTGATTCGTTATTCTCTAATTATCATACTGTAAATGCTGTAAATGTATATAGAACATTTTTCTTAAGCAGATAAAAATGGATAAACTTATGCGGACCGTGACAGAGGTAAATGTGAGGATGTAGTAATAAATTTAAAGAGCACGTACTCTTGTCTTGTTTGCACTCGTGCGCGTGTGTGAATGCAGAGAATTAAAATGATTAGGAAAGAGAGTTAAAGAAAAAGGCACCTTAAATAATTAGGAAAGACAAGTGCATACAGAAAAAAATAGAACTGCTGTCACTAGGATAACACCAAGGAAAGTTGAGAAGGGCAGTGAGTAGGCTTGTTTGTTCTTTTATAGAAAACATACATTGCACTTTTTGTTAGTTCCAGACATTTTTCTGATGTATTGCAGCCTTTTGGTACTTCATGCTGCATAAACAGCTGAAAATGTTACTTTCCAGATGAGACAAAACTAGCCTTAAAAATGAAACATAGGCTTATATGTAGTTTCAACACACACTTAGACATTACACTACTGTGTGACGTGATGCGGGGTTGTGTGGCTCCATGTTGTATTATCAGATTAGGTATATGTTTGTAATTTCTGAATTGTTTTGCGAGGACTCGCAAATTATTTCATGCGCGGACTCGCAAATTTTTTTCCTGGGAGTACAAAACTGTGTTGAAAATGGAATTATAAAAAGAGACATTACAGTTCAGTGATAGTAAAACTTTATGTCATAATATAATTACAAAAAGAAATTTTTTAAGCCTTTCACTAAGACTTCAGACGTTTATTGACATTATTAAATTACGAACAAATAATAGCCTCAATTGAAAATATGAAATAAATTTTGTGTTGATGACTGTTTCGTAAATTATTAATATTGCTTAAAAGGTGATTTGCTTAGATATAAAACGTTATAGTCATTCTAGCCTTTTTGTATCATTAAGTTACACACACACACACACACACACACACACACACACACACACACACACACACACACACACACACACACACACACACACACACACACACACACACACACACACACACACACACACACACACACACACACACACACACACACACACACACACACACACACACACACACACACACACACACACACACACACACACACACACACACACACACACATCATCGAAAAAATTAAATCTATACACATAAAAGCCAAATACCTCTCACTCACTCATTACGAAGTCTTCAGGACCTTTAAAAGACTAGAAAGTTGAAATTTGGTAGGCGGGTTACCCTTGAGTCCCAGGTGTTCACTAAAAAGGGTTTTGAAAAATTTGGTGTCTAACGGCGGATCGTAAAGTAATGATTCTTCTTACTTAGTGATTAGTACGCAGGCTTAAATTTTGATTAGTTATTTCCAGAAGAGTACTTAAAAAACTAAACATAAATAAAAGCAAGTAGTAAAATGCAAAAGGGCAGAAACAGGATTTTTATTTTATATTGAGAGTATTACCTACGTTGAAGAGTGCAGGAACGAAAAGTTAATTTTACTGTAAAAATTATGTTCTTGGCTCTTTGTAAATGTATAATATACGTCAATACATGATGTCTTTTAAAGCAAGAATATGGGATATGTAAAAACTCGTACCGAAATATTTCATTTTATATTGAATTAAAATTAAGTTCAATTTTGCACTCAAATTGAATTCAATTTTGAATTAAACTTCTCAAATCGAATTTTTTATACAGGTTTATTAACATTTATATAAATCAATTTAAAACCAGTATTTATTATTTTTCTCATCTCAAGCTGATTTCAAAAAATTATATTGACTCTTTAATTCAAAAAATAAATTCAGACTAAATTTATTTATTCAAAAATTATGCTCTTGAGAAAAGTGCAATGCATTGTTGGTGGGCAATCAATGCTACTGTTTTTTCTATGGATATCATGTTTACGACCCTATCTTAAAAAATTTGAGTTATTACTTAATTGTAATTGATAATACTGAGGAGACTTCTAGGGATTCGTCTATAATCTTACTATCTGCAAATGTACGAATAAGCCGCTAGGAGGCATACAACGATTACAATTAAATTGAAACTCAAATTTTATAAGATACGCACCTTGACACTAAGTATTTTACTCTAGAAGACTCACTTATAGGAAAATATTTAAAGTTAAGCATACATTTATATCAGATTATGTAACAGCTAAAGAATCTTATCAAAAAGATCACTGTCTTATAACGTTCCGGGCTACGTTATAAATCCAGGGAACCCGTGATAATTGACGCTAACCAATTATACAGGCTGCCTACGTTGTAACAAACTGAAAATCAACACAACACTTAGAACAATGATAATTACTCTAATTATAGGACACAAGGGAAGGTATTTTAACTGATTTATGCACTCACTTCAATATGTAACAAGATGACATCTCTTTATTAACAAATGATATATATATATATATAGATCCCTTTACACAAAAATTTTCTCATACTGAAATAGTTAAAAGGGGTTTTCTGTCAAACAAACGATCAAACAGGCCATGTATTTTACATCGGATCCGAGTCTCTTTAAATCTAGCAAAGACGTCTGAAATTTACTTTACTTATCAAGGAGGTTGCATTGTTACATGAATACCATTTGAAGAATGGTATTATTTAGTTAAGGGATTAAAACTTATATCTCAAGAGTAATGTTACAACGTATGATTTTAGAAATTACTGGTTACATTTTTGTAATACTTAATGCTTAGAGATTGTCTTTTTAAAAGTCTCTGGCATGTATGAAAACTTATATTTTAAATGTACATAATTCTCGGTAGACGAGCTACCGAGTCACCTCTTAGATACGCTTTTGCTGTCCGTGTCCTGGGGCGTGAATCTTCGGTACTCTGTTAGTAGGGGTAGCCATCTGGGTAGTGTGTCCGGTGAAAGTCCTCTGGGTGTATTAATGAGGAGATGGATGTTATGCTGTGTGAACTCGGGCTGATCCTCGGCGGTTCTGGTAAGTGTGGTTTAGGTGGTAGTCGTCAGTATCTGCAGTTGTGCACGTCACATATTTACTGGCACCGTAGTACTGGAGTTTGCATCTTCTTTTTACATTAATATCTGAATTACATTACTCGAACAACTCGAGAGTTCGTTTTTAATTAACTTGAGACATCACCTTATATACTAATTCTTTTTACATTATCACACTTTCTAACTAATTCCTCACTACATCTTCAATATATAACTAGCTCTCCACGCTTTTAGTGGAAGCTAACACTCAATTAAAAAATCAAAAAGAATAACAAAACATTTTATGAAGAGCCCTCGCTTGGAGGTGTTTACAGTCTGAAAGCCGCATCGTTACTCTTACATTGTTACAACAGGTAGATTGCAACGACGCGGAGTGAGTACTCCACCATAATATAGTTCCAAGTCTTTATTAATAATACATTCTTATAGTAAGACAAAATAAACTATCTAGACTTATCTTGTTTACAGGGATTATTATTACTACTACTTGTGACTTCAAATTATTAATTATTTACATTACGATTTACAGATATTTCTAATTTACTGCCGGTTCTGTATGCACGTTGTGTCCGGAATAGACAGGTCAACGCATGATAAATTTACTAAAGGGTTAACTGTATTATTCTTAACTTTTACATTCAGATTTTAATTACTTATTTAGTTAAATTTTTTAAATTTAATTCTCATTACTATTTTGAGTTAGTTCAGGGGTATTTGGTTTAATCGTGCGATTTAAAGTACTTACTTAATATTCATGTTTAATATGGTAACGAAATCACTTGTACGAATTAATAAATTATTTACCTTATATTATCCGCCGTGTGATTTCTTGTGCTTCGTCTATGACGCGTTTCAGAGCTTATGCTCCATCATCAGATATTAAAAAGTTAAAACTATCACTCTTGCGAGATCGTTAAGAAGTTAAAATGTCAAAATTTCCATATGAACCGTACGCGGATTTGGGTGCGCACCCGTTCATGTTCATTCTGCCACTGAGCGGTTGCTACCTTATCGTAGCCCCAGCAAGCAGACTCAAGGCGGTATCGTACAATCGGTTGGATACAAAGTTCAGGTGGTCATTTAACACGATATCGCGACTCCTTGGGTTTGCATATGCACTGTAAATTTCAAATTCCTCCAAGGCATTCATGAAACGGCCCTTCTTACACACATATAACGGTATTAAATTGGAACTAAAATCTGTGTAATTATGATTGTGTGAAGTCAGGTGTCGGGCGTAATTTGATTTGATGTTGTCAATGTTTCTTATTTTCTTAGGTAAATGTTCTCGAAATCGTTTAAGGAAACCTCTCCCAGTCTGTCCAATGTAGAAGCACTCGCAATCATTGCATGTTAACTTATATATGCCAGTTTTTTCTTCTGGAGGCGTGTTTTTTCGGTTTGAGAATATCCAGTAACTTATTATTAGTCCTGAATGAAATAGTGAAACTATTATTATTCAATATAGAAGACAAAACCTTAGGCATAAAGCTAGTGTAATTAGTAGATATAAAAATGTTTTGCGTGTTGTTGTTTATTCGGGGTTTAAGCATTCTTTTTTCATGTTTTCTCAACAGTTTATCAATGGTTAAACTATTGTAACCATTGGCAACCGCGATATATTTTATGACATTTAGCTCATCACGGAAGTCATTATCATCCAAAGGAATTGTCAATAATCTATGAATGAAACTATTGTACGCTGCCATTTTATGTGAAAGAGGATGATGAGAGTCTGCGTGTATTGTGGTGTCAGTGGTAGTCGGTTTCCTATAAATGTTGAACTTTAGTTTATTCATCTGTCGAGTGATGGTTAAATCTAGAAAGTTTATCTTGTTATCAACCTCTGTTTCAAGAGTAAACTGGATGTTCCTATTTATTTTATTTAAACAGTTTTTAAATAATTCGATTTGTCTTATAGTACCATCAAAAATTAAAAACGTATCGTCTACATACCGTGCATAAAATATTATTTTATTTGCATATATATTATTGTTCAACAAGTGAGTATTCTCATAATAATTCAAATAAATATCGGCCAGTAGGCCGGAGAGGGGTGAGCCCATAGCTAGGCCATCATTTTTAATGTAAAACGAGCCATTAAAAGTGAAATAGCTTTGTTTCAAAATAACCTCGAGTAAATTAATTAACTCATTTATTGTCTGTGTGTTCATGCAACTACTGTCAGATAAATTGTTTCTCAACATCTGTAATGTATCTATGACTGGGATGTTCGTGTATAAATTAGTTATGTCGAACGTTCGTGTATAAGCTCTGAAACGCGTCATAGACGAAGCACAAGAAATCACACGGCGGATAATTTAAGGTAAATAATTTATTAATTCGTACTTACTTACTTTCGTTTTTTTTTAATTTTTTATTATTAATTTTTTTTTATTTATTTATTTACCATTTAAATCGTCACATACTCCGCCGCTTAAAATCGACATGGGGAAATTTAATAAGGAAAATTCGAAAGTGGGGTACTGGGAGTATGCTTGCCGTTACTGTGTGGAATTTCTCTCCTTCTTTCCCTTTTTCTTTTACTTAGTTATTGGCATGTGTTATACACATTTATTTCTTCTGAGTATAAAACAATATACCTATGTATATATTCTTACAAACTACCTTTTTTTTACATAAAATTCACGCTTAATGACTACATTTTAAAACACACAAAACTTCTTCTTATTTCTATTACTTAAATCTACTACCGGTTTTTTTTTTCTTTGGGTTTTGGTTACTCTCTTCATAGAGTTACTTTCTAAATGATTTCTCATTTAGTGGTCAGCTAGTGGTCAGCTGACTACTCATTTTGCTCATCTTTCGCTGAACAGGATCTAAGGTTGATCAGGGCTCATTCCCAATTCTACGATTAACACTTAGCATGGTTACTGAGGTACAAGATAACTTGTCTACCTAGTATTACCTTTTTTATTTTTTGGCGATGCTATTTCCTCTTTTCCTTTTTATACAATTTTATCTGCGAAATATGTGTTCTTCGTACATATTCTCGAGTCGCAGGTTCGTACAGGGCTACGGTAACTGGGGTTAAGTACTTCTGGATTTGGTAAGGACCACACCATCGGTATGATAGTTTAGAGGTGGTCTTATCAATTGCTCTACTAGTCGGGTGTGTCTTGTACATTACTAAGTCACCGACTTGGTACCTAACTAAATTGTTATTGTTATGAATATTTCTCTCGTGGTATTTTCGGGATTTCTCTAAGTTCGCTCTTAAATTTGCGCGAGCTTTATTCCAGATTTGTTTAATCTGCTTATCCATTATTTGCGGAGGTAGCAAGTCGTGTATTTTCCATTTTGTGGACAAGGGGTGGTTTGGTTTGTATTTATACAGTAACTCAAATGGGGTAGACTTATGTCCTTCGTGATAAGCTGAATTAAAGGCGTATTGTATCCAGGATAGGTTCTGGTCCCAAGACGTATGATCGTTTGCATGGTAGGCGATTAATGCAGATTTGAGGTTTCGCAGATACCTTTCAGCAATCTTGCCTTGCGGTCGATACTCCGTCGTGGTAATATGGTCTATTCCTAACTTGAAACACATATTCTTAAATGCCTTCTCCTTAAATTGGGGTCCGTTATCTGACACTATAGGTACAGGTGTACCATAATCTTTAAATAATCTCTCCTGTAATATTTTTACAGTCGTCGACGCTAACGCTCGCCGCATGGGATACATCCAAACAAATTTGGTGAACGAATCTACACATATGAGTAGCATAGTATTACCTGATTTAGATCGTGGGTAGGGACCTGAAAAGTCTAAATAAAGTTTAGAGAAAGGGGTAGTAGGGATTTCTGAAATTAATTGGCTTACCTGACTGTTTCTTGCCGGTTTACTGAGCGCGCATAAATTACACTTTTTTACGAAACTAGCTATTTCGCTGTTCATATTGTTCCAATGATATTCTTTACGACTGCGATGTATTGTTTTATTGATTCCCATATGGGCTCCAATGGTGGATGAATGGAAGTACTCCATCAGCATGGGCTTAATTACATCAGGAGCGATTATCCTTAATTCCTTTCCATTTCCTATTTTGTGGCATAGTATTCTTTTACTTAATACATATTTCTCTGATTTAATTCCTTGCTCAAGTTGTTCTATAATTGGTTTAAGAAGAGGGTCTTGTTGTTGATATTGAGCAATGTTGGTAAACGCAAGGGGGAATTCAGTAATTACGGTGTTAACAATGGGTGTTTCCAGACTCCTTGTTTTCGTGAGTATTAGTGGGCGACTGGAACATACGGGACAGGGTATCAGCGACTACGTTTTGTGTACCTTTAATATGCTGCACTTTGAAGTTGTAACAGTTTAACCTCAATACCCATCTTCCAATACGTCCTAACTGTTTAGGGTGATTCAATAACCAAGATAATGCTTGATTATCAGTTTCCAAAAGGAATTCTTTATGTTCTAGAAAGGGTTTAAACTTCTCAAACGCAAAAACAATGGCTAAACATTCCAATTCATATGCGGAATATTTTTTTTTTTTGGTCATTCAATGTTCGTGAAGCATAACTAATCGGTAGTCTACTGTTTTCTATTTCCTGATAGATGACTGCACCTAAAGCTACACTTGAACTGTCGGTCTGAACTACGAAAGGTTTCGTAAAATCTGCTAGTTGTAATACTGGGGGAGATGTGTAGTTTCTTCAAGGACTTCTCAATTTCATCCATTCGGAACGAGTCAGATTTTCTTCGTAATTCATTGATAATAGTGGGTAATTGACGTAAAGCTTCATCTGCAAAACTTTGGACTTCAGGAGGTATTTCCGTAAGGTTAGGCCAGTTCAATAAATTCTTCATTCGCCGGGTTAAATGTTCTATCCTTTGAGTTGTCCGCAATATTACCGCAGGAGATTTCTCGTCTTGGAGGGTTTGGGACAATAAAGTCAACTCACTATACTTGGCATTACAAGTTTCTCTCTCGCTCTCATAATCGAGTCCGCTTAGGTTGCTTAACTGCGCGGGTGTATCAAATCCACTTTCGCGTATAGACTTGCGCAATTCCGCGACTGTTACATTCGCATGGGGTAAACCACGTAAAAGAGCTTCATAAGACAGCTCATCCTTTAATAGTAAATCTGGGTTAAATTGTGCCATTTTTACCTTATATCTAATACACTAAAATTTATTTTACTACACTATACACTTATTACATAGACAATTTAATTCATGGTTAAAGCATTTGCATTGTTCGTAAGAGGTAATAACCTCTCCTCTCAGAGAAAGACAAAAATTCCACACAGACGTCAGTGTATTGTCAACGATCAGCTGTTCGCTGGAATGTAGGTCAGACTAGTTTTTTTTTTTACAATGGCATACTTATGGTATGCGTGGGAACGCGAGAAATACACTTGGGGTGAGGGATGTTATTGTTCTATACAACAATAGCTGACGGCTCTCTTTATCGACTGGTTTCAACTGGCTCCAACACGGGGGTGAGTGCGAGGCAATGATACACGTTTTACACAAGTTACAGCCCGTAATAAGCTGAGTTTAGTTATTAATTGTCTTACGTTCTAATTTTAATTTCTGTAATTCTATCGACCCTTTTTATTTATTTTTTACTTCTCTCTCTAGTAGCAAAATTAAACTTACGAATTTATTTACACGTAATTAACCTGGTCTAATTTAGTCAATAGTTTATATGTTTCACCGTGACAACAGACATACAACTTACATTCTATGCAGGCATATTCAGGAAACTACAGGTCTTGAATTGTCGCAATATAAACCTGTTAAAGACTGAACAGTTTGACAAGCACTAAAATTCATGTAGGTACTTGCATTGGTGTAATACTATGATATTTTGTATTTTTTTGCGTATGTTAAATAAATTATACACAAGTTCGTGCGTAATCTTACACAAAATAAATTCACAATGGTAAATTAACATTGTCGCTATTTTTCTTTTTTTTTGCAACTTACCCTTTTTGGGGGTGACATGAAATACATTAACTGAGTGCATAGATCAGCAGAGAGTTATCTATCTTTCTTTTACTACGTAACAATTATTTCACACGAAAGCAGAGTGCCGCAATTCTATATGTGACACTCTGTACACGATCAATTCTTTTGTACAAAGCAGAGTGGCGCAACTTTATAACGTTCCGGGCTACGTTATAAATCCAGGGAACCCGTGATAATTGACGCTAGCCAATTATACAGGCTGCATACGTTGTAACAAACTGAAAATCAACACAACGCTTAGAACAATGATAATTACTCTAATTATAGGACACAAGGGAAGGTATTTTAACTGATTTATGCACTCACTTCAATATGTAACAAGATGACATCTCTTTATTAACAAATGATATATATATAGATCCCTTTACATAAAAATTTTCTCATACTGAAATAGTTAAAAGGGGTTTTCTGTCAAACAAACGATCAAACAGATCACGTATTTTACCTCGGATCCGAGTCTCTTTAAATCTAGCAAAGACGTCTGAAATTTACTTTACTTATCAAGGAGGTTGCATTGTTACATGAACACCATTTGAAGAATGGTATTATTTAGTTAAGGGATTAAAACTTATATCTCAAGAGTAATGTTACAACGTATGATTTTAGGAATTACTGGTTACATTTTTGTAATACTTAATGCTTAGAGATTGTCTTTTTAAAAGTCTCTGGCATGTATGAAAACTTATATTTTAAATGTACATAATTCTCGGTAGACGAGCTACCGAGTCACCTCTTAGATACGCTTTTGCTGTCCGTGTCCTGGGGCGTGAATCTTCGGTACTCTGTTAGTAGGGGTAGCCATCTGGGTAGTGTGTCCGGTGAAAGTCCTCTGGGTGTATTAATGAGGAGATGGATGTTATGCTGTGTGAACTCGGGCTGATCCTCGGCGGTTCTGGTAAGTGTGGTTTAGGTGGTAGTCGTCAGTATCTGCAGTTGTGCACGTCACATATTTACTGGCACCGTAGTACTGGAGTTTGCATCTTCTTTTTACATTAATATCTGAATTACATTACTCGAACAACTCGAGAGTTCGTTTTTAATTAACTTGAGACATCACCTTATATACTAATTCTTTTTACATTATCACACTTTCTAACTAATTCCTCACTACATCTTCAATATATAACTAGCTCTCCACGCTTTTAGTGGAAGCTAACACTTAATTAAAAAATCAAAAAGAATAACAAAACATTTTATGAAGAGCCCTCGCTTGGAGGTGTTTACAGTCTGAAAGCCGCATCGTTACTCTTACATTGTTACAACAGGTAGATTGCAACGACGCGGAGTGAGTACTCCGCCATAATATAGTTCCAACTCTTTATTAATAATACATTCTTATAGTAAGACAAAATAAACTATCTAGACTTATCTTGTTTACAGGGATTATTATTACTACTACTTGTGACTTCAAATTATTAATTATTTACATTACGATTTACAGATATTTCTAATTTACTGCCGGTTCTGTATGCACGTTGTGTCCGGAATAGACAGGTCAACGCATGATAAATTTACTAAAGCGTTAACTGTATTATTCTTAACTTTTACATTAAGATTTTAATTACTTATTTAGTTAGATTTTTTAAATTTAATTCTCATTACTATTATGAGTTAGTTCAGGGGTATTTGGTTTAATCGTGCGATTTAAAGTACTTACTTACTTTCGTTTTTTTTTATTTTTTATTATTAATTTTTTATTTATTTATTTATTTACCATTTAAATCGTCACAGTCTCTTAAGATAACCTTCAAACTAGTTGTTATTAGCTGATCTCCCTCCACCTCCCTGACCGCCACAAAGTGACTTCCCGACCGATCCTCGGCTCAGTCCTACTGTAGCCAGCGCAAATTGACTATGTTAAGAGGAAGACAGTTGATATTCGACATCGGTATTTTTGTACCTAGTGCCGTGTCAAGAAATAGAATAAGGAGAGTCCAGGCATGTGCTGCAATAATGGTAAAGTACAGCTAGCTGCCCTTCAATAGTATTATGGAACCCTGTAAAGGCTACTCACTCATCGGCACTCACAGTTCGAGCACTACCTCTCTGCCATCCGGACGTACAAAATGTGATTTCAAATGATATATTTTGGAGCCAAGAAGGTGAAGGAAGACAATTTCATGCCAACATTCAAGGTGCAGGGATAGGCCTATCATAGGAAAGGGAGCTTCTTGCTAGCGCCTCAACAGAAGCCTTCATTCCTTCATATATACTTTGCTGGTGATGACGACAATGAGGTAGACATCCGTTGTGGCTACTTACCTGGTGTAAAGCCAGAACTTGTGGGTCAACTCTAGAAGTTGCTGCACAAACGGAAGAAGTATATTAGATACTTTAATGCGGCTATTGAGTCTGTTCCCGAAGGCCAAAAAAACTTCAAAGTGATAATCAACGCCGGTAGGAAGCTTTCGAGAGGGTACAGAGGCCGCTTTAATGCCTTCAAAAAGGAGGCAGTATTAATCATGGACCAGGGTTTTGAGACGAGGGCATCGTATGTCATTGCAGAGACAGCAAGCTGGTACGGATCAGTGAGACGCGTCGTGCCTACCATGCCCTCCAGTACCTTCTTATGTTCTGTCGTAGAGAGGATGGCTACTACATCAACAAATCTCAGCGCGACCCAAAGACCAAGGCGCCTCTCACTAAGAAAACTGTCACTCTTACAGCTACAGGCTAATAGAACGTGATGGGGAGGAATGCTACTTGCTGCTACTCAGAAACCTCCTCAATAATTTCTGGTTAATATGTATGCAAAAAATAGAAACTAAAAGGCCGCACTTGGATTTGTAAGAACTAAAAAAAATAAATCAGGTAGGCTGTGTTGATGGACACGGCCACAGGTTTGAGGCGTGATAACATCAAATGCAGTGGTTTTTAAATCAAAATTTATTTAATGAGCAAATTTATACAAAGTTTCATACATATTTTTGATTCACTTGTTAGATATATTATCAGCGACTACTTTGATGCTGAGCCGAGTACTTCAGGTGCTGTGAAACCAGTGAACACGTCTGAAAAGGAAATCATCACACAACTGTGAGTTTGGTGTCAGCAACAATTGTACTGAAGATGACAATAAACATTGTCGAAACGTCGACGCAAAATAGTTAAAATTTGTGTTATTTTTGACCGATCCTCACTAACCATCCACTAAAAATTCATTGATTGACGGTCACCACAAATTTAAGGACTTGTTATCAACATTACATTAAAAACAACTAGTACACAAACTCATCTATTACAATGAATAGGTTACCTGAATTCGTTTCTGGCCGTATAACTAAAATTGTGGTATAGTTTATATACCTGTGATGAACAATCGGTTTTCAGCAAAAAATTATAGTAAGCAATTCTATTATTTCCCTAATTTTATTCTTGTATCTCATTTCATTATTTGTTTGTGGCTAGTCAGTCATTCTACTTATCACTAACTGGATTATTTCAAAACACAGTGGAAAACGCAAAGAGACCAGAAATTAAATTGTTTAAAGGTGTAAGCTTCAATACAGCTCAATTCAATTCAAATGGTGAGAATCTATTCATAAAATAAAAAGCCGGTGTATGGGATAGTCTATATTCAAATTACATGAATTAAATGCGTAAATTTAAAGGTAAGTGTTATATCCATTACAAAGTACGCAGTAGAAAATGCCTTACTGTACACATTGTTCTTATTCGTATCTAAGCATACAAGAGTTATGCAGAAACTTTATTTTACAAAATTCTCAATAATTATTAAAACATAACCTTACTATCAGACTATCAGATTATAAGAAATAATGAAATTCTCGACTTTTATTAGAATTATATTTATAAAAATTACTTAATCAGTAAGTGATTAAAGGAAATCCAGGGATTACACATTTTAATTTGCAAACAGTAAATAGTTGTGTAAAATTAATGGTTAAATTTATTTTATCTAAAGTTTAGAAATTCCTCAAAAAAAGGAAAACAGGTTTATGATGAAAAGATTTTAAATTTTATAATTTGTAAGAATTTGTAAAATTCTAAACAAATACGCGTAGATAAGAATTCTAGAAGAATTTGTGAAATATATGCAAATAAAAATGCAAAAAGAGTATGAAGAAAATCTAGTAATAAAAAGAAAGTTAAAGATTAAAT
Organism: Magicicada septendecula; assembly: GCA_034769895.1. Taxonomy (NCBI): domain Eukaryota; kingdom Metazoa; phylum Arthropoda; class Insecta; order Hemiptera; family Cicadidae; genus Magicicada; species Magicicada septendecula. The sequence continues at coordinate 221,917,512 of CM068368.1, forward strand.
TCACTCTTTGAGTAGAAACAAGAACAGAAATCAAAATACTCGTTGATGTGATTGAGCCATTTAAAACTCTTCCGCCCGTCTCTGCAAGCACTTAAGTGCACGTGACTTGCAACTAACGTTGCAACAATAGAATTGCTAGAAAGAGAAATACAACAGGCAACCATCCCCTTCCTGTATCTACTTGATACGGTTTTGCATTATTCATTCGTATTTTGTCCTCCCCTTCAATTCAACTAACCATACTTCTTCTTCATATTTCTCTTGTCTCTGTGCCATTCTTTCCTATCTTCTCAGTCTCCTGATCTGCGGTAGTCAATTGTACCTGGAATTTTGGCGCTCAATATGGCGTCACTGTTTCCTGACTCGACTTGAATAGATTCAGTTCTGTAAGCAATATTACTGCCTGTAAGCAATATGTTTGTAAATTGGAGTAATGCCATTTTATCTTGCTGGTATAATTACTGTAATAGAATTCTTGCCGTTTCTCACTACACTGACACATGCCACCTGATATGGATCAACGCGTGTTACCGATGTATTGAGTCTATACTTCCCCCACTTAAGATGATATGTAAATATTTGTTTCTAATTCCCTAGAGCGAATTGTTATATTCATAAATTTCGAATGGTCCATAAAATGTTTTACTGTACAATAACGTTTAAACGAGGTCCGGGGTTTAGCCTACTGCAGTACCATAACAAAAAAGCCAGTGCACGTTTGTAAAAAGTGAATCTGTAGAAGAAACGTAGTAAAATACTTCACACGTGGTTGAATTTTGATCTTACGTTTCTCTAGTAGGCCTACGGTTAATTTAAAGAGTAAACTTCACCCATATTTGATGGTTTACAAAAGAATCTATAACACCTAGTATAGATTATTGAACATTGTACAACATTAGACATTGGATTGCTTTCCATGTTTCCAAGTTTAATAAAAAATGGAATTATTTTCCCTATTTTTGCCATCACAAATTTTTAATAAAAGATTATAGTACATGCTGCAGCTCATAGGAATCCACCCAAATGGAATGCCACTGATATCGTACCTTTATGCTTGTAGTACATCCTTCTAGGTTTCTTTGAAAGTGCATTGGTGTAGCTAAAAATATAATAAGTTATGTCAAATATTTATAAAGAAACTAGCTTCTACGTTTTTTACAAACAAATTATTTCTGTATAACAGACTCTGGTTGATCTGCATGAAAATATGGTTTTAGTGTCATATTTTGAATATCCATTACAAAGGTAAATGAGTTGTTGTGCCTATAGTTATGTCAACTGAGATGACCGAAAATCATCTTAATTATAATGAGTCTGGTGAGAGAAGACGCGGATGATTGAAACTCTAAAGCAAAGAAAATATTTGACAGCTAAATCTGTAACCCCTCTTTATTTTTTAATACTTTATAAATTAAAGTTTTTTTTTTTTTTTTTTTTTTTTTTTTAAGAGGGGCCACTAGATATTTAAACTAGGCAGAAGGCCTAGAGAAGCAAAAAATGCGCTGGGTGAGACGGGACTTGCAATTAAACTCTCTGGTAACCAACAATAACAGCATTTATTGAGTGAAATTACATGTATCACAATTCCAAACCCCGTAATGTCCAAAATCACATAAGTATACATATATAGCCCCTGTTTATAACACATTGATAACAAACATAAAAGTCAAACATAATACATTTATTTATATATATATATATATATTGTAACAGTTCGTACAAATAAAATAAGAGGTTCGTTTAAATAAACCTCCACGCTAGTAAGGTTTCGCTCCGCTGTGGGTAGTGTCGCTTGGTAACAAGCCGCTGTTGACACTTTTAAGCCCCACTGTTGCGAGCGCCAATTTGTAACAAGACCCCTGTATGCAGTCGTTACAAATAAAGATAAGAAAGAAAAGATTTTATTTAAAAAAAAAAAAAAAAAAAATTTATGTTTTAATTGATGTATGTAATTGAGAAATAATTCTGTTTTAATGTTTTGATGGAAATTCTAAAATTTAGTAAGGTAATTATTAATTATTTACCACTTCTTGAAGATCTTAACAAAGTCCGGAGTTAATCAGATTAACTCCGGTCAGCAATCGATTTATGATTTTTCGTGCTGGTCCAATATCTCACTTTCTATAAATATTTTCTTCTTCAGGAAGTCTCGTTGCAATAATAAAACCTTAAACTAGCATGTGAAATAAGTTATAGATCCAAACAATAAATTTAAATTGATTTATTAACAAAATTAAAGAATGATCGATGTTTAATCGATATTGAGCAATTGTCGACTCCGTCTCAGGAAATAATCGATTTGTTCATACAGGTTAAAAATTATTACAAGTATTAGAAAAGGTTCTTGGAGCGATTATATTATTAATAGTCAGAGAAGGGTAAACGAGAAAGTATAACATTTACAAATAAAGTGTTTTCAATAACTATTATCTAACAAAATGTGAATAAATTTTATAAAATATGTAATATAGTTGAGTTGTCAAACCAATTCTGCAAGCTCTGTAGTCAGGCGATGTTGGAGGCACGGCTTCGCATTTCCAATATGGCTGCTCAAAAAGATGACGAGGTTAACTGCAATGTCGTCGCGAGAAAATCTCTCCGCAAAATTAACTTCATATATGTTTTAAATGTCCCCGAACTTGTGTAATCTGTCTAATATGTTGTTTGGTGTATTCTGGAAGAATGTTTAGTGTTCACTGGTGTTAATTATGTTATATGTTTTTGGTGTTCACTTCTCTTTGTTCGCTGCGCAAAAAACGGTTATACTGTTGAAGATTGAATTATCACAAATATGTCGTTTTACTGGTTTTATGCACTGGTATTATGTAGTGTTGATGTTGTTTTCACTGTTGTGGTTAAAGTTTTCTGTGGTTTTAATTGGAAAAGTGTTTAATTTACGTAACTCTCGTTTCACTGAATTTATTAGGTAACCTTAGTACTCCATTTTTCTCGGTTTCAAGGAACGCAATCTTACTTAAACTGTTCAGCTTGATCATTAACAAAGAACTAACTAACTTCCTTCACGTTAGTCAAAATCTGGCCCAGTTAATATTTGAAAAGTATTGTTAAAATAATTTCGACTTCCCATATACATGATACAAAAATACATTATATATGGAATTAATTTAGTTTATTATTCACTTTCATGAATGAAAGACCAAACCTTATCATTGGTTTAATTATCTCATTCTATTTAAATTGATATATTATAGTCCATATCTGTTGACATTTTTGTGGAAATTACCAAATTTCTTTCTTTTTGGAAATCTAGGCTCAAAAACTGGTTTCCGCCTTCATATTAATTTTTCTGCCATTTTAATTGTTATTAATACCATTATATTATATTTCAAATGGTCATATTTCTCTTCCTTTCCTTAAATACATATAAATTGAACCTTTGAACTGGTTTTTAGTGTTAATCTCTGAATTTAACACTCCTCTTTAAAAATAATTAATTTATATATTTCAAAAATTTACAATAATTTAAGGTATATTTCCATATTATCATTTTAACTCATAGGTTCATTCACAGTAGTTGTTAACTGATTTACCTTACCTAAATCTTGCCAGTTTACAGGATTTATAAGTAAATTAACTGGTTTATATGGTTTCTGTGAATTCATTAAATGGCCTAGAGTTTAGAATTTTACATGTCTAGTTTTTTTTCTAATAATTTAATCCTACTCCTCCTCTGACTTTGAACAGTTATTATGACATAAAAATAAAATGGATTATAAACTTATTGTGATGTGTAGCATCTAATCCATACTACTGTTACATAAAAATAATAATGAACATTACTTAGCATTCTGTACAATTGGACATATTGCTGACATTGTTTGAAAACATACATTTAACTCTTTTTTTAATTAACACAGCATACCTACTGAAACATTTTAAATGGTATGTATTCTGTTATTTAACAAACATAATTTATTCTAAACACATATAAATGTTATTGACTAAGAACTCTTTAAAACATATGGAGTTTATGGCTGTGAACAAATAGCCATTTTAAACATTTTAAACCTATGAACACTTAAATTAATTCCAGTCCTTTCTGGTCGAAACCATTATTATTTATTATCCCCTTATTGAGTAAACATGTCCACCCATACTTTAGTTATGGTCATTTCTACAAATGTCTTGTAATAACAAAGTGACATTAAAATAATAAAATATTGGAAATCTTCCATTTTATTATTTTATGATTTGTGAATTATTAAATATAAAAGTTGTTATCTAGCATATAGTTAAGTCATAGTATCACTACAACTTTAAGTTTATTGTATTTCCAAAAACACTTGCACTAGTTCACTTTCACTGGTGGTTCTGATATTTTGAGTCTTATTATCTCAGACCAGACCTTTAGTCATCATGGACTGTTAAGACTTGTTTATTTTTTTTATCACACAATAACTTCAGTTATGGTCATTTCTACTCATACTATACAACACTTTTGGTTTATTAATAATTATAATTTTATAGGGTTTCGGGATGTTATACTTTCTTTAATTGTCTCTATGGGTTTGGGGTTTATGGTAGTTAATAATAGGTTTTATAATGGTGTTTCTTCCATACTATTTCTTCCTTTCTTCTTGTCTTCCTTCTTGTCTTCACTCTTGTCCTTCTTCTTATCTTCACTTTTGTCTTTCTTCTTGTCTTCACTCTTGTCTTTCTTCTTGTCTTCTCTCTTGTCTTTCTTCTTGGGTAAACCAAGGTACTTCGTGTCATCTTGACTGATGTTTGGTTTGGAGTATCTAATTTATTTTCTGATACTGACTTTGCTCTTCGCTAAAGGTTTCAGGGTATTGTTTACTTCCTGATAATAAACTCTACTCTTCTTTCTTCTTGTGTTTGGGGTATTTTGTTGTTTCACCACTCCTAAACTGATTCTTTCTTCTTGATTTTGTGGTATCTAGTTTGTTTACTGCTCCTAACTTCCTGAGCAAATTCCTGATTTTATAATATGAGTTATTCTTAAATTTTTCTTTGACCTTTTAATAGTGGTATGGTTATAATTAAATGATTGTTCTTATTTTATAGTGGCTTTTCCTTTGAATTCATTAACTTTCATTCGATATTATATTATTATATGTAATGTAATTATTGTTTATTATCTTAACTGTATTAATAAGTAGTGGATTTTCTGTCACGCTACCGAATGCCCTTCTCCAGAAGTGATTTTTTCAGACTATACTTGCTTTGTCTGAAACAATTGCTTATGATAATTATTCTAGGTTTGTTATTATTCTTGACTTCCTTCCATTTTAAAAATTTCCTTATATGTATTTGAGCTTATATTCTTCTCATTCTCACTTGATCTTCCTTGATAGTAATAGTCATCTGAGTTTCATATTTATTATTTTATTTTCATATTTCTTTTTAGTATTTTCTCCTTGGTATATTTCCTCCCTATCGTTCCCTACTTTGTGAGCTGGTTCAGTTCAGAGAGGCACTGTACGCTACTTCCTCTGCTGTCCACTACTTCACACATATTTGAGTACAGAGGCAAATCATCTCTGCTCAAAAAACATATTAATACTGCTGGAATTATATACAGACAGATTAAAAAATTATTCAGAATAGTACACATTTGTTACTATTTAAAAAATATCTTTGGGATACTTCACTTATTACTTATTATATTGCTCAGAGATTTTAATATTCCTATCTCAGTTGTTCTTCTGACTCTTTAACTTGATGGTTCATTCATTTGATATTATGGTAGGAAGCTCTTCTATTAGTTCATTTTTAAACCTTTCTTATCATATAAAGTTTTTGGTTACTAAAGCTTTATTACCTTCTGGTTTTTTATTACAATCTGCATTGGTTTATAGTAGCATATTTTTATGACATTTTTGGTTTGTTACTCTGTTTTTATTAGTTCCACTTGTTCTATGTTCTAGAATTTTCTTATAACTGTCGTTATTACAATTGACGTTTAATTCATAATCATTTCATATTAATTCGTTTAATTACATCATATTTTGATATTATTCTCACATTACTCCTGTCATGGTTATTGTTCTTTCGAATGAATGTTTTAATTAATTTGATAATGAGGTCATAATTTCTCCTCATACCACTTCAAAGTTTTATTACCTTCTATTTCCATATAAGTTTTTGTATTTTATTATATTTAGTCAATCAAATCGTATCACATATTTTTATTCCCTTTGGTATCATTTTATGGAAAGTTTTTTACACTTTATATTGAAATTAGACATGATCATACCTCTCCAGAATCATTTGTTTTAATTCTAAATTCTGTTTCCTTTATTCATCTCATTATGATCCTTTATAAACATGGTAAATATATTTTATGATTACCATAAATATGGTATTAATTCTCTTCTGTTTATTTCACCAAAGTGTTTTATAAATAATTGGCTGGTAAGTTGTGCTTACACTTTATTTTTAATTTTTTGATGAGTAAGTCAAAATTCATTCTTCTTATATTTCTATAAAGTTTTCACCAATAATTGGCTTGTAAGGTTTGCTTACAATTTTTTTAAATTTATACGGTTTATATCTAAATTCTTCACTTATATTTCCATAAAGTTTTCACAAATAATTGTCTTGTAAGGTGTACTTACATTGTTTTTGGAATTTAGACGGTTTCATTCTAAATTCTCTTTTATCTTCTTTCCCAAACAGTTTTTCTTAAATAATTGGTATGTAAGGTGGGCTTACATTTATTTAGAATTTAGACGTTTCAAACAAAATATTTCTTTATGGATGCCTGGTTATAGACACCCTATGACTGTGATACGATTATTATTATATATACTATTAAACTCATTATTATGATACCCAGTATTTAGGAGCAGTAACGGGTTCTGGCGATTTATTACTGCCTGCGCCCGTTTAAAGGCTCGACATCATTGTTCCGTTGTGTCATACTAGTTGAAGCATCATTTGGGATGCTTAGAGTGGGCCCCTGTCGATCTGTCCTGTGGTCTTCCGGTCGTTCGTTGTTGGTCCTCCGTTCAGTATCGTCCAGACTAGTACTGCTTCTCGCCGGATAGTACCTTGGTTGGTCGCGTTCTAGGCTCCTCCGCCTATCTTCATATTCACGGTAGCTAATTCTTCTATTGTTGTAGTATCTTCGCTGGCGACCATCTACTGCTCGTATGAAATTCACTCGTGGCCGGGAAAACCTATTATTACTGGGATTACCATTATTTGGACTTACCCGATTGTTATTATTATGGTAACGATCATTACCATAATTGGGGCTTCTCTGACTATTAGGGTTAGGAGGGTAGGGATTTCGGTTACCCTGATAAACATTAGTGGGTCGACTCGGGTTCGGATGGTTTGGACCCGTATTATTATTATTAGTATTGTTAAAACTATTATTTTGCGAGTATGCACGGCCTCCTTGGTACCCAGTGTTGGTGTTGTTCGTACCCAGGTTGTTGTTTGGATACGTCCTGGGTACTTCTTCGTCATAATGGTATGACAGCTTATTTATCAGGCATTCCTCAGGTATGGCCGGTTCTAAATGCTTGGCCATACATACCTTGCCGAGGAAATATGCCGTCATTGAACTACCGACTTGTGGTTTGTAATGGCCGTGGCATATGTTATCCCTTATTAAGTTTTGTGTCGTTTCCGACCAATATTTAGCCTTGAAGAGGTTTTTAAATTGTTGGTAATTTTCGATGTCGCTTCGGTTGGCCATCCACCAATGGTCATTCACCTCCCGAAACGACTCGTCTAGGATTTCCCGGTTCTGGACCCATCGGTTCCCTCTATGCTTTTCCAGGTACTCCTCTATGCGGGCCAAGAACTCCATGGGCTTCCGCTTATACTGCCTGAAATTAAGCCATTCTCTATTCTCAGATACGGGGAAATTATTATAGCCAGTTGGTCGGTTTCTTATCAATTCTATTTCCTCCTGACTCTGTCGCACTTGTCCCGTGATGTTCGTCATAGCGGCTTCCACGCCGTCGCATCTTTCGGTTACATGTGTCCGCACTTTATTCATTTCTTCCAGGGCAAATTTCTTGTTTTCTTCCAGTTTCATTTCCTGTTGTTCCTTGACATGTGTAATCTCTTTATGTATTACCTCCCGGACTTCCAGCACTTCGTTTTCTGTCTGACGACATCTTTCGTCCACTTCCCTGATCTGCTGGTTTACAACCACGACTTCCTGTTCTAACTTTTTGACGATGGATTTCTTCGTGTCTGTTATCTTTTTATTCATCTCCTCCTTCGCTAACTCGATCCTCTCGTCTAACTTGTTCATGTTCTCCTGGTTGACTTCCCTTAGTTCTTCCCTCAGCAGTTGATTGTCCTCTCTCAATTCTTCCAACCTTTCCTCCATCGTCTCTTCCATTTTCTTGTTATTTTCCCTTAATTCTTCTTTTAATTGTTGGTTGTCACTTTCTATTTTCTTACTGGTTTCTTCCATCTTCTCTTCCAAATTCTTATTATTTTCTTCCATCTTCTTTTCCATCTTCTTACTCAAGGATTGGTTGTCCTCCTTCAGATCTTCCATCTTCTTATTCAAATTCTTACTGGTTTCTTCAATCCTCTTGTTGGTATTTTCTATGCTCTTATTTATTCCACCCAAATCTTCCTTGGTGGACTGGTTGTTGTCATCCATCTTCTTGTTAGTGGAATCCATTTTCTTCTCCATCTTCTTACTAGTTTCTTCCATTTGCTGACTTATTTTTAGGAACATTTTCATCATCTTCTCTTCCATTGTTTTAGATTTCTCCTTTTCCTTCTCTGGGACAGTGACTTCCCCTGTCTGTGTTGGTACTTCGGGTTGTTCCTCTGGTGGTGCGGGTTGTTTCGGTTCCCCCTGGGTTAGTAACCCTTCCAGATCCTCCACGGGTGTTGCCTCCTTATCCCCCATGTCAACTTCCTTTTCGGCCTCTGCCGCCCTCTTCTTCGAAGTAGCTCGTCTTTGCATTTCTCCTTCTGTTTCTATTATAAAATCGCTGCCAGGCTTAAATTATTAAGCCCTCTAGTTGGACGCCAATTTGTAACAGTTCTAGTACAAATACAAAATAAGAGGTTCGTTTAAATAAACCTCCACGCTAGTAAGGTTTCGCTCCGCTGTGGGTAGTGTCGCTTGGTAACAAGCCGCTGTTGACTCTTTTAAGCCCCACTGTTGCGAGCGCCAATTTGTAACAAGACCCCTGTATGCAGTCGTTACAAATAAAGATAAGAAAGAAAAAATTTTATTTAAAAAAAAATGAAAAAAAAAATGTATGTTTTAATTGATGTATGTAATTGAGAAATAATTCTGTTTTAATGTTTTGATGGAAATTCTAAAATTTAGTAAGGTAATTATTAATTATTTAGCACTTCTTGAAGATCTTAACAAAGTCCGGAGTTAATCAGATTAACTCCGGTCAGCAATCGATTTATGATTTTTCGTGCTGGTCCAATATCTCATTTTCTATAAATATTTTCTTCTTCAGGAAGTCTCGTTGCAATAATAAAACCTTAAACTAGCATGTGAAATAAGTTATAGATCCAAACAATAAATTTAAATTGATTTATTAACAAAATTAAAGAATGATCGATGTTTAATCGATATTGAGCAATTGTCGACTCCGTCTCAGGAAATAATCGATTTGTTCATACAGGTTAAAAATTATTACAAGTATTAGAAAAGGTTCTTGGAGCGATTATATTATTAATAGTCAGAGAAGGGTAAACGAGAAAGTATAACATTTACAAATAAAGTGTTTTCAATAACTATTATCTAACAAAATGTGAATAAATTTTATAAAATATGTAATATAGTTGAGTTGTCAAACCAATTCTGCAAGCTCTGTAGTCAGGCGATGTTGGAGGCACGGCTTCGCATTTCCAATATGGCTGCTCAAAAAGATGACGAGGTTAACTGCAATGTCGTCGCGAGAAAATCTCTCCGCAAAATTAACTTCATATATGTTTTAAATGTCCCCGAACTTGTGTAATCTGTCTAATATGTTGTTTGGTGTATTCTGGAAGAATGTTTAGTGTTCACTGGTGTTAATTATGTTATATGTTTTTGGTGTTCACTTCTCTTTGTTCGCTGCGCAAAAAACGGTTATACTGTTGAAGATTGAATTATCACAAATATGTCGTTTTACTGGTTTTATGCACTGGTATTATGTAGTGTTGATGTTGTTTTCACTGTTGTGGTTAAAGTTTTCTGTGGTTTTAATTGGAAAAGTGTTTAATTTACGTAACTCTCGTTTCACTGAATTTATTAGGTAACCTTAGTACTCCATTTTTCTCGGTTTCAAGGAACGCAATCTTACTTAAACTGTTCAGCTTGATCATTAACAAAGAACTAACTAACTTCCTTCACGTTAGTCAAAATCTGGCCCAGTTAATATTTGAAAAGTATTGTTAAAATAATTTCGACTTCCCATATACATGATACAAAAATACATTATATATGGAATTAATTTAGTTTATTATTCACTTTCATGAATGAAAGACCAAACCTTATCATTGGTTTAATTATCTCATTCTATTTAAATTGATATATTATAGTCCATATCTGTTGACATTTTTGTGGAAATTACCAAATTTCTTTCTTTTTGGAAATCTAGGCTCAAAAACTGGTTTCCGCCTTCATATTAATTTTTCTGCCATTTTAATTGTTATTAATACCATTATATTATATTTCAAATGGTCATATTTCTCTTCCTTTCCTTAAATACATATAAATTGAACCTTTGAACTGGTTTTTAGTGTTAATCTCTGAATTTAACACTCCTCTTTAAAAATAATTAATTTATATATTTCAAAAATTTACAATAATTTAAGGTATATTTCCATATTATCATTTTAACTCATAGGTTCATTCACAGTAGTTGTTAACTGATTTACCTTACCTAAATCTTGCCAGTTTACAGGATTTATAAGTAAATTAACTGGTTTATATGGTTTCTGTGAATTCATTAAATGGCCTAGAGTTTAGAATTTTACATGTCTAGTTTTTTTTCTAATAATTTAATCCTACTCCTCCTCTGACTTTGAACAGTTATTATGACATAAAAATAAAATGGATTATAAACTTATTGTGATGTGTAGCATCTAATCCATACTACTGTTACATAAAAATAATAATGAACATTACTTAGCATTCTGTACAATTGGACATATTGCTGACATTGTTTGAAAACATACATTTAACTCTTTTTTTAATTAACACAGCATACCTACTGAAACATTTTAAATGGTATGTATTCTGTTATTTAACAAACATAATTTATTCTAAACACATATAAATGTTATTGACTAAGAACTCTTTAAAACATATGGAGTTTATGGCTGTGAACAAATAGCCATTTTAAACATTTTAAACCTATGAACACTTAAATTAATTCCAGTCCTTTCTGGTCGAAACCATTATTATTTATTATCCCCTTATTGAGTAAACATGTCCACCCATACTTTAGTTATGGTCATTTCTACAAATGTCTTGTAATAACAAAGTGACATTAAAATAATAAAATATTGGAAATCTTCCATTTTATTATTTTATGATTTGTGAATTATTAAATATAAAAGTTGTTATCTAGCATATAGTTAAGTCATAGTATCACTACAACTTTAAGTTTATTGTATTTCCAAAAACACTTGCACTAGTTCACTTTCACTGGTGGTTCTGATATTTTGAGTCTTATTATCTCAGACCAGACCTTTAGTCATCATGGACTGTTAAGACTTGTTTATTTTTTTTATCACACAATAACTTCAGTTATGGTCATTTCTACTCATACTATACAACACTTTTGGTTTATTAATAATTATAATTTTATAGGGTTTCGGGATGTTATACTTTCTTTAATTGTCTCTATGGGTTTGGGGTTTATGGTAGTTAATAATAGGTTTTATAATGGTGTTTCTTCCATACTATTTCTTCCTTTCTTCTTGTCTTCCTTCTTGTCTTCACTCTTGTCCTTCTTCTTATCTTCACTTTTGTCTTTCTTCTTGTCTTCACTCTTGTCTTTCTTCTTGTCTTCTCTCTTGTCTTTCTTCTTGGGTAAACCAAGGTACTTCGTGTCATCTTGACTGATGTTTGGTTTGGAGTATCTAATTTATTTTCTGATACTGACTTTGCTCTTCGCTAAAGGTTTCAGGGTATTGTTTACTTCCTGATAATAAACTCTACTCTTCTTTCTTCTTGTGTTTGGGGTATTTTGTTGTTTCACCACTCCTAAACTGATTCTTTCTTCTTGATTTTGTGGTATCTAGTTTGTTTACTGCTCCTAACTTCCTGAGCAAATTCCTGATTTTATAATATGAGTTATTCTTAAATTTTTCTTTGACCTTTTAATAGTGGTATGGTTATAATTAAATGATTGTTCTTATTTTATAGTGGCTTTTCCTTTGAATTCATTAACTTTCATTCGATATTATATTATTATATGTAATGTAATTATTGTTTATTATCTTAACTGTATTAATAAGTAGTGGATTTTCTGTCACGCTACCGAATGCCCTTCTCCAGAAGTGATTTTTTCAGACTATACTTGCTTTGTCTGAAACAATTGCTTATGATAATTATTCTAGGTTTGTTATTATTCTTGACTTCCTTCCATTTTAAAAATTTCCTTATATGTATTTGAGCTTATATTCTTCTCATTCTCACTTGATCTTCCTTGATAGTAATAGTCATCTGAGTTTCATATTTATTATTTTATTTTCATATTTCTTTTTAGTATTTTCTCCTTGGTATATTTCCTCCCTATCGTTCCCTACTTTGTGAGCTGGTTCAGTTCAGAGAGGCACTGTACGCTACTTCCTCTGCTGTCCACTACTTCACACATATTTGAGTACAGAGGCAAATCATCTCTGCTCAAAAAACATATTAATACTGCTGGAATTATATACAGACAGATTAAAAAATTATTCAGAATAGTACACATTTGTTACTATTTAAAAAATATCTTTGGGATACTTCACTTATTACTTATTATATTGCTCAGAGATTTTAATATTCCTATCTCAGTTGTTCTTCTGACTCTTTAACTTGATGGTTCATTCATTTGATATTATGGTAGGAAGCTCTTCTATTAGTTCATTTTTAAACCTTTCTTATCATATAAAGTTTTTGGTTACTAAAGCTTTATTACCTTCTGGTTTTTTATTACAATCTGCATTGGTTTATAGTAGCATATTTTTATGACATTTTTGGTTTGTTACTCTGTTTTTATTAGTTCCACTTGTTCTATGTTCTAGAATTTTCTTATAACTGTCGTTATTACAATTGACGTTTAATTCATAATCATTTCATATTAATTCGTTTAATTACATCATATTTTGATATTATTCTCACATTACTCCTGTCATGGTTATTGTTCTTTCGAATGAATGTTTTAATTAATTTGATAATGAGGTCATAATTTCTCCTCATACCACTTCAAAGTTTTATTACCTTCTATTTCCATATAAGTTTTTGTATTTTATTATATTTAGTCAATCAAATCGTATCACATATTTTTATTCCCTTTGGTATCATTTTATGGAAAGTTTTTTACACTTTATATTGAAATTAGACATGATCATACCTCTCCAGAATCATTTGTTTTAATTCTAAATTCTGTTTCCTTTATTCATCTCATTATGATCCTTTATAAACATGGTAAATATATTTTATGATTACCATAAATATGGTATTAATTCTCTTCTGTTTATTTCACCAAAGTGTTTTATAAATAATTGGCTGGTAAGTTGTGCTTACACTTTATTTTTAATTTTTTGATGAGTAAGTCAAAATTCATTCTTCTTATATTTCTATAAAGTTTTCACCAATAATTGGCTTGTAAGGTTTGCTTACAATTTTTTTAAATTTATACGGTTTATATCTAAATTCTTCACTTATATTTCCATAAAGTTTTCACAAATAATTGTCTTGTAAGGTGTACTTACATTGTTTTTGGAATTTAGACGGTTTCATTCTAAATTCTCTTTTATCTTCTTTCCCAAACAGTTTTTCTTAAATAATTGGTATGTAAGGTGGGCTTACATTTATTTAGAATTTAGACGTTTCATTCAAAATATTTCTTTATGGATGCCTGGTTATAGACACCCTATGACTGTGATACGATTATTATTATATATACTATTAAACTCATTATTATGATACCCAGTATTTAGGAGCAGTAACGGGTTCTGGCGATTTATTACTGCCTGCGCCCGTTTAAAGGCTCGACATCATTGTTCCGTTGTGTCATACTAGTTGAAGCATCATTTGGGATGCTTAGAGTGGGCCCCTGTCGATCTGTCCTGTGGTCTTCCGGTCGTTCGTTGTTGGTCCTCCGTTCAGTATCGTCCAGACTAGTACTGCTTCTCGCCGGATAGTACCTTGGTTGGTCGCGTTCTAGGCTCCTCCGCCTATCTTCATATTCACGGTAGCTAATTCTTCTATTGTTGTAGTATCTTCGCTGGCGACCATCTACTGCTCGTATGAAATTCACTCGTGGCCGGGAAAACCTATTATTACTGGGATTACCATTATTTGGACTTACCCGATTGTTATTATTATGGTAACGATCATTACCATAATTGGGGCTTCTCTGACTATTAGGGTTAGGAGGGTAGGGATTTCGGTTACCCTGATAAACATTAGTGGGTCGACTCGGGTTCGGATGGTTTGGACCCGTATTATTATTATTAGTATTGTTAAAACTATTATTTTGCGAGTATGCACGGCCTCCTTGGTACCCAGTGTTGGTGTTGTTCGTACCCAGGTTGTTGTTTGGATACGTCCTGGGTTCGGGCCTATCGTTTCTTCTCCGGCTTTGTCGGTAGTATTCCTCGTTCTCGTAGTTTTCGAGGAGTTCGGTCATTGCCTGAATTGTTTTGATTTGGCTGCCTCTCCTCGCTCGAATTACTTCTTCGTCATAATGGTATGACAGCTTATTTATCAGGCATTCCTCAGGTATGGCCGGTTCTAAATGCTTGGCCATACATACCTTGCCGAGGAAATATGCCGTCATTGAACTACCGACTTGTGGTTTGTAATGGCCGTGGCATATGTTATCCCTTATTAAGTTTTGTGTCGTTTCCGACCAATATTTAGCCTTGAAGAGGTTTTTAAATTGTTGGTAATTTTCGATGTCGCTTCGGTTGGCCATCCACCAATGGTCATTCACCTCCCGAAACGACTCGTCTAGGATTTCCCGGTTCTGGACCCATCGGTTCCCTCTATGCTTTTCCAGGTACTCCTCTATGCGGGCCAAGAACTCCATGGGCTTCCGCTTATACTGCCTGAAATTAAGCCATTCTCTATTCTCAGATACGGGGAAATTATTATAGCCAGTTGGTCGGTTTCTTATCAATTCTATTTCCTCCTGACTCTGTCGCACTTGTCCCGTGATGTTCGTCATAGCGGCTTCCACGCCGTCGCATCTTTCGGTTACATGTGTCCGCACTTTATTCATTTCTTCCAGGGCAAATTTCTTGTTTTCTTCCAGTTTCATTTCCTGTTGTTCCTTGACATGTGTAATCTCTTTATGTATTACCTCCCGGACTTCCAGCACTTCGTTTTCTGTCTGACGACATCTTTCGTCCACTTCCCTGATCTGCTGGTTTACAACCACGACTTCCTGTTCTAACTTTTTGACGATGGATTTCTTCGTGTCTGTTATCTTTTTATTCATCTCCTCCTTCGCTAACTCGATCCTCTCGTCTAACTTGTTCATGTTCTCCTGGTTGACTTCCCTTAGTTCTTCCCTCAGCAGTTGATTGTCCTCTCTCAATTCTTCCAACCTTTCCTCCATCGTCTCTTCCATTTTCTTGTTATTTTCCCTTAATTCTTCTTTTAATTGTTGGTTGTCACTTTCTATTTTCTTACTGGTTTCTTCCATCTTCTCTTCCAAATTCTTATTATTTTCTTCCATCTTCTTTTCCATCTTCTTACTCAAGGATTGGTTGTCCTCCTTCAGATCTTCCATCTTCTTATTCAAATTCTTACTGGTTTCTTCAATCCTCTTGTTGGTATTTTCTATGCTCTTACTTATTCCACCCAAATCTTCCTTGGTGGACTGGTTGTTGTCATCCATCTTCTTGTTAGTGGAATCCATTTTCTTCTCCATCTTCTTACTAGTTTCTTCCATTTGCTGACTTATTTTTAGGAACATTTTCATCATCTTCTCTTCCATTGTTTTAGATTTCTCCTTTTCCTTCTCTGGGACAGTGACTTCCCCTGTCTGTGTTGGTACTTCGGGTTGTTCCTCTGGTGGTGCGGGTTGTTTCGGTTCCCCCTGGGTTAGTAACCCTTCCAGATCCTCCACGGGTGTTGCCTCCTTATCCCCCATGTCAACTTCCTTTTCGGCCTCTGCCGCCCTCTTCTTCGAAGTAGCTCGTCTTTGCATTTCTCCTTCTGTTTCTATTATAAAATCGCTGCCAGGCTTAAATTATTAAGCCCTCTAGTTGGACGCCAATTTGTAACAGTTCTAGTACAAATACAAAATAAGAGGTTCGTTTAAATAAACCTCCACGCTAGTAAGGTTTCGCTCCGCTGTGGGTAGTGTCGCTTGGTAACAAGCCGCTGTTGACTCTTTTAAGCCCCACTGTTGCGAGCGCCAATTTGTAACAAGACCCCTGTATGCAGTCGTTACAAATAAAGATAAGAAAGAAAAAATTTTATTTAAAAAAAAATGAAAAAAAAAATGTATGTTTTAATTGATGTATGTAATTGAGAAATAATTCTGTTTTAATGTTTTGATGGAAATTCTAAAATTTAGTAAGGTAATTATTAATTATTTAGCACTTCTTGAAGATCTTAACAAAGTCCGGAGTTAATCAGATTAACTCCGGTCAGCAATCGATTTATGATTTTTCGTGCTGGTCCAATATCTCATTTTCTATAAATATTTTCTTCTTCAGGAAGTCTCGTTGCAATAATAAAACCTTAAACTAGCATGTGAAATAAGTTATAGATCCAAACAATAAATTTAAATTGATTTATTAACAAAATTAAAGAATGATCGATGTTTAATCGATATTGAGCAATTGTCGACTCCGTCTCAGGAAATAATCGATTTGTTCATACAGGTTAAAAATTATTACAAGTATTAGAAAAGGTTCTTGGAGCGATTATATTATTAATAGTCAGAGAAGGGTAAACGAGAAAGTATAACATTTACAAATAAAGTGTTTTCAATAACTATTATCTAACAAAATGTGAATAAATTTTATAAAATATGTAATATAGTTGAGTTGTCAAACCAATTCTGCAAGCTCTGTAGTCAGGCGATGTTGGAGGCACGGCTTCGCATTTCCAATATGGCTGCTCAAAAAGATGACGAGGTTAACTGCAATGTCGTCGCGAGAAAATCTCTCCGCAAAATTAACTTCATATATGTTTTAAATGTCCCCGAACTTGTGTAATCTGTCTAATATGTTGTTTGGTGTATTCTGGAAGAATGTTTAGTGTTCACTGGTGTTAATTATGTTATATGTTTTTGGTGTTCACTTCTCTTTGTTCGCTGCGCAAAAAACGGTTATACTGTTGAAGATTGAATTATCACAAATATGTCGTTTTACTGGTTTTATGCACTGGTATTATGTAGTGTTGATGTTGTTTTCACTGTTGTGGTTAAAGTTTTCTGTGGTTTTAATTGGAAAAGTGTTTAATTTACGTAACTCTCGTTTCACTGAATTTATTAGGTAACCTTAGTACTCCATTTTTCTCGGTTTCAAGGAACGCAATCTTACTTAAACTGTTCAGCTTGATCATTAACAAAGAACTAACTAACTTCCTTCACGTTAGTCAAAATCTGGCCCAGTTAATATTTGAAAAGTATTGTTAAAATAATTTCGACTTCCCATATACATGATACAAAAATACATTATATATGGAATTAATTTAGTTTATTATTCACTTTCATGAATGAAAGACCAAACCTTATCATTGGTTTAATTATCTCATTCTATTTAAATTGATATATTATAGTCCATATCTGTTGACATTTTTGTGGAAATTACCAAATTTCTTTCTTTTTGGAAATCTAGGCTCAAAAACTGGTTTCCGCCTTCATATTAATTTTTCTGCCATTTTAATTGTTATTAATACCATTATATTATATTTCAAATGGTCATATTTCTCTTCCTTTCCTTAAATACATATAAATTGAACCTTTGAACTGGTTTTTAGTGTTAATCTCTGAATTTAACACTCCTCTTTAAAAATAATTAATTTATATATTTCAAAAATTTACAATAATTTAAGGTACATTTCCATATTATCATTTTAACTCATAGGTTCATTCACAGTAGTTGTTAACTGATTTACCTTACCTAAATCTTGCCAGTTTACAGGATTTATAAGTAAATTAACTGGTTTATATGGTTTCTGTGAATTCATTAAATGGCCTAGAGTTTAGAATTTTACATGTCTAGTTTTTTTTCTAATAATTTAATCCTACTCCTCCTCTGACTTTGAACAGTTATTATGACATAAAAATAAAATGGATTATAAACTTATTGTGATGTGTAGCATCTAATCCATACTACTGTTACATAAAAATAATAATGAACATTACTTAGCATTCTGTACAATTGGACATATTGCTGACATTGTTTGAAAACATACATTTAACTCTTTTTTTAATTAACACAGCATACCTACTGAAACATTTTAAATGGTATGTATTCTGTTATTTAACAAACATAATTTATTCTAAACACATATAAATGTTATTGACTAAGAACTCTTTAAAACATATGGAGTTTATGGCTGTGAACAAATAGCCATTTTAAACATTTTAAACCTATGAACACTTAAATTAATTCCAGTCCTTTCTGGTCGAAACCATTATTATTTATTATCCCCTTATTGAGTAAACATGTCCACCCATACTTTAGTTATGGTCATTTCTACAAATGTCTTGTAATAACAAAGTGACATTAAAATAATAAAATATTGGAAATCTTCCATTTTATTATTTTATGATTTGTGAATTATTAAATATAAAAGTTGTTATCTAGCATATAGTTAAGTCATAGTATCACTACAACTTTAAGTTTATTGTATTTCCAAAAACACTTGCACTAGTTCACTTTCACTGGTGGTTCTGATATTTTGAGTCTTATTATCTCAGACCAGACCTTTAGTCATCATGGACTGTTAAGACTTGTTTATTTTTTTTATCACACAATAACTTCAGTTATGGTCATTTCTACTCATACTATACAACACTTTTGGTTTATTAATAATTATAATTTTATAGGGTTTCGGGATGTTATACTTTCTTTAATTGTCTCTATGGGTTTGGGGTTTATGGTAGTTAATAATAGGTTTTATAATGGTGTTTCTTCCATACTATTTCTTCCTTTCTTCTTGTCTTCCTTCTTGTCTTCACTCTTGTCCTTCTTCTTATCTTCACTTTTGTCTTTCTTCTTGTCTTCACTCTTGTCTTTCTTCTTGTCTTCTCTCTTGTCTTTCTTCTTGGGTAAACCAAGGTACTTCGTGTCATCTTGACTGATGTTTGGTTTGGAGTATCTAATTTATTTTCTGATACTGACTTTGCTCTTCGCTAAAGGTTTCAGGGTATTGTTTACTTCCTGATAATAAACTCTACTCTTCTTTCTTCTTGTGTTTGGGGTATTTTGTTGTTTCACCACTCCTAAACTGATTCTTTCTTCTTGATTTTGTGGTATCTAGTTTGTTTACTGCTCCTAACTTCCTGAGCAAATTCCTGATTTTATAATATGAGTTATTCTTAAATTTTTCTTTGACCTTTTAATAGTGGTATGGTTATAATTAAATGATTGTTCTTATTTTATAGTGGCTTTTCCTTTGAATTCATTAACTTTCATTCGATATTATATTATTATATGTAATGTAATTATTGTTTATTATCTTAACTGTATTAATAAGTAGTGGATTTTCTGTCACGCTACCGAATGCCCTTCTCCAGAAGTGATTTTTTCAGACTATACTTGCTTTGTCTGAAACAATTGCTTATGATAATTATTCTAGGTTTGTTATTATTCTTGACTTCCTTCCATTTTAAAAATTTCCTTATATGTATTTGAGCTTATATTCTTCTCATTCTCACTTGATCTTCCTTGATAGTAATAGTCATCTGAGTTTCATATTTATTATTTTATTTTCATATTTCTTTTTAGTATTTTCTCCTTGGTATATTTCCTCCCTATCGTTCCCTACTTTGTGAGCTGGTTCAGTTCAGAGAGGCACTGTACGCTACTTCCTCTGCTGTCCACTACTTCACACATATTTGAGTACAGAGGCAAATCATCTCTGCTCAAAAAACATATTAATACTGCTGGAATTATATACAGACAGATTAAAAAATTATTCAGAATAGTACACATTTGTTACTATTTAAAAAATATCTTTGGGATACTTCACTTATTACTTATTATATTGCTCAGAGATTTTAATATTCCTATCTCAGTTGTTCTTCTGACTCTTTAACTTGATGGTTCATTCATTTGATATTATGGTAGGAAGCTCTTCTATTAGTTCATTTTTAAACCTTTCTTATCATATAAAGTTTTTGGTTACTAAAGCTTTATTACCTTCTGGTTTTTTATTACAATCTGCATTGGTTTATAGTAGCATATTTTTATGACATTTTTGGTTTGTTACTCTGTTTTTATTAGTTCCACTTGTTCTATGTTCTAGAATTTTCTTATAACTGTCGTTATTACAATTGACGTTTAATTCATAATCATTTCATATTAATTCGTTTAATTACATCATATTTTGATATTATTCTCACATTACTCCTGTCATGGTTATTGTTCTTTCGAATGAATGTTTTAATTAATTTGATAATGAGGTCATAATTTCTCCTCATACCACTTCAAAGTTTTATTACCTTCTATTTCCATATAAGTTTTTGTATTTTATTATATTTAGTCAATCAAATCGTATCACATATTTTTATTCCCTTTGGTATCATTTTATGGAAAGTTTTTTACACTTTATATTGAAATTAGACATGATCATACCTCTCCAGAATCATTTGTTTTAATTCTAAATTCTGTTTCCTTTATTCATCTCATTATGATCCTTTATAAACATGGTAAATATATTTTATGATTACCATAAATATGGTATTAATTCTCTTCTGTTTATTTCACCAAAGTGTTTTATAAATAATTGGCTGGTAAGTTGTGCTTACACTTTATTTTTAATTTTTTGATGAGTAAGTCAAAATTCATTCTTCTTATATTTCTATAAAGTTTTCACCAATAATTGGCTTGTAAGGTTTGCTTACAATTTTTTTAAATTTATACGGTTTATATCTAAATTCTTCACTTATATTTCCATAAAGTTTTCACAAATAATTGTCTTGTAAGGTGTACTTACATTGTTTTTGGAATTTAGACGGTTTCATTCTAAATTCTCTTTTATCTTCTTTCCCAAACAGTTTTTCTTAAATAATTGGTATGTAAGGTGGGCTTACATTTATTTAGAATTTAGACGTTTCATTCAAAATATTTCTTTATGGATGCCTGGTTATAGACACCCTATGACTGTGATACGATTATTATTATATATACTATTAAACTCATTATTATGATACCCAGTATTTAGGAGCAGTAACGGGTTCTGGCGATTTATTACTGCCTGCGCCCGTTTAAAGGCTCGACATCATTGTTCCGTTGTGTCATACTAGTTGAAGCATCATTTGGGATGCTTAGAGTGGGCCCCTGTCGATCTGTCCTGTGGTCTTCCGGTCGTTCGTTGTTGGTCCTCCGTTCAGTATCGTCCAGACTAGTACTGCTTCTCGCCGGATAGTACCTTGGTTGGTCGCGTTCTAGGCTCCTCCGCCTATCTTCATATTCACGGTAGCTAATTCTTCTATTGTTGTAGTATCTTCGCTGGCGACCATCTACTGCTCGTATGAAATTCACTCGTGGCCGGGAAAACCTATTATTACTGGGATTACCATTATTTGGACTTACCCGATTGTTATTATTATGGTAACGATCATTACCATAATTGGGGCTTCTCTGACTATTAGGGTTAGGAGGGTAGGGATTTCGGTTACCCTGATAAACATTAGTGGGTCGACTCGGGTTCGGATGGTTTGGACCCGTATTATTATTATTAGTATTGTTAAAACTATTATTTTGCGAGTATGCACGGCCTCCTTGGTACCCAGTGTTGGTGTTGTTCGTACCCAGGTTGTTGTTTGGATACGTCCTGGGTTCGGGCCTATCGTTTCTTCTCCGGCTTTGTCGGTAGTATTCCTCGTTCTCGTAGTTTTCGAGGAGTTCGGTCATTGCCTGAATTGTTTTGATTTGGCTGCCTCTCCTCGCTCGAATTACTTCTTCGTCATAATGGTATGACAGCTTATTTATCAGGCATTCCTCAGGTATGGCCGGTTCTAAATGCTTGGCCATACATACCTTGCCGAGGAAATATGCCGTCATTGAACTACCGACTTGTGGTTTGTAATGGCCGTGGCATATGTTATCCCTTATTAAGTTTTGTGTCGTTTCCGACCAATATTTAGCCTTGAAGAGGTTTTTAAATTGTTGGTAATTTTCGATGTCGCTTCGGTTGGCCATCCACCAATGGTCATTCACCTCCCGAAACGACTCGTCTAGGATTTCCCGGTTCTGGACCCATCGGTTCCCTCTATGCTTTTCCAGGTACTCCTCTATGCGGGCCAAGAACTCCATGGGCTTCCGCTTATACTGCCTGAAATTAAGCCATTCTCTATTCTCAGATACGGGGAAATTATTATAGCCAGTTGGTCGGTTTCTTATCAATTCTATTTCCTCCTGACTCTGTCGCACTTGTCCCGTGATGTTCGTCATAGCGGCTTCCACGCCGTCGCATCTTTCGGTTACATGTGTCCGCACTTTATTCATTTCTTCCAGGGCAAATTTCTTGTTTTCTTCCAGTTTCATTTCCTGTTGTTCCTTGACATGTGTAATCTCTTTATGTATTACCTCCCGGACTTCCAGCACTTCGTTTTCTGTCTGACGACATCTTTCGTCCACTTCCCTGATCTGCTGGTTTACAACCACGACTTCCTGTTCTAACTTTTTGACGATGGATTTCTTCGTGTCTGTTATCTTTTTATTCATCTCCTCCTTCGCTAACTCGATCCTCTCGTCTAACTTGTTCATGTTCTCCTGGTTGACTTCCCTTAGTTCTTCCCTCAGCAGTTGATTGTCCTCTCTCAATTCTTCCAACCTTTCCTCCATCGTCTCTTCCATTTTCTTGTTATTTTCCCTTAATTCTTCTTTTAATTGTTGGTTGTCACTTTCTATTTTCTTACTGGTTTCTTCCATCTTCTCTTCCAAATTCTTATTATTTTCTTCCATCTTCTTTTCCATCTTCTTACTCAAGGATTGGTTGTCCTCCTTCAGATCTTCCATCTTCTTATTCAAATTCTTACTGGTTTCTTCAATCCTCTTGTTGGTATTTTCTATGCTCTTACTTATTCCACCCAAATCTTCCTTGGTGGACTGGTTGTTGTCATCCATCTTCTTGTTAGTGGAATCCATTTTCTTCTCCATCTTCTTACTAGTTTCTTCCATTTGCTGACTTATTTTTAGGAACATTTTCATCATCTTCTCTTCCATTGTTTTAGATTTCTCCTTTTCCTTCTCTGGGACAGTGACTTCCCCTGTCTGTGTTGGTACTTCGGGTTGTTCCTCTGGTGGTGCGGGTTGTTTCGGTTCCCCCTGGGTTAGTAACCCTTCCAGATCCTCCACGGGTGTTGCCTCCTTATCCCCCATGTCAACTTCCTTTTCGGCCTCTGCCGCCCTCTTCTTCGAAGTAGCTCGTCTTTGCATTTCTCCTTCTGTTTCTATTATAAAATCGCTGCCAGGCTTAAATTATTAAGCCCTCTAGTTGGACGCCAATTTGTAACAGTTCTAGTACAAATACAAAATAAGAGGTTCGTTTAAATAAACCTCCACGCTAGTAAGGTTTCGCTCCGCTGTGGGTAGTGTCGCTTGGTAACAAGCCGCTGTTGACTCTTTTAAGCCCCACTGTTGCGAGCGCCAATTTGTAACAAGACCCCTGTATGCAGTCGTTACAAATAAAGATAAGAAAGAAAAAATTTTATTTAAAAAAAAATGAAAAAAAAAATGTATGTTTTAATTGATGTATGTAATTGAGAAATATTTCTGTTTTAATGTTTTGATGGAAATTCTAAAATTTAGTAAGGTAATTATTAATTATTTAGCACTTCTTGAAGATCTTAACAAAGTCCGGAGTTAATCAGATTAACTCCGGTCAGCAATCGATTTATGATTTTTCGTGCTGGTCCAATATCTCATTTTCTATAAATATTTTCTTCTTCAGGAAGTCTCGTTGCAATAATAAAACCTTAAACTAGCATGTGAAATAAGTTATAGATCCAAACAATAAATTTAAATTGATTTATTAACAAAATTAAAGAATGATCGATGTTTAATCGATATTGAGCAATTGTCGACTCCGTCTCAGGAAATAATCGATTTGTTCATACAGGTTAAAAATTATTACAAGTATTAGAAAAGGTTCTTGGAGCGATTATATTATTAATAGTCAGAGAAGGGTAAACGAGAAAGTATAACATTTACAAATAAAGTGTTTTCAATAACTATTATCTAACAAAATGTGAATAAATTTTATAAAATATGTAATATAGTTGAGTTGTCAAACCAATTCTGCAAGCTCTGTAGTCAGGCGATGTTGGAGGCACGGCTTCGCATTTCCAATATGGCTGCTCAAAAAGATGACGAGGTTAACTGCAATGTCGTCGCGAGAAAATCTCTCCGCAAAATTAACTTCATATATGTTTTAAATGTCCCCGAACTTGTGTAATCTGTCTAATATGTTGTTTGGTGTATTCTGGAAGAATGTTTAGTGTTCACTGGTGTTAATTATGTTATATGTTTTTGGTGTTCACTTCTCTTTGTTCGCTGCGCAAAAAA
This sequence comes from Magicicada septendecula, assembly GCA_034769895.1. Classification (NCBI taxonomy): domain Eukaryota; kingdom Metazoa; phylum Arthropoda; class Insecta; order Hemiptera; family Cicadidae; genus Magicicada; species Magicicada septendecula. The sequence continues at coordinate 221,942,403 of CM068368.1, forward strand.
CGGTTATACTGTTGAAGATTGAATTATCACAAATATGTCGTTTTACTGGTTTTATGCACTGGTATTATGTAGTGTTGATGTTGTTTTCACTGTTGTGGTTAAAGTTTTCTGTGGTTTTAATTGGAAAAGTGTTTAATTTACGTAACTCTCGTTTCACTGAATTTATTAGGTAACCTTAGTACTCCATTTTTCTCGGTTTCAAGGAACGCAATCTTACTTAAACTGTTCAGCTTGATCATTAACAAAGAACTAACTAACTTCCTTCACGTTAGTCAAAATCTGGCCCAGTTAATATTTGAAAAGTATTGTTAAAATAATTTCGACTTCCCATATACATGATACAAAAATACATTATATATGGAATTAATTTAGTTTATTATTCACTTTCATGAATGAAAGACCAAACCTTATCATTGGTTTAATTATCTCATTCTATTTAAATTGATATATTATAGTCCATATCTGTTGACATTTTTGTGGAAATTACCAAATTTCTTTCTTTTTGGAAATCTAGGCTCAAAAACTGGTTTCCGCCTTCATATTAATTTTTCTGCCATTTTAATTGTTATTAATACCATTATATTATATTTCAAATGGTCATATTTCTCTTCCTTTCCTTAAATACATATAAATTGAACCTTTGAACTGGTTTTTAGTGTTAATCTCTGAATTTAACACTCCTCTTTAAAAATAATTAATTTATATATTTCAAAAATTTACAATAATTTAAGGTATATTTCCATATTATCATTTTAACTCATAGGTTCATTCACAGTAGTTGTTAACTGATTTACCTTACCTAAATCTTGCCAGTTTACAGGATTTATAAGTAAATTAACTGGTTTATATGGTTTCTGTGAATTCATTAAATGGCCTAGAGTTTAGAATTTTACATGTCTAGTTTTTTTTCTAATAATTTAATCCTACTCCTCCTCTGACTTTGAACAGTTATTATGACATAAAAATAAAATGGATTATAAACTTATTGTGATGTGTAGCATCTAATCCATACTACTGTTACATAAAAATAATAATGAACATTACTTAGCATTCTGTACAATTGGACATATTGCTGACATTGTTTGAAAACATACATTTAACTCTTTTTTTAATTAACACAGCATACCTACTGAAACATTTTAAATGGTATGTATTCTGTTATTTAACAAACATAATTTATTCTAAACACATATAAATGTTATTGACTAAGAACTCTTTAAAACATATGGAGTTTATGGCTGTGAACAAATAGCCATTTTAAACATTTTAAACCTATGAACACTTAAATTAATTCCAGTCCTTTCTGGTCGAAACCATTATTATTTATTATCCCCTTATTGAGTAAACATGTCCACCCATACTTTAGTTATGGTCATTTCTACAAATGTCTTGTAATAACAAAGTGACATTAAAATAGTAAAATATTGGAAATCTTCCATTTTATTATTTTATGATTTGTGAATTATTAAATATAAAAGTTGTTATCTAGCATATAGTTAAGTCATAGTATCACTACAACTTTAAGTTTATTGTATTTCCAAAAACACTTGCACTAGTTCACTTTCACTGGTGGTTCTGATATTTTGAGTCTTATTATCTCAGACCAGACCTTTAGTCATCATGGACTGTTAAGACTTGTTTATTTTTTTTATCACACAATAACTTCAGTTATGGTCATTTCTACTCATACTATACAACACTTTTGGTTTATTAATAATTATAATTTTATAGGGTTTCGGGATGTTATACTTTCTTTAATTGTCTCTATGGGTTTGGGGTTTATGGTAGTTAATAATAGGTTTTATAATGGTGTTTCTTCCATACTATTTCTTCCTTTCTTCTTGTCTTCCTTCTTGTCTTCACTCTTGTCCTTCTTCTTATCTTCACTTTTGTCTTTCTTCTTGTCTTCACTCTTGTCTTTCTTCTTGTCTTCTCTCTTGTCTTTCTTCTTGGGTAAACCAAGGTACTTCGTGTCATCTTGACTGATGTTTGGTTTGGAGTATCTAATTTATTTTCTGATACTGACTTTGCTCTTCGCTAAAGGTTTCAGGGTATTGTTTACTTCCTGATAATAAACTCTACTCTTCTTTCTTCTTGTGTTTGGGGTATTTTGTTGTTTCACCACTCCTAAACTGATTCTTTCTTCTTGATTTTGTGGTATCTAGTTTGTTTACTGCTCCTAACTTCCTGAGCAAATTCCTGATTTTATAATATGAGTTATTCTTAAATTTTTCTTTGACCTTTTAATAGTGGTATGGTTATAATTAAATGATTGTTCTTATTTTATAGTGGCTTTTCCTTTGAATTCATTAACTTTCATTCGATATTATATTATTATATGTAATGTAATTATTGTTTATTATCTTAACTGTATTAATAAGTAGTGGATTTTCTGTTACGCTACAATATATATCCCTTCAATCTGAACTGATCATGATCATAACTCAACCACATTTTTTTTTATTTTTTATTTTTTTTTAATGTCGACATTATAAAAAGGTACTTTTATGTATATATTTATCATTCCCTCTCTAAAACACATAACAGCCCCTGACATCACAATTAATTTTCACAAACTCACAGTTACAACTCATATGCCATCATACTCAAACGCCCCACGGCCCACGAGTATATTATTCCTTTATCGCCCCGTGATATATAAACATCGAATAACTGACCCGCCAATATCTAGTAAATAAATGGAAAGAATGTCATCGACCAAGACCCCCCCCCTATACGTTTTTATAATGTCGGGCAGCCCGCATAATTAACTACGAAATGTAACAATTCCTTGTCAGATACAAATATAGATTATAAATTGAGAAAACATTTGTAATGGCTGGTAATTAAAGAAAATATAATGATAAGTAAAGCTTGCTACAATGATAAGCAAAATGTGAAACTTGTTGATCTATATAATGCACAGAACCCTTCTAAAAATCTGTCATAAGGATGTTAAATGTTTAGAAATTATTCATTCATTTAATTGTATACCTAGCCATTATTTAACCATAAGGATTTGATAATAACCAAAAATTAACAAAACAGGTTTAGCATATAATGGCCAGAAAATCTAAGTTACAAAAATATAAGTACCGCCTGTATATTTCATTCCATGTAAAATTTGATAATCTCAAAATATTAAATATATAGGCCTTAAAGAAATAGAAAATGTTAATTTCAACCATCTGTGCATATATAAAATAAAACATGCTGTATTCGTCCGGCTGCATGAGTGTACCAGAGCAAGCCTGACCTGACAAAATTTGACCCGTAGAAAACCTGCATGAAATGGCACCAACAGGTGCCTACCTTGTGAACAGAAAACCCAGTTATAAAATAACACCCGGAAACAGAATAAAAAAAAACAACCCCCCCAAACCCTTGTATACAGGAAAATCATAAAATGTAAAATCCCAATAATACTCTAAGAAAGACATCCGAACCAGCCGGTTCGGAATCAAGAAAATCATACCTTTATACTTAATTTAGAACAAATTTTCCCTTACAACTTTTGCACCCATAATACATACGAAAACATCTCTGGTACCCTCCCACAGGTCAGCTTACAATTGTAGTGGTTGTACTGTATTATCAAGTCTAATTTACACTGAAATTGTCTTGCCGACACACCCTCGATTTAACCATATCGCTGAATAAAGTTAAACTGCTATAGCACAACACCTCACATGGGATGTTCCGCGGGCCAGGATAAAATAAAAAAGAGTTTATATCACCTCATACGAAGCGGGCGTTCCATCATTGTTGGTGGGCAGCTAGTCCTCCCTCCTCGGTTACAGACGAAGCTTTAGTGGTTCATAGCTGGTGACGGTGGCAGCACACCAAGCTGTGGTCAGATCTCCATTCTTGGGCGAGAACCCGGTGAGTCTTAAGCAATTAGCCAGCCATAAATTTGAGGAAGGCGACACACAAAAAATGGACTGCTGAACCGAGGGGGCAGGTAGAGAGGATACACTACGCAACGTTGAGAGACGGGCAGCGACTGACAAAACCCGCTCGCTACTGCAAGTCTCGAACCGGCCGCCAACAGGCGGCGACACAAGGCAGAGGAGATAATTGAACTGCTCCGCGCGATATTACCGTATACATTATTATAAAAAAATATTATATATATTTCCCACGAACGCCGGGTTGTGCAACTCCGGCACACTCCCACCCCAAAAGCGCAACCTGGTTGCCCCACACTTGAACTCAGGGGTATCCTGCAGTGTACCCCCATAGTCTTAAAAACACGAATTTCAATGGTAATCTCAGTGGTCCTTGCTCTCAGGAGAACAGAGGCTCAAAAGGAAAACGAAATAGCAGAAAGAAGACGTGTAGTGTGTAAGTGTGCTGGCACTGCTCGCTGACCTGATCAGGGCCAACCCACAGCAAGAAGGGACAGAGAAGAAAAGAAGAAAGAAAAGTTCGGGAGCTCCCTGAGTTCTGACCTCCTGAGGCTTGTCCACTCACGCTTGAGACACCAATGCTACCTTAACAGTGCCACATGCCCTACAGTTACGGGGTCTAACCCAAAACAACAACATTATCTCAACGATACAGGCCACATCCCACAGGACTAGGGGGGGGGAAGGATGGCCTCCATGATGCGATACTCCAAATTCTCGATAGCACGCAAACGCAGTGCAACTTTTCAATATGTTATTTACCTAACAGTAGTATAGGTATGTATGTGCTGGGACAAGGTCAATGACCCCCGGAAGTAAACAAAGATGACCTTGACCCCGGAAGTAAACAAAGAAGACCTTGACCCCCGGAAGTAAACAAAGATGACCTTGACCTAGAGCAAGGCCAAGGTCAAGGTCGATGTCAAGGTCGCCTCCAAGGTCAAGGTCACCACCAAGGTCAAGGTCACGGCCAAGGTCAAGGCTGGTTATGACGTAAGCAACAAGATCTCCAATGACTTGTTCAAGGGAATTACGCAATAACATGTGAACGCGCGCGGTTGACCTTTCGATTAAACCACACCCTAGAAAATTGTGTAATAACACGCGTTTTCATCATCATAGAAAAGTTGGCGTACGCGTGTTTCGGGTTCGCGTGTTTACATGTAATCGTTTCCAGATAGCGTTTAAAATACGCGTTTTTAATATATTACTTTTTTATATGTGACGATTGTCATTCTGTAGTAAAACGTGACGCGGAAAGTTTGGTTTATTGTATAATGGAGGAAGAGAAGGGGCCAACAGGTGATAATAAGGAGAACGGTCTATTTAAAGAGCACAGTATGACCGATTCTACGTCTACCCGCCAAAGAGTGAAATTTGACATTGCAGATTGTGTATCCGCTCCTGATAAATCACATACGGAGTTATATGAGAGGAGGTTATCATTTAGGAATTGGCCTCTATCATATATTTCTCCAACAGCTTTAGCAGCTGCGGGGTTTTATTATTATCCGCAAGTTTCTTACGACTGTTGCGATTGTGGTAATAGCAGACCGGACGATAGAGTACGCTGTTATTCCTGCGGGCTCGAATTAGGTCTTTGGAAGGTTGGTGATGATCCGTTCAATGAACATGAGAAGTGGTCGCCGAAATGTGAAGAAGTAAAGAAAAGGAGTGACACATTAAAAAATTAGTTATGTCTGGAAAAATTGTATATTATTTTAAGTCTTCAATTAATTCATGGTTACCCAAAATATCTTTCATTCGTGTTTAATATTCAACCAAGTAAATTGCATACTGTATTCAATAGTTATACAGGTAAAACTTTTATATTTCATAACGATAATTATTTTAGAGAGGTTGATGAGTGTTCGTTTACAATTAGATCGTGGGGATATATATCTCAACGTTTTCCAGGGATACCTCCTAATATCGACTCGTCATTTAGGTTCATAGATGGTAATATATATTTTTTTAAGAATAATACGATTTTCGCGTTTAACGAATTTACTGGCAAGCTATCAAAAACGGAAAGAAATAATCTTTCAGTGTTTGGATTGGAATGTGTAAATGATGACGTATTATATCAATTAAAAGATTTGATACAGAAGTTAATAATACAAAGGAAAAATTAAAAAAATATTTATACCGCGCTAAGCGGTTAGTTGACCTCGATATTGTGTAATAACCAGAAAGTGAATGTGTGTTGCATAAGTCGGTTAACTACATCCTGCTTGCATTACAAAAAAAAACAGCACGTGTTCCACTTGCTATATAAACTGTATTTAATTTTACACAAAGCGCGCCGAGGCGTTAACGCTTGCTGGATCAAGAGAACGTAAAACGAAAGCCCACCTCAATGGATCATGAGAACGTAAAACGGAAGGAGGAGGAGCGTCTCCTACATAAATGGTTTTTTTCTCCAAAACGTCTGACGCCTGGGGAAATCACTAAACTAAAATCTATAGCTAACAGGCCAGACTCAACTATAAGACCGTTTATGAAAGAATTAATAAAAGATTTATAGTTTAAAAATTTTTGTTAAATATTTATTTTTAATCTCCTATTTATATATTTTCATCATATGCTTTCTGTCGGGGTATATATATATATATCCTCTTTTTATAAGTCACATTCAGTATGGCTTTGCAGAGTGATACGGAAAACGTGCACGCTTTGAATTGGCGCGTTTATTTTGTAGATCACTTAGGTTTAGGCGAGTATTCTTTTAACGATGTGTGTTATCTAATAATTAACGAATTTTCTGAAGCTGATTTTATCAAATTTGAAAGGAAAGAGTGTATAATTAAGATTCATTTTCCAGTATCTTATTCATATACAGATGTGTTGAAAAAATTAGAAAGATGTCGTTACCAAATACTAATAGACATAGACTGTGAAGAAGAAACAAAAGATATAATCGGTTCAAGATGGTAACAATATGCGAAAAGTTTTTATTAGATTTTTTTGAAAACGAGGGTTTTATTCATACACCAGGTTCAAGAATTATTGTTTGTAGCGAGTGCGGATTTAAAACAAAAAATTATTTTACTATCACACATATTCAATTTATACACAAACTTTCGCATCCGAAATGTAAAAGAGTTCGTTATTTGCCTTACAAATATGAAAACTATGCAAAATCTAAAAAGTGTATTGCAGATTATTCAGATGCAAAGATGTGTGTTAGTGCAACTGAGGAAATGATGGAAGCCACATTCTGTGCTTGGCCAAAACGTTTACCAGCCGCCGATAAGCTTTTATTAGCGGGATTTTTTTATACAGGAAATAGCGATGAAGTAATGTGTGTAGAATGTAAAGTTGTTCTTGACGAATGGGAAGCGACCGATGATCCTTGGACTGAACATCAAAAAGCATCACCAGATTGTTTACTAGTAAAATTACATAAATCGCAATTGTAAAATAAAATATGCAACTGTGCAATTGTAAATAAAAAATGTGATAACAGAAATCGTATGCGTTTATTAACTGATTTTTCAACCTATTTAATCACTTTGTTACTGTATTTAGAATAATAATGAGTGTTAGACAGATTATCAGCGATGAACTACACAAACAAGCCAGACGGAATTTTCCAACACGTAATGTAGAGTTGAAAGGCGTTCACGATTTGTACCAAGCCGACCTCGTAGACATGATATCGTTTTCAAAGTTAAATAAAGGTTATAAGTATATATTAACAATAATAAACTGTTTTAGTAAATATGCGTTCGCCATTCCTTTAAAAACAAAATCTTCAAACGATATTGTGGAAGCTCTTTCACCTATCTTACGAGCGAACAAAATGAAACATTTACAAACCGACCACGGAAAAGAGTTCTATAATTTACACGTTCAACGATTGCTTGGTTATTATAATATAAACCATTATTCTACTTATTCTGATAAAAAAGCGTCCATAATCGAACGTTTTAATCGCACATTAAAAAACTATATGTGGAAGTGGTTTACTTCTAGCGGGGAATATACATGGATTGAAATTCTTCCCCACTTATTACATAAATATAATAATAGCGTACACAGAACTATTAAGATGAAACCAATAGATGTAGGCTTACATAATGAAGAGTTAGTCCTATCACAAATAAATAAAAAACGATTACTACTTAATAAGAAACCGCCAAAATTTAAAGTTGGTGATAGAGTAAGTATTAGTAAATATAAGAAAGTATTTACAAAGGGTTATTTACCAAATTGGACAAACGAAATATTTACAGTTGATAGTATTAAACCAACAGCACCCAGGACTTATATTTTAAGAGATGATAAAGGAATCGTATTAGATGGGGGGTTTTACGAACAAGAAATTAGTAAAACAAAATTTGGAGATATATTTTTAATCGAAAAAATATTAAAGCGTAGAGGTAATAAATTATTTGTTAAGTGGTTGGGATATGATAAATCTAGCAATAGCTGGATTGATAAAAATCGTGTTATTTAATCTGTATTAGTTATTATCAAAATGAAGTTTGTACAACAAACAAAGAGACTGCGTATCCGCAACTTTGGTAAATCGATAGAAAAAGAGAACAAAGTTCATAGCGATTTATTACCAAATAATGTCAGATGTCTTATCATAGGCCCCAGTGACACAGGAAGACAAATTTAATGTTAAATCTGCTGTTTGATCCTAACGGGTTATATTTTGAAAATGTATATATTTTTTCAAAATCGCTCTATCAAACAAAATATAAATTTTTAGATATGGTTTTATCCGATATGTCGGAAATAGATTATTATAAATTTTCTGAAAATGATCAAGTGATTCATCCTGACGATGCTAAATCAAATTCGGTTATTATATTTGACGATGTAGCGTGCGAGCAACAGGACAACATTAGAAACCATTTTACAATGTGTAGACATAAAAAAAACAATGTTATATATATATATGTCAAACTTATGTTCGAATACCAAATCATTTGATACGTGATAATGCAAATTTAATAATTATTTTTAAACAGGACGATTTAAATTTAAAACATATATATAGTGATCACGTAAATACAGACATGACGTTTGAAGTGTTTAAAGATATTTGTACAAAAGCGTGGACACGACGGAAAAAGGGTTTTCTTGTAATAGATAAAGAAAGCAATATGAACTGTGGAGGGCGTTACCGTTTTGATTTTGATATCTATATTAACGACTTGTAATTGTTCGTTCAATTATTTTTCATCATGGCACCGAGAAAGTCACGTTCTCTAGACGAGTGTGAGAAGCTCGCTAAAGAGATTGGGAAGATAAGAAAGAATATTCGAAAGAAACATCAGACTTTAACACAAAACATTATTGATGAAGAAGAACTTGCAGAAAAATCGTTAAGACCCGTTGTCGCTCCATTACAAAAGTTAGTACAAGAAAAGAACACTGTTACACCGCCAAGTAAGGAGAAAGAACGAGATGCGGATGTTGAAATGGACGATATTCAGGAGCGATTAAAAAACAAAAGGTTTTCAGATGAATCTGAAAACAATACATTATCGAATAAACGCCCAGCACCACCGAATACACCGCTTCCGTTACCGCGCGAAGAAGAAAAAACGTATGAAACGCTACCTACAGCAGAAGAATTGATATCAACACCAGAAGGACGAAAATCGATTGATCATTATATTGATATATGGTTTAAAGGACTGCTAGCGAGACAATATATGCGTAAATTTTTTGATGATGATAATCACGATATCGATCACGTTTTTGGTCCGTATTTTACGAATGGTACTACTTTAATGTTGGGTAAATACCCTATGAAAATTGAAGAAAATGATGATATTATAATCAACGGTTTTACATATAAAGGTACGCCTGGTTTGTACGATCTTATTTTCAAAAAACACCCGGACGCATATTTATATTCGGAAGAAGACTTAAACGCATATTCACATATGATAAGTAAAACAGGCGCATATTTAAATTTAACGACAAATAGAGTAAAAAGCAGCGCTAGTTACAAATATAAAAATATAATTAAACCGATTATTTCAACATCTAAACCGGAAAATCGTGGTCGAGGTTTATTAAAATTAAATAACAACAAACCTAATTATGTCTATTGGGATGATATAAACGAATTATGTAAACGGCTACAATTGTTAATCGCTTCTCAAAGTGCCGGTCATTCAGGTCATAGCAACGAGATATTATCAATTATAGAAGAATTGCATGAGGCGGGGATAATAAAAGAAGACGGTGCATCGTTTGAGGCCATATTTTCAAAATGAGCGTTGACAAATTCGGACACTATAGTGGAGAACTGGTGACAGGATCATAAATTCAACGCGGTCCACCGGGTGAGGGGTTTAAATTAACAAAGGATGGAAATTTTAATATAAATAACAAAAGGCTGTGCAATGTTGGAGACCCGAAAACGGATAATGAAGCTGTGAACGTTAAATATGTGAAACAAAACTCGATTACTTTATCAAATATTGGTAATCATGTCGATGTTAAAATGAAAAAAATTACTAATTTAGCCGATCCGCAAGAACCTTTTGATGCTGCGAATAAAATATATTGTGAAAATACGATGAAAACTTCTTTAGTTAATAGAATTCCGGTTAAGGTGAAAGATGGTTCTGTTTATTCGTTTAAAAATAATCGTGTTACAAATGTTGCTTCACCCATATCTAAACTCGATGTTGTAAATGTGGAATATTTAAGAAACAATACTATTATATTTAATAAAAAAAGAAACTCTTTTGATGCTGAGAATCACGTTACCGAACGACTACAAAATCCTAAAGAACAAGAAGACGCCGCAAATAAATTTTATGTGGATAATAAATTACCCAATTCGCTTGTACAACCTGGGTGTTGCGACTTTAAGAATAATAGATTAATTAATGTGGCCGAACCTGTCGATTTAACTGATGGTATAAATAAGCAAACTTTAGACAATACTTTGAACACTTTGAAACATGAGGTTGAAGAATACATAGACAAAAGAGTAGATTTTAATAGCGATGGTGAGCTGGATTTAAAAAAAGCTAAACTTGTTAATGTTAGCGAGCCTGAAAGCGATTATGGTGTTGTAAATAAAAAATACGTATATGATCAGTTTCTCGAATATGATAAAAAATTGCTAAATATATTGTACAAATTATATAAAGAACTTACAACAGACAAACCTATTAAAAGTAGACACGAATTTTATATTATATATATGGTACAGAGTTTGTATGAAGAATCATAAATGCGCGTGTATCGGAACGATAAAGAGGGGAGCGGGCTAGTGGGCGACATTCTTGGTACTGTTATTAACAAATCAATCGACTTATTACCAGTTGAACTTCATATACCGGGTTATCAATATTGTGGACCAGGTACGAAGTTGGCTAAACGCTTGCAACGAGGAGACCCTGGAATTAATAAGCTTGACGCGGCGTGTAAACAACACGATATCGCCTATTCTAAATATTCAGATTCTACAAACCGTGCTAGAGCGGATAAAGACTTAGCTGAAAGAGCTTGGGAACGTGTTAAATCAGAAGACGCTTCGCTCGCGGAGAAAGCCGCTGCGTGGGCTGTAACTAATATTATGAAGGCGAAAAGCAAATTTGGTGGGGGTGTAAAGAAGAAGAAGAAGGTTTCAAAAAAGAAATGTTTGAAAGGTAAAGGATTATACTTACGACCGTATAAAAAAACGGGTGGAGGCGTTAAAAAAAAAAAATCAAATCGGCGGCGGCGGAAATAATTAAACATATCCCAATTCGCCCGCTTTCAACGAGCGAGTTATTGTTATATATTAATCGATTAAAAATTCCAAATTTTAGAGGTGTGTTTATGCGTGATACGTTACCTTTAACAGTGCTATTTGGAAAAATGAGGCTGGTATTGTTAATTTAGACAGTATTTACGGTCAAGGCACGCATTGGGTGTGTTACGTAAAACATGAGAATAAAATTAATTATTTTGATAGTTTTGGTAATTTAAAACCACCTACTGAGCTGATTAACTATTTTTCTTCATCCATAGAACATCCTATCGAAATTAGTTATAATTATACACGAAAGCAAAAATTGGGTTCAGTTAATTGTGGACACTTATGTCTTCAATTTCTTGCGAACAATGTTTTCTTTAAGCGGTAAAGGACCTGAATTGGAGTGTGACATTTTTCCACCAATTGAATTAAATAATAACGAAAAATGGGAACTTGGATTAATCGATTTCATGACATACAATTCAATACCAAACGTGGAAGAAGGTGTAAATAATATACTATATTTTGATAGCGATAAGAAAATTGAATTACCTACAGGTTCTTACGAAATATCAGACATTGCAACATATATTAATGATTACTTAATTAAAAATTATGAACACGTTCGGGTGGTGATAAAGGCGAATAACAATACGCTGAAAAGCGAAATTTTGTGTAATGTATTAATCGATTTTAAAAAACCTAATTCTCTTGCCTCCATATTCGGTTTTGAAGAATGTGTGCTTGAGCCTAATAAATGGTACAGCTCAACCTTGCCAATAAGTATTGTTCGAGTAGAGGCCGTTCGATTAGTTTGCAATCTTGTTAGTTATTCATTTAATAACGGTATTGAAGGTCATATAATACACGAGTTTTATCCTACGGTTCCACCAGGATTTAAAATAGTTGAAATACCAACAAATGTAATTTATTTACCAGTAAACACTTCGAGAATACATCGTATTACAGTAAGATTAGAAGATCAACAAGGAAGACCGATTAATTTTAGAGACGAGATAATAACGTTACGTCTACACCTGAGAAAAAAATGAGGCTTATTTTTTGCTATGGTAACACCGATAAAACGGTTGTTAACGATCTGAATAAGATCAGTAGAGATAAAAATATTAAACGATTAACACCTCAAAATAAGAAATTTTTACAATTATTGGGGTTAACAGTAATAAGTGAATATTCGAAAAAATGAGTAGTAGTATTTTAAATATATTAAACAATCCCGTATATGAAGATGATGCGATAGTAAGATTAAAATATCAGACCCATCATCCGTATACTTCAAGCACGTATAATAATAATGATGAAATTAGAATACCAATCAATCAACAAGATGTTTTTACGTTTCCACACGATAGCTATCTCTACATACTACTAGAATACACAAATAATTTAGGTGTATTTGATCAAACGTATAAATTAGTTTCAAACGCTGTGGCATTTTTATTTGATGAAATTAGATACGAAATATGTGGGTCAGAAATTGATCGAATTAAAAATGTTGGAATAACGACAACAATGAAGAATCTATTAACAATTAAACCTTATGAAGTTAATACTTTAGAAAATGCCGCTTGGAATGAAAATTTATATGGGGCTCTATCACCATCTGAAAAAGATCTCCTATTCTGTATTCCATTAAAAATGTTGTTTGGATTCGTTGAGGATTATAAACGTATTCTGCTAAATATAAAACAAGAACTAGTTTTAATAAGAGCATCGACTGATAGTAACGCTGTTGTTTTACCAGAATCGGTGACTGGATGTAAATTTACAATAAAACAAATATCATGGATAATGCCATATGTGTATGTAAATGATGAAAAAAAATATGATTTTTTTAAAATAATAGAGCGTGATGAACCTATATTGATCCCCTTTAGGAAATGGGAGCTTTATGAATATCCGTCTACACCACAAGCGAAGCAGCACACTTGGACTGTCAAAACGTCATCACAAGCAGAAAAACCTCGTTACGTTATTGACGGCTTTCAGTCTGATAGGAAAAATAATATACACAAGAATTCGGCAAATTTCGATTCCGTATCACTACGTAATATTAAATTATATTTGAATTCAGAATACTATCCATACGACAATCTGAATGGTCAATTGTTACTTTTACACGAATTTTACAGACGATTTCAATCTTCATATTACTATGGTAGTAAGGACGCGCCAATGATGAATCGTGAAAATTTTATAACTCATACGCCTCTGTTTGTTATCGATTGTTCTAAGCAAAATGAATCATTAAAAACAGGTTCAATAGATGTTCGTCTTGAAATAGAAACATCTCAAAATATACCCGAAAAAACTGCAATCTACTGTCTTATTATCTATGATACAATTATACAATACACACCGTTATCTGGTTCCGTAAGAAAATCGCTTATCTAATCGTTTTATAATGAAGCATGAAGAATATTTTTACAGTATTCACGCTTTCGCATTCAATAAGAATGGTTGAATACGTTGTCGATTTTCAAGGTTTCCGAGATGACGGAAAAACTTTATTATTAAAGAGTTGTGTATGCAAAAAATAGAAAACGTCAAGCTTGTTGGCGTTAGAGAACATCATTTATTTTTACCACCATTCGATTATAAACATTTATCAAATAAAAAGAAAAAACATACAAACTGGCTTAAAGAGAGATTACACGGATTTAGTTGGAACTGCGGGCTTCAAGACTACTCTGAACTACAAACGATTTTCGATAAATTATCCAAAATTAAACGTATCTACGTGAAAGGATCGGAAAAGAAGCTGTTGTTGGAAACACAACTAAATTCACATGCTGGAATTGTCGATATCGAAACTTTAGGATGTCCGTCTTTAAATATTTTGAAACGGCAGAATGTGTATAGTGTTAACTGTCCTTATAAACATAATGTAAATAAATGTGCTTTAAATAATGTTTGTTATATAAGCGATTGGTTGATGTATTATTGGAACAGTGAATGTGATAAACACCAAAAAGTTAAAAGACTTAGATGTTGGGACTGTGTAGCGGAAATAAATAAATATGTATAAACTTTATGTGAAATAATAAAAAATTTGTATTATGTTATAAAGAGTTTATTATTATAACATCATCATCATCATCATCATCATCAATAATTTGTATTGTTTCTTCATCTGATGGTGGTGGTGACGGTCCCCTTCGTGGCCGTACATTTCGTACTGGTGGTGGTGATGGTAACCGCCGACGCATCGGTCTTACGACGGCTACAGGTCTTTGGATCCTCGACTGAGACGTATATATCGTCACCATCAACAAGATGCAGAAATTGATAAAAACCTCAGTCGGTTCCATATCTGTAATTATATATAGGTTTTATGTTTGGGGATTGTCTTTTTAAAACTAGAGATAAAAATTGTGTTAAATTTTTTTATTACATAAAAGTTTTACAATATACACTCAATTTTTAAATAAAAAAATACAAGATTCGAGTAAACAAGGAAAACATTAAAAATTTTTAAATTTTGTTTTTTTAACATTTTTAATATTTGCCAAATTCTTCGCAACATTTAAAATCATTTTATGTAATTGAACATATTTCAAGTCTTTAGAAGAATCTACTAAAAATGTGGCCCTGTAGGCAGCGATTTCTAGCAATAATTCTTTATTTTCATCATTATCATTTAATCCGCTTATCCCACCCGTAGAACCAAAACCGTTATCACCTCTCTCAGTACTATCTAAAGTTGATGCCTCTCTCAGTTCCGGTCCTTCAATCTTTTCACAAATCAGTTGCGCGATTTGATCACCTTTATTTATGTTAAAATACGCTGACGAATGGTTAAAAATAACCACACCTACGTTCCCTCTATAATCTCTATCTACCACACCAGCTCCAACGTTGATGTGATATTTAAGAGCCAATCCTGAACGTGGTGCAATTCTCCCGTAACAACCGTCAGGTATTTTAACAGCTAAATCGGTTTTTACTAATTCTTTTCCGTTAGCATTAATTTTATAATTATACGCACTACGGAGATCGAAACCCGCAGACTGATTAGTTAACTTTTCAGGTGGATAAGCGTTTTTAGATAATTTTTTAAAATAAAGAATTGATGCGGCCATTATTGATTCTATAACATACAAATAATCGTTTTTTGTTACATAGCTAATTTGTAAATAAAGTATTAAGTATACAAAAAAATAATAATTACCTAATAGAGTTTGCTGTATAAAAGACGATGCAGAAACAACTTGCTGATTCTTCTTATTGAAGCAGTTTGAGCGTGTACAATACAATTCTAAGGCGCTTTATATATACTGTTTCTCGCTATAGGAAAAGCTGGTTGGCCTTTCGATTAAACCGCGCCCAAGAAAGATTATCTTGCATTGCAAAAACGGTGTGCGTGTTACACAACAATAGTTCAAAGTATAAAGATTAGATCACTCTGCTGTTCTACATTTTACGCAACTATATAAAGATATATAATACAACCACACACATAAGGAGCTAACAATACAATTTACTTTACGTAAAAAGAACAAGTAACTGACGTAAGTATAAAAATTATACAAGGATAATAAATTTTTATAATTATAGAACCGATATGAATATTGTTTGTTTAAATATACTTTTATAGATTGCAATGGACAAAAATCTGCCATTTAAAAAAAGACAATTTGCCAGAAATACTGTTGAGGAAGAACATGCTTCATCTCGTGAAACAACACCTTCACCACAACCTGGACCGTCACGTGTACAAGATTTGGAGTCAACAACAACATGGTCAACACCGCCATTATCTCCAGCATCATCATTATCATCATCATCATCATCATCAATAAATTTAAAATTAAAAACGGCGAGATTACAACAAATTGTTGAATCAAATAGTTTCATAGAAATAGAGAATGCATTTAAAGGAAATTTAAAAACATATTTTTATAAAAACACTAATAATAATTATAAGGACATTTGTTTGTTATTAGATTACATTAAATTAAATATAGTTACAATTTTAAGTAACATAATTTCAATGTTTGGTCCAATAAAATTCAACATAGTTGTCGAATGTACATACATAAAACCTGTCATAAATGAAACACAGGACAGATCATTTAAAACAAAAAACATTCCAGTTTTAGAAAACGATAATTTAAATATGATATTAAATAATTCGATTAGAGAGATTTGTCACGATGAAAACATATATATGGGGAAAGGTTCCGGATGGAGTCTTCACTGTATAGACGGAATTTTACTAAGAATAAATCGATTTAAACCATTAAGAGGTGCTTCATATATTCCACTTCCAAAATTCTTACAAAATAAAAAATGTATAATAAATCCAAAAAATAATGATATTTTTTGTTTTAAATGGTCAATCTTATGTCGTTATGTTACTGGACCTCACATTGAACGGGTTAATTTTCGTTATTTTAATTTAGAAAATAAATTTGATTTTAAACATATAGACTTTCCTACACCTTTAAACCAAATTTCTCGTTTTGAAAAAAATAATAATGTGTCAATAAACATTTATTCTATCGATGAAAAAAAATCAATTTTTCCTCTTAAAGTGTGTAGGGAAGAAAAGAATAATCATTTTGACCTTCTAGTATTAAATAAATTGAATAATGCTAATTACCATTATTGTTATATAAAGGATTTTTCCAAGTTAATAAGACCACAGTTAACAAAACATACAGAAGTAATTGAAATATGTAAACGTTGTTTTTCGTTTTTTACTAAAAAGTCAAAAAAATTAAAAATTCATAGTAGATATTGCGGAAAGTATTCGCCCGTAAAAATAGCATTACCAACTACTGACAACAACATATTAGAATTTAAAAATTTTCATTATCAATATAGGGTTTCTATTGTGGTATATGCAGATTTCGAATGTATTTTGAAACCTGTTAGTACTTGTTTGCCCAACCCCGAAAACAAATTTACTACAGTTAACGAATTTCATATTCCGATAAGTTTTTGCGTATATTTTGTTATAGATAGCAATATCTCTGAAAGTATTAGAAACCGATTACCTTGAGAACCTTACTTATATCGTGGTAAAAATGCTGCGGAAAATTTTATGACATATTTAGTTGAAAAAATTAATTTAATCGGTTTACTTATTAAAAAAAATATACCTTTACATATGAATCGAGATGATAAAATAAAATTTAAATTGGCTACACATTGCGAAATGTGTAATAAGGAATTTACGTTATTATATCCCAAAGTTCGCGATCATTGTCATTTAACCGGTCGATTTCGTGCGGTATTATGTAATACGTGTAACCTGAAACGACAACAACAGAAATTTGTACCAGTTTTCATACATGGTAGTTCTAATTATGATTCGCATTTTATAGTGCGACAACTGGGCTATGATGTAAAAAATATTCATGTAATTCCTAATACTAGAGAAAAATATATTTCTTTTGCAAAGAAAACACATTCGGGTTTAAATATTAGATTTATTGATACTTATCGGTTTATGAATTGTTCGTTAGCTGAGCTCAGTAATAATCTACCTAAGGATAAGTTTTTTTATACTGGAAAATTTTTTTCTGTAGACAGTATGCCGCTAGTTACCAGGAAAGGTGTGTATCCTTACGAATATACGAATTCCTGGAAAAAGTTGGAAGAATGTAGATTACCTCCAAAAGATTGTTTTTATAGTTCACTAAATGATTCGGAAATTGGAAATGATGATTATGAACACGCGTGTAAAGTTTGGAATCATTTTAATATACAAACTCTTGGGGAGTATAGCGATCTTTATTTAAAAATTGATGTTTTATTATTGTGTGATATTTTTGAAAATTTTAGATCTCTTTGTATGCAATCTTATAAACTAGACTGTGCACACTACTTTACAGTACCAGGTTTTGCATTTGATGCAATGTTAAGTTATACAAAAATTAAACTGGAATTATTAACTGATTATGAAATGTACTTACTTTTTGAAAATGGGGTGAGGGGGGGAATAAGTGTTTGCATAAAAAAAGAATCTGTTGCTAACAATAAATATATTCCAGAAACATTTGATATAACTAACCCGATTAAATTTTTAACTTATTTAGACGCGAATAATCTGTACGGTTGGGCAATGAGTAAATGTATGCCGTATGCTGGTTTTACTTGGAAAGATCCTAACGATAATTTAAATATACTAGATATTGCAGACGATTCTCCCGTCGGTTATATTTTAGAAGTAGACGTTGAGTATCCTCATCACTTACATGATCATCATAGCGATTTACCGTTTCTACCGGTTAATCAATGCGTTAAAGGAACAAAACAACAAAAATTGTTAACAACATTAGAAAATAAAGAAAAATATATATGTCATTACATTAATTTAAAACAAGCTGTTAAACACGGTTTAAAAGTTATAAAAATTCATCGTATTATAGAATTTTTGCAGGGTCCTTGGTTAAAAACGTACATCGACTTAAATACAGAAAAACGAAAACAAGCTAAAAATGATTTTGAAAAAGACTTTTTTAAATTATTAAACAACTCGGTGTTCGGTAAATGTATGGAGAACGTTAGAAAAAGAATTGACCTTAAACTTGTAAGTGATGAGAAAAAATTATTAAATTTAATTACACAACCGGTATTTAAAGACAGAATAATTTATAATAAATCGTTATGTGCGGTATTATCGGATAAAAAACGTTTATTTTTAGATAAACCAATATACATCGGATTTAGCGTATTAGAAATAAGTAAAACGTTAATGTATGATTTTCATTACGATATAATGAAGAAAAAATATGGTGAAAAGCTTTTGCTCTTATATACAGATACAGATAGCTTTTTTTACGAAATTCGTACAGAAGATTTTTATAAAGACATATTAGATTCAGATTTATTTACACACTTTGATACATCAGATTATTCGCCCAATCATCCGTGCTATTCGGATGAAAATAAAAAAGTTATTGGTAAATTTAAAGATGAATGTGTGGGTGTACCGATTAAAGAATTTATCGGTTTACGCTCTAAATTATATACATTTAAAACTGCGGATAACAAAATTAAAAAAAGAGCAAAAGGAATTAAAAAAAATGTTATTAGCAAACATATAAGCTTTGAAGATTTTAAAGAGTGCGTCTATTCTAAAACCGTTTTTAAAAATAATAAACCCGTAACTATAAATAAGGATAATAATAAAATAAATAGCTATAGAATGATGAAATTATTCCGATCGAAAAAACATTTAGTTGAAACGATTACGTGTAACAAATTGGCGTTAAGTAATTTAGATAATAAAAGAATCCTTTGCGATAATAAAATAGATACACTGCCCTACGGTCATTATTCATTGACGGATGATGGAACAAGTTTTTAACACGCGAAACAAATATAATCGGCGGAAGAATGTAGTTTATAACATTTATGATACTAAAAATATTGGGCTTAAAAATTTTAATATGTGTAATTGTAAAATATTTAAATTTGCACCTGAAAAGGTGAACGAGTACAAAATAATGTTAAACATACAACATAATCAATTTAAACTAGTTGATAGTATACATGATGTTACTAATGGTCTTTATAATCAGCAAAAAGTTAATAAATGTAGTTATCGACATTATGTAAAAACGTTATAACAATTGTATGTTTATGTTTAAAAATAAAGAAAAGAAATATGTATATTACTAAAGAATTTTCTTTTTCCCCACATGATTTAGTAAGATATTCGCTGGTTGATAGTATACTTGATGTTACTAATGGTCTTTATAATCAGCAAAAAATTAATAAATGTAGTTATCAGCATTATGTAAAAACGTTATAACAATTGAATGTTTATGTTGAAAAAATAAAGAAAAGAAATATATATATTACTAAAGAATTTTCATTTTTCCTCACACGATTTAGTAAGATATTCAAAATACGAATTAGCCGTGTAGATTAAATCGTTGTTTCTTAATTTGATGTATAGTTTCATAGGTTCGATCCTGATTAATTCGTATTTTTATTTTTCAAAATATGGACGTCAACTTTTCTATCATGATGAAAACGTGTGTTATTACACAATTTTCTTGGATGTGGTTTAATCGACCACATACATTCACATGTTATTGCGCAATTTTCTTGGGCGCGGTTTAATCGAAAGGTCAACCGCACGCGTTCACATGTTATTGCGTAATTTCCTTGAACAAGTCGTTGGAGATCATGTTGCTTACGTCATAACCAGCCTTAACCTTGGCCGTGACCTTGACCTTGGACGCGACCTTGACATTGACCTTGACCTTGGCCGTGACCTTGACTTTGGACGCGACCTTGACCTTGCTCTAGGCCAAGGTCATCTTTGTTTACTTTCGGGGGTCATTGACCTTGTCCCAGAACATACATACCTATACTACTCCTAACCTACAACAAAATTACATGTGTGCTCCAAGGGCATGCCAAAACTTATCGAGTGCACGAAGTTCACAACCGACCTCGCCCACTCGACAAGTTTCACTCCTCTAACTCCTTTTTTTTAATTTTCTTTCTTTTCTAATTGTTTTGAAAATTTTTATTTTGATTTTTTTTATGTTTTTGTAAGGGGA
Source organism: Magicicada septendecula (assembly GCA_034769895.1). Taxonomy (NCBI): domain Eukaryota; kingdom Metazoa; phylum Arthropoda; class Insecta; order Hemiptera; family Cicadidae; genus Magicicada; species Magicicada septendecula. Next base: position 221,963,582 of record CM068368.1, read on the forward strand.
GGGTTAGGAAAATCGGGAAGATGAAAAGGGCAAGGATCATTGAAAGGTTGAGAGCTAGGACTAAAGGTAAGGACATGGCTCCCTCCGGAAATAGGGATGACTGGAGAAAACCAAGGCTCGCGCAGGCAGGGGCGCGTCCCTGAAGTAGACGAACACCACTGGGACTGTGGGGAACATCTACCCGCTACCTTAACATTCTCTTGCACACCCCCAGAGCACACCCCTTTATAGTGACACAATCCCCCATATATCTGGAGACCACCAATTTTCGGCCCCCTTACCTACATCCGCCCGTCTACCCTTTCCGACAGAGCTTCAGCTTCGAAATATGTGTTGTGACTTCCTTTTAATCACTTCCCGGTTCGCCCAACCGAGCCGCCACCGGCGACGCGAACCCCAGGATACGATATGGCCCCGACCAGCGATAGCATAACTTAGCGGCTCTCTTGTCCACAGCTGAGCTGATCGGATGGCTTTGACAGTAGACCCAGTCTCCGGTCTGAAAGGAGCTAGGAATTCGCCCCTGATTATATCGTCGACGGATCCGCTCGTGCGCTCGCAGCAAATTCTTCCGAGCCTCCTTCCACCTCTCTGCTGTTCCATTATCTGGCTCCCGTGGTAGAAGATCCTCAATGTTCCACAAGTTAGTCAAGGGGAGTGCGGGCGAGAATCCAAACATAATTTCAAAGGGAACGGCCCGATGACTGTCATGTAGGGCCGTATTAAAGGCTAGCTGTAACCACTTCAGATTCTGGTCCCAGGTGGTTTGTTGCTCAGCATGATAAGCAATGAGTGCGGACCTGAGATTCCTACTGAATCTCTCCGCATGGGACGGCTGTGGTAATAAGGAGAAATGGTTACATGTCTGATCCCACTGGCGAAACACATCCGCCGGAACTCACCCGAAATGAACGGGGACCATTGTCAGAGACAATGATGGTCGGAAGACCGAAATGCTGAAAAATGTGATTCTGGAGCGCGCTTATGGTCAAACGAGCCGTTGGCTGCCGTAAGGGCAATAGCCAGGCAAAATTCGAAAAAGCATCCACACAAACAACCAGGTAAGAATTACCTGACTTGCTACGCGGGAGAGGTCCCACGTAGTCTATGAATAACTTCTCCATCGGTCTGCTCGCCACGTCCGATGACAAAACCCTAACTTGGTGTTCTGGGCAGGCTTGCTCAAGCCACATAGATGACAAATCTTAACCCTCGTTGCGATGTCCCTATCCATGCCCTTCCAGATGAAGTGTCGCCTAATGCTGGAAATGGTCTTAGAAATTCCCTTGTGGCCTCGTACTGGGGAATTATGGTAATAACTGAAGACCATGGGCACTAACTTGCTAGACAGCACGATCTTAGGGGCACGTCCGTTTCTCTCTCTACAGCACAGGACGCCCTTGGACAAGAAGTAAGGGGCCTGTACGTTACCCTCCTTTATGTTCTGGATGATACGACCCAGCTCTTCGTCGTTCAACTGATGGGGTAGCACATCAGTGAAGGCTAACGGAAAGTCTAGCAGAACGGAACAGGGTTGCTCAGATTGGACTTCACTGGGCTGGGAAAACATGCGTGACAAAGCATCTGCAACCACATTTTGAGTTCCCTTAATGTGTTGCACCTTGAACTTGAAGGATGAGATCTTGACCACCCATCTACCAATTTTACCCAGTTGCCGGGGATGAACAAGAAGCCAAGAGAGAGCCTGATTGTCGGTCTCGAGCAGGAACTCAGCATGTTCCAAGAAACGCCTGAACTTGTCTAGAGCGTACACCACAGCTAAACACTCTAGCTCATACACTGAAGACTTTTGTTCTTGCTGGGTCAACGTTCGGGAAATAAAAGATACAGGCTGCCTAGCACCATCAACGACTTGGGACAGAACCGCCCCGAGCGCCACCGAACTCGCGTCCGTCTGTAGGATAAACGGTTGTGAAAAATCTGGCAACCGTAGCACCGGTGGGGAGATGATAGCTTCCTTCAAGGTCTCAAAGGCCTTCTGCTGTCTCTCACCCCACACAAATTTGGCCCCTTTCTTTCTCAATTCATTCAATGGTGCAGCTATCTCTGCTGCATTCGGAATAAACCTCGTGTAAAAATTTACCATGCCGACAAACCTAGCGATGCCTTTGGCATACCTAGGAGGTGGAAAGTCCCGGATGCCCTGTGGCCTTTCAGGGTCCACTGTAACATCCCGGTGCGAGACCAGATGCCCCAAAAATGAAATACTCTCTTGTGCGAACCGCACTTTCTCAGGATTAACCGTGAGGCCCGCGCTCCTCAATCTGCACATCACCTCCCTTAAATGACATAGATGTTCTTCATACGTCTTGATGTACACTGGCAAGTCATCCAAGTAGTTGAAAATGAATTTAAATTTAACATCCTGAAATACCCGGTCGAGTAGACGCGTGAGGGTTTGGGCGCCCACTGCCAGACCCATAGGAACTCGAGTATACTGATATAAATTCCACGGCATACAGAACGCCGTGTAAGGTCTGCTTTCCTTGGATAAAGGGATCTGGTAATATGCAGCATTGAGGTCAATCACGGTGAAGTACTTGGCCTCACTAAACCAGTCAAAAGCCGAGTGGAGATCCGGAAGGGGAACCGAATCCACTTCAATGTTTGTATTTAATTTTTTGTAATCTATCACCATGCGGTGCTTACCCCCAGGCATGGGTACCAGAAACGCTGGACTTGCATAACTAGAATTGGAAGGTTCAAATGACCCCTTGTTCTAACAGCTCTTGAACCTTCTCCCTTAGAACGGCCATTTTCGGAGGGGCGAATTTATAAGGGTGTGACCTCACTATTTTGGAGTCAGTAAGACGAATTTTGTACTCCAACAAATGTGTGAATCCCAAGGTAGGAGTTAACACCGAGGGAAATTCCTCACACAGTTTGTCTAAGGCCTTCTGGTGGGACGGAGTGAGATGGTCTCGTGCAGAATCGGGACAAGCCACCTCTTGGATACCTCCCTTGGCTCCCTGGTATCCAAGGAACGGAATAACGACTCCCCGATTAAACTTGAAATAACATTGGTGCCCATGGATGTCCAACACGAGACCACTTTTAGCGATGAAGTCTGCACCAACGATACAATCAACTCCCAGAGCCGGAGAAACTAGAAAAGGCCACACCCAAGAAAACCGTCGATTTTGAACTTAAAGGAAATCACCCGGGAGATGGGCAGGATTTCCCGTGACGCAGTCCAGCATACTACGGACGACCGATCCGACCTCTTTATTAAGCCCTGCTTCTCAAGGTCCGCACACACTCGAGATGAGATAAGAGATCGGGCTGAACCGGAGTCAACTAACGCTCTGAGCTGACCCCCTTTTACCTCGAGCGACAGGAAGGGGCATATAAAAGCCTGTTGCGGGACAATAGCGAGGACCTTGATGTTAGAAGAGTCGGGACCTATCCTTGTCCTGGAGGTAGTAGGACACAGAAAAGACTTAGTGCGAGGGGAAGACAACCTCCGACCTGTCTTCCCCTGGCTATTTAGTTTTTTGAAGACCGGACCCTCAGGGGAAGCGTCGGACGCACACCACCCTCCGGACAATTGCGGGCAACATGCCCCTGTCTTCTACAGCGAAAACAAACTACACCTCTCAAAAGTCCGCCCCGATCGCCGGCGGTTCTTTCCGGTCGGGGTTGGGACTGAACTGCACGTCGCTCCTCCCCTCGAAACTCGCACTGACTAGCCCTTACGGGCCCTCGGGACTCATCATTCGCCTGTATGGCCCGGGATAACACACACAGCTTGTTCAGATCTTCAAAACTGCGCGGCCGCTCGGCAAAAAGTAAACGTGACCTCTCCTGGGGAGTGACCCCTTCGAAAATCATTTGTACGACCTCCTCCTCAGGCAGTCCCAACCCTAAGATTCTTACAGACTCACGGATGCTGAGCACAAACTCAGCGAAACTCTCCCCGTTTGCTTGTACCCGATAACAATGTCGATATCGCAGTTGTTCCCGCAATCTACCAGGCACGCATGCGTCCAACACCCCCCGATGGAAAGACGTCACACTGCCGCCACATCGTATAGTCTGTGCGACCCGCTCAGCCATGGACCCACGACAGTAGGGATACACGAGCTCAAGGAGAGTGCAGTTTGACATGCCTGGGAAGTCAGACAGCTGGAACAAGATTTTAAAAAACAACATCAGCTTGTCCACATCTGGGCCATCTACAACCGGTAGCTGCTGGATAATCGTGGAAAGGGGATTCGGTAATTAATTATAAGCAACGCCTGACCCGCCCGAGAAAGCAGGCAACTGAGCCGGCGGACTCGGTGTCTGCTCCATGTCCAACTTAGGAGGCTGAGAAGAGTCCACGGGAGTGTGAGATTGCCCCGCTCAAAATTCCGCAATGCCTTCACCACCTGGTCCGTGAGCAACTTCAGTATAGCGCTGACTTCGGCGGTCGTCGTCTGGGCGGACAAATTCTCGAGTCGGTGTTGTAGGTGTTCCACCCGCTGCCGCACTCTCTGCCTCGCCCTCAGGGTGGATGGGGCCGACTCCAGATCCTCCATCACCTCCCGCAACTCCCCCCACTTCTCCTGGCATAGTTCCATTTCCGCCGTCACATCGGTAACTTTAACAATGGACGTCGCTCCTCCGGCGGAGAGGGCGTCCCTTAGCTGCTTCTTCAAGGAAGCGACATCCCCTTGGGCCCTTCCACCCCGGGACTTAATCTCGAATTCGAGCTCGTGCTTGAGAAACAGGTCTTGATTAATTCCACTCATCCCTAAACCGCTCGAATAATATTACACCCACACAACACGCAACAATATTTAACAAGAAATCAAATCGGAAAACTTCGAGTACTAATCCTTCCTTCGAACAGACCCCCGCGTTCCCTAGCGCTGCGGAGACCTGACCCACTCCTGAACCAACCTCGTTGACATCACCGAAGAGAACAAGCAACAACTAACATGTACATAAAATACACAACACCTAACACCAATCACGACATACATCGCCTCACCAACACGTAGCTAACAACCATAAATCGGCATTAAATTCCGAAAATTCTCAATACATGAATTAAGTCGGTGACGGTACCGACTTCTGATCGGGCCATACCGTATCCCGCTAATCCCACGCGCTATAATTCGACCTCGAATTACTAATATCTTCTACCCCCCATGCAACGCTTAAGACCCCCGGCAGTTCAACATCTCAAATTTTCTAACTACGAATCCCTGCCTCGTGGTGCGATCAGACTCACAAGTCAAACAAGCTAACAATTATACATATACATATAAAACATTAAACATGATATAACATTGACCTACATGTTAATCTCCTTTTTTTTTTTGAAGTTTCATTTTGCCGCAAATGTCTTCTGAGTTTACAAGCCCCGTCACACCGAAGGACCCAAGGGTAGAACCCTAGATACAACCACGCTTTGCTACCAAATGTAACACCTCTTTATTTTTTAACACTTTATAAATTAAAGTTTTTTTTATTTATTTATTTTTTTTTTAAAGATGGGCCACTAGATATTTAAAATTAGGTAGAAGGCCTAGAGAAGCAAAAAATGCGCTGGGTCCAGTGAGACGGGACTTGCAATTAAACTCTCTGGTAACAAACAATAACAGCATTTATTGAGTGAAATTACATGTATCACAATTCCAAAACCCCGTAATACCCCGTAATGTCCAAAATCACATAAGTATACATATATAGCCCCTGTTTATAACACATTGATAACAAACATAAAAGTCAAACATAATACATTTATTTATATATATATATATATATATATATATATCCCTTCAATCTGAACTGATCATGATCATAACTCAACAAAAATTTTTTTTTATTTTCTTTTTTTTTTAATCTCGACATTATAAAAAGGTACTTTTATGTATATATTTATCACTTCCTCTCTAGAACACATAACAGCCTCTGACATCACAATTAATTTTCACAAAATCACAGTTACAACTCATATGCCATCATACTCAAACGCCCCACGGCCCGCCTGTATATTATTCCTTTATCGCCCCGTGATATAGAAACATCGAATAACTGACCCGCCAATATCTAGTAAATAAATGGAAGGAATGTCATCGACCAAGACCCCCCCTTATACGTTTTTATAATGTCGGGCAGCCCGCATAATTAACTACGAAATGTAACAATTCCTTGTCAGATACAAATATACATTATAAATTGAGAAAACATTTGTAATGGCTGGTAATTAAAGAAAATATAATGATAAGTAAAGCTTGCTACAATGATAAGCAAAATGTGAAACTTGTTGATCTATATAATGCACAGAACCCTTCTAAAAATCTGTCATAAGGATGTTAAATGTTTAGAAATTATTCATTCATTTCATTATATACCTAGTCATTATTTAACCATAAGGATTTGATAATAACCAAAAATTAACAAAACAGGTTTAGCATATAATGGCCAGAAAATCTAAGTTACAAAAATATAAGTACCGCCTGTATATTTCATTCCATGTAAAATTTGATAATCTCAAAATATTAAATATATAGACCTTAAAGAAATAGAAAATGTTAATTTCAACCATCTGTGCATATATAAAATAAAACATGCTGTATTCGTCCGGCTGCATGAATGTACCAGAGCAAGCCTGACCTGACAAAATATGACCCGTAGAAAACCTGCATGAAATGGCACCAACAGGTGCCTACCTTGTGAACAGAAAACCCAGTTATAAAATAACACCCGGAAACAGAATAAAAAATACAAACCCCCCCAAAACCTTGTATACAGGAAAATCATAAAATGTAAAATCCCAATAATAATCTAAGAAAGACATCCGAACTAGCCGGTTCGGAATCAAGAAAATCATACCTTTATACTTAATTTAGAACAAATTTTCCCTTACAACTTTTGCACCCATAATACATACGAAAACAGCTCTGGTACCCTCCCACAGGTCAGGTTACAATTGCAGTGGTTGTACTGTATTATCAAGTCTAATTTACACTGAAATTGTCTTGCCGACACACCCTCGATTTAACCATGTCGCTGAATAAAGTTAAACTGCTATAGCACAACACCTCACATGGGATGTTCCGCGGGCCAGGATAAAATAAAAAAGAGTTTATATCACCTCATACGAAGCGGGCGTTCCATCATTGTTGGTGGGCAGCTAGTCCTCCCTCCTCGGTTACAGACGAAGCTTCAGTGGTTCATAGCTGGTGACGGTGGCAGCACACCAAGCTGTGGTCAGATCTCCATTCTTGGGCGAGAACCCGGTGAGTCTTAAGCAATTAGCTAGCCATAAATTTGAGGAAGGCGACACACAAAAAATGGACTGCTGAACCGAGGGGGCAGGTAGACAGGATACACTACGCAACGTTGAGAGACGGGCAGCGACTGACAAAACCCGCTCGCTACTGCAAGTCTCGAACCGGCCGCCGACAGGCGGCGACACAAGGGAGAGGAGATAATTGAACTGCTCCGCGCGATATTACCGTATACATTATTATAAAAAAAATTTAAAAATAGGCAGTCATTGAGGACTGCCGACAGAAGTGAAAACTTAAAACTATGAAATAACAGTGGTTTGTTTTGGATATTCAAATTAATTGTAGTATCAAAAATTAAAATTTTTTGTAAATTAAAATCTTTAACATCAGTCTGGTTTTCACATCTATCGGCACTCCGAGCAACAATTATATACATTTTTATATGGTTTACTTATTAATTACTAATCCGCGGCAAAAATACTATCGAACAACTAGAAATTTGTTTTACCACGCTAGTAAGATAACTCCTAAGCCACTATGAAATACTCATTGCATGATGTATGGCAGAGGTCAAATATCAAAAATAAAAAATAAATAATATCAAATTTTTAAACGGAAATATTGATACGAATATTGGAAATATTTGAAAATACATGCTTTGTTTATGTTATTTATTTTTCTATATAAAAATATTAACATATTTAGTACTCACTTTTGTACTGCACAGTGATCCTACATTTGAACATTTAAAATAATGATCAAACTAAAACACAATTTAAACAATGCACAGTATACACACATTAAACTTTCCACGTAGTCAATTTAACTTTACTTATATACATATACACAGCACTAATGTTACAATCTTACAATAATAAAAAAACTATTAAAAATACATACTTCGACATTAGACATGACGAAAAACCCTAAGTTAACAGCTAGACGGACAAATAACAATTATGTAAATATCATATAATATAGTATAAGTAATTAATAAGAATAAAAATAATGTAAAATAGATCATAAGTATTGCGTTAATTGTTAATACGGAAAGCCAAAATCGCGCTAGGGATCGAACACGCGATAGCAAATTCGGCAGTGTAAGAAACTCCAAAATAAAGTACGTAAACGATAAAAGTGTGTTTAATAGTATTACACACAAGTATAATCTATACTTTCACTGCTGGCCACGCGCAACACGTCATACTTATAGCTACAGATATACTGTTAACATTAGCATGCCGACATTATCATGCTGGCATTAGCATGTCGGTGACGCGAACTCATAAGATTTTACCCATCCAAAAATCGCGCTAGGGATCGAACACGCGATAGCAAATTCGGCAGTGTAAGAAACTCCAAAATAAAGTACGTAAACGATAAAAGTGTGTTAAATAGTATAAATAATAGTATTACACACAAGTATAATCTATACTTTCACTGCTGGCCACGCGCAACACGTCATACTTATAGCTACAGATATACTGTTAACATTAGCATGCCGACATTATCATGTTGGCATTAGCATGTCGGTGACGCGAACTCATAAGATTTTACCCATCCAAAAATCGCCCAACGTGCCTATAGAAGTTTTCACTTCAAAAATATTATATATATTTCTCACGAACACCTGGTTGTGCAACTCCGGCACAAATCTTAAGACGAAGCAAACGGGTTAACCAGAATTTTGCACCTACGCTTGTACGAAAAGATTGAGGGCCAGCCAGAAATTTAACTGGGCATAACATATTTATCGTAATCAGGTTCCAAAAAGCTTCACACTCACTTCTAATATCTGCTAATGTCTACGTATCTATCTGAGGTTGTGTATTATATTAATATATCAGTCCAATATATAAAAAAGGTATATATTTTATATGAGGACTGTGACGAAAATTAATCCATGTAAACAAAAAAACGCAAGATGCAAGATGTCCAAAACTTGCCGTTTTAAAGACAATGAGAAAAATGTAATAAGTTTGTCTCCTCTGAATGTCTGTCTCCTCTTTCAATCTTTCCGAAACACAACACACAGACGGACACACCCACATAATGGTAATTGAAATAATATAAATAACAAACTATGCGAGTGTGAAGGAGCCAGAGTGACCAATAGTGTTATTGGGAAGGAAATACTAAAGTAGAAATCGTATCTTTGTGAGCTTGATGAATTTTGTCTCATCTGTACAGCGTTGCCAAACCTCTGCCACATGTTCCTGCGACCATTCTGTCACGTTGACGAATTGTAAAGGTGTGTATAAATAAAACTTAGTATAAAATATACTTCAAAAATTATAAAACACTACGACGAATATACAACGAATCCAACACTACACAAATTGTCTTTACGACGTCTAACAACTGAGATATAGAATGTTCAAAAAACATTCTTTACAAGAGACTTATTGACTGAACTAATTTTTCTTCACTTCATGTTTCAACCGTAGGGACTAATGTTGTGTGATAAACCCGTTTCTACATGTAAAGAATTTCGACGAAAACGAAAAATCGAAGCATGATAATGTTTTTAGGCTTTTGAAACGTCTAATGTGCATAAACTGCAGACTCTCCTGTTCAGCGATGTTCGTACAGATTTCTGAAAAACGACAGAAACCGAAGATTTCTAGACTGTGGGGAATCGAAAGTGTGGAAAAAATATAGTGTTAACATCACCTGGAGCATTACATTTTTCGATGACGTTACACATTTTGCATCACGCATTTTGTGGAATGACTCCCAGCCTAAAAACATTATCATGTTAAAAACGTACAACAGCTTCTTAAATAAGTAATATAAAACCTAAATACTAAGGTAGAACATTTAGGAGTGTTTGACCTTTAATCTAGTAAACTTTAACGGCGCTTCAAATTACGGTTTTTGTAAAATAGTTCTTCAAATGAAAACTTGCGTCCCAAACGCAAAAAATTGTTTATTTTTCTGTTATTAAATAACAAGAATATTAAAAGTCTTTATCTTTCCTTCTACAACATAGAATTAAACCAGACTTTTTTTCAAAGCTTATCGCTTTAAAATCTGACTAACCGTTCTTAATTTATTTTCTTTTAAACTCAACTGCACATACTTTCTGCGTATATACCTACTTGTTTTTTTTTTTTTTAGTCTACGTGCCTTTCTACTATGTAATATTACTTTGTAATTTCAAAGGCTCTAATATGTATATTCAGCACTCAGGAAGTTTGTTTTTGTACATATATTTTATTTTTAATATAACGCCATCATTTCATTCAACTTATGATAAATTCCTTAATATGATATTTGTTGATCAACATTTACAATGTTCCCTTCCGCGGGGCCTTCATAATATTTATCTAACAATCAGTTGATTTTGTATTCATTTTAACATCTGTGGAAAGCCAGTCTATAAGCTGTGTGTGATTTTATGTGTTAAAAATTTAGAATTTTTAAAGAAAGTCATTCGGTATATATAATCTGGTTTTACAAATAGAAAAAAGTTAATTTTGGTCAATGCCACAAAACATACCATGTAGAATCTCGTCAAGATAAGTAACGGAATTCAGGTCAGTCAATTCATAAATCAGTCCACCAATTAGGACAAACTACTTAATATCAAACAACCGTAATATAATTTGAAGAAATGTACATATTGCAGTGGCGAATATAGAATATATTTTTGGGGTGGGCCAAGATTAATTTAAGGTTAGTTAAGTAATTTTAAGTAGACACCACATGATACTTTATATCAGTTTTGCTGCTCATATTCAGAGGGTAATTTGCGCTGAATGCCCCTTTTACTTTACCGAGATCACGCTTCTTTATTGTTGACATTAAATCATAAAAAATATATCTATTTTTAAACAAACCAAATGATGAAAAGATCTGTTACTATATTTCAAACATTGGTCAAGATTTTAACAATGTCTCATCTGTAAACACTTATCCGAACTAAAAGAGTGAAATACGTGATTGTGATTATCGTGTTTGGAGGGGTTCTAGCTATAAATATTGTTTTGTTCTGTCATGTATGTATAAATTTCCAGGACCCCTATTTTTTATTTTTGTGTATACACGCATATGTGTGTTTTATCAACTATCATTCAAAAGACTGTTTTGAGTATTGTTTTGGAGAGACCTTAAAAGAAGGTTTAATAAAGTGACTGTTTGATAATGCAACAAAATTTGTTTTATTAATCGTTTATCCAACTGACAATAAAAAGAATACATAAAAGAATACATAAAAAGGAACTCCACTTTTTATTTAGACCAATGGTTATGAAACAAAGTCCAGGTTTCTTGGTACACTTGCAAACTTATCAAGAACTTCATCATCACTAACTATAATGTCTCTGTGGATAGAAAGTAAAGCAAGCCCGTTAAGCCTACTTTCAGATGTGCTGTTCCTTAGGTAAGTCTTCAGTGTTCTCAGGCTGGAGAAAGTTCTCTCTACGGTTGCGACAGAAACAGGAAGAACTGCGAGTAATTTCAGAAGGGTATAAATGTTGGGGAAGAAAGTCTTGTCACATTTTTCTAGAGAACTTATAGCCGTTTTTGGAAGATTTGAAGGATTTTCCTGACTCCACTTTTCTTTCCACAACATAAACTCACTTTGCACAATCTCTTTATGTGACAAATCTTCTTCATAGAAACCAAAAGCAGCCTCCAATGAACCGATATCTGTTATGATACACAATTGTGGAAGGATGTTTTGTAAGGATGCAACTGTTTCCTTGTGAGATTCAAAGCGTTCTTTCAGTGAGTTACAAAAATCGTCCAGGTATGGCACATAAACAGCTCGTCGATAGTATTCTTCTTCTGTGGTGTAAGGGACGTTGCTACGTGCTGTTTGAAGGCGGCAAATTATTGGAATCTCTTCCTTAATGTCAAGTTTGGCAGCGAATGACTTTACTTGATTATACAAGTCTTTAAATGAGTCATCAGCATTTGCCCTCTCCTTCGACAGAAGGTGTAAGACACTCGTAACGTTAGTCAAGGCCTGTGGAAGATCTATATTTTTGTTTTGAAGGTGCTCAGATAAGTTATGCGTGGTTGATAGCATCCGGCTCAAAACAAAAAGATTAATAAGAAATGCAAATTGACTAATAGCACTACTTAGAGTGTGAGCCTTAGAAGCTGAGTCACCTAATTCCTCTTCTTCTATTTTGCAAAGGGAGAGAAAGATAGGTTCCAAAATGTCTTTAAATAAAATTACTGAGTCGTGCCTTTCTACCCATCGGGTTTCGCACAGTGAAATAAGTTTCTTTTTCTTTTGTTCTGGACAACATTCAGAAATCATTGATTTCAATATTTCTGTTCTTTTGGCTGACATATGAAAGAATCCACAGACTTCTTTTATGACACCCATACAGTTTCTTATAGAAGGTATTCTGCTCGCATCTGACAAACACAAATTTAGAGTGTGTGAAGAACAGGGCCAACGGTAGCTTTTCTCTGATGGAAGCTTGTACTCCTCTGAATTGCCCACTCATCGTGGCAGCGCCATCGTACCCTTGGCCTCTCATTTTGTTTAGATCAAGCCCTAATGTTGACAAGGTCTCCAATATTGTGTTAGCCAAACCTGCTCCAGAGACGTCATAAACGGGGACGAATGTCAGAAAATCTTCTCTGATTTTGAAAGTTTGGTACTCTACGTAACGTACACAGAGAGAAAACTGTTCGATTTGGCTGATGTCAGTGGTTTCATCTGCTAAAACGGAATAAAAAACAGACTTTCTGACATTTTCTACAATTTTTGATTGTATTAAGTGACCGAATATGTTAATAAGTTCGTTTTGAATGAAAGAACTTGTGTACATCGTCTTCCCACCACTGGTCGTTAATTGGTCTTTAAGAATATTATCTCCACTGTTGGCTCGGTATCTCAACAACGATCGAAAATTCCCATCATTTTGGTCCGGTTCTTCAGGGCTTATTCGTCCAGAGTCACGATGACCCCTTAGAGCTATTTGCTGCCTCCCGCAAAATCGTATTGTTTGTATTATAGGGATTAGCCGTTTTCTATTATTCTCAATATCCAGTCTTCTTTGATAATTTACTTGATTGATAACACTTTCAGCCTTTTTCTTAACTATAGCTTTTGTGTTTTCAGCGATCAAAACATATTTCTTATGATAGGATAAGTTTTCATGTTTGCTAAACATTTCCCTGGCTTTTTTTAAATTGGTAAAAGCCTGAATAACCAACGCCCCTGCTACTTGGTGATCTCCTTTCCCTACATTTTCGGTATGGGAAAATAACACGCAGTACTTGGAAAAAGATCCAGATTTTTCCTCTGAATAAGCTAACCACGTAAATTCTTCTAGCCACTTCATTTGAAAAGATCTAGTATGGTTTGAACTAGTAATGGAGGGAAATTTGTATCCAGGCTGAGGTTTCCAAACATTTTCTAATAAGAAAATTTTTTTTTCGTTTGTGAAAGACTGAACGGAATTGTTTTGACAATAGTTTCCAATATCATAGATATTTTTCCTTACCTGATTAGGCCTACTATCCTCCATAACCGGAACTACATTAATTGAGCTCGAAGTAGCGACATCACAAGAAGCAATTCTACCAATGCAGCCGACTTCAGCATTGTCACCGTCAGGCCTATTTGCACTTTGTCCTTTCGTAACACTACCGACTTCAGGACTGTCACCAACAGGCTTATTGACACTTGGTTTTTTGGCGAAAAAGTTTTGAAAAGAAGCTTGCCTCTTCATTACAATTGTGGTTCACTTACGGCCAACTTCAATATGCTGATAAAGTACGTAAACATTAACACTTAAAACACCACCATACTTCAGTACAACAGATGTCGAATAAACGTAAACAACAAACAATGGCTGCCACTGAACTGTTCAGTTGTCCGCACGCGTAGATGGCCGGGCGGGAGCCCGAGTCGGACCGAATCAACCCGAACTGGCACGAACTTCACACCACTACCACCCCACTCCCCTCACCAATACGGGGAATTATCACTGTCTGCCGCGGCGATGCCTTCTCGCATGATTCATTAACAAAATTCAGATTACGTTACTTATTTTTTCTTTATATTCATTATTTCGGGGAGGGCCCGGGCCCCCTGGGCCCCTCCTTATATACACCCCTGACATATTGTGTATAATGATGATGATTACATATTTTGACATTCGACCGTACAACATTACCAGAGAAAACCAAAGCTGATTTCCATAGGCTGAGCGTGAGGGGTCCGTACGGTAGCGGTATTCAGTAACCGCAGTTGTACATTCTCGGCCACTGATCTATCCCTAAGCAGCCCGGCTCTTGCTCATGGAGAGTTCTTCTTGATCTCCATGGAAGCGACCATTTTGCTTTGCTCATCATGACTGGTGCCTCGAAGAAGGAATTGCCCGTGCGAAAGAGGTAGTGAACGGACCAAAATGGACTGGCGTTGCCGCAGAATTAAATCTTGTTGACATTAGTAGCGACGTCGAGGAGGACATTTGTCGCTTCACGGCCGCCATCATGGAAGCAACTGAGAGCCACACCCGTGGCCTGAGGGTTCTGTACGAAGGATATCAGTGCCGTTGTAGATTGCAGAAGTTAAGAGAAACAGATTATGGAGAAACAGAGAGCTTTCAAAAGATTTAAACGAATGCCGCGTGCCGAGTTTGGACAATATGATCGCTTACAAGCGCCTTAGAACCGAAGCTCGGCGAAGAATTCTGACTGTGAAAAGTCCGTTTGGGAGAAATTTGTATCCGGCACATGTTTGTAGAACGGTCGAGTAGTGGGCAACAAAGATAAAATTGTGGAAATATAGGCTGCACATTAAGCCTCGGTCAGTAGTTCGAATAGCTACAGACAAGTTTTCTTCAGACGAAGCGGAGTAAAACGCTTTACGCTTTGGGAACGCTGCAACAAACAGGTCGTATAGTCACCTGTTTACAAATGAGGAAATTAAACGCTGCTGGTAACACCTAAGCAGGACCAGATAACATCTCATACAGCATCTTAAACAACAGAATCGGTTAAAGACAACAAAATCGATCTTGTTAAACTTATACACTAACATATGGACGCAAGGGGCATATCCACGAGCTGGAAAGAAGCAAATCATTTCCCTTCTCAAATCATGTAAAAACCCTGTGAACCGGAGTATTATCGTCCAGTGTCTCCAAAATGGTGTTTATGAACGTTACTGGAGAAAACAATCGGCTCACCTGATGTCTGTATCGTTACGAACTACTTTTCGTGAACCAGTGTGGATATAAAAAACATTATTCGACTACTAACAACCGGTAGACTTGGAAAACGCATGGTAGCAGTCTTTTTTTACCTTCGATACAACACGGAGACACAATATGTTGGAACGGCTCTACAGGTGAAGATTTCAGGTAACCTTCAGAAATTTATAAC
This sequence comes from Magicicada septendecula, assembly GCA_034769895.1. Lineage (NCBI taxonomy): Eukaryota > Metazoa > Arthropoda > Insecta > Hemiptera > Cicadidae > Magicicada > Magicicada septendecula. The sequence continues at coordinate 221,979,187 of CM068368.1, forward strand.
AAGCTTCCTCTTGGAACGTTTCTTCCGGATCCGCGTCGTGGATACCTCCTCATCCCGGCGCGTGTTGGAGAATGGCGTGCCCAGAGCCCTCCGCTGAGCGTTACGGTGTTTATTATCGCTATAAAATATCTTTAAAGACATTGAGACATGTGTAGAAAAATGCCTATACGTAGATGACCTTGCTTTGTTTTATTCAGCAGCATCAACAGTGATGACAAAATACAAGTTGCAAAGAGCCTTAAATAAGATTACAGAGAACGCCGAAAATGTGGGTTCTTTTTCTCAGTAGCAAAGACTTTCTGTCGCAAACGAGTAAGATGCTTGAGTCCAATTCTGAAGATATGATATGAGATTCAGTATCAAAGGGAAGTTTGCTTTCTGGGCCTCCTTTTCCATAGACAGTTAACATGTAAAAGGCACGTCGTTTAAGACCTGAAGATGGTGGATACACCGAAAGGCCTTGTCAAAAACGAAGTATTTAGCAGTGTGGCAAAAAGTAGTGACATATTAGTGTCATGTAGTATCATGTAGTGTCATGACATGTAGTGTAGGCAGATGTTAAGATGGCTGCTAATAAAACTAACAAAACTGAAAATGTAAAAGGCATACTGGCTAGATCTGGCTGTTAGATGTAAATCAACACTCGTACTATTAGATGCATCTCCCATATCAACTGGGAAGCAGACAGAGAAATGCTACTTCGCTTATATACAGCCTTGATCCTTTCAAAAATGGACTATGGGTGCGCAACCTACTCTTCAGCTAGGAAGTCTAATTTCAAACTATTAGACGTAGAGCATAACGCACGGATCCGTTATGCCACTGGAGCTTCTCGCACTAGCCTTCAGTTAGCCTTCATGGCGATACAGGAATGACGTCACCACGTTACTACACCTACGATGTCATAAGTTGCTACTGAACTATGATTCAAAGATACGTGTCCTATCAACTCATCCGGCGTTGCACATCCACTCGATAGGATTGAGTTCAAAAGTTGGAGCTATTCAACCAGTACAATGTCCCAGCCGAGCAGGTACATTATTTACCTGTACAGTTTGAAATATCCCTGTATAATTTGAAAGTAAAAAGGCTCCCGGCATTGATTTGTTATCAGGGAAAATTATAAAGGAGCTGCCTCACAAAGGTTTCTTACTAATAGCGTACATCTTCAACGCCATACTCAGACTTGAATACTTTCCTCTACTCTGAAAATCAGCTCAAGTAATCATGGTGTTAAAACCTGGTAAAAATTCTTAAAAACCTTCTTTTTATTGACCTACAACCCTTCTGCCGATACTTGGTAAGATATTTGAGAAACTGTTTGTAAAACGACTTATGCCAACAATTGTAGAAAAAACCTAATTCCGGATCATCAATTTGGCTTTCAAGAAAAGAAAAGCATTCTACGGTGGATCAGTTACACAGAATAACAAATGTTATCAATAAATCACTGGACTCGAAGATCTGCTCAGGTGTGTTTCTCGACGTTTCCCAGACATTTGAAAAATTCTGGCATTTTGGACTGCTATACAAAGTAAAGAAAAATCTGCCACATAATTGTTACCGTATTCTATATTTGTACATAGTGGGCAGAGTGTTTCAAGTCACGTTCTCGGATGTTACTTCTCCTCTATTACAGCAGGGGTTAGGTGTACCGCAGGGTAGTATCCTGGGTCCTCTACTGTACATCCTGTTCGCCTCGAACTTAGCGTCAGGAAGTGATACCACTGTTGCTACCTACGCCGATGACACAGCAATCCTTGCGACACACTCCGACCCCTCAATAGCGTCTCTTATGCTACAAGAATCACTAAACAGCGTTCAGTTATGGGTTGATATGTGGAGCATAAAAGTCAAGTCGTCCAAGTCAGTACACGTTACCTTCACCACACTTAAGGCTAACTGCCCTCCAATAACAATTAACTGTCAACCAATACCCCAAGCTGAAAGTGCTAAGTACCTTGGGATGCACCTGGACAGGAGACTAACGTGGAAGAAACTCGTAACCTCTAATAAGACTGAACTTAACCTCAAGGTCAGAAATATCTACTGACTGATAGGCAGAAATACATATCTAAATTAGAATACCATCCAAACCCCCTAGCAATTAATTTGTTAGATAACAGTGAATACATTTACGGACTAAAAAGACATAAATTGTTAGACCTATCCTTCAGGTTCAACGAATAACGTGTAATCTGTATTATCTGTATTACAATGTCTGTGCTATCTGTACTGTAATATCTGTATCTTTTGTGTTCATGTCAGCATTAATCGTTAATGTCAACTACTATATCTTCCTTATAGAAACAGTGTTTAATATATTGAATTATTGTGTCATGCCAGTAGCAAGTGGAAGTGACTTTTGTTTAATTGTTTACATGTTTTGCCATTTAGTCTTTTAATTTGTGTATTTGTTTAATCTGTCGACAATAACAAGAAGAGCTCTCAATGGTGAACTCTTCATAATCATGTATGTGTTTTGTCAGTCAATTTGTTCAATGTTCGCTTAGTCGAACAGATTACAAATTTGCAATAAATTGAAAAATTTTTTCTTGGATTCAATAAACCCAATAGACCCAATACCTTATCCTATTTGCTAGTCTCACTGTTGACATGCAAATGTAAGTTAATGAAAACAGTTGTATGATAATATGAATGTATAGAAACGCGCCATTTAAGTCAACATGTTAATCAATGCTTATTGAATTTTAGAATCAAAATATTGGTGTACTCATTAGCGTAATAGTTTATTAAATATAAGGACGACATGAGGACGATATTTACTACGCATTAATGACGACATAAGGAAAGACCTGAAGTTACAGTCGGATCTGGAGAAAATAAAGGAATACAGGCAGAATTGGAAGTCCCATGTGGAACGCATGGTAGGCACGCGTATTCCTAAACAGGCGTTTGAATATAGGGCAGTGGGGACGAGAGATCGTGGAAGAGCCTGGGAAAAATGGTCAGAGACTCTGTGAAGTCGGAACGGGCTATGGCCCAAACCATGTAGTGAAGAAGAAGAAGAAGAAGAAGAAGAAGAAGAAGAAGAAGAAGAAGAAGAAGAAGAAGAAGAAGAAGAAGAAGAAGAAGAAGAAGATTATTGAAGTTACTAAAGCTTTTGTTATTTTCTAATACCACTTAACAGCAAAACAGGAAACTACAACTAACATTCTATGTTGTGAAGTAATGCCTGGTCAGGTCGTCACTTTCTGGATCAGTTAACGTTTCTGACAAATATTTAAATGCAAATATAATATAGTGAAAGTTGTACAAATCTAATAACATCAAGAGTTTTGTTACTTATGTCTGTTTAATGATAACTGTAAAACTTAATCGTTTATTACACTTACATCTCCAAACTACTGACATATAACTTCATGGTTGGAAGTCTCTTACCACACACCCAAGAATAGCCCCAAATTCTAACACGGATTACCTAAAATCAGTTCTTATGGCCCTTTTCAAAATTTTGTCAAAGTTTATTTATATTATGGAGCTTAATGTAACCTAGAGAGAACAAAATGACTGTTATGGCGAAATCAGACGCCAAATATGGCTAACATAGCTAGGCAGGCAATTCTTAATAGTATAGGCGTAACTGATACCAAATACATATTTGTAAATACACAGTGAAACAAAAGGGTAAATTTTTATTAATACTTACTTACTTAATTTTTTGTTTGTTTTAGTGTTTCGAGCTATTTACTGTAAACCATCCTGGGTTATGCCCATGCTTGTTGTTCTAAGATGTTTTCTCTTTTCCTAGTTAATTCTTTCTCGACCTATTTCAGGATCGCTTTCCTTTACATCACAGGGCGGACACTCTCTTTGGATGCCTAATTTCATTTATATGGTTTCTACTATTACAGTAATTTTCTATTAATGCTTCCACTTCTAGTTTTTCTTATAGTGCACTTTAATTCCTTATTCTACTCCATGTCTAGAATACAGTCCTGTTACTTCACGAAGACGAGCAACGTGATTTTGCAGAGACGATTAATATTGAATTTAGAATAATAATTTTGAGGAAATGTCAAGAAAAATTTGTAATGCAATTTTTTGTAAAAGTATCAGATATATTTACACTACACTGACTAATGAAGTTTTCAGAACGGAGTAATGCTCATGGCACTGTAAAATTCTCATAGGGAATGTAAAAATTTATTTCTAAGATACATAAACACACTACAGATAGAATTCTTTTAGTTGGACTGAAGTAGTTTTATTCTCACGGCGATGATGGTTTTTACGAGCTTCCTACTTACTCATTGGTGTTTGTAATTTGTCCCTGACTTTTCCGTTTTCCTTTCGGGAGTTACAGTTATGAGTCTGTGTAAATCTTTGCACCTTTCTTTTCGTTCTTCCAAACAATGGCTTTCAAACTTATTAACGTATTTTTACGGGACAAATTGTGGCACTAACATCTGTATACTGTAGTTGTCAAGTCTAAAACCAAAATATTGAGTTTGACCTTTACTTACTTTTCTTGTGAGCACTGTTTCCTTACACCTTTGGTCTTCCAACGTCTTTTCATTTCAATCTGTAGGCCTTTAATGAGCTCACAACAAATGCTGGACTTTGCTAACCACCAGAAAATTTTAAACACTCAGATATATTATAATTACGTACATAACTTTTTGAGAGTATAGGGAAGTACATTAGAAAAACTAAATTAGTCCAGATTCCTTACAAAAAAAGATTGTCACTCACATTGCTTAAATCTAAAATTTAAATACTTAAAAATTGGCTTCATCAAATCGCTTCTTTTAGTGTGTCTAAATAGATTCACAACAAATTAATGAGTTTAATTAGTTAAATTAAAGCGTAAAGCACGGCATATTTCATTAAGATCTTTCGAAGTAGAATGTAGCAATCACTTAAGACTATTGATTATTTTAGAAACTCTTGTATGTAGGAATAATTACATTAATTTATAATTACAAATAAAAATCACACAGTTGTTTTGTGACCAAATACGTAAGCTAAATATATAAGAGACAAATAATTACAAAACGGCGAGAAATTACTAACGCATTCAGTTCGTTTTCGTGTATCGTCTATATAATTAAATAACACAAGTTTCAGAGATTTTAATAAGCGTTTGTGTCGTTTTCTTCCCATAAATTAAAAAAAACGTTTCATAATTCATTTCATAAGGGCACAAATAAATAAACTGAACATAACAATAATAATAATATTCTGTCTTTCTACGTAAACTATACGAATAGAATTCTGTTAGGATTGACACTCGCTAAATAATGGCTTTGATAGTGTTCTCAGTTTGAAATAATTCCGAATTTGGCAGAATTGAAGTACATCAGTAATTAAACATTACTAAACATTAAAATTAGGTGAGATAAAAAAATGATCAGTATATCTTGACACTAAACCCGCTCCCAAGAGGTGTTGTCAGTGGTTTATTAAGTTACGTAAATAAAAATAGGTAGTAGCCTATATAGATAAAATCTGAAAACCTTGTTTGGCAAACCACAAAATTTTAAACATCATTTATTGTAGGAATACTTTTTGTAGAGTATCTAATTCTCTTTCTTCAGTTGCTGAAGTAATTTTAGTTAAATTTAATTAATCCCAGGCGAAACACGAAGTTAAAGAGTGTTCAATGATAGTTTTCGTATAATCCGCTCGGTATGTAGACAAAAATAACATTTTGTTCATGGTTAATTTACAGATGTAATAAATTGCAAGAATTACTCTTATAACGTGTACTAAATTTAAGGCACAAACTTCTACCAGACGCAGGAATGTTTCATAACTGGTTGAGTAACCAAGTGGTTAGCGTGCGTCACCGAGTCTACATAGTTTAATGATGTTCTCAATAATAACACATAGTAAACTTTCCCTTTCTAGCGCGGTGGCTTGAAATGTGTGGTTATATGGATATGAATATAAATAGCCCAGTCATGTTCGAAACTATAAAACAGAGATTCGGCTAATTAGGCAAACAAAACTAACCAGGACATGTTGTGTTTCATAAATAAAAGACACGGTGCATAAGTACCTTTAGATCCCCCGTTTGGATTTCCTTACGGCATTCGCTGTAGGGCTGAGCCTACAAGATAAAAAATTCTTGTTCGCATATTTACAAGACAAGACTAGTTGCTAACAGAGGCGGATGCAGCAAGTTTTTTTTTGGGGGGTGGCGGTGGGGGTCAGTCATGGAGACAAGGCGATATTGGTATTGGTAATTGTTGTTTGATATTTGTCTAGTCGGTTTGGTAGAAAATATCCGAACTGCATTATTATTTAATAGTAGTTGCTAATGGCATTGCGGGTTTCACTGAGAGATCAGAGACAATCTCCGTCAACAATGACAATTGTTGTTCAATAATAACAATATTCAATAATAATAACAATAATCTCTGCATATCTTATTATATTCTTCAAAAAACTATATGTGTATATGTGCGTATGTATGTATGTATATTGAAACGGTATAACTTGTATGAACAATGTACTACGATGCATATTGTAACAGTACAGACTGTTCCACAGAAACAAACTAGCTGAGTAACAAGAAGTGATGATAAGAAGTAGTAAATCTACAAACAGCATTCAATGACAATACAAAATAAACTGACGAATAGACTGAGACATTGACAAAGACTAGTTCCCCAATATGTTAGTTAAGTGAGCATAAAACAATTAGACAAAATCAAACACCATAAATAAATGAAAGGTGAAGTAACTTATATTTTTAAAATGTATTAGAGTAAAGTAAACAGCCCATTAGCTGAACAATTAAAAAGAAATAACTAGCATAAGAAATAAAATGAAATATCATATTGATAATAATGAATAGTAGATGAATTATGATAAATGAACAATTAAAATGAGATTAACAGTATAATCACAATATTATATCAACCTTGAAAGAAAGGTATGCTAAGGCATAATACATAATAATTAATGATGAAAGAAAAATTAATGAAAGAACAAATTGTACATGTTCTAATTATAAATGATGTCAAATGTAATCAACAATGTAAAGAACTTTATGTATTTAAAAATGTTATAAGCTGTTAATTTTGTAAAACGAGATATTATAAGGTAAGGTAAACAAAACCTTATTATGAATTGTGTAGAATAAGGGAATGACCTAAGATGAGTTAAAGTAACTTAATGAATAATAAATAATATAATAAAATATCAGAATAATGACTAGGGCCAATGTGCCAAGTAACAATAATATTGTGCAATAACTAGCACATGATTTGTAAGAAAATCAGAACAAATGGCAAAATGTTTATCATAAATACTGAAATAAAGACATAATAATTAATGTAACTCACAACAAACTATGTAGAGTGCATACTGAAAGAAATATTGTAATGGTAAAAAGAAACATGAAATGATTAGACAAATACAAAATAACAAGTGAGATTATGAAAATAAGAATAATAAAGAGACCATACTATACAGAGTATAGAAAAATATGAATAACAATTATGTAAAAGGTGTAATATCACCAGAGAAGTTCAATTAAAATAAGTATAGGAAGTAAGAGTAATTTTGAATAATTAATAATAAAAGAAACAAGTCATTTAATAGTAATAAAGAATTGTGTTATAACGATTATTAATGTTCAGCTGGATACAGCAAATTTATAGAATAATAAGTTAATTTAAATATTATAATTGTGTTCAAAGTAGTAAAAAATGATTGTTTATTAAATGTTAAAAAATACAGCAACAGAATTTGCAAATTGTAGCAGAAGACGTTTGAAATAAAGCAATATTTAAGATAGGCTATCAATAAGATGTAATTTATTAATTAAAAATGTATCCAAACTGGCTGCTATTAATCTCAAAATAACCAGCAAGGAACGAGCAATACGATGCTAGTAATACATCAAAATTTGTAATTAGAATAAATGAGAAACAGACATAAATAAGATAAAATTTGTGAATTTTGGAAAGATACAAGTAATACTAACAAAAACGTTAACCCACGCTTAGAGCGATTATGTAAAAGTTATTTTTAGAATGAACGCATCATGACGTCATTTTGGACCAATCAAAAAATTAGATGCAGAAATTTGTCGTCACCGCCAAGTCGTCTGAGGCGACTATATATACAGTTCGCTCGAAGGAAAGAGGACACATTTTTTGAATTCCATCTCGGCAGATACAACAGAAGCTCCACATCAAAATTTTAATTAAAAGTATTATTAACCAACAGCAGAGAAGAAGTTACCTACCGTGAATTACGACAAACAGTATTCTTTAACCAGTAGTGCGAAACCACAGAACGAGGTTAGAAGTGTTTCCTAACCTAAGTAAATAACAGCAAGAAGTATTAATCGTTCTTCGAGGAAGGTGAAGTGTACGATCAGTGTATTGAGATCGTATAGTGAATAAATAATAATCCAGAAAGATTATTAATCAGGGAGTACAGTGCAAAATATAATTAACAGTGTTCAATTATTATATTATTATTATAAGATATAATTCAGAGTAAATACACTTATGTACTAAACACCAAACACCGACACAATAAGAATTAATCATTATAAACACTTTTGTAAAAGGGAATTATCCAATTCCAATACCAGAATTAATGATTTAGGCTAACCGTAGTTAACCTCAAACTCGTAGATTTTTGAGGTTAAAACTTATGGACATTTTGTTAATAAGTATGAATTTCTAAAAGTGTCTAACCTACAAAACTAAATATTTGTGAAGCATCGTATCTCGAGGCATATTAGTTTTATTCTGCAGCTCGAAAGGATTCACCCTTGAGATATAAGAAATTTGAAGATAAATAAATATTTAATTATAGTCAACATTGCCAACCTTCTGGGTTACCAGAGAAATAAGCCAGGTTACTTGTAATCACTAAATCATTGTTTAGTTGTATGTAAATAAGTAAAAAAGCACTCAGTGAGTAATAAAACAATAGTATCTTACTTAACAAACGTTGTACGAACTTATTGAAGTAATTTTTTCTTATTTAAGAGAGTTGTAAATTCAAGCCACTCGTACAGTTAAGTTGGCGGCATGGCCGTGTGAAGCGCCAACCATTCAAATTTAAAAAAGTAACATGAAAATTATAATTGCATTAAATTAATTTCATAGTACAGTCAATTGAATAATTTAACGATATTAATTAAAATTATTTTGTTTATTCATCTAATAAATTATTTTATGGAATAACAACCTAGATTCCATATGGCGCCCAAATAACTCAAACTTAGCTCACTTACTTTTAAACAGTGCTAATCTACTGTTTTGACTGATCAGTTGTTTTATAATATACCAAGACAATTTGGACAACCAGTTTAGACAGACGTAAGCTACCAGTACTACACCAAAGGTACGTGCAAGTTGTAATTACGTTATAAACTAGTCAAAACACCTTTATTACAGTACAACGACAATTTAGGTCAACGGAATAGCGACGGAACGTCAAGAGGATTCCACAGTGAACCAGATTAATTAAAACAGATTACAATAATTAAACAATTATACAATAAAAATAAATTAAAACAAAAAACAAGATTCAATTAAATCGATAATTAAATAATATCAAATAAATAAAATTATTTAATAACAAAGATTAAAAAATAAAATTTAAATAAAAGGGTACGCACCCGGTATATTATAATATGTAAGTTTTGACAGACATTAAATAGGACCAATATATTTAATACCCTGTACAAGACAATCTCAGATTTAATACCCTGATTTAACAATCTCAGACAAGCATATCATCCGATATGAAGTGCGTGTGATGCCTGTAAGGACAGTAATACTATACGCACGCAAAACTATATAGTTTTGAAAAATTGTGAAAAGCCGAATTACTACACTCGAAAACGGGATGTATCATTGGATTGTGCAGAATGTTACGCACTCGTGTGCTATTTGTTGAACAAGCGAAGCGGGTTCTTAGTTTTAGCTCGACCATTTGGGAAACAGTAATAAACCAGAGACAATAATAAAGAATCTGTAAAAAGTACAAATATGTAAATAGTTGTAGAAATTGTAAATATTAGAATTGATGTAAAATTTTGTATGCAAAAATGTAAAGTAAGAATTTGATATAAAAAATTTAATTGACACGCTAAGCTTTTAAATTCTTTGGGTGCAGGTTGTTGCTGTTAGAATGATGTTATCTGGAAAACATTTATTATCAGAATTTTGAAGTGTTAAATTGTTAACTGTCAGGAATTCGTTAATGTCAATCAGGCAGCAATACAATACAATACATTTTATTTTCATGGCACAGTATTTCAATACGAGAAACATAATAAGTGTTAACATTTATTATTATTATTATTATTATTATTGTTACATTATATTTAAATTTATGATTATTACATACTGTGATTGTAATAAATGCACAGTTATGAGAAGAGCTATTTATTTTTAAAATGTAAAGAAAATTTGTTTTTAAATAAAACGCAATTTTAAAGTTTTATATTCATCTTAATGTTTTAAGACCCGATGCACGGATCGTCGTTCACGTTGGTTCTTCCCTTTCGAACCTTTGGAACCATTTCGCGATAATGGAGCGTGGCGTCGCATTCACACCTCGACAATTTGGCAATGAATTTCACACCCATTGTAATTGTTTCCCAAAAAAAATGGGACGACGGAGCGCACTTCAATGTCGGACGACGCCTCCATACGACAAGCCACACTCACACGGTGACTACTCTCTTACTAAAGCAACTACAGTGTGCTAGCTTGGTAACTGGGTAGACACCACAATACAGACAAGTATGGAAAAAACTATAGGTTAAATGAAATATGCACAGTTGATAAAGAAATCCAAGGGCTCAGTTGGTAAAGGTAATAAAGGCAAAGAAATAACAATAGAAAAACATTTCAGTGTAACTCGATTAAAACCATTAAAAACCACTTTAAATATACTGGGCTACCAGCATCAAAAAATTGAAAAACATTTAGCAAGAAGAAGTTAAGAAACCGTGAAAATTATAACTAAGGTGCACTACCAGATTAACAAAAGGTGAGAAAAAAATATTTTTTATAGGCCTAATTGTTAGTTCACTGACAGTTTTGAAGGGCGGCGTGATTTTATTTGACAACTGCTGTTTTCAGACATCGTCAAAGCAAGTACCATGCAACGTGCAATGGCGCATTACATTTTACGATTGTATTTAAGAAACCGTGGTTTGTAAACACGCCTTAAAATCTACATTAGATGTAAGTGTAAAGCCTTTCGGTTTTACAGTAAAAATTATTTTACAGACATTATCATGAGAGAAGACAAGAGAAGAGAATATAGTAATCACCAATAGGTATCTCGGAATATATAAGCTGGTATTCGAAAATGTACAAATTTAGTCCCATAATCATCATGTCTGATCTCACTTATCAAAGCAATACATAGAAGGCTCAAGAACACTTATTGAATGCTTACAAGCTGAACATCTGAGTGTAAGAAAAATAAATGGAAATATGAAAAATATTTCTTGTACCATCGTATTTTCAACGACGAATGAAACGTTTCCCTACAGATGTGCTAGGGAAATGAATATAACCTTCCCTGTCACTAGAAAAGTGCTGGTGGCCTTTTTTATCACGTTCACGTACTCGTCGACTATTAGTTTGCCTTTTTCTCTTAAGTCGAGTCCCAGAAAGTAACTGAGTTTTACGATTAGAAATAACGGTCAGCCGTAGGATCATTACATACCTAATACTCCGACCCAGTAAACACAGATATTTATAGAATACATGTTTGAAAAATCATGGTCGAACAGGTTGTACTTCGATGAGGCGGGATTTGTAGGAGAACAAGAATATGTAATATCACACAGTTTACGAGTAAGTCCCTGTAAGGAATTAAGGGTTGAGAGGAAAGGTAATCTGGCGTGAGAAAACAAGTAGGTGCAAACTTAACTTAGTCTCGTCGTATCCCATACACGATAGAGAACTTCGGAGTCGTCAAACAAGTAACTGTAAAGTACTCAACTACTTTAAAAGTTGCAGAGCGGTAAAGAAGAAACACTAACATTTATTTTACATTGTTATTCAGTTTTGTACATTCCGTTTTGTTCTAATGTGAAAAAAAGCTGAAGACTAATGGATCTGCAATCTAAGAGATAATGGTTTTAACACGTTACGGCGGACGTACAAACAGTTTTGATAGAAAACGTTCAAATGTTGTTAGACTTTTAGAATTAATATACAAAGAAGTAACTTAGTTAACTTCCAGATATAACGAAAAGACGATCGATTTTTCTCTGCATAACTATAAAATTTGATGTTTTTTTTTAAATTCAAATACGAAACTATACACTGTGATTTATAATAAATTATTTCGACAAAGTGATAATTGAGTTTGAAAAAATATCTTGTTTAAGTAAAAAATGGAATTAAAATTATTCACAACAATTAAATACCAAATAACGCAATGGTACTTAATACTTAATGGTTCAAGTACTTATAACTGTAACTACAAAATATTATATAGCCTATTGTATGTTTTAATTCCTTAAGTAGTTTGATTATATCAATATTTCGTTTAATTTTCTTTTTTTTTACTTAATCTTTAGCTTTCAACGCACAGTACGTTTACTCAAATTAGCAACGATTTCACTGACATTAGCAATTACTCACATGAGCTATTCGCTGAAAAAATGTAAAGCTGAATTGGTAAATGGTAAAAATTGTTGTTTTTCAGATCCAGATTGTTACGATATTCACACAAGGTAGAATGTAACTTACGAAAAATTTACTTGCTAGTTAATAACGTTGAAATCCTTATATCTCAGTTAATTTGTCGTAAATAGTTAAGTTATAACTGCGGAAAACAGTATAATAGACAAAAATTAAGAGTCACGTGAATAATAGTACTTAGCCTAGTAATTCACTTTCAATATAGTGTGTTTGGTCAGTTTGAAGTGAAGTTAAAAAGATATTTTGAACATGGTTAATCTGAGTTTGTTCGTCACGTCATGAATAAAGATGACTAAATAGTCTGGTAACCATAGAAGAAGACAAAAGAAGCTACTTGATTATCACAAATGCATTGTTAATACACCTTAACATTTGTATGTTTTTGATTACTGTTGTTTATCTCTTTAAAATGTACCACCAATAAAACTGGAGTAGGATCGGATTGGTGGTTTTAGGTGGAGAATACTGCTGTGATTCAAAAACGTTTTATTTGGAGCACGTGATTCATAAACCTGGATCCTTTGTAAATTGGATAGGAACTTGAAGCTTTTGAGATGTGGTGGTAGAGTAGGGCCTTAAGAATAACATGGACAGATAGAATGATTAATCATCAAGCACTGGAGAAAGAAGAAGGAGGAGGAGAAGAAGAAGAAGAAGAAGAAGAAGAAGAAGAAGAAGAAGAAGAAGAAGAAGAAGAAGAAGAAGAAGAAGAAGGGGAAGAGTGCTGTGACAATCTTATCCTTCTTCTCCACATCAACGTATAGGCTTCCAGCCTGTTCCGCCTTCACTGAAGCCATCTAAACAATAAGCACTGAAGCTGTGACAATAAACAAGTAAAATAAAAGTTACAGAAATGCCACGTCTCCTTTAAAAAACTGAATAAGGACCCTTCGCGGGGGTCCCAAAGGCCTTAGCGCCGCCACTGATTAAGAAATTTGTTTGAGGTAACATTTGAGGACAATGTTTACGTTAAATTTATTTAGGAATATGGAGACGTGTAGGATAAAGTGTCGCCGCTTTCCTGTAATTTATTTTGGTGTTATAAATTAATTCTCAAGACAAAATGAAATATTAATAAAACGTCAACAATACATTGCGTTTACTGTAACCAGGGATACGAATATAACTGTAGTTTCATTTTATTTACGAAATTCGGAAAGAACATAATCTAGTCAGAGATCGCTTTATATTATATTGTATAAAGTATATCAAAGATCGTCTTTTAACGAATACGCTTTTCTAAAAGCAAGACACACGTAGTTGTATATAACGTCTGAAGAGTGAAGTGGTCTGCGTAAGGATTAGTCGTATCTAAATAACGGAATCGTAGACCAAAGACGTTGATTATTCTCGTGGACAAGAGAGCGACCGAGAACATCTACATAATTTTCTTGATGTTTCGGTCTTCGAAATTGAGGGCCGTCTTCAAAATTAGACAGTGGACGGCAGCACAACCATAAATTGCGAAAAATAATACAATTCAAAATTGGAGTACAGCTGGTGTCTTTATTGAAAGAACTTCTAAAAACGATACTCGAGGAGCGTCCGAAGATGCTACGAGAAGAGCTATTCAAGATGGTACAAGAGAAACTGTTGAAGATACTTCAAAAGGAGTTCACTGACTATGTAACCGACCGACGTTGCACTGAAGTGTATGCGTGAGAGTGTGTTTGTTTATGTGTGTATTTGTGTATTAGTTTAAGTTTGTATTTATTTCGTATGTTTGTATGTATGTATTAGTTCACGTTTGTATGTAGTTTGTATGCTTGTAAACGTGTATGTGTGTATGTATAACAAAAATAAACGTTTGTATTAATTGTTACGTACATACATACACACATACGTATACTCGAGAATGTTCATACGTTTGTATTGTGGAAAGGTGTTAAAAATTGTTGCATTTTTGCTGTCAAAAACGACCTACTGAAAAGTTCGTACAACGCCTACTGACAGTGGCGATGTGCCAGAACTCGAGCAAATAGTACTTCCGACAAGACCGTGCCTTCCGGTAACAGTGTCTGCACGTGTAGAGGCAAGAGGGAGCAAAGTGATTTTCGGTGTCTCCAGTGCGGAACAATAGTTTAACAAAATCAAACAAAGAAATATTGTGATGTACGCATTTTTTGGACATACTTGTTGTGTAATAAAAATATTTTTGTATAACCTGTAAATCTTAGAATTAATAATTTGTTCCGTTAATTTACTGGACTTATTCCATAAAAATAATTTATTCGTTTCAGGACAGCTGCTCAAATTCTGTTTGTCTGCAGGGAATCAACCTCCTTAGTAATACTGATATGTATTAAATAATTTTGCGGCGTTATTTATTATACAGTATATTGATGGCTAAGTTTAACATTATTTCTTACCAGGCAAACATCGTTATACACTGACTCTGGCTGTTTTATTAAAAGTCTTCAATGTGAGAACGCGTCAGTCTATAAAAATCATAAAAAGTAAGAACACTGGAAAAGTGGTGGTTATCACTGGATCAGTAAAAGTTTTAACTGCCTAATGTTGTTGCGCACAGAAAGACATATAACAAATGGTTTTAATAAGGATTTACTACACGAGTGGGCTCGTTCAGGGTTAAGAAATATGCCAATGTGTTATGGAGCGGTGAAGGTAAATATACGCAAAACGCCTTTTTACCGTGAAACACGTATATTGTTTTATGTAACCAATTGGTGACCTTCAAAGTTTCAGATTTTCAGAATGTTGTAATTGAGAACGCTGTGTAACTTTGAAACAATTAAACTGTTTCCAGGGGTGTATTTACGGGGGTGGCGAACGGGACCAGACCTCCCTTGAGAATCGAAAAAGTTGACGAATTTTGTTAATCTCTTATTTTTTAGGCTGTTTATTGAATTTCAATATGTTTTTATCAGTGTACGCTAACATAGTAGTAATTCTTTTTTAAATATGCAAACAGAGCACATATGTTTGAAATACGAAATACAGGAAAAATTTACAGGCATTGCACAAATGCAATGCACAGAGAAGGGCATTGAAAATGCTTCAATAAATCTAAAAAAATATATATATTTATGTTCATTCACCAATCAATGAATTCATTCATCATTTACCAATGTACAGATTATCAGTTAAATGTAGTCGCATTCATAAGCGAAGTTTTATATGTGTACTACGTTATTGACAACAAAGAACAAAGAAGTAGTTTCTATGGAAACCTACCGGTTCCCATTTTCGATCACGCACCAGCGGTCGTTTTCAAATGTGCGACACGTACTTATAAATATTTTCAATGTTAAAATAATTCAGGAAGTAAGTACGCCTGTGTTGTAAATAATGTTTCAATAACGCGTATTTTTATTGTGTTATTATCGTTTGCTGTAATGAGTCTGAATTCAGGATGTTATCACACTTGAAACCCCTACTTCATTTTGAGTAGTTAAAACAAAAAGAATATTTCTTTTTGTAAAGAGGGGTTACAAGTTAATTAAAACTAGGCTAAGGCCTAGAGAAGCTAAAAATTGCGCTGGATCCAGTAAGACGGGACTTGCAATAAAAACTCAAGAATTAAATAATTAACAATGGTTTTATTATTCTATCTCATAATATTAATAACAAAAACAACAGTGATTTAGAATTCCCCTTTTAAATGGTTAACTAAGAAAGTATACCCTCTCAACAAGGCCACCTGAAAAATATTAACTGAGTCCATGAAAATAATTGCTATGTCACCATCAATGAATTGAAAATGTAAAATAATCATTAACCTCAAAATAAAACTCCCATTAAACTATTTCTTAAAATATAAAATTTATATCATATGTTTCTTTTAAAATGCAGTATATAAATTGGTGAAGGTAAATAATTTCATTCACAGTTACTATTAATAATTAAAATAATTATTCATCCAATTTAAATGAACTTTAAAGGTGACACTTACTATACTTGTTAAATAAAATAATTAATTTTCATAAAGAAATGATCAGCCACGATTATTGAGATAGAATACTCGTCTACTGGTGTATACAAATTCTAATAATAATAAAATCCCTATATCCCACCAAAAGTACAGCAATGCATAATATTTATATATATATATATATCCCCCAAAATGTACACAGAAATATACAGACATAACACGTTCCACAAGACAAATTACATATACAATAGTATACAAATACATAAAGGTCTCTTGCCACGCCCTTTTTTATATTACCCTTCTGGTGTATATAAATTCTAAACTTCTTCTTTATAGGAATCCCAATTAGGATTAAAGATTTATTTCTATAAATGTACCCCCATGGTGTGGGTTAATTGCACGTCATGTGTATCATAAAGTATTGCATACAAATGTCCCCAGGACATTAAAATTTAAAACCAAGTGCCTAAGTGGCTAAGTGCTAAAATACTTAATTAAGGTGAGAAATAAAAAATGTTTAAAATAATTAACGCCCCCCAGTTACCATGATTAAAATAAAGAATTTATATAGACTAAAATAGGGACAATTAATGAAAGGGAAAAATTGCACAATATTAGCACCTTATATATAAAAAAAAAATACATTTGTGTGTCAGAGACGGACATGTTTCTTCAATTTATAACCAGTCTCAACAACCTTGTTTCAACAACCTTGTTTCGACAAACAAGTTGAAAAGTGTTTCGACATGCACAGCTTGGTTGAAACTAATTTAAAATAACACCTACCTCCCCAGTAATCTTTTTATACAAATGACATAACCAGATTTTAAAAATAAGAGAAAATATATGTTTTTATGCATAGTAAATTAAACTTGAGAAAATGGGTAATTACAAAACTGACTTTAAATCTGTAGCGAAAGTACTATAAAGAAATGAGTGGAAATCTAAGTTGGATGCTGTGTTGTAGACATGTCAGTCTCTGAACTGACAATTTACTATACATGTATTGAAATTTACAATTAATACTTAGTGTTCACACTAAACTGTCCCATCAATTGGGGATCCAAATGAATGTATACTTGAACGGTAAAAACTGATGATTATTTATAACTGGTGCCATGTTGATTCTACGTGTGAATATAAATGGATATTTTTCACCTGCTTATATGTGCCCAGAAGGATGATCTTTTATTTATAGCGTGGCGATCTCATGATTGGCATGTTGTTGCGGGCGTTGTTCTCTTCGGTGTCGAGTGTGGAGCTTTTAAGATGTCATTTCGTTCAGTGGCAGCAGGACTTGTCTCTGTTCAGTGAACCCTGTTGTCACACATTACATTTTTAGTGAGAGACCACACACAAATGCCCCCACAGTTTGGACACCCTCCAAAATACATAAATAAAAACAACACCTAGTTGTGTTGTACATAATAAAACTTGGTAACATTATTTTGGCCAACATGCCTTACTTAAAAAGTTCTCTAACAATGATTCTTTATAACGCTTTATAACTTGAACCTCACTGAATGTGAGTTGCTTTTGCAATATAATAATTTATCTTGGCTCTGTAACATCTTATGAACTTATTACTTTGAGTGAAATTGAGGTTACCACGTGGCGCAGAATTTATTTAAAACACATAGTTTTTACTCCATAGAATCTGAGAATACTACTACTTTGAATGAGACATGATTTACGTTTAAAACGTGCCTGAGTAAGTTCCCATTTATATTTGTATAAAGTTTTACTGTCATTGTAGCAAAACTTTATACCACTTAATGACGACACATTGTGAAATAGGTTAAGTGCTCAACCGAATCTCGTTACATCGGTGTTAATGAAAGTGCAAAATTAAATGTATTGTGGTTATTGTACTTTAGGTATTAGAGCCGAGATTCTGACACTCCAATAATCAAGTTTTATTGGTTTATAAAAACTTTACGAATAATTACGTCTTTCACCATGCATGATTCAACAAGTGGGCACGCTTACTCAAGCTTACTAAAAAAACATTTTCTCCTTTAAAAATTTAGTATATAATTAATATAATGAAATCAAAACTTACCGCAGTCATTAAGAAACTTATCTCATATTTAAAAGAAGTCGACGCTAGATTTTCACACCTCTCTCCACCGAAGAGATTTTCTACGAGGTCCTCAGCTAGGCTTCGATTTTGAGACAAACCTTAACAGAAAATTTCCGTTCGTTGTCCGTTTGTAAGGAAATTCTCACCAGGACGCAGCACTGTTTTAAAACTGCTGCAAAATCTCAGCAGATGGCGACACGGATCAACAGTGAAAATTCGAAAACGGTAGCCTCTCCTATCCGCGGGTAGAGAGCAGCACTCCTTATTACATTAACTTTTGTACTGTCTTTACCGTCAAAAAAAATGCCAATAAACTCGCGCTGAATCATTGGCTCAGCACACCCTCACCCCAAAAGGGCAGCATAGTTGCCCCAACGTTAAATGCCAGGAGGGTACCCTGCAGTGTACCTCTCCCCAAAAGATACCGGTGGACGTCGTGGTTGGGTTGGCTCAGCTGAGCTTGCTCTCAGGAGAACAGAATTCAAAAGGAAAACGAAAGAGACGAAAGAAGATATGTATTATGTAAGTGTGCGGGTGCTGCATGCTGACCTGATCAGAGTCCGCATACAGCACAAGAGAGAGAGCTAAAGACAAAAGAAAGATTCCTACGCGTAGATATTCCGATCTCCTGAGGCTCGCCCCATTCGCCTGAACACGACTTCCACATTTAACATGGACCTCCGTCCTATCTTTACGGGGACTATCCCCCTTCGAACGTTTTGGATAGCCCCCGACAACGTTTAAGTTTGGAAATGTGGCTTGTCAACAACTTTTGTTTGTCTCCCGGTACGCCCAGCCGGGCCGTCACCGGTGACGTAAATCCTATGATTCGGTACGGCCCCGACCAACGGTAGCATAGCTTCGCAGCACGTTTGTCGGCGGCAGAGCTGAGTGGGTGGCTTTGGCAATAGACCCAGTCACCAATCCGGAAGGGGTTTGGAATACGCCCCTGATTATAACGCCGACGGACCCGCTCGTGCGCTCGCAGCAAATTCCTCCGAGCCATTTTCCATCTCTCCGCAGTTTTATTATTGGGCTCCCGCGGCAGAAGATCTTCGATATCCCATAGGTTGGTCAACGGGAGTGCGGGCGAGAATCCAAACAAAATTTCAAAGGGCACGGCCTGATGACTGTCGTGTCTGGCCGTGTTGAAGGCTAATTGTAACCACTTCAGATTCTGATCCCAGGTGGTTTGTTGCTCAGCGTGATAAGCAATCAAGGCGGACCGGAGATTCCGATTGAATCTCTCCGCATGGGACGGTTGTGGATAATAAGGGGAAGTGGTTACGTGTTTGATGCCACTGGCGAAACACATACGCCTGAATTCGTTTGAAATAAATTGCGGACCATTGTCCGAGACAATGATGGTCGGAAGACCGAAATGCTGAAAAACGTGGTTCTGTAAAGCGTTGATGGTCAAACGAGCGGTTGCCTGCCGTAAGGGCAGTAGCCAGGCAAACTTTGAAAAGGCATCTACACAAACAAGCAGGTAAGCATTACCTGACTTGCTACGGGGGAACGGCCCCACGCAGTCAATAAATAACTTTTCCATTGGTCTGCTCGCCACCTCAGAAGATAACAACCCTAGTTTGGTGTTCTGGGCAGGCTTGCTCAAGCCACACAGATGACAGTTTTTTACTCTCGTCGCGATGTCTCTATCCATGCCCTTCCAGATAAAATGTTTCCTAATACTGGAAATGGTCTTCGAAATTCCCTTGTGGCCTCCGATTGGGGAATCATGGTAGTAACTGAAGACCATGGGCACTAATTTGCTAGGCAGCACGATTTTAGGTGCTCGTCCTTTTCTTTCTCGACAGCAAAGGACTCCCTTGGACAAGAAATAAGGGGCCTGTACGTTACCCTGCTTAATATTTTGGATGACTTGACCCAGCACTTCGTCGTTTAACTGATGGGGTAACACATCAGTGAAGGCTAATGGAAAATCGAGAAGAACGGAACAGGGTTGCTCAGCTTGGGCATCACTGGGTTGGGAAAACATACGGGATAAGGCATCTGCAACCACATTCTGGGATCCCCTGATGTGTTGCACGGTGAACTTAAAGGATGAGATTTTCACCACCCATCTACCAATTTTACCCAGTTGCCGGGGATGAGCTAGAAGCCATGAGAGAGCCTGATTATCGGTCTCGAGCAGGAACTCAGCATGTTCCAGGAAACGCCTGAACTTATCTAGAGCGTATACAACAGCTAAACACTCTAGCTCATAAACGGATGATTTACGTTCTTGCTGGGTCAACGTGCGTGAGATAAAAGCCACAGGCTGCCTAGCGTCGTCAATAACCTGGGAAAGGACCGCTCCGAGCGCAACCGAACTCGCGTCCGTCTGCAAAATGAACGGCTTTGAAAAGTCGGGCATCCGCAACACCGGTGGGGAAATGATGGCTTCCTTTAAGGTATCAAAAGCCTTCTGTTGGTTTTCCCACCATGAAAACTTTGCCCCCTTCTTCCTCAGTTCATTCAAGGGAGCGGCAATTTCAGCGATATTCGGTATGAAACGCCGATAAAAATTTATCATACCGACGAATCTCGCTATGCCTTTCGCATCCCTTGGCGGAGGAAAGTCACGGATGCCTTGTGTCCTCTCTGGGTCTACCGTCACGCCCTTGTATGAAATTAAATGGCCCAAGAAAGAAATACTCTCTTGGGCGAAACGAACCTTTTCGGGATTGACAGTGAGGCCAGCCTCTCTTAAACGACCCAACACCTCTCTTAAATGCCGCAGATGATCCTCGAAAGTCTCACTATACACCAACAGATCGTCAAGATAATTATAGATGAAACGGAATTTGACGTCGTGAAAGACAGTGTCAAGAAGGCGAGTAAGTGTCTAGGCCCCCACAGCCAAACCCATGGGAACCCTTGTGTACTGGTACAAATTCCAGGGTACACAAAAAGCTGTGTATGGTTTACTTTCTTTGGAAAGAGGTATCTGATGATAGGCCGCGTTCAGATCGATAATGGTATAAAATCTGGCCCCACTGAACCAATCAAAGGCCGAATGTAAATCCGGGAGGGGAACAGAATCCACCTCGATATTGGCGTTCAACTTCCTGTAATCTATTACCATTCTTTGTTTGCCACCAGGCTTTGGCACTAAAAATGCTGGACTGGCATAGCTGGAATGAGAAGGTTCAATCACCCCTTGGTCCAATAATTCTTGAACCTTCTCTCGCAGAATGGTCATCTTAGGATGGGCAAACTTGTAAGGGTGTGACCTCACTATTTTCGTATCTGTAAGACTGATTTTATATTCCAGCAGGTGTGTGAGTCCCAAAGTAGGAGTTAACACCTCGGGAAATTCCTCACACAAATGATCTAAGGCCGTCTGCTGGGATGGAGTGAGATGGTCTCGTGCAGAATCGGGACAAGCTACTTCTTGGATACCCGGCTTAGCGCCCTGGTACCCAAGGAACGGAATTAAAACCTCCCGATTAAATTTAAAAAAACATTGGTGCGCTTGGATGTCCAGCACGAGACCACTTTTTGCGATAAAATCGGCACCAATGATACAATCCACTCCCAGAGCAGGAGAAACCAGAAAAGACCACACCCAAGAAAACCCATCAATTTTGATCTTAAAGGAAGTAACCCGGGAGATAGGCAAGATTTCACGGGATGCCGTCCAGCATATAGCAGATGACTTTTCTGACCTTTTAATTAAACCCTGTCGTTCAAGGTCCGCATGTACCCGAGATGAAATGATGGATCGGGCTGAACCGGAGTCAACTAAGGCTCTGAGCTGACCCCCCTTTACCTCGAGCGACAGAAAGGGGCATACAGAAAGTTGTTGCGAGGTAGCGGACTGGACCTTGATATTTGAAGAAGGGGCTTTTAACGGCTGCCTGGAGGTCGACGGAAGTTGAACAGAATTGAAGCGGGGGGAAGACATCCTCCGAAATATCTTCCCCTGTCTACTTAGTTTTTTGGCGCTGGTCTAGACATAGGTGGTGCTGGTCGCGCGCGCCTTCGCATACAATTTCTCGCCACGTGTCCCGGGCGGTTACAATTATAACAAATCACAGTATTTGGATTTGTTTGCTGACGATTTCGAGCTGGCTGGGCCTGTCGGGGGAAGGTAGGCTCTCTGGCCCCTTCCGATGTCTGAGGTCTTGGTTCGGCTCGTCTACTGTTTCCGCTCGCCTGGTCGGTCATCTGCATGGTCTCCGTCATAACGCAGAGTCGCTCCAGGTCGGTAAACCACTGCGGCCGCTGTGCAAAAACTAGTCGCAGACGGTCGTCGGCAGAGACGCCGTCGAGGATGTGTTGGACCACCTCTTCCTCCGACATGCCCATTCCCAGAATACGAGCTACCTGGCGCATTCGCAGCACATACTGGGCCAATGTTTCGCCCCGTGCCTGTACTTTATAAAAATGCCGATGGCGCAATTGCTCCATCATTCTACTGGGTACGAACGCCCTCAGCACCACCCGGTGGAACTCATCCACACCTTCCTTACGTCGCATTACCTCCGCCACCCTGTCAGCCATGGTACCGCGACAGTAGGGGAAGATGAGTTCGAGCACCGTTCGCTCCAGCATACCCGGATAGTCCTTCAATTCGAAGACTATCTTAAAAAACGGGAGTAGTTTATCTGCTTCCAGTCCATCCACGACTGGCAGTTGTTTAATAATATCGGCAAGTGGGTTGGGCAGGTGGTTGTACGTTGCTGCCCCCGAACCAGTCCGTACAGGCTCTACTTCTCTGTATGAAGGAGTGTTCAGCGCTGAGATCACGGACTCCTCAACAACCGGAATTGGGGTAGATGCTCTTACCGGTGGTGACCCTTGGAGGGTCGAGGTAATCTCCTGTATTATCTCTTTTATATTATATGGTGGCGGTGTTATATATGGCGGTTCACTGACTTGTGCCAGTAAATTTTGCAGCCGATGAATCAAGTGCTGCATACGTTGCCGGATCCGCCGGACAACGAGAGAGCATCCCGGTCTCTCCTCCAAACTTTCGACGGATTGAGCCGACTCCTTCAGCTCACCCCACTTTTCCGTACACCGCTCCCACTCACTCTCGGGGTCAGTGATAGTGACCCTGGAGAGCGCATCACCCGCGGTCACCGCTTCACGGAGCAGCTGCCGTAAGGTTTGGACATTGCCTTGGGTTTCTTTACCCCGGGCCCGGAGCTCGAACTCAATTTCCTCCCTAACAAACAACTCAGGATTTATCGAAGTCATCTCACTTCGCGGTCGGCACACTTAACAAAACTTTAAAACTTATTCTAACTAATCAGAATCTGAAAAACCCAAGTACTGTTCTTCCAAAGAGTAGACTGCGGGTCCACCTAACGATGCGAGAACTAGCCCACTACCTGAACAGCTCACACTCGATTACACCAGACAAAAGGAACGCGACACACACACAACACACACAACACGAAAAACAAAATACCGACCAACGAAAATTTATTTTAACCATTTCTTAGGTTACCTCCGGCTACCATTTATCGGCAGAAACCGACTGCCGATCGGGCCATACCGCCTAATCACAAAAAACCGCAACACCTCCCCAAACATGGGTAAGGTAAACTCAAACTAACTAAGCACCGACTGCGATAAGTCTTGCCCAGGGATTTCCCCTTCTAAAATTTCCTACCACGTGGCACTATTCACTATGCAAGGCGGGCAAGTACATATACTTATGTTTCAAACCTTAAAACTAACAAAATATTTTCAACCTTGGGATATAGGGCCTTTAAAATTTTTCTAAGTTCAATTTGAACTTACCATTGTGAAAATTCCAAAATATTTTTTAAGTTTGCAAGCCCCGTCACACCCACAGGACCCTTGTCGTAACCACGCTCTGCTACCAAATGAAACCCCTACTTCATTTTGAGTAGTTAAAACAAAAAGAATATTTCTTTTTGTAAAGAGGGGTTACAAGTTAATTAAAACTAGGCTAAGGCCTAGAGAAGCTAAAAATTGCGCTGGATCCAGTAAGACGGGACTTGCAATAAAAACTCAAGAATTAAATAATTAACAATGGTTTTATTATTCTATCTCATAATATTAATAACAAAAACAACAGTGATTTAGAATTCCCCTTTTAAATGGTTAACTAAGAAAGTATACCCTCTCAACAAGGCCACCTGAAAAATATTAACTGAGTCCATGAAAATAATTGCTATGTCACCATCAATGAATTGAAAATGTAAAATAATCATTAACCTCAAAATAAAACTCCCATTAAACTATTTCTTAAAATATAAAATTTATATCATATGTTTCTTTTAAAATGCAGTATATAAATTGATGAAGGTAAATAATTTCATTCACAGTTACTATTAATAATTAAAATAATTATTCATCCAATTTAAATGAACTTTAAAGGTGACACTTACTATACTTGTTAAATAAAATAATTAATTTTCATAAAGAAATGATCAGCCACGATTATTGAGATAGAATACTCGTCTACTGGTGTATACAAATTCTAATAATAATAAAATCCCTATATCCCACCAAAAGTACAGCAATGCATAATATATATATATATATATCCCCCAAAATGTACACAGAAATATACAGACATAACACGTTCCACAAGACAAATTACATATACAATAGTATACAAATACATAAAGGTCTCTTGCCACGCCCTTTTTTATATTACCCTTCTGGTGTATATAAATTCTAAACTTCTTCTTTATAGGAATCCCAATTAGGATTAAAGATTTATTTCTATAAATGTACCCCCATGGTGTGGGTTAATTGCACGTCATGTGTATCATAAAGTATTGCATAGAAATGTCCCCAGGACATTAAAATTTAAAACCAAGTGCCTAAGTGGCTAAGTGCTAAAATACTTAATTAAGGTGAGAAAATATATGTTTTTATGCATAGTAAATTAAACTTGAGAAAATGGGTAATAACAAAACTGACTTTAAATCTGTAGCGAAAGTACTATAAAGAAATGAGTGGAAATCTAAGTTGGATGCTGTGTTGTAGACATGTCAGTCTCTGAACTGACAATTTACTATACATGTATTGAAATTTACAATTAATACTTAGTGTTCACACTAAACTGTCCCATCAATTGGGGATCCAAATGAATGTATACTTGAACGGTAAAAACTGATGATTATTTATAACTGGTGCCATGTTGATTCTACGTGTGAATATAAATGGATATTTTTCACCTGCTTATATGTGCCCAGAAGGATGATCTTTTATTTATAGCGTGGCGATCTCATGATTGGCATGTTGTTGCGGGCGTTGTTCTCTTCGGTGTCGAGTGTGGAGCTTTTAAGGTGTCATTTCGTTCAGTGGCAGCAGGACTTGTCTCTGTTCAGTGAACCCTGTTGTCACACATTACATTTTTAGTGAGAGACCACACACAAATGCCCCCACAGTTTGGACACCCTCCAAAATACATAAATAAAAACAACACCTAGTTGTGTTGTACACAATAAAACTTGGTAACATTATTTTGGCCAACATGCCTTACTTAAAACGTTCTCTAACAATGATTCTTTATAACGCTTTATAACTTGAACCTCACTGAATGTGAGTAGCTTTTGCAATATAATAATTTATCTTGGCTCTGTAACATCTTATGAACTTATTACTTTGAGTGAAATTGAGGTTACCACGTGGCGCAGAATTTATTTAAAACACATAGTTTTTACTCCATAGAATCTGAGAATACTACTACTTTGAATGAGACATGATTTACGTTTAAAACGTGCCTGAGTAAGTTCCCATTTATATTTGTATAAAGTTTTACTGTCATTGTAGCAAAACTTTATACCACTTAATGACGACACATTGTGAAATAGGTTAAGTGCTCAACCGAATCTCGTTACATCGGTGTTAATGAAAGTGCAAAATTAAATGTATTGTGGTTATTGTACTTTAGGTATTAGAGCCGAGATTCTGACACTCCAATAATCAAGTTTTATTGGTTTATAAAAACTTTACGAATAATTACGTCTTTCACCATGCATGATTCAACAAGTGGGCACGCTTACTCAAGCTTACTAAAAAAACATTTTCTCCTTTAAAAATTTAGTATATAATTAATATAATGAAATCAAAACTTACCGCAGTCATTAAGAAACTTATCTCATATTTAAAAGAAGTCGACGCTAGATTTTCACACCTCTCTCCACCGAAGAGATTTTCTACGAGGTCCTCAGCTAGACTTCGATTTTGAGACAAACCTTAACAGAAAATTTCCGTTCGTTGTCCGTTTGTAAGGAAATTCTCACCAGGACGCAGCACTGTTTTAAAACTGCTGCAAAATCTCAGCAGATGGCGACACGGATCAACAGTGAAAATTCGAAAACGGTAGCCTCTCCTATCCGCGGGTAGAGAGCAGCACTCCTTATTACATTAACTTTTGTACTGTCTTTACCGTCAAAAAAAATGCCAATATACTCGCGCTGAATCATTTGACTCAGCACACACTTTTCAGCCACTTTAAAGACTAATATTGATTAGTGTTAACTTATTTTTTCTTTTTTATGAAGCCGACTCGATCCGGACCCCCCTCAGGCCAAATCCTAGATACGCCACTAATTTTTCTCACCCCTTCAATAAGGGGGGTTAGAGGAAAACCAAGAGCTATATGGTTAGGGTGGAAACCTCTAGTGAGAAAGTAGAAGTATATCCTTATGATAACCGAGTCTTCTTTATAACGAAAGACGTCCTGATAACCTCGGTATTGGAAGAAAACGCACGTGAAGCGAGACCATAAAAGTTTAAAAAGGAGTCTGATTCAAGTATTTGGAAGCAATATCAGACTCACTTCCGGTTCCGGTTGTTGTCATCCACGTTAAAGCAAATTTGGTGTCTATTTATATTTATTATATATAAAAAATAATTATTATAAAGGAAAGTATCCAGTGCTATTTTTTAACATATTACCAGCGTCATTTATCATGAAAGATAAATTTCGAGCTGAAAAATGAAGTCTCAGAAATCTGAGTTGTCGACACTAAATGTAATGCGAACCGGACCCTTATTGTATGTCTGCTTAAATTTGTCGCCCAGAGATATCACTACAACATTCGTTAACGAGAAATTACCCGATATAATTTGCAAAGGGACCAGAAACTGTACTATTTTATTTTTCTCTGAAAGGCTGAAAAAGATTTTAATTTAAGGCAGTTGATGTTGCGTAGTCGCAGCACACTGCCTTCCTTAAGTTTCCAAGTACGTGGGTACAAGCCTGTTAATGTTCCTTCTAAGGTGAGGAAACAGTCGTCAGTCAAATAGACTTTATCTTAAACAGAGCACATGGTTAATGAAGGATCATCAAAACAACTAAATAACAACATTGTTTCTCAGTGTAATACACGTCGTTTCATTTCTCTTAAAACCAAACGTTCGCACATACTACAATGAGCCATCCTCAGTGACTCGACTGAGACAGAGCACAAAGCTTTGCTTTGCTTTGTGGTAACAGGGCGTCTTTGCGCCCGTGGTTTGACTGTAGGGTCCGGGACGTGTCCAATGACTCCCAACAGTGCATAAACATTTCTGAGAGGGTGCCTAAATTGGGAAGGGACACGCCAATACGATTATTCGCTAGATGGCGCCAGAATTTTGGTGAGACACTTTATAATACTTTTGTAGCACTGCGTCTGATGTTCATTCGCCCGTCTCGAACACAGCAGGCAGACGGCCTGAGGCGTCAGTCACTCTCAACGAGGCAGAGAGCCTCCGAGCTGGTGGTAAAGGTGGACAGTACCAAGCAGCGTGCTTGGAGGAAGGCGTTTGACCCTGTTTGTGGGTGAAGGTTCAGAGGCACTGATGATTTGTAGGTAAAGGAAGGAAGACGTCGCTGACGAAGCAAACAGAGTTTCGGATAGCGACCGGACAAGGAAAAACTATATAATAAATGTTGCCAATGGTGCTTTGCCCATGGACGCGGTGAACGAGTTTCAAATGGAGGAAGTAAGGCGGTACGCGGCGAGCAAAATCTACAAACTCACAACAGTGTACCAAAGATGTTGGGAGAAACTGTTATCGTACATCCATAAATTACACACGCAAGCAACGCGTAGTTCACTTGGAGCCGAAGAGGCAGAGTTGATACTCGCTAACAACGGGGAGACGAGCGAATTTATAGAAGAGTTGGATAAGGCCGGAGAGGTGAAAAAAGATTGGAGATTCGTTTATGAGGTTAATCAAGAGTAGTCATATACGAACTACGTAGTCGTAGTGTTAAAAATGAAAAAAGGGAGGCGTGGTCTTATAGGAAAAGTAATTAAAAGCGCGATACCGGTGGACATGTTACCGGTGAAACTGCATCTGCCTGGTTATAGGTTCTGCGGACCAGGAACTAAACTAGAGGAGAGAGTGGCTCGCGGCGAACGTGGAATGAACGAATTGGACGAAGCCTGTCGTAAACACGACATCCCGTACACTAAGTACAAGGACAACGAACGCAGACGTATAGCGGATCGCGTGCTAGCCGGCAAGGCATGGGGACGAGTGAAGGCTTTGAACTCGGGTATCAGCAAAAGAGCGTACGCAGTTGTGGTAGCGGCAGCGATGAAAGCGAAATCGGCGTTAGGCGGCGGACTGTGGTGCGGACGTAAACGTCGTGGTCGCAGCAGAGCGGTCGGCAAGCGGAAAAAGGCAGCGTGTACGAAAAGGAGGAGGACGACGACGGGATCGGGAATTCGACGTCGTAGACGACAGAACGGAGGTAACCGCAAAACGGCTTTGGAACTATATTTGCAACCGTACCGAAAAAACTAATTAAAATACCCGTGCGCCCATTATCCTTCCGGGATCTGAAGCGTACGCAAAAATTTGAACATACCTTATTTCAGAGGCATGTACATGCGGAAGGCTTTACCGCGCTCGCTACCTTGGGAGAACGAAAGCGCTGTCGTAAATCTTGACGATACCGCCGGACCGGGTACGCACTGGGTATACTACAATAAGCGAGGCGACATGGTGCTATACTTCGACGGGATCGGCAAATTACATCCACCAGTCGAGCTGATACGGTATTTCTGATCGAACGCGACCGAACAACCGTAAACAACCGCCGGATACGGTCGTATGCGGTCATTCATGTTTAGAGTTTTTGGCGTCCAACTATCAGTAAACGACAAGATGTCTTCACTTACGGTCACCGTGACCGGTACGGATCCGACCGCTCTCGTTTGTGACTTTCTTCCGGCTCTAGAACTGGGAGACGGTGGACGGTACGCGGGTCTGTTGGACTTCACCACGTACAACTCTATACCGCACGTGGAAAGTGGAAAAAACAACTTTTTTCCTGTACTGAAGGGAACCGATAAAAAATTAGGAGTCATCGAATTACCGACCTGAGCGTATGAAATTAGCGATATCGAAACGTACTTGAGAAAAGAGTTAGGCGACAGAAAATTCGTTCTACGTTCTAATAACAACACGTTGAAACTTTATTGTGAACTTTATTGTTCTTACGAGATAGATTTCGGTACTACACAACACGGGATCGGCGCCATGCTGGGTTTTAGCAAGAAAACCAAGCTAGAAGAGTACAAATTGCACACGTTGGACGCGCCTGTAAACATTAACAAAGCTGAACGTTTTGGAGATAAGGTGTAACGTCGTGCAATTTCGTACAAGGACGGACGAAACGAGCACATTCTACATTCGTTCTAGCCGACGGTCAAACCGGGATTAAAGATAATCGAAACGCCCAGCAACGTCATATACCTTTCAGTGAATGTACAAAGTTTACGTAACATTATAGTGTCCGTACACGAAGTCATCACCGTGCGAATTCACCTAAAACGGATGTAACGATGGGTTTTTACTTCGAGGATACTTTTTCTTCTTCACCGTGATCGTCGTCGCGCGCAAGACCTGTGGTGGACACAAAAGAAGAACGTTTGTTCGGGAAACCCGTCAGTAGACGTTTAGCGTTGAAGCGGTTAACACCGGCGAACCGACGCTATCTGATTTCACTGGGATTCAAAGTCAAGAAAAACAAGTAGCATGGCGGTTAGCGGTATCTTAGCGGTCGATCGAGGTCCGCCGCTCTTCGACGAGACCGTCACGCATTACGAGTATCATAGTCACGCGCCGTACGCATCGTCACGATACCGAAACAAAGATGAAATACGTATACCTATGCTGCAGCAAGACGTCTTCACTCTACCGATGGAAAGTTTCCTGTACATAGAAGGCAAGTTGAGCAAGAAGAACGGAGTGAGCGCTACTGACGAAGTGAACGTGAAACTGGTGAACAACGCGGTCGGATTTCTCTTCGAAGAAATCCCTTACAACTCGCTGGTTCGATTGTACAAGAACGTCGGCATCATGTCCATGCTTAAAGCCATGCTGTCTATCAGCAAACAGGATGTTGATGCGATGAAAAATGCCGGATGGGTGGCACCGAAGACTAACGTGATAAAACCGACGTGGGAAAACGGAGAATTCAACTTTTGCGTACCGTTGAGAAAGCTGATGGGATTCCCCGAAGACTTTACGCTCATCATTTTAAACATGAAACAAGATCTGATACTGTTACGCACCTCCACCGATGTTAACGCTATGGTATCGAGTGCGACTACAGGAGTTAACGCCGATCTCGAACTGACTAAATTCTTGTGGATGACTCCGTATATGCACGTGAACAACGAAATGCTGTTGAAACTGTTGGACTTCATGATGAAGGATCCGCCGCTGTCCATACCGTTTCGGAATTGGGAATTTCACGAGTATCCGGCTTTACCAACGATCAGCAGGCAGACTTGGATGATAAAGACGTCGTCGCATCTGGAGAAGTCGCGTTTCGTTATACTGGCCTTCCAGACCGCAAGAAAGAATGATCTGAACAAACACGCTGACAAATTCGATCACTGCAAGGTGACCAACGCGAGACTCTTTCTGAACGACAAATACTACCCGTACGATAACCTCAACTTGGATATAGACAACGGACGATTCGCACTGGTGTACGACATGTATTATCGTTTTCAATAATCGTACTACCACAGGTCTCAATCCAACGTACTTCTATCGCCGGATGAGTTCAAAGCAAAAGCACCGCTATTTGTCTTCGATTGTAGCAGACAGGACGAGTCGCTCAAGTCTTTACCGGTTGACGTTCGATTAGAATTCGAGTCCGCGGAAAATTTTCCCTGAGAAACCACGGCCTTCTGCATGATACTGCACGATGTGCTTAACGTATATATTCTCCGCTGTCCAACACTGTACACAGACGCACTTAATTTCCACCACTATCACCAGGTAGTTGCCCCCCACCAACAGGAAATTATGGTTTTCTAACGGATGCCGAGTGTTGCATCATACTTCAGTCTTAATTTCCCCTAACTACCATCGGGTAGTTAACCTCCAACAACAGGAAATTTTGGTTTACTAACGGAAGTCGAGACGTATATTCATATCGACGACTGAAACAATTAAAATTATACAAAAATTGCTTTATTCAACATTGTGTAGTGTACGTTTGATCTTACCTAACGCTGTGCATGTTAAAAGGTTCAGTGTTAGGTAACGTGGAGTAGGTCTGTTTCGTTTGTATGTGAAACGGGGAAACCAAGGAAAAAAGCGAAGTGTATCTCGTCTCACCCCCTGGGGCGCTTGGAAGAGACGAGACGACATATTGTTGTTTTAAATATAAGTATTTAACACAATGATGTGTCGAGTAAAAACCGGTTCGTATCTCCTCCATCTATTCCCCTTCCACCACTAACACTATTACTACCAGTGATGCAGTGTAGACAGAGCTCAGTGTTTTATCAACCTTCGAAGGTAACGGTGCACGGTTTTACAGTTATGCAATCGAAGGTAATGGTATTGCTCAGTGCTACATATCAAAATGATATTCGTAGACTAATTTTCAGTAGTTCATGTCCATCCAAACACGGAGAATAGCCTGAGCCCGAGCCGGAGCCTCGCACCGACCAACCCCGAGCATACACCTACACACCAACACACACAACAACACGGGGGGGGGTTACTGAGCTATGAGACACCTCACGATCTTCTGCTGACCAGACAACAACTTAACAATCGGTTTACAAACATGACGTCATCATAAACCGATCAGATGATCATGACGTCATATGACGTAACACAACTGTGACGTCACAACAGCGCTGAGTCAGCAGATCGTTACGTTACTTCCTGGTTCAGTACCCCCTTAACATACTACTGTTAAATGTTTTAGCATGGAAATGTTTAACATGCTTTAACTGTTAAATGCTTAAACAGTGTTGATACATAGAAGGAAGTAGGCGAAGATTGCAAAGGCTTAAATCAATACAATAAATTTAAACTGTACATACGTACAGTAAAACACCTGACATAAGTTTTGACAAAGTTCAGAAAATGATGTCAGATAATTTGTACTAACAAAATCGGTTTTAACGATTTAAAAAATTGTTTTAATCTGTGTCTGTCAGTTGTACATGAGAACAACAATCAATTGTATCTGTTATTCGTTCAATTGTAATTGTAATTTTTTAGATGATGAACTAGGCAAATTGTTTTTAGTATCACTGTTATCGTACGGCATGTAAAACATTTTTTGTGATATAGTTTTCAGAATGCGCTTTGTTGTTAATCGTTTGTTACTTTACACAAAGTTAATTAAGTGGTTTCCTTGCTATTTGGCTACAAAATTTCTCTTAGTTTTGTATTTCATTCATACCATTTTCTGATCCACTGTTAAATGATTGAATTCTTTGTCAGGTATTACAGGCATTACGGATGAGCTTGTCTAGACAAGTTTATACCCTCCTTTAACCTCCTTCTGTCATGTGTCGGTAGTGAATGATGGATGGTTCACCCCAAGTTCTCCCAACAGGTAACACGTTACGCTAAGCACAAAAGTACGTATATTAATGTAAAACAAAAAAATATCGTATACAGAAAATTAACTTATAAATTTACTAATTTATTTAAGGCAGACTACATGAAATCCTTGTGGAGAAGAAAATGAGTGGTTGGTTCTCAAGAATAATAACGTAATAACATGGCTGACTAAAACCTGACTAACTTAATATTTATAACCATATTGGTATTAAATATGTAATTCATAAAAATAACACTTATTTACACATATAAATAACTGTGAGTCTTATTATGTATTATGATTAACAATTCAGACATTACAGTGTATAGTGCAGCGGAAATTTGATTTAGCGATGCTTTCTTAAAATCTGTGTAAATGAGAATATTTGACACTCTCTTGTTACCAACTTCAATCATTCTTTTTATTGTAGGTTACTATTAAGTTATCTGTTTCAATTACTTGCTCATTGATTTTTACGAAATGCTGTTTATGACGCTTTAAGGCATGTATCCTTTTCCTTATCTGTGCAGAGTAAATTATCTATAAATAGTGAAATTAGTTTGAGGGTGGACGATATTTTTTTAGAAATTACCGAACCGAATTCAAGTAAATTATTTTAAACATAAATCTTGCAACATGGAAGTCATGTATAGTTCTCCATACCAATTTTTTATTTTACTACATTTTTATAGTCTACATTTGTTACTAATAAATGTTTGCAAACGAAATACAGTAGAGTCGCGATTATCCGACCTAAACGGCCCGGCCGAAAGTCGGATAAGCAAAAAGGTCGAATAATAAGGAAAGAAATAAAATACTAATATTTACTGACACATAATGTATTTTTACACCAATATAAGTTTTTACAACACATACAATAAAGTTGCAAGATAATAAGTTAGTAGAGGGAAACTAAGGGTTCAAAGCCACAAAGGAATGCCGCATTTCTTAAAAAACAATAAAAAACGATAAAAAACATGATCTAAGAGATGACGCCGCCACCGCTGGACCCGCAGCATCCCAATGGACCACAGCACCGCGAATTTCCGCGAATAAATTTTTTAATTTTTTTAATTTTATTTTTTTATTTTTTTAATTAAATTGATTTGCATATCAAGGGGGTGGGATGAGGTTCAATGGACCACCAGCATCCGTGAATACAATTTTTTATTTTTTTAATAAAGCTGATTTGCATATCTAGGTTTTTTATATTTTTTTAATAAGGTTGATTTGCATATCAGTGGGTGGTGGTGGGTGGGAGGTTCCAACTCGATGCATTATAGTGTATATTAAAATATATGATCAGGTGTACCAACCTTTGCATGAGTTCAAATTTGTCGTGTGTTATAATGTATATTAAATCTATATGATCAGGTGTACCAACCTTTGTATTATTATTATAGTGTATAGATATTTTATATGAGCAGGTTTGTCACTAACATTTTCTGTGGCGGGAGGGGGAAGGGAAATTCAAATATGTGTTATATAGTGTATATATTAAAATATATGATCAGGGTTACCAATCTTACATTATTGTGTATAGAGCAGATCTGCCAACATTTTTTTTTTTCTGTGGTGGGAAATTCAAACTATATGATCATGATTGTTACTCTCTCTCTCTCTCTCTCTCTCTCTCTCACATTTGAATGTAAGTAAAACTATCTCTCTCTCTCTCTCTCTCACTCTCTCTTGTTGTCAAACGTTATGTTCAAACCGTTTCTCCTCTCCCTCTCTCTCTCTCTCTCTCTCACTGTGTACATTGAGTAAATAATTTTAGCTCTCTCTCTCTCTCACTCGTTGTGTATGTCTCTCTCTCGTTGTCAAACGTTATGTTCAAACCGTTTCTCCTCTCTGTGGTCATTACCGCGCATGTATATGAAATTAGAAAGTTTATATTTATTCGGCAAATAGTAACGCCCTCTCACTCACTCTCTCTCTCTCTCTCTCTCTCTCTCTCTCTCTCTCTCTCTCTCTCTCTCTCACTCGTTTCAACTGTGCAATGTTTCATACCGTTTCTCCTCTCTCTCTTACCGTGTACATTGAGTAGTCGGTGTGATGAGTAAATAATTTTAGCTCTCTCTCTCTCTCGTTGTCAAAACGCCGTCTTCATTTTTCAATGTATTAAATAATTAATTAATAGTTTTATAATGCAGTCAGTGTGATTGATCCTTGTTAGAAATATATATATTTGCCAAATATTAACTATGTATGTGTGATGTTGTCAATGAACTACTTACTTGTGTGCGTGTGTGTTGTTAGAGATGACAAATCCATACGTTAACGGCTTAGCAATCTTCAATACGCTCTTCTTCATGTGGTACAATACTTCTGTTTAATGGGTGCAGTTAACACACACATAGGTTCAGTGGTGTATAGCGAAATAAATTAAAATTATACACACACATGAAAACGGTGGTTGAAATTCATACAAATCTTCTGATGTAACAGTTCCCACAAGTAATACAGTTCACAAAAAAAAAATTAATTGTACACATGTTCAGAGGTGTATAGTGAAATAAAATAAAGCCATAATTTGTTTAAATGATTAAATATATTTTAAAATTCACAATATAAAATTCACAATTCATAATTAAATAAATACATTATAAAATTGATATTTTTTCGAAAGTTTATATATAATTGTGTCGTACTTGTAGGAGAAGCAACCTGCAACATAACAATACAACAATATTAAAATCATGTTAAATATCACACACACAGATATAGTTGGCAGAATCAACGCTTTACGCGAGTAACTTCTTAAATTATGTGTCATTCTCTCTCTCTCTCTCTCTCATAAGTTAATGTCCATTCATCAAAACTTTGTAAATTAGAATCTGCACTACATTCAAACACACGCACACACAGTGATAAAAAATTGTTTATTAAAAGTAGTTTGTTACCTTAACGAGGTACTATTTCCACCTGCGCTGTTTGGGTCCTCATGCCTCGAAACACGAGATGTAGGTCGCTGGGGTTTATATGATGGAGTTCTTCATCTGTAAAGACGCCAGCATATCTCTTAGGTAGATATACACGATAGCGGTGCTCACCATCTTCCAACGTTACAAGCACAGACTTCCCCATATCTTGTGTCCACATGCACCATGTTAACGATCGGGTACTGCTTGTTCACTGTTAATTCTGCACACCGTTTGTACTCAATAGCAGAAACTGCATTGAATTTTGTGATAAACGACATTATTAGAAGTGAAGACGTCTGTATCAAACGAGGCGGAACTAAACAATGACTACAAAGAAGACTAGTGGAATGTAATGGTGGTGGTAGTTATCAGGAAATTTTTCATCCCCTGAAGCTTTGCATGTATATACATGCAGAATTATGGCTGTTACATAATATATATATTAGGGAAGCCCACAGAAATAGTTATCGCCTGCAGCCATATACAAGTTTCCTAACGAAATTAACAATGCTATGAGACACTCACATTAAAAATGTTTGTATAACAGAAAAATCATTAATTATCCACTCTCTAAGTGCGTACACATTATGATTTGTACGCTGTGTAGAAGAAGAATTGCAATGTGTAAGACATAACGTACCGGGGAATAGATATGGTATGTTTTTAGGGCAACCAATGTCATCAAGATTTATTATATGATGATGGATTATTTTCGATTCTAAAAAACGTTTTTTCTTAAGACCCTTCACAAACACATATTTATATATGTTCGTATACGTTGTTAACACTGAAACAAGATTGTCGTAAGGTGTCTCTCCTTCACTCCATCTCAGGCCATGATAGTTTGTCGTTAACCAGCAGTTGGTTCTAGTGTATTTCGAATTCGTAACGACTGTAGCAGGCGGGGCGAAAATCCAATGTCTGCATGCAAAACGTGTTACGTCCATAACCGACAACTCCTTTACTATATAATTGCCTTTGTCATCATAAAAGCAGTGAAAGTCAATTATTACAGCAGCGTTTTCCATTATACTATATAAAAAAAAGAAACCACACATTACGAACTAATATGTATAAACACAAAGATCGTTACAATAATGATAATAATACGCAAACTTACGTTTACTGCCGTCCGAACTGAAGAGTGGAGAGAGAATAACTAACGATATCACAGTGAGAATTTTGTTGTTGTTTTTGTTTTTAACAGGTGGTGTAACGTGGAATTTTAGCAGGTGGGGGAGTCGTCGTCGCCGTCGGCAATTAATTTGGCACGTACGCAAGTGTATCACGGCCATTTTCTAGTATATAGCGCTAAGATTTTAATAAAACAATTATCAGTTTTAAATAATAATTTTCGGAAACAACCCACGACTTAAAAAATATAGTTTACCTTGTGGTATGAAATTCAAACTATTACATTGTCTCTCTCTCTCTCTCTCTCACACATTTCTGATTACTATACAACTAATTGCATGTATGTTCAGAGGGTTATAACGAAATAAACCATTGTGTATTCGCTAAATCCTCCTTTCACTTTCTAATTTGACACATGACACTCATTAGCAGCACCACCGCAAGTAATTATGGATTAGAAAGTATTCATTTCCAAAACAAACACCTGCTTTCCCCACCACCAGAGACCAATATATACGCAAGAAATTTAGCGATAATTTCTCATTGACTACTTGCGTGCGCTGATAAATCTATCACTACATTTTTAATAGTTGAAAGACTGTTTGTATTATTGTGCATCTCAGTATACGCAAGTTCCTGTGTGTAGTC
Source organism: Magicicada septendecula (assembly GCA_034769895.1). Classification (NCBI taxonomy): domain Eukaryota; kingdom Metazoa; phylum Arthropoda; class Insecta; order Hemiptera; family Cicadidae; genus Magicicada; species Magicicada septendecula. The sequence goes on from CM068368.1 coordinate 222,017,342, forward strand.
AACATACGCTAGTTTGGTGAGTGAGCATAATTTATTGTATGTACAGATTTTATTTAAACGTAAAAATTATTTGCATTAAAACATTGTTTATTGAATTTAATACATGTATGTGTATGATCAAATTACAATTTGTGAAATATATTCTTACCGTTTTTTTTTATATTACACTTCTAATTGAAGATATATATTTGAATTTAATACATGTGTGTGTATGCGTGCACGTATGATCAAATTACAATTTTCTGAATATATTCTTAACGTACTTTTATTCTTAACGCACTTCTAATTGAAGATATATATTTGAATTTAATACATGTGTGTGTGATCAAATTACAATTTTCTGAAATATATTCTTACTGTACCTTTTATATTACACTTCTAATTGAAGATATATATTTTTAGGTATAACTGAATTTTAGCGGTTTCACACTGACTGCCTGCGTGCGTTGATAAATCTATCACAGCAGTTTTTTAATAGTTGAAAGACTGTTTGTATTATTGTGCGTCTCAGTATACGCAAGTTCCTGTGTAGTCAACATACGCTAGTTTGGTAAGTGTACAGCATAATTTTATCAAGTGCATTATTTATTGATTTAATACATGTATGTGTATGTGTGTGTGTGTGTGTGTGTGATCAAATTTTCAATTTCTGAAATATATTCTTACTGTACTTTTTATATCACACTTCTTTGTATGGAAGTCATCTATAAATATCAGGTCAGTGCGACACAACATGTAACAAACGTAAAATGATTCAACCCAAACGTGTGCACGTCGTATGTGTGTGTGTGTGATTACGTTGCGTGTGTGTGTGTGCGCGCGTTGCGTGTGTGTGTCAAATATTTTCATTCTAAGCATTTTTACTGTTTAATAATAATTACAACCCAACGAAGGATATATAGGTTGATGCTTTATAAGTTTGTGTACATAGGTTGTATATTGTAAGCATGAAATTATTAGTTAAATCTGTTATCTGCTTTTGTATGGAAGTCATCTATAAATATCAGGTCAGTGCGACACAACATGTAACAAACGTAACATGATTCAACCCAAACGTGTGCACGTCGTATGTGTGTGTGTGATTACGTTGCGTGTGCGTCTGTGTGTGTGTGTGCGCGCGCGTTGCGTGTGTGTGTGTGTGTGTGTGTGTGTGTGCGAAAATAAACTTAATTTTCTCGATCTAACAAATAGTTGGTCTAAGCGTACATGTATTATGTAAATCATCTCTTTTTCAGTCATCTACGTAAGTGCATTTGAATTATTTGCGCATGCGCATAACAGCTTTTTTAGTACAGTTGCACACATATCGACACTCACTTGCAACAACGTCTTACTTACCACACGTTCATGTGCTACAAATTGATATATAAAACATTTAAGATACACTAACATAATACCAGCGTTATAACAGTACCTTTTGTTTTTCAGTATTCATTCATTCTCTCTCTCTCTTGAAGATCATGGCTAACCTTCAGCAGGAATGTGGGGAGGAGCAGACTGAACAAGGTAAAAAGTTCAATACGAATTGTCACAGTTAAGAAATTATTTTTTGTAATTATGTAGCATGTAAACTTGCTGATGCGAATTAACGTTTGAGTCATACTATGTCTATTGGTGTGTATGAAAAGTCTCTCTCTTAACATCGTTTAGAAATTGACATGTAGATGAAAATTTTTCATGTTCCTTCATAGGTTTGTCACCTTCTTTCTTATCAACTAATTCAATTCCACAACAAAAGCATTTAACTCTATCGTCTACGAATGACATACTATGCCCACAAACATCGAAATTTCTAGGGTGGAAGTAGAACACTGCAAACGCTAACTCGTCGGGGCTGATAAACGTCACTTCCCAATACTTGAATAATTTTATTCTTTCACTTTCAATACTAAAATCAGGAGTAGCCGACATCTTCACGGTTTGTAATAAACTGACATATTACCCCGACGAGTGTTATTTATTTACTACAAACATGAATTTGTGTGTACGTTATTTATCATTCCTATTGGTTAATAATACTCATGTTTCTATTGTTTCAGTTGTGACTCGGTTTTATATCGAGAGGAACAGTAGTGTCCGAGGGTGCATCACAACCTTCGACTACATTCCAGTGAACGTCAACGAGTCGGATCATGACGTAGTATTCGTAATGACTGAGGCACGTCCTTTATTGCTTGAGGATATTCAGGCAGAGCAGACACGTTTACGCAATATCAAGTGGCATATTGCGTGCAGGATACGTTTTACCAAAACCGTGGTAGATGGTGACAGTGGTGAGGAAAAAGAGGTAACGAAAGACGCCGTCTTCCACGGACGTTGTCGCACGTTGCTCACGGACGACAGCGACGAGTTGAATTGTCTACTCGATGAATCCTACGATAAAATCTTCTATAGCATATCTAATTTTACCCGTGACGGGAGCGGATGGTCGGTGGATGCTGTACTGAAGCTGGAACTGGTTGTTGGACGGTACCAGCCTCTAGCAGCGTCCTCCTACCTTCCAACCCCGCGAAAACTCTCACACACCAGGGCAGTAGTCAACATCAAGAACCCCCACGATGAAATGTGTTTTCTGTAGTCTGTTCTAGCCCACATACACCCTCAAGAACAACATAGAGACCGTGCTTCAAAATACATCCCCTTCATAAACACATTAAATATGTCCGGTATCGAGTACCCTGTTTCGTTAAAGTCCATTTCCAAATTTGAAGCACAGAATCCTAACATTTCTATAAACGTTTTCGGCTATGATATAGAAGACAATATCAGAAACGAATCAAAAAATGAGGTTTACCCTCTGAGAAATACCTCGAATAAGGACAGGTCGCATCACATTAATCTTTTGCTTCTGACCGATACAAATAGCCGAAAACGTTACTGTCTTATCAGTAACATGAGTAGATTGTTATCATCCCTTACAAAATGTAGCAATAAATCATTTTACTGTGACTACTGCCTGCATCGTTTCACCACAGAACATGGTCTGTCCGATCATCTCCCTTACTGCACACCTTGGGGCGAGCAGAAAACCAAAATGCCCACGGAGGAGGAGAAGTTTATGTCCTTTAAAAATTTCACGCACTGTCTTAAAGTACACTTCACCGTCTACGCCGACTTCGAGTCCCTCATCACTCCGCTTCAATCGTGTTCACCTGGTAACAACGTCCCGACGACAGTGCACGAGTTAGGTGAATTCTACTCCGTCGATAGCAGCGGTGCCCGTCAGAAAATAACTTCTCCTCCTGTATCGTCCACATCATACGAAGCGATGCATATTCCGTCAGGTTTCTCCTATGCTATCGTCGATCACACGCACAGCCTTTGGAGAGAGGCTAAAGTTTATCGGGGTGAAAACGTTGTAGACACGTTCTTCTCGTGGTTGATGAAAGACGCCGAGGATATGATGAAGGTAGTACGACATAACGTACAATTAATTATGTCCGATGATGACAATGTTGCGTTCACTAACGCCGCCGTTTGTCATTTGTGTGAGCGCCCTTTGACAGACGATGACAAGGTACGCAATCATTGTCATCTTACGGGGAAATTCTTGGGAGCAGCCCATAATAGCTGTAATCTGAGCTACAAGATGCCTCGTCATATCCCCGTCTTCTTTCACAACCTTCGTGGCTACGACTGTCACCATTTAATGCAGGGTTTGGGGAAATATAAGGACGAACGCGTATCCTGCATTGCGACATCCAGTGAGCGTTACGTGTCGTTCTCCCTGGGTCCCTTGCGTTTCGTAGACACCTTTCAATTTCTTAATCGCTCTCTGGACACACTCGTTACCAATCTGTCCGCGTCCGGGAGCCAATTTCCTTTGCTTAGAGAGGAAATGCTTAGACGGGGTTTCGATGAACAGACCAATCTGCTCGTACGCAAGGGGGTATACCCATACGCGTACGTTGACAGTATTGATCGGTTCAACGAAACAAGTCTACCCGCTCGTGAACACTTTGATAACCGATTGATGGAATCATCTATTTCGGACGCAGATTACGAGCACGCGCAAAACGTGTGGAGTGCATTCAATCTGCGTACGTTTGGAGATTACCATGATTTGTATTTGTTGACAGACGTAATGCTGCTGGCCGATGTCTATGAAAGTTTTCGAGACATGGCCTTACGCGATTACTGCTTGGACCCATGTCATTTTTACTTGCTTCCCGGACTCGCTTGGAACGCGATGCTAAAAATGACCGGGGTCGAATTAGAGCTGTTGACAGAAATAAATCTACATCTGTTCGTCGAGTCTGGGATTCGCGGAGGCTGCGCGATGATATCCAACCGTCATGCAGTCGCTAACAATCCTTTGATTCCAGATCAGTACGATGTTTCGAAACCGACCTCCTTCATTCTGTATACGGACTGTAACAATTTATATGGTGCAGCCATGTCGCAACCACTCCCTTACGCAGACTTCCGATGGCTCGATCGTAACGAAATCGAGTCCTTGGACGTACGTAATGTGAGTGATGATTCCGACATCGGGTACATCCTTGAAGTCGACCTACACTATCCTAATACCTTACACGACCTGCATTCGGACTACCCGCTTGCACCTGTGCGCCAGCGCGCAACACATGATATCCTTTCTCCCTTTTCCAAACGTTTACACGAGAGTATATACAGATCATCGTATAACGAATCAGGGTCATCCGTAGAGAAGTTGTTAACAACTTTGGAGGACAAACAAAATTACGTTCTCCATTATCGAAATTTGAAATTGTATTTAAGTCTTGGTTTAGAGCTGAAAGCGACTCATAGGGTGTTGTGTTTTAAGCAAAGCGCTTGGTTGAAACCCTTTATCGATTTCAACACCCGCAAGAGGCAAGCAGCCGTCAACAGCTTTGAAAAAGACCTTTTCAAACTGATGAACAACGCCGTATACGGTAAGTCGCTGGAGAACGTACGGAAACATATAGACTTTCAACTAGTCTCAGATGAACGACGGCTTCAAAAACTAGTTTCCACACCTAGGCTAAAACGTATGATTCGTTATACGAACGATTTGGTGGGGCTTTCACTCCGTAAAAAATCCATCGTTCTTTCTCGTCCCGTGTATGTCGGCTTCACGGTGCTTGACGTTAGCAAAACAATAATGTACGACTTTCATTATCGTTATGCTGTCGCCAAGTACGGCCGCAACGTTAGATTGTTAATGACTGATACAGACAGTCTGATGTATAATATTCAAACATCCGACTTGTATGCAGATATGAAGAAGGACTTGCACGTTTTTGACACCTCGGATTACCCTACGTCTCATCCTTGTTATAGCCTTAAGAACAAAAAGGTTGTCGGGCTGTTCAAGGATGAAACGTTTGGTCGTCCTATTAGAGAATTCGTAGGTCTCAGAGCGAAATGTTATTCGTTCCTTGTGGCCCACGAAGATCCCAGCAATGAGTGTCAAAAACGTGTGTGTAAAGGTGTACCTCGAGTTGCTATTAAGAGGAGTCTGCGACACGATATGTATCGCAAGTGTCTCACTGATCATTGTCGGTTTTCTGTCAGTGCGCTGTGTTTACGTAGCGATCATCATACGCTGTACACGATGCGCGTAAATAAGCAAGCGTTGTCACCGTATGATGATAAGCGCTATATACTAGACAATGGCTGTGATACACTTGCGTACGGTCATTATCGGATACGTGCCGACGGCGATGACGACTCTGCTCCCCCACCTGCTAAAATTCCACGTTACACCACCTGTTAAAAACAAAAAAACAAAAAAAAAATTCTCACTGTGATATCAATAGTTATTGTCTCTCCATACTTCAGTTCGGACGGCAGTAAATGTAAGTTTATGTATTATTATTATTATTATTATTATTATTATTATTGTAACGATATTTGTGTTTATACATATTAGTTCGTAATGTGTGGTTTCTTTTTTTCAGGCGATAACTATTTCTAGTAGTCTGTGGGCTTTCCTACTATATATATATTTTGTAACAGCACTAATTCTGCATGTATCTCGTTAAGGTAACAACCTACATTACTAATTTTTTTATCACTGTGTGTGCGTGTGTTTGAATGTAGTGCAGATTCTAATTTACAAAGTTTTGATGAATGGACATTAACTTATGAGAGAGAGAGAGAATGACACATAATTTAAGAAGTTACTCGCGTAAAGCGTTGATTCTGCTAACTATATCTGTGTGTGTGATATTTAACATGATTTTAATATTGTTGTATTGTTATGTTGCAGGTTGCTTCTCCTACAAGTACGACACATCTTCTTCTATATCTATAAAAATGAATGTTTGTTTCTTTCTTTGTCCCGTATGCGTTCCTATACCATTCATCCGATTGCGATGAAACTTCGGTGAGTTGTTGTGCGCACGCCCGCGAAGGTTTATACATTTTTTCGATGGGGTCCTTTGGGGGTTCTTGGGGTCTTCCACATCTCCTCCTAAACCACTGGACCGATTTCAACCAACCTTGGCACAAATATTTTATGCAACGGGAGAACCGACATAGGCTAGGTGTTTTTTTGATGGGGTCCTTTGGAGGGTCCTTTGGGGTCTTCCACATCTCCTCCTAAACCACTGGACCGATTTCAACCAAACTTGGCACAAATATTTTACGCAACGGGAGAACCAACATAGGATAGGTGTTTTTTTCGACGGGGTCCATTGGGGGGTCTTTGGGGTCTTCTACATCTCCTCCTAAACCACTGGACTGATTTCAACCAAACTTGGCACAAATATTTTACGCAACGGGAGAACCAACATAGGATATGTGTTTTTTCGATATGATACTTCGGGGGGTCCTTTTGGGGGTCCTTTGGGGTCTTCCACATCTCCTCCTAAACCACTGGACCGATTTCAACCAAACTTGGCACAAAATATTTTACGCAAAGGGAGAACCAACATAGGATAGGTGTTTTTTCGATGGGGTTCTTTTGGGGGTTCTTTGGGGTCTTCCACATCTCCTCCTAAACCACTGGACCGATTTCAACCAAACTTGGCACAAATATTTTACGCAACGGGAGAACCAACATAGGACAGGTGTTTTTTTTCGATACGATCCTCTGGGGGGTCCTTTGGAGTCTTAAAAAACTAACTTATTAGATCTGGTTACTATGGCAACCCAATGGAATAGATTCTGTTCTAAATATATTATCGCATTAAATTGAAGACCACGCGAACGAAGTCTTTATATATTATATATATACAAACACTTTCTTTCATTGAGTGGCATTGCAACGCATGCCGGGTACTCGCTAGTTATATATAAACTTTCGAAAAAATATCAATTTTATAATGTATTTATTTAATTATGAATTGTGAATTTTATATTGTGAATTTTAAAATATATTTAATCATTTAAACAAATTATGGCTTTATTTTATTTCACTATACACCTCTGAACATGTGTACAATTAATTTTTTTTTTTGTGAACTGTATTACTTGTGGGAACTGTTACATCAGAAGATTTGTATGAATTTCAACCACCGTTTTCATGTGTGTGTATAATTTTAATTTATTTCGCTATACTCCACTGAACCTATGTGTGTGTAAACTGCACCCATTAAACAGAAGTATTGTACCACATGAAGAAGAGCGTATTGAAGATTGCTAAGCCGTTAACGTATGGATTTGTCATCTGTAACAACACACACGCACACAGGTAAGTAGTTCATTGACAACAACACACATACATAGTTAATATTTGGCAAATATATATATTTCTAATAAGGATCAATCACACTGACTGCATTATAAAACTATTAATTAATTATTTAATACATTGAAAAATGAAGACGGCGTTTTGACAACGAGAGAGAGAGAGAGAGAGGTAAAATTATTTACTCATTACACCGACTACTCAATGTACACGGTAAGAGAGAGAGGAGAAACGGTATGAAACATTGCACAGTTGAAACGAGTGAGAGAGAGAGAGAGAGGGCGTTACTATTTGCCGAATAAATATAAACTTTCTAATTTCATATACATGCGCGGTAATGACCACAGAGAGGAGAAACGGTTTGAACATAACGTTTGACAACGAGAGAGAGACATACACAACGAGTGAGAGAGAGAGAGAGCTAAAATTATTTACTCAATGTACACAGTGAGAGAGAGAGAGAGAGGGAGAGGAGAAACGGTTTGAACATAACGTTTGACAACAAGAGAGAGTGAGAGAGAGAGAGAGAGAGAGATAGTTTTACTTACATTCAAATGTGAGAGAGAGAGAGAGAGAGAGAGAGAGAGAGAGAGAGAGAGAGAGAGAGAGAGAGTAACAATCATGATCATATAGTTTGAATTTCCCACCACAGAAGAGAAAAAAGTGTTGGCAGATCTGCTCTATACACAATAATGTAAGATTGGTAACCCTGATCATATATTTTAATATATACACTATATAACACATATTTGAATTTCCCTCCCCCCCGCCACAGAAAATGTTAGTGACAAACCTGCTCATATAAAATATCTATACACTATAATAATAATACAAAGGTTGGTACACCTGATCATATAGATTTAATATACACTATAACACACGACAAATTTGAACTCATGCAAAGGTTGGTACACCTGATCATATATTTTAATATACACTATAATGCATCGAGTTGGAACCTCCCACCCACCACCACCCACTGATATGCAAATCAACCTTATTAAAAAAATAAAAAAACCTAGATATGCAAATCAGCTTTATTAAAAAAAATAAAAAATTATATTCACGGATGCTGGTGGTCCATTGAACCTCATCCCACCCCCTTGATATGCAAATCAATTTAATAAAAAAAATAAAAAAATTTATTCGCGGAAATTCGCGGTGCTGTGGTCCATTGGGATGCTGCGGGTCCAGCGGTGGCGGCGTCATCTCTTAGATCATGTTTTTTATCGTTTTTTATTGTTTTTTAAGAAAGGCGGCATTCCTTTGTGGCTTTGAACCCTTAGTTTCCCTCTACTTAAGTTAATACATAACAGATTATGTATGTTTAAAAAACCTGTTGATATTTGGTTGCTTACCTGCCGAATTACGTCTTCTCGCCGCCATGTCTCGTAGCCGCTGAAGTAGCAGGACGTCAGTGCTTGTCGAATCTCTATGTTGCTCCACGTGCTTCAATGGTGTTTGAAGGGTTTGAAATCCTTCGTTGTAGGTAATCTTAGTTTCAGATTCATTGTTACTATTTTCGTCTTCTTCTGCGTTGTTATTAGTGCCCTTGACAATGTTGACGATATCTTCATCAGTCACTTCATACTCTTGATCTAGGGTAAACCTTTCGTTGACGTCTTCAACTGTCGCGTCTTCGCATCCAGGAATTTGTTTTAACAAAGGCAACACACTTTCATTATCTTCTGAGGCGGATTCTTCACTATGAGGTTTCTCACCCAATAAAACATTCCACGATTTAGCAATTGTTCCTGCACCAACACTTTCCCAGGATTGTGCAACCAAATAAGCTACGTATTTAAGATTTATCTTGCGCAATTTCTCAATCATGTTCTCTCCTTGGTCAATTGAGTAAATCAGAGAAGACAAAAGCTGTCTGCGGTAGTTTCTTTCATAGTTTCCAGTACACCTTGGTCCATTGGCTGACAGATGGACGTAACATTAGGAAGTAAAAACATCGTCTTGATCTCTCCGTCTCTAAGTTCGTCTTCACTTGGATGAGTGGTGGCGTTGTCCAATAACAAAATTCTTGTTGTCCAATTGGCTTTTCTTGCCAATTGCTTTTTTCCAAGAATTTTTCCACCTTTGGTACAAATTCACCAAAAAAACAGTTCTTAAAAATATCTGAGCTCATCCATGCACTCTTTTGGTTTGAATATTTTACTGGCAACACATTTTTAGAAACCTGTTTGAAAGCTCTAGGATTCTTTAATTTCCCAATCAATAGAAGTTTCATCTTTAGATTGACAGTAGCATTACTACAAGTAAGAATTGTGACACTTTCCTTACTTCGTTTATGACCAGGGACTGCTGTTTCTGCCTTAGCTGCAAGGGGTTTGTTTGGAAGAAGCTTATAATTAAGGCCAGTTTCGTCGCAATTAAATATTTGATCACCAGTCAATCCTTCTATATCAACCCATGAGTGTAACCTTTGCTTAAAGAATTCTAAACTGTCACAATCAGCAGATAGTTTCTCACCGCAAATATTAAGTTGGCGAACTCCGTACCTCTTCTTCCACCGATCGAGCCATCCAACACTTGCTGTGAAATTAGGGTCTCCTTCCTTAAATTCTTCACGAAACTTCAATGCCTTTTGCTGCAACATTGGCCCAGATATTGGCACATCATCGCCTCTTTTTTGCACGAACCAAAGATATAACGCTTCACTAACCTTTTCGTATTCACACTTTTTCATACTTTTTCTTCCTTGCAAAACTTTGTCAGTCACTCTTTCAGAACACCATTTCTCAATTTGCGATCGGTTCCTCTTCTAGTCGCCAACAGTAACATGCCCAACACCACAGTCTTGCGCCACTTTTAATAATGTTTCACCTTTGTCTATTCTTTTTAAAGCCTTTAGTTTTTCCTCCATAGCCACGACCTGTTATCACTAGCGAGGCTCTGACGACCGAGTGACTCCCGGTATAAGGAGTCTCCCTTCTACCAAGTGCCAACGGCCTCCATGGAGGGCGGATGAGCGGGTAGAGGTTCTGGGCACCCTCTTGCCCTTAGGGTGGAAAACTGCCCCTAAAAGCGGATGAGCCACTAGTTAGCCAACGGTATAGGATGCAGAGGCAAGGGAACCCTTTGCATTAAGGATCCTTTGGATATCCCAAATTAAAAAAGATGATGGAAAAGGATGAAATATTTGAAAAGTTTACGGGACAGGGGCACGGATCCCCAGAACCGGTACGTGAGGTGAGTGTGCGAGTGGGCTCCCACGGACCGTCAGCCAACGACCGCTCTGCATCGATGGTAGAATCCCAGGCCACGGTGCTGGATAATGCGACTGGATTGAATGAAGCAGGCAAGAACAAAGAAAGTCCATTTTCAAAGAGCCGTAAAACTGCTAGATCACCAGTGAAAGCAGTTAAAACAGCAAATAAAGAAACTTTCTATAGTGCTTGGCAACAAGCAGAGAAAGAGAAGATGGAACTTCAGAAGATGTGCCAACAAATGCAGCAACAGATTTGTACAAGAATTGCAGCTAGAACTAGCTGAGATAAGAAAGAATGAGCAGGCTAAACATGAAAACCAGATTAGTAACAGTAAATCGCAAGCCATATATTACACTGATGAGGAGGAACTGGAAAGGGAGACAGGATGGATAGGACATAGAAGGCACAAAAGAAAGAAAAGGAATACACCAGGAAACTCCCCACAGCAGGATCCACAGATCCCACAGCATAATACTAAGAAAATGAGACAGAGACCGCCACCGATCATTATAGATAAGAAAGAAAATTATGAGCAGGTATATAACTTGCTAGCTACAAATGGAATTATAGTGAAATCAAGACTACTGGCGTCTAAAGAAATTAAAATTAACCTGGAAGAGGCGGAGGCATACAGAGGAGTCACGCATTTATTAAATGATAAAGGAATATGCTGGCACTCATTTGAAAACAAACTTGACCGCCCTATCAGAGTGATAGGAAAAGGAATAAGTCCTTCATTTGGTACTGAAATGATACTGAACGACCTTTACCAAAGAAACTACAGAATTATTAGTGTTGAAAACATATTGAAGAAATCAGTTAGCGAAAACTTAAAAAAAAACTTAAAAAAAACATCAAGCTACCGGTCCATATGCTGAGATTCAGCAAAGAAGAAGATGTTAATAGAATATGCGAAATATAAGACATACTGGGAATGAGAGTAGAGATACAATCTGTGAGGAGACCTAAATTGATTCCCCAGTGCAAAAGATGCCAAGAATTTGGACACACGCAAAAATATTGTCATAAATTACCAAAATGTGTAAAATGTGCTGGGGAACATTTTACGCAAAAATGTTCTAAACAGCACAATCCTACACCATTATGTACTTATTGCGGTGAAAAACACCCTGCAAACTACAGAGGATGTAGAATAGCTAAAACTTTACAGAAAATTAGAGAACAAACCATAGGAAAGAAAGAAGGAGCAGTTAAAGAAAGAGTACCTGCAAACCAACAGCAGAATAGGAAGAAGACGTAGCTAAAGGAAAGACGACCACAAAGCAAAACGAGACCCAAAAAGGGCTCCTGCTGTTTCGAAGGAAGAAGTGCTTAAGAACAGTGCAAAACTGAAGCAAACTTGGAGTAGCGTGGTTAAGCAAAATAATAAGTTACAATCCAGTAATATCGAAGAAATGTTGTTGAATATAATGGCACACCTCGACAGGCAAGAGAAAAGCCTGGAGAACTTTAAAAAAGATGTCATGGTTATACTGTCGAAATTGGAGAGCAGTACTAAAAAAGCTGCATCAGGGCGAAGAGATGGTTCAAGATATTAAAATAGTAACGTGGAACGCCAATGGGCTTCTGCAGCATCGTAATGAACTGCAGATGTTCCTGGACATTAAAAAAATAGACATATGTCTTGTCTCAGAAACACATTTCACTAATGAAAGTTAAATTAAGTTGAAGGGTTATTGTGTGTATCATACAATACACCCTTCCAGTACTGCTAGAGGAGGAAGTGCAGTAATAATAAGAAAAAATATACAACACTTTGAAGATATTTCGATCAATACAGAAAAAATGCAAGTCACTGCAGTCACTATTAAATGCAAAACTCAAACTCGTAAGTAGCAGCCGTATACTGTCCACCAAGGTATAATCTCAAGCAAGAAGACTACACATTCCTCCTACAGAGTCTTGGAGAGAGGTTTATACTTGGAGGCGATTTTAATGCTAAACATACGTACTGGGGATCCAGACTAATTACCTCCAAGGGGAGAGAGCTATTCGTAGCGGCTAAAAAATTCAACTGCGAATTCCATACAACTGGAAAACCATCTTACTGGCCGACAGATGTTAATAAAATACCTGATCTCCTGGACTTTTTTATCACCAGGAAAATCTCGCAAAATTACATTAAAATAGAAGAAGGGTTGGAACTAGCTGCTGGCCACTCTTCAGTATTACTGACCGTGAGCGACAAAGTAATAATGAAAGAAGACAATCCTACTCTAGTCAATAGAACTACTTATTGGATAGGCTTCCAAGACGATCTGAGTTCAAAAATACAGTTGAACGTCAGACTGAGAACAACGGAGGAGCTAGATAGAGAAGCTGAAGCATTTATAAAAGATATTCAGCATGCCGCCTAGGCAAATACAAGAATAATTACAAGGATAATAGCTGGAAATAATTATCCAACTGAATTAAGAGAAATGGTTTCAGAAAAACGAAGAATACGAAAAAGATGGCAACAATATAGAGTACCTAGAGACAAAACTAGACTAAATCAAATATCCCAGCATTTGAAAAGAGAAATACAAAAAATAAAAACCGAGTCAATTAACTAATACTTAAGGGAGCTTTCATATGGGAGTGACACGGATTATTCTCTGTGGAAGGCTGCGAAAGGGTTAAAAAGGCCAATGATGCAGATCCGCCACTCAGACAGCTTGATGGCACATGGGTCAGAAGCAACCAGGAAAAAGCCAACCTCTTTGCAGATCATTTGGAGAATACCTTTCAGCCATATGATATGAACACTGACGAGGATTTTTCAGTGATTGGAGAAAGCCCATCAATTGAAATAAGTGCTGTAACACCAAAAGAGGTTGAATTAGAAATTAAAACAAATTTAAACAAAAAAAGCTCCGGGATATGATCTCATAACAGGAGAAATCTTGAAAAAATTGCCTAGAAAAGGAATAGTAAAATTAACTAACTTGGTGAATGCATCCTTTCGACTCAAGTATGTCCCAATGTGCTGGAAGGTAGCGGAAGTTATTATGATTCCTAAACCGTGCAAACAAGTGAATGTAGTAAGATCATATAGACCGATTTCACTATTACCGGTGATATCCAAACTGTACGAAAAGCTCCTGTTGAAGAGATTGAAACCTATCATAGAAGGAAAATGCATAATTCCACTACACCAATTTGGCTTTAGAAATAAGCACGGGTCTATAGATCAGGTGCATAGAATTACTAACTTAATAGAGAAGGCGTTAGAAGAAAACAAAATTTGTTCTGCTGTATTCCTGGATGTTGCACAGGCTTTTGATAAAGTTTGGCACCAAGGACTAGAATACAAACTAAAGCAACTCCTTCCAAAACAGTATAGCTCACTTCTAAAGTCATACATTAGCGGAAGAATGTTCCCAGTGAAAAGTGAAGATCAATACTCATAATTGAGACCAATCGAGGCTGGTGTTCCACAGGGCAGTTTTCTGGGTCCGCTGCTGTATTTGATATACACCTGTGATATACCACAAACAGAAGAAACAACGATTGCTACATTTGCGGATGACACAGGTGTCTTGGCAGTCGGGAGTAATGAGCTGGAGGCTAGTAATAATTTGCAGGAAGCAATAGAAAAGATTAGTGCATGGACAAAACCCTGGAGCATTAAATTTAATCAGTTCATGTCAACTTTACCAATAGAAAAACTGAACAAATACCAATCGTTTTAAATAATCATACTATTCCGTATGTAAACACAGCAAAGTATCTAGGCATGAACCTAGATGCTAAGCTTAGATGGAAAGAGCACATTAAAAAAAACGTGAGGAACTGAATCTCAAATTTAAAAAAATGTATTGGCTCCTTGGTGCAAACTACGAGCTTGCAATACATAATAAAATTATGCTGTATAAGCAGGTGCTCAAACCAGTTTGGACCTATGGAATCCAGCTGTGGGGGTGTGCCAGTGCGAGTAACGTTGAAATCATACAACGATTTCAAAATAAAGTACTGAGAAATATTGTTAATGCCCCTTGGTACATAAGGAATAGTGGCCTGCACAGAGACCTGGGTGTGGAAGTGGTTGCTGACGAGATTAGGAAATTTGCACAGAAGCATGAAGACCGGCTTCATAACCACGTTAACGTAGAGGTAATTCAGCTGCTTGACCAACATGGGATATTGAGAAGGCTCAAGAGGATCAAACCTTTTGACCTGGTTTAGTGTGGTGTGTGTAAAGCAGACTACAGTGTGAAGTGTTGTGTATGTGTATGTTTTCACCATTAGAGTAATCTGAGGGATACCAGTGGGTAAACCCAGTAAATAGACATTTAGTTTTAAGATATTGATAGAGTCAAATTGCTCGTTAATCTATCTAAGATTAGTTGCAATGTAAAATTAATAATAATAAAAAAAAAAAATAGCTACGACAACCTTTCTCCTTTTCGAAGCCATCACTACAGACACTGTACCACACGACTTTGGATAAACGAAACGAGCGAAACAAGTTAAGACAGATGAGAAACGAACTGATAGGTACGCAGTCGCTATTGACACTGATGGGTTGTTTACAGGTTAGGCCTGATGACTCATGGTGAAAGGAGCGTCATGTGACTCAGCGGTCATTCACTTATTAATCCTATTAGTCACGGGTGACTGACGACACTCAAAAATGAAACTTTCCAGCCGATTGTGTACTGTACTACCTTGAGAATTCTAAGAATTCTTCTCGGTAGCACGTGTAAAATGATAACTGACCGTTCCGTAAGTTTTAATTTTTTAAGTAAGGGTGGTGTCGGATAATTCAGAATGTCGAATAATCGAAGGTCGAATAATCGCGACCTATGGTACCAGTAATATTATAATATGTAATTTCTTAATTTTCATTTAACAAATATTCTTAAAGCGTTTGCTGGACATGCTTTCATAAAAAAATCTACACATTTACATTTAATAAGTACTTTTTCGCTGGACGAACCTTCATTTTTGCTCTTTTGTCCCCTTTTAATTGTAAAGGCGAGGCGACTGACGATCTTCTTGCTCCGGGCGTCACTAGCTACACCACTGTGTGAAGTACATTGCATTAATTCGGTGTATACAGAAGCAAGAAGCTTACACATTTCACCAGTTCTTCACACCACCGTTCAGAAGCCACCGCGCTCTTGGTGACTACGATATACCAGAAGTTACGTTTGTAATTAACTATGTCTTAGTGACGCTTATTTATTGAATATTTTGAATATCTGTAAATATATAAATTCACATTCATATCTGGAGACACAATTACTACTGTCTTTGTGATCTAGTATTGTGTGAATGTAACTAATAGCTACTTAAAACCGTAGTGTTCTCACAATTTTTTTCTATCATCAGAAAAACTTTGGCGTCCTATATTTCAATCGATAATTATGTATGAATATAAAGGGTGTCCCATAAAGTACGCAAGATTTAATAATGTTGTAAAAACTTTTATTTATTGAAAATTGTCAGATGTTTTAATGTTAATACAAAGTACACTTACTGCGGTTAAATGTGGAACACAATATCAGACAAATGCCCCCCGCGACTCTGCTGGCACACTGTTGTCCGTCGATCGAAATTTTCGATGACCTTTTTGCACAATTCCGGCTCAACCTCACCAATAACTCGTTGAATCTGTTCCTTGAGTTGAAAAATTGTTCGTGGATTGCGGACATAAGCGCGTGATTTCACATATCCCCAAAGGAAGGAGTCGCATGGTGTTAAATCACAAGACCTCGGTGGCCAGTTCTGATCGCCGTTGCGTGAAATAAGACGTGGAGGAAACTTTTCAGATAACAAAGCAATTGTTTCGCGGGCAGTATGACTGGTTGCGCCGTCCTGCTGAAACCACATATCTTCGAATTCCATACCTTCCAGTTGAGGCCACAAAAACTCCATTATCATGTTTCGGTAACGTTCGCCAGTCACTGTTACTGCATCTCCAGCCTCATTCTCAAAGAAATACGGCCCAATCACGCCACCAGCCCAAAACCCGCATCAAACAGTTGCTCTTTGTGTATGCAAAGGCTTCTCGTGAACGATACGAGAGTTCTCTGTACCCCAAAGCCGACTATTTTGTTTATTTACGTACCCGTTGAGGTGGAAGTGTGCCTCATCGCTAAAGATGATTTTGTGGGAAAAATCACCGTCCGTTTCACGTTTACCCAATATCCAACTGACGAATTCTCGGCGCTTCAAATGGTCACACGGTTTGAGTTCTTGTGTTAGTTGGATTTTGTAGGCATTCAGATGAAGATCGTTTTTTAGAATTCGCTGCATTGTGCTTCTTGGAATGGCCAGTTGTTGTGATCGACGGCGAATTGATTTCCCTGGACTCACATCGATACTATCTCTCACTACCGCGACGTTTTCAATAGAACGGGTAGCGCGAGGACGTCCAGACGATTTAACGTCTAATAACGAAGCTGTTTCTTCGAATTTTTTAATCAATCTCTGCACAGTTGACACATTAGGTGCTTTTCGTCGTCCAAAAATTCCACGCAATTTACGAACGGTTTCCGCATAACATTCACCGTTCTTATAATGTGTTTTCACAATAACAACGCGCTGTTCTTTCGTGTAACGCTCCATGACGACTAATGGCGAGTAAACGGCAACAACAATACAACAGTTGCAGTGCTACCAACCTAACAAGACGACAGTGGCGCGTAATTCAAATATTGCGTACATTATGGGACATGATAGTTATCATCAGAAATGTTTTCTAACGGATTAAGATTTCGTTCTGTTAATACAGCTTCGGTAATGACGACATATTTAGACATTTACCCTACTCTACTTAACGGAGGAAGAACAGAGTAAATTTAAGGAAATTATCAACCTGTAGGCCTATATAACTTTGGCCCTTAACAAACTTTTACGGTTATATATGATTGTTGCCAGAAATAAAGCGAAAAACGTTATCTCCAGATTATATTAAATTATACACACGAATAAATATAAATTTTTTTGAGAATATTAATTAATTAAAAATCTTCCTAAAACCATTAAATAACAGTTGTTTCCATTTTTTTTTTAACTCTAAAGTTAAGGACAAATAACATTTTTTATAGGAAGCTGATAACATCTTAAGTGATAAATATCGTCTATCATATAAGTGTCTGAAAGTACATGATACCTTTAAGTATCATGTGCTTTTACACACATTTAGGCACATGTAACTATAAGCAGCAATTGCTTACACCTGGAACACCTGTTCCAGAACAGTGCCATCTATAACAACAATTATTGCTCGTATGGGATTAGTTCAATGAAAATCCGTCAACTTGGTCTTCAACGTGGAGATATGTAATTCAAAATTCTTGCAGATTCGACTCATTGAGTGTACAGCCAATTGCAAACATCTTTCCGAGTCCGACAGGATAACCTGGTCACCAGCAAACAACAACGTGTCAACTGCAGAGTTACCACCATAAAATGCTCTAGAAGTTTAGGACATAATCTATGTATAAATCAAAACGAGAAAGTGATAATGTGCACACTTGTCGTACTCCACAATTGATAACCTCCCTCTGTTAAAAGTTATTTTCCACGTAAAGACTTTGTTTGGCTCTAAAGACGCAGGCCTCAGTTTCCGTATGTTTTACGTCTCGTTACCAGTGCTTCTAATAGCTTTGTATATTACTCCGTTCTTGATTTACATTATTACTGGTGGGTGTTATTAAGCAAACTGACTAAGCCGAGTCTGGTACTGGTGTAGAATACTATCATTATGGAATATTTAATTGATAAAGTTGTGTTAGTGGTTATAATCAGAAACAGAAATTACACTGTTGCACACCAATATAGAAAAAATCCCCGATTAGTTGTTTCAAGGTTCACAGGTCATCGTCAGATCGGAAGTATAGGCATACAATTAGCATAGGTTTGGTATTAATTATATTGCCACAACCATTCCCTCTTTCTTTCAATAATTCTAATATAAACAACATCGTAGGTAAACGCCCTTTTCATCTACTCCTATCACCGCTATCACTCACCGTGTTGGTTTTTTACCCTTTCAAAAACATTCCATGTGTACTATTTAGCCTACTGTACAGTACTATATACGCCCACTACCTTTTACTTTTTAATTATGTTACAAAATATTTCTTCATTTTAAAAATTAGGTTTAACAATCATTAAATTATCTAATTCCCCCCTTTCTTTTAAAATTTCTAACTATTTTATAAATCTTCTTTCAATCGTCAACGAGATTAAATACTTTTAAAATCTCATAGTTATCAAGTGGATTAACAAATTTGCGATTCTCTTCTACGAAATGTCTTGCATATAAAGATTTTGTTGTTTTATTACCTTCTCCTTGTTTATGGTGAGACAATCTGCATTTCGAAGACAACGTGTACCTAGGCGAGATAGGATGGAAATTCGAATTCAGATCGTCTGACCACAAAAAACGCAAAGCTAACATAATTAGACACTAAACCGCTGTCTAGTTGCGCTGTGTTAAAAGATCTCATTGCGTATGCGTAGCTTTGACGCGTTGTTTTAGGACTAATTATTTTGTGTTCAGAACAGTGACATGGATGGTGTATCACATGGTTGTGTGGCACCTGACACTCCACATCCTTCACTGTACCCACTACCATCTGCGCGAACAGTTTGTTCTATTTCATCTGTATACAATATTGGCCGTATTAGAAACGACAACCGTAGTAAACGTTTACTACGGGAAATTGTGTCTGCGCGTTTAGTGCACATTAGAATATTGTTTGACGACGTTATGATCAAACATCAAGAATGTCTGGGAAATAGTGTCTTGACCAAATGGCTCACTGAACAGAGACTACTGTCTACTGCATATTTATCAGTCGTTGCTAAACAGAATAACAGAAGAAATATTAAAGGTTAATAAAATGTGTAGTACCAGAATTTTTTTGCCTCTTATGTATTTACACAGCTATATACGCACAGATCGAATATTTTACAGAACTATATAAACTCAACTTGTAAGCTGGGGTGGAAACCATGCACAGCGGAGACGTACAGCTAGGGACCCAGACGGCGCCGTCTAGGCTACAACTATTTGAAAACTAATGCTTCAGCCTACTGTAAGCCGCCATGAATTCAGTCATCGTTTTGTAGGAGGCAAAACGTTTAAGTATAGTATACCCAAAAAGAACCAAAAATTTGTAGTTAATGTACTGGAAAGTTGTACTAATGGCATGGAGATTAGACAGCCTTCTGTGAATGGAATAATAAATATTAAATAGAATAAAGTAAGTTTTTGTAAAAAATAATATTAAATTTTTTAAAACACTTTCATTAATTAATCCATTTTTAATAATTTCGATCATAAACAAAATTTTTTGCATTATTTTATGTTAATAAAATTTAATTGTAATTAAAACAAAGGGTCATAATTATGAATTCTTTATGACAAACGATATTTATTTTTTATAATAATAAAATAATAATGATAAAATATTTTCCCTTTCTAGCATAAGGGAAGTGAGGAAACTGTCTAAACAGATTTGGGTTACATCTTAGACAAACTTTGTTGTGTTTTTGTTGATTTACACTAATATTACAAAAAGTTGACTTTACGTATTTATTTCATTGGATAGCGGGATGAAGCCTAAAAGTTGTTGTACGAGTACGGTACGAAACATGAAGGAAGCAGCGGGAAAGAGAGCTGGAGATAAATTTAGGAAACCAAGTCATGACGATAAAGGCAAAAGAGAGAACTCAAGGAATTATCATTTCTTTAGAATATTTATTTCACTACAGTTGTAGAAATGAGATAATTATTCCATTCCTAACAGCTGTTGTACGAGTACCGTATGAAACCTGAAAGAAGAAGCGGGGAAGATAGAATGGAGATAAATGTAGGTAACCAAGGTCTCGATGATAAAGGAAACAGATAGAACTCAAGGAAATATAATACACGGATGTTACAGTATCCATGTGGTCAGGGACTTTTGTGTATCTAGGAGGTAAGGTGAATTACACTTACAACAACAAAGAAAATACTTTAGTGGTGGCTGAATTGTGTATATTCAGTGGCGTAGCTAGCCTTTTTGGCGCCCGGAAAAGGAGATCGTCGGCCGCCTCACATTCACAATTAAATAGCGACGAAAGAGCAAAAATTAAGGCTCATCCAGTAAACAAAGTACTTAATAAATGCATATGTGTACATTTTTGAATGAAAGCACGTCCAGCAAACGTCTTAACAATATTTGTTAAGTCAAAATTAAGAATTTACATATTATAATATTACTGCTATTCAGTTTTATATACATTTATTATTAACAAATATAGATTATAAAAAACGTATTTATATAAAAAAATCGGTATGGAGAACCATACATGACTTCCATGTTCTCAGATTATATATAAAATCATTTGGTACTGCCTTTATGCGTACCCGCAGTTATTTCGATAATGCGATTTTTGGGCTTCGATATGTAGTGAACATCGCACATAATTTTATGTAGTGAAAGAATTATACAAATTTTAATTTTGTATGTTGCAAAATAGTTGGCTGGTGATTGCAATTGATTTCGTTTGTCATTTTTTAATGGAAAATGGCTGTAGTAGTAATTAATCACCGGGTCGTGGCTGTGACACCAAAAATTGATTATGTTAGGTTAACATGAAAACTGAAATTATACATGGAAACCAATCGGTGTGTAATGTAAAACTATTTTTTTTTTCTAAAACCACGAAAAACCCAACTCGAAGTAAGGCGGGAGTGGCCCAAGGGTCAACCTCTTGCCTATTATTATAGGCCTACATGTCACTTTTTTGTGGCAGAACTCGTTTTTTTGGTAACATTCGTTTTCCGACAAGTACTCGTTTTGTGACTAATAAAAAACAAACATCCATTATGTAAAATTTGTAGAGCATATGTTGTCATTCCTTAATACAGTGTTTTTTGTTTTTTCATTAACCATAAATATTTTTATTTTTCATTTTGTATTTGCTGTTGTTTTTTCCAATTTGTAAACTTAAAAACGTTAGGTTCTTTATTTTAAGTGTTACTCTGTTATACGCATTGTATTACACGTTTAATGTTATGTTTTCTCAACCACAGCATTTATTTATTTTAGCCGTAAACTAAAAACCCAAAACCATTATTACCTAACAACCAAATGGAAACAACACGTATTTTTGCTTTACATTAAGAAATAGGGCAATTTAAAATTAGTATACTTCTTATTTTCCACACCGTAATGTATCGATACAATCGCATATTCATCGAAATTTATTGCGGGTACTCATACAGTTCCAATCATTTATTTGAATTCGCTTCGATAATTCCTAAAAGAATATAGAATTTTGTCGAAGTGAAATAAAATGTTTCCATAGAAACTACTTCTTTGTGTCAATAACGTAGTGCACATATAAAACTTATAAAAAATTATCTCCTCCCTCATCAACTACCATTTTAATTTATAGACAATTACCCTCTTCCCCTTCAACTACCCTTTTCATTTATAGATATTTCATCTAGCTTTCTACAGTGGATTATTATGACCTTCTTTTAAGGATACTTTATTTATCAAAATTAAGCACTTTACTCTTGTTAAAACTTAAAAGGTTGCTGGCAAACTACCCCTTCCCTTTAACCGAGTCCTCTACAATTCAGAACTGTATGCAACATTTATTTGATTCTGTTTGAATTTGCGGCAGTTATCGTTTGCCATAGAAAAATTCTACACACAGACAGACAGACACACACACAGACACTTTTCGAAAAATGACTTTTTTTCATGTTTGAGGATAGTACAATCAGAATCTGCCATTATCTCGAACACAATTTTTTTCGCCATGACCATACTTACATTTCCTTATGGAACATGGAAGTAAAATGTATAACGTAAAAATGTTATAATAAACAACGCATCGTCAAAACAATATCCTAAAGCAACATAAAGTTAAACAAACATTTACATTAAAAGTAATAAAATAAGTCACTTACGATTACAGGTTAATGGTTCCGTATTCTGTTAATAAACACTAATATTTATTTTTAATATTTAATCAATATTTTTAAAAAGAGACATTTTAAAATGAAACTTTCCTGGTCTTAATTGCTGCAAAGTGGGTTATTAGATCACTATAATATAAAGACGAAGCAATGTCGTTTTCAATTAAAAATATCGCTAGATTTGGTACCCTGTATTGAGATATTGTTAATCGTAGGTACGATTTAATCAATTTGAGCTTACTAAACGATCTTTCACAAGAAGACACAGACACTGGTAAGGTAAGAAATTTTTTTAAAGCTGTTGCTAGTGTTTCTTAGGCTTCTAATCTCATTGAAGAAATGTATTGTAGCAGTCCCTGAGGTGTTAAGTATTTTTGTTCTCCGTTCACTTTTTCCCTTTTAAATAAAAGTATGACGTCTTTCAAGTCACTGATCAATTCTTCACTATTTAGGTCATGTGAACACAGTTTTGGAAGCACTGTGCACTGAATATTGATTTGTGAAAGCTGTTTCTTAAAATGTATATCCCCATCATTTACGTACGCCTCAAATTTACAGGGGAACCCAAAGGGTTTTTCTAACTATTTTATGTTAGAGAAACGGCTTGAAATTTCTACTGACAGTTTGTTCTAATTTCTATTAGAGAACGTCGCATTTATTGCCGAACGGTTATTGCAGAATCATCTGCATACTCCCCTGGAATTGTGCGCTTCTTCTTATCCTTTTTGTTATACTGACACTCCTTCATTACATACCTACTCTGGCTCAGTAACGACATTATCACACAGTTCATTCCTCCAGACTTTTAATTTATTCGTTAGCGTCTCCAGAAGTGGGAATGTTTATTTATCCAAAGCATAACAAAGTATCTTAACACGTTATGTACAAAGTATATTTTTATATGTTAAAAATTTATCCAAGTATTTTAACAAAGCCATAAAGTTTCCAGGACTTGGATCGTTAGTAATTGACTCTCGATGTCCTAGTAGTGCCAGATTTTGTACTGTGGCAATGACCCGTTCGAGGATTTCTTTCCATGTCTTAATTGTTTTACTAATTTGTTTCTAAGCAGATCATCAATAAGTCCCCCTTTGTTTAAAGAACGTTCTAATTCCTTCCATTCAAAAAACGCAGAGCATTTTTTCGTAATCTTGAATACGTGGATTTAACTTTCACCACGACGAAAACCCATTTTAGTATTGAAATGGCTTCTTTGACACTTTTTTTGTGGAAATAAAATGCAACAAAAACAGAATAGAGATTTTTTTAGTTGGAGAAAAACACATCCAAGTGCGATTTACCTTTTTGCCATTTTGCAAGGTTTTATCAAACCAATACTTGTTTAAGGATCGTCCGGCTTCATCTTCAGGAAAATAGCTGTCTTTGTTCTGCAACTGACTTGTTCCTCTATTCACAATTATATCTCGGAAGGATTGAGATTTCTCGTTTGGCCAAGCTCCCATATCTTGTAGAGCAGCACCGGGAACAAGGTCTACATTGTTGCTAGTAATGTTCTGTCCTTTGTCGCCTGTTCTGTTTTCAAGACTGCACGATGCAACATCAACCATGGTACTAGAACTAACTGAATCTTGTAAGTGTAGTTTGACACTTTCACAGTTTGAAGTACTCACGTCGTTATCTTTACTGTATTTACCAACTGTATCGTCGCTAATACCATCCATTTTATGATCGCAAGTTGATTCCTTGTGAATTGTAATATTCCGACACTCAGGGTTCGATTTTCCTTGAATAAAAGACTTCATAAACTCTTTGGAACTTGTTGTAGTTCTTAATTTTACTTAAGAAAATCTTATATTCCTATAGTTCTTAAGGAATAGTCATATCAAAGAAACAAGTTGCTTGTAGTTTTATAAACTGAAAACAATTTTTTCAAGTCTATGCTCACTTTGCCGCCCTCCTGGCTCTGCCGCCCGGGGTGGCTGCCTCCTTGGCTCCCCCCTATCTACGCCTCTGCACACACAACATCGATCTTTCAAACGACGGCGCCTTCAACAAGAACAAGACGGACAGCGCTCCTAGTGGAAGCCTCTGACGAAGCTTATCTTATAATAAGCGAATTCAGGCTACAAAAATGTAAAATTTTTACCAATAAAAAACTTAGTGTTCCGAGTTAGTAGTGTTACACTTATAATTAGTTAATGAACGGACACGTCATGGACAACATCCAAGAATTCGTCAGTTTTCCACGGTCCCCTATTTCTACAGGATTACGGAGCACGGAGCTAGCGGTAACTTCCCGCATACGTATAACTTCTCCAGTCTGTGATAGTACAGGAAGACATATCGAACTTGTCAGCGGAAAAACTTTTGTGGTTGTATTGTATATTCTTTCACTCAAGCGTAGGATATATAGAGGATGTGGTTGTGAGGGGGGGAAGGGTAGACGTTTAAAGCTAAGTAGTAAAAAGAACAGGAAGTTTACTGCAAGCTACTGAAAGCTATTTAAAATAATGAGTGTACTGATTGTAACACAGTTTAATGAAATATGAACAAAATGCGTGGATTAAGTGTAAAAAGACCCAAAGGTTTTTTCCACAAACTATTCTACTTTTTGTATCTACAATGATTTTTACATTATTGCAACTCAGGCATTCATTCAGTACTTTACAATTAAATATACCCATTCATACATTTGTTCGAATATGTGTACATAATAATGTGTTTCGATGTTCTGTTTCTCTGCAATAAATTCAACCCTGGTTGTATTTGCCCAATGTGAAAATACCCAGGTTAGAAAGTTTTACTACTGTACCACGATCAAAACGACAAGCATGTTCTACACCCCGAGCGCTACATGTGTGCGCGTGCCAGAGTGCGTGCTGGAGTCGATGCAAGCGCGCGCCTTGCAGTGACCCCAACACGCAGACTGCACGTGGGACATGTGTCGGCTCAAGCGGTGCGAGGTGTGAGTCTGTACGCGCGGGCGTTACATGCGTGTGCGCGCACGAATGCGTACTGGAATCAATGCAAGCCGCGCGCACTTGCATTACCCCCAACACGCAAACTGCACGCCAGCATGTGTCCGCCAGACGGGTGTGTTTGAGTGTGATGCCCGTGTCTTGATAGTAGCAATCAAATCAGCAAATAACCCCATTACCTCGATTATTTCACAGTGGGTAAACAGACACGAGATGGATTTATTCGCAGGGACACCAAAAAAAATACGTCTGTAATCGTTGACAGTCTGAATAAAAATAAATAAAAATATATGTATGGAGAACCATACATGACTTCCATGTTCTAAGATTTATATTTAAAATCATTTTCGAAATGAAATATTACCATAGAAACTACTTCTCTCTACTTACTGCTTCAGCCTTAACCACAGTACTGTGGTCACTAACGTGTACCACCTCACGTTATCGCACTCGATTTTCACTGATGATGGAAGTCGATGGCATTGCCGAAACGTCTGGTTTTGTAGAAAACATTGGACTACGGCCAAACATCCCGGGAAGGATTTTTAACAAAAACTATTTCTTTGTTGCCGATAACGTAGTACACATATATATAAAAAATATGCATATATAATGGCTTGTATAAGTTAATGATTGATCTCCATTAAGTAGTGCTCAAGTTTCCAAAGTTTTAATATTATGATGTCCGTAATTAAAACATCAGAGCAGGTTTACTGTGTATGAGGGTACACCGTGGACAAAATTTTTCAACATTTCCTATTGAGCGTTGCTTAGAGTAAAGCTGCGAATCTACAGTGTACGTTTCACAGAACAAACACGCGGAAAAGGAGCGCTCCGAAGTAACTCATGGACCCTCAGCATCTTGCAGAGAGTTAATTCCCTAAAGACGAAAAGTCTGTCTATGAATCGTTTCTCTGTAAACACGTGCAGTTACACTGCCCAACGATCCACAGGAAGTAAATCGCTATCCACGCTGGACACTTTTTCGGCTTGCACGCGTTATGTTGGTGTGGGTTTTGGCACTTTCCATTTAAAAAGCGTGCAAATGTAAGAAAATAAACATGAGTGAGGTTAGAAATAACGCGAATTGTGTGTGTGTGTCTTCCCTGCCTTTTTATTGCAGTAATCATAATAATAAAATGGAAACGTAAACATTACGTAATTGAGATATGCTTGCCTGCCACAAACGATATATTTTCTCTCATACATGATTTACATTAAAATGAAAAAATTAAAATTTTATTGCCTGGCAACAAACTTATTTTATTTTTAACTATTACCATTGTTTGAAAAAGTTTAAATGAATTTTCAAGTACTTTACTGTTGTTAAAACGTAAAAGGTTGCTGGTAAACTACCCCGTCCCCTTAACCGATCTTCACCAAAATCATAATTCCTTGAGACCTCTACAATTCAGGGACGTAAGCAAAAAATTATTTGATTCTGTTTGAATGTGCGGCTGTTATCGTTTGCCATAGAAAATTACCCTTGATAAAAGAACGTTGCTGGTAAACTACCCCTTCCCCTTAACCGATCTTCACCAAAGACAGTAGGTCTTGAGTACTCTACAAATCAGGGCTGTATGCAAAACATTGTTTGATTCTGTTTGAATGTGCGGCTGTTATCGTTTGCCATAGAAAATTACCCTTGATAAAAGAACGTTGCTGGTAAACTACCCCTTCCCCTTAACCGATCATCACCAAAGACAATAGGTCTTGAGTACTCTACAAATCAGGGCTGTATGCAAAACATTGTTTGATTCTGTTTGAATTTGCGGCTGTTATCGTTTGCCATAGAAAATACCCTAGTTAAAACATAAAACGTTGCTGGTAAACTACCCCTTTCCCTTAACCGATCTTCACCAAAAACAATAGGTCGTGAGTACTCTACAAATCAGGGCTGTATGCAAAAAATTATTTGATTCTGTTTGAATTTGCGGCTGTTATCGTTTGCCATAGAAACAAAATCTACAAACAGACAGACACACAGACAGACACACAGACACACACACAGACACTTTTCGGAAAACGACTTTTTTCATGTTTTGAGTGTAGTACAATCAGAATCTGGAATAATCTCGAACACGATTTTTTTGCCATCACCATACTTCCATTTCCTTAAGGAACATGGAAGTAAAAATCATTAATTTTGATCATTTGCTTAGAAACAGACAATTTATTGTTAAACATTTCAACAATTTAATTTTAATAGTGTTTTTTCTAATACTTAAAAGTAAAAAGTAAGTCTTAAACATTAGAATCTCTTTGGCTCTACAACGTCAAATCTCATAGTCAAGTACTCACGTCGTTAACTTTACTGTATTTATCAACTGCCTCGTCACTAATACCATCCATTTTATGATCGCAAGTTGATTCCTTGTTAATTGTAATATTTCGACACTCAGGGTTCTATTTTCCTCGAATAGAAGACTTCATAAACTTGGAACTTGGAACATGTTGTAGTTCTTAATTCTACATTAAGAAAATCATATATTCCTATAGTTCTTAAGGAATAGTCATATCAAAGAAACAAGTTGTTTGTAGTTTTATAAACTGAAAATAATTTTTTCAAGTCTATGCTCATTTTGACGCTCTCCTGGCTATGCTGCACGGGGCGGCTGCCCCCTTGGCTCCCCCTCAGCTACAGCTACGCCTCTGTGTATATTTCAGCAGTTTGGGGGCTGTAGTCGTGGGACGACATATTGAATGGTAGTTTCTTAATAACTGCTAGTTAGTTTCTTTATTGAATGTTTTTCAGCAAGTCAGGAGTAAAAAAAAAAAATAAATAAATAAAAAAAACGCATAGCCCCTCAGAGAAGTTATAAATACCTGAATTAATCTGAAGGACTGTTGGGCATGTAGACGGGTGAAGAACATAGAACAGGGAGAAGCAGGGTGTCTGTGATTCGCTATAGACTGTCATAGAAGGAAAGTATATTATAATTGCAAAATATACATATTTATGTTCTACGTCCACATTTTTTCCTTCCGTATCTGTTCCTAAGAAAACATTTTCTTTGCCTAACGCTGAAATAATGTACACGGCCTTGTAATAAATGGTAGGCCTATATGTACAGTTTACGGTGAGCAGCCGCAGAGAGTGGTTGTGCATACCGGTTTACAAGTAGTGTATTGTGTTGTGCTGTGAGATAACGTGTATTACCATATTCAAGTGAGTATAAACAGAATACACTGTAGACAGTATCCACGCGTACGGCACGTGGCACGCTAGAGATATAAAACTACCGTTGTCAAACTGGTAGGGTCTTGTGGAGTACATGCGCGCGTGTCTGCGATCTTCCGAAAATGACAAATTCTAATCAAGTAACTAACCACAGCCCACTGATCAACAGAAAAGTAGTTTTACCAATGCTACACAAAAAAAAGTTTTTCCAACCAAGGATCAAGCCATAGTATTAGAATCAATTGACGGTATACTAATCAACGACTACATAAACCCATACCATATTCTTTTTGCCTCCCAATGAACATCTTTCAAGCAAAGAAATTGTTCAGAAACTAACCAATCAAAAAACATCTGTTTTCATAGGCAACAACATACTTACAATAAAACCTCTTCTAACCAATTACAAGAGACTGATTTTATCAAATGTGGGTCCAGTTATTTCCCACACATTTGTCGACGACGAACATAAGAAACATGACATACGGTTGGGATCGGCAACAAAGTTTCTGCGAGTGAGTATCGTTGAACCTGGCTACTCCCACATCATGAGCTTCCAAAGGCAAATTTTGAAAACAATGCATACAAGACAAATGATTTTGAAGCAGAACATCACACCATACTAATCTAAAATGTTCCTAATTACAACAACAAAACGGAACAAGCAGTTCCCGCACTGAAAAATCCTGTAGAAACTATCAACCCGTCATTAGAAACAAGTAAAAAAACTAAACACGAGGAGAAATCTCCTACATCTACAAAAAAAAATCCCTACATCCGAAGAAAATCTCTCGGAAAATTTACCAGGTAGAAAAAAAAAACAAAATTAATGAAGAAAGTTGTGTTAGTAGTTAAAATCACAAGCAGAATCATCACTGTTGCACACCACTATATAAAAATTATCGGAATATTTTTATATAGTGGTGTCAACAGTGATAATTCCGCTTGTGATTTTAACCACTAACACAACTTTCTTCATTAATCTGCTATTAAGATGTACAATCGACGACAGGTAATGGAAAATCGGAATATTTTTATATAGTGGTGTGCAACAGTGATAATTCTGCTTGAACAAAAAAAAATTAATAACTAAATGGCGCACCAAGAAACAAAAACAAATTGTAGCACCATCTTCTGTTTGTACAAGCCTTGATCCCCTAGAAAGTCAATTTCAACATCTAAAAAGCTTACTTACAAGTGGCAGAAACACCTGTATTCTTAAACTACAGGGGTAGGATTTTTTCGAGTGAGGAAAAATATTTACGAACAACCCACACTTACTACAGAATCCAGAAGAAATCAACAAGACTCCGTATCGGCCACACGCTGTTGACTCACAAACACATCTTTACGAAGGAGCCCCCTGCAAGATGTAACCACTGTGACATGGCTTTGACAACATTCCATCTAGTTTCAGAGTACCCTGCTCTCCATCATCTGCATACCTATCTGACGTTAGAAGAAGTTTGAACGACAAGACTGCAGCCACTGGAATACTTCTCCTCGTAAAGTAGATACAGTTAACAACAAAAATATGAGTACGGACTGTTTTTGTAAACAGAAAATTAAAATTCTTGTAATTTTTAAACCGTTTTAACTTAGTGTACTAATATGTAGTCAAGATCCTTATTACTGTTTAAATTATTATATATATATTTATATATATATTTATATTTATATATATATATATATATATTGTTTAGTTTTTAGATGTTACGAACAGCCTAATTTGTGTGAAACTTATAAAAGTGGATATTTGATCTATCTAATGTTTGAATTTTATAATATTGGAATATTTTTCTATTAATGAATAAACCTTAGGATGATTATTTTTAAATGGTTTTAAATAATTATTTCATGTCAACAACATCTCACTCCTCTTTAAAATTTATTTAATTATTGTGCAACTACATATACTTGACGCAACGAGGAAAAAAATCCTGCGACCTGGTCGGTGTACTACACTTAATAGTTGCGTTGAGTACATGGTTCTGTATTTGTGTGAATTTATGAAATAATCGTAACGTTGCAATATATATATGTATATTATTTGTTGTTACACATATTATTATTTATTATTACATACCTATAACCTATACCTATTACCTATATGTTATTAATCAATAATTATAGTTTCAAGTGGATATCGAGTTTCGATCTAATGAAAATGCAGATTTTATGCGACGTTACAAGATTTATTTTATCTCATATTCATGCCTACGACATAAAATATAAAGTAATATAATTGTGATGAGAGTTAATTATAATATATAATATGTTGTATAGTATTAACAGTAGCGTTGTTTTGTATAGAATAACTAATTGTACTTACTATATATTGTATATATTGTTACATATATCTGTTACACAGATACACACATACACAAAACTATGTACTACACTACAATACAAAAACATGATACATATTAAATATATACTAGGAATGTATAAGGTTTAAATAACACTTACTGAAGCTCTGTACGTCGGTTTCTTTGTTAACGGAATTTTGCTGATTTCTTTCGACAGTTATCATTTCAAGGAACTGCCGTTTGAAATAATAGGTTTCTTTATGTATTATTTTTACTTTGTCGAACTGGAAGGTAGGTCGAACACTCCAATTAGACCATTAGTTAATTTTACAACTGCCCCCGGTTATAAAATAGCTAAAACCTTAGTAAAATCATCAGAGAGCACACCAACTTAGAAAATAATCGGAGTGTAAAAAGCTATAAGGATTTTATCAAAAATATAAACCACGTTACAATTCAACCAAACCACAAACTAGTATCATTCGACATAGTAGATTTATACACTAATGCGCCTATTGATGAAACACTAACTTTACTCAGGCATAATTTAATGATTAAAGGTTCTTTAGAAATACAGAAAGTTAACCAACTGATGATGATACTAAAAACCATTTTTCATCAAAACTATTTTTCATTTGAAAATGCATATTATAAACAGAATGAAGGACTTGCCATGGGATCTCCACTTTCTGGCATCCTGGCGGCCCTATATCTAAACCATTTAAAAAATACAAAAATTTTAAAAGATAATTATTTCGCCAATAAAATCATCCGTTACTCCAGATATGTAGATGATACCTTTATTATTTTTAACGGGAATGCCAGACAAATAGAATTATTTAAAAATGACCTAAACAAAATTCATAACAAATTAAAATTTACTATGGAGATCGAAAACAACAAAAGTATCAATTTTTTAGACCTCACTGTATTACATAACGGGAATAATTTAAAATACAAAATCTTTAGAAAACACACTAGTACTGACACAGTAATACATTATGATTCACATCATCCCGTTACACAAAAAATGGCAGTGTTTAACAGTCTTGTCAACAGACTTTTAAATGTTCCCCTCGAAAAGGAGGACTACTTAAATGAGGTTAGCACTATCAAACAAATAGCAATAAATAACGGGTATAAATCTACAATAGTTGACAAAATAATAAATAGACATAGGAAACGTTTAGAAAATAAAAATTCAAACTGTATAAAAGCAAGTAACAAAAATTATAAATATCTTTCGGCTAATTTCACAGGTATTATGCCAAATATTTTAAGACCCGTTCTCAAAGATAATAACTATATTTTATCATTTAAAACAAATAATAATTTAGGAAATTATTTCAAAAACAAAAACAAATTACCATTAAAAAAGAAATGTGGTGTATATAAAATAAAATGTGATGATTGTGATGCGTTCTATATCGGTCAATCTGGCAGATGTTTTTATAAAAGATTTTTAGAACATATTCCTAAGCCAAGTAACACTAAGTCCAACTTTGCACAACATTAATATCAAGCGGACATAAATATACGAGCTTCGAAGAAAATTTAACAGCGTTGCATTTTTGTAAAAAGGGTAGACGGATGGATAGTCTGGAGGAATTTGAAATTTATAAAGCTTTAAAAGATAGTAACACCAAAAACAGTTTATTAAATGACCAGATAAATTTTGCGTCAAATTACCTGTTCGACACTGCAATCAGTTTGTCTTAATCTTTGACCAGTCGCGTGACGATCGCGGTTGTGGGTGAACGCATGCGGGAGCTCCGGCCGTGGTTAGTAAAACTTATTACATGCGATTTGTAACTTATTTTATTTTATTTTTGACTTGACCAGTATCATGGTCGCGATTTTAATGTTTTAGTTTCTTAATTAAGTGTATCTGAGGATGGGACTTAGTCCCGAAACGCGTCATCATTGACGAAACTTTGTATCGCTAAAGTGGATATTAAGGTAATTACATATCTTTTTAAATACTGTTCTGAGCATCCATAATATTTTTGACTGCAGTTTTCTTTGCATGGAATTTCATAAACGACATTAGATTTTATTTATATTTCACTCTGTCTTTGGTATTTGTGAAGAGTTTGTTTATTGTGTTGACATTTCTGTATGCTATTTTCGTGTTGTTGTTAGTTCTTGTAACTATTTTAGTGATTTTCTCTGATAGTGTTTTTATGTATGGTAAGGACAAATATTTAGTAGTTGTGATAGTTTGGTCTTGGGTATTGTGTACTGTAAGATGTTGTGTTAATTCTTCGGGTAGGCCTATACTTTCCAACTTCTAATTTGGAAACAATAATTTGTGACATTTATAAAATGAAAGTCTTAGTTTATAGTGTAACAGACCGTCATAGTATACTTTATAAAATATGGCTATAGTACACATGCAGTTGCTTTTAAAATAATTACACTAAAATGTTTGCTTTTCACTAATATATTCTCAGTGTAAATCTGCGCAATAATTGATCGCTAAGTACGTATTTATATTTATTCATTTATATTTATATGTATCTGTATTTAATGGTAATTTTTTATTGTGGCTTCATTAACTTCTTTTACTGATTTATATTAGATTACTAAAAGTATACACAATAAGCAATGTAAAAAACCTAGTGACTACAAAGATATTATAAGAACAGAACTCATCAAGCTATACACAAAGTGATTATTTCTAAAGCAAATAACTACCAATAAAATTGTTCTCTCTCTCTTCTGGGACTACGGCCCCTGTAGAACCCTAGCCTGGTCAATGATTTTTTTCAATTCTGAAAATTATTTTTAGTACGAACGTTCTGTGCTTGTGTATGATTCAAGTTCATTTGTGTAATAACCTTTCTGCAACGATTAAAGGTTAAGATCCTGTAATTTATTTAATGCTTTGTAGAGGGTTTACTCCCTTGAATTCGTTCCTGCAAACATCGCACGAAATGTTAAAGCTTTAAATCGTTACAAAATTGCCATGAAGTAAAACATTCCTGTCACGATTAAACATTTTTTTTAGCTTTATGTATAAATAAAACAAGTAACGTTTCTGCACTCAAATATATTTCTTTGTGTCAAACCGTATAATCGAGCATAAAGGAAGGCAGTGTGGAACTACGCTTCAGCCACCCATTATTATCCCCACGATGTTATACCAGGTACTCATTTTCAACAGGCTGAGTCGACCTGGGGGCTGAAAAATGCACCTTGATTTTATGGTGCGGGCCCGGGAATCAAACCCAGGATCTTTAGATTAGTAGTCAGGTGCCATACCAACTGGTCTACTTAATATTTTATTAATATTATAAATAAGGCCCGTAAATTATTTTTAAGTAAGTAAGTGTAACTTTTATGACACTTGATATTTTAATTAGATTAATCTTAATTAACTATATTCGCCTAAAGTAGCCTACATATTTGTCAGTACCTCGGTCAAAAATAAGACGTGAGGCAAATATTTTAAATTAATTTATTTGTTTCTTTAGGCATTTAATGAGCTTTAAAACATATGTATATTGTCAAAATATTGGTGGTTCATTTACTTGAAAACTTAGTAAAATTAAATACTTATTATTCGGAAAAGTTTGTTTTGAAAATATATAAATATAATACTTACTACATATAAGAAAGAGAGCATGTGATTAAATTTACACAAAAAGTAAAATATAATATAGAATTCGTAGGCTTATATAGGCTAACCACAGAAGACCCAGTCAGACTGTAGAATTATAAAATTGTATAATTGTATTGTATTTGTGTGTGTGTGTGTGTGTGTGTATTTTACATTTCTATAGTGAAAACAACAGAAAAGGAGTGTAGGGGTAAAATGGCCTAACAATAAAGCTATTCTCATATTTTCACTATTTTTGAGTAGACCTAATGTATTCAGTTGATTAGCACAGAAAAAGAGAGACAACTAAGTAGTATGTGCCTTTCAAACATGAGGTTATGAATGATAGTTTTGCTTAGAGAAATTAAGAATAATAAATTAAGAATAATTTAAAGTTTCTTTGCTTTGAAAAAGGTTATTAATAAAATCACCCAAAATGTTGGTTTAAATACACTAGTACCAAATTAGGATAAATCATCTGGGAAATAAAATTTGATTAAAGGATCTGAGAGTTACGAGTGATATTTTTTAAAATATCAGGAAACAATGGTGATGAAATTTCAGAAATTGTCTTCAAATCAGTGAATATTGGCTTTTGATAATTTAGCAACATTATGAAGAACAACAAATTATTATGTGTTGAAAAATAAGGCTACTGTCCCAGTCACTGCGTGCTTCCTGCAGTTACTTAGTGCGCTCCAGAGAGTAACAACAACACGTAAAATTCTAGTCCACTCAGAGAAGCGGGGACCATACTGATGATAAAACGAGAGATGGAAAAATAAATGAATGACTGCTTAACCAAATTAGAATAGTTAATGTCATTTAGAGAATTAGAATTGAAATTAAAGTGACCAGAACGTTTAGCTAAGTAACAAGATGGCGGTTAATTACAAGACTGTAGGGCACAAAGTGTAACATAGACCCACTGTTTGGAAATATGACCCAAAGACGTTATGACATATATTGTAATACAGTGTGATGGACAAGCTATTTTTAGGCCGGAAATCACTGAGAAACTGAGCAGTATTCAATAACAATAGCTTAAAAGCTCAGCGTGATATTAATGATTGTGTGTCTTCTTTGCACATGTGCACATGCTTTGATGAGTTAGCTGTGTTAAACTTCTAGTGTAGACATAATACAGCTTACATTTATTAAGATTAAATGTATATGTTACACGAGTTGACCTACTATATTGTACGCGACAACTGTGCAAGCTACAACTCTGTTAAAAGATTGCTTAAAGTAAAAGTAACAATCGCGAGGAAATGGAGAAACGTTCGATGTTGGTGCTTCTAGCACTTACGTATAGTTTTTTAAAAATGATTTTATAAGAGAATTGTTAAACACACACAGAAACACGCGAAGAAAATCATTCCGCATACTTCAAAAAAATAAAGATTACTGATTTTTTGCCCGTGTATCATTAAAACTAAAAGCCCATCCAACGCGCAAACAAACCACGGAAAGACAAGTAGGTATAAATTACAAAATGTACTTTACTAGAAACAAAAGTGTTCTTAACTTGGGATGTTGTAAGACAGTATAAAATAAAGTATAAGATATAACGTTGTAAGAAAATTGAAGACTAAAAGAGCTTTATACGAAAAGTAAACTAAAAACATAGTTATAAAGTAGGGAGAGAAGACAGGCATGTTAAATTAAGTTGAAGGTGATAAACAAAAAAATGATGTATTGCGACACAACTGAGAGCAGCTAAGAAGATTTTTGTACTAAATTCCTTAAACACGGTATAAATATCTGTTATTTAGGTGAATTTGTAGTGAAATATTTACTCCTTCCTCTTTCCACTACCGGTTTCCATTTTTTGCCAAATTTTTCACATTTGTACGATGTCGTTTCATTTATTTCAGTACAAGGCGAGTTAACCTCGTTACGTTACTACCTGTTATTTGCATAAATTAGAAACACCATTATTGTTCTTATTAAATCTGCCACCACTTCTAACAGAATGTGTACCGTATTTATAGGATTACATTCTAATTTCGTTAAGCACATTACTGTCAGATATGTGTTTCAATACTTCATTCTTCATTCCACAAGTTTTTATCAAGTCTTGTATTTAAGAAAGTAAGAATGCCACACTTAACATTCATATGCGAATTAAGTAAGTAAATTATAAATAGTGTTCCTCTTCTATAAATAACATGGCTTTAGACGTAGATATGTAACTTATCTGTAAGGCGTTTCTACTATTAAAACACACGAAGGAAGTGAACAACTGTATTACATGAAAATAAGAGAAATTCGGAGAAATTTATATTGCAAGGATATATTGTACATAGACACA
Organism: Magicicada septendecula; assembly: GCA_034769895.1. NCBI lineage: Eukaryota > Metazoa > Arthropoda > Insecta > Hemiptera > Cicadidae > Magicicada > Magicicada septendecula. The sequence goes on from CM068368.1 coordinate 222,054,481, forward strand.
CGATTTAATAAAAAACAAAAGTAAATACCGAGATGGATTATCATAATTCGATTCCGTACATGTAGAATTAAAATGTATACCAACTGAGTAAAATAACTTTTATATAATAATCATTCAAATCGCTTTCGTTAAAAAATTACAGGGATGCCGTAGACAGTTGTTCAAAGATGTCAGCACATTTGTGTTTAGACGATTAAAATAGGAAAACAGAGCATCAAGTAAAACAGACGTAATGTAAACAATGTAGTGTTGTTTGGTGAAACGAAACCAAGACTGAGAAAGATGTCCAAATGAGCTCAACAAGACTGGTTTGGATACAATACTTTCTGAGGCTACGTCAGCCAATGACTTTATTATGGTGACGGTCTGTCAGCTGTTAGACTAGAATGGTGTAAGTAAGAGGTAAACGTGTTACAATGCCAGAAATTATCAGTCGGATAAGATAAAGATGGATTATTTATGAAAAAAGTAGGGCTTTTATAAAAAGCAATGAAGACCTTATTTATAAACGAATGTTAACCGTTGTATGTATGCATTCTGTAATTACATAGTACAAAAATATTTTCAGTTAGTTAAAATTGTACAAAAACGCTATGGACAGTCATGAAATCATGTAATCATGAAAATAAACATGGTAGGAGTAACAAAGATGAACACGAAAACAATTAAATTGATATCCAACCAACCTAGATCAGGCGATAACATTTATAGAGTAACGCTTCTGACTTGACATTCTCTAATTCATCACGTAGCTTATTGGTTTCTTTTTTTGACGTATTAATTCGTTAAAATTATTTAATCGTACAGGTAAGATACATCATTAATGCCTCAATGTGAGGCATTAAGCCCTATACCCATCACAGGCCATGTTAGTCCGTTGTTAGTTAACCTGTTTATTACTTTCAAACTTTTCCAGCAAATGAAATATCGCTGAACTATCATAAACTATTAGTCTATAAGTTTATAGGGGCAGGTACGAAAACAAAATTGATACGTAATTAGCTAAAATAGATAAAATCGTTTACAAAATTAATAAAATAATATCTAGATGAGATTAAACTAAAATTATTGGAGATTGAATGGATATGGATCTTCCATAAAAACGTAAACCTAAGCTTTTCTTCAACGATACGACTTGGGTGCTACTACATAAATCAATGACTAAATCATTTTATAAGTCAACAGTAAAAATTTAATGACATAGAGATGCCATAGAAAGGCTGGTAAACCGAGATGTCTTAACCTAAAATTCTAAATCATGAAGTTATATATAGAGGAACAAGTGATAACAGGTTCAAAAATTTAATTTAATTCGGCAAGTCACACGGCCACAGGTGTCCAAGTAAAGAAGACTTGGCATTGACGCTTTAGTGGCTGCGGGTCGTGTAATTACAACTCCGTCGCCCAACCTTAATTAATCTTATTGATGTCGTCTGTTACCGACTGTCAGGCACCTTCGGCTTAACGAATTTAGAAGCAGCGAGGATTTAATTTAACTTAATAAATAACATTCTGCTCCTATTTGACCGTGAAGCAAACAAGTTGAATCACAAGCAACTCAGCGTTAACTCATTTTATTGTTATAACAACTCATTCAATCTAAATTGTAACAAGTGAATTTAGCAATAAAAAAATGTAACAACATTCTGTTAGCTATACGTCAGACTACATTCTATAAAACCCGAGTGATTCTAAAAACTGTATAATTAACTCTCTAAGTAGCGTTAACTGCGATGGGGTCAGGAGAAGAGGAATTTACAGAGTAAAAGCTGAAGATATAACCACCATGCAAGATTCGCACATGACAACAAAAGAGACTCACGGAACACTTTCATTACTGTGGTTACAGAGAATTTATGGTTTGGCTTAAAGATAAAAGAAAAGGAAATAAAACAGAATTGATGTTGTCTGGAGACGCCAGAATTAAAGTTAATATTCAACTACGGCGTGTGCGAAGTTAAGGTAGAGTAAGAATTTCAAGTATCTTGAGGTAGTATTTTTGTTTCTGGATGAAAAAGCTGTCAAAAACAGGTAACCTGTACAATTAAATATAGGCCTACAGATATTTTTAAAGAAGTGGAGACCAATAAAAGATTTTGGCAATTTTAGAATATGATCACTCTTAATTTTTAGATTAATATTGAAAGAAATAGTAATAGAAGAAAAGTGCCTGACAGTGCTATTACTACAAGACTCTTTTGTATCTTGTGAAGAGCACTAATAGAGATAATACACTTCCGAAAGTAACATAGTTCTTATCTTGACATAAGAAAGAAAAAACGGATTCTTATAAATTATATTTTTAATATAAAAATGAATTTAATAACATAAATTGGATGAAAACTCAATTAGAAGTAGAAACATGTTATATCATCGTTGTTTTTATAAAAAGTAAAATATTACTTACATTCACCCATTTAAATTGTTTTGGCACCCAGAAAATTGTGTGAAGGAACCAGCAAGATTTCTTTGTTTTAGCGATATTAACATATGGGTGTGGTGTGGAAAGCGGCATTCTTATAAAAACATTACTAATACCGTAGACGAAATTTGATGACGTTGTTTGTTAGTCACTCCAGATCAGTTCTTGTTTTTGTCTTACGAAAACTGCTATATAAAAACTATATCGTTAAGTAAACGTTTGAACGTGAGTGGTCGGAACGAGGAAATGTGCTGTTTTCAGGCCTGGATGGCCCCATAATTTCCTCTGTAAATGGATAAATTGGATTATATACTTGGAAGTGCTACTTGTAACTTTTTAGCAATAGGTACATTGTAATTCCCTAATTCATCGCGCTCCGTTACGCAATGAACAGCAGGCCCGACCTTACTACATAGTTGTAATATTAGTTGTATAGCCATGATAATATTTTACCCTCACAAAGAAAAACCATCAGAAGCTTTGTAATTGTTACATAGTGATTCATTCCGAGGACTTGCAGAAATACAATTTTTTTGCGAAATTCTTTTTTTCATCATTTGTACGAGCAAGCGTATCATTTCTGAGTCTACCACTTCACTAAGTTACTAATCTCACTAAATTTTAATTTTCCTGCATTTAGAAATTAAAAATATAGCATTGTATTCCTTATGTTATGAATTAAAGTTTATGTTACCAAAGTAAACAATTCAGTTCTTAGCGCAAACCCTGAAAAACAATTTAAAACTTGATTACTTTTTTACTTTATTCTTAATGTTTGGACATTAATTTACTTTGCAGCAACTATAAAAAAGGTACCTGACGCAAACGTCAGATAAAAGTTGACTTTATAAACTGCATTAAGCTTACTATAATAAAGTTGCTTGGTATATAATGTGACTTGATACGCTATTAAATTGGATTTTACAATAAAATAGTATTCGCTGAAGTAATTTTAAGGCGCAGAAATGTTAAACCCTGATCAACACTAGTTCCGAAGTTTAATAGCTCCACGTAATCGTTGTCGAGCAAATCGCGCATTACACAGGTTGCAACAGAGTTTTATACCTCAGTTTATCGTTTTCCAACATATGAAATATACTTTGTAATAAAATATTAAAGTGAAGATTACTTTTTTACTGTAATTTGATTAATTAAATGTTAGTTCGCTATGTTTGATTTTATACTTGTTTTGTTGGTCACAGGCATAGGAATGGATTGTGTTCTAATTCCTGTTCTTATTAACTACAACGAAAGACAATTTCGATTTGGTTCAACACGAAATATCGTTTTGTTGAATTAGTTAAAATACTGATTTTAAAAAAGCGTTTATAATTCTTAACAAATAATTCGTAACAAATCATTTGTAATCAAACTTGTAAATTACGTTTCGTATGTGTAGCTGTCGTTTTTAAAACTTAAATTCCACACTTAAGAAGCACAATACAGGTAAAGTAATATTAGTAATATATATATATATATATATTGTAATAATACCGTGAGTGGTGCGAATAATAAAATAAATATTGATGTATGTGAATGGTACTCTCCTGTAAGTCCCACTGGTTGTGCTAGCCGATTTTGTAATAAAACGAGATTATTACAGTGTAAGAATGTGTGTAGTAACGTAGCTAATATCTTCTAGTCTTCGTTATGCTCTCTTCTTTTCTTTTTCACTTTTGTAATAAAACCATACTATAATTGTAATTGTATAGTGTTCTGGTATAATATTACCCAGAATAATTTTTATGGTGTGTATGTGTAGTAGTGACGTTCCGCTCTGGGAATCGTCGATTTGGTAAAGTTCCTGGTCTTTGTTGTTATCAAATAAACTCGGTGTATATTGCTGTGGTAGCAATTTGAAATAAAATATAAATTTAAAATTTATATTTATAAAAAAAAATAATTTCGGAAAAAATGTTTTCGGTGTATTTATGTGCTTAATATTTAGGAATAAATCGAGGTTGTGGATTGTAATTATAATTATAATGGTATGGTGTTTATTTTGGTAATAAATTTCTGTTCTGTAAATTTGTTAAAAAGACAATCCAATTAACTTCAAGTTAGGCGAAAACGGCTCTCTTCTTCTTACTCTTGAAATGTTGTAGTTTCATATATACTGCCTTTAAAGATTATCTAGTTTTCTTGGTTAATTAATGATTATGTCCTTTTATAAGAGAAATCAACTTCAATTTACCAAAAAACAAACTAAAACGTTTATTAAACACAATAATAAAGTTGGTCGATTAATTAATCGAGGTTACAATGCCGTATCGACTCGCTCAGGGTCGGTCGATATTAGAAGTTTTACAGTTGTATTATAAAAACAGGTTCTTTGAACGGTTATTAATATAAAAAGCCAGAGAAGGTCAGGGACATGAAAGTATAACACTTATAATTCAAAAAATGTCTTAAATTTAAACAATATAATGGTAGTTATTAATAATAAAAGTTTATATATAATTTTATTCGAACCAGAATGCAGTCTACAGTCGTGTCTTATTGAGGTGACGATATTGGATCAAAATGGCCGCCTGACGCATGCGCGTTGATAGCTTCTAATGTTGACAAAGTACTTGTTGAGATGATATGTCCTTTCTTCGGTTAAATGTTCTTCGCAATTGTATATGATCTTCTGGGGTATAGTTTATTGTCACTGGTGTATAATGGAATAGTTCACTTGTGTAAAAATGTTGTCAAATGGGTATATCTACTGGTGTTTATGCGTGTCCGTTTAACCTCGAATTTTCACTTGGTGTTTGGTGCGATTTCAGTGTTATTTCATTTAATTAGTTATATGTGATTTCGTTTATTGGTGTTATGTAGTTCATGGGTCAACTTCACCACTTCACTTTAATTAAAATAGTTAAAAAATTTAATTTTACATAAACTGATTCCGTACTCTGTTATAACGTAACAGCCATTACAGGTTGGTTCTATCAAATATTCACATGAAGTGCTCTCTTCGAGGTATAATAATGAACTGTCTGTATTTCCTTCGTCTCATGAAAATCTTAGCCTATATAATATATCTCATACATTGTTTCAAATTGTCATAACTTCCGACACACTTTAAAAACGTACATTATGCTCAGAATGTAATATCGTTATTATTTAACTGTTTGAAATATTAAATACATATTCGTTTTCACTATTCTATTCTACTCATTTTGATAGTAATTAAGTTAGTATTACAAAGTTTTATCTGAAAATTATATTTCTTATAATTTTTTGGGAGGTAGGCCTAAAATTATACTTCCTGTCTTCTAAGTAAATAATAGCCATTTTCCCCAATATAATTATTATTCTATTAAATCTGAAATTGGTATAATTATCAATTCTCACTTATTTTATTGCAATTTAGTATATTAATGATGGTTTTTTAATACAATTCATTTGTATATGACTCCCCCTAGGATAATGTCAGTGAATCTATTTCAGTTTTAATGGTATTTTATTAGACAATTAAATAATTTTACTCATATAATGACCATATCTTTAGAAAGCCTTATTTACATAGTATTTAATCTGTTGAGTTTATCTTGCCTAAATATTGTCATTTTATCTGGTTTATAAGACTAGGTTTGTTAATTATTCTGCAGTTTAAATTCATTCTTTGGCCTAGATCTGATGTGTGGCTAATTTCCAAATGTTTTATTAATGTAGTTATTTTATATCCTTCTCTGACTGGTATAACAGTAATTATTGATTATATAATTAACATATAACACCTCTCTATATTAAAACTGGTGTTCTGAATAACATTGTTTTGTATATCACCTAATAACATAAACAACAAATATTCTATAACATTGGAATGATATCTATTTTTAGATATGTCATTCCTAAATTAAAATGAACAATAAAATAACAACTTATAACACTAACATTTCTTATGGATAATCCTTACTTATCTAATTACTATATGTAATAGGAATCTGACATCCTGGTTACATATAATGGTTATCATCTTTTACTACTCAACATTAACAGTTTGTTTTGTAATTCCCCATTTTACAGGATTTATGCCCCGTCTTTAAGTATAACCCTGGCTATCTAAGTTATATTCCATTCTATGGAATGTTCATACAGCTTTAGTAGCTTTTTATAGTAACATCACTATTTCATTATCAAAGTAGACACTGTTCATAAAACTTAAAGTTTATTACTTTGTACTGTAACTCATGCACCTTTTTTAAAGTTTATTAGTTATAATTTGATCACTTACACTTGTTTATGGTGAATTATCAATATATTTACTAGTCTTTTTCTAGTTTTTAACATGAAATATTCAACCATGGGGGAACTGTGAAGATTTGTTTATACAAACTAAACAATAACTTTTTGAATGCACTTATATTTAATACTACTAACACTTTTAGTTTTTTGTCAGTTTTACAGTGATATGGTTTTTTAGGGTGTTATACTTTCTTTTTGGACATTCATTGATTTTGGGGTTTTTTGGGGTTCTATCCCTATGGGGTTTTTGTTTTATATGGGTCGTCTTAATTATTCTTCTTTCTTCTGTCTTCAGTAGCTTTGATTGTTCTTCTTTCTTCCTTCTTCTGTAGTAGTAGTTTTAATTAGTCTTCTTTCTTCTTTCTTCAGTAGTAGTAGTTTTAATTAGTCTTCTTTCTTCTTTGGTTTTTATTTTGATTATTCTTCTTTCTTCCTTCTTCAGTAGATTTAGTTTTGATTATTCTTCCTTCTTCTTTCTTCAGTAGCTTTGATTGTTCTTCTTTCTTCTTTCTTCAGTAGTTTTATTTAGTCTTCTTTCTTCTTTCTTCAGTAGTAGTAGTTTTAATTAGTCTTCTTTCTTCTTTGGTTTTTATTTTGATTATTCTTCTTTCTTCCTTCTTCAGGAGATTTAGTTTTGATTATTCTTCCTTCTTCTTTCTTCAGTAGCTTTGATTGTTCTTCTTTCTTCTTTCTTCAGTAGTTTTATTTAGTCTTCTTTCTTCTTTCTTCAGTAGTAGTAGTTTTAATTAGTCTTCTTTCTTCTTTGGTTTTTATTTTGATTATTCTTCTTTCTTCAGTAGATTTGATTATTATTTTTTCTTCTTTAGTTTTGGATTGTTCTTCTTTCTTCCTTCTTCAGTAGCTTTGATTATTCTTCTTTCTTCTTTCTTCAGTAGATTTGATTATTCTTCTTTCTTCAGTAGATTTGATTATTCTTCTTTCTTCTTTAGTTTTGGATTGTTCTTCTTTCTTCCTTCTTCAGTAGCTTTGATTGTTCTTCTTTCTTCTTTCTTCAGTAGATTTGATTATTCTTCTTTCTTCAGTAGATTTGATTATTCTTCTTTCTTCAGTAGATTTGATTATTCTTCTTTCTTCTTTAGTTTGGGATTGTTCTTCTTTCTTCTTTAGTTTTGGTTATTCTTCCTTCTTCTCTAGTTTTAATTTAGTCTTCTTTCTTCTTTCTTCAGTAGTGGTAGTTTTGGTTTATTCTTCTTTCTTCTTTCTTCAGTAGTGGTAGTTTTGGTTTATTCTTCTTTCTTCAGTAGTTTTAATTAGTCTTCCTTCTTCTTTCTTCAGTAGTAGTAGTTTTAATTAGTTCTTCTTTCTTCTCTAGTTTTAATTAGTCTTCTTTCTTCAGTAAATTTGGTTATTCTTCTTTCTTCTTTCTTCAGTAGTAGTTCTGATTTTAATTCTTCTTCTTTCTTCTTTGAGTTTGGTTCTTCTTCTTTCTTCCTTCTTCAGTAGTGGTAGTTTTGACTATTCTTCCTTCTTCTGTAGTTTTTCACTGTGTATGCCTTTGTTTCTTCTGGTCTGGTTTCCTTGTCGGGGTATATTAATTGCCTGCTTCTATCTTACCTAGGTAATTTTGTTATTATCATTTTTAGTCTTCTGGGTTTTTAAAATTTGTATTATATTATATTATTTGCAGAAATTTTCTTTATTCAACCTTTCTTGTGAATATATTATTAAAAAGTGCATTTTAATTGATTCTCATCTGGATATTCCATATATTAGAGCTTTATTAATGATCATTGAGTAATGTATTTGTGTGGATTATCTGTCACGCTACAATATATATATATTGTAAAGAACTAGATATACCTCTCCTTATAACCCCACTGTTGGGCTGGCCAATTTGTAATAAACTAAGTATGTGCCGGTACTAGCGAAAATGTCCGTCTTATTCTAGCCCCACTGTTGTAAACCAATTTTATAAATAACTACTTGTTAATTATGTGAGGACGTATGTCAAATTATATGCTGCACGCTGGAAACGTCAAATTGTAAAGAAATCTTGTCTATGGGTGTAATTAGTTATAAGAGACTCCTGTGTATCAAACGCCAAGTAATACGTTGCAGGTGGCAATTCGTAACAATTAAAATGTTGTTACCTGGTATAATTAATATGTTATTAATTAATATATCTTTCGGTTGTGACCGGTGAAACCCTCAGAAAATAGATTATTAAGCAAACAAAATTATAATTATGTTCCTTGAATTTATAATCATACTACTCTATAGGCTTAACTTAGTTTTCAATGTTTGCGTAATATTAGCGATATGTATAGAGTATTGACGGAATGTAAGGGGTATTTGTGTCAACCCTAGTCACTCGATGGTGGAAAATTTCATTCAAATTTAATATTAAACACAAGCTAGTTCAGCAATCTTCCGTCCCACCAGCTGCAAACTTTGAGCGCTGTTACTAGTAATAAGCGTACTTATAGGTTAGTTATTCGTTATGTTTGTATCAATCTTTTTGTAAATTATTCCACCCACCACATATAGTATTTACTCTGCAATAACTTAAACGTTATCTCATACAATAAATGTACTTTATTTATTTTCTCTATTAATTCACAGGTTACGTTGTCTCAAAAACAATAATACGATCAAATCGATCATCCAGACATATATCGATTATTAATTACTCAAATTCTAAAAACATATACACTTGAAAATAATAACAAATAATTCTTATCCCAGGGTTCGTATAGTTCTTTGAACCATTAGTAAGGCCAGGTAAAATGCATAATTAAGGTTGTTCAATTTACAAAAATAAAATTATTTACTTTAAATACAGTGAAATGAAAATAAGTTGTTTTTTTACCAAACCGACGAAAATTTCGTCTGGCGGTGGACGTTTGTCAACAGTAGCCCAAAATTCGACTTATCTCGTCTTCATCCAGTGAAACTGCTCTGGGTTTCAATAAAATTGATGGTGGTGTGTACTGGTAAACCCTCAGGAAATCTTCTGGCTTCTATTCTTCTTTTACGATCTTCACAATTCTTGGTCCCAGTGAAATGGAATTAGGATCCCAGCTTCTCTGCTGCTGATGAAGGTTATTACGCCAAACCGAGTCTTCTGGTATTTCCAATAATTCCGTTAGTTCAAACTTTAATTCTTTTACTGATCTTCGGTTTATAGTATGAACGGGTTTAATACCGAATCCAGCGGAATTATTTAGTGAATGAGGTGAGATGCTTTCAATTCTTTTTAACTGTATTCATTTACAATTTGGAAGGTTATATAATTTTTATTACTCATTAACATTAAAGTATAATTGTTTTTCAAAAAGGGTTTCTTAAATTTTGATACATATTTCTTTCAGATTTATTCATATTTTTTAAATATATCAGTCCATCTCAACCTAATCGCTTGTAACAATCAGAACGAATTAATTCAAAATCAACAACTTCTGCAATTCAGTTGCCTTAACAACCACGTTTTCTATATATCCTTGAGCCGGCATTATAGAATATTACTACTCCTTTCAAATAAAATACTCCATGCTTGGATTAATATTGAATCACATAAAATTCTCCCCTAACCTTCCTTACTAAACAGTAAATGTTTTACCAGAGTTTCGTTGGACTGGGTTTACTAAAAAGGTATTAATTTCCTTTCACTAATATGGAATTTAGGCCTATAGATTCACTTACAACCATTATAACATTATTTGGTTTTTTTAACTTAATTTTCTTTTTACCTGACCTACTGTACAATTAATTATTGGTTACATGGTTAATTACATGAATTTTAATTTACTGGTGGTTATTTTTTTATATTAATTAACTGGTTCTGGAACCCTTTATTAATTTATGATATAATTGTCAGAACTACTTGTTAGACTTGAAACACTGGTCACACTCCTGATCCAGTTTATAAACATTAATTAAAACAACAGTATTTTTCAACTTTATACAATACTGAGAACTTAGTACAGTGCCTAACATTGGTAACTATACTGGGTTGTATAAAGACAAATCTAATATAAATATAAACATAATTATTGATGAAGTATTATTATCAAACAACATCATTTCATTTTTAGCATATTCAACATACAACATAAATACTCTGTAGACCTTAACATGTCACAGTACAAAACAAACATTTCATTACATTCAATCATTCATTGGTCTGGCTCTTTTACATTTAACATTAGTCATTGCCTCCTTTTGACTTGAGGTACTTCTCAAGCACATGAACTATTGAACAACCTTAAATCAGGGTATGGTCCTTGACCATATTTCATTCAATTTTTATGTAACGTTGGGGAACCTCAACTATGTTACGTTACAATATATATATATAGATATATATATATATATTTGTAGTAAAGGATGTTAGATTTTATGATGTCTGTAAACAGTACTAAATTATGAATCAAACTGTAGAAAATTAAATTTATTTTAAGGAAAACATATACACAAATAGGACGTCCCTGTATATGTGTACTTGTGATGTGTATATGTATATGTATATGTATATGTATATGTATATGTATATGTATATGTATATGTATATGTATATGTATATGTATATGTATATGTATATGTATATGTATATGTATATGTACAAGGTGATGTGTATTTGGATTTTAAACTGTATTTGTACAGTTTGAATACTAAAGCTGAGATCCGTCTTTCTGTTTTTACAACAAACTATTTGATCAAAAGCACGACAATTTAGAGACTTTTACATATTTGCGCGCACGAGATGAGAGAAAAAACATACTCGATACACGCGCAACACACACACACACACACAGAGATAGAAACTCGCCAAAGTGTTATGATAGTTGTCATTTTGGGTTGCATAATAACTTTGCCCCGAAACTATTGAATTGCAGAGGTTACTGTTTATGCAATTCAAAAGTCTAGTGTTTACTGATTTTTCCAACTGTCAGGAATGCGAGCAATTCTTTATGTTCCTCTACGCGGTCTTTTGCAGTAAAGAAACTCAAAGTTATTTTATAGTTTATGTAAGTATAGTTTATGTAAGTATAGTGCAGTGTATGTGTTAGTGTATAAGTCTCCCTATTATGAAACCTGCTAAACATAAATTCGATGCAATAGAAACCAATAACTTTCTCTATAAAAGCTACTCTATACTATTTTCGTTTACAGATTCCATGCTCTGCAGCCAAAATTCACCCATACTTATATTTTACTAACATAACACCGGTGTTACCTGTTTTAAAGGGATTTACGAGGCACAAACAAATGTAAGTTATTGATAAAATAAAACTTATTTTAAAGCACTTAAATGAACACGTAAACGTAATTTTAAACAAAATTTGTGAACAATTTAAACAAATTTAACAGTAGGCCTACCCCTGTTTTCTGATAAAGTGAAGAAAACATTGTTTACGAACTGAACGTACAATAAAAAAATTAATACCTGTTTTAATCTCTCTCTCTCTCTCTCTCTCTCTCTCTCTCTCTCTCTCTCTCTCTCTCTCTCTCTCTCTCTCTCTCTCTCACACACACACACACACACACACACACACACACACACACACACACACACACACACACACACACACACACACACACACACACACACACACACACACACACACACAGAGCTTTTTACTCAAAGACACCAAACATCATATGAAAATGTGAGACATGGAAACGGACCCGTGTAACAGGTAGTAGTTAAAGCATTAACGATGCATTTTACAGTTGGTTTTATTGCCGTGCCATAGTTGCTTTGCAAAACTCTCTCGAGACGTCTCGATCATTTGCTCTCTGTCTCCATCTTCTTACACCGAGCTTGCGCAGATCGTCCTCAAGATCATCCAACCATCGTTTTATGGGTCGCCCCTCATTCTTCTTCCATCAGGTCTCCCCGTAAAAAGTTTCTTTAATGTGTATGTCTCTGACATTCTCTGGACATGCCCTGTCCACCGGATTCTACTTTTCTTAATGTCAGTGACGATATGTGGTTCTTCAGCTTCGCGAAACTACAAAATCAAATTTCTACCGCATTTTACTGGCCGGTCTGCAGTCGTATCTCCTGGAATCGATTCATTAGTTTACTGTACATTTATAGGGAAGTAAAGGGCCACATTTTATGTCTCTGTATTATGGCTTTATATCTTTATACTGTTTTACCAGTTGATATATTTTCAGTATTTTCAATATATAGATATATTTTTCTTGTTCGGAACATGTTTCGGGAATCCTATTGTTCCCATCCTCAGCCATCTTAATTTTGTATTTTGTTGAATACTTGTATTTCGGTTGGTTGTTGCTATGGTTTTCTGTAGGCTTTTGGTTTTTTAAATTTAGTATTATTGTGTGTTATTGTGGTGTAATTAGTCTTTTGAGTATTTCAATGTTGAGTGTTTTGAAAATTGTGTCATGTTTAGTGTTGATTTATATTTGTTCGGTATTAGTTTGTTTTGTGTTTGTATATATGTAAATTTTCCCATATGTTCATTATTTTGCTTTTGTGTGATTTGTGTTTTATTAGTGTCATATTGGTTATGTCTGGGAATTCATGTACTGTGTTTGTTACATAAATCCAATTTGGCCACATATGCAATTATTAGTCATACACGTTTGGATTCTGAATACAAAGGGGAGTTATTACTCTTTACAATACTATATCTGTATTCTTCTACGTAATATACTAAATGGCACAAGTAAAGTACCTATAACCTACACCTATAGCCTACAACCCATATCTGACAATTTATTGAGACAGGAGTCTTTGACATTATACTATGCTGCAGGATCAAGAATGAACATAGTAGGTTAGTAATACATGAGTGACAACTTTTCCTTTCATTTTGTTCCTACAGCTTCCATGTTTTCTGAATCAATATCAGATTCTTGTGCCGACGAGTGAATTAGCTGCTGTTATCCCAGACTGACAATGAAATTAATATAAACAGTCGCTTTTGTTTTCGGTTTCCGGGTGGTAGTCCGTGGTTCACTGTTTTTATCTCAGCCAAACGTTACGGCTATATCTACAGTATTCCTTCTTCAGTGGCTGACTTGACCTGTCAGCGACAGTGGTAAAGTTGCTGGTTTCATATAATGACCTTAGCCGGCTAGCGTCGTTTTGACTTGCTGAAAGTTGACCAATCATGTGGAAGTTGTATTGAAGGGGCGAAGTTGTTTTCTCTGACTGATGTAGCACAACTGCAGCATGTTCTGTCTTCTGTCCGTTCGTCCGACTAGCTATTGGTGCCGAAGCAGCTTCCCATCCCCGATGAGTATTCATATCACTTTTTACTATTTATGTCCAGTTTGCCTGTTAACACCGCCTGTAAAAACTTAAAAACGTATGCATTATTTGTAACTTTTGTTAATCTGGTTCCTCTATCTAATGGTATAGATAATGCTAATATGTTAGTAGAAGAAATAAACTATCCAAATTACATACGATTGTAATTTCTCCAAAAAACTTTACCTGATTATTTTATTTTGAATATTCTTCTTGTTAAAATAATTTTAATATTAAAGCATTCATCTAACCGTTTTTTCTAAATGCAAAGTAAAGTACAGTGAAATCTTTTGAACGTCTTTTTTGCATTGTGAAAACGCTTCCGGGCAAGTAAAGATTATTTTGCTCTTAAAGTACCATAAATCAAAATATACAGCATGTAACAATGGTTTGAAAATGTGCGCGTGTGTGTTAATCTGTACGGACGTTTGCAAGCAGAGAAACATTTTGTTATAAAATGCTGCGTGTTTACAAAGAAACGTTCATACTTGCTATGTGTAGGTGTACTGTCGCTTAAGGAAACCCGCCGTAACGTGTTGTATGCTTCATGTATACAATCTTTTGTTCGCAGACGTAACAAAAGTAGTATTATCGTGATGGGAGTAAATCCATGTATAAATTTTTAACGGAATTTTTAAAATATATTTTCAGTTTACCTAATACGTATTGTACAGATTGTCAAAGTTTTTTGTTATTCTTCGATACTTGCTAAAAAATAAATTGTTATAATCACACAAACGCAACATTAGTACTAAGCACTTAGAGTTTTCTTTGTAAATCACTCATCATTACATTAACACTAATACAAATGTTGATAGACCTAATACTAACAATTAATTTATTATTGAATGGTAGTGTAAAAGCTACCAGACTGACTTGCTTGTAACGGTCAACATGTTAAGTATTATGATACAATATATAGATATACAGTAAAATCTCAGTTTAGCGGACACTCCAAGAAGCGGACAACTGTCTATAATGGACAGTTCTGAATTTACATTTTTAATCTTCATGTATTTTGATGGACGTGACTTTCCCAATAGCGATTTTTCTGAAAATCGAACGCGGACAGCCCAAAAATCAAAATTTACGACTTTCTTCTCTATAGAAAACAGATCAGATGTCAGCAAAATCCTTCAAACCGTAATTACTGTAACGCTTGTCAAGGCGGTAAATCTTTGCATAAGAACGACGGGGCATCAAACGACTGTGAGATTGTGTTGCGTCTCCTTTCATCAAACCGCGATAAACTGTTATATTTCCTGTTGTCAGTTTTTTACTTCCATGTTCCATAAGGAAATGGAAGTATGGTGATGGCAAATATCGGTATGGAGAACCACACATGACTTCCATGTTCTAAGATTTATATTTAAAATCATTTACAAAATGAAATGTTTCCATAGAAACTACTTCTTTCCACTTACTGCTTCAGCCTTAACCACAGTACTGTGGTCACTAACGTATACCACACATTATCGCACTAGATGTTCACTGATGATGGAAGTCGACGGCATTGCCGAAACGTCTGGTTTTGCAGAAAATATTGGACTACGGCCAAACAGCCCGGGAAAGAATTTCAACAACAAACTACTACTTTGTTGCCGATAACGTAGTACAGTACATATAATTACCCTTGATTAAAAAAAAAAAAACGTTGCAGGTAAACTACCCCTTTCCCTTAACCAATCTTCTCCAAAATGAACAGACCTTGAGTACTTAACAATTCAGGAACGTACACAAAAAAATATTTGATTCTGTTTGAATGTGCGGCAGATATCATTCGTCATAAGAAATATTACCCTTGTTAAAACATAAAATGTTGCTGGTAAACTACCCCTTTCCCTTAACCGATCTTCACCAAAAACAATACATCTTGAGAACTCTACAATTCAGGGCTGTATACAAAACATTATTTGATTCTGTTTGAATTTGCGGCTGTTAACGTTTACCATAGAAAAAAAATTCTATGCCATTATTTGCGAATCAAAATAATGAAAAAAACACTGGAAATTGAACAAAACAATAGTATAAATTTTCTAGACCTAACAATTAACAAAACTAACAATACACACACGTACAAAATATACAGGAAACCAACCACAACTGACATGGTTATACACAACACATCAAACCACCCAACACAACATAAACATGCGGCCTTCAACCATATGCTCCATAGACTAACTAAAATACCCTTAAATAAACAAGATTACACCGACGAACTCAACACAATAAAATACATAGCAATCAAAAACGGTTACAACCCTAATTTAATAAACACACTACACAAACGCATCAAAAACAAAAACAACAAAACACAAAATAGAATCAACACACAGCACAATAAATACATCACACTCACATACCACAACTCTTACACACACAAAATCGCCAACACATTCAGAAAACACAAATACAAAATAGCATACAGAACAACCAATACCATCAAAAAACACATCAATAATACAACACAGACATAGACAAATATAACAAAACAGGTGTTTACAAATTAAATTGTAATGACTGCAATAGTTTCTACATAGGCCAGACGGGAAGATCTTTTTCATCCCGTTACTCTGAACACTTAAAAGCTTTAACCAACAACAATATACACTCCGCGTTTGCCACACACATACACACAGAAAACCACAGTTACACCAACATAGACACTAATCTTGAAATTTTACATTACTTACCCAGAGGTCGAAAACTCAACACAACTGAACAATACGAAATATATAAACACCACACAACACAACCAAACAACATACTTAACGATCAATTACAATATAAATCACATACACTTTTTGACACAATTATACAAAAAACAAACATTAATTTGAATCCCCGCGCCAATCCCCTTCCTCCACGCACCACCCCCACTACACCTTCCATACAACAACCGTTACTAAATACTGGCAGTCTGTCTCTAAGCTGAAGAAGGCGAAGACGACGCCGAAACGCGTTCGACTAGAAGAATAAACAGTAAGTTCACAAGTAAAAGTTTCATTTTTAGATGAAGTGTTAGTGCTGTGAAAGAAGATGATGAACAATCAAGACACTTATCGGCTTGCTGGACCGCCGGTCGGCCTAACGTATACGGCTTACATACGGACCTCTCCTTACCTCCCCCGCGTCCCAATCCGATAGTGTGTTGTTTATTATTAAGTGTACATTTCAATGTTTTGTTCGGAAAATCAATGGCAGCGTGCAGTTTATTTAATGTGTCGACTCCCAAAATAACATCATATACGAGTTTTTTAATTACAAGTACAGTTATTTCTATTTCTACTCCCTGTACGTATATTGTTATTAGTGTTTGTTTGTCAACTGTCTGCGATTTACCCGTCGCCGATTTTATAATTTCGTGGTTAACAACCAGAATCGAGATTTTTTTGAAGTGGTTCTTGTGTTTTAATAGGAACCGCTCGTCCATCAGCGAGATTTCCGCGCCGCTGTCGAACAATACTTCACCAACACAACCATTGATTTTTGCTTTGACGATAAGGTTAGTGTCATTTTCAAAACTAATATTTTCATCACATTTATTGTTATCATTATTGCAAACTAAATTATCCCTAATTTCTGCAGGATATAGGCCAGACACAACGAATCTATTCTTACAGCTAACATTATTCACACTCGATCGATTGAACTGCTTTTTATTGTTGTATCTGATTTTTGTATTTTTATTTGTATTTTTATGTGTAATATTTATTTTGTTGCACGGACCCACGCCGTGCAGCCTTACACGTTTTGTTTTCTGCTCTTCAACTGAATCACTTTCAGTAACCGCTGATACTCTGTTGGTACCAAATTTCTGAGTTGTTACTTTGTTTTTATGTTGTTGTTGTGATTGTGGCTGCTTTTGTTGTGGTTGAAATTGGAACTGTTTTCGTGGTGTTTCATTACTGTTAATATTATTATTTTGATTGTCAACACCCTCCCATTTCGTGAGCAATAGAATAGAACAGTGTTCCGCAACCTTTTTTACTCACGGCACACCCCAGACGGGCCTAGACTCAACACGGCACACCAAAATGTCTGTCCCCTCAAAATCATATGAATCTTAATATATTTACGAAATATTACGTCGTTATGTAATCAATGTTTATTATTATTATTATTAATATAAAACAGGAATAGACTCATGCATTTATTAACAATTTATTAACTTTAATTCACTGTAGAAAATACGAATTTTAAAGTAAATAACTCTACTCATACCTTCAATGTGATACTTGAGCCTGCTTAGCTGCACACAGACGGCTGATTCGTGGCGGAATCGTTGACAAAGCAAGCCTCATTTCTTCATTGATGGATTTGAGTCTCTCTCTCTTTGATGTTTTAATTTCAGTCAACGTCGAGAAGCCCAGTTCACACAAATATGTAGTTGAAAATGGTAATAACACATTAACTGCCATCTCGGAGATAGCCGGGTATTCACTGCTTATTGACAACCAAAATGTTTCCAAAGGCACTTCGAAAAATTTTGATTTCAATGTTCTGTCTGCTTTCAAATCTGCCATTTCCTCTTGTAAGCCTAAATTATTCGGAAGATGTTTCGAATCCATAATGAATGGATCACGAACCCAGTCAAAATCTTCAACACTCTCTCCAAAATATTTTTTGAAATTCTGCTGCAAGAGTACTAAATGTTCTTTAATTAAGTCCATCAACACCTTATTATCGTCAGCAAGGGGCCATACAGTTGGGAACATCTCACACGATCCATTTTCATTTGTCTGTATCCACAAATTTAACTTATTAATAAATCCTTGAATCTTATCCATATTAGTCAGAATATTTTCGTTTCTACCTTGCATTTTTCTGTTTAGTTCATTCAAGTGTACGAAAATATCGGAAAGATATGCCAACTTAGATACCCATTCATCATCTGCAAATAAATCCGCATACTCATGCCCCTCAATAGTCAAAAATGCAAGTACCTCCTCTTTAAGTTCAAACATTCGCGTTAACACTTTACCTCGAGATAACCATCGTACTTCTGTATGTAGCAGAAGTGTAGTGTGCTCTGATCCCATTTCTTGACACAAAACGTTAAAAATCCGCATATTTAGGGGCCGCGATTTGATGAAGTTTACGACTTTTACTACTTCGTCCATCACAATTTTCAGAGGAGATGGCAAAGACTTAGCAACAAAGGCTTCGCGGTGAATGAGACAATGGTCGGTTCGTAAGTTAGGATTTACTTCGCGTACTTTACCCACGAATCCTTTCACTCGGCCTGTCATAGAAGCGGCTCCGTCTGTACAAACACTAACGCAATCCTCCCATGTTAATTCATTACGGACCACATATTCATTAGTCGTACGAAATATTTCTTCACCGGTTGCTCGCTCGGGTAGTTCTTTGCAAAAAAAGAAATTAGTTGCAATTACATCCCCATCAACACACCTTATGTAGGAAAGAAGTTGTGCGTGACCGCCAATATCGGTGGACTCGTCGATCTGAAGTGAGAACTTTCGACTGCTCTTTATTTTCTCCTTTATAATGTCTTCGATGTCACTGGACATGTCACTAACTCGGCGGCTGATTGTGTCAGCAGAGAGAGGAATTTTTGAAATTTCAGTACCAGCTTCTAAACCCAGGACTATTTTTACCATTTCTTTACACGCGGGCATTAACAACGTTTCTGGTATTGTGTGTGGTTTTTTGGCCTTTACGATAAGTTCGGCTACCTTATAGCTAGCTTCCTGTACTTTTTGCGAAACACGTACCGACGTAGTCATGAGCGTCACTTGTTTTTTATTTTGTTCCAACAACCGACGAAAATAATTCACATCTTTACTTAACAGAGAGGAATGTTTTGTTGACAAATGTCGTTTCAATTTACTGGGAACCATAGCAGCATTACTGAGTTTTTCACCACACACACACTCGGGGATTGGGCGTGTTTTGTCACCACACCAAAAAACCCGTAAGATAAATAATTATCACTATATTGCCGGTTAACTACTTTGTTTCTTTTTTTCGGGCTCGATGGTTTCACTACTCGCACTCGAGGACGGACCACTCTGTACAAGGAACTTATCCATATCGAAAAAAAAAATAGTTTAATAACACTGGTAAAATAGTAAGACTGGTGTAGCAATCACAATATTCGCAATATTTCTTTGTGGTGAACACAAAGCTTGCCGCCTGTAACCCATCAAACCGGCCCAATATTTCAGACGAGATTATAAATAACTCAAGATAAGCAAACTATAACAACAATATTGAGTAAATAAATTACATTTAATTTCTATGAAAATATAACAGTTATCAACATGTATTAAGAATAAACAAGCACCTTCTTACTTAAAATCGACAATCGAAACACCTTTCACCTTGTGACGGCACACTATTGAGCCGCGGCACACCGGTTGCGGGACACTGGAATAGAAGTAGCTCTTCTAAGGATTTAATCCCTTGTGTAATGACAGCAATTTGTATGCCGCGTCCGAAATGGTGTGCCAGTTTATTGACCATATCCGGTTCAGTTATTTCAGGTTCTAAGTATTTAGCCCGCTATATCAACTGAATTAAGTACAGTATGTTTCTTTCGAACCTATGGTATTAGAATATTTGCCAAATTCCAGTTGCACGCGGATCTTTCTCTGGACCTCCTCATTCCAGTATCTAGCACTGAAATGCTTTACCAGATCTTCGTAGGTGTTGATCTTATCTTGGATAACGGAGAACCACTCCGCCGCAGTACCCTTTAGGCGTCTTACTACAAAGTTAATTTTGTCGGCCTCACCTAAAGTGTCCCCAATCGCTTCCATGTGCCGTTGGCAGATTTTAATGAAGTTTATGGGGTTTTCACTTTCCCGTCCAAAGAACTTCAGCTGTGAATTAGCGTCGTCTAGGGTCTTGTAGACATATGTAGTCTGGTTGAGCGGCGACGACGTACTTTGCAGTCGTGACATCTGATGTTTCAGCTCATGGATCCACAGGTCTTGCTCGGCCACTAATTCACTCATCGTGGACGCGTGCTGTACTACCTTCTCCTCAATCCCGGAGGTTTTAGCCTCGCATTCACTAATGCGTGAATTGTTAATCTCTAACGCCGACTCTATGTTGGATCTTACAATTTCTACTTTCTCGCTAATTCGTTTTTCAGTAGATTCTAACAGATGTTTGCTCTGTTTGGACTGGTCTTGCGCGGCCGCGTATATTTTTTTGTTTTCTTCATGGAGCGTTTTATTTTGTTTAATGGCTTCATCTGAAATTTTCTGTATATTCGCTCTCATTTCTTCTTTACCGGCTTTATTTTCTTCGGAAATTATTTTTATATTAGCTAATAAGGCAGCTAAAGTATTCCGTATTTCTGCTGTATCCGCCATATTGATAAAACTTAATTCAAAATTTTATTAAAATTTAAATTGACTGACTTAAACGCTTCGAAAATTATTATTATCACAAGATTATTATCGTAGTGTAACCCAGTTTATATGCACACAGTAAGGAGTTCAATTTACCAAAATGTAAACAACCTTATCTAACACACAAACAAATAATAATCGACCTCCAATATACTAATAAAATTGTTTATATATGATACAGAAGAGAATATGCACAACAGGTAATTTATATCCTCAGATATTTACATGAACCACCCACACTAAAATACTACATTAACTAAGATTATACGTCGGAGTTCACCAACAAATTTTATATTATTTGAAATATGTAGAATAGCGTAAAATTATAGCTATTTTTCGTGCCCTACGTTGCTAAGCGCCAATATCTCTAGGTTGAATCCGCAATTCTCCTAGCACCACGGACCCCACAACCCACACCAATTTCTGCACCAATTTTTTTTTCTGCTGTTGTATTTTAGCAGGTTTTTGGGTACATCTGTGTATGTGATGCTTATATTGCTGACGTTTCGTTCCGGGTGTTTTCAAGGCGTACTGATGTTGATTTAACTACGGCGCGCGTTTTATATCTTGCTTCCCTTGTGATTTTTGTCGTGGGAGGGTTAGAGCATGGGGAGATATGCCCACAATACCCCCCTACGCACACACACACACACACACACACACACACACACACACACACACACACACACACACACACACACACACACACACACACACACACACACACACACACACACCCAGGGCGTGTTCGCGGGGGCGCGGGCGTGTTATAGTGAATTATTTTATATTCAAATAAATATTTACGACAACTTAAATTTGTATTCTTATTATTATTGTGGTTTGTTATTTTCTACGGAGTTGAATGTCATTGAACCTGGTCTCTACTTCAGTAAACTTTGCTGTGCCACTACAATTCTATAATTAGTTTAAATTGATAAAAGCGATTACATTTAATAATTAAAAAAATTAAAACATCTTTTACTATGTCAAGTTAGAGACTTAACTTATAATTGGAAAGTACATATACAATAATATATTTAACTATATTATTCCATTAATTATTTACTTAGAGTATAGAATATATAAAACACAAAGTAGTTGGAAAAAGTTAAGCAAAAATATTTGAAAATACGTACATTAATTAAGAAAAAAATAACACATGAATTGCTACAAAATACTAAACTCATCACGTAAAATAAAAATACGTAAGTAGCGAGTACTCTATCTACATTTCTTCATTTAAGCCAAAAATCTTGTATAAAATTTTCAGTCATCCAAACACTATAATTTATAATTATACACATAAATAATGTTCAAAAAGTATGTGCTATGACTGTAATTTTGACTTTCAGCAGAGAGGTCGCGAAGTAAAGTCCTCGATAGTTTACAAACAGGTAGCTTACCAACAATGTTTTTAAAATTATGTGTTTTAATAAAAAATATTTAAAATTTCTATTTACATACAGGAAACTTGGTTTCCTATATAAAGCACACGAAACAGAATAGTGTGTACGAATATATTGATTAACAATATAATAGAGATATTTGGAACGTAGTGGTAATAAGAATTATGATGAAACTCTTAAGATCACTAGCTTAAGTTTCGGATCAGAAGTACCAGGCTTACTCAAGCTGGCTGTAATCACTCGCGTGCAATAGATTTCAGTAGGGCTATTCTCCTTGATCTCAGCACAGCTTCGCTTCGTAATACTCGAGTAACTACCTCTGCTATGTGCCTGCAGTATTTATAGTCGGTAGGAACTACTCAAATTACATATCGGAAAAATTTCACTGTATTGTAGTATACTTGGGAGAAGTGAAGGCGGAAGTCAGCTTTAGAACACGCAAGGACGTTCTACATACGACGCCGTGCCACTTACACAATACGTATCCAAGTCAAAACGCTACTACGCCAATTGTATAAATCTCGGCGTAGCAATATAACATTAACGACAAACATACGTAACTCTAGTAACTCCATCTCTGCCGTCTTACGCTTTACAAGGAT
This sequence comes from Magicicada septendecula, assembly GCA_034769895.1. Lineage (NCBI taxonomy): Eukaryota > Metazoa > Arthropoda > Insecta > Hemiptera > Cicadidae > Magicicada > Magicicada septendecula. The sequence goes on from CM068368.1 coordinate 222,077,781, forward strand.
ACTGAAATTATAAAGTTTTAATATTGGCGGGGATCCCACAGCTACTGCCGCTTCCCGCATCTCAGTTTCCATATCAACTTATTCTGTGTATCTTCATTCTTCAGATTCTTTTCTTCCATAATCCTTTCGAGCCCTTCCTTCCGCCCATTTTAATCTAGGTCTGCCTCTTTTCCTGCTGTTGCTAGGTCTGTATCTGAACACACTCACAGGTATTCTTTCTTCACTTATTCTCATTAGATGTCCATACCAGGAAAGCTGTTTACGTTTTATATCTTCTATTCCAGTTTCTTTTCTATTTGTTCTTTCCCTTATTACGTCATTCCTTACACGTTCCAGACGAGAAACTCTGGAAGCTCGTCTAAGATAGTCCATTTCTACAGCTTCAATCTTCCTGCGGTTCTTTTCGTTGATTGTCCAACATTCTGACCAATAGGTGGTAATTGATCCAACAATGGCTTTATAAATGTTGATCTTTGTCGATAGCCCGATTTTGGTGGACCATAAAAGTGGGTTTAATTGGCGTATGGTGCTTTTCCCTAAAACTAATCGATGTCTTATATCTTCGTCACATATTCCATCATCGCTAATTATACTTCCCAAATATTTATACTTTTCACATTTCTTGATGGAAATATTATCTGATAACTGAAGATCTGATGTTTGACTTCCTGTGGCTAAGTACTCTGTTTTTTTTAAGTTTACGTTTAATCCCCATCGATCGTATTCTTCTACTAGTTTTCTCATCATATAAGTGATATCTTCTTCATCATTGGCTATCACCACTTCATCATTTGCGAATAAAAGTGTGTATAAACACTTATCTTCTAATTCTATTCCCATTCCGCTGCACTTGTTTTTCCATGTCTCCAGTGCTCCTTGTATATATACTTTAAATAAAGTGGGAGACAAACAACATCCTTGTTTCAGTCCCTTGATAATATTAAACTACTCGGACACTTCTCGTCATATGTTCACTCTGGCTTGAATGTTTTTGTAGATGTTATATACACTTCCTACGTATATGGGGTTAATTCCACTATTTTCTAAAGTTCAAATAATTTGACTAGTGGGACATTGCTTTTTCGAGGTCTATAAATACCAAATGCGTTTCTAAATTCCTTTCCGTTCGTTTCTCAATTATTGTCGCAACGAAAATATGTTGTCGACACAGGATCTTCCCGCTCTAAATCCAGAAGGGTAAGTATTGTAGACAAGAAGAATGAAGTGATGGAAACCGTTGAGTACAACATAGAAAGTTTACGACACGACTCTGTAAGATTTTGTATAAAATAAGATTAGCGAATAAATTGGGAGACAACGAAAATATCAATCCATCTACGGCAGAAAACTGTTATAATATGATTAAAGAATGCATACATAGTGCAGCGAGAGAAGCATTAGGTGAAAAAATTATTGACAGAAGGAAGAACTTGGACAAAATGGTGGACAAAAGATATAGAATGAAAAGTGAAGGAAAAGAAACAATTGTATCAGAAATGGCTAAGTTCAAGAGATAATGAAGACCGAAAGTGCTACGCAAGAAGTAATAGATAAGTAAAAAGAGAAGTTACAAAAGCAAAGCAGGAATTATGGGACAAAAATGTGATGAAGTTAACAAATATATCGGAGGGACAAAAGTACGAGAGGCCCGGAAACTAATAAAACAACTTCAAACAGAAAGAAAAGAAAAAACCAATATTCCAAAAATTAACATGAGTAAGTGGAAAGAAAACTATGAAAAACGATTAACTGAGAACAGAAATGAATATAAACAAATGATATACCGAATAAGAGAGGAAGGAAGAGAGAATGTGGAACCCATTTCATCAAGGGAGGTAGAAAATACAGTTAAAGAAATGAAGAACAATAAATCCACTGGCCCGGGAGGCATTCCTATTGAACTGGTGAAATATGGACCAAGTATTTTGTGGGAACTATAAATTATAAAGTTAGTTTGTTTATTTTCATATACAGTTTTAACATTTTACTATAGACCTTTGTCCCGTAGATTTATAGTAATTCGGTAATGTTCCTTCCTGAAGTAGATTTTGACGACTTATATGCAGCCTTACTTGTTAATACTAATACTAGTTTTAAAGTTTCCTCTTTTCTGTATTTGCTACTGCTGATGCTGCTCACTGGGGATCTTTCATCAAGCCTAATAATTTAGGTATTTAAAATGTAAAACTGACAATTGTGGATAGCAATATCTGACAAGCATAAATGTTTCTCTAGAGCAGTGATTTCCAACTCGAGTCCGCGACCTCATCTTAGAAAGCCAATTTAATGCTTACTCAATGTAAGTTTAATAAGAAAATGAATAATAAAATATTATTTTAACTGAGAAACCTATTGACTATTTTAACTGAGGTCTTGCAGGAGAAACCTATTAAACAATTGTTTCACTATTTCATTAATAAATGTACAGTAGATTTAATTTTATTTCACTTTATTTATGTATTGGTCATTCCTTTTTCTATTTTTATCATATTACAAGATTCAGTATCTAGTGTACTTTCTTCCGTCCATCGGCTGGACAAAACAAGCGCGCTTGTCCTATGTTTCGTCCTTGATACGTAATCAGTGGAATCTGTTATTGACTTAAAAGTTACGTTTCAGTGTGTTCACCTCTATGTGGACATTCCTGGTTTAGTGGCTGGAGCAGATCAAACCCATTTCACACTGAAGGTATTATGTAAATATACAATGTCTAATATCTTTTTTATATCTACATTATTATACTGACATAGTGAAGATTGAACAGTTAAAGATGTGTAGTAACATATATTAAACTGTAAATTACCTCTTTTACTTATATAGAATTAAATCTTGCATTTTTTATTTTTATGTTACTTGTGGAAAATTGATCATTTATGATGCAACCCGCCGGTAGCTTCCTGAGTTTAAGTGTTGGCTCAGGCGCTTTTAAGTTGGAAACCATTGCTCTAGAGTAATGAACATTTAGCAACAAATCGTGGAGAAATTTATTCCTATTTTGCATGTGTTTAGTTCCTGCCAGTCCTTAGAAAATGTGTGTGTGTGTGTGTGTGTGTGTGTGTGTGTGTGTGTGTGTGTGTGTGGAGGGAAGTGCAGACAAATATTAAGGATAACGGTTAATAATTCCATTTACTATAAAAATAATGGTAATTTCAGAGAAAATAGTAAAATACAACCGTACGTAAATTGAGTAGTTATCAAAATCAAATCTAGATTATATGGTATCATTTTACTGTTTTTGACATTTTTGTCGTTATTGATTGTCACTAATATCGTCTATATAAAGAATATTTTGTCAAGTAAGAAAATATTTTCACGTCTGTCTACTTCTAATAGTAGAAAATTTACTTTTAATTACCCGATGTATCGCATATGATGCGCAGCACCGTAGTGTACCATTAACTTTAGTGGGCCAGTCTTCAGCCGGAAATTGGACAACAATTGTTCTTACTTGATCTAATGACGTACTCCATTGCATACCATACCAAAAGCAGTAATATATTTCATGTTTGTTACTTGTTAATAAATTTAATCAGTTACACAATTTTTACATTTTAAACATATTAAAAATAAAAATTAACAATTTTTACGTAATTTTACATATTTTAAAGATATTTTTCGAATATATTTTCTAGAGTAGCATTTATATTACTATAAGCACTGACTAGATACTAAAAGCTGTAGACTTAAAATTAACTCTGTGAACTAACCCTGAATTAGAATCAGTGTATAAAATACTAATAAGCAAATTATATTTGCTAAATCTTAGATTTTAACAAATTTTAAAATCATATGTGTTAAGTCTATTGGTTTTATGCCAAGAAAAATTTTAGATTAACTTTTCCACATTTTGTTACTGCTCCTTTTGAAGGATAAATTTAATAAATTTTAATGCGAACAAGATAATCATAAAAAGCAGACTCCAAAGCTTTCCAGAGTTTTTAATAATTCTAATGTTGATGAAAGTAAAGAAAACATGCTATATTATTGAATTATATTTCAAACTGCGTTTGAGCATAGGAGGAATCACATAAGAATACAGAAGGATCAGTACAACAAATACATGTTCCATCCATCATGCTAATTACTTCTGTGAGCGTGCTGAAATAGACTATTCTGCTTTAACTAAACTACATCCTACAGAACACGTTCGGTGATTGAATATACTAAACAAAGAGCATTCAAGAGCATTGTAAATAGGCCTTCTGTATTTTATTATGTTCAAACTATGAGTTGCATCAAATTAATGGAAACGTATTTGTATGTTAATAAAAAATTACTTGAGCCAGGTCGTTTCTGTCTCAAATGTTATCAAACTTCTGAAGCTGTCATTATTCAATCCTGTTTTTTATAATGTATTGTCATGTCAAAACGCACATGACAGGAATTTGTAACATAGGAGTATTAAGGGATAATTACTGACTTGTTAAGTTATATAGGAATATACTTATTTTCTATTATATACATATTCTTTTCTTGACATGTTAATTTATTTTAATTTAAATGTAAAAGTATTATCAAGACGTTCATTTTAATAGGATTTGTGTTGAGCGTCATAAAGTATGCTTGTAGTCAACCACGGTGATTTTGTGTTTAGTGAAGTTTTGTGTTTTGGTTGAAACACACATTACTTCTGAGCTGAGGTCAGAAAGCATTAAACAGTTAATCTTGTAACGAGTTAAGCAGTCTTACTGAATAATGGCGTTTGATTGTCGTACCCGGCAGACTGTACTGTTCGTTTGTGTCACGAATTACTTGTGTGACTCTGTTAGAACACCTAGCTTTTCATTAAGTAAAATGGGTCAATTCTTTTAATTAAACTAGTTTTCAGTTCCTCGCTTGTAATTAAAACTTTTACTGAAGATTATTTTAACACTGCGAGATTTTCAGTTTGCAAAGAAAATGTTATTATTACCGACGTAGATTTCATGTGTCTATCTGTTTTGTCATCAAACAGATGATCAAACATGGAAGGATTTGAGTTTTTACTAACTAAACTCTCAATTTTGAATAATAAAATTTAAGTCGATGAAAGATGTTAATCAGCTAAAATAAATTATTTACTTTTTTAAACTGAATGTTTAATAAATGAATTGAATAAAGTTTCCAAATTTAAGGTCAGTGAAAAGTCAAACAAAACTCGATGAAAATACTTGCCTACGCGAAACTGAAAAAATTAGTTACTTTTCTAGTTGTGTCTGTTTCTTGGCTATCCTGTAGGCCACACTGAAGTATGCCGCTTATTTCGCTGTTTCTTCACCAAATACGCCCTTTGAATCTGTGTTCATTAACCACTACGCCTTTGTTTGTACAATTGGGAAACATTTCTTTACATGTTGTAAAGGTAACTGTTCCCTAAAGGAGATAAGTAGAAAAATATAATTTACGGTATTATTAAATTAAATGTATATAACGTAACTACGTATTCCCTTTAAATTATTTACGTTTTTGATTTCTTATGTTTATTTTTTTAGTTTCTTATTATTTGTGTTAATATATACGTTTTACTAAAAAACTGTGTGTGCAAGCGTTATACTCGATCACAAGTTTATGTAGCAGTGATGGTAATAATAGGAAATAAAACGTCGTGTACACGTGTTACAGTAGTGACTGTGGTAACCATTACAGTGACTGGTAACCATTACAGTTTGCAGATTAAATCTGGTCTTGTCGTGATTTTGTCCAAACATCGCATTTTAAATGCCATACTGAGTTTACCAAGTATGCAAACGAAAATGTTAATTCAAATTTTAGCAATTATATTTTTAAAACATTAAAACAAGACATTAAGAATCGAAAGAAATATTTTGTGTACAGTTTTGCTGTCATGCAGCCGAAATGAATCTCTGTCTCTCTCTGTCTCTCTGTCTTTGTGTGTCTGTCTGTCTGTCTGTCTGTCTCTCTCTCTCTCTCTCTCTCTCTCTCTCTCTCTCTCTCTCTCTCTCTCTCTCTCTTTTGCTCTCTTGTTGTCTATTACATGCACGTAGATCATTCTCTAAACATACTCTAATAATTTCATTAGTACATCATAGTATGTAAAGGATTTTCAGAATATTGTTTTAAGTAGAAAATAACACAGTTTTGTAAACGATCTTACTTTTTTACTTAAAAATATACTATGATCATCTGAGCCATTGAATTTACGCAGGTCTACTTACTTTGATGTTCAACATATACTTATATATACCCCCATATACACATATAACAAAGGCAAAGTATGTGTATAAAACAAGAAACGTGCAGAGTAGACCCGTGCGCTTACAGCCACAAAAAAAAACTGCGTGTATGGCGTGTCACGTATGAAACAGCGGGAACTACTGATGACATAAACTAAGATAAACTTACTGCCGTCATCCACGAGTAGCCTACGTCATATATTGCAAAACTCAACTTTACCTCTTTGTGTACAGCGGCCGCCAGTAGCCTGTGCGCGCGGAGCTTAGGCGCCTGCAACGTACGGGGGGTGGAGAGGGGCACCTTTCTACAAACATTGGATGACTCATGTGCGAGAAATGGTCGCGAACGCTAGAGTGACTCGCCACGATTTATGTTTTCAGAGTGAGTAGTACGATGTGGACGCGCGCACAGGCTACTGGCGGCAGCTGTATATGTGTCTGCTCGCGTTTGACAATACTTCACAATTAATTTTCTTGTAATTACATAACTACCTAAAAATAGTTATAATTAGTTACGTGTTTTATAAAAATAAAAGCGTTTCATGTTTAGTTGATCTTCGTATACTTCAGGCGTATGTCACAGACTAATGCCCGTTATGCAAACAGTTATTTTCTGTTAGTTTTTCGAATTAGTACTAGTTTGATAAGAACTGGCATTTTAGCATTTAATTTCAACCTTTATATTAAGCGTAAACAAACCTAACAGACCTTTGATAAAAAAATAATTCTTCAGTACTTATTCACTACTTATTGGATAACAAATAAATTTTATTGACATCGAATAAACAGAGAGCGTCGTCTCCTGAAGATTGACAAGCGTTTATTCCGTCAGTTGATGTTGATTGAAAAGTCGAGAAAAAAATCCGGAGTGACTAAGTTGCGCCTTGTTGAGTTTCCATGTTTTTATTTGTACATAACCAACTGCGATTCACGGAAGCTAGAGAAACAGAGAATACAACTTAAGAAGAAGAATGTAAGAATGTAAACTTAATGAGAAAGATGCTTCTGAAACAGCGTTCTACATTAACTGCCAGCTGCTTTACTGACAGGGAACCAACCAAACGTCATTACTATGCGCCGTTCACTTACAGTAAACGCTTTGTCAGGGGCGGATACATTTACATAAAATTCCGCGTCCCGATATGAGCGTCCAGAACCAGTGAAAACAAGTGTTTACTCATATGGACGTATTCCTTTATCAAAGCCAGAGTGTCATGGACTTTACAACGATTAGAATTTTTATTTTTGAAGATTCAGTTTTCTGTCTACGATTGATTAAAAGTCAATTTAATGTAAGTTAATGAAAATTCATGGTCAGTAATGGGTCAAAGGTAATTTCGTCCCAAACCGTCATTCACAAGCAAGCGTTCAGAATGAGCAACTTACATAATGTAAAATAATTCTTTGAGTAGATTGGACCAAGAAACATATTTAATAAAGTACTTTTCTGACACTTGGGAAATATTCTACAAACAAGCGACAGGCAAATGTACGCTTTGGACTGAAGATGACAGAATAATTTAAAAAACGAAAGAGAACTGGGGAAATAAGGGATAGAAAGTAAAAAGTTGACAGTACTGGTAAAATACCTTAGGGATTCACCAGACACGACATATTGAACTCACCTCATTTATTCCCCCATTTCTCCTTCAGTTGACGACACACTGGGGACACAAAAGGTGAATTTTAGAGCCCTCCTGTGATCTACCAAGGGTATATGTGTGGTCGACTTATTATAAACACTAAGCCTTACCAGGGCTACCTAAATTCCTTTTGAAACAAACATAAGTCTTATGAGATTTGAATACCTCGTACTCTATTAAATACGCTATACAATACTCCTGGGCTTACAGTAACTTGGTAATCACATGCGTTCAGCCTAATACTAAAAGTATTTCTAAACACTTTGGTGTAAGCAAAAGAATATAAATTAATCAAGAATATACAAAGTTGTGTGTGAAAAGTTGCTGCGTAGAATTAATGTATAACTTTGAACTCACTCAATTAATTTGACCGGTTGGTTCGAATATAATTTGAGTACATCAGATACAACAAAAGACGTAATTTACAGAGTTTTCAAATTTGAATGAGTTTAAAATAAAACAGATTTTAAAACGAGTAAATTAAAAACCACAAACGTGTTTTATTACACTACTGAACACGCTGATAGAAAGCGTGACGCCATTGGAAACGTTTGTTTTCAGAACGTAATTTTAGTGTACCAGTTGCACCATAACGCACGTGCGGGATGTTTATTCAATACCTTCTCCTTTTAGATAAAAAAGAAAATAAATAAATAAATATCTAGAAACGTCTGTTCTTAGATTGTATAAAACTGCAATAAGTAGAATCGATTCTCATTCTGGGGACTTACACAAGTAATTGACTATATAGGTATAGATTATAATTCTATACCTATATAGTGTAGTTTAGATGCTTAGAATCACTCATCAGTCTCTTTCTTTCCTTTATTTTTTTTCATCCATCGAAAAATCATTTATAAAATTCTAGTGTTGTAAATAGTAGAAAATCTAAAAGGAGAAACATATTTGCTGAACTTTTACATCCAGCTCATAAATCGGCAATCGGATTAATGCAGATGTGGAAAGGTATTTACCAGTGTTAACTACGGTTATGATTCTCACATATGTGGCTTCCATATTAACGCCGTTAAATAGTACGCTCCATTTTCGTCAACACAAGGCACAAAAGAATAATCAATAAGAAGAATAAAAATAGTAATTAAAAGAAAACATTTTCATCTTCTTTTGTGCGTGCAACGACACTTCTTTCTAATATTTTTAAACGTAAAAATAAAACAAATCTATAGCTATCAAAAATCTAACGCTTGAGGGTGATGGTACCTTCTGTTAAGAACTTATCTTTACAGCCAAAGGTCATTTTAGGGGAAGCATGTAACTATTGGTTTATTGGAAAACAATATATTTCGTAAAGAATATCGAGAACGGCGAGAGCCCGGAATCCCTTTACTACGTTGTCTTATCATAGGCCTATATTTTACTAAAGACTGGAAGAAAATGCTCTTAAAGTACCATTTACGTAAGGTAACATAATTTCGTTATTATCTACAACGTATTTATTGTATTTGTCTGAATATTGTATATGTGTATATGTATTTGAGTAAGCTCTTATTATTGTATTGTTCCATAAAATTGTATTGTTTGGATGCTATATTATAAAAGCATTGAGAATTTATCACAAATTTTATTACTTTTAACTTCATTCTTCAGATTACATTTCTTACTATTTTTTATATCATGTCTACTCATAGTTACATATGGAGCAAACCATATGAGTAAACCAGCTGAAGGAAATGTAATGAGTAGAAATATCATTAACGACTACACACTTGCAGATTTATAGGCTGGTGAGGTGGCTTTAAATTGTCTTACGATCAGCAATCGCAGTCAGGACAAATAAAAGGCCTCTTACCTTTTTTATTTAGTCCCATACATTCTTATAATATACTACCTACTTTGGCAGTGTTGGTTCTATTTTAGAAACCGCTTCCTTCCTTTGTTAAAAATAGAACGTTGTGATGAAAATAAAAGCTAAATACAGTGTTGTAAGTATAAATAAAAAATCATAATAACATGACCTATTACTACTGACTTACTTGCTACTATGCGACTACTACTACTACTACTACTACTACTACTACTACTACTACTAAATAATAATAATAATATACTACTACTACTACTACTACTACTACTACTACTACTACTACTACTACTACTACTATTACTACTACTACTACTACTACTACTACTACTGTGCCGTACCTAGGTGTATGGCAAGTAGTGGTTATACGGATTCCGGGCGATATTTTCAGGCATTTGGGTAGTTCGCCTTGGACAGTGTCACTTCGCTATCTGTGAGACGTTACGGCGACTGTTTGTTATTTCGAATCTTACCCCATCTAGGAGACGTTACGGTAACTTCGAACTACGGTATCTTTCGTTCCGTCTGCTAGAGGGAGTCTGCTGAACTTCGTCGTGATTTGTAGGCGCCTTTGGGAAATCTGTGAGCTGTGGAGTGAGATTGTTTCGGACTCAAGTAGTGGTTGGCCTATGGTTTTCTTTTCGTTGAGTGGAGAGTTGCGTTTTTGACTCGATGGGTTGGTTCCGGTCAGCGGTTCTCATCAGGAGCTGATCACGACAACGTGTTGGGCTGTTTGTAGAGAGCTGAAAAGTCTTGTGGTTTTTTTTATGCCGGCGTTTTTTTTTAAATGATTATGTCAGGCTAAGGGGACAGTGTGCCATGGGGGTCCCTGGGGGCCGGCGTCCGTGATCCTGTGAAGACCGGGATGTTAAATTGTGTGATATACGTGTGTAAGTATTGAGTAACACAGCACGCGTGATTATGCACGCACTATGAACAGGTATGGAGAAATAAAATTTATTAAATTTTGCCCTGGGACTTTATGGGTCGAGTGGGGGTCTGGCTGATTTTTTTAACACTAAAAAAAAAGAAAAAACATTTTTTTTCCCACAAAAAAAAAGAAAACAAAAAAAACACAAAAATAAAACTTAAGAAAATGTGTTAGTTATTGGCCAAGGTGTTCATTTGGCCTAGTGGGGCAAAATTCAGCTGAGTTGCTTAAATGCTCTTATTCCGTGTGTGCATGTAATTGTGTGGTGTTCCATATACGCATGCAATGTTGAGTATAATTTTCCTTGTAATCTGTGTGGAACTTATATGGTGGCTGTTTTTATTGGAACGTGTAAATCTGCTTGTGAAAAGAGTTTCAGTCCACCTAATGCTGTAACAACACATTACCTTGTGCTAGAACAGTAATTCCTGTGTTGCCACTGTCAAAGTTGCCACTGTGTTACAACAAACGGAAAGTGGTATTTAGTAAACTTAGCTTTGCCGCAGAAAATCTTTTCAGAACTTAATATTAGGTATAAAACACCATTCTGGCACAGATTTATAATACCATTACATCTCAATGAATAATGATATTGTTTCATAAAAATAAAAGTCCATAAAAAAAAAACTTGGGAGTTTTACATTAAACAAACATTGTGATTTTTATAATTGTTGATATATACTTTATTTAGTAAAATTTATTTATTTTTAATAAATATGTTGAAAATTGTAATATATTTTTAAAACTGTGAACCTGTTAAAACCTATTTGCAAAAATCTATTGGAAACTGTTATTCTATTACTTTTATAACTGTATGTACTGATTATCTGAGTTTCTATATGATTGTGCACTCTGAAATCTGTGACCTGTGGTGCTTCACCAGTTTATGCAAGTTAGGGCAGGGTGAGCACATGCACTTGCGAGTTCCACACAAGAGTATAATGATCTATCTTTGGTTGCATGATAATTTATTAATTTGAAGATTCGCCCTTCTAACGAATGATTTCAGAGGGCGCATGTTGTTATGCAATATAATTGTTTAAATTGTTGTGGCTTTAATGATGTTGTACGATAGAATTGCTTGTGAAAGGGTTTAGAAAGTTGGTTATATTATTGAAAGCTGCATGTTAATAGTTTTCAGTATGGCATGTAAGCGATTTTAAATGTTTTATATAATTTGTATAGTTTTCAGTATGGCCTGTAAGAGTTTTTTAATGTTTTATATATTTTGTATGATTTTCATGGAATATTTCTTGAATATTGAATATTGAATACTTTTACATTTTAAATTTTGAATACCCTGTCATAGTTTAAATATTTACACATTTTCCATAATTCTAATGGAATAACTTACAGCCTGTGTTTTTTTGTATGAAATTTCATTGTCAAAAAAAAAAAAAAAGATAGCCTCAATAAACTTGATATTTTTGAAATTGTAAAATTGAGGTCACCTCATTCGTCCAATTCCCCAATGGACCTAGCATGTGGATAGTCTTCCACTAGGAGGCCTCTCCTAGTTCCAGTGAAATGGTGAGCCGGTCATCAAGGTAAGTTGTAGTTCTTTTTGAAATTTTTTTTTTGGATGTCAACTTCGAAAGTTTAAAATGTTGTTGTGACGTCATGGGTGATGAGCGGCTCAAAAATGGTAGCAGAGCGTGGTTGGACGTAGTCCTGGCCACCTCTGAAACGAAAATTGTAAATGGATGAGGTGACCTCCATATCTTAGTGGGACATGTTATGTCAAGTGTGATATGTTATTAGTGTTGTAAATCTTGGTCTTTTGGTACGGTTGCCGGTCCGGGACCCCTAGGGGGGGGGGGTTGCGCTCAGCCTGGCGATTTCTGATTGTATCTTGGGGGTTCTTAAGTGTTTATCTGTTTGTTTGTGTTCTTGTGTGGTCATTGTTATCTTTGTTGTCTTATGGCACTTCATCTTGGTCTTCATTGTTGGTCCGGTGCCGGGTCGGGGACCCTGAGGCACCTTGATTGTCAGCTTTTGTTTGGATTCAGTCTCTTGTTGTTGGATACTATGGCAGAGCAGGGGCAGAGTAGGAGTCGTGAAGGCCGCGGTCTGGTGCCCGAATATTTCACGAAGGACGAACTCCAGTTCGAGATACGTTTGCGGGGTGGGGTTCCCCAGAGGGACGTGGCGTCCTTGCGGCGTCAACTGCGGGAACTGCTGGTGGGTGACGCTCCCACCCGGAGAGTCGAAATCGAGGATTTGGAGGAGGAGCTGGCCGTGTGTGCGGACAAGTGGACCGAGTTCTCCACCCTGATGGAGGACTCGGAATATATGGGGAGTTCCACCCGTGTTTGGCAGCGGGTGACCCAAAGGATGCACCACTTGTCCGCTCGTCTGAGTAATTTGCTGTTGCAGGATGATCTGGAGGAGGAGGGTAGGCATGGCGTCGGCCCCCCAGTCAAAGATTGGTCTACCTGGGGAGGCTCCCGAAAGCCCTAGTAACCTTAAGGAGATGCCCACGCGCCAGACCGTGGCCCCTGAGCGGGTGGGTCTCCTGGGGGAGTCTTGTAGCGCTCTGGTGGAGGAACGTCCGTCTATTTCGGTGGGCAGTCGCCCCCAGGGATTTCAGGGGGAGCATGTGGAAGTCCCTCGAGGGTTGGGTACAGCCCTTGCTAGTGTTAAGTACGAATCGTTGCTGAACCCCATTTATGACCTCCTCCGTCGGCTTCCAGTGGCCGACGGTTTGGACCTTGACCAGCTTGTCAAATTCCTTGAAGGGGTTTTCGGCATTTTTGATTTCCCTGGGGTGACCGGCGTTGCCCTGTTAAACATGATTTACCCGTATTGTCGGGCGCCCCTGCTGGATCGTGTGGTCTGGCATCTGGGCGCGGGCGGGGATTTTGAGGCGTTCCACAAAGATGTTTTGGAACTGTTTATGCCCGGGAGGCTGCGTGACCGGATGCGGCAACGATTATTCTACAGTGTTCAGGGGCAAGGGGAACAGTTGAACGTATTTATAAACTCGATCAAAAGTGCTGCCCGTGTGCTGCGGGTGGATGTGTCGGAGGCTGAGGTGGTGCGGGTTATCTTGGAGGGCCTTAATCCGCAGGAGAGGTCAAGGTTGGTGTTTTTGGAGCGACCGCGCAGCTTCGCTGATCTTAGCGGAGCTTGTGTCTTCGCCCGCACCATCCAGATGAACGATGAGGCTCGCTCCGGCCGTTCCGATTTCCCTGTCCCCTGTTCCTCATCTGGTCAGCAGCGGCCTACCCGGGAGCAACGTGGTGGCAACCCTTGGAAAGAGCAACGTGGTAGCGACTCTGAGAGGCGGGAAGTCCGCTGCTATTCCTGTGGGAAGATGGGGCACTTGGCCCGGAATTGCCCTCTCAAACGATCGGAGGTCTCGCGGGAAAACAGTCTTTCAAAAAAAGGCCTGCGTGGGGGGGATTGAGGGGACGCCGGTCCCTCCCCACGTTTGGTAGCGATGTCGCATCCCAGGTCCCGTTATGTGCAGTTGAGACGGGACACCCATCCGGGGAGGCCGATCCCAAGCCGATTCGTCCGGGTCTCTCCGTGTGTCCATTTTTGGAGCTGGAGGTTGGGAAGGGCCGGGTTAGGGCCCTGGTGGACTCCGGATCGGCACGGTGTCTTATCTCCTACCGTGTTTACCAGCAGTTGGTCCGGGAGTCATTGATCCGGTCGAATACTCCTTCGTCGGTGGTATGTTGGACGGCCTCGAGGGAGGTTTTGCCGACCTCCAAATTGGTGGCTTTTAAATTTAAAATAAACTATTTTTCATGGGTTTGGGAGTTTCTTGTGGCTCCGAACTTGAGCGTGGACTGTATTGTGGGTGCGGATTTTATTGTGAAAAGTGGCATGGTTCTCGATATCCAGGGGCACGTATGCTTCTTTAAGTTCAACCGTGCCGTACGCATCCCCTTTCTTGGATATCGGGATGAGGCGGGGGAAGGTCTTGAAGAACTTCAACCCCCGGCGTACCTTAATAATTTAAGCCCATCTCTACAGACCGCTTTCCGTAAATTGTGTGATGAGTTCCCCGAGGTGCTGACCGCCAACCTCGGACTCACTCACAATTTGGAGTATCGAATCCGTCTGTGCGACTCCGCGGTTGTCCGTTCGCACCCGTATAAATTCGCTCCGCCTAAAATGACCATCTTGCGTGAGAAGGTGCAGGAATTGTTGGACCAGGGGGTTATTGAACCTTCCACGTCGGCCTATGCCAGTCCAGCATTCCTGGTGCCTAAACCGGGAGGGAAGCATAGGCTGGTCATCGATTATCGAAAATTGAATCAGAATATTGAAGTTGAGTCGGTGCCCCTCCCGGACCTACATTCGGCCTTTGACTGGTTTTCGCAGGCCCGATATTTCACCATTTTCGACTTGAATTCAGCATACCACCAGACACCCTTACACAAGGATTCTCGGCCGTTCACTGCCTTTTGCGTGCCGTGGAACTTGTACCAATACAAGAGAGTCCCCATGGGACTGGCGGTTGGTGCTCAGACGTTAACCCGTCTTCTGGACTCTGTGTTCCACGACATTAAATTCCAGTATGTGTTCAACTATCTGGACGATCTCCTCATTTACAGCTCCACTTTAGAGGAACAAATGAACCATCTCCGAGAGGTGTTGTGTCGCTTTAGGCGCGCGGGGCTTACGGTGAATCCCGACAAGGTGAAATTTGCCCAGGAGGAAATTTCCTTTCTCGGTCACCTTGTCTCTCATAAAGGGGTCACGGTTGATCCAGAGAGGACGCAGGCAATCCGGGATTTCCTCCTCCTCGGGATGCTAAAGGGGTGGCCCGCTTCGTGGGGATGGTGAATTTTTACCGGCGGTTCATCCCGGGGGCTGCTGAGATTGCGGGTCCCCTAAATTCCTTAAGGAAAAAGGGGCCAAATTCGTGTGGGGAGACGTGCAGCAACTTGCCTTCGAGTCCCTAAAGGAGTCCATTTTGTCGCCTCCCGTGCTTCGGATACCCGATTTCACGAAGCCTTTCATTGTGCAATCCGACGCCAGCTCTGTGGCGATCGGGGCCGTGCTCTCTCAGGAGGTGGATGGTGCTCGGCAGCCAGTTGCATTTGTATCCAGGACCCTTACCAACCCTGAAAAGAAATCCTCGGTATACGAGTTAGAGTGTTTGGCGGTAGTCTTCGCCCTTGACAAGTTTAGGAGGTATTTGGAATACGCTGAGTTCCTATTAGAGACGGACAATAGGCTCTCTCGTGGCTTCTGGCGCACCCCCGTCAACTGGGTAAACTTGGCCGCTGGGTGGTCAAGATCTCTTCTTTTAAGTTTCGGGCACAACATATAAGGGGGACCCAAAATGCTGTTGCCGACGCTCTGTGCCGTATGTATCACCTACCCAGTGAGGAGCCAATAAATGAACCCTGCGCCGTACTCCTGGAGTTTCCCCTCGCCTTCACGGAAGTTATCCCTCATCAGCTTGATGATGAGGTGTTGGGTCCTATCATCGATAAAATCAAATCAGGCGAGATGAAGGCTCCATATCATCTGTCCAAGGGCGTCCTCTGCTGCAGGGAACGTAGAGGACGGGTCCCTAAGATAGTGCTGCCGAGCAAGTTGGTGCCAATGGTCTTCCAATATTACCATGATTCCCCGGTTGGAGGCCATTTGGGTGTTTCAAAGACCATCGCCGCGATCAGGAAAAACTTCATCTGGAAAGGCATGGACCGGGACATCGCCACCCGGGTGAAGTGTTGTCATCTGTGCAGTCTGAGCAAGCCCGCTCAGAACACCAAGTTGGGGTTGATGTCTTCTGAGGTGGCTGGCAGACCGATGGAGAAGGTTTTTATCGACTACGTGGGTCCTTTCCCGCGTAGCAAGGCCGGGAATTCGTTCCTCCTTGTTTGTGTGGACGCCTTCTCCAAGTATGTCTGGCTACTTCCCTTGCGTCAGGCTAGTACTGCCAATACCATCGTAGCCCTTCAGACCAGTATTTTTCAGCATTTCGGGCTTCCCTCCATCATTGTCTCAGACAATGGCCCTCAATTAATCTCGAGGCAATTCCGAAACATGTGTTTCAGGCACGGCATTCGGCATGTAACCACTTCCCCCTACCACCCGCAACCTTCCCACGCTGAGCGATTCAACCGCAATCTGAGATCCGCTCTTATCGCCTATCACGCGGAGCAGCAGAATACGTGGGACCAGAATCTCCAGTGGTTGCAGATGGCGTTCAATTCGTCCCTTCATGAAAGCAATCGTGCCGTGCCTTTTGAGGTCATGTTTGGCTTCTCCCCCGCTCATCCCCTTGGTAATTTGTGGAAACTGGAGGATCTTCTCCCGGATTTGCCTAACGAAGGGGTCGTTCACAGGTGGAAAGATGTGAGGAGAGCCCTGCTCCGATCGCACGAGCGCGTGCGGCGTCGCTATAATGCTGGGAGAGTCCCCAACCCTTTTAAGGTGGGCCAGCTGGTTTATTGCAGGAGCCACCCGCTCAGCTCTAAGGTGGAGGGTCGCGCTGCCAAGCTCTGCTATAGATGGTTGGGACCCTTCCGGATTTCTGAGTTTGTCTCGCCCGTCACTGCCAGCCTGGTGGATCCGGAGGATGGGATGAAGGTGAGGGTGGCCCATGTGTCCCATTTGAAGGCGTGTGCGCAGATGGAGTTTCCGTGAGAGGTAAATTGGTATTGTTCACCCCAGTTAGATTTAGTTGGGGTCCTCGGTTTGGTTTTCGGGGGGCTTCGCTGGAGGGATTGTGTTTTATAGTTTTACTTTTTAGCGTTTTATTGTTTTAAAGTTTTATCGGTATTTTAGCTCCTCTCCCTCCTTTCTTCTTTCTATTGCTTTAGGCCGCGGCCGCTCACACTCCCCGTATCTTATACACTCACACACACCCAACTACACACACACACACACACACACACACCTTGTCCTTCCTTCTGGTGTCCTTTCGTTTTCAACTTCCGCCTGGTTTTATCTTTTTATTGGTTTTTAGTCAGTCCCCGCTTTTCCTCCAGGGGTGGCAGTCCCGGTGTCGTCCAACCCGTTGGACTCCTTTTGTTGTGGGGGTGTGCCGTACCTAGGTGTACGGCAAGTAGTGGTTATACGGATTCCGGGCGGTATTTTCATGCATTTGGGTAGTTTGCCTTGGACAGTGTCACTTCGCTATCTGTGAGACGTTACGGCGACTGTTTGTTATTTCGAATGTTACCCCATCTAGGAGACGTTACGGTAACTTCGAACTACGGTATCTTTCGTTCCGTCTGCTAGAGGGAGTCTGCTGAACTTCGTCGTGATTTGTAGGCGCCTTTGGGGAATCTGTGAGCTGTGGAGTGAGATTGTTTCGGACTCAAGTAGTAGTTGGCCTATGGTTTTCTTTTCGTTGAGTGGAGAGTTGCGTTTTTGACTCGATGGGTTGGTTCCGGTCGGCGGTTCTCATCAGGAGCTGATCACGACCACGTGTTGGGCTGTTTGTAGAGAGCTGAAAAGTCTTGTGGTTTTTTTTATGCCGGCGTTTTTTTTTAAATGATTATGTCAGGCTAAGGGGACAGTGTGCCATGGTGGTCCCTGGGGGCCGGCGTCCGTGATCCTGTGAAGACCGGGATGTTAAATTGTGTGATATACGTGTGTAAGTATTGAGTAACACAGCACGCGTGATTATGCACGCACTATGAACAGGTATGGAGAAATAAAATTTATTAAATTTTGCCCTGGGACTTTATGGGTCGAGTAGGGGTCTGGCTGATTTTTTTAACACTAAAAAAAAGAAAAAACATTTTTTTCCCACAAAAAAAAGAAAACAAAAAAAAAACACAAAAATAAAACTTAAGAAAATGTGTTAGTTATTGGCCAAGGTGTTCATTTGGCCTAGTGGGGCAAAATTCAGCTGAGTTGCTTAAATGCTCTTATTCCGTGTGTGCATGTAATTGTGTGGTGTTCCATATACGCATGCAATGTTGAGTATAATTTTCCTTGTAATCTGTGTGGAACTTATATGGTGGCTGTTTTTATTGGAACGTGTAAATCTGTTTGTGAAAAGAGTTTCAGTCCACCTAATGCTGTAACAACACATTACCTTGTGCTAGAACAGTAATTCCTGTGTTGCCACTGTCAAAGTTGCCACTGTGTTACAACAAACGGAAAGTGGTATTTAGTAAACTTAGCTTTGCCGCAGAAAATCTTTTCAGAACTTAATATTAGGTATAAAACACCATTCTGGCACAGATTTATAATACCATTACATCTCAATGAATAATGATATTGTTTCATAAAAATAAAAGTCCATAAAAAAAAACTTGGGAGTTTTACATTAAACAAACATTGTGATTTTTATAATTGTTGATATATACTTTATTTAGTAAAATTTATTGATTTTTAATAAATATGTTGAAAATTGTAATATATTTTTAAAACTGTGAACCTGTTAAAACCTATTTGCAAAAATCTATTGGAAACTGTTATTCTATTACTTTTATAACTGTATGTACTGATTATCTGAGTTTCTATATGATTGTGCACTCTGAAATCTGTGACCTGTGGTGCTTCACCAGTTTATGCAAGTTAGGGCAGGGTGAGCACATGCACTTGCGAGTTCCACACAAGAGTATAATGATCTATCTTTGGTTGCATGATAATTTATTAATTTGAAGATTCGCCCTTCTAACGAATGATTTCAGAGGGCGCATGTTGTTATGCAATATAATTGTTTAAATTGTTGTGGCTTTAATGATGTTGTACGATAGAATTGCTTGTGAAAGGGTTTAGAAAGTTGGTTATATTATTGAAAGCTGCATGTTAATAGTTTTCAGTATGGCATGTAAGCGATTTTAAATGTTTTATATATTTTGTATAGTTTTCAGTATGGCCTGTAAGAGTTTTTTAATGTTTTATATTTCTTGAATATTGAATATTGAATACTTTTACATTTAAAATTTTGAATACCCTGTCATAGTTTAAATATTTACACATTTTCCATAATTCTAATGGAATAACTTACAGCCTGTGTTTTTTTGTATAAAATTTCATTGTCAAAAAAAAAAAAGATAGCCTCAATAAACTTGTTATTTTTGAAATTGTAAAATTGAGGTCACCTCATTCGTCCAATTCCCCAATGGACCTAGCATGTGGATAGTCTTCCACTAGGAGGCCTCTCCTAGTTCCAGTGAAATGGTGAGCCGGTCATCAAGGTAAGTTGTAGTTCTTTTTGAAATTTTTTTTTTGGATGTCAACTTCGAAAGTTTAAAATGTTGTCGTGACGTCATGGGTGATGAGCGGCTCAAAAATGGTAGCAGAGCGTGGTTGGACGTAGTCCTGGCCACCTCTGAAACGAAAATTGTAAATGGATGAGGTGACCTCCATATCTTAGTGGGACATGTTATGTCAAGTGTGATATGTTATTAGTGTTGTAAATCTTGGTCTTTTGGTGCGGTTGCCGGTCCGGGACCCCTAGGGGGGGGGTTGCGCTCAGCCTGGCGATTTCTGATTGTATCTTGGGGGTTCTCAAGTGTTTATCTGTTTGTTTGTGTTCTTGTGTGGTCATTGTTGTCTTTGTTGTCTTATGGCACTTCATCTTGGTCTTCATTGTTGGTCCGGTGCCGGGTCGGGGACCCTGAGGCACCTTGATTGTCAGCTTTTGTTTGGATTCAGTCTCTTGTTGTTGGATACTATGGCAGAGCAGGGGCAGAGTAGGAGTCGTGAAGGCCGCGGTCTGGTGCCCGAATATTTCACGAAGGACGAACTCCAGTTCGAGATACGTTTGCGGGGTGGGGTTCCCCAGAGGGACGTGGCGTCCTTGCGGCGTCAACTGCGGGAACTGCTGGTGGGTGACGCTCCCACCCGGAGAGTCGAAATCGAGGATTTGGAGGAGGAGCTGGCCGTGTGTGCGGACAAGTGGACCGAGTTCTCCACCCTGATGGAGGACTCGGAATATATGGGGAGTTCCACCCGTGTTTGGCAGCGGGTGACCCAAATGATGCACCACTTGTCCGCTCGTCTGAGTAATTTGCTGTTGCAGGATGATCTGGAGGAGGAGGGTAGGCATGGCGTCGGCCCTCCAGTCAAAGATTGGTCTACCTGGGGAGGCTCCCGAAAGCCCTAGTAACCTTAAGGAGATGCCCACGCGCCAGACCGTGGCCCCTGAGCGGGTGGGTCTCCTGGGGGAGTCATGTAGCGCTCTGGTGGAGGAACGTCCGTCTATTTCGGTGGGCAGTCGCCCCCAGGGATTTCAGGGGGAGCATGTGGAAGTCCCTCGAGGGTTGGGTACAGCCCTTGCTAGTGTTAAGTACGAATCGTTGCTGAACCCCATTTATGACCTCCTCCGTCGGCTTCCAGTGGCCGACGGTTTGGACCTTGACCAGCTTGTCAAATCCCTTGAAGGGGTTTTCGGCATTTTTGATTTCCCTGGGGTGACCGGCGTTGCCCTGTTAAACATGATTTACCCGTATTGTCGGGCGCCCCTGCTGGATCGTGTGGTCTGGCATCTGGGCGCGGGCGGGGATTTTGAGGCGTTCCACAAAGATGTTTTGGAACTGTTTATGCCCGGGAGGCTGCGTGACCGGATGCGGCAACGATTATTCTACAGTGTTCAGGGGCAAGGGGAACAGTTGATCGTATTTATAAACTCGATCAAAAGTGCTGCCCGTGTGCTGCGGGTGGATGTGTCGGAGGCTGAGGTGGTGCGGGTTATCTTGGAGGGCCTTAATCCGCAGGAGAGGTCAAGGTTGGTGTTTTTGGAGCGACCGCGCAGCTTCGCTGATCTTAGCGGAGCTTGTGTCTTCGCCCGCACCATCCAGATGAACGATGAGGCTCGCTCCGGCCGTTCCGATTTCCCTGTCCCCTGTTCCTCATCTGGTCAGTAGCGGCCTACCCGGGAGCAACGTGGTGGCAACCCTTGGAAAGAGCAACGTGGTAGCGACTCTGAGAGGCGGGAAGTCCGCTGCTATTCCTGTGGGAAGATGGGGCACTTGGCCCGGAATTGCCCTCTCAAACGATCGGAGGTCTCGCGGGAAAACCGTCCTTCAAAAAACGGCCTGCGTGGGGGGGATTGAGGGGACGCCGGTCCCTCCCCACGTTTGGTAGCGATGTCGCATCCCAGGTCCCGTTATGTGCAGTTGAGACGGGACACCCATCCGGGGAGGCCGATCCCAAGCCGATTCGTCCGGGTCTCTCCGTGTGTCCATTTTTGGAGCTGGAGGTTGGGAAGGGCCGGGTTAGGGCCCTGGTGGACTCCGGATCGGCACGGTGTCTTATCTCCTACCGTGTTTACCAGCAGTTGGTCCGGGAGTCATTGATCCGGTCGAATACTCCTTCGTCGGTGGTATGTTGGACGGCCTCGAGGGAGGTTTTGCCGACATCCAAATTGGTGGCTTTTAAATTTAAAATAAACTATTTTTCGTGGGTTTGGGAGTTTCTTGTGGCTCCGAACTTGAGCGTGGACCTTATTGTGGGTGCGGATTTTATTGTGAAAAGTGGCATGGTTCTCGATATCCAGGGGCACGTATGCTTCTTTAAGTTCAACCGTGCCGTACGCATCCCCTTTCTTGGATATCGGGATGAGGCGGGGGAAGGTCTTGAAGAACTTCAACCCCCGGCGTACATTAATAATTTAAGCCCATCTCTACAGACCGCTTTCCGTAAATTGTGTGATGAGTTCCCCGAGGTGCTGACCGCCAACCTCGGACTCACTCACAATTTGGAGTATCGGATCCGTCTGTGCGACTCCGCGGTTGTCCGTTCGCACCCGTATAAATTCGCTCCGCCTAAAATGACCATTTTGCGTGAGAAGGTGCAGGAATTGTTGGACGAGGGGGTTATTGAACCTTCCACGTCGGCCTATGCCAGTCCAGCATTCCTGGTGCCTAAACCGGGAGGGAAGCATAGGCTGGTCATCGATTATCGAAAATTGAATCAGAATATTGAAGTTGAGTCGGTGCCCCTCCCGGACCTGCATTCGGCCTTTGACTGGTTTTCGCAGGCCCGATATTTCACCATTTTCGACTTGAATTCAGCATACCACCAGACACCCTTACACAAGGATTCTCGGCCGTTCACTGACTTTTGCGTGCCGTGGAACTTGTACCAATACAAGAGAGTCCCCATGGGACTGGCGGTTGGTGCTCAGACGTTAACCCGTCTTCTGGACTCTGTGTTCCACGACATTAAATTCCAGTATGTGTTCAACTATCTGGACGATCTCCTCATTTATAGCTCCACTTTAGAGGAACACATGAACCATCTCCGAGAGGTGTTGTGTCGCTTGAGGCGCGCGGGGCTTACGGTGAATCCCGACAAGGTGAAATTTGCCCAGGAGGAAATTTCCTTCCTCGGTCACCTTGTCTCTCATAAAGGGGTCACGGTTGATCCAGAGAGGACGCAGGCAATCCGGGATTTCCTCCTCCTCGGGATGCTAAAGGGGTGGCCCGCTTCGTGGGGATGGTGAATTTTTACCGGCGGTTCATCCCAGGGGCTGCTGAGATTGCGGCTCCCCTAAATTCCTTAAGGAAAAAGGGGCCAAATTCGTGTGGGGAGACGTGCAGCAACTTGCCTTCGAGTCCCTAAAGGAGTCCATTTTGTCGCCTCCCGTGCTTCGGATACCCGATTTCACGAAGCCTTTCATTGTGCAATCCGACGCCAGCTCTGTGGCGATCGGGGCCGTGCTCTCTCAGGAGGTGGATGGTGCTCGGCAGCCAGTTGCATTTGTATCCAGGACCCTTACCAACCCTGAAAAGAAATCCTCGGTATACGAGTTAGAGTGTTTGGCGGTAGTCTTCGCCCTTGACAAGTTTAGGAGGTATTTGGAATACGCTGAGTTCCTATTAGAGACGGACAATCAGGCTCTCTCGTGGCTTCTGGCGCACCCCCGTCAACTGGGTAAACTTGGCCGCTGGGTGGTCAAGATCTCTTCTTTTAAGTTTCGGGCACAACATATAAGGGGGACCCAAAATGCTGTTGCCGACGCTCTGTGCCGTATGTATCACCTACCCAGTGAGGAGCCAATAAATGAACCCTGCGCCGTACTCCTGGAGTTTCCCCTCGCCTTCACGGAAGTTATCCCTCATCAGCTTGATGATGAGGTGTTGGGTCCTATCATCGATAAAATCAAATCAGGCGAGATGAAGGCTCCATATCATCTGTCCAAGGGCGTCCTCTGCTGCAGGGAACGTAGAGGACGGGTCCCTAAGATAGTGCTGCCGAGCAAGTTGGTGCCAATGGTCTTCCAATATTACCATGATTCCCCGGTTGGAGGCCATTTGGGTGTTTCAAAGACCATCGCCGCGATCAGGAAATACTTCATCTGGAAAGGCATGGACCGGGACATCGCCACCCGGGTGAAGTGTTGTCATCTGTGCAGTCTGAGCAAGCCCGCTCAGAACACCAAGTTGGGGTTGCTGTCTTCTGAGGTGGCTGGCAGACCGATGGAGAAGGTTTTCATCGACTACGTGGGTCCTTTCCCGCGTAGCAAGGCCGGGAATTCGTTCCTCCTTGTTTGTGTGGACGCCTTCTCCAAGTATGTCTGGCTACTTCCCTTGCGTCAGGCTAGTACTGCCAATACCATCGTAGCCCTTCAGACCAGTATTTTTCAGCATTTCGGGCTTCCCTCCATCATTGTCTCAGACAATGGCCCTCAATTAATCTCGAGGCAATTCCGAAACATGTGTTTCAGGCACGGCATTCGGCATGTAACCACTTCCCTCTACCACCCGCAACCTTCCCACGCTGAGCGATTCAACCGCAATCTGAGATCCGCTCTTATCGCCTATCACGCGGAGCAGCAGAATACGTGGGACCAGAATCTCCAGTGGTTGCAGATGGCGTTCAATTCGTCCCTTCATGAAAGCCATCGTGCCGTGCCTTTTGAGGTCATGTTTGGCTTCTCCCCCGCTCATCCCCTTGGTAATTTGTGGAAACTGGAGGATCTTCTCCCGGATTTGCCTAACGAAGGGGTCGTTCACAGGTGGAAAGATGTGAGGAGAGCCCTGCTCCGATCGCACGAGCGCGTGCGGCGTCGCTATAATGCTGGGAGAGTCCCCAACCCTTTTAAGGTGGGCCAGCTGGTTTATTGCAGGAGCCACCCGCTCAGCTCTAAGGTGGAGGGTCGCGCTGCCAAGCTCTGCTATAGATGGTTGGGACCCTTCCGGATTTCTGAGTTTGTCTCGCCCGTCACTGCCAGCCTGGTGGATCCGGAGGATGGGATGAAGGTGAGGGTGGCCCATGTGTCCCATTTGAAGGCGTGTGCGCAGATGGAGTTTCCGTGAGAGGTAAATTGGTATTGTTCACCCCAGTTAGATTTAGTTGGGGTCCTCGGTTTGGTTTTCGGGGGGCTTCGCTGGAGGGATTGTGTTTTATAGTTTTACTTTTTAGCGTTTTATTGTTTTAAAGTTTTATCGGTATTTTAGCTCCTCTCCCTCCTTTCTTCTTTCTATTGCTTTAGGCCGCGGCCGCTCACACTCCCCGTATCTTATACACTCACACACACCCAACTACACACACACACACACACACACACACCTTGTCCTTCCTTCTGGTGTCCTTTCGTTTTCAACTTCCGCCTGGTTTTATCTTTTTATTGGTTTTTAGTCAGTCCCCGCTTTTCCTCCAGGGGTGGCAGTCCCGGTGTCGTCCAACCCGTTGGACTCCTTTTGTTGTGGGGGTGTGCCGTACCTAGGTGTACGGCAAGTAGTGGTTATACGGATTCCGGGCGATATTTTCATGCATTTGGGTAGTTTGCCTTGGACAGTGTCACTTCGCTATCTGTGAGACGTTACGGCGACTGTTTGTTATTTCGAATGTTACCCCATCTAGGAGACGTTACGGTAACTTCGAACTACGGTATCTTTCGTTCCGTCTGCTAGAGGGAGTCTGCTGAACTTCGTCGTGATTTGTAGGCGCCTTTGGGAAATCTGTGAGCTGTGGAGTGAGATTGTTTCGGACTCAAGTAGTAGTTGGCCTATGGATTTCTTTTCGTTGAGTGGAGAGTTGCGTTTTTGACTCGATGGGTTGGTTCCGGTCGGCGGTTCTCATCAGGAGCTGATCACGACCACGTGTTGGGCTGTTTCTAGAGAGCTGAAAAGTCTTGTGGTTTTTTTTATGCCGGCGTTTTTTTTAAAATGATTATGTCAGGCTAATGGGACAGTGTGCCATGGGGGTCCCTGGGGGCCGGCGTCCGTGATCCTGTGAAGACCGGGATGTTAAATTGTGTGATATACGTGTGTAAGTATTGAGTAACACAGCACGCGTGATTATGCACGCACTATGAACAGGTATGGAGAAATAAAATTTATTAAATTTTGCCCTGGGACTTTATGGGTCGAGTGGGGGTCTGGCTGATTTTTTTAACACTAAAAAAAAAGAAAAAACATTTTTTTTCCCACAAAAAAAAAGAAAACAAAAAAAAAACACAAAAATAAAACTTAAGAAAATGTGTTAGTTATTGGCCAAGGTGTTCATTTGGCCTAGTGGGGCAAAATTCAGCTGAGTTGCTTAAATGCTCTTATTCCGTGTGTGCATGTAATTGTGTGGTGTTCCATATACGCATGCAATGTTGAGTATAATTTTCCTTGTAATCTGTGTGGAACTTATATGGTGGCTGTTTTTATTGGAACGTGTAAATCTGCTTGTGAAAAGAGTTTCAGTCCACCTAATGCTGTAACAACACATTACCTTGTGCTAGAACAGTAATTCCTGTGTTGCCACTGTCAAAGTTGCCACTGTGTTACAACAAACGGAAAGTGGTATTTAGTAAACTTAGCTTTGCCGCAGAAAATCTTTTCAGAACTTAATATTAGGTATAAAACACCATTCTGGCACAGATTTATAATACCATTACATCTCAATGAATAATGATATTGTTTCATAAAAATAAAAGTCCATAAAAAAAACTTGGGAGTTTTACATTAAACAAACATTGTGATTTTTATAATTGTTGATATATACTTTATTAGTAAAATTTATTGATTTTTAATAAATATGTTGAAAATTGTAATATATTTTTAAAACTGTGAACCTGTTAAAACCTATTTGCAAAAATCTATTGGAAACTGTTATTCTATTACTTTTATAACTGTATGTACTGATTATCTGAGTTTCTATATGATTGTGCACTCTGAAATCTGTGACCTGTGGTGCTTCACCAGTTTATGCAAGTTAGGGCAGGGTGAGCACATGCACTTGCGAGTTCCACACAAGAGTATAATGATCTATCTTTGGTTGCATGATAATTTATTAATTTGAAGATTCGCCCTTCTAACGAATGATTTCAGAGGGCGCATGTTGTTATGCAATATAATTGTTTAAATTGTTGTGGCTTTAATGATGTTGTACGATAGAATTGCTTGTGAAAGGGTTTAGAAAGTTGGTTATATTATTGAAAGCTGCATGTTAATAGTTTTCAGTATGGCATGTAAGCGATTTTAAATGTTTTATATATTTTGTATAGTTTTCAGTATGGCCTGTAAGAGTTTTTTAATGTTTTATATATTTTGTATGATTTTAATGGAATATTTCTTGAATATTGAATATTGAATACTTTTACATTTTAAATTTTGAATACCCTGTCATAGTTTAAATATTTACACATTTTCCATAATTCTAATGGAATAACTTACAGCCTGTGTTTTTTTGTATGAAATTTCATTGTCAAAAAAAAAAAAAAAAAGATAGCCTCAATAAACTTGTTATATTTGAAATTGTAAAATTGAGGTCACCTCATTCGTCCAATTCCCCAATGGACCTAGCATGTGGATAGTCTTCCACTAGGAGGCCTCTCCTAGTTCCAGTGAAATGGTGAGCCGGTCATCAAGGTAAGTTGTAGTTCTTTTTGAAATTTTTTTTTTGGATGTCAACTTCGAAAGTTTAAAATTTTGTCGTGACGTCATGGGTGATGAGCGGCTCACTACTACTACTACCACTACTACTACTACTACTACTATTATTACTGAAATAATAGTACTAATTAGATGGCGAGAGACATAACACACAATGTCCTGCACTTCGCTTTATTGACAAAAACGGGACATACAGACTAATTATGACAACCTGTGCGACATATATGGATGACTGTGAAATTGGTCATATCACTTACCGCAAACAACAATTAGGCCATACAGTTATAACTATTTAAAATAGTTTTAATTTTAATATATTATTATTGTTTTGTAAATTATTTTGATTTGAATAATTGTTGCGGGCGTATGCGTATAACGTATACGTTATTAGCATAGCTAATGTGCTGTTTATCATACACATGATAATACACGAGAATTTATTTATTATACATGTTAATTATTTTCTATTTGAAATGTTTTAAATTGTACAAAAGACATCACTCATATATAGAGCTTATATTAGGATTGTCTGTACACAACCAGTTACTTCGAACGAATATTATTTACTATGTACATTAGTAAGCCGAGTATGCCCTACCCTTGACTTATTTGGCACTACATTAATAAACCGATAGTCTCCATTAGTCTATCCAGACATGAAATTCGATAAACAACAAAAGTATAGATCAAGTAAATATATGAATAGAATAACGTGAATAAAATTTGAAACTTCAAACTTCAAAATATTGTAACTTCTCAATGCCTATTCTTTTATTGGGCTCTAATTTTACTATTGGCAATGATTAACTGTTTTTACAATAACATGCCTATCAAATTTATTACATTTAAAGCACTTCTTTCAGCCTTACTACATTTATTCTTTAAATATTATACTGAAACCTGTAGCTCAGCTGAACAAAATATTGCATCCCACGCTATTCTGTTAAAATTTGCGTTTCTCCAGTGTTCAGTATTCTCTTTGTATTACCTTCTAAACTGTACTAGTTAAGGTATTATAGTTAATACTACAATTTTGATTTTGCTTTTTTTTAAAGACAGTAAACATTTTTTTACATTTCCTGAACTTTAAGAAGAAAAGTTTTCGTTAATGTCTGTTTATTTAACCAGTCTAACAAAAACATACTCGTAACAAAAATTTCGCAAACTCGTAACACTATTCGCAGTCGGATATTAAAACTTTCTTTTGAGGTACAGCGTTTTCTAAAACGATAGGTTAAAATGTCAACGTCATGTTCAGTACGCTGTCATGGCAACGGCGACGTCGGTAGTGGCGCCAGTCTGAAATTAGCCCTGCTACGTCACGGATATATTACGTGTCTCCCAGTATCATCTGACTAACCTGCTGAGCAAAAACAGAAGACTTCCTGTTTACAGACAATCGTGGAAATGAATTGACACCAAAAACAGAGGCAAATTCTTTTGCTGACTGCCACCCATCCAAACAAACCATTTAACAAATGAAAACGCCATTTAACTATTCTTTCAAAGACATTTATTTAGTAACAAAGACAAATAAATGTGACCCGCTGTAAAGCCGCTTCTAATTATCTAGCGATGTAGTGCGACATTGTGCTAGCGTAAAGGAAGCAGTGTGTTGATGTTTCCCCTCAGCAACTTCGTTCATTCCTTCTTTATCTAACCTAATCCAATATTTGGGGCTCGTGCATACGTAACTATGTGTGTAATTAGCTGTCTACTTACTTGGTTTTGTAATTCAAACTTAATTAACCGCCTTCACGTGAAAGGCAGAAAGAGCAAACTGACGGGCGTTCCTACACATATCGTTTTATTGAAACATGTGCTTAAATTGTTATTACGAGTACATTTGGGCCATAAGAATAGCATCTTTGGTGGCAGAGATCGGCATGAGATTCTGAAAATATCGTCGGACGATAATTTGCTCCGTGGCAACGATACCACCCTCCGTGGCGAGGTTGCCCGGAACAGTGTAGCATGCTGCGTAGAGAGCAAGAGAGCATCCTTCGGGCGAAGAAGACAGACTTGGGTCGCCTGTAAACGGTCAGACGTGAGCCGCTAGGCATAGGCAAACAGACTAGCCTTAAATAATGTGCTAAACAGTCCTAAGCTAGGTCCAGTTTGCTATAGGATGGGCTTCCGGAGATATGTGGTGGGAGTCTCAAACTCGGTGCATAAATGCACTTCCCCTCCTAAAAATTATTATTACATTATCAGAAAATTAGTTACTAAAGGCGCACTTCAATATCTGTTAAACATGTTAAACATTTTTTTCAACTTTAACTGGGTTGCTTACTGACTTATTAAATATAGCCTATTATATATACATGAAGATATAGACTGTAGCAAAAAGTGTTTGAATATATATAATACAAAACATAAACAGAAAAAGACTATACTTCTTGTGGTTATACTTCATTTTTTTATTGCAATTTCCCCTTGTAGTTATAAGATCCTCTTCTGTTAGTTTTTTATTCTCCTACCCTTTCTTCATTTTCATTGTAATTTAGTTCCTGTCCCTCTCATCACATTTATTTCCTTATGAAGTTCAGTAACTGGGGAGAAGTCAACAGCTATAGAGAACAAAAACATTTGCTATTCTATACTTTAAGTGTAATAATGTAATATGAAAATTGTGTGTAAACTTCTCTTAAACAGCTCCTACAGCTGTCAAAAACAATAGCAAAGTTTTACGCTCCACCTGAAAACCTGTCATGCAGTAAGTGACGTAACCAACATTCTGTGTGTAAACTCGATTCAGACGCAGAGTGAACAGATACTTATTAATTTATTGTTGTATTGGAGTGTTAGTGGTCTCAAATATTTTTACTAGTAATTTTGTACAAACCACTATGTTGTCTTTGGTATTGACGAGCGCTTTCGGCACTCAAACCATCTTCAGGTCATTTACCAACCTAAATGATAGGTTGGTAACTGACCTGAAGATGGCTTGACTGCTGAAAGCGCTCGTCATTACCAAAGACAACATAGTGGTTTGTACAAAATTACTAGTAGAAATACTTATTAATTGTATTATCAGCAATTTTCAGTCAAGACTTTTGTTCAATCTTGCAAGTTATAGAAAAGATTTTTTGTTTACGTTTTCATAAGACAACACAATTTTAATACTTTGAGAGGAACAATGTCAAAGATGTAGTTTGTTGACTAAATTGAACATCTTTTCCGTAGAACTACGTGGAGAAGATAATATTCTATGATTATTTACCAAATAAGGTCTTGATCCGTTACTGTAATTCGATACCCGCTACTCAACTTTGAATCCACAATTTGACTTCTCCATCGTTTCTCGGGTCTCTCCAAACATCTTATGCCTTTGGTCTAATATCCTAAATATCTTCTTGGCAGTCTCTGTAAAAATATTTGATTAACGTAACGAAACTTCTGTCGTTGATAATCATCGATACTTTATCTTGACAACTCTCTATTGTACTCCTCCCGTATTTCGACTTTTATTTTCTGGTCGACTGTGAAACTTCGGTCTTGTAAAGCTTTAAGAATTTTTCTTTTGAGTCTTCTTTTGTTTGCTTTATTTGATGTCTAGATTTCGTCACAATGTCCTGACTACAGTTATTCATATAAAGAAGATATACTATACACAGATTCATAGTATGCATGAAATAGGCTACAGCTGGAACCACCCACACAAAATACACTGTCCATACACGCACCTCACCTTCCCTAAGTAACTCAGGTTGATTATTTTTTAAATGAGATGTTTAAAACCAGATCCATTCCTGTCGCCACTGTTTAAAATTATTTACAGCAGTTTCAATCTCTGAATTACAAATTAGAATTACAATACGTACAAAACATTTTACGAGTGTATATGAAAATATGTATAGTTGCAATAGGCCTATATATTGCAACTATACATTTATCTGCATATTTACTCAGTGATAACTTTTTAAATAATTAATAAAAAATTTGTTACAAATAATTTTTAGCACTATCAGAGTAAACAGGAATGGACAGGACGATAGCAGACTGTAACATGTCGCTTGTAAACACCTTTCGATTTTAGGCTCTGTGTGTGTGTGTGTGTGTGTGTGTGTGTGTGTGTGTACAGTATCCAAGCGCGCGTGTGAATTCTGTGCACGGATGTATTTTACTTGGTTAGTGAATTCTGGCTCAAACGTGAATGAATGGGAAAATTAAATATGTTAATTTAATGCAATTCGCAAGTTACAAAATACGTATCACGAATCAGACAAAGCCATTGGAAGACACTGACGCTTAGGTTGACGATTTTTATTGCGAACTGTGCAATAATAACGGAGTTATATAAACTGAAGTTAATTACGATTGCAATTAATAAGTAACAGACAATTAAGTTGTATGCATATAACGGGTGGAAAATTAATGCCACCGCTGGTTTGAACATCAATTCTACCGTTATTGCAAAAAGCAGACAGAAAGTTATGTGTGTAAAAAGTGATGCTATGCAGGCTTAAACCAAACTGGACAAGTTGAAGTCGTAATTTTTTCATAATTGTTGATTTACAGCAGACTATAAATACCTCCGACAATTTCGAACGAGGGACAGACGTTAGTAATTTACTCACGGGGACACCATGTCGGTTTGCTTCGCGACATAGAGTCGTCATCATCAACATCATCTTGAAACCGTAGCCTGTGCGTACAATTACAACCAGGATCGTCGTTATCATCATACACGTAGTAACACAGACAACTAACAGACTACGTGGAAATCTGCCCGTGGCGGCACGTCCATACGTTTCAATGGTCCAGTGAAACCCTTTAACATTTTAAATATGTTTCAGTCATAATTGCTCTTATCTTAGTAGAAACATTGAGACGTTGAATTCCCAACTGTCAGAACCACGAGCCGCCACTGCAATCAGCACATTATCACCATCATCATCAACATCCAGGAGCCGCACACACGCACACACGCAATATTAGCTTCTCAACGGTAACACACTCAATACGCAGGTGAAAAATGAACAATTATTTTTAAAAGAAAGAACTTATAAAGAACAGTATTATGGCCTAGCAAAGCAAAAAATACATAAATATAAATAGTGCAAATGTTCAATTAAAATAACTAATGTGTAATTTTTAGTTTCATATTGCAAATAATTTTTTATTTTAATGTAAAATGGGTGCAACATTGTAAATAATATTTATTTTTACGTGAAGTAAGGATATTATTTTCATTAACTGTTAATGTTTAACATCACAATTTTTATTTAATAAATACCAGAATACACTCATATATAATTTGCTATGGTTATAAAAAAAGTAATGATTCAAATTTGATACTCATATCAGACACAAGCAATTTAAATAGTTTTATAATTGTTTTTGTTATATATGTCTTTTATGTGTTGATGTTTGTATGTTACTCTCGTGTGATATATATATATCATTCTAATTTCTTACATTCAACTACGTTGTCATTCTAACTTCTTACAAAAGTGAATTATAAATTCATACGATATGAGTACTTTGGCTTGCCGGGCTGTAAGGCCTTGGTCCATGGTTGTTTTGTGCAAACATTTCCGCCGTGCCTTCGACGGCCTTCAGTGCAAAAGGCTGAAAAACACTGAACAAGGTTTCGTAGTCAGTGACCACTATTAACCGGTATTGATGAACACAGCCGATACTGTCGTTTCAGGCAGCCGGAAAAGTTTGCTATAGCGGACCACGGACTAGTCAATGCCGACTCATTGAAGAGACAAGACTTTAGCCTATGTTTACAATAGAATAAGACTCAATTGAATATTGTTCATAACATAATTATCCTATTAATTTATAACTTCTACCTGACAAACATATTCGAAGCATTAATTTTTTTGTTGTATTTTAAACTCACTGAATTATGAATATATAATCTACGTATCGACAAGCGTATGAAGGTGCCACAAATAATATATTTTTCCCATACTGTATTGATACTAATTAACATATGACACATTTTGGATGAAAGACTAGATTGCAAAAATGGAAAATTTGCTTTACCATGAAAAGTTAGCAGCGTAAAATGATATTAAGTTCTAACACACAACAAGCCTCTACACAAAATAAAAACAGTATACATATGTAGTCAAAGGTCAGTTCGGTGATTAATACTATTTCTTACCTATAAAAACATTCAATAATTAAGACAAAACATCACACGTTACGGCTAAAATGTATTATTATCTTTATAGAACAAGTTAAAACTTTTTTTGAAAAATATAAATGCTAACCAAGAATCCCTCTTTTAATAACTATAGGCCTATTACACTACAGACAAAAAAAGACATGTATCGAGTAAAAAGTAAACAGGTTTCACTCAATCTGTGGAAACCATCCTAATGAACTGAATTAAGTATGTTCTCTGTAAATGTATTTACATGCATTAAACACACAGGTAGAATAAAAGAAAACAGACAGCCAAGAAATTTTAAAACTTTCACTTAAAAGAAAAGAGACATAAAAGAAGATTACGCAAAAAATAGGTTGAATGTAAAGGTTAGGACAGATGGTACCGTCTAGCCGTGTAATAGAGAAGGAGAGTATTAATTTCTATAGCACCGTCTACTGCAATAGTAATTACTTCTCTTACGCAGGTATTTGGATGCGTGAATAAATATGCCAGACACTACATAATATTTCTTTTCAGTAACCTACCAACACTAACAGTTTTTAGGAAGAGACGTATCATTCTTGTAAACTTATTTTTTTGATAATCATTTATACAGTAGTGGTTGGAGATGTGCAGTCCCACAGTTTCCTCCAGAATTGTAGAATGTCTGTGAAGTGGTATTAACTCAAGGGCAAAGAACGAATAGGATAATGAACGGATTCCACTCGAAGTTGGGAAAGGTAGTTGCAATGCACCATGGATGTTATCAGATACAACCATAGATATTCAGCATAAAACGAAAAATCTGGTAGTACAAATAAATAATGATCGTTATAGGCATAAGCTTCAAGTAACAAGGGATATTTAACAAACCAGCAACGTGTTGAGCAAATTGTTGCTAATTATATTCAGTACAAACAAAACGATGAGTATTTCCTACCGTTTATAACTACATAGTAACCCACAAGAAGATGAAGATAATATTGAGTAATGAATAACAAAAACTAATTTCTATTTGCGTATGCATATGTACGTACTTATAGTGATAAATGTATATTTTTAAACAATTTTTATATTTATTTTTTGTTCAACTTAAGGGTGCATATTGTAACATCACAAAATGTTCCATAACCATAATGAACACCAGAAGGGTGAAGTATACCACTAGAATTGTAAATGAGTAAATAAAATGAATATAACAGTGAAGAGAATGGACCAGCGAAGAAGAAAAGAAGAGGAGGGATCCCAAGAAGCAGTGATGAATCCACTACATGACACTACAACTTCAATAAACTGACTGACTATGACAAATAGCCAAGCAAAGCTTCAAAAATAAGCTGTCAAGTAAGCCAGACAAAAACATTGATGAGTAAAGTCATACAGAATAAACAAATTAACCACTGACTTTAATAACATGGTAATACATAACAGCATATTGGCTGGTATAAATAAAACCTTTATATAGAAATAACAAATACCATGTACTATGCTAGATGTAGCCACAAAATTGTAAAAAATAGAATAAAAAACAAATATGTGGTAGTATAAATTAACAGTAATTATAAATGGAAGCATTATATGTATGTAGTTAACTTCTTAAGTGAATAATATGTATGTAAAAGATAATAGTAGTCAGGGAATAAACATTGTAATAGAATTATACCCAGACCCTGTATGACCAAGTTTATGTCAATGAAATGATAGGGAAATAGAACCCCTAATTAGCATAAACTAATAGAATCCTAACAATAACGAATAAGGTGTAAAGTACCACCACTTGACCGGTATTATACACTTAAGAAATGAGAAGGACATTTCAAAATATAAATAATGAATTAGGAAAATTAAAGTTAATGTGTCAACTTAATTAGACTAATTATTTATATTGTTCAGCTGTAGGCAGCATTTAGATGTAATAATGTATTTAATTCTAATCATTTTATAATGTTCGAAAGAGAAAACAAACCTAATTAATCAAATATTAAAGAAAGGTAAATAGTCGAATTTGCGTTGTTAGCAGACGACACTAGTAAACAATGTCTTAGGACAGTAAATTAATGAATTGTTAATGAAAACTATGTTTAAACTGGCCTCAAGCCACATCAAATTAAAGATAAGAAAATAAGCTATAATTTGATAGTAATAGCATCCAAAATGGAATTGTAATAGTCAAGTAATTAACGTTAGCATCATTATTTTGGCAAGATTTGAAGAAGTTCATGTAATAATAACAACAATGAGAACGAGTACAAAATACGACTCGATAATGTTTATTAATAACATTACGTCATCATGACATAATTTTGTACCAATCACGAACGAGTTTAGTTAACGCAAATGAACCCTAGCGACGGTCAAGAGAATCCTATATAATCGACGACGCGCAAAAAACTCAGTTTGAGTTTGAACA
Source organism: Magicicada septendecula (assembly GCA_034769895.1). Lineage (NCBI taxonomy): Eukaryota > Metazoa > Arthropoda > Insecta > Hemiptera > Cicadidae > Magicicada > Magicicada septendecula. Next base: position 222,113,632 of record CM068368.1, read on the forward strand.
AACGAACTTTTCGTTATTTAATTGAAATTTATTAAAGGTGTTTAACCTAACTTATGATATCATATTAGTACTTTTTGAAAGAAAATAACGTTCTATTCTGTATCTTGAAAGAAACCACCCTTGAGGTAATTAATTAAGATAAATAATTTGTTAATAAGAAATAAGAGTTTTCATTGTACTCAAAACTGGGCTAGGCCAGTAATTAAACCGGACGACTTGTGATCCGTAATTTATTATTTTGAATGTATTTGTCAACCTAATTCAATAGGTAATAATAAAAAATCAGTATTATACAGCATCAACATTTGTTATTAATTATTTTAATTAATAATCAGCAATCAGTATTGCAAAAACACTGAGGTGCATTTAACAGTGAATAACCAAGTAAACATGAATAATTGATCTCAATTTAAATAAACGACCACTGATAGAATCATTAAAGGTCAATACTCATAATTATTAAATCAGAAGTTTTATGTTTATGGGACATTTCTGTTGAAACAGCCCATATGGCGCCCAAGTAATATTTAAAGTGTTGTCAAACCTTTTACAGTAATGATATACTGGTCAACCAAGAACTTGACAGTTTATTAACTAACTGTGAACATCTGAACATCCAGTACTTCAACACAGGTACGTGAAGTGTAATTTATATTAATAACCTTGTTTAGACAATACGTTGACTTACACAGACGACACTTTTAACAGAAGAGGATATCAACTTCAAGAGATCTACGCATCAGTTACATTCATCGACGGATCGACAAGTAAACATTTACTCATAATAAAATAAACATTGATTAAACGACGACAAGTGTAAGTAAACCGATTTATCTACATTGGATTCCACAATAGGTTGAATTGAATTAGATAAATCAATAAACCAAATCGTTAATAATAACCACAGACTTTATCAATTATTAATAATAATCACTGCAACATTAGAGACCCTAGTAAATTTTATAAACAGTAAATTTGGTTAGTTAACAATATTGAAAAAAACATATGGGTCAAATTGTTAATGGAAAATCACTGTAGGGTAATGTTAAATGTTATAATATAAAATTTAACGAAAGAGAACAAGATACAAAATTACGTAGTGACTAAAGTACTGAGGAGATAAATGACTATAACGATCAATGACTGTGGAGGCGTACTCACAAGAGGGAAGTTACTGTCCTTGATAATGTGTGTACGTAGCTGTTTAATTTAAAATCTATCCAACTGTGTCCGCACAATACTCTTGGGAGTAACACAGAGTAAACGAGGGAAGCAGTACTAAAGACCCAAACGGGAATTTACAACAAACGCATACCGCACTGTGAAACAACCTACGGAAGAACCGTTTTGTATCAGATGTGCGTAATATTATTCGCAACTTACGTAGTTGTCACAAGCACAAGGTAATTGGATGGTATTTCTGTGTTAAGGTAATTTCAAACTTAATTTAACCATTAATTAAGAAAATTAATTTAACCATTTACAATATTTTTAAAATAACTGTTTAGCTGAAATACCACAAAAAATCTAAAGAAACGTCAAAACTGAAAATTGTAAGATAATATAATGTCTCAGATATACTTTATATGACTAGAAAACTGTAAAAAACTGATAGTTCTGTTAGGGCGAAAATAAATCTGTAGTATGACTTGCATCATTCTTTACTTCATATTTCGCAGTGGTCAATGACGGTAGGAGTATAAAATTGTACATGTTAGTTCACAGGTACATGTGAAATATCAGAATATTATATTTTGATATTTAAAACGTTTTTTCGATACTCCCTTTATATTTTTTTTTCAGGTACACAACAGATGTACCATACAGTTTCTAAGGCACGTGGCAGGATATACTCTTCAAGACTACAAAAAAGAAATGTCGATGTACGGCAGGAACTGAATATTGTAAGAATACTTTATAGGATTACCCAATGACGGCTAAAATGATCACCAATCTTAACCTTATGGGTGACTGCCGCATCCTTAAACAACTATGGAATTATGAGCCGAAAGGACGAAGAGGTGTCGGGCGTCCGAAGAAGCGTTGGCTTGACCAGCTGTAGTCTATCTGTTTGGGAGCGGAACAAACCATCGTTTAGTTTAATCCTTGCTGAATAAGAAGAACAAGAAGGTGATGATGATTCTGTTTGATTTAATTATTTCTCTTATATTTGCGCTTTTAGAGATTTTCGGTAAATATAAGCATTTAAATTTTAGCACTAGAGACCACTAATCAAAATTTTAAAACCTTCATGTTAAAATTTAATATTTTAAACCATGCAATATGGAATGAAGTTTGTGCCACTTTTCATAAAACAGAATGAAATTTTATGAAAAGTACAAATGCCTGAAAATACGTAACTAACCTACCTGGTCTAAGCAGCCAGTAGTATATCATCAGATAGTACTCATGTCAAGTGTTTCATATTATAAGCGTCCTGTAACAGTCCGGGACTTATTTTACGAAAACCAGACCAACCACCAGCCACAACGTCGCAATGCTTCATATGTAGTTTGGTTCTAACTCTAGATTGGTTACGACTTTTAAAAATTAGCAATGCGGTAACGAACTCAGGTAAGTGTAGACCTATATGTAATGGATCGTTTAAGAATTCCTACATTTCCTTGAGCTGAAAGTTTATGGTTGGAGACACTTGGAGAGTAAATAGTTTCACATAGTTAAACACGTCTACTCACTCTATGTTTTGCTTTCAAAGGTACAGGTATTGTAAGTGGATCGAATTGTGTGCGACCCAACTCTACAAGGTCCTGCTTCCTGTCAGCCTGTCTGCACGATGAACTTGATTTTCATATTCTACAGTTAAAAATTATTATTACTTGTTTTTAACGTGTGTAATATAGGCCTATAACTTGTGTCACACATCACTAGTTACGTAATGGTTAACGAACATAATACAGCATATCAGCATTAGTTAGTGACAGCGATATAGCATAGCCTACGAGCGACTGAAAGACATACAAAGGTACTTAATCCTCGCAAAAGTCTGTTATCTGAAGCATATGTCATTCTTTGGGTGACCTGCCTTTGATTGTTGCTCACACACAACAGTAAAGTAATTAGAGAGAGAACGTATAAGCTTATAAACTGAATAGAATAAGTGTTCATACACAGAATAGAGCGACACATGTTACAGAAACTGTTGCCTTATTAGTTAAACAGTTTGAGAAAATGAAAATAACACTGCGTACGAGTATGCAGCCTATGCTTGAAAGACAGTCAGACGGTTTCTGTGTTAGCACCATTGTCAGAGCTCCTAAGGAACTGTAATAAATCAATGGTGTCTGCAGTATTAAATAAATAATTCATGTAAACGTGGTAACTTTAAAAATCACAAGATTTGAATTTTATTGACTGATGAGATATTGAAGTACTGAAGCACTGAGCAACTTTGTCAGTAGCACATACGTGAAAAAAGTAGTGACCAAGATTTGTACGGTTAAATTGTAAGTCAATTTTTTGTCATAAATTCCTTGATAGGCGGAGTAGCTCTTTTTGCATAAGTTTTAATTTTTTAAACTAGGAAATTCCTTTACCAAGCAACAAGTATAAAGTTCTTTGTAATTTAGTATTTAAAAAAATGTGAGGCTGTATTTATCAGGTAACCAAAGTAATGTTTCTAATTACTGCAGATTATTAAATCGCTTGTCAGCTGGTTCTGCTACAGTTGAAGACAGAATACAATTGCACTTATATTTGTTAAATGATAAGTGCTTAGCGGAGGGTCGGTGAATGAGTAGAGAAATAATTATTACATAATTTGTTTTTACGTTTCCTTAATATTTAGCCATCATCAGGGCCTGTGCATGGACAATAGAGAAATAATCGAACACATAAACAGATCAATTAATTGAGTGAATGTGTGTGTGTGTGTGTGTGGGGGGGGGGGTGATACAGTGTGTTTTACATCATGAAAGTTTATTATTTCCACATACTATTTTACTTAAATATAGTAAATTTTTTGCTGATGTAAAACACAATATAAAACAGTCTTCATATACGATAATTCACAAAAGACTGCTGGTATATACTGTAAGCCATTTAACAGAAAACAATTAAGATGTAGACACTCTGTACGGTGGAAATATATGGACAGGCACTAAGTATTTCACTCGTGAGGGACACTTCAGACGCTTTCATATGGTTATTGAAACTAAAGTTTACTAGACATATGTAAGAGAATAATTTAAAAGTTTTGTAGAGTTATCGACACTCCGTACACCTCGCACGACGAAAGCGAGTCTATGACGTCTTTCACCGGCCTCAAGAACTCGTGGATTTTCCTGGTCGGATTGAAGATCGGCCTAACGCCGCGCCGGCTCAGGAACCTGCAAATACGGTCAGTCACCCCATGGACATAGGGCAACACAGAAAAGCCAACATTCTCCTGCGTCACTGACTCCGCCGGCCTGGCTGTCCTTTACGGCCGGACAGCTCGTCTCTCATCTCTTCGACGGAATACCCGTTTGACTGCAGCGCCCGTTCAAGATGCCGCAGTTCCTCGTCGAGGTACCGACGAGATGCTCGCAAATCCTCTTCGTCCGGGCCACCAAGGTCTTCAAAACTGCCCGCTTCTGACTGGGATGGTGATATGGTGACATCTTATGGAGATAGTGATCGGTGTGTGTTGGCATCCTGTATTCTGTGACCTAGGTTGCCATCAGCCCTTCTAAGGACCAAGACGTCAAGGAAGGCCAGTTAAATGTCCGCTTCCTTCTTCACGGTGAACTGGATCCGCGGGTGAACACTATTGAGATGCGCCAAAAACCGGCCGCGTTCTTCTCCGTGGATCCACACACCAAAGGTGTCGTCGGCGTACCGGAACCAACATCTCGGCTTCAGTGGGGCAGATGAAATGACCCGCCGCTCAAACTTCTCCATGTAAAAGATTCACACAAAAACTTGTCACCGTACAATGCATAGCCACAATAAAGAAACCCTACTATTGAAATTGTCAGAACATACACAGGACCACCAAATGAAAAAGAAACACTGTTTCTGTACCTATTATTGTGTGTGTGTGTGTATTGTATGTGCGCGTGTATTGAATGTTAGAGCCAGCTGTTGGTGTATGAACTTTCATGCAAAAAATAAAAAGTAAATTCACCTGACTCCGTCAGTGCTCATTGTAACAGACACCATTGTATACACGAGCACATATGATGTATGTGGAGAGGAAGTGGAGTATGTGTAATAACAAACACTACTGACCCGACTCCGTCAGTGCTCATTGTAACAGACACCATTGTATACACGAGCACATATGAGGTATGTGGAGAGGAAGTGGAGTATGTGTAATAACAAACACTACTGACCCGACTCCGTCAGTGCTCATTGTAACAGACACCATTGTATACACGAGCACATATGAGGTATGTGGAGAGGAAGTGGAGTATGTGTAATAACAAACACTACTGACCTGACTCCGTCAGTGCTCATTGTAACAGACACCATTGTATACACGAGCACATATGAGGTATGTGGAGAGGAAGTGGAGTATGTGTAATAACAAACACTACTTACGTGTGCTTATCTGAGATTTAGACACTTGGGGTTCACCATAATCGTTGGTATTCTGTTCAGTTCCAATACTTTACAAAACAGTGTGGAATACTGCCTTACTCTGTAATACACAGTTTTACAACCGGTAGTCAACAAGCTCATTAATGGTATAAGTTAAACATCTACATATTAGCATAATAAAAATTACTGCTAAAACATGATACACAGATTCTACTAAAGTAAAGTCCAACCCGCACAGTATAGAGCCACTTAAATCGTAGCCAATTACTTTATTTGGCACTAAAACAATGACGGATCCAACTTTTGAAATATCAAACCATTTTTTACGTTTCATTTAAAATGATGATTTACGTTTTATTTTAATCATGATGTCAGTTGATGTCACTTGTCTACTTTTATGATTACATTGTAGTGCAACGGAAGAACTCTCAAAACAAACAAGAAAGAAGGGTAAAAAGAAAGAAGATGTAAATAAATATACTTTTTACGAACTTATAATATTTTTGATTGCAAGACAGCGAATATTGTATTGTTTTTAAAGGGTGTCTTTTAGTTAAAAGAAAATGTAATTAATGTCTGTTTACCCAAGAAACGTTACTAATGTAATATACCTACAGAGCACAAATATCTCAATGACAGCAACATACTGGTCACAAAACCAAGCAAAAGAACAACCAGTAAAGTATGCATAATCGTAAAAAAAGTACTCCCCGCTTCACGTCAATCACTGGATGAAAGCCGATGCAGTCAAATCCTGAATACGATAAAACAAATCTTAACAAACTGCGAGTGCCTGTGTATGTGTAGTTGAAACCTACGAGGTATTGCTTTAATCTGTATCATAAAAAACACATGATTAATGTATGTATTCGTACCTTAGTACTTTAAACAAACTAATTGATGCTGTTCACGTAAACACTTTTAGCGTAAAACGTATGTAAGTGTCAGATGTAAGTTGCCAAACTACCATGAAGCATGCACAAAGCTACTTAAGACTAAGAGTTTTGATTTGGATTGTACAATTATAAAGTAAATGTTACAATCAGAAAGACAATCGTTCCGATAAGAAGAAAAATACATTAATTTCGATATGCTCGATAAATGTGCTCGTAACATGCACATCCCCAAACAGTCACGAGCGTGGCAAATTTACATGGACACAAAGATCAGAAATGTCTATCTGAAACGAAAGCTATGAATTATCAGTTTATTGATCTTGGAAATTAATATTTTCGAACAGTGTACGGATTAACGTAGTGAAGAAAAGTATTTTAAAAATTGTATAGCTTTTGTGAAGATAAATGCTGCTTTTTTGAAGAGACGTTCTAGTATTCTATTATTCTAGTAATTTAAAATGTAAAAATAATAACATGAGCAGTGGTTTTAAATGAAAAACATACTGTACTGGAAGACAGAAAATTAAAGTATACAGAGTGAAGAGAAGCAATTAAAGTTAAGGTAAAAGATGATGACGCAAACTAGGAAATAATTAATGGATTTCCGCAAAACTTGTGGGAGGCGAAGAATTCTTTTGTTGCATAAGAAACACAAGCTGTAAGTGCTAAAAAAATTAAATATAGTTGTTTTTTTCCTTACACTATCTATTTTACATTTTTACGTTCATGTTTCGTATCTTCCATTAAACAGTGACTGTGTTCTTATTATGTTAATCTGTACTCATTTTTACTTCCATGTTCCATAAGGAAATGGAAGTATGGTCATGCCGAAAAAATCGTGTTCGAGATAACGGTAGATTCTGATTGTACTACCATCAAAACATGAAAAAAAATCATTTTTTGAAAAGTGTCTGTGTGTCTATCTGTCTGTCTGTAGAATTTTTTCTATGGCAAACGATAACAGCCGCAAATTTAAACAGAATCAAATAATTTTTTGCATACAGCCATGAATTGTAGAGAGACTCAAGGCCTATTGTTTTTGGTGAAGATCGGTTAAGGGAAAGGGGTAGTTTACCTGCAAAATTTTACGTTTTAGCAAGAGTAAAGTGCTTAATTTTGATAAATAAAGTATCCTGAAAAGAAGGTCATAATAATCCACTGTAGAAAGGTAAATGAAATATCTATAAATGAAAAGGGTAGTTGAAGGGGGAGGGGTTAATTTTTTTTATAAATTAAAATGGTAATTGATGATGGAGGAGGTAAATTTTTATAAGTTTTATATGTGTACTACGTTATTGACAACAAAGAAGTGTTTTCTATGGAAAAATTTCATTTAACTTTAACAAAATTCTATATTTTTTCATTTTAATTTAAATCATGTATGATAGAAAATATATCGTTCGTGGCAAGCAAGCGTATCTCAATTATGTAATGTTTACGTTTCCATTTTATTATTATGATTACCGCAATAAAAAGGCAGGGAACACACACACACACACACACACACACACACACACACACACACACACACACACACACACACACACACACACACACACACACACACACACACACACACACACACACACACACACACACACACACACACACACACACAAATCGCGTTATTTCTGGCCTCACTCATGTTTATTTTCTTACATTTGCACGCTTTTAAATGGAAAGTGCCGAAACCCACACCAACACAACGCGTGCAAGCCGAAAAAGTGTCCAGTGTGGATAGCGATTTGCTTCCTGTGGATCGCTGGGCAGTGTAACTGCACGTGTTTACAGAGGAACGGTTCATAGACAGACTTTCCGTCTTTAGGGAATGAACCCTCTGCAAGATGCTCAGGGTCCATGAGTGAATTCGGAGCGCTTCGGAGGAGGGATGATTATCTGCGTAGTTCGGTTTCTTTATAAGAATAAAGTAAGCCTATCTAATTTTTATGGATAAAGCGACTGAAAATAACATTATATTAAACGACTACCCCATAATAACAAAACTATCTATAAATAGTGAAATTAGTTTGAGGGTGGGCGATATTTTTTAGAAATTACCGAACCGAAATCAAGTAAATTATTTTAAACATAAATCTTACAACATGGAAGTCATGTATAGTTCTCCATGCCGATTTTTTTGTTAGTTCGCGAGAGTATGAAAAAACCACTTTTGCATTGAATTTTGCTCAGGAGATACGTAATGACAACAGATAGAGGTGACATTGTATTCTCGTTATGTACGTTACTATTATAACACACTCAGGAAGTTGATAACAAAAAGGTAAAGTATACATAATATTAAAAAGCAGACACATAACGAAATACAATGCAATGAAAAAGAGGACTTTTGTATCAACAAAAACGAACCGAATAAGTAAGTTCTAATGGAATCCTGAATGTCAGAAACACTAGTGTGAATTTCTAATGTAAAACTACGTTGTGAGAATCTTATTACTATAACCTTTTATCTCTACTTCCACATAGCATCCAGTCATCTGTCCACAACATAGGATATGTACTGTCTTTGAAATACTGACAAATAAAACAACATTTAAGGGACAGCTTATTTATTTGTACAAGTCTCTTGGAGAGAGCTGTGATACGATAAACAAGTAACGATAGGGACACATTTACACTAGGTAAAGTACAAACATGAAGTCCAAATACATCCACTGTTATAAATACGTACATCCACATCCAACTACTCCATAACTTCCGAACTCGGTTCCAAATGACTGATTTCCATGAACGGCAAAAGCGGCGATATACGTCTCTGGTTTATAGGCTTCAATTACGACAAATGTGCTGGGCATTCAGTATAGGCGAAGCCGTTCGTTTTCGATAGGGTTGTCAGTTTACCACTTGTAATAAATTTCCTGCACATCGAACAGAGTGTTAACGTTTATGATTATTTGTCAGACATAACCGGTGCAGTAAATACTATTTCTATCCATACTACATTTTAATCCATTGAAACTACTAAAGCGGCCTTATGTATTGCAAAACGTAATGTGAATAATTTAAATATTACGCCTAACCTATATACAATTGTAATTAAATGCTAATCAAACATTACATTAAATTTAAACATTTTAAATTTAAGTAAATATAAAGTTATAAAAAAATGGAAACGTACTTATTACACCCCCTTTCTTTTTGATTCAAATTGTAATTTAGGGATAAGAAATGCATTCGGAATAAGATACACTGCTTTGTTGTGGTGAATGATGGAAATGAGTGTTAGTTCCTAACATCTATCGATGATTTGCAGAATTCGTTTATTACTTATTCTTGATTTTGGAAATTATAATAACAAAAATTAAATTTCCCACCTTATATCTGGTGGGTTATTAATACTGAGCCTATCATTCCTTTCCTTTAAGGCATTCATTTCGGTACTTTGATAGGGTACTTTAACATATTACTATGTACTTTCGCGAGCCACGTTTTTTTAGTTCGGGAAAATTTTTTAAACCAAACTATTTTTTTAACATTAGATTTACAGTTTTTGTAAAAAAATTATGACACTATAAGATGAAACAAATATTGTAAATTTTTATTACTAAACGAAATTCCAGTAACTTACTTTAATTATCAATTTGGCAAAGGCAGCATTCGATTAATTTTAACTGAAACTTTTACAAAACCACGCGGGAAAAGGAATACTAATCTGATTAGATTAAAACATTTTAGTGTACAGAAAAAAATTATACAGAAGGTAAAAAATTAGTTACAGTATTAAAAGCACGCAAAAAGAATAGGACAGTATAGTTTGGGGGTGTTCGTGTATGTACATGTTCTTGTATTCTTGGGGCTGCACCCCTGTTGTTTCCTCTTTACTAGCAGTTACCTGGTCGAAAAATTTGAAATATTCTTCTGCTGTCAGAAAAACCAGTATTAGAGCTAGTTCGACAGTAGTTAGCCAAGATTTTGTTAAACTTTTTGTAAAAAGAAACAAGAAACTATTTGATTAATGTCACAATTCATTTTCGATACAACAAGAAATATATTACAGAATCACACGGCACGATCCAAAACACAACTACAGCAGCAATCCGTCCCCACTCTCATTACCACGCGGCCACCGGTCACTATAAATAAATAACAGGTTTTATTTCGAACATACACACGTGTATTCTCAAATTACGGGTATTTGCCCATTTGATATTTAAATTACCGATAGGCACCGGTGAAAGCTGACAATAGAAATTGAAGTGCCAACATTCAGCGCTACGAATAAGTGAAAATGTGGTTCAAAACATACATCAGGTAAATGCTGTCGATTACCTCCAATCGTCCCGTTTCTGCAACAGTACTAAGTTCTGAACTCTTTCATTGCTTTACAACATAATCACAGCTTAAAGCAGAGATGAGCTGAGTCTATAACATAATCATAAAACATTAAGAGTTAATTTATTCAGAACGAAACTTATTAAAAACGACAAAATCAAAAAACAAAAAATCGTCGATTTGACGATAAAAATCAAATTATTTCTGCAATATTAATGTAAAAGTTGTTGATGATCCGTACCGTGAGGACCAAAAAATGGTATGAGAAGAATCCAGGCACGGTGGACCAAAAAATGTTGAGTATCAGGCCCAAGTGGGCTAAAAAATATTTTGTGACGTGAGTGATCCAACAAATGTGGTGAATCCTGTTGGCGTGTACCAGAAACGTTTTGTAAAAAATAGCTTGTAATGCGTGCATTGATTCGGTAGGTATAAGAAACGATAAAAATTGTGGACTGTATTGAATTGATTTTAATGAATTTCCAAGGTTACATTACATGATTAAAGTTATTGAAATCAGGTTGGCTAATGAGCGTGTTGTCTAAAAAGGTATTAAATTTTTAAATTGAATCAATAGCGGGCCTAGTTGGCCATAAGTGAAAATGTGCCGGCCTAAGGCCTACATTAAATGTCGACAAGAAAATATGACAGTAAAACAGTCGGCGAACCGACCGCCGCTATCGTTTGATACGAACTGTACAAAGTTCCAACATGAATAATTGGACAAAAGCAGTAAGCAGATTAGCCAACCTACAAAGTGAAATTATCGCGCTACCGTACATAAGCTGCCCGTCAAAAATCAAGTGATTTTTTAACATTTTTTAATAAACTATGATGCATCTTATAACTTAATTTAAAAGGATACAGTTTTCTTAACAATAAGAGTTAGTTTCAAGGCTAAATTGAACCTTGAGTTATGAGATTAGATAACGGCAGTCCGTTAATAGCTTAGAGATAAGCATGCATAAGATAAGCCTAAAGATAAGCGTTTGTAAGCCAAGGTTGGCGAACAGCTGTTTTCAGACATGAATATAAATGTCTGGTTTGACAAATATTACCGTCACATAGTGTATGTGCACAGTATAGAACATTACAAAACATGAAAAAATACATAATTATACAATGTTTAATAATGTATGATCGGAAGCTCATCACATGATGGACCGATAGTTTGTAACCCTATGCATGTCATAGATGGTTACTGTAAAATTAGTTGAGGCCCGTAGACCTGTATAGAGAATTAATTACATGAACAAAATTGTTACTGAACATGTTACAATTACATGTTCAAGCGTATATTCAGCAGGGCGGCATGTATTGACCAAGTCATGCTGTTCCTGAAGTTTCAGGAACTTACAATATGTAATAATGTATGAACAAGCTAGATGCTGACTGAATGCAAGCCCAGATATGACATGTATGTCATAATTTAAGTAAAAATAATTGTGCATGCTTAATCGCAAAATAAATACAATATAAAATAAATCTAGACGTGGCAGTTACATGCGGCAGACGCAAAACGATAGGTTTTACATAAACGCAAGTTATGTGAATACAATAACAACAATTTAGATAATTACAATATGAATAATTGCAATGCCAAATAACAGATACAATACTGTGATTACAAACGTAGTACATGAGTTGAACAATTTAAAGACATTCACAGAACAATACACACATTTATTAGCAACAGTATAAAGAAATGAATGCATGATTGCTCAGCTGCAAGACATGCAAATATTATGTAACAAAATTTTATAAAATGAGACCACCAAAAACATGAAATATACCCCAAAACTTCAAATGTAAATGTGTAATACATAGTATGCCACACAAAATTAACATACAAATACAAAATAGTAATATACCACCAAAAACTATGATAATTATAGAAGCATGCAATGGCGCAAAATTGATAAGAAAATATTGTGATATTGTCATCACAATTAGGTTGACCAGATGGTCGTAATAAGTAATAAGCTAGTGGCTAAGTAAAATAGCATTGTGCTAAGTAATCATAATCTTGTCAAATCTTGTCTCGCGCTGGCAACAGACAACTTATGTATTGGTCTCCGCAAAACACCCGTAGGCGTGCAAATGTCCACGACACGAACCAAGTTATCTGGGCCGGGAAATGTGGCGATAATTACGCCAAATTTCCAGGCTAATGGAGGTAAATTATCCTCAATAAGAAAAACTAAGTCACCAATGGAAACATTATCCTTGGCAAACTTCCACTTGCGACGCTGCTGCAACTGGTGCAAATAATCGCGAGACCATGCCTTCCAAACGCCTTGGACAAACCTCTGAAGAAGTTGCCAACGCCCAAGACGAGAAACAGGAATGTGAGAAAGGTCTGGGTCCGGTATCGCCGTTAAGGATGCGCAAATCAAAAAATGGCCAGGTGTTAGTGGCACCGGGTCGTTAACATCTGAAGAAATAGCAAATAAAGGCCGAGAGTTCAGACATGCCTTTATCTGAGACAAAACGGTCGTGAACTCTTCGAAGGTGAGTATAGATTTGCCTACCACGCGGCGCAGATGAAATTTCAAACTCTTTATGCCGCTCTCCCAAAGGCCACCGAAATGAGGTGAGGAGGGCGGAATAAATGACCATGATATCCCCTGAGAGGACGTGAATGACTTGATCGATGAGATGGCATCCTTATTATGCCAAAAGTTGTAGATATCATGTAAGATAGTGCGGGCCTTCCTAAAGTTTGTGCCATTGTCGGAGTACAGTTGACTGGGTATGCCCCTACGGGCCATGAAACGACGTAATGCGGCTATAAACGCACTGGCCGTAAGATCGGAAACCAATTCCATGTGAATAGCCCTAGTCGCTAAGCAAATAAACAAAGATACGTATGCCTTAGAAAGAGTTCTAGACTTCTGACCGCCAAGACGAATCATGAAGGGACCACCATAATCAACCGCGCAAAATAGAAACGGCCTAGAAGGAGTGACTCTAGGGGATGGTAAAATACCAAGCCCCTGTACCTGCTGTTTGGCACTAAACCTGATACACCTTACACATTTTCGAATGATGGAGCGAATGACTAACCTGGCATTAACAATCCACCAACGTTGACGCAGTGAATGATGCACGAGTTGAGCACCAGCGTGAAGTAAACGAATGTGTTCACGTTCAATGATAAGGCGTGCAATATGCGCCGATGGGGGTAATACAATAGGATGTTTAGAGTCGTAGGGTAATTGGGAATGCTGTAATCGTCCGCCTACGCGTATCACTCCAGAGTCATCAAGAAACGGGTCGAGAGAAGCCAACTTACTCCTAATGGAAACAGAAGATCAGTTACGAAGACAATTAATTTCGGCTGCGAAGTGGATCGACTGAGATTGTTTTATGAAGAAATTGAGAGCCTGATGAATTTCTACAGGGGTAAGATCGCCCGTACATTTGTCAGCACTTGAGTGTCTAATATTTCCGATGAACCGAAAACAGTAAGCGTATACGCGCGTTAGACGATGCAACGAGGAAAAGTCCAAAGAGAGGTCGACAGCCAGGGTAGACATTAGAGAAAGGTTATGTGTATGTTTCTCTTCCGCAGTGACTTTAGAAGACGACGGAGTGGCCGGTACGAAGGATGGGAAGGGATCAGACACTGACGATTGAGACAGACAGCTGGGACCGTGCCACCAAAGCGAGCAATCGCGCTAAACGTCAGGGAGACACCCCCTTGAAATAATATCAGCAGGATTGTGCCGTGAATTAATGTGATGCCAAGTATAAGTTTGCGTAAGACGCTGAATTTCAGCAACCCGATTAGCGACGTATGTTTTCCACCGCGTAGACTGGGCATGAATCCAGTAAAGAGCCACCATAGAGTCAGAATACAAATGTACATTATCAATAAACGAATAAAGAGCAGGAATGACCTTAGATACGAGTCGCGATAACAACAAGCAAGCGCAGAGTTTGATGAGAGGTAATGACACCTGCCGTAGGGGAGCCACGCGAGATTTGGAACACAAGAGGTGACAGGAGGCAGTAGAATCTTGATAAATGACTCTGACATACATACAACAGCCAAATCCCCTTTCAGAAGCATCCGAAAAACCATGCAATTCAACTGTAGTTGCCTCACGCTTGCAACGAATAGATCGTGGGACCACAATTTTGCTAATGAGACCCAAATTGTCGCACAAAGAATGCCAATCCGAACGTGATTGACCGGAGATCGGTTCATGCCAACCAATCTTGCAAAGCCAGAGTAAGTATATGAGTATATATAAGTATATATAGTAAGTATTTGACGCTACTGAATTGATAGCGCCATCATCGATGAGTGCCATGTGCCCAAGATCCTTATATTCTTTGAGAAAGTCCGCGTAGTCGCGAGCGAGCTTAGCATCTCGCCTGAATCGACGCTCTAAGCTTAGAATCTTGATTCAGCACTCGTGTAAGATTCCCCCAAGTGGAGATTATCAGGCTTAAATGGAAGTGAAACCACAAATCTACCCTCGTGGTTGCGCTGGGTAGAGCGCACAAAATGCTCTTCACAGGCTGACTCGTTATCAGGGGTGTTGTCAGGGATAGTTTCTGCTTCCCAAAATCTTTCGAGAGATTGCAGAATTTGACTGTCGTTGTTCCTTGCTAGGAACGAAACAGCAGGACCCTCGTTGCGGCAGTGTTTGGGCAAGTTGCCAGCCAAAATGTAGCCCAGCTTTGTTTCCTGAATGATGGGAAAGTTGGGGCCGCGTATGTATTTATTGGTTAAGATCAAGTCCAGATAAAATTGTGCCCCTAATAGTATTTCGATTTGCGACGATATATTAAAATCGGGGTCAGCCAGGAAGATCTTGTTTGGAATGTGGAACTGGTTGATATCAAACGAATTTGCAGGCAGATTGTGAGTTAACGTAGATAAGACGGCACATTTCGCCTCGAAGCTATATCTTTTATAGCGAGAAATAATGCGTATAGAAGCAATATCAGTTGCGTAACACGCTGTATTGTTTATGCCTGTGATTGGTATGTAGATTTAGTTAATTTGAGCTGTAATTTCTTTGCAAATGATTTTGTACAAAAATTTATTTGTGAACCGGCGTCTAGAAGAACTCTAGCCCTATGTCTGTTGCCAGCCTGGTCAATGACAGATACAACTACTGTGGATAAAAGAACATTGTTCTTGCATTGTAATTTAAGCGAGCAGTAATTGCCGCTGGCAGCTATTGAGCTCTGCACGTAATTTGCGTGCAACAATGTGTGGTGTCGTTTTGAACAGGTTTTACACACCTGTTTACTCTTACAGCTAGCTATAAGATGACCTGATCTAAGGCAATTGCTACAACATTTATGATTTGAAACAAATTGTCCCCGCTCAGCGGTGCTTAATGTACGAAATTGATTACATATGTAAAGCGGGTGATTGGATTTACAACACACGCATGAATAATGGTTTGCCGCTGCGTGATAGCTCTTAAATGTAGTGCTGCCAGCAGTGTTTCTTGAGTTACATTTATCATATTTATTGTTAGGTCTTACATTAAGTTTGTTGAGTTGCTGTCCGGGTTCAATAGGCATTGTATTTTCTAACAGCTCTCTACGTGAGTTTAAAAAATGCGTGAAATCTTGAAAGCTAGGTAAATTGTCAGGGTCTATTGACTCCTTCCATAATTTGAAAGTAATAGGGTCGAGTTTAGTGGATAGTAACTGTATAGTGATAAATTCAAATGAATTCACTGACAGCTTCATTGCTGCCAGTGAATTAACGGAAGACGTTATAGTGTTAGTGAACTCTGCCAAACTTTGGACCAAGTCCTTTATTGTCGACTTGACTTGAAGTAAGTTTTGCACATAGTATTTAGCTAGTATGAATTGGTTGTCATACCTTTCGGACAGCAAACTCAACGCTATTGGATAATTTTCTTTACAGATAGGTAATGACTTAATTCAATCTAAAGGTTCACACTTCAAAGAAGAATGTAAGTAATGTAATTTTTGCACTGGTGTTAAATCGGATCTTGAATGCACTAAATCTGTAATAATTGAGTAAAAATGTTGCCATTCCAATATGTTGCCTGAGAAGCAGGGCAAACTTATTGGTTTTAATTGCATGTGCGTCGATAATACGGGAGGTACAGTCTGAGCATTAAATGTATCAAGTAATTGCAAAATGTTTGCTTCAGTCGAATATAACATTTCTTCGACCTCAACTCGGTCTTCCTGAGCAACGCTCGTGTCTTTACTAATGAGTTCTATTTCAGACTGCACCTCGTCGTATTTCGAGGCCAAGCTTTTGAGACTTTCCAGCCTCACAGTTAAAAAATGTTTTGTATTTAAAGTTACATCAAAGTTATTTACAGCAGATTGTATCCGCACTATTGCGGACTTTAAGCCGCCTCTCTTTCTGGTCAACACTTTGAGGCCTTCTTCAGACATTGTACGCACCTTGTTACACTGTTGTTGATGATACCTTGTTGGCGATGTCCTGCAGCGTCGACGCCTTGGTGAAGATGGACAACACAGCTAGTAGAGATGACCGCCTTGTGTAAAGCACTGTAGCTAGGAGGCTCTTGTTAAGATGTTATCAGACGGCTGCAAGATGACGAGCGAAATACTGATAAAAATCACGCCACGGTCGTATCAGCTGATGTGCTAATTCGCCCGTGATGGCCAGAAATGGTGGCAGAAAAATATTAACTGAAAAATCCAGGTCCGGAGTGACCAAAAAATGTTGATGATCCGTACCGTGAGGACCAAAAAATGGTGTGAGAAGAATCCAGGCACGGTGGACCAAAAACTGTTGAGTATCAGGCCCAAGTGGGGTAAAAAATGTTTTGTGACGTGAGTGATCCAACAAATGTGGTGAATCCTGTTGGCGTGTACCAGAAACGTTTTGTAAAAAATAGCTTGTAATGCGTGCACTGATTCGGTAGGTATAAGAAATGATAAAAATTGTGGACTGTATTGAATTGATTTTAATGAATTTCCAAGGTTACATTACATGATTAAAGTTATTGAAATCAGGTTGGCTAATGAGCGTGTTGTCTAAAAAGGTATTAAATTTTTAAATTGAATCAATAGCGGGCCTAGTTGGCCATAAGTGAAAATGTGCCGGCCTAAGGCCTACATTAAATGTCGACAAGAAAATATGACAGTAAAACAGTCGGCGAACCGACCGCCGCTATCGTTTGATACGAACTGTACAAAGTTCCAACATGAATAATTGGACAAAAGCAGTAAGCAGATTAGCCAACCTACAAAGTGAAATTATCGCGCTACCGTACAATAGTTATGCACTAATTAATGTATAATTCACAGAAAGGAAACAAAGGGTGTGGGTTGGGATTCAGTTACGGTCACAGGTAGCTGTAATTAACAGCACTGTGGTCAGCGCCGCCGACTTGGGCTATACAGCAATTACATCCCCAAATCACCAAGACGTCGGTGTTCATTAATTGTTTGTGATTTTTGTTAACTCACTGCGTGAGCCAAGTAATTTTCTACGCTGTAATGAAGCCACGGCGTTTAGGGAGACAATACAAAAACAGAAATGTTTAGTTTAACTGGAAGTGGTAGCTATTTGTGTTGGATATTTTAAGCGAGTTTGGGAAAATTGATAAGCTGTTTTAAAGTTATCGTAAAAATATGTTTTTAATCTTAAACCAACAGTAATTTAGTGCTTCTAGATATGTTTCACTGGCAGCGTCTTTTTGAGTACGACGAGTTCTAAAAGCGTTGTTGCTTTAATGATTTTAATAACATTTGTTAAATATGTAATATATGGGTTATAACTGGACGACTTAAACCTATAGCAATCAACTACCAATTTTCTGGGGCGGCAGGTTATATCTGTCTCTGTCACACACACACACACACACACACACACACACACACACACACACACACACACACACACACACACACACACACACACACACACACACACACACACACACACACACACACACACACACACACACACACACACACACACACACACACACACACACACACACACACACACACACACACACACACACACACCCACACACACACACAGTCACACGCCCGCCCGCCCGCGAAAGCGGTGATAATTTTGTACGTAAAAAAGGTGCTTCTCATAGTGTTTTCAAAAATAATAAAATTCAATTTTGCTATTAATTTATTCATTTTTTAGCTAAATTAAATTTACGAAAGTAACCTAAGTGTACTGAAGTCTGTAAGAGTGTAGTTTAGGTCGTTTAGTCTGTTATCAATTCTTGCCTTTCTGTACGACCATGCTTGTAAATGGAATACACGCTATTTTATTGCTAATACTTATGGTAACATAAATTGTGTGCGCGCGCGTGTGTGTGTTCATCTGCATGTTTGAGCCCATGATTGCCTTACGTTCCCTTTGGACCAACACATTCATCAGAATAATGGTAGCCATGTGGCCGTAACGCACAGTTAATCTTCTTGTGACCTGCATTCACAATTTCTTTTGTTTACAATAAAGCTTTTGTAGTGGAGAAATAATGCCGCTAGCGTATCTATTTTCTTCTGCTATTAGCATTATTTCCTACCGTACCGTTTATTACGTGGAGAAGTCAAAAGAAGTGGATTGGTCATGATTTTAAAATCAAAACGTCATCGACCCTTTCTGTCTATCAACATAGTAAAAATTTCGGGGTGACGTCATAAAAACTTTGTTTTTAAATAACCATCTTTTAAACCTACGCAGAAACTTTGACACAAATCTTAAAAGTTAAAAAATTACTAAAGATCTGCTGCTAAATAAATAAACAAAAAAAACAACAAATAAACAGTGTTATGTATAATTGTGTGAACTAAACGAACAATGTGTAATAAACGTTCGTTTGTATTTCAAAAGTTTGCTAATAATTCTGAAAGGTAATGTAAAATCAGTGACCGTCATTTTGGCTTGCAGAATGTAAATACGCATTACGTAAGTATATTCGGTTCCACACAGTTGTGGTTTTGTATAAGGATATTTTATAATCGTCTTATTACATGCGTTGCAGAAAAGCATGGAAATAAAAGATGATTTTAAATTCCCGAATTATGTCTAACGTATTTTCATATGTTGTAATAAAGTTGAGGCAAAAACTTTATGGAACTTTATGAAAGTATGCATTTAGAAAAACTCTTCATCGAGTTACGACATACAAAGTGACTTTATAACGGAAAAGTTTGATCACAGTTTATAATCATCTAGGGCAACATAGGCCTATATATCAACTTAACAACCATTTTTTTACACATGCTAGGAGTATGAACATGATCTGTTGAGACCAGAAGATAGAAAATCACCCTAGAGCTGTTTAGCTACATATCGAGTATACGACATATAGTTTGAATTCATAAGTGTGTTAAAGATAAATAATCAGTGTCGTGCTTCATTCCAGGCAGTAATTGTTTGCTAAAAGATGGCATGTAGGTGTACTATTAGCAAATACGATTAGAGAATTTTACAGACGTTTACCTGTACCAATTTCACCAGCTTTTACGATAATCTCATGGTGTTTCTAGTTATGACGACATTTTTAATTTCAGTAATAATGGCAATTGTTGCAGATTCAGCATCGTTAATGTTACTTTCATAGAATGGCTTTATGGCATAACGCCAGCAACACATAACTACTGACTCTGTTGCCTACTAAGTATATAACAACCCAGGTTAAACAAATGAACTGTTCCAGTAGCGCGTTACACAAGTCCGTGTAGATATAGTCGGCTAACGTGTGTAAAAGTAAGAAATTTCTTCGTTGTCTTACGAAATTAAACGGTTGTAGGAAATACCGGCATCGGACTGTATGTTTTGTAATTCAGTAGAATTTAGGTAGAAGGTTGGTCAGTAAGTAAAAATGACAAAATCAAAGTTCCTGCGATGGACGTATAAAAGTAACAGCTAGTAGTTACTTACAAAATCATAATACTGTAGAGCATGAGGCCAAATGCATTAACCAATAATTTCACTATTGCAGTGAGAGGTACAATACTAATAGTAACTGACGGTCACGTAATTAGCAGAATTTGCCAGGGAGTCACAGGCAGATAAGTAAAGCGATAGAACGTTATACAGAAAAAAGCACTTCTGGAATCAACAAGCACGTCCTTTGTCACTTTCTCTTATGCTTCCCTTGCAAATGGACGAGGTACGCATCGCATGTTACGAAAATTAAGGACGGGAATTTCTACATTTTTATAAGACATTCGGGTGTGTAGAACTAGTGACAGAACAGCTCATTCTATAACGTTCCATTAACGAAGAGTATATTAATGATAATGTGATGTACTTTTATACTCGTACTTACACTTATTGTTTTATTAAAGGTACCTGTAATTCAATTTTTTATTTTTTATTGTATTCTTTTTTATATTGCCTAAAGGTACCATATGATGTTATTATTTATATTCTTAAAGCGATCGATTTCGGTCATAAACCATCGTCAGGTTATATAGCACAGTTGTGTTCACACACATGAATGTAAATAATAACATCATATGGTACCTTTAGGCTATATAAAAAAGAATACAATAAAAAATAAAAAATTGAAGAGTATATTGTAACGTATAACAAGTTTGAATGCAACGTTAACTGTATATATACTGATACCCCACTTGCCGGGAGTACTTGTTACATCTATTGGTTTGAGCGTAGTGGTCCGTAGTGCGCTGTTTGGTATTCAGAAATATCTGATAACGGCGATTTAATAGTGAACAGATGTTAATACAGAAAATTGTGAATTGTGAGTAGTGCGTGTTGGATTATTTATGAAGAAGAATGTTTGGATTAAAATTGTTGCGATTGTATTACTGACTCTGATTGTTATCTTTAAAACGTTCCTAGGAAATAATGACCATATACAGAAAAGTATTCCTTGGTAACTAAACTGTCAAAACGTTTCCTAACATCACACAGACATTTTCGATCTGAAGTAAGGGTACTCGTGTCCTCATTTCTATTGTGAGTAATAATATTGTTTAGAAACTACTAAATTGCTGAGGTTACTGTAAAGTTATTCACGTCTATAGCACTCAGCGGTTACTCTCAGTACTGGCCGTCCTACCACAAGCATTTCCGCTATGCAGAGCTTTACAGTACCAAAATCTTTGACATTCTTTATAATACAGCGTCTGGTACAGCGATGGAAATCAAAATTTAATCTACATTTTCGATGTAAAATAATACATCCTACACGTTATATTATAGAACAGCTATCAAGCCATTGCATGTTTCCTGCAACAAAACCAGAACTTCCGTGGAGGCTTCTTCACAAAACCGCGTGCACCAACATGCGTGCAAAAAGTTAAAAGTGAAACAATGTTTAAGCGAACTTTGTGCCAATCCAGCTTTTTTGAAACTATTGATAGACGTACTTAATGGGAAGAAAAACCGTGGAATCAGTTAATCTACAGAACAACATAGTTTAATTTTTAGGTGTGTGTTGTTAACTTATAATTTACTGTTTAGACAGTTTGTTTTCTAAATTAACAAGCGTATTAAGATCTGCTATGTATTTTATGTAGGTTACAGTAAATCATTTCTGTACTATTCCACGTATTCTGAAAGAATATTTACCTTAAATTTAAATTATAATTAGGTATTTTATTTTCTATAGAGCTGAATGTAGTTGAACTAGCCTCTATTTATTTCACTTCTTTCTTTTCTTTTTCTTTCTCTTTTTATGTTCTACTTCTTTCTCCTCTTTTGACTCTTTTTTCTCTTTCTCTAACTTATTCGGGATTACTAATCGTAACTACATGGGAAGTTGATGCTTCAATGGTATAAATTTCTTCATTACCACAGTCATCATCTGTTGTCACGTTTGTTTCAGGTGCTTCTTCCTTATCATATTTATTGCTGTTAGACAAGTCTTGAAAGCGCAGCAGCCGCTTCTTCCCTTTCCTTCTTAAACTGTCTGAAAGCACTTTCAGATAATTTTATTAGTCTCATGTTTCGACTGTTTACATACAGCGATCCTTTCTAAAATGAAAAATATGTAAAAAAGTCTAATACATTCTTAAAACTTAATAAATTAAATAAATCGAGTATGAATAGTAAAACTAAGTTAAACTTATGTTGTTCTGTTAAATTTATGCGGGTGGCACATAAAAATTTGCTCACTAAGTTTCCTTCATCAGTTCAAACCAAAGAATTTGTTTTAGTTCTTCAACTCGGAGATAAAGATTCTTCGGTCGGATAAAGATTTATGTCCAAGTTTTTTCGTATTTATTCTTTAGTTTTCTTATATTTTGGAAATTAGTTTATCATGCCATTTCAGCGCCTCCCTCAAGCCGACGCCCGCCAGCCCTGCGACCCGCTCGCTACACCCCTGATAGTCGGTGAGAAGATATTTATTTGGCGTTTGCTCGTTGCTTGAACTTCGGTTTGTTTGAGTCTTCCATATGTCCACGTTTCTTACATCATCGTTATACACAGTGACGAATCATTTTATTTTCATTTATAGTCATTATTTACACTAGGAGAAAATGTTGTATTTAATAAAGAACGCCAATTCACATAATAGAATTTTAGTCTAAACTGATTTTTCTACAAAACTGTGCATCAATCGGAATATTTATATAAAATAATTTTACATTAAAAAGTCTTATAGTAAACGTAATTGTACACACAGATATTGAAACACTAACACTGAGCACTGAGTTTTTTAGAGAATCAACATTTTGATTAAAACAGTTTTTACAATTTAAATCTGAACATTTTGTATTTCCTCTTTTATAAATTATTATTGCTTGTCTACTTACCAATTTTACTTTTTTTTTCTTACTTGACCACTTCCACGCAACTTGGTTTTGAAAATGACCTTGTTGTTATTGAGTGATACAAAAATTGATTAAACTTGTTTTTGTAGAACTTTTGTAAAAAACGTTTGGCTAGCAAAGTCCCAAGGAAATGGAAGCAAATTTAATGGCTCCTGTAATTCTGCATCTACTTGCTCCCATCCTTAAGGCTCTGTAATTAAAAAATTTAACTGACTTAAAGATTGCGTTGTATATTAATTTTACGCAAAACAGAGTTTTCCTTACCATATTTCCATATCTTGTTGAAAGTTTGTCTTAAACAACAAGCTACCTTTCTGTAAAAGACAGCACGACTTATACAAAGTGTTATTATTCTTAACATAACTGGTACTTAATTGTGTTAAGATATACAGGCTACCTGAGATAGCTTGGTTACTCATATGCTGAAATTAATGCAATTGTTGTTTCTTTATGGAGGAGTTTAATAAAAATTGGAGAGGAATGCCGCTTCTAGCATCATAGTCTTAATGTAGTCTGGTTTCCAGTTCTGGACGTACGCCTAAGTCCTCTACTCAACACTGTAGTATTAGTCTAGAAGTAATATTTCTAGACTAAAAGTACTTTATATTTTTCATTTTAGCTTTAGCTTGTACGTTTTCATTCATTATAACTCTTGACTTTTTAACATCACATCCACTATTACTGATTTCAAAACTAATATCTATTTTTGCTGTTTTTATTGGTAACAGTATTAAAAGCATACCCTTCGCCACACCCGCATAACAAAGGATTCGGAGCCAGACCGCAAGAGTGGTTCGACAAAAAAAAAAGGGAAAGTGACGGAAAGCGACCGTTTACAAGGGACAATGACCGTCAACAAATAAACACACGGGAATTTGTCAGAAATAAGGCGTCAACTTCTGCTGTAGGGAAAGTTGACAATAGTAAAAAAAAAATTAACATACCCACAAGGGGAGATAACCGGAAAAGGATTTCAAAAATGACACAATGAAATGAACATACTCCTACCCGATTTACGACGCGAATTGTTATACGATGATGAAGAAGAAACAGTACAAAGAGTGTTGAAATGTCCAGAAATAATTATCACATTTAATAAAAACTTTTCGGTATCAGCATTAATTGACACTGGAAGCGCGGTTAACGGTTTATCAGAAGCATGGTATCACCAGAACCAGAAAGACTTAATACCCTATGAAGAGTTACCAATGACTAACACATTAATTTTAAGTGCTGTAGGGAATAAATTCAGATTAATAAGGAAACAAATTATTTGTGAAATTTACTTCAATGACGTTAAAATGGATTGTGTATTTTTTATCATTCCAAATTTAATAAGACCATGTATATTAGGTATAAGTTTTCTTAAGGAAGAAGGGTGTTTTATTGATGTCGCAAAAGGAGTCGTCGGATTTAAAGGTAGAGCAGAAGAGACGGAGTTTACGGTACCCATAATGCACATGGAAGTGATGAACGAAGAAGAAGGTGAAGAAATCGAGGAGAAGATTAACGACAAGATCGACAGTATGGTATGTGAGGATAGGGAAATATTAAGAAATCTCAAAGAAATTTTAATAAAGAATAAAAGTTTGTTTCGGGAGTGTCCTGGAAGTATAGACGGCTATGAGCACGAATTTAGTGTAACAGATAACACGCCTTATTTTCAGAGAGGGTGGCCTGTACCAATTGCGTACAAACAGGATGTGGATAAAGAGATAGACAATATGTTGAGATATGGGGTCATCGAACGATGTAACAGCCCATATATCAATCCATTGGTAACCGTAATTAAGAAGGCTGGAAGAGTTAGGCTGTGTTTGGATGCAAGAAGAGTGAATAGCGTCACGGTTCCGGATTACGAAAGAGCTCATCCAATTCAAGAGATTCTTGCAAGATGTGGAGAAATGAAATACCTATCAACCATCGATTTGACAAGTAGTTTTTGGAAGGTGCCACTAAAACGAAACTGCCGAGACTTCACCGCGTTCATGTACGAGGGAAAATGTTACTGGTTTCCTGTAACACCATTTGGTTTGAGCACAAGTTCAGCAGCTCTAACTAGGGGTTTGGATATGGTGTTAGAAGATGAAGTAAAGAAGAACACAATTATTTACGTGGACGATTGCCTATGCTATTCAAACGACACTAAAACACACATTACATACCTGGAATTACTACTAAATAACTTAAGAAAGGCTAACCTAACAATAAATTTAGAAAAAAATCACAGTTTTTTCGCCAGGAGATCGCGTACCTAGGGTATCGCCTGAAGACGAAGGGAATACATCCAACGGAAGAAAAGATAGCAGCAATTAAAAATTTCCCAACACCAAGAAATCAAAAACAATTAAAAGGATTCTTAGGGTTGACTAATTTTTATAACCGTTTTACCGACAAATACGCCAAGACGACACAACCACTATTGAATTTATTGAAGAAAGGGAATAGATTTACTTGGACACCCGAGTTAGACAACTGTTTCCGGGAAGTAAAAGCTTTATTCATTGATACAGTGATTCTAAAATTTCCTAGAATTAATAATCGTTATTTTATGCAATGTGATGCAAGTAACTTCGCATACGGATGTCAGTTATACCAACTGGACGACGAGGGAAAGATTGGCGTCATTGCTTTTACTAGCAAAACGTTCAAAGGTGATGAGCAAAATTACTTTACCACGGAAAAGGAATTATCAAACATTGTCAGATGTCTTGAAAAATTTCGTATTTACATCCTTGGACAACCATCAACAATAATTACTGACAATAAAGCACTCACTTTTATGAATAAGTACCATTTGAACAACTCGCGAATAACCAGATGGATCCTGAGTATACAAGAGGAGAATTTCGACATAATACTTGCATCACATTGCATAAAATAACGTTTATTAATTCTAGGAAATTTTAGAATCACTGTATCAATGAATAAAGCTTTTACTTCCCGGAAACAGTTGTCTAACTCGGGTGTCCAAGTAAATCTATTCCCTTTCTTCAATAAATTCAATAGTGGTTGTGTCGTCTTGGCGTATTTGTCGGTAAAACGGTTATAAAAATTAGTCAACCCTAAGAATCCTTTTAATTGTTTTTGATTTCTTGGTGTTGGGAAATTTTTAATTGCTGCTATCTTTTCTTCCGTTGGATGTATTCCCTTCGTCTTCAGGCGATACCCTAGGTACGCGATCTCCTGGCGAAAAAACTGTGATTTTTTTCTAAATTTATTGTTAGGTTAGCCTTTCTTAAGTTATTTAGTAGTAATTCCAGGTATGTAATGTGTGTTTTAGTGTCGTTTGAATAGCATAGGCAATCGTCCACGTAAATAATTGTGTTCTTCTTTACTTCATCTTCTAACACCATATCCAAACCCCTAGTTAGAGCTGCTGAACTTGTGCTCAAACCAAATGGTGTTACAGGAAACCAGTAACATTTTCCCTCGTACATGAACGCGGTGAAGTCTCGGCAGTTTCGTTTTAGTGGCACCTTCCAAAAACTACTTGTCAAATCGATGGTTGATAGGTATTTCATTTCTCCACATCTTGCAAGAATCTCTTGAATTGGATGAGCTCCTTCGTAATCCGGAACCGTGACGCTATTCACTCTTCTTGCATCCAAACACAGCCTAACTCTTCCAGCCTTCTTAATTACGGTTACCAATGGATTGATATATGGGCTGTTACATCGTTCGATGACCCCATATCTCAACATATTGTCTATCTCTTTATCCACATCCTGTTTGTACGCAATTGGTACAGGCCACCCTCTCTGAAAATAAGGCGTGTTATCTGTTACACTAAATTCGTGCTCATAGCCGTCTATACTTCCAGGACACTCCCGAAACAAACTTTTATTCTTTATTAAAATTTCTTTGAGATTTCTTAATATTTCCCTATCCTCACATACCATACTGTCGATCTTGTCGTTAATCTTCTCCTCGATTTCTTCACCTTCTTCTTCGTTCATCACTTCCATGTGCATTATGGGTACCGTAAACTCCGTCTCTTCTGCTCTACCTTTAAATCCGACGACTCCTTTTGCGACATCAATAAAACACCCTTCTTCCTTAAGAAAACTTATACCTAATATACATGGTCTTATTAAATTTGGAATGATAAAAAATACACAATCCATTTTAACGTCATTGAAGTAAATTTCACAAATAATTTGTTTCCTTATTAATCTGGATTTATTCCCTACAGCACTTAAAATTAATGTGTTAGTCATTGGTAACTCTTCATAAGGTATTAAGTCTTTCTGGTTCTGGTGATACCATGCTTCTGATAAACCGTTAACCGCGCTTCCAGTGTCAATTAATGCTGATACCGAAAAGTTTTTATTAAATGTGATAATTATTTCTGGACATTTCAACACTCTTTGTACTGTTTCTTCTTCATCATCGTATAACAATTCGCGTCGTAAATCGGGTAGGAGTATGTTCATTTCATTGTGTCATTTTTGAAATCCTTTTCCGGCTATCTCCCCTTGTGGGTATGTTAATTTTTTTTTTACTATTGTCAACTTTCCCTACAGCAGAAGTTGACGCCTTATTTCTGACAAATTCCCGTGTGTTTATTTGTTGACAGTCATTGTCCCTTGTAAACGGTCGCTTTCCGTCACTTTCCCTTTTTTTTTTGTCGAACCACTCTTGCGGTCTGGCTCCGAATCCTTTGTTATGCGGGTGTGGCGAAGGGTATGCTTTTAATACTGTTACCAATAAAAACAGCAAAAATAGATATTAGTTTTGAAATCAGTAATAGTGGATGTGATGTTAAAAAGTCAAGAGTTATAATGAATGAAAACGTACAAGCTAAAGCTACAATGAAAAATATAAAGTACTTTTAGTCTAGAAATATTACTTCTAGACTAATACTACAGTGTTGAGTAGAGGACTTAGGCGTACGTCCAGAACTGGAAACCAGACTACATTAAGACTATGATGCTAGAAGCGGCATTCCTCTCCAATTTTTATTAAACTCCTGCATAAAGAAACAACAATTGCATTAATTTCAGCATATGAGTAACCAAGCTATCTCAGGTAGCCTGTATATCTTAACACAATTAAGTACCAGTTATGTTAAGAATAATAACACTTTGTATAAGTCGTGCTGTCTTTTACAGAAAGGTAGCTTGTTGTTTAAAACAAATCTTTCAACAAGATATGGAAATATGGTAAGGAAAACTCTGTTTTACGTAAAATTAATATACAACGCAATCTGTAAGTCAGTTAAATTTTTTAATTACAGAGCCTTAAGGATGGGAGCAAGTAGATGAAGAATTACAGGAGCCATTAAATTTGCTTCCATTTCCTTGGGACTTTGCTAGCCAAACGTTTTTTACAAAAGTTCTACAAAAACAAGTTTAATCAATTTTTGTATCACTCAATAACAACAAGGTCATTTTCAAAACCAAGTTGCGTGGAAGTGGTCAAGTAAGAAAAAAAAAGTAAAATTGGTAAGTAGACAAGCAATAATAATTTATAAAAGAGGAAATACAAAATGTTCAGATTTAAATTGTAAAAACTGTTTTAATCAAAATGTTGATTCTCTAAAAAACTCAGTGCTCAGTGTTAGTGTTTCAATATCTGTGTGTACAATTACGTTTACTATAAGACTTTTTAATGTAAAATTATTTTATATAAATATTCCGATTGATGCACAGTTTTGTAGAAAAATCAGTTTAGACTAAAATTCTATTATGTGAATTGGCGTTCTTTATTAAATACAACATTTTCTCCTAGTGTAAATAATGACTATAAATGAAAATAAAATGATTCGTCACTGTGTATAACGATGATGTAAGAAACGTGGACATATGGAAGACTCAAACAAACCGAAGTTCAAACAACGAGCAAACGCCAAATAAATATCTTCTCACCGACTATCAGGGGTGTAGCGAGCGGGTCGCAGGGCTGGCGGGCGCCGGCTTGAGGGAGGCGCTGAAATGGCATGATAAACTAATTTCCAAAATATAAGAAAACTAAAGAATAAATACGAAAAAACTTGGACATAAATCTTTATCCGACCGAAGAATCTTTATCTCCGAGTTGAAGAACTAAAACAAATTCTTTGGTTTGAACTGATGAAGGAAACTTAGTGAGCAAATTTTTATGTGCCACCCGCATATATTTAACAGAACAACATAAGTTTAACTTAGTTTTACTATTCATACTCGATTTATTTAATTTATTAAGTTTTAAGAATGTATTAGACTTTTCTACATATTTTTCATTTTAGAAAGGATCGCTGTATGTAAACAGTCGAAACATGAGACTAATAAAATTATCTGAAAGTGCTTTCAGACAGTTTAAGAAGGAAAGGGAAGAAGCGGCTGCTGCGCTTTCAAGACTTGTCTAACAGCAATAAATATGATAAGGAAGAAGCACCTGAAACAAACGTGACAACAGATGATGACTGTGGTAATGAAGAAGTTTATACCATTGAAGCATCAACTTCCCATGTAGTTACGATTAGTAATCCCGAATAAGTTAGAGAAAGAGAAAAAAGAGTCAAAAGAGGAGAAAGAAGTAGAACATAAAAAGAGAAAGAAAAAGAAAAGAAAGAAGTGAAATAAATAGAGGCTAGTTCAACTACATTCAGCTCTATAGAAAATAAAATACCTAATAATAATTTAAATTTAAGGTAAATATTCTTTCAGAATACGTGGAATAGTACAGAAATGATTTACTGTAACCTACATAAAATATATAGCAGATCTTAATACGCTTGTTAATTTAGAAAACAAACTGTCTAAACAGTAAATTATAAGTTAACAACACACACCTAAAAATTAAACTATGTTGTTCTGTAGATTAACTGATTCCACGGTTTTTCTTCCCATTAAGTACGTCTATCAATAGTTTCAAAAAAGCTGGATTGGCACAAAGTTCGCTTAAACATTGTTTCACTTTTAACTTTTTGCACGCATGTTGGTGCACGCGGTTTTGTGAAGAAGCCTCCACGGAAGTTCTGGTTTTGTTGCAGGAAACATGCAATGGCTTGATAGCTGTTCTATAATATAACGTGTAGGATGTATTATTTTACATCGAAAATGTAGATTAAATTTTGATTTCCATCGCTGTACCAGACGCTGTATTATAAAGAATGTCAAAGATTTTGGTACTGTAAAGCTCTGCATAGCGGAAATGCTTGTGGTAGGACGGCCAGTACTGAGAGTAACCGCTGAGTGCTATAGACGTGAATAACTTTACAGTAACCTCAGCAATTTAGTAGTTTCTAAACAATATTATTACTCACAATAGAAATGAGGACACGAGTACCCTTACTTCAGATCGAAAATGTCTGTGTGATGTTAGGAAACGTTTTGACAGTTTAGTTACCAAGGAATACTTTTCTGTATATGGTCATTATTTCCTAGGAACTTTTTAAAGATAACAATCAGAGTCAGTAATACAATCGCAACAATTTTAATCCAAACATTCTTCTTCATAAATAATCCAACACGCACTACTCACAATTCACAATTTTCTGTATTAACATCTGTTCACTATTAAATCGCCGTTATCAGATATTTCTGAATACCAAACAGCGCACTACGGACCACTACGCTCAAACCAATAGATGTAACAAGTACTCCCGGCAAGTGGGGTATCAGTATATATACAGTTAACGTTGCATTCAAACTTGTTATACGTTACAATATACTCTTCAATTTTTTATTTTTTATTGTATTCTTTTTTATATAGCCTAAAGGTACCATATGATGTTATTATTTATATTCATGTGTGTGAACACAACTGTGCTATATAACCTGACGATGGTTTATGACCGAAATCGATCGCTTTAAGAATATAAATAATAACATCATATGGTACCTTTAGGCAATATAAAAAAGAATACAATAAAAAATAAAAAATTGAATTACAGGTACCATTAATAAAACAATAAGTGTAAGTACGAGTATAAAAGTACATCACATTATCATTAATATACTCTTCGTTAATGGAACGTTATAGAATGAGCTGTTCTGTCACTAGTTCTACACACCCGAAAGTCTTATAAAAATGTAGAAATTCCCGTCCTTAATTTTCGTAACATGCGATGCGTACCTCGTCCATTTGCAAGGGAAGCATAAGAGAAAGTGACAAAGGACGTGCTTGTTGATTCCAGAAGTGCTTTTTTCTGTATAACGTTCTATCGCTTTACTTATCTGCCTGTGACTCCCTGGCAAATTCTGCTAATTACGTGACCGTCAGTTACTATTAGTATTGTACCTCTCACTGCAATAGTGAAATTTTTGTTTAATGCATTTGGCCTCATGCTCTACAGTATTATGATTTTGTAAGTAACTACTAGCTGTTAGTTTTATACGTCCATCGCAGGGACTTTGATTTTGTCATTTTCATTTACTGACCAACCTTCTACCTAAATTCTACTGAATTACAAAACATACAGTCCGATGCCGGTATTTCCTACAACCGTTTAATTTCGTAAGACAACGAAGAAATTTCTTACTTTTACACACGTTAGCCGACTATATCTACACGGACTTGTGTAACGCGCTACTGGAACAGTTCATTTGTTTAACCTGGGTTGTTATATACTTAGTAGGCAACAGAGTCAGTAGTTATGTGTTGCTGGCGTTATGCCATAAAGCCATTCTATGAAAGTAACATTAACGATGCTGAATCTGCAACAATTGTCATTATTACTGAAATTAAAAATGTTGTCATAACTAGAAACACCATGAGATTATCGTAAAAGCTCGTGAAATTGGTATAGGTAAACATCTGTAAAATTCTCTAATCGTATTTGCTAATAGTACACCTACCTGCCATCTTTTAGCAAACAATTACTGCCTGGAATGAAGCACGACACTGTGATTATTTATCTTTAACACACTTATGAATGCAAACTATATGTCGTATACTCGATATGTAGCTAAACAGCTCTAGGGTGATTTTATATCTTCTGGTCTCAACAGATCCTGTTCATACTCCTAGCATGTGTAAAAAAATGATTGTTAAGTTGATATATAGGCCTATGTGGCCCTAGATGATTATAAACTGTGGTCGAACTTTTCCGTTATAAAGTCACTTTGTATGTCGTAACTCGATGAAGAGTTTTTCTAAATGCATACTTTCATAAAGTTCCATAAAGTTTTTGCCTCAACTTTATTACAACATATGAAAATACGTAAGACATAATTAGGGAATTTAAAATCATCTTTTATTTCCATGCTTTTCTGCAACGCATGTAATAAGGCGATTATAAAATAACCATATACAAAAACACAATTGTGTGGAACCGAATATATTTACATAATGCGTATTTACATTCTGCAAGCCTAAATGACGGTCACTGATTTTACATTACCTTTCAGAATTATTAGCAAACTTTTGAAATACAAACGTACGTTTATTACACATTGTTCGTTTAGTTCACACAATTATACATAACACTGTTTATTTGTTGTTTTTATTGTTTATTTATTTAGCAGCAGATCTTTAGTAATTCTTTAACTTTTAAGATTTGTGTCAAAGTTTCTGCGTAGGTTTAAAAGATGGTTATTTAAAAACAAATTTTTATGACGTCACCCCGAAATTTTTACTATGTTGATAGACAGAAAGGGTCGTTTAAAATCATGACCAATCCACTTCTTTTGACTTCTCCACGTGATAAACGGTACGGTAGGAAATAATGCTAATAGCAGAAGGAAATAGATACGCTAGCGACATTATTTCTCCACTACAAAAGCTTTATTGTAAAAAAAAAATTAAAAAATATGCAGTCATTGAGGACTGCCGACAGAAGTGAAAACTTAAAACTATGAAATAACAGTGGTTTTTTTGGATATTCAACTTAATTGTAGTATCAAAAATTAAAATTTTTTGTAAATTAAAATCTTTAACATCTATCGGCACTCCGAGCAACAATTATATACATTTTTATATGGTTTACTTATTAATCAAAACATATGATGGGCTGCGCTTAATTTAATTAATTTAATTTAATTTAACTTAATTGACATAATCCAAAATTTCGATAATATAAGCTAATAAAAAATAATTTTGAATTAGTAACCATATTTTCAAAATTCAACACACAAATCTAAAATTATTATAAAATTTTATAGAATTTTTAATTTTAAAATCCGCGGCAAAAATGCTATCGAACAACTAGAAATTTGTTTTACCACGCTAGTAAGATAACTCCTAAGCCACTATGAAATACTCATTGCATGATGTATGGCAGAGGTCAAATATCAAAAATAAAAAATAAATAATATCAAATTTTTAAGCGGAAATATTGATACTAATATTGGAAATATTTAAAAAAAAATACATGCTTTGTTTATGTTATTCATTTTTCTATATAAAAATATTAACATATTTAGTACTCACTTTTGTACTGCACAGTGATCCTACATTTGAACATTTAAAATAATGATCAAACTAAAACACAATTTAAACAATGCACAGTATACACACATTAAACTTTCCACGTAGTCAATTTAACTTTACTTATATACATATACACAGCACCAATGTTACAATCTTACAATAATAAAAAACTATTAAAAATACCTAACTTACTTCGACATTAGACATGACGAAAACCCCTAAGTTAACAGCCAGACGGACAAATAACAATTATGTAAATATCATATAATATAGTATAAGTAATTAATAAGAATAAAAATAATGTAAAATAGATCATAAGTATTGCGTTAATTGTTAATACGGAAAGCCGAAATCGCGCTAGGGATCGAACACGCGATAGCAAATTCGGCAGTGTAAGAAACTCCAAAATAAAGTACGTAAACGATAAAAGTGTGTTAAATAGTATAAATAGTATTACAATTGTATAATATAATTGTAGTATAATAGTATTACACACAAGTATAATCTATACTTTCACTGCTGGCCACGCGCAACACGTCATACTTATAGTTACAGATATACTGTTAGCATTTGCATGTCGGTGACGCGAACTCATAAGATTTTACCCATCCAAAAATCGCGCTAGGGATCGAACACGCGATAGCAAATTCGGCTGTGTAAGAAACTCCAAAATAAAGTACGTAAACGATAAAAGTGTGTTAAATAGTGTAAATAATAGTATTACACACAAGTATAATCTATACTTTCACTGCTGGCCACGCGCAACACGTCATACTTATAGCTACAGATATACTGTTAAAATTAGCATGCCGACATTATCATGTTGGCATTAGCATGTCGGTGACGCGAACTCATAAGATTTTACCCATCCAAAAATCGCCCAACGTGCCTATAGAAGTTTTCACTTCAAAAATTGTGAATGCAGGTCACAAGAAGGTTAACTGTGCGTTACGGCCACATGGGACTGCATGGCTACCATTATTCTGATGAATGTGTTGGTCCAAAGGGAACGTAAGGCAATCATGGGCTCAAACATGAAGATGAACGCACACACGCGCGCGCACACAATTTATGTTACCATAAGTATTAGCAATAAAATAGCGTGTATTCCATTTACAAGCATGGACGTACAGAAAGGCAAGAATTGATAACAGACTAAACGACCTAAACGACACTCTTACAGACTTCAATACACTTAGATTACTTTCGTAAATTTAATTTAGCTAAAAAATGAATAAATTAATAGCAAAATTGTATTTTATTATTTTTGAAAACACTATGAGAGGCACCTTTTTTACGTACAAAATTATCACCGCTTTCGCAGGCGTGCGGGCGTGTGACTGTGTGTGTGTGTGTGTGTGTGTGTGTGTGTGTGTGTGTGAGAGAGAGAGAGAGAAAGAGAGAGAGAGAGAGAGAGAGAGAGAGACAGATATAACCTGCCGCCCCAGAAAATTGGTAGTTGATTGCTATAGGTTTAAGTCGTCCAGTTATAACCCATATATTACATATTTAACAAATGTTATTAAAATCATTAAAGCAACAACGCTTTTAGAACTCGTCGTACTCAAAAATACGCTGCCAGTGAAACATATCTAGAAGCACTAAATTACTGTTGGTTTAAGATTAAAAACATATTTTTACGATAACTTTAAAACAGCTTATCAATTTTCCCAAACTCGCTTAAAATATCCAACACAAATAGCTACCACTTCCAGTTAAACTAAACATTTCTGTTTTTGTATTGTTTCCCTAAACGCCGTGGCTTCATTACAGCGTAGAAAAACTACCTGGCTCACGCAGTGAGTTAACAACAGTCACAAACAATTAATGAACACCGATGTCTTGGTGATTTTGGGATGTAATTGCTGTATAGCCCAAGTCGGCGGTGCTGACCACCGTGCTGTTAATTACAGCTACCTGTGACCGTAACTGAATCCCAACCCACACCCTTTGTTTCCTTTCTGTGAATTATACATTAATTAGTGCATAACTATTTACATTAATCTTGCACAAACAATTTGATTTTTATCGTCAAATCGACGATTTCTTGTTTTTTGATTTTGTCATTTTTAATAAGTTTCGTTCTGAATAAATTAACTCTTAATGTTTTATGATTATGTTATAGACTCAGCTCATCTCTGCTTCAAGCTGTGATTATGTTGTAAAGCAATGAAAGAGTTCAGAACTTAGTACTGTTGCAGAAACGGGACGATTGGAGGTAAACGACCGCATTTACCTGATGAATGTGTTGAACCACATTTTCACTTATTCGTAGCGCTGAAAGTTGGCACTTCAATTTCTATTGTCAGCTTTCACCGGTGCCTATCGGTAATTTAAATATCAAATGGGCAGATACGCGTAATTTGAGAATACACGTGTGTATGTTGGAAATAAAACCTGTTATTTATTTATAGTGACCGATGGCCGCGTGGTAATGAGAGTGGGGACGGGTTGCTGCTATAGTTGTTGTGGATCGTGCCGTGTGATTCTGTAATATATTTCTTTTTGTATCGAAAATGAATTGTGACATTAATAAAATAGTTTCTTGTTTCTTTTTACAAAAAGTTTAACAAAATCTTGGCTAACTACTGTCGAACTAGCTCTAATACTGGTTTTTCTGACACAAGAAGAATATTGCAAATTTTTCGACCAGGTAACTGCTAGTAAAGAGGAAACAACAGGGGTGCAGCCCCAAGAATACAAGAACATGTACATACACGAACACCCCCAAACTATACTGTCCTATTCTTTTTGCGTGCTTTTAATACTGTAACTAATTTTTTAACCTTCTGTATAACTTTTTTTCTGTACACTAAAATGTTTTAATCTAATCAGATTAGTATTCCTTTTCCCGCGTGGTTTTGTAAACGTTTCAGTTAAAATTAATCGACTGCTGCCTTTGCCAAATTGATAATTAAAGTAAGTTACTGGAATTTCGTTTAGTAATAAAAATTTACAATATTTGTTTCATTTTATATTGTCATAATTTTTTACAAAAACTGTAAATCTAATGTTAAAAAAATAGTTTTGTTTAAACAATTTTCCCGAACTAAAAAAACGTGGCTCGCGAAAGTACACAGTAATATGTTAATTTTCCCCTATCAAAGATCGAAATAAATGCCTTAAAGAAAAGGAAAGATAGGCTCAGTATTAATAACCCACCAGATATAA
This sequence comes from Magicicada septendecula, assembly GCA_034769895.1. Classification (NCBI taxonomy): domain Eukaryota; kingdom Metazoa; phylum Arthropoda; class Insecta; order Hemiptera; family Cicadidae; genus Magicicada; species Magicicada septendecula. Next base: position 222,150,648 of record CM068368.1, read on the forward strand.
GGTGGGAAATTTAATTTTTGTTGTTATAATTTCCAAAATCAACAGTAAGTAATAAACGAATTCTGCAAATCATCGATAGATGTTAGAAACTAACACTCATTTCCAACATTCACCACAACAAAGCAGTGTATCTTATTCCGAATGCATTTCTTATCTCTAAATTACAATTTGAATCAAAAAGAAAGGGGATGTAATAAGTACGTTTCCATTTTTTTATAACTTTAAATTTACTTAAATTTAAAAATTTTAAATTTAATGTAAGTTTGACTAGCATTTAATTACAATTGTATATAGGTTAGGCGTAATATTTAAATTATTCACATTACGTTTTGCAATACATAAGGCCGCTTTAGTAGTTTCAATGGATTAAAATGTAGTATGGATAGAAATAGTATTTACTGCACCGGTTATGTCTGACAAATAATCATAAACGTTAACACTCTGTTCGATGTGCAGGAAATTTATTACAAGTGGTAAACTGGCAACCCTATCGAAAACGAACGGCTTCGCCTATACTGAATGCCCAGCACATTTGTCGTAATTGAAGCCTATAAACCAGAGACGTACATCGCCGCTTTTGCCGTTCATGGAAATCAGTCATTTGGAACCGAGTTCGGAAGTTATGGAGTAGTTGGATGTAGATGTACGTATTTATAACAGTGGATGTATTTGGACTTCATGTTTGTACTTTACCTAGTGTAAATGTGTCCCTATCGTTACTTGTTTATCGTATCACAGCTCCCTCCAAGAGACTTGTACAAATAAATAAGCTGTATCTTAAATGTTGTTTCATTTGTCAGTATTTCAAAGACAGTACATATCCTATGTTGTGGACAGATGACTGGATGCTATGTGGAAGTAGAGATAAAAGGCTTTAGTAATAAGATTCTCACAGCGTAGTTTTACAAAATACTAAAACGAACAGAGAAGAGGAGGAGGAAGTATCAAGAACACCAACCCAAGCCCATAGAGTACAACGTAGGAGACCAAGTATTACTCAAGAATAGGGAGCTGCCCAGTACAGTAGAGGGCATAGCGACGAAGCTATTATTGCTATACACAGGACCCTATACTATTACAAAGAAGAATGGTAATAATACCTATGAACTCATGGAAACCCAGACCCAAAGGAAGAAGGGAACATACAACCAATCCTCCATGAAAATATACAATTGTAAATAAACAACCATGTTTAGCCTAACACTTTTTAAAATACTCTAAAACTCCTAATATTAATTTCAAACAAAAAAGAAATTAATTTATCATCCAGAATAAATGTCACAGACCAGACATTTGAAGGAGAAGAAAAGCAAAACAACGAAGTGTCGAATAATATAAAAGGAGAAGGATACAATATGGAATGGAAATGATAAAGATAATAATATAATAAATCCACAACCGAGAGAGTTGACATGACAAAGATGATTGTATGATCGATAAACCAATAAGAGCAAACCAAACACACTATGCTACTTCCTAATATTAATTTCAAACAAAAAAGAAATTAATTTATCATCCAGAATAAGTGTGAGTATCAGACACTTGAAGGAGAAGAGAGGAAGAACACCAAAGTGAATATAATAAGAGAGAAGGATATATAAAGGAATGAAATTAGTACAGAGAAAAACAATAAGGCTATAATGTTAACCAGTAAATGGTGACCAATCAAAGCAAAATGATTGTAAAAATAATACCAGTCAGAACCAAAACAAAGGTGATTAGAAAAATACTCAAGTATTACAAAAACAAGTAATTACACAAAACTTGAAGGCATGATAAACATGACCAGACATGAAATCTGAAATCAAACAAGTATTAATATCAATAATGCAATTACTAAACAGAAAATAGAAAGAGGGAGATCAATCAAAGAGAAAATAAATAAATAAGAAACAAAAAATCTAACAACAATATTGTTTCCAGTAGAGCACAGAGAATAAGATGAAAAGTATAAAAAAGAATGAAGAATATTATCAAATCTGAACAATAATTGAGTGAATTACTATGAATATTTTTTACTAGTCGCACAATGACTACTTTGAATTTTATGTTGATTTGTAGAGAGAAGCTCCAACAACAATTTAACTGAGCAGAGATGATGTTCCTCTGGTCTCAGAAAAATGTAGGGTGGACAGCAGAGCATGGAAGCCAAAAGTGCCCCTCTGGACTGTGCCAACTACCATGTTAGGGAAATGATAGGGAATTAAATACTACAGGGAAAAACTAACAAGAAAGAAGATAGTGCTAGAAACAAGATATGAAAGACGGAAGCTCAGAATAATTATGAAACAATATGATAGATAATTTCTCAAATCCCGTAAAGAAATTAATCCAAATGATCTATTTTCGAGGGGGGACAATATGTAACATGACATATAAGCCCTAAGATTTCAGTGATATAAAATGCTTACACATGTCAATTATTGAGTCAAAGAGACAAGCCGTGTAATTTGTCTAAAATGCCAAGCTCAACGCTACATGAGCTACCTATCACCAAATATAAACTCACAGCCATAAGAGTCAATAAACTGATGGTAAATACAAATGAAATGACATTATAGTGAAGAGAAAATGCACCACACAATGATTGTACCACAGGAAGCAACCACCCAATAGTTTTCGGTCAGTGAAGAACCAAACAACACAAGAAAGAAGAAGGAAGAACCAGTGAAGAACCAAACAAAACAAGAAAGAAGAAAGAAGAATCAAAGAAGAAAGAAGAAAGAAGAAGAAGGAAGAATGAGTGAAGAAACCTACTACTAGAAGTACATCCAACAACCATGGCATATAGATTCCAAGAGCCAGTCAACTATAAATCAACATCTACCCGTATGTGTAAAACTAATCAACCTACAGATTGAAGAGATAGACAGAAAACTGACTAACTGAGATGACCAGTATACTATAAATAATGTTATAAATGAATAAGACAAGAAATGTTATACAAGGAATGAAAATAACAATAATACTTATTGATTAGAAGCTGTAAAATAAAGCATAGTAACAAGACATGCACAGCACCAATGTAACAAAAGAAGTATTAATTTGTCTCAGAATATCAGCAAACATTAGTCAAATAGTCTGACAATCATGTTTAAAAAGCAAGAGAGTAACTAATGGGTTATTAGTTATCATTATTAAAATCAAACATGTAAAAAATAAGGTTAAAAGAATACCTATGTGTGTCAAACTAACATACACATTGTTGGCACAAATGACAAAATAACCTAACCTATGATGTAGGTAATATTCACTTGAAGTCACAACTAGCAGTAGGAAAAACCTAACCAAACCAAAATGTTTTATTTGTAAAAACAAGTAGAAATAACAATCTTTCTATAGGTACCAAAATAAGATACCCAAAATAAACTTTAAGTAAGAATATAAACAAAGAAAGTGAACCAAAACCCACCAAAATGGAAGTCACTATATAAAACTTGTATAAAATCATATTATAAAACCGAATAGAAAGGAAAGGTTGATGTCAATACCACAAATAGAGTATAATACCACTACTGTACTAGTGTACAAAGATTATAAGACAGAATATAATATATTACAATTGTATTTAAGTGCACCTGTCATATGACACCAGGTGTAACTAGTATTATTTAACCAAATGCAATATGGAAAAGTCTAGTGTATTAAACACACCAAGTCCATTACAAAGACAATGTTATTACTCATCTATTGTAACTAAAAGATAATAACAAAAGAACTTAAATACCAAATAAGAATAACATTAAGTAGGCATCTCATGATGATAAATAGAGACCACTTAATTAACCAGAAATGACCAGAAAGTACTTAATTTTCCAGCTAACAAAGGCGATCAGTAGTTGTAACCCTTTGTTATCATCAACTGGAAACACATAGAAAGTAAACAATCACTTTCTAATAGGTAAAATATGTATATACAAATGTAAGAACCTATACTAAGATGATAGTAGCATATGAAATGTATTTTGTAAATAAATTTAAGTAAATAGAATCTAAGGAGTGTAAGTGAACTTGGAAGGCATGCCCTCAAGTGGGTATGAGTGCCATTATATAGTGATAATAAAGAATTAAATATAAAATAATAGTGTATAGTGAATGGTGCTAATCACAAACATTAACTTCCTTAATAATGGACAAAAGCACACCATGAGTGGACTCAAAATAAAGAGCCAAGTATTACGAATCCAAGTATTACGAATCCAGTGATACGCTCAGATTTAAAATCGAAGCCATATTAACAAAGTTATTACAATTATAAAGAATTCGTGTCAAATTGAGAAAAACGTTTATACTCTTGAAACCAAAGACCCACGCCAGCTTCAACAATTGAAATAAAACGCCGAGGGGGTATGTGCACCAACTTAAAGATCGCCAACCAATCAAATCAACGGATTTAACCAAGTTTTGGACGTTTACTGAACGGAACGGCAGAGCGAGGCTTGCGTTCTGGTCACTTTTTAATCAACTTTGTAAGCGAGAAGATGCCGACAGTCAAGAGAAAAAGTCAGCTGATCTATGAATGTGTAGCGCGTCACCGATGTAAACAGTGTGACCTAACCTAAAATTGTGATAGCGAAAATCCAGAGCAATTCCGGGATTAAAGTTACAAAATAAAAGGGAGTATAAGTGATTATTACCATTTTAATCAAATAATGAAAAACGATATGATCGAAACATTTACTAACAATGAACATAGGTTAAGATGTATTTGTAACAGTAACTAATCAACAACAATGACAATCCTCAGAGATTTGATTATTCTAATTTTGTGAATTTATTAAACTTGCAATTAATTTCTATGTATTATTATTTTGTATGAATTAACCACACTTAATGACAGTTGTCAACTATTATATATCAATTAATTTAACCAACAATTGCCAATGACTGAGGCTTGTCAAATGATTGATTTATTAACGATAGTTAATATAATATTTCAATGTTTTTATGTTTTATGATTTAGGAAAGGAACCTACTATTATAATATTTCAATATTATTTCTTGTTGTGAATAATAACCAAGATTGCTAGGATATATGCCTACTTACAGCCATGCAATTATATTTATATAACACTAAACAATGAATCAAATGTTTTACCAAATGACACTGTCTCAAAATATACAATTTCAGTGTTCATTTTAATTGTCTTGTCAAGAATTATTTTGACATTAATTAACTTTATTTCAAGTATTTATTATCAAATGAATTTAATAATTCTACTAACCTGTAATGTCCAGATTAGACACATGGTTATTATTTTTGTGTATTAATTATAAGTGACTGAATTATAGTCAACATCAAATTATTTGATAACAATTGATGATAGTTCTATTCGATGACTTGGTATTCTGTTAGCTAAAAGAATTCACGAAGGTATTAAACTAATGTTAACCAACAAACATTTAGACACATTAAATTTGTAAACAGTTCTACCACCCTGAGGCAAATTTTCATAAAACTAAAAGTCTCATGCTTATTATTCTGAATCCAATTATAAACAATACTTCTGCTCATTCAGAACGAGCACTTGATGAATAAAATATTTGTTGACATAAGAAAGCAGAGTCGGTCAGTTTATTTCAGTAGACTAGTTGAAAACAGGTGAATGAATTTCATTGGTCAATTCAACAAGCAGCGGTGAATATAAATACGGTAAGTCCGTATACATTGGATTGAGATAGCGACCCTGCGAGTTCGACAAGACTCACCAAGTAAGTGTTTATTAGTGCAAAATATTTGAGTTTTCAGCACGGAAACTATACCACCGCTTCAACGAGTCAACGGAAGAACATCCGTGTGAATAAACTAACCGAAGTAAAAATACTTCGATAAATAATTTCTTGTGCATCAACCGGACTTATTCAAGTTGGATTCAACGCTAGGTTGAATTGAACCGGATAAGTCAATAATAATACAACACTAAGCAAAAGTTTTACAAATATTAAACAAAACTAAACGGGAAGTTAGCTCCCCAGAACCTCAAAAGCGGTTTACATACAGATTGACGCATCCAACGTGGGGCGTAAAAACTATGCACCATAAGCGGTTTACTTACAATATATATATATATATACATATATATATTTATGTAACTGAAACTCTAATATAAACAGAAAGGAGTGGACAAATATATATAGTAGGTATAACACGTGTTTATGTTTACAGGAGTAGGAAGATGTATTAAATTAATATGCACTTATATTGAAATGATATGACTATAATGGTTATGTAAATATTTTTTTAATTTTTATAAAAAAAAGTAAAATTAGCATGTGTTTAGAACTTTGAAAATATATAATTGATTTGTAGTAATTAAATTATTAATACGCTTTATATATTAGCAAGTAGAAATGTTTATGACTATGTATAGTATAAATTTTTCTGAAATGTATGAATGATTAATCGAATTTGTGAATTATAAAATCATTTTGGGTAGACATCAACCATGACTTGAACGTTATTCTTATTGCTTAGAACACAAGATATGTGTAAAACGAGTTCATACCTTCCAGATAAGCAGCAATAAATTCGGAAATGAGATTAAAGTTAAGGGGAGGGGTGATAATAACGAAAGTAGGTCAGTAAAAAAAAAAACAAAAAAAAAAACTTGCGTACTATACTCTCACCAGTGGAAGATGAACATGAATAGACACTTCATGAATTTAGACAGGGCATGAATTTAGTTTCTCCGGATTCCCTGACTCATCACGTTGAAACCAAATTGGGGACGCTATAGTGTAAAATTTTAAAAATATATCTAAATAATTTTAGGTGACGCAACCGACGCGAAGGCAGTTAGTATCTGTCAAGAGTGTGATGGATAGGGGAGTAGTACAACCGTAATTCGGACAATACGTGTATTCAAGAACACGACAATGTGACGTCTTGTTTAGTGGAGGCAATAATTCTAAATTGCTGTGTTAAATTAGGGTGAAGCGAGAGAAAACGTCTTCATAACAAATAGACAAAAGACGACGCTCTGTACACGCCATTTACCAACAGTACACGGGGCAAACGACACGCTAGCAACGTAACAACATGTGTGAAAGGTCCGAGACGACACTCTGACACAAAGGATTTACAATGACATTACTTAAAGGTTCGTCATATGAACAATAAGGGTTTTGTTGCGAGAGAAAATAGACGATGTAACGACAACGGAGGGTTTTTATACGATTCCAGACATGAATGGAACTAGGAGAAATGCAGATATACAGTACCGAGAAGTTATCAACCAGCAGTGTAGTAATAAAAACACTGAACGGATACAGCAAAACAATACCGAAATTCGTTACGCTTGAGACCGTAGGACGATAGGGTGACAGGGTATAAATCAGAGGTACATAACTCGAACTTGAGGAGAACAAAAGGGTGATTGACAGGCGGAGGAATTGCTCTTTTCGAGGAATTAAGGGTGATGACAACCAGAAAGTAGGTTGGAGTAGGGTAGACAGCCTATCAGAGACCAAAGTTTGGCCAGGGCTGGACACAAGAACTATGTTGCCATGGAAACGATTGGCGTAAACGAATCAGAAGGGAATCGTGAACTTGGCTCAAGACTTTGGGTGGAGACTTCGAAGGAATTGAGACAAGAAACCAATGAGAAAGACGTTGGAGGATGGTAGAGAATTGAGCAAGGGATGTTGGAAGGGAGTTGAGATGATAAAACTGAGTGTTTACCACGAGGAGACCCCAGTAGTATCATACAATTTTACACCAGTAGTATTATAATTTTTAGCCGAGTATTATAAAATTTTACGAGAGTATCATATAACTGTTAGTCAGTATTATATAGACTTTAGTCAGTCTTACATAAACATTGCTCAGTATTATTGAGATGTGCGGTAACTAAGTTACGAGTTCGGAATATCAGTTTTCAATCAACGGTATAATAGACTCATAATATTATTGAACTTAGACACTCGTCAATTTATATACGTCAGTGCGAAATGACTTTATAATATGTTAGTTTTACTACCGCAACGGAGCACGACATAGTGCGTAGTAAACGGTGAGCGCGGTGGCAATACGCTAATTAACAGCTTTAATCTACTCATAGTAAGAACGGAGGTGTTAAAATGAATGGAAACATTATCGGTTAACAAGTAATTAATGTATAAACAATCTATCCTTGGTATTACACGTATATATCTAAATCAAACGAGACCGGATGCATACCGAAGCGGAGTGCGAGAGATGTGTCGCGGAAGTGTGAAATCATTTGTAATATAAATGATAAGTGCAAAGCAATCGTGCTGGAGAGTGCAGGACAAAGACGCCGGGTGGAGAGTCTTCGCAATTTGGATATCAATTAACAAGTAACGTAAATTATTTATTGTTTAGCAGTAACTAACACACTAACCTGATTCTCACAAAGAAACCACGTAGAAATGAATATAAATGATCAGATAATAATTAAATCCTCTAAATGATCACTATACTAGATGCAAGTCTGGAATATGAACTCATTAAGTGTAGGGAGATGTTAAATGTAAGGTATAATTTATTGCATACTTATTGTTAAGTAAGAAGAGTGATCCGTACCGTGAGGACCAAAAAATGTTAAGTTTCCGATCCGAGTGGACCAAAAAATGTTTTTTTGTTGAAGAATGTTGAGTGTGAAATTTTCTACTTATAGTTGATTCGCCAGGATGCAGAAATGATAAAGCGAGTGGACTGTAGTTAATTCATTTATTTGATGTTCACAAATACATTAGAAATTGTTAAGCAGTTAGAAGTTGTTTTGAATGATAGATTGGCTAATAAGCATAATGTGGATACAATTCGTATCAAATTTAAATTAAATTAATAAACGGGCCTAATGGGCCATGAGTAAAGTGTTGGCCTAAGGCCTACATTGATTGTCGCGACAAGAAAAAATATGACAGTGAGGCTGCGGGCGCGTGCTGACCGCCGCTTACTAGCGTCTGAGACGTACTGGTGCAGAACACCGACATGAATGATCAGATTACCGTAAAAATTAAAGCGCAGATTAGCCAACCTATAAAGTAAAATTATCGCGCTACTGTACATAAGGCTGCCCGTCAAAAATCAATAGATTTTTTTACTACATTTTAGTAAATTATTATACATTTTGGTAACTTAGTTTATAACATACAGTGTTCTTAAAAATGAAAGTTAATTTCAAGGCTGAATTGAACCTTGAGTTGTAATATTAGATAACAGCTGTACGTTAATGGTTTAGCGATAAGCATGAATAAAGATAAGCTTTAAAGATAAGCGTTTGTAAGCCAAGGTTGGCGAACAAACTGATTTCATGCATGAATAAAAATGTATGCGTTGGCAAAGTATTGCCGTCATATATTGTATGTGTACAATATCGAACGTTATGAAACATGAAAAATACATAATTAGACAATGTTTAATAATGTATGATCGGAAGCTCATCACATGATGGCCCGATAGCTTGTAACCCTATGCAAGTTATAGATGGTTACCGTGAAATAGTTGAGGCCAGTAGACCTGTACAGAGTATTGTTTACATGAACAAAATTGCCACAAATTACATGTTTAAGCGTAAATTTAGCATGGCGTCATGTATTGACCAAGTCTTGCTATTCCTGAAGTTTCAGGAACTTACAATATGTTGTTGTGTGAGAACAAGCTATAGATAGCTGACTGAATGCAAGCACATATGATGACATGTATGTCATAATTTAAACAGAAATAATAATTGTGCAATGCTTAATCACAAAATACAAATACAATATAACAATACAATATAAATAAATCTAGGCGTGGCATGGTTACATACAGTAGACGCAAAAACGATATGTTTTACATAAACGCAAGTTATATAATAAATATAATAAACAACAATTTAGTTAATTACAATATGAATTATCGCAATGGCATAAGTAACAAATACGACACTGTGATTACAAACGTAATACATGAGTTGAACAATTGAAAAAGATATTCACAGAACAATACATCACACACATTAACAACTGTGTAAAAAATGCATGCATGGTTGCGTAACTGCAAAACATGCGAATATTGTGCAACAAATTTTTATAAAATAATACCACCGAAAACATGACACATACCCAATACATCAAAATGTAAATGTGTAGGACATAGTATGCCACACAAAATATTAACATACAAATACAAAATAGTAATATACCACCATAAAACTATGATGATTATAGAAACACGCAATGGCGCAAATTGTTATGAAAATGTTGTGATAATACATCACAATTAAGTTGACCAAATGGTCATAATAAGTAATAAGCCAATGGCTGAGTAAAATAGCATTGTGCTAAATGATCATAATAATCTTGTTAAATCTCGTCCCGCACTGGCAACAGACATAACTTATGAACTGGTCTCCGCAAAACACCAGTAGGTGTGCGAATGTCTACGACTCGAATTAAGTTATCTAGGCCGGGAAATGTGGCGGTAATTACACCAAATTTCCAGGCTAGTGGAGGTAGATTATCCTCAATAAATAAAACTAGGTCCCCAATGGAGACATTATCTTTAGCGAATTTCCATTTGTGTCGCTGTTGTAACTGGTGTAAATAGTCGCGAGACCACGCCTTCCAAATGCCTTGGACAAACTTCTGTAGAAGTTGCCAACGTCCAAGACGAGAGATAGGAATATGAGATAAGTCTGGGTCCGGTATCGCCGTTAATGGTGCGCAAATCAAAAAATGGCCAGGTGTGAGTGGCACCGGATCATTTACATCCGAAGAGATGGCAAATAAAGGGCGAGAGTTCAGACATGCCTCTATCTGAGACAAAACTGTCGTAAACTCCTCGAAGGTGAGTATAGACTTGCCTACCACGCGGCGCAGATGAAACTTCAAACTCTTTATGCCGCTCTCCCAAAGTCCACCGAAATGAGGTGACGAGGGTGGAATAAATGACCATGAGATCCCCTGAGAGGACGTGAATGATTTGAGTGATGAGATGGTATCCTTATTATGCCAAAGGTTGTAGAGATCATGTAAAATATTGCGGTCCTTCCTAAAGTTTGTGCCATTATCAGAGTATAACTGACTGGGAATGCCCCTGCGGGCCATAAAACGACGTAAGGCAGCTATAAACGCACTGGCTGTAAGGTCGGAAACCAATTCCAAGTGAATGGCCTGGTTGCTAAGCAAATAAACGTAGACACGTATGCCTTAGAGAGAGTTCTGGATTTCTGCCCGCCATGACGAATCATGAAGGGACCACCATAATCAACCGCGCAGAATAGAAACGGCCGTGATGGAGTGACTCTAGGAGATGGTAAAATACCAAGCCTCTGCACCTGCTGTTTGGCACTAAACCTGAGACACTTGACACATTTACGAATGATGGAGCGAATGACTATCCTGGCATTAACAATCCACAAATGTTGACGCAGTGAGTGATGCACGAGTTGAGCACCAGCGTGAAGTAGACGAATGTGTTCGCGTTCAATGATGAGGCGAGTAATATGCGCCGATGGATGTAAGACAATAGGATGTTTAGCGTCGTAAGGTAATTGCGACTGCTGTAATCGTCCGCCTACGCGTATCACTCCAGAAACATCAAGAAACGGGTCGAGAGAAGCCAACTTACTCCTAATGGAAACAGAAGATCCGTTACGAAGACAATTAATTTCGGATGCGAAGTGGATCAACTGAGATTGTTTTATGAAGAAATTGAGAGCATGATGAATTTTGACAGGGGTAAGATCGCCCGTAAATTTGTCAGCACTGGAGAGTCTAATATTTTTGATGAACCGAAAACAGTAGGCGTATACGCGCGTTAGAAGATGCAACGAGGAAAAGTCCTTATAAAGGTCGATAGCCAGGGTAGACATTAGAGAAAGATTATGGGTATGTTTCTCTTCCGCGGTGACTTCAGAAGACGACGGATTAGAAGGTAAAAAGGGTGGAAAAGGATTGGACTCTGAAGATTGAGACAAACAAGTGGGACCGTGCCACCAAAGCGAACAATCGCGCAAAACGTCAGGAAGACACCCCCTGGAGATAATATCAGCAGGACTGTGTCTAGAATTGATGTGATGCCAAGTATAGGTTTGCGTAAGACGCTGAATTTCAGCAGCACGATTAGCGACGTATGTTTTCCACCTCGTTGACTGGGCATGAATCCAGTAAAGAGACACCATAGAGTCAGAATACAAATGAACACTATTAATGAACGAATAAAGCGCAGGAACGACCTTACATACTAATCGCGATAACAACAAGCAAGCGCAGAGTTCTATGCGAGGTAAAGACACCTGTCGTAAGGGAGCTACGCGAGATTTAGTACACAGGAGATGACAAGAGGCCGATGAATCTTGATAAATGACTCTGATATAAATACAACACCCAAACCACCTTTCAGAGGCTTCCGAAAAACCATGTAATTCAACTGTACTTGCCTCAAGCTTACAACGAATAGAACGTGGGACCACAATTTTGCTAATCAGACCCAATTTGTCGCACAAAGAATGCCAATCCAAACGTGATTGGCCGGAGATCGGTTCATCCCAACCAAGCTTGCAAAGCCAGAGTTGCTGCATAAACTGTTTGTACAAAAAGACAACGGGACCGATCAGTCCAAGAGGATCGTATATGCCTGCAATAATCGAAAGAATTCTCCTCTTGGAGATGCTTGATTCAACTGGGAATGATTTAATGTCAAACAGAAATGAATCGGCAGTATTATTCCAGAGAATGCCCAGGGTACGCACATTGTCCTGTTTGTTTAAGGGGCGTGAAAAATTGTCATGATTTGCGACCACTCTGGGTTCATTAGATGCCCATTTATGCAACGTGAGACCGTATTGACTCAATAACGCACCTAGATCAGATTTCAGCTTGGTCAGATCAGAGATGGTGTCAGAACCGGTAAGCAGATCGTCGACATAGAAATCATTCGTTATAGCTAACGCCGCATCAGGAAATGAAGCTTGATGGTCCCTACCAATTTGAATAAGACAGCGAGTGGCCAAAAACGAAGCACTAGCCGTGCCGTAGGTTACTGTTCGCAATGCAAAGTGTTTAAATGGTTCGAGAGGAGAATCACGCCACAGAATACGTTGATAGTGACAATCCCCTTCAGCTACGCGAATTTGTCGATACATCTTCTCGATGTCGGCGATGAGAACATATTTATGCATGCGGAAACGTAAAAGAATAGAAAAAAGGTCTTGTTGAACATTCGGGCCTACCAACAATATGCCATTGAGAGAAAGGCCATTGGTAGTTTTGGACGAACCATCAAAAACGACGCGCAGTTTTGTGGTCAAGCTAGACTGTTTAAATACGGCATGGTGAGGCAGATAGTAAGTATTTGACGCTCCTGAATTGATAGCGCAATCATCGATAAGCGTCATGTGTCCAAGATCCTTATATTCGTTAAGAAAGTCTGCGTAATCGCGCGCGAGCTTAGCATCACGCCTGAATCGACGCTCTAAATTCAAAAATCTTGCTTCAGCATTGGTGTAAGATTCCCCTAACTGGAGATGATCGGGCTTAAATGGCAGTGAAACCACGAACCTACCCTCATGATTGCGATGAGTAGAGCGCACTAAATGCTCTTCACAAGCTGACTCGTTATCAGGGGTGTTGTCAGGGATAGTTTCTGCTTCCCAAAATCTTTCGAGAGACTGCAGAATTTGACTGTCGTTGTTCCTAGCTAGGAACGAAACAGCAGGACCCTTGTAGCGGCAGTGTTTGGGCAGATTGGCAGCCAAAATGTAGCCTAGCTTTGTTTCCTGAATGATGGGAAAATGAGGGCCGTGTACGTATTTATTAGCTAAAATTAAATCCAGGTAAAATTGCGTCCCTAAGAGTATGTCGAATTCCGATGATATATTGAAATTTGGGTCAGCCAGAAAAATGTTGTCCGGAATGTGGAATTGATTTATGTCAAACGATTGTGCCGGCAGATTGCGGGTTAATGCAGATAAGATAGCACATTTTGCCTGGAAGCTAAATCTCTGATAACGAGAAATAATGCGTATAGACGCAAGATTAGTGGCGTAACACGCTGTATTATTTATACCCGTAATTGGTATGTTGGATTTAGTCAAATTAAGCAGTAATTTCCTTGCAAATGATTTGGTGCAAAAATTTATTTGTGACCCGGCGTCTAAAAGAACTCTTGCCCTTTGCCTGTTGCCAGCCTGGTCAATGACAAATACAATTGCTGTTGATAAAAGAACATTGTTCGTGGATTGTAATTTAAGTGAGCAATAGTTACTACTACTGGCAGATATTGAGTTCGGCACATTGTTCGCGTGCAACAATGTGTGGTGTCGTTTTGAACAGATCTTACGTACCTGCTTATTCTTACAATTAGATACAAAATGATCTGATCTAAGAAAATTGGTACAACATTTTGACTTGATACAAATTGTCCCCGCTCAGCGGTGCTTAATGCACGATATTTATCACATATGTAAAGCGGGTGATTAGATTTACAACACAAACATGAATAATGGCTTGACGCTGAGTGATAACTCTTAAATGTAGTACTGCCAGCAGCGTTTCTTGATTTATATTTATCATATTTATTGTTGAGTCTTAAATTCGGCTTGTTGAGTTGCTGTCCGGCATCGATAGGCAGTGTATTTTTTAACAGCTGTCTACGTGAGTTTAAAAAATGAGTGAAATCTTGAAAGTTAGGAAAATTATCAGGGTCAATAGACTCCTTCCATAGTTTAAAAGTAGTAGGGTCGAGTTTAGTTGATAATAATTGTATAGTAATAAATTCAAATGAATTCACTGACAGTTGCATTGCCGCCAGTGAATTAACGGAAGACGTTATCGTGTTTGTGAATTCTGCCAAACTTTGGACAGAGTCCTTAATTGTCGACTTGACTTGAAGTAAATTTTGAACATAGTATTTTGCTAGTATGAACTTGTTGTCATACCTTGCGGACAGCAAACTCAACGCTATTGAGTAATTTTCCTTACAAATAGGTAGTGACTTAATTAAATCTAAAGGTTCATTTTTTAAAGAAGAGTGTAAATAATGTAACTTCTGCACTGGCGTTAAATCGGATCTTGTATGCACCAAGTCCGTAAAAATTGAATGAAAATGCTGCCATTCCATTATGTTGCCTGTGAAGCAGGGCAAACTTATTGGTTTTAATTGCATGTGGGTCGATAATACGGGAGGTACAGTCTGAACATTAAATGTATCAATCAATTCCAAAATATTTGCTTCAGTCGAATATAGCATTTCTTCGACCTCAACTCGGTCTTCTTGAGCCGCGCTTATGTCTTTACAAATAAGTTCGATTTCAGACTGCACCTCGTCGTACTTCGATGCCAAGCTTTTCAGACTTTCAAGCCTTACTGTTAAAAAATGTTTTGTATTGGAATTTATATCAAAGTTATTTACGGCTGATTGTATGCGCACTATTGCGGACTTTAAGCCGCCTCTCTTTCTGGTTAACACTTTGAGGCCTTCTTCAGCCATTGTACGCACCTTGATATGATGTTATTGAGGTGATACCTTGTAGGCGATGTCCTGCAGCGTCGACGCCGTGGAGAAGATGGCAAACACAGCTCGGAGAGATGACAGCCTTGTTTGAAGCACTGAAGCTAGCAGGCTCTTGCGATGATGTTGTCAGGAGGCTCAAAGGCGACGAGCGAAATGCCGATGGAATCACGCCACGGTCGTATCAGCGGATATGCTGATTCGCCCGTGATGGCCAGAAATAGTGGCAGAAAAATAATAATTATGAATAATACATCGGAAATCCAGGTCCGGAGCGACCAAAAAATGTTAAGTAAGAAGAGTGATCCGTACCGTGAGGACCAAAAAATGTTAAGTTTCCGGTCCGAGTGGACCAAAAAATGTTTTGTTGAAGAATGTTGAGTGTGAAATGTTCTACTTATAGTTGATTCGCCAGGATGCAGAAATGATGAAGCGAGTGGACTGTAGTTAATTCATTTATTTGATGTTCACAAATACATTAGAAATTGTTAAGCAGTTAGAAGTTGTTTTGAATGATAGATTGGCTAATAAGCATAATGTGGATACAATTCGTATCAAATTTAAATTAAATTAATAAACGGGCCTAATGGGCTATGAGTAAAGTGTTGGCCTAAGGCCTACATTGATTGTCGCGACCAAGAAAAATATGACAGTGAGGCTACGGGCGCGTGCCGACCGCCGCTTACTAGCGTCTGAGACGTACTGGTGCAGAACACCGACATGAATGATCAGATTACCGTAAAATTAAAGCGCAGATTAGCCAACCTGTAAAGTAAAATTATCGCACTACTGTACACCTATGTTGTATACTAGAATAGTATTATTAATTAACAAATAAGTTGTGTAATGTTGTTTTATTTACAGGAACATGAATATATGTATTATCTTGAATGCTGATTATTAATTGTTTAGTACGGTATATAATAAATCGTAATATATAGATCCAGACATTGGGTATGTGTTTTATTATTACAATACCAAATAGTGACCAATAAAATATACAAGATATGAAAGAAGGTGAAATCATGATAACAGTGAATCACACTAATTCAGTTAAATGTCTAATTTATGAATATTTGAATTAACTCACTAGTTAATTACTTCTTACTTTGATTGACACCTAAACACAGGATAATATGAAAGGTATCAAAATTATATTCATGAGTATTTTATGATAGTTAAAACTTATTCAATATCAATTCACATATTAATTATAAATAAATAAATGGAATAATTATCTTAACAACAAGAATAAACTAATTTGCATAATTACCAGTCAATTAAAAATAGAGTTGCATTGGCACCCAATCGCGGGTCTTAAGAAGATTGTAAATCACCACTTAATGCTTAATTAAATTGACTAATTAATTAGAATTAATTAAGATTGCAGGTTTTACTTCTTCAATTGGTGCGATCACTCCCTTCTCTTGGTATTTTCTTCACCCAACAGTCTACCTCTAGATGACCACGTTTCCCACAGTTGTAACATTTCGGTCTTCTGTCTTTATCCTTTGGTTCGAAAGATCGTTGTGGCGCTGCTGACTTCTTAAACTGTTGTTCTTGAATTGTCTCTTTATTCTGTCCGTTACGACGATACTGTGATATTGGATCCGTTTGGCTACAACGTGATGACATACTTTGATTAATGTAGGTCGCCGACTTGGCAGCTTCAAAACGGAGAGCATGAACAAGAGCGTCTGATTTATTATTATGCCGTGCCGTTCTTAACACTTGTTGTAACTGACTATCTCTGATACCGTCAATAAACATAATGAGAGAAATCCACTTCCGGAAGTCCTCCGATTCTTCGGGATAAGTCAATCTCGTCAGTCGGTCGACATTTGCTTCAAACTCTTGAAAGCTCTCCCCTGAACGCTGTCGCCTCGCTTTAAGTTGAACACGGTACACTTCGCACAAATGCTGGTCACCGTACTGTAATTCCAGAGCTTTTGTTAATTCGGCGTAGTTCTGACTGTCAAATGGTACTTTCTGTATTAGTTCTGCGGCAGGCCCTTTTAAAGCAAGAATTAGTGAAAGTCCTTTCTCTTCTTTCTTCCATTTATTTAAGCGAGCGGCAGCTTCAAATTGCCGAATATAAGTTGCCCAATGAGTGCTTCCATCAAATGTTGGGGCCTTTGCGTAAACTGGCCCTACTACAGTTAGATTTCTCTGATATTTTGAATCTTCTTCAGCATTTATTAATGGTCTTCCATTATCAACTATTTCCTTTACTAAATGTTCGACTTCCTTTTTAATTTGTTTTATTGAATTTCTAACAGAATCTTCTATACTTGAAATATTTGTTTTCACAGATTTTTCTATTTCAGATATTCTGTCAACTTGTTTGTTCAGCTCACCTCGTAACGGGAGGAATTTTGCAGTGGTATCCTCTTGTACGAACGTCTTAACGTCGTCTGCTTGAAGACTAAATTCTTCTTTTTGCCGTTTCTCTGGTGTTTCATTTTCACGGTTACGTTTTCCGTTTAATCGTTCTTCCTTTAGTGCTTTCTGTCTCGCTTCCGATTTCTCGTCTTGTCGTTCCTCTTTTTGTTGTAGCATTGCTCGGAATGCTTCTATCATCTGACTGGTATACATTTTATTTTCATCAACTGCCACTAACACCACTCTTCTAGGAGTTTCACACAATTATTAACACAATACTACTTCACTTCGACAAACACTTAATCCGCACTAGTGAAAATCGCTCACGTAACTGAACTGACAATTCGGCTGCTATGGCTTTATATATGCCCCGCAGAGATGGAGTATAACTTTGCCTCCTTACTGCACGCCAGCGGCTTAATGCGTATTTCAAGTGTTCCTAGAACTCACTAGAACCACTTACGTGAATGACGCAACACAAGGCACACTTGACAGGGGGAGTGGAGAATGTTCTGGATTGTTCGGTACGCTTCTCGTAACAGTATTTTTTCTTTCTCAAAGAAAACCAGTTTAAAAGGCTGACTGTACTTATCCGACGGGTAATAAAAACGGCCGACAAACCGTATAAAAAGTATCCATAAACTGATGTTTGTTATTTAAAAGTTATGCTACTTGTTAATTCCTTGAGAACTGACGTTATTTAATGGTACCAGATGATTGTGATACAAATAATGTAATTAAAAATAATAAGAGGAAAATAAAAGACGAGTGGCTATGGCGCCTACCTACAGTATAAAGGTCAATAAATGTAGACAGGTGGGAAGTTTTCTGACAGTTCGCCTCTTGCTTGCTAACCAATTTGGTACGGCCATCAGCTTTACATAACAACAGTGTACCGCTTTTAACACTGTTCAGCACGTAAGGGGCGTACATTGAAATACGTGAAACGGATACATGCGCCACAACACGACTCATCTATTAACTTCGTCCACACTATATCCCAGGTTAAATTCTAGGTGCCCATTAGAATCAAGGTACGCTTTAGAACCATAGGTCGACTCAGCGTGTAGGGACGAGTACTTGGGTTTCATCCTAGGATAACAATTGACGCCTAAAGCGTAGTGCTGGTCACAGATGTCGGACGTCTCATGTTTGGTAGCCTAGTCTGGCTCCTCAGTTACTTAGGTGTCACAGAAAGGGACTATTTCGTATCATGGCGATTCAAAAAATGAATTTGAAAGATCGTCATCGAAAATACAAGTAACATGCTCTTTATAGAATATAACACGCCCTTTTTATCCGTTATATTTTTAAGCAACAGAAGAAGAGAAGATAGCTTTTTTTGTTTGGACAAAAATAAGTGTAAGATGACACTTTCATTGCTGTACGTACACTGTAATAATCTATTTAGAGTAATTAAACAATAAAATAGAAAAGCAGAAATAAAAATATAAATATATGAGTATTTAGGTTTTGTTAAACATTCAAATATAGATAACGTTGTAGACCGGATAATAACAGTACCAAAATTATTAGTCTTTAATAATTCGCTGTACAATGGTAGCTGTTCGCCATCAATATTCTCTACGCAAATGTTATATTCAATCATGCGAGGTGAGGCGTAACTTAACGAGAGGTTACAAGTTCAGAATATTAGAAATGAATAGGCTCTGCTAGATACTAACTGAACCATTAATGACAGTACTAAACAGTGTTGCATGGTTGCTATATCGCACATTATTCACGTGCAAAAATATATATCCACGTAATATATAGCCTAAAATATAGCCCATGCAGACAAAACTCAAAGCAATTCCTTACACTTACAGTGTCCTGTGATATTTAAAAAAAAATTTTAAAAATATTTTTGCTGTATGTCAAGTTTTATAAGTTTATTCCACACTGTACATATACAAAAAACTATAGAATAATTAGCCTTTAATTTATGTACGGGGGTCTGCATGCCTTTACGTGGCATCGAATCATCCATTTCAAAACAGACTAACCTGATATGAAGTATGTCACATACGAAATATACACATAAAGTATAGATACAGAGTACACCAATATTCCTCATAAAGTACGACAAGGTCATGTGGATTCCGCAAACCGCTGGCTATACTGTTAAATGGAGCTCATGATATTTAAAGCACTGTGTATAGGCTATCGGTGTTAATTCTGGTAGGACGCTACATTTTTAGAATTTATATTCCATTATTAATTAGGCCTACTTAAAATTTTTTATACAACACGTATTAACAAAAAAAAAAAATTAAATACACATTCCTTTGCTGATTAATATGAATATCGTAATGTTCATTATTTTCACAGTACATTACAATTATATTCATAATTGCTCATATTATTTTTGTTATTTAAACGTTAAAATTAAACAATATTTTATTTTTTTAAACAAGAGTAAATTTTTTATTATTTATTTAAGACGGTTTTTACAGTCTTTATATTATTATCATCTTTATATATTATTATAAATGCATAAATAAATAGTTCAATAAATTTTAAATCAATTGTTTATAAAAGCTGATATAAATGCTATATACATAAATAGGTAGTTGTAATAAAAGTATTTTTAATACTTGTATACTTTAATATTTGTAATAAATTCAATTTAAAAATATATTTTAGTTTTTTGAGTTAATTTTTATATGTTTGTCTATTCATTTATTATTTCTTTTTATTTTATATATTTTCAAGTTTTTCTAAAGGTTTATTTTTAAACCTTTGGATGTAGATAACAAAGTAACATTATCTAAATTTGGGAATTTTTTTACAAATGAGTTCCATTGTTGAATAAATCTATGTTTTAAACGTTTTTTAGTTTGACCTACGTAGAATTTATTACAGTGAGACATTCAATTCAATTTTATACACACCATTTAAATTATGAATTATATTAGGTGTTTTAGGTTTGATTCTATCAAAATCTGTTTAATTACTATTAAGTGTATTTATATAAATTTTTATAATTTTGTTTTTGAATAATTTTGAAATTTTGTAAGTTATTATAGCTATGTACGTAAAATTCATCATCACCATCTTCACAGGCAAGGTGCTGCCTGTTCCGCTTCCAAAGTTCCTCCAGCCATCTCCTCCTGGTCTACCCACATACATGTGTCCTAGGTTTATATTTCCAAACTTGTATGGTCCGTCTTGTACTTGAAATTCTTTCTAAGTGTTCTTTCCACCGTTGTTTATCATCTTTTAGTCTTTAATTCACGTTAAACGTGTAATTGTTCTCTTAAGTCTCATTATACAGCCAAGTTTAAAATTAATACATTTAATTTTTTGAGTATGTTACGTATTTTTAGTAGAAGAAATATTTAATATTTTTTGATTAATTCTGTTTTCAATTCTTGATTATACCCATTTTGTATCTACAATATAATATACATCTATCTTTTTTGTTAGTTTTTTCTAATCGATTTATACAAATATAATTAATTCTACATAACATGAAATTAAATGCAGCAGATTTATATTAAGTAGGATGAATACAAATTTTAGGGATAAGTAAAAGGTGTTTGATTAGTACATTACAATTAGGTCTATACGTTAAATTTCCTACGTAGTTTAGTGTAAACATAATAGCAAATCATGGAAGTTCTAAATTATGTCACCAGTAAGTAATTAAAACAAAAATAGGAAATATATATGGACATGGTATACTATCGGACATGTTACACAGTAAATAACAGACAGCAAGATAAGGATGACAACACTATTATTTGTAGCTGAGGTGAGAAGTTAACTGACTTGTAACGGGTTAATTAGTCTTACTAAGTAGTGAAGTGTACTTGTAGTACCCCGGCAGACTCTACCGGTCGTTTCATGAATTACTTGTTTGACTCTGTTAGAGCACCTCGCTTTTAATTAAGTCAAACTGGGTCAATTCCAATTAAATTAGTTTACAGTTACACTTGTCTAATTAAAACTTTTATTGAAGGTTATTTTAACTCCGTAAAAGTTTCAGTTACCAAACGAAATTCTGTTGTTGTTATTAACGTAGATATCATGTGTTATGTCTCCTTGAATTTAAGTTAATGAAAGATGTTAATCATCTTATTAAAATGAAATTAAATTTTTATTTAATAAATTAATTGTTTAATTCATTAATTGAACCGTGTTTTCAAATTTAGATTTAGCGAAATCTGAAACAAAAGATGACCGTGAAAAAACTATACGCTTCTCTAGTCCTGTCTTGACTATCCTCGAAGGAACCTGAAACCCCCCTTTTATTTTATAAGTTTTTTTTTGAACTTTTTTATTTTTTTTTATTTTTTATTAAGTTTTTTTTTGTAAAGGGGAGAGATATAATATTAGAACCAGGTGGAGAACCTAGAGGAAGCAAAAGTGTACAAGGGCCTAAGTTACAATTACAGACATGTCCCCCCAGGTGAATGACAGGACTTGCAAAAGAAAAAGTCTATTAACAAACAAGCGTGTACTTTATTAAGCATGCAACTCTTACATGACATGACAAGTTATAGATTCAACAATGAGTAAAATTAACTGCAGGATTGTATATACATATATTAATATTCTTTATGGCATAACATGTGAGTGAATTTAAGTTTAACATAGATTGCATAGATCCTGCCACGTTATGTTCAAGTTAATTGTTGCAAGAATATTATTCACAAGTAAAATAGAAAATTACTAATCCTTGAGTGTTGTATAGAAAAGAATTTAAATACGCTAGCCTTTTAGTAACTTAGTAAGCACATTTATGATATCATAATTTATAACATATTCCCCAATAAAAAAAATGAAGATTACACACAAGCACATACACAACATAAATGACACACATCCCTCATTTCTGTGCAAAACCACTCATAATAACCCTTGTCAACAAGAATAAATAAATACACAAATATATATATATATATATATAATTAACAAGGCAATTAGATAAATCTCGGTTACGGATCATTAATATGTCAAAGTAATTAGCACCGGAAAATGTAAGGGCCCCCAACCAAACCAGAGACTCAAAATAATTATCAACCACCACTTTAATCATAATAAGCAATATGAATGTGTGATCACGAAAATAGTTTCAACACTTAAAGACATCAGACAGCCCCCTTTGTGACCGGAAATCTGTCATGACCGCATGACATGAAAGCAGAAAATAACTAACTCTCGAATAGCTTTAATTCGATAAAAGGTAGAACTTAGAGCAGAGCCTGCGGATATGTGTGTGTGTGTAATTTTCTTACACATTATAAGAAGATATAATAGATTTCATTAGACTTAATTATGTAAGGTTCACACATGTAGTCACAGAACTGAACATGAGAGTTTGTGCAAAATTTTAGCAGTAAAAAAAAACTTCATGAGTGTGCTTCTGGGAGCTTCCGTGAATTCACAGTGTAGTTGAGATAGTATTAAATAAATAGAATGGTCCCACCTGGATCGTCCGGTGCACTTAAGCAAACCTTGGCTGATCAGTGGTGTCTCGGTTGCACTAAGAAGTCCTGGGGCAGAGTAGCGTCATAAGTGTGTCTGAAAGCGTGGATCTCGACTGACGGCATATCATGGCTTAAGGGTCGTCTCTGCCAGGAGGGTGGACAGTTGGTCGTCAACACCCGACACCCATCTCGCCCTTGTTCGAGCACCTGTGACACGCAATGAGTAGTATAGGGTGTCATAAGGAACCTGATCTCGCCACATACGCCATCATTATTAAATTGCTAACACACACTTTAATGCTTCAACAGCCACTACAAACACATCACCACTTATTCGTATTAATCTGGATTGAACTCCTCAGCTGTGCCTTATTTCATTCAACCACTAATTACGTTTTAAGTATTTCATTGAGAACGTTATTCACATAATTATTAATGACACAAAAAAACAGCTGAGTGCAAGATGTGCATTATCATTTTCCTTACTCAAATCAATTTGACCCGCAACATTCACATCCATATTGAGTTAATCTTTAATTTGCATTAACGCCCAAATTGAAAACTGATATACACGCACACACACAGGGTATAGTTTAAAGCTGATTAAAGCTGAAACACAGACAAAATATATTTTTGGGTTAGAATATTTTTTTAGAACCCGTTAACTTGTACATACCTGGAGCAGAACTTTATTCAGCCACTCATATAGAAGAGCAACGAAGTGGCTGACGGCACTCATCAACCGATGAGTGCCGTCAGCCGAGAGCAGATGACCTGGTTGAGGGTTCAAATAGAAATGAGAAAGATTCGATGTGAATGTCTAACCACGAAACCTCGCCGATGCAGGAATACACAATTACAGCTGAGCGCGCCAACTGGATATAATCGGTACACAACAAACAGTCTGCATAGCCCACGACGACGAGATGCAGCGGCCGCGCGTGACGTCAAAGCCCGCTCGGTTTAAAAACACATCGCTACATGCCGAACCCAGTACGGCACACCCTCACCCCAAAAGGGCAACAAGGTTGACCCAAATCAAACCAGTACTCGAGCTCGACTGCTGTGGGGATCCTGGAAAATCTCAGATTCTCATTCGCACTTGGTGGGTTCAGTTCCTCATGAAAACGAAAGAGGCAGAAGGAAGGAGTTAAGTCTGTCAATGTGTGTCTGAAAGAGAAGATGTAAGTGTGCGTCCTGCATGCTCGCCGGGCCCTGGTTCGCATGCAGATATAAGGAACAGAGCAGAACAGGAGAAAGAGAAGAATCGCCGATACCAGCTCTGAGAACTGACCACCAAGGCCTCCAAAACCCAACAACTGAGACCCAAGACCACAGACTGCTATCACGGAACAAAACTTTTCCATCCAGGACCATAGACACTATTCCCCCCTTCCCAGGACTGAAAATCTCTACCACACTGCGACCATCCCCCACGCGAGTCCTCTCCTCCATGCCAAACTCTCGGGACCGCCCCAACACATCACCCTCTCCGGTGACCACCACCTAACTCTCCTTGGTACTCACATATTCACGCCCGAAGGCCAACAAGGTGCTACTAACCTTGATATGCGAGTACCCTTCGAGAACCGTTCACCTCGTGGACCGACCAGCCATGTTCAGCAAACAAGGCATCATCAATCCTTGACACATGACTGGCCCACCTCCCCACACTAGGGTGGGCGGACCCGATTCACAACGCAGAGAAGACCGCGCAGAGGGCACGCGAACATCAATCCCTTCTCTTACCTTTTCAAATGCAGCGTAACTATCAGGGGGGGGGTTACTTCTCCACAGTCTACACAACTCTCAACCCAAAAATAACAAACCAGGGAAATCAACCGAGCAATGGGGCATGAACCGACCCTACAATGATCAACAAACAATTCAACCACTATTAACAACGAAACAACAGCACATAACTTCTCCATCTTACTTTCAAAACAGGGGAAACTGACGATCTCCAAGACCACGACAATCTAAGGGCACTCTCGGCAAGGTTCTCTAACTCCATATTGATAGATTTTTTTTTTTTTACTAAGGGGAGGGGAAGGAAAATCGGGAAGATGAAACGGGGCAAGGATCATTAAAGGGTCAATAGCTAGGAGTAAGGGTAAGGACATGGCTCCCTCCGGAAATAACGATGAATGGAGGAAACCAAGGCTCGCGTGGGCAGGGGCGCAACCCTGAAATAGATGAACACCACTGGGACTGTGGGGAACATCTACCCGCTACCCGTTAACCGCTTCTTCTCACCTTTCTGTGACGGACTGTAGGTACTCGTTCCTTTCGGACACCACTCTCTGAGAAATTATCTCGTGTTGAGCAGTACTGACTGGTTTCCTCTGAATCAGAATCAACGCAACTTACCTCGCTACTTTCACTCCGCTTTGGATTATCCTTGTCGTCTGACTCCTCTGCTAGAATTTCTTCCTTTCCTACTTCTTTCTTTTCTTCTACAATTTCCCCTTGTTCGTCCCCATAATCCAAATCAACATCATGACACTGCACCTCCTCAGCATCTTCCAGTTGCTCCTCTGATCCATCTTCAACCGCATCTTCGCTCAACTCCTCACCAATTTCTTCATCACACTCGTCACCACTCGCTTCACAAACTTCTTCATAAATCTCATTTTCGTCAACCTTTTCATCAACACGTTCATGATCAACATCATCGCCATCACGTTCACTACCACCATTATAACACTGCACATCTTCATCCTCCTCTAGTTGCTCATCTGGTCCACCTGGAACTTCTTTCCGCTCTTCGGAATCCTCAACTCTACTTACAGAAGGCGTCTGCACATCTTCACACACTACATCATTCTCACTCACACACTCCACAACGCTGCCACCAAATTCTTCCTCAACTTCTACCTCACTTGCAGCATGGACATCCCCTTGTCCATCCGCAACCTCAGAAACACTTGCAGCCTGGACATCCCCGTGTCCATCTGCAAACTCAGACTCTTCAGTCTCCCTAACACCTATAACTATACTTCCCTGTGCAGCATCCGCAGACCGCTCTTCTGCCTCTTCTGTCGATTCCACTCCTTCACCACTCTCAGCAACTACAACGTCCTCAACATTTTCCACCCTGGAATCCAGCTGTCCAGGTTCATGTGCAATGACTAAATTAATTTCTACTGGCTATGGTAAAGCTACACCATCAAGTGACTTCTCATATCCCTGCGTAGACGATGATGATATCACAGGATCTGGCTCCCTCACGAACAATACCGGAACAAATTCCGCGGCATCTGGATTTAACCATGACGTCCTCTCTGAGTCCTGTAGTTCAGTATTAACAGACGTTTCCTTGTCCTCTTGTATTGATCCACAGAAGTTATTCAGCTTTTCTTCTTCCGCCTCACCTTCTTCATCCACTACTCTTTTAGACACTTGTAATTCCTCTGGAACCTTTAAAGTTTCCTTTCTCTCCAAATAGGAATAACGCCTTGCTACAGGCTCCCTACTTGCCGATGTTTGTTTACTAACATAATTTCTTCTTCCCCTGTTAAATTCATACTTCTTTCCTTCCTCTGCTGTAACTGTTGTTACCGTCTTCACACTTGCCACCCCCTTATAGCCTCCATTACTTCCGGAATATTCAGTTTTTCTGACAGTCTCTTGTGTTCTCCTCCAACCGCCACGTTTGTCCTTTTTAGCTCTTCCTAATGAACCACTGGAGTATTGGACATCTTTAGCAGCTCTTTCCCGGGACTCATCATTCTCCTGGACTCTCCTGGCATGCGCACACCAGCGGTCCAGGTCCGCAAAAGAACGTGGAGGATCTGCGAAAACCAGCCGGGATCTCTCTTCGGGATTCAGTCCTTCTCGTATTACTTGTATGTCTTCCGTCTCGGGCAACCCCAACCTTAATATACGGGCAGCTTTCCTTACATCATGCACGAAGTCCCCCAATGCCTCTCCGTTGGCCTGTAGGCGATACAATAAATCTAACTTAAGCTGGGAACGTCGTCGATGGGGTATGAAGAAATCCAACACTTCCCTATGGAAGGTGTCGACACTGCAGCCCCGACGCAGAGTGTTGGTGACCAACCCTGCCAATGAACCCCGGCAATACGGGTATATAAGGGACAAGACCTCCTCATCGGACACTCCCGGGAAATCTGCCAACTGCAGGACCAGGTCCAAGAAGACCAACAACCTGTCCTCATCTACTCCATCCAACACCGAAAGTTTCTGGAGAACGCCTGAAATGGGGTGGGGCAATCTCTGGTAACATACCGCCGCCAGAATTGCACAATTCTCAAACACAACACGAAAATATAAATTCTCAATAAAACATTTAACACAAACTTAACCTACAAAACATAATCAAAGAATCCGGAAAAAACCCAAGTACTATTCTTCCTTTGAGCCGCCCCAGAGTGCTCTAGCGATGCGACGAGATGGGTGTATGAGAAAGGCAGAGAAACAGCCATTCAAAATGCCCAGAAGAGAACATGACACAAAACAACAAAACTGACTCACTATACAATCCACAAGGTATACATAACATGCAACATCATCCGAAAATATATATAACTATCAACTCCGTGACATCTGGTCGGACCATAACCGCATTCAGAATCCACGATACCGCAATGCAACGCCCTCAATAAACAAATACTACATAACGGGGGTGCTATAAAACACGTTGTCTATTCCATATAACAAGTCCCAATCAAAATCAACAAGTACTGACGGCTCCCATCATGTTCAAAATCTGTCTAAGCTCCAGAGTATGCGCAAGTAAATCCATCAGCTCACATTCATTTTGAAAACCATCAATCACATGCTTATAACCCCTTTCCAAAACCTACCTTACACTCAACATCACAAAATAATTACTTAAACACTAACACATATTAAATCATTTTAAACTTATTCACTTTTATAAAATATGTTATTATTCTGATTATTCATTTTATTAAACCGTTACATTACAATTAACTTTTCTTTCAACACTTGGACTCTGATCAAAAACTAATAATTTGAAATAATTTGCAAGTCCCAACACCAGCTGACATGCATGTAGCCACACCAAGTTTCATTTAAGAAAATAAATGCAAGTCCCCAGATTCTAAAACTTTCAAAGTTCAGAAAAATAAAGCAGAAATAATATCTACTACATCCCTAGAATCACAACCACGCTCTGATCTACCACTTGAAACCCCCTTTTATTTTATAAGTTTTTTTTAAATTTTTCTTTTGAATTTTTTTTTATTTTATTTTATTTTTTATTAAGTTTTTTTTTGTAAAGGGGAGAGACATAATATTAGAACCAGGTGGAGAACCTAGAGGAAGCAAAAGTGTACAAGGGCCTAAGTTACAATTACAGACATGTCCCCCCAGGTGAGTGACAGGACTTGCAAAAGAAAAAGTCTATTAACAAACAAGCGTGTACTTTATTAAGCATGCAACTCTTACATGACATGACAAGTTATAGATTCAACAATGAGTAAAATTAACTGCAGGATTGTATATGCATATATTAATATTCTTTTTGGCATAACATGTGAGTGAATTTAAGTTTAACATAGATTGCATAGATCCTGCCACGTTATGTTCAAGTTAATTGTTGCAAGAATATTATTCACAAGTTAAATAAAAAATTACTAATCCTTGAGTGTTGCATAGAAAAGAATTTAAATAGGCTAGCCTTTTAGTAACTTAGTAAGCACATTTATGATATCATAATTTATAACACATTCCCCAATAAAAAAAATGAAGATTACACACAAGCACATACACAACATAATGACACACATCCCTCATTTCTGTGCAAAACCACTCATAATAACCCTTGTCAACAAGAATAAATAAATACACAAATATATATATATATATATATATATATATAATTAACAAGGCAATTAGATAAATCTCGGTTACGGATCATTAATATGTCAAAGTAATTAGCACCGGAAAATGTAAGGGCCCCCAACCAAACCAGAGACTCAAAATAATTATCAACCACCACTTTAATCATAATAAGCAATATGAATGTGTGATCACGAAAATAGTTTCAACACTTAAAGACATCAGACAGCCCCCTTTGTGACCGGAAATCTGTCATGACCGCATGACATGAAAGCAGAAAATAACTAACTCTCGAATAGCTTTAATTCGATAAAAGGTAGAACTTAGAGCAGAGCCTGCGGATATGTGTGTGTGTGTAATTTTCTTACACATTATAAGAAGATATAATAGATTTCATTAGACTTAATTATGTAAGGTTCACACATGTAGTCACAGAACTGAACATGAGAGTTTGTGCAAAATTTTAGCAGTAAAAAAAACTTCATGAGTGTGCTTCTGGGAGCTTCCGTGAATTCACAGTGTAGTTGAGATAGTATTAAATAAATAGAATGGTCCCACCTGGATCGTCCGGTGCACTTAAGCAAAACCTTGGCTGATCAGTGGTGTCTCGGTTGCACTAAGAAGTCC
The DNA here is from genome assembly GCA_034769895.1 of Magicicada septendecula. Taxonomy (NCBI): domain Eukaryota; kingdom Metazoa; phylum Arthropoda; class Insecta; order Hemiptera; family Cicadidae; genus Magicicada; species Magicicada septendecula. Next base: position 222,180,381 of record CM068368.1, read on the forward strand.
TGGGGCAGAGTAGCGTCATAAGTGTGTCTGAAAGCGTGGATCTCGACTGACGGCATATCATGGCTTAAGGGTCGTCTCTGCCAGGAGGGTGGACAGTTGGTCGTCAACACCCGACACCCATCTCGCCCTTGTTCGAGCACCTGTGACACGCAATGAGTAGTATAGGGTGTCATAAGGAACCTGATCTCGCCACATACGCCATCATTATTAAATTGCTAACACACACTTTAATGCTTCAACAGCCACTACAAACACATCACCACTTATTCGTATTAATCTGGATTGAACTCCTCAGCTGTGCCTTATTTCATTCAACCACTAATTAGGTTTTAAGTATTTCATTGAGAACGTTATTCACATAATTATTAATGACACAAAAAAACAGCTGAGTGCAAGATGTGCATTATCATTTTCCTTACTGAAATCAATTTGACCCGCAACATTCACATCCATATTGAGTTAATCTTTAATTTGCATTAACGCCCAAATTGAAAACTGATATACACGCACACACACAGGTTATAGTTTATAATTAAAGCTGAAACACAGACAAAATATATTTTTGGGTTAGAATGTTTTTTTAGAACCCGTTAACTTGTACATACCTGGAGCAGAACTTTATTCAGCCACTCATATAGAAGAGCAACGAAGTGGCTGACGGCACTCATCAACCGATGAGTGCCGTCAGCCGAGAGCAGATGACCTGGTTGAGGGTTCAAATAGAAATGAGAAAGATTCGATGTGAATGTCTAACCACGAAACCTCGCCGATGCAGGAATACACAATTACAGCTGAGCGCGCCAACTGGATATAATCGGTACACAACAAACAGTCTGCATAGCCCACGACGACGAGATGCAGCGGCCGCGCGTGACGTCAAAGCCCGCTCGGTTTAAAAACACATCGCTACATGCCGAACCCAGTACGGCACACCCTCACCCCAAAAGGGCAACAAGGTTGACCCAAATCAAACCAGTTACTCGAGCTCGACTGCTGTGGGGATCCTGGAAAATCTCAGATTCTCATTCGCACTTGGTGGGTTCAGTTCCTCATGAAAACGAAAGAGGCAGAAGGAAGGAGTTAAGTCTGTCAATGTGTGTCTGAAAGAGAAGATGTAAGTGTGCGTCCTGCATGCTCGCCGGGCCCTGGTTCGCATGCAGATATAAGGAACAGAGCAGAACAGGAGAAAGAGAAGAATCGCCGATACCAGCTCTGAGAACTGACCACCAAGGCCTCCAAAACCCAACAACTGAGACCCAAGACCACAGACTGCTATCACGGAACAAAACTTTTCCATCCAGGACCATAGACACTATTCCCCCCTTCCCAGGACTGAAAATCTCTACCACACTGCGACCATCCCCCACGCGAGTCCTCTCCTCCATGCCAAACTCTCGGGACCGCCCCAACACGTCACCCTCTCCGGTGACCACCACCTAACTCTCCTTGGTACTCACATATTCACGCCCGAAGGCCAACAAGGTGCTACTAACCTTGATATGCGAGTACCCTTCGAGAACCGTTCACCTCGTGGACCGCCCAGCCATGTTCAGCAAACAAGGCATCATCAATCCTTGACACATGACTGGCCCACCTCCCCACACTAGGGTGGGCGGACCCGATTCACAACGCAGAGAAGACCGCGCAGAGGGCACGCGAACATCAATCCCTTCTCTTACCTTTTCAAATGCAGCGTAACTATCAGGGGGGGGGGGGTTACTTCTCCACAGTCTACACAACTCTCAACCCAAAAATAACAAACCAGGGAAATCAACCGAGCAATGGGGCATGAACCGACCCTACAATGATCAACAAACAATTCAACCACTATTAACAACGAAACAACAGCACATAACTTCTCCATCTTACTTTCAAAACAGGGGAAACTGACGATCTCCAAGACCACGACAATCTAAGGGCACTCTCGGCAAGGTTCTCTAACTCCATATTGATAGATTTTTTTTTTTTTACTAAGGGGAGGGGAAGGAAAATCGGGAAGATGAAACGGGGCAAGGATCATTAAAGGGTCAATAGCTAGGAGTAAGGGTAAGGACATGGCTCCCTCCGGAAATAACGATGAATGGAGGAAACCAAGGCTCGCGTGGGCAGGGGCGCAACCCTGAAATAGATGAACACCACTGGGACTGTGGGGAACATCTACCCGCTACCCGTTAACCGCTTCTTCTCACCTTTCTGTGACGGACTGTAGGTACTCGTTCCTTTCGGACACCACTCTCTGAGAAATTATCTCGTGTTGAGCAGTACTGACTGGTTTCCTCTGAATCAGAATCAACGCAACTTACCTCGCTACTTTCACTCCGCTTTGGATTATCCTTGTCGTCTGACTCCTCTGCTAGAATTTCTTCCTTTCCTACTTCTTTCTTTTCTTCTACAATTTCCCCTTGTTCGTCCCCATAATCCAAATCAACATCATGACACTGCACCTCCTCAGCATCTTCCAGTTGCTCCTCTGATCCATCTTCAACCGCATCTTCGCTCAACTCCTCACCAATTTCTTCATCACACTCGTCACCACTCGCTTCACAAACTTCTTCATAAATCTCATTTTCGTCAACCTTTTCATCAACACGTTCATGATCAACATCATCGCCATCACGTTCACTACCACCATTATAACACTGCACATCTTCATCCTCCTCTAGTTGCTCATCTGGTCCACCTGGAACTTCTTTCCGCTCTTCGGAATCCTCAACTCTACTTACAGAAGGCGTCTGCACATCTTCACACACTACATCATTCTCACTCACACACTCCACAACGCTGCCACCAAATTCTTCCTCAACTTCTACCTCACTTGCAGCATGGACATCCCCTTGTCCATCCGCAACCTCAGAAACACTTGCAGCCTGGACATCCCCGTGTCCATCTGCAAACTCAGACTCTTCAGTCTCCCTAACACCTATAACTATACTTCCCTGTGCAGCATCCGCAGACCGCTCTTCTGCCTCTTCTGTCGATTCCACTCCTTCACCACTCTCAGCAACTACAACGTCCTCAACATTTTCCACCCTGGAATCCAGCTGTCCAGGTTCATGTGCAATGACTAAATTAATTTCTACTGGCTATGGTAAAGCTACACCATCAAGTGACTTCTCATATCCCTGCGTAGACGATGATGATATCACAGGATCTGGCTCCCTCACGAACAATACCGGAACAAATTCCGCGGCATCTGGATTTAACCATGACGTCCTCTCTGAGTCCTGTAGTTCAGTATTAACAGACGTTTCCTTGTCCTCTTGTATTGATCCACAGAAGTTATTCAGCTTTTCTTCTTCCGCCTCACCTTCTTCATCCACTACTCTTTTAGACACTTGTAATTCCTCTGGAACCTTTAAAGTTTCCTTTCTCTCCAAATAGGAATAACGCCTTGCTACAGGCTCCCTACTTGCCGATGTTTGTTTACTAACATAATTTCTTCTTCCCCTGTTAAATTCATACTTCTTTCCTTCCTCTGCTGTAACTGTTGTTACCGTCTTCACACTTGCCACCCCCTTATAGCCTCCATTACTTCCGGAATATTCAGTTTTTCTGACAGTCTCTTGTGTTCTCCTCCAACCGCCACGTTTGTCCTTTTTAGCTCTTCCTAATGAACCACTGGAGTATTGGACATCTTTAGCAGCTCTTTCCCGGGACTCATCATTCTCCTGGACTCTCCTGGCATGCGCACACCAGCGGTCCAGGTCCGCAAAAGAACGTGGAGGATCTGCGAAAACCAGCCGGGATCTCTCTTCGGGATTCAGTCCTTCTCGTATTACTTGTATGTCTTCCGTCTCGGGCAACCCCAACCTTAATATACGGGCAGCTTTCCTTACATCATGCACGAAGTCCCCCAATGCCTCTCCGTTGGCCTGTAGGCGATACAATAAATCTAACTTAAGCTGGGAACGTCGTCGATGGGGTATGAAGAAATCCAACACTTCCCTATGGAAGGTGTCGACACTGCAGCCCCGACGCAGAGTGTTGGTGACCAACCCTGCCAATGAACCCCGGCAATACGGGTATATAAGGGACAAGACCTCCTCATCGGACACTCCCGGGAAATCTGCCAACTGCAGGACCAGGTCCAAGAAGACCAACAACCTGTCCTCATCTACTCCATCCAACACCGAAAGTTTCTGGAGAACGCCTGAAATGGGGTGGGGCAATCTCTGGTAACATACCGCCGCCAGAATTGCACAATTCTCAAACACAACACGAAAATATAAATTCCCAATAAAACATTTAACACAAACTTAACCTACAAAACATAATCAAAGAATCCGGAAAAAACCCAAGTACTATTCTTCCTTTGAGCCGCCCCAGAGTGCTCTAGCGATGCGACGAGATGGGTGTATGAGAAAGGCAGAGAAACAGCCATTCAAAATGCCCAGAAGAGAACATGACACAAAACAACAAAACTGACTCACTATACAATCCACAAGGTATACATAACATGCAACATCATCCGAAAATATATATAACTATCAACTCCGTGACATCTGGTCGGACCATAACCGCATTCAGAATCCACGATACCGCAATGCAACGCCCTCAATAAACAAATACTACATAACGGGGGTGCTATAAAACACGTTGTCTATTCCATATAACAAGTCCCAATCAAAATCAACAAGTACTGACGGCTCCCATCATGTTCAAAATCTGTCTAAGCTCCAGAGTATGCGCAAGTAAATCCATCAGCTCACATTCATTTTGAAAACCATCAATCACATGCTTATAACCCCTTTCCAAAACCTACCTTACACTCAACATCACAAAATAATTACTTAAACACTAACACATATTAAATCATTTTAAACTTATTCACTTTTATAAAATATGTTATTATTCTGATTATTCATTTTATTAAACCGTTACATTACAATTAACTTTTCTTTCAACACTTGGACTCTGATCAAAAACTAATAATTTGAAATAATTTGCAAGTCCCAACACCAGCTGACATGCATGTAGCCACACCAAGTTTCATTTAAGAAAATAAATGCAAGTCCCCAGATTCGAAAACTTTCAAAGTTCAGAAAAATAAAGCAGAAATAATACCTACTACATCCCTAGAATCACAACCACGCTCTGATCTACCACTTGAAACCCCCTTTTATTTTATAAGTTTTTTTTAAATTTTTCTTTTGAATTTTTTTTTGTTTTATTTTATTTTTTATTAAGTTTTTTTTTGTAAAGGGGAGAGACATAATATTAGAACCAGGTGGAGAACCTAGAGGAAGCAAAAGTGTACAAGGGCCTAAGTTACAATTACAGACATGTCCCCCCAGGTGAGTGACAGGACTTGCAAAAGAAAAAGTCTATTAACAAACAAGCGTGTACTTTATTAAGCATGCAACTCTTACATGACATGACAAGTTATAGATTCAACAATGAGTAAAATTAACTGCAGGATTGTATATACATATATTAATATTCTTTATGGCATAACATGTGAGTGAATTTAAGTTTAACATAGATTGCATAGATCCTGCCACGTTATGTTCAAGTTAATTGTTGCAAGAATATTATTCACAAGTTAAATAAAAAATTACTAATCCTTGAGTGCTGCATAGAAAAGAATTTAAATAGGCTAGCCTTTTAGTAACTTAGTAAGCACATTTATGATATCATAATTTATAACACATTCCCCAATAAAAAAAATGAAGATTACACACAAGCACATACACAACATAATGACACACATCCCTCATTTCTGTGCAAAACCACTCATAATAACCCTTGTCAACAAGAATAAATAAATACACAAATATATATATATATATATATATATATAATTAACAAGGCAATTAGATAAATCTCGGTTACGGATCATTAATATGTCAAAGTAATTAGCACCGGAAAATGTAAGGGCCCCCAACCAAACCAGAGACTCAAAATAATTATCAACCACCACTTTAATCATAATAAGCAATATGAATGTGTGATCACGAAAATAGTTTCAACACTTAAAGACATCAGACAGCCCCCTTTGTGACCGGAAATCTGTCATGACCGCATGACATGAAAGCAGAAAATAACTAACTCTCGAATAGCTTTAATTCGATAAAAGGTAGAACTTAGAGCAGAGCCTGCGGATATGTGTGTGTGTGTAATTTTCTTACACATTATAAGAAGATATAATAGATTTCATTAGACTTAATTATGTAAGGTTCACACATGTAGTCACAGAACTGAACATGAGAGTTTGTGCAAAATTTTAGCAGTAAAAAAAACTTCATGAGTGTGCTTCTGGGAGCTTCCGTGAATTCACAGTGTAGTTGAGATAGTATTAAATAAATAGAATGGTCCCACCTGGATCGTCCGGTGCACTTAAGCAAACCTTGGCTGATCAGTGGTGTCTCGGTTGCACTAAGAAGTCCTGGGGCAGAGTAGCGTCATAAGTGTGTCTGAAAGCGTGGATCTCGACTGACGGCATATCATGGCTTAAGGGTCGTCTCTGCCAGGAGGGTGGACAGTTGGTCGTCAACACCCGACACCCATCTCGCCTTGTTCGAGCACCTGTGACACGCAATGAGTAGTATAGGGTGTCATAAGGAACCTGATCTCGCCACATACGCCATCATTATTAAATTGCTAACACACACTTTAATGCTTCAACAGCCACTACAAACACATCACCACTTATTCGTATTAATCTGGATTGAACTCCTCAGCTGTGCCTTATTTCATTCAACCACTAATTACGTTTTAAGTATTTCATTGAGAACGTTATTCACATAATTATTAATGACACAAAAAAACAGCTGAGTGCAAGATGTGCATTATCATTTTCCTTACTGAAATCAATTTGACCCGCAACATTCACATCCATATTGAGTTAATCTTTAATTTGCATTAACGCCCAAATTGAAAACTGATATACACGCACACACACAGGGTATAGTTTAAAGCTGATTAAAGCTGAAACACAGACAAAATATATTTTTGGGTTAGAATATTTTTTTAGAACCCGTTAACTTGTACATACCTGGAGCAGAACTTTATTCAGCCACTCATATAGAAGAGCAACGAAGTGGCTGACGGCACTCATCAACCGATGAGTGCCGTCAGCCGAGAGCAGATGACCTGGTTGAGGGTTCAAATAGAAATGAGAAAGATTCGATGTGAATGTCTAACCACGAAACCTCGCCGATGCAGGAATACACAATTACAGCTGAGCGCGCCAACTGGATATCATCGGTACACAACAAACAGTCTGCATAGCCCACGACGACGAGATGCAGCGGCCGCGCGTGACGTCAAAGCCCGCTCGTTTTAAAAACACATCGCTACATGCCGAACCCAGTACGGCACACCCTCACCCCAAAAGGGCAACAAGGTTGAACCAAATCAAACCAGTACTCGAGCTCGACTGCTGTGGGGATCCTGGAAAATCTCAGATTCTCATTCGCACTTGGTGGGTTCAGTTCCTCATGAAAACGAAAGAGGCAGAAGGAAGGAGTTAAGTCTGTCAATGTGTGTCTGAAAGAGAAGATGTAAGTGTGCGTCCTGCATGCTCGCCGGGCCCTGGTTCGCATGCAGATATAAGGAACAGAGCAGAACAGGAGAAAGAGAAGAATCGGCGATACCAGCTCTGAGAACTGACCACCAAGGCCTCCAAAACCCAACAACTGAGACCCAAGACCACAGACTGCTATCACGGAACAAAACTTTTCCATCCAGGACCATAGACACTATTCCCCCCTTCCCAGGACTGAAAATCTCTACCACACTGCGACCATCCCCCACGCGAGTCCTCTCCTCCATGCCAAACTCTGACATGCAGCCACTACAAACACATCACCACTTATTCGTATTAATCTGGATTGAACTCCTCAGCTGTGCCTTATTTCATTCAACCACTAATTACGTTTTAAGTATTTCATTGAGAACGTTATTCACATAATTATTAATGACACAAAAAAACAGCTGAGTGCAAGATGTGCATTATCATTTTCCTTACTGAAATCAATTTGACCCGCAACATTCACATCCATATTGAGTTAATCTTTAATTTGCATTAACGCCCAAATTGAAAACTGATATACACGCACACACACAGGTTATAGTTTATAATTAAAGCTGAAACACAGACAAAATATATTTTTGGGTTAGAATGTTTTTTTAGAACCCGTTAACTTGTACATACCTGGAGCAGAACTTTATTCAGCCACTCATATAGAAGAGCAACGAAGTCTTGAACCGATGAGTGCCGTCAGCCGAGAGCAGATGACCTGGTTGAGGGTTCAAATAGAAATGAGAAAGATTCGATGTGAATGTCTAACCACGAAACCTCGCCGATGCAGGAATACACAACTACAGCTGAGCGCGCCAACTGGATATCATCGCTACACAACAAACAGTCTGCATAGCCCACGATGACGAGATGCAGCGGCCGCGCGTGACGTCAAAGCCCGCTCGTTTTAAAAACACATCGCCTACATGCCGAACCCAGTACGGCACAACACTGAAGTACATTAAATCTGTGTCTATTAGCCCCTGTACAATAAATATTGTATAAAACAAGAATAGGTTAAGTATGCTGACAACATATCTTCACATTTGTCCTCATATTGCTAAAGAAATATAATAAGCGAAGACAAAAACACTAGAGATCTTATATAAATTACATAACAGGGTTAAAGAAAAATATGTAGAAGCATTACCATATTAAAGAAAAGTCGATTTGTTTTAAGAGATCTGAGCGTCTATAAAACAAAAAATACATACATTAACTGGAGTCAACCAAAGCAGGATTGAGGGGGGTATCTACTTTTTACCCAGCCAACCATTGGAAGGAAAACAAAAACGTTACATGAAACTCGATGCTTTCATGAAATTGTTTTAAAATTTGCAATGCGTAAGTTTCTCTCTCTCTCTCTCTCTCTCTCTCTCTCTATATATATATATATATATATATATATATATATATATATTCCCAAAATGCTACTGTAGCTTTGTTATAAAAAATAGTTTTGAACTGAGCTTTCCATATCAAACACTGAATTCATTATCTAATTAATAACAGTGGTGCATGTTTTCAAGCATGTTATGTATAGGAAGTGTAGTAACCCGTAATATTAACTAAAGAAAAATTAATATTTGTTTAGGAGAAATGCCTTGTTTTGTGGGCAGGTTCCTGTAAGAGGAATATTTTCATTGACTCTCGGCTCCTGGAATATACTTTACTGTTAGTTGTCACCTTCAATCATCTGGAACTTCTCACTGTATGCCGTTCGTTACTAATTTGTCAATTATTGTTCTTTCAAGAAATCACGAACTGTTAGCGGGTAATCTCAAACAGCATACTTCATGTTTTGGTATATAAGCACTTTTAACTTTACAACAGATTAACGTTTTGATGTTCATACTAACTTTACATACAAACGATTACATTATATTTTTCTAATTCTTCATTTACCTAGGATCGGAATCGGATTATCGGAGATGGCGGCATCGGGGTTGTCTGAGATTTCAACTACTTTGGGCCAAAGTAAATGACATATCATTGTTGACACAAGAGATAAGAAATAGAATTTTAAAGGGTAGGAAAGATCAAATTCTGTTTGAGGAAAGTTTTGCTCAAATCTTGCATACGCCATACGCTAATTCAACGAAATTCTAAACTTGAGGTACACGAGATGATAATACGACCATCCATATGGTTGCGAAACTTGTACGCTTACGAAGAGAACTGAAGAACTGGTAGGCAATTTGAGCGCCGAGTATTGAGAGAAATTTTTGACCCAGTTAGGGGTAATGATAGATGGCACACCAGTTTCAGTTACAAACTATAAGTATACAAAGAACTGAGCAACATGTATCAAGCTATAACTTCTTAGATGAACAGGAAATATTGAGTCAACGAATGACATCAGAATAATAAAAAAAAAACATCGAAACGTACAGGTGCTAGGTACAAGGCGAAGGGGAAGGCCAAGAGCTCGCTGGCAGGACAAGGTTCGGCGAGTCGCCAAGGCTCTTCTGGAACAAATATTACATTTGTGTCTGTCAATATTATTAATATTATATGCGAGAGACAAAAATATAATATTAATAGTATTCCGATGTAATAAAATTATTTCAGCTCCAACCGTGTTTCTTTACTTACTATATGTATTTCACTGTCTGTAAATTTGAAGGTCCACCATTATAACACTTTTAGCGCTTTAAACATATTAGACGTATTTTATAAACGCATACATATTTCATAAGCACGCGCGCAAACACGCATATACACATACCTATATATAATGTTAGCACTTTGAGTATAGACAATACGTAGTCCATATGGAACTATTTTTATAGAACTATGCCTATTCTATATTCCGCAAATGTTGTGCTTATTTTTCCATAGACCTAAAAGTATAGACCTAAATGTCAGGTTACAATTTTCTTTGCCTGATAAAGGATTTTGTCCAATATTATTGTTTTGGTGTTTTTTTTTTAATGTAGGGATGCACTAATAATGTATTTTCGTCTGTGTTAATTTTATTATCTCCTTTTTATTTTTAAGCTTTTGTTCATAACGTATTTCGATCTGTAATCTCTACAGAATGTAGGCGTACATGACTGTGCCTTTGTTTCAATGGCGTAAGTAGGATTTGCACCTGGGAGCAGATGAGATTTTCTTGCATCTTCCCGTCTGTCATCAGACAAATGAGAAATCCAGACCTCTCATTTATAATGTTAGAAGTACTTGGTTATAATTAACGTTTTGGTATGAAAATAATTATTTCTGTGTTCACAAAATCCGTATAAATCATTAACTGTTATAATCAGTTTTTAAATTATTAGAACATAACTGAACATAAATTACTTCGGCTTAACCAGATATAATTAAAATTATAATAGGATATAACTAAAATATATTGTCAACTATGAGTTTTAACATATCTTTAATGAGGTTTAAATATATCTTTAATGAGTTTTAACATAGGATTTTGCTTGTAGATATGAACAAGGATACAATTTCACTAAACACAGACTTCTCAATAATTCGATTTAGGAGGAGGAGGAGGAGGAGGAGGAGGAGGAGGAGGAGGAGGAGGAGGAGGAGGAGGAGGAGGAGGAGGAGGAGGAGGAGGAGGAGGAGGAGGAGGAGGAGGAGGAGGAGGAGGAGGAGGAGGAGGAGAAGAAGAAGAAGAAGAAGAAGAAGAAGAAGAAGAAGAAGAAGAAGAAGAAGAAGAAGAAGAAGAAGAAGAAGAAGAAGAAGAAGAAGAAGAAGAAGAAGAAGAAGAAGAAAGTATTGTCAGAAGTTGGTTAATAGGTGGATACAAAATACCTTCACAAGCATCCAGGCTACTAGCAGTTGATTTTGAGCTCCACTGACATTTCTCTTTTCGTGTTTGTTCAGAGTTTGAGTTCCACGTAAACATCATCACTGTCATTGATGACTATGACTTTCACTCACATAAGTCATAAAGATACACTACCAAGCAGGTGCGTATTTTGACAAGGACATGATGAAGGTATATTTAGTGCCAGTTAAATGTGCACGGGCATATCGAAAAACCTACCAATTTGAGTTTAAAGATACAGTTTTGGTAATTTCTGTTTTAACGTCTTAAATTACATACAAAAGCCTACGTTCAGAAAATTATTTCCCTGTTCGATGAATAGAGCACTAGTCACTATTTATGGACCTAATAAATTACCAAAATAAATCATTTGATATTTTTACCATTCTAATTGATATTTTAGGCTGAAATTTAGGACAAATATTTGTTGCTATTAGAAAATATATATTTATTATAAATTTTATAGAAACTTTAAGGTGGACTTCAAGTTATTATATATGTTTAAATGTATGGTGTTTTTAAAATATTATTTGAGTTACGTGCACAGTCTGAAGTGTTCTAACCTATACTTGTTAATAAAACAAAACCATAATGAAACAATTGTTTTGATCCGGTACGTAAAAGCCAAAATATCCATGTAGTCATATAACTTATTTTATAAAAATAGCCATTGTATCAAAAAGTGATATTCGTTTATGGACCATAGAAAATTCAGTGGCGGACTCTAGCAGTGCTAAAAAATGTGGACAACAATAATTATAAAAGTCAGAGAATTCTCTCTTTTGAGTTTTTCATGTAGGCGTACTCAACTTTATATAATTGTTTCGCGTAGTCGACTGCCAAAGCGACGCATGCGTCATCAAACAATGTCGGAGATGTTACCATAGTCTGTGTCAAGAAAGAAAACACTTGCGGTTTAAAATTACAAAAATTAGAACCGCTTAACTGAAAAAATTGAGTTTGACATTAATTAAAATTAAAGCTTATTATTTTATGTATACTGTAATAGAGTTAGAATATAAATTTAAATTCAACATTTTATAATTTCTGCAAGGCAGTATACACAAAACTGGCATTAAAGTATTTTTAAAAACTTTTAGACGTACGTTTAGAACTCTTTGACATTAAAGTTTAAAAACATTTCGAATGAGCAGTACGAAAATGGCAGCCGTGTGAAAAAATCTTGCTATTTCAAGGTTTAGGAAAGGAAATTAGGTGAAGATTAGTGAAGATCTAGGTGAAGATTGGAAATTAATTTTTTCACTTGTAATAGTATTTTAACAACACTATAACGAAATCTGCAGAATTTCATAACTTGAAACAGTAACGGAATGGAAACAGGGGTTTTAATCTACTTTTCTCTTTCTAAGCTTGCCTTCCAAATTCAGGTGCCTTTGAGTCTATAGTCTTATGTTATTATGGTCCAAACCCTTACAAGAGTGACTATACCTAGCAGTTTCATTTCTTCGATTATTTAATGCAAGTCTCTATATAAAGCAGCTTGATTAAGTATGTGTCATTATTATTAAAACTTTGAATTAATTATTAATTTGCGCAGTATTGTAGTGGCTCTTATTTTCACAGTTGTTTGTAAGTCTCAATTTGAAATAAAGTGATTAAAAATTGAGCCTCGTTAAGTGATTAAAACAATTTTTCTGACCTTATTAAAAACTCTGAAGGAAGGCTGATCCCCCCGATTCCTCCTGTAGTTACTCCACTCTTTTGTTTAGTATGTGTTTAGTTAATTACATGTTCTGAATATATGGCAAAAATTAGTCTTTAATTTTCAGGTTTCAGAATGTTCAAATATTTACATTTGAGGTAGCTTAATAATGTGGCTTTCAGATTTTAAAACACTACTTTCACTAGCCATTAGTTTCAGTCAGTTATTAGACATAGGATTCCTTCATGTTAACCTAATTAGATCTGACTTGCACCTACGGATCGATATCATGTCACACGGCTCCCCGTGTGATTATTGGAGAATTCATGATAACACCTATCTGTTGTCATAAGGAACATATATTAAATTTAAGAATAATTGAAAGACCCCTATAATACATATGCTTTTTATTAACGATTTATGAAACGAATGGAACCGTCTAGAATAGCCGAGAGCGTCCTCGACCGGTCTCCCCCCGCTAGTAGGGGAGGTGTTGCCTCAGTTAAGGCCGCGTTCAAGTATGTTCCAGATTCTTCAAGAGCACACTTGAAATACGGAGTAGCCGCACACCACAAGGAGGATGGAAAATTTCTAGAAGGCGTGCGCTACCTATAAAAAGCCGTAGCAGCCGGCTTGTCAGTTCAGCTGTTGTTGAGCGATTTCATTAGCGCGGATCGAGGGTGTGTAGAAGTATTTTAGCGAAGTGTTGTGTTATAATTAGTGCGGGATTCTTTATAGTTGACATTATTATTGCGCGTGGAGAAATTTTACTTGAATTGTTGTAAGAGACTATCTTGTTGATTAGAAATTATTAATTGTGATAATTAAAGCTGGTTATGAGTGACTTCATTGGTGTCTTGTATTTTGTTTTCCACTGTCAGGAAGACCGTCGTAACAATATATTAACTTATAAATAAAAACTGAATCAACAACAACTTAGCTACACTCAGGGCAATGTGTGATTACATATTACAGAACACATAACTCGTTACTGTGTTCCAATGTCACAAAAGTAAACTAACACTCTGAAACTCAGAGAAGTGCGACTTATTGATAAATAAATCTATTTTCACTTGCCACAAATAAAAATGTACATCAGTTTATGGATAATGAATTACCTTTACTATGATTCGCTACAAAGTGTTTGTTACAACTATGGGGTGGGATTTAACACAACGAGAAACTTTGTACGCTCAACTTAACAGAAAGGATCCGCTGTGTTTTACTTTCCGTTAGGATTTGTTTTAATACTTCAGTTACTCAGTAGGAACTATATATTCTACTAAACAGACTAGATAGGACTTAACTTAAATATTCATAAAATTAGAAATTCATATGAACTATGCTTTCACAATATCCATACCTAATATTTTTAATTAATTAAATTCAATAAATTTCTACCCAAAATGTTCATTCTTTAATTCAATTAACTTTACACTAACTAAATTGAGAGTTAACATTACTTGTATTTAATAAAAGATGTGTAAAACGTGAATGGCTTGAACAGATACAGTGGAAACTGCTTGGAAACTTACAGTTACTTGCTGTCATAGAGAATGTTATGGTTACATATGTACTCTGAAGTGAGTGTTCACTGGGCATTTAGATAACCGTTTCAAGTCTCAAATTTTAAGTTGTACATACTAAAGCGTTTCCTTATGACTTGTAGCAGACACAGTCTCGTGTACTTGACTTTTCTTTCAACAAGTTACATAATTTACATTATTACGTTATTCATTTTTCTTCATTTGTTCTAAGTGTATTTTGTGTTCATTTTTAGATTGTATATAAATATAGTGTACGTTTACATCTGCGTACGTTCACGGATATGTGTGTGTTTTGTGTGCGTGTGTGCGTGCGCGTCCACAGAAAGAATGTAGTAGGCCTATAGGCGAATATAATAGAAACGCAGCTTTCGAAAAGTGTAGCTAACTCCTCGCAGGTTATTTTGAAGATGATAACAAATTCTTCGTTATATACCTCTATCTTCTCTTTTAATAATTTACATAACATTAAATACGTCTTTTTTTCAGTAGACCCTAGGTTTCCTTTTGAATTTTGTCACACTTTACAATATCCTCTACCTAACAACACACCACGTTAACTTCTTTAAGTTATTTTACATAGCCTACTTACAGAAAGTTTTTTATTTGTGAAACGTTTCATTAAAATTTTGTTTATTTTTTAAGTAAGAATCAGATGTTTTCAATCTTTACCTGTAAATTACACACAGGACCATACAAGACTCGGGATTGAAAATATAATTATATATTAATAACCATTCGTCTGATCATATTTAAGTTCAAAACCTCATTGCATTGGCATTTCAACATCATGCACAGAAACGTGCCTTACAAGCGGGAATCTAAACCATTAAACACTTAATATTTTAGTGTATTCTTAATGTGTAGAGAATTACAGTTTTAAAGTTTCCAACTGTATCAAATACATTTTTACATGAACGTAATAAAAAGATACGTATGCGTTCACCTTTATTTTTTATTGTCAGTGAATTTCCAACTCTGTCTTTCTCTGTCTTTCTGTCATTCTTTCTCTTTATCTGATTTTAAAACATTTATGCATCTGCTATAAAATTAATGTAACTATGTAGGTAGCCCACCGATTTAAACAATACCTCTTTTGTTCAGATGATCACAAAATTAGTCGTATCTTTTAATTTCAGATTTTTATCACACAACATTGTTAAAATCTTTTTGTTAGAATTTTTCTGTAGCGTTATGAATTATTGTTACAAACCATGTTCATTTATTGACATGTAAAATCATGTCCCCCTAGAAGGTACACATTGTAATGTAGTATAATATGTGATTTATAATCGGATAATTTATTTTCTATTTAAACCGCGTGGAGTAAGTTACTACATGGTTCAGCAGTGTGGGGACTAAAAGTTTATTACTTGAGACAAGTCAGGAAATTTATAAATAATACTATATACACTAGATACTCTTTTGACATTTTATGTATAACAACACAAAGACGCCTACCACATTTACCTACATATTTAGCTATAAAAATTGTCTTTAGTGATATTAAGCAATACACTCGATATTTGTTTCTTGTTAGACGTTTGTGTACTGATAGATGTGGCGCCAACTTGAGATAGATAGATGGCATAGATAGATGTACAAAAGCAATAAGTATACTCAGTATGACACAAGTTAATCAATAAATGTAAGAGTTCCAAACTAACAAGATCAGTCTAGTTTTTGAAAACGAAAAATCTTGAAAATTGCGAAAACAGTGTAGTATTATAAATTATGTGTGTTTATAAATTTTTAAAGATTTAAAACGTGGCGATCAAAATTTTTAAGAGTAAAATATTACATGATACCACATGAAGACGTATGACCAGATGATCACACAGTGATTCAGTACCCGGCTACTACAGATTTCATTGGATTCGGAAGATATGAATCATCTTAATTTCTCGGGTCTTGATAATTACTTAATTTCGTAGCGCTATACAATTTTATAATAAAAAAATAAGAAATGATAACTAAGTTGAGAAGAGTGATGTCTTTATTGATTCTTAGAATGTTTGTTGTGTTGGAAGAAAACATTTAGAGGTCAACAATCCCTTATTTTGTGTTGGCTTTCTTCTTCCACTGCAAAGGGATGAAAAATAAACGACCTAGAACGACACGCCTTCTCACTTTCTGTACTGTAAACACCTAATATTTTACACAACATTTATTTCTAATAAAAAAACGAATTGCTACAAACCTTGTTACTGAAAACCTACACATTCTGTTTTCCCATACGTTTACTATTTGTAAATGATGTAAATTTTGTAAATGCCGCTGAAAATGATTAATGTGTTTAATGATTGCTAACATACAGAACCGACATCAAGTGTGATGTACTGATTCTATTGTTGACCTTAGTATACCGTAGACACTGATATTTTCATGTGTAGGCATAGGGTATTAAGATTAAAACCACAAACAGAATGACAAAATATAAATTTCCACGTTTTTAATGGATTTTTTATCAAACATTTTTTATTACACTAAACACTCGTTTATCCGAATCGCGTTTATCCGAAAATCCGGTTTATCCGGAACAATTTTTAGTAAACTTTAAAAATACATAAAAACATTTTCCTGTCGCTATAATCTGTATTTAATAGCGTAGACAAGCGATTCCACGTGATATAAAGTAGAAAGTCAATAATCTGAACTAATTGGGATAAGGGGTACTCCGAACAAGGAGTACTATTCAACTGAACAACTCCGTACAGTACTGTACGAACAAGCAATAGAAACAGTTCCAGTAGTGTAGAAACTATAATTTACAGTGTGGTGCCATTTTATAATTTATTGTGTCATATTCACTGTAAGTAACTTTTAAATTATTATTATTAAAGAAAGTTACTGTACTTACATATGTATTATTATTTAAATAGAAGTTTCGGTTTATCTGAAATTTCGTATATCCGAAACGGTTGCGGTCCCATCAAATTCGGATAAACGAGTTTTTAGTGTACACTAACAGTGCCTAGGTAATGTAAGAATGGTAGGAGCAAGAAAAATGATATAACTTATAACATAGGAGCCCCAGAAAAATTAATACTTTCTGGATGTTTGTATACTAAGACTAGAATTCTAACATTCTTTTACCAGTAGTAGAATCACACACACACACACACACACACACACACACACACACACACACACACACACACACACACACACACACACACACACACACACACACACACACACACACACACACACACACACACACACACACACACAGAATGGAGTTGCTCTTCAGTCTCAGCCGTCTCCCATTCTCAGTCTTCATACTTGCCAATTCAAATTTGGATATTAGCGTTTATAACAGTACCCACAGCTAGTAGTAAATAATTTAATATGAATGTAACATATTCTTTATAATGTGGAATCCTATGCCAGAGTTATATAATGATGACATAAAACGAAAAGAAATAAACTTGAAGAAGTGGAAAATTAAAACACCATGTCTTAGCAGTTGGGAAACAATGGCTACAGCAATACTCTCGAGGATAATTTACAAAAACAGACTTGTAGATGCATATCCAATTTGATACAGCCTTGACTTTAGGAAAAGAAATGTTAGTAAGTTGAAAATAATTGAAAATTACTTAAGAAGCGGTTGGCGTGAAATCTATATTAAATTTCAGTATTATTTAAATTGATCGCATTTATTAGATTTAAATCATTGTCTACTTGCTTTGATTAGATAATTAAAATCTTTGCAAAAATTCTTGCAAATTGAATCTTTAAAATTCTCTTAAAAATACTACAAACCAACTTAAAATCAGTTTCATTACTTTAGTCAGTATTAAAATAATAAAATTTGCTGGCACTTACCTCACAAACCACATTGTGGGGGGGAGGACCGTGTTTGCTCCGAATGACAGATACCCTAGTTGTGGCTCTGGCATAGCGTTTTTACTTCCATGTTCCTTAAGGAAATGGAAGTATGGTGATGGCAAAAAAAATCGTGTTCGAGATTATTGCAGATTCTGATTGTACTACACTCAAAACATGAAAAAAAGTCGTTTTTCGAAAAGTGTCTGTGTGTGTGTCTGTGTGTCTGTCTGTGTGTCTGTCTGTAGATTTTTTTCTATGGCAAACGATAACAGCCGCAAATTCAAACAGAATCAAATAATTTTTTGCATACAGCCCTGATTTGTAGAGTACTCGCGACGTATTGTTTTTGGTGAAGATCGGTTGAGGGAAAGGGGTAGTTTATCTGCAACGGTTTTTTTTTATCAAGGGAAATTTTGTTTGTTTGGAAAACGATAACAGCCGCAAATTCAAACAGAATCAAATAATGTTTCGCATACAGCCCTAAAGTTTAGAGTTCTCAAGATCTGTTGATTTTGGTAAAGATCGGTTAAGGGAAAGGGGTAGTTTACCAGCAACGTTTTATGTTTTAACAAGGGTATTTCCTATGGCAAACGATAAAGTCGCAAATTCAAACATAATCAAACAATATTTTGCATACTGCCCTGAATTGTAGAGTTCTCAAGACCTTTCGTTTTTGGTGAAGATCGATTAAGGGGAAGGGGTAGTTTACCGGCAACGTTTTATGTTTTAAAAGGGTATTTTCTATGGCAAACGATAAGAGCTGCAAATTCAAAGAGAATCAAATACGTTTTTGCATACAGCCCTAATTTCTTGAGTACTAAAGACCTATTGTTTTTGGTGAAGATCTTTTAAGGGAAAGGGGTAGTTTACCAGCCACATTTTTTGTTTTATCAAGGGTATTTTGTATGGCAAACGATAACAGCCGCAAATTCAAACAAAATCACATAATATTTTGCATATAGCCCTGAATTATAGTGTTCTCAAGACCTATTGTTTTTGATGAAGATCGGTTAAGGGAAAGGGGTAGTTTACCTGCAACGGTTTTTTATCAAGGGTAATTTTTTTCTATGGTAAACGATAACAGCCGCAAATTCAAACAGAATCAAATGATGTTTTGCATACAGCCCTGTATTGTAGAGTTCTCAATACCTATTGGTGTTGGTGAAGATCGGTTAAGGGAAAGGGGTAGTTTACCAGCAACGTTTTATGTTTTAAAAGGGTATTTTTTATGGCAAACGATAAGAGCCGCAAATTCGAACAGAATCATATAATATTTTGCATACAACCCTGAAATGTAGAGTTCTCAAGACCTGTTGGTTTTGGTGAAGATCGGTTAAGGGAAAGGGGTAATTTACCAGTAACGTTTTATGTTTTAACTAGGGTATTTCTTCTATGACGAACGATAACTGCCGTAAATTCAAAGAGAATCAACTAATGTTTTGCATACAGCCCTGAATTGTAGAGTTCTCAAGACCTATTGTTATTGGTGAAGATCGGTTAATGGAATAGGGTAGTTTACCAGCAACGTTTTATGTTTTATCAAGCGTGTTTTCTATGGCAAACGATAACAGCCGCAATTTCAAACATAATCAAATAATTGTTTGCATACAGGCCTAAATTGTAGAGTACCCAAGACCTGACGTTTTTAGTGAAGATCGGTTAAGGGGAAGGGTTAGTTTACTAGCAACGATTTTTTATCAAGGGTAATTTTTTTCTATAGTAAACGATAACAGCCGCAAATTCAAACAGAATCAAATGATGTTTTGCATACAGCCCTGTATTATAGAGTTCTCAATACCTATTGGTGCTGGTGAAGATCGGTTAAGGGAAAGGGGTAGTTTACCAGCAATATTTTATGTTTTAACAAGGGTAATTTTTTATATGACGAACGATAACTGCCGAAAATTCAATGAGAATCAAATAATTTTTTGCACCCTTTCCTCAGTTGCAGAGAGCTCAAGGTCTAATGATTTTGGTGAAGATCGGTTAAGGGAAAGGGGTAGTTTACCAGCAACATTTTATGTTGCAACAAGAGAAATGTTTCCATGACGAACGATAACTGCCGCACATTCAAACAGAATCAAATATATTTTTGCATGCTTCCCTGAATTGTAGAGGACGGAAGGTCTGTTGATTTTGGAGAAGATCGGTTAAGAGAAAGGGGTAGTTTACCTGGAACATTTTATGATTTAACAAGAGTAAAGTACTTAATTTTTATAAATAAATTATCCTGATAAGAAGCTCATAGTAATCCACTGTAGAAACGTAGATGAAATATCTATAAATGAAGAATTTAGGTGAACGGGGTGGGGGTAATTTTCTATTATTAAAAATTATAGTTGAAGGTGTAGTGGAGATTTTTTATATGTGTACTACGTTATCGGCAACAAAGAAGTAGTTTTTTGTTAAAATTTTTTCCCGGGCTCTTTAACCGTAGTCCAATGTTTTCTGCAAAACCAGACTTTTCGGCAGTGCCATCGACTGCCATTATCGGTGAAAATCGAGTGCGAAAACGTTAGGTGGTATACGTTAGTGACCACAGTACTGTGGTTAATGCTGAAGCAATAAGTAGAAAGACGTAGTTTATATGGAAATATTTCATTTCGAATATGATTTTAAATATAAATCTTAGAACATGGAAGTCATGTATGGTTCTCCATACCGATATTTACTTCCATATTCCTTAAGGAATGGAAGTATGGTGATGGCAAAAAAAATCGTGTTCGAGATTATTGCAGATTCTGATTCTACTACACTCAAAACATGAAAAAAGTCGTTTTCCGAAAAGTGTCTGTGTGTGTGTGTCTGTCTGTCTGTCTGTGTGTCTGTAGATTTTTTTTCTATGGCAAACGGTGACTGCCGCAAATTCAAACAGAATCAAATAATTTTTTGCAAACAGCCCTGATTTGTAGAGTACTCACGACCTGTTGTTTTTGGTGAAGATCGGTTGAGGGAAAGGGGTAGTTTACCTGCAACGGTTTTTTTTTTTATCAAGGGAATTTTTTTTTTTTTTTGGCAAACGATAACAGCCGCAAATTCAAACAGAATTAAATAATGTTTCGTATACAGCCCTGAATTGTAGAGTTCTCAAGATCTATTGTTTTTGGTGAAGATCGGTTAAGGGAAAGGGGTAGTTTACCTGTAATGTTTTATGTTTTAACAAGGGTATTTCCTATGGCAAACGATAACAGCCGCAAATTCAAACAGACTCAAAAGATTATTTGCATACAGCCCTAAATTCTAGAGGTCTCAAGACCTATTGTTTTTGGTGAAGATCGGTTGAGGGAAAGGGGTAGTTTACCTGGAACGTTTTTTTAACAAGGGTATTTTCTATGGCAAACGATAACAGCCGCAAATTGAAACAGAATCAAATAATTTTTTGCATACAGCCGTGATTTCTAGAGTACTCAAGACCGATTGTTTTTGGTGAAGATCGGTTGAGGGGAAGGGGTAGTTTACCTGCAACGTTTTTTTATCAAGCGTATTTTCTATGGCAAACGATAACAGCCGCAAATTCAAACAGAATCAAATAATTTTTTTGCATACGTCCCTAAATTGTAGAGGTCTCAAGGACTTTTGATTTTGGTGAAGATCGGTTAAGGGGAAGGGGTAGTTTACCTGCAATCTTTTACGTTTTAACAAGAGTAAAGTACTTGAAAATTTATTTAAACTTTTTGAAACAATGGTAATTGTTAAAAATAAAATAATTTTATTGCCTGGCAACAAAATTGGAAGTCATTAAGTTCGAAGTTACATTAAAAATTATAATTTTTTCATTTTAATGTAAATCTGTACATAGTATAAAGTAAAGTCGGTCCGTTTTCTCTCTGTGTTTGAAATCGCTAATCTCAGGAAGTACTGAACGGATTTTATTCAAGTTTTCGCCAATAAATAGAGTGTCTATCGAGGAACATTTATGTGTATAATTAATACATATATGTTGTACATTAGCTTAGCTATCACGGTTTATGTCAAGTAAGTGGTATAGTTTACATCTTATATATAAAAATGAATGTTTCTTTGTTTGTCCCGTATGCGTTCCTATACCATTCATCCGATTGCGATGAAACTTCGGTGAGTTGTTGTGCGCACGTCCGCGAAGGTTTCTTCCACATCTCCTCCTAAACCACTGTACCGATTTCAACCAAACTTGGCACAAATATTTTACGCAACGGGAGAACCAACATAGAATAGGTGTTTTTTCGATGGGGTCCTTTTGGGTGTTCTTTGGGGTCTTCCACATCGCCTCCTAAACCACTGGACCGATTTCAACCAAACTTGGCACAAATATTTTACGCAAAGGGAGAACCAACATAGGACAAGTGTTTTTTTCGATACGATCCTTTGGGGGGTCCTTTGGGGTCTTCCACGTCTCCACCTAAACCATTGGACCGATTTCAACCAAACTTGGCACAAATATTTTACGCAACGGGAGAACCAACATAGGACAGGTGTTTTTTTCGATACGATCCTCTGGGGGGTCCTTTGCGGTCTTAAAAAACTATTAGATCTGGTTACTATGGCAACCCCATAGAATAGATTCTGTTCTAAATATATTATCGCATTAAATTGAAGACCACGCGAACGAAGTTGTGGGCAACAGCTATTTATTTTTAAGAAGCCTACTTTAATTAAACTTTATTAATTAAACTAACATTTTTATTACGTACAACGTGAAACTCCGTAGCGAAGCACGGGTATTCTGCTAGTCATGTATAAGAGAAAATATATCGTGCGTGGCAGGCAAGCATATCTCAGTTATGTACTGTTTACGTTTCCATTTTATTATTATCACTACCGCAATAAAAAGGCAGGGAAGACACACACACACACAATTCGCGTTATTTCTGGCCTCATTCATGTTTATTTTCTTACATTTGCACGGTTTTTAAATGGAAAGTGCCGAACCCATACCAACATAACGCATGCAAGCCGAAAAACTGTCCAGCGTGGATAGCGATTTGCTTCCTGTGGATCGCTGGGCAGTGTAACTGCACGTGTTTGCAGAGGAACGATTCATAGACAGACTTTTCGTCTTTAGGGAATGAACCCTCTGCAAGATGCTGAGGGTCCATAAGTGACTTCGGAGCGCTCCTTCTTTTCCGTGTGTTTGTTCTGTGAAACGTACACTGTAGATTCGCAGCTTTATTCTAAGCAACGCTCAATAGGAAATGTTGAAAATTTTTGTCTACGGTGTACCCTCATACACACTAAACCTGCTCTGATGTTTTAATTACGGACATCATAATATTAAAACTTTGGAAACTTTGGCACTACTTAATGGAGATCAATCATTAACTTATACAAGCCATTAATTTTATGCATATTTTTTTGTATATATGTGTACAACGTTATCGGCAACAAAGAAGTAGTTTTTGTTAAAATTCCTTCCCGGGATATTTGGCCGTAGTCCAATGTTTTCTACAAAACCAGACGTTTCGGCAATGCCATCGTCTTCCATCATCAGTGAAAATCGAGTGCGATAACGTGAGGTGGTATATGTTAGTGACCACAGTACTGTGGTTAAGGCTGAAGCAGTAAGTAGAAAGAAGTAGTTTCTATGGTAATATTTCATTTCGAAAATGATTTTAAATATAAATCTTAGAATATGGAAGTCATGTATGGTTCTCCATACCGATATTTCGTTTCTAAGGTGGAACGCATTTTGTAACTCATGTAGGCCATCTTTCGTTGACATGCCCATTATATGACCATACTATTTTAACCGTTTTTGTCAATTATTTAAACTTTAATCTTTACAGTAAGGTTTTCTACTGTAACCTTATCATTTATTCCTTGGTTTCTTACTCGGGTTAGTCTACACTACAGCTGCTACGTTAATAATCAGCCTGTCAAGCTAGCCAGAATTTTTAGGTTTTAGTAACTCATGATTCATGATTGTGCTCCGTATATTGCTGTCTTCCCGTGTTATTACATCTCGTATGAAGCTTTGACTTTCTTTAAACTTTTCCTCTAACAGTACCGATCTATTGCGGCTGTTTGTACAGTGTAGTGTTTGTACAGTTGTCACACTTCATCATTAAAACTGATATGTCATCCTTCATTACTTCTAACGGGCCAAAAAGTTTCCTCTATACCCAGCGTTCAAATATGCCCAGTATCTTATCAGTCGTCTTTGTAAGAGTACGAGATTCAAATCCATGTACTACGGTAGATCCAGCCAGGTCGTATTATCGTTTTCTATATTATATTATATTGTAGCCCCAAATATAAATAGTGCGTTCTCTTTGACACCTAAATACAGTAGAAGAACAGAAGTTCAGTAGGATTTTGATAAAATATTTTCTATTTCTGTCTCGGTAAGAAAGAAGATTTCGTTATCTTCATGCAAATCATCTACTTCATGGATTCCTCTGTAGTTTCTTTGTACAGATGCTAAAGATTCAGTAATAAGGTATACAATTTTTATAGGTCTTCGTGATTCTTTCTGAAATATGACTATGTTGCGATATCGGTCTTCTCACTAAGTGTAAAGTAAGTAACTAGGTCCTACCACTATAGTGACTCTGAAGATGAGACGAAACGTTGTATTGGTCTAGCAAACAAAAGTTTAATTTGTTTAGTAAGTAACTTTAGGCAGGAGTGCTACTGAGACTAATGCGATGGAGTATCACTGCAATTATTTTGTATTTAGATGAAAGAAAATGCAAATTACCCGCTGTGTGAGATTAACGGTCTGGCCATCAAATTGCCTGACAACACTGTGTAAGGTATTTTGATTACATATTTGGATACTCGGATTCTAACACAGTTGGCCTATAAGCTTTTAGTACTTCTTCCAAGAACTTTGACCACAAAGTAGTGAAAACAGCTACTTTGAGTCCTACTCACATGTAAGGAAGATTTGAATAACTGCCATGACTAAAATGAATGAAAGGAATGAGTTTATAAATTTACCCTATTCATTTGTTTTTACAATTAATCACTTATTGTTATTGTTAAAAATTACTTAGCATCAGCAGTTTATAAATTACAAACTGTATCCTCCATTGTGAGTATTCTATGTCAGTGTCTCCCTTTACATGTTGTTATACCTTTGTAATTTAGTTTTGAAATAAAAAATGTTTTAATGACTCGGCGTGTGATGTTTCATAAGTGTGTTTAGTGTGTACAGTCAGTAATAACAATAAATAATGTAAAGTTAAGTACAACATTTTCTGCTTTACATTGTTTTTGCATTAAACGGTTTATTTTTCATTCGTTCCTTTCTTACAATAATAATCACAGAACATATTTCTCGTTTTTTGTTGCTCTGCCACGTTTAATTGATACATTTATTGTGATTTTTTGTAACAGAATTATTGTTAAACTGCGGTTATACTTTCTGTAATTAGTTCATCTCCTTCATAGTAAAAATGTCTTCATTGTGATCGCCTTTTAAATAAATTTACTCTTGAATGAATGAATATGTTCTTGAAAGCTACAAGACCCATGAAAAGACTTTCGAACTATGGTAGTGGTACTGTGACGATTTAAATAAAAGAAATAATCAAGAAAATAAAAATTTTTAAAAATTAAGGTTGCGAGCTCTTAAGCCATTTAAATCTCACTGTATTAATATAAAATACCTGTATGTACTCAGTATGAGAGGAAGCAGTAATTAGTTAGTTAGAAGATACTCTAATAAAAAGATAAATTGTAAAGAGTTATTAATATCGTATTTAACCCTTTGCTTGTGAGCAGGCGCTGTCCTGTTGATTCCAGACTCGACATGTTTTCCGAGTCTTGTGTAAGTTAGAATAAGATAAAAAAAACTAATGTTAATAATTAAAAAAATCTGAAGACATAAATAGTCGCTAAAACAACTGATTTAAATTATGTATATTTGTTTAGGGATAGTTTGTATAAATAAAAATGTTAACTTAAATATAGTTAGGAACTATATTCTCGCGCGGAAATTGCCCCACTAACTTTTGCCCAGTACCAGGCGAAGGGAGCAGAATTTCTCTCTCTTGCAATGGTGACTTCGTACAGTATAGACGTAGGAGCTGTGCTCTTAAAATATGTTAACTATATTTTGTTTCACCTTAAGATGGTGTACCAGATGTAGCTGTTTGAAGCATCTGGATGTGTTAACTAATATAGTCATGTAAATAGACAAGAAATTTAAAGTAAAAAAATCGAAACGTAAAAAAAGGAGTGTAACACAAGATGACTTCGTGCTTCAACAAATAACAACAATTCCAAAGTCATACCTGGAGATGTGAACTATCAGAACCCACAAACTCTACTGCACGTGACAGAATATGCAGATCAGGACATCCGAGAATCTACAAGATCATCATAGATATCTACACAACATATTGTTCAACCTGCGAACTTTGGAGCGCTTTACTGAGGAAGACCTGACCGTGATGACGACGTAGCTGTTCCTGTTTCCCAAGACGGATACCCCAGGACGAGTCTTCAGCATACCAATTAAAAGGTGACTCGATAGCCTGTCTATCGAGGGTTACTAATATTTGTTACACAACACATCTTGAAAGAGACTTTTCAGAAACAACTAACTTTGTAAAGACTTATAAATTAAATCTAAGAATTTCATGTAACTATTCTAACTTCATACGTTGTAACAATTTATATGCTAATGTAGAGTAATATAATTCAAGCAATAATACCATTCTTCCAATGGTTGAATAAAAGAAAGTCTTGCAAGCTAATATCATGAGATGAGTATAATTGAAAGTCTTAACTACAGAAATACAGAAAGTTGACCCGGATCCGAGGTATAGCTATATAGAACCAAGTTTGATCCCAAAGTTTAAAGAAACCTTTCAAATAATTTAATAATTGAATTAATAATGTCATGGGATCTGTCAGTAAATGTTTTTAAATGTTAAATAAAGAGAAGTCTTCTTGTTACACACATATGAGGAGTGCTTAAATCAATTGTATACCTTGCCATTGTTTCCTTACACAGTTAGTAAGTAATTTGTTATATTAATTATTTGTGATCAATTCTGTTACAACGTAGGCAGCCCATCTAATTAACGGAGTTTAATTACGAGGGGTTCCCTGGATTTGTAACTCGGCGAAAAGACGTTACAAAAGTGCGCCACTCTGCTAATTTTTATAAAAGTTGTTTTAAGCATCGTGACGCAAACAAAATTGCGTCACTCAAAAAAAGGGAAACAAAGGAAAGAGTTTTAATTGTGTATAGAGTGTCACAAACAAAATTGCATTCACTATGCGTGGATAAATTGTATGATCAATAACTAAATATATAATATTGATATATGCACTCAGAAAGTTACTTTACTAAATGTAATGTTCAAAATATATTTAATAGTGTATTAAGTTACGTAGATGGTAGTATGTATAAGTAAAATATCCTTAGCGTCATACAATGCATGTAGCTTTTGCATTCTATAGGCCAGTAGGAACCTGCATAATTCGATATAATTACTTGCATACATGAATTGTGACCAAACATAACAATTTTGGTCAACCGAACAATCTGTAACAGGTTTGTTTACGACAATCTATGACCTGTTGTTTCCTGAATCATTCTGCACAGTGTATGTCCAACTATCTAGCTTACATACACTAGTATGTGTTATAAAAAAAATTTGATTAAAAATAACTTTGTTAATAATAATAAAGTAATTAAGTAGAAGTTCGTGATTTAAAACTTGTGAACAAAATAAGTAATTATTTAATTGAGAAAAGTTTATGAATGAACGGAGCCAAAGTGTTGCCAAGCGTAGTAATAATAAATGTGTTGCATAAGATTGTGCGCCCCTTCTCTCGTGTTTATACCGGTTTAGAGTACGTATACAGTAGTTGTGTTATTCAGTCGCATTGTGGAGAACAATAAGAGTAAAACCCCCTTTCTCACTGACACGCTCAACCCTCCTTTGTTAACTAAATATGTAGGCCACCCTCTGACCTACATTCCAGTAAACAGCTGATCGGCTATTTAACCTTGAAAAATATGTGTGTGTGATTTCTGTCTCTCCCTTAGAAGAGAAATTGTTCTTTTCTAATTTGTGTAAATTGATTACTTATGAATTTATTATATGTATATGTAATATATGTGTAATATACTAGTATTAATTTTAAGTACGTGCTAATGTGTTAGAACAAAATGGCCCAATTTAACCCGGATTTGTTATTAAAAGACGAGCTGTCTTACGAAGCCCTTTTGCGTGGACTACCCCATGCTGATGTAACAGTCGCGGAATTACGAAGTTCAATTCGCGAATGTGGATTTGATGCGCCCGTGCAATTAAACAATCTAAGCCAACTCGATTATGAAAGCGAGAAAGAAATTTGTAATGCCAAGTATAGTGAACTATACTTATTGTCTCAAACACTCCAAGACGAGAAATCTCCGGCAAAAATTTTGCGGACTACCCAGAGAATAGAGCATTTAACCAGGCGAATAAGAAATTTGTCGATCTGGCCGAATCTCACAGAAATACCCGTTGATGTACAGAAGCTAGCAGACGAAGCTCTACGCCGCTTACCTTCAATTATCAACGATTTAAGACGAAAATCCGACTCATTCAGGATGGACGAAATAGAGAAATCATTAATGAAATTACACATATCCCCAGTACAATCCCCCACCACTGGTTTACCTCCGCCTAACTCGGATCGGAACTCACCTATCGTATCGCAAGTGCAAGCGAACCCAGAACAAAAAACTGATACAGATGTAAATGTCCCTCCTCCCGAGCATTTTCAGTTTCGTCCCGGAAATAATGAATTGACCAACACCCCCAATGAATCTAATCGCCCTCATCGAGGAATTACCCCTATGAACTATAACGCAGATCTATACGGAAAAATGACTCACCCTGTGGAGAAGATTTTAACCGAAATCCCCTATACAGATGGTTTAAATGTTTCCAAGTTACTAACGTTTATTAGTTATCTTCTTCAGATAAAGGATCTACAGCAGCTGAATGACTGGCAAATTTTACAAGTTCTGTTACCAAAGTGTAAACCCCCGTTAAAAAATCGTGTGCTAGAAGCCCTAACCTCTACTTTCCCAGTAGAAGAGCTACATAGCTCTTTAATAAAATACTTTATTCCCACCGGCATCTATGAGGAAATAAAAAGGAAGACAGTACTCCGAGTACAAGGACATCAGGAGAGATTAGCTCACTACATCTCCGATATTAGGGAGTCCTCTCGACTACTACGTGTAAGCTGGAATGAAACTGGTGGACACCATTTTAGTAGGCGTGTCACCTGAAGAAAGATCTCGACTATCATTGATGAATAGACCCAATACAATTGCTGATCTAGAACAGTGCAGTATCCATTCTTCAAATGTATGGTACTCAGATCAAAATAGAGAAGCAATGAAAACCTCTGGAACTAATAGACAACAATTGCGAGCACTACTGCCTGATGTAACAACCTCGTATGAAAGACAAGTTTCTAGTAGACCTCACCATGTGCGCAAAGCGGGTAAGTTAACTGTAAACCCAGATAAAGCGGAAACCAAGTACCCACCTCGCAGAAAACCCACCTGTTATAATTGTGGCAAATATGGGCACATAAGAAGAGAGTGCAAAAGTAAGCCATTGGAACGGAATAACCCCAATTCAAAAAACATGTAAGGCAGGGAGACCCGAAAACCTGTGTCTTCCGCAGTTACTCAAAATTGGGTAAACTAAAAGAAACCAGTAATAATAATAAGAATGAATTATTCTGTAACCAAGTGAAAAACAAAAAAGGTGCGAAAGAAATCGACCCCTATGTGCGAGAATTTCGTGAAAAGTGTAATGCGATTAATAGATGTAAATGGAAAAAAAATCTACTACCATTAATACAAGTCGACTTAGGCGTTACATTCCCCATCGCCTTAATTGATTCGGGATCTAGTAGAAGCTTAATCAGCCAAGAATTAGCGGACATGTTAGCTAAACATCATCTAGTAAAACGGAACCAACCTGTGAATATAAAGTGTGCTACCGCTGATAAACGTAAAATAAATATAAACCTGAGCATTACCGTTAAGGTTAAAATAAAAAACCTAAGTTGGATGTTTACAATGTTAGTAGGTAAAGAATTAGGATCTGATTTAATATTAGGTGCAGATTTTATTAGTAAGACAGGAATGATTCTTGACATCTACGAGCGAGAATTTTATTTCAGATTTGACCGTGCAAGAAAACATAAATTTGATAGTAATGAAGATAAACGTTGTTCATCTACTGCACATGTAATACACCAAGATTCAGATTTATCTCACCTAGAACGAAGAGATAGAGTCAAAATAGTAAAACTAATAAAAGAATTTTCCTCGGTTCTTACACCAAAACTAGGACTTACGGACCTAATAGAGTATAAAATTAATCTGAGTGATCAGAAAGTAATACGAATACCTCCGTACAAGTTGTCGCCTCCCAAGATGGAAGTCATGCGGAACCATATCAATAAGTTATTGGACCAAGGAGTCATAGAACCCTCTACGTCCCCATATTCTTCACCCTCCTTTTTAGTACCGAAAGGACCAGATAAACACCAACTAGTTGTAGACTACAGGCAATTAAATAAAAGAATAGAATTTGAATCAATCCCTCTTCCAGACATCCATAGTGCGTTTCATTATTTTACTAAAGCTATGGTTTTTACGGTAATGGATCTAAATCAAGCTTTTCACCAAATACCTCTTTCAGAAGAATCCAAACGTCTAACCGCGTTTGCAGTTCCTTTTAACTTGTACCAATTTACTAGGGTACCCTTTGGAATATCTCAAGGAAGTTCCGTATGTAGTAGACTATTGGAGAAGATATTTCATGACATTAAATTTAAATATGTGTACCACTATTTGGACGACATTGTAATATACAGTGAATCAATGGAACAACATCTCAGACATTTGCGTGAAGTGTTATCTCGTTTACTAAGAGCAGGATTAACGGTGAACCCAAATAAGGTAAGTTTTGCTGTCCCTCAGTTTTCTTTCTTAGGACACATCGTGAAAGCGAATGGAAAGGTAAGCATTGACCCCGAACGTACCCGTGCTATTAGAGAATTTGCACCCCCACGAGATGCAAAAGGTATAGCCCGATTTTTAGGTATGGTGAATTATTTCCACAAATATATTCCCCATCTTGCCGAAATAGCAGCACCCCTAAACTCCTTACGAAAGAAGGGAACGAAGTTCGAATGGAGCTCAATACATCAAAACGCGTTTGAGCAACTTAAAGAAAGCATTATATCTCCCCCAGTTTTGCAATTAGCTGATTTCACAAAACCATTCGTCGTGCAAACCGACAGTTCCAGTGTAGCGTTAGGTGCAGTGATATACCAAGAGATAGATAACTGTAGACTACCAATTAGTTATGCATCACGAATACTGAGCGATCAAGAAAGAAAGTATTCTGCATATGAATTGGAATGTTTAGCAATTGTTTTTGGATTCGAAAAGTTTAAAACCTTCCTAGAACATAAAGAATTTCTTTTGGAAACCGACAATCAGGCGTTATCATGGTTATTGAATCACCCTAAACAATTAGGACGAATTGGCAGATGGATATTGAAATTAAACTGCTACAAATTCAGAGTGCAGCATATTAAAGGTACTCAAAATGTAGTCGCCGATACCCTGTCCCGTATGTTCCAGTCACCCACTAAAACTTCCGAAAACATAGTGAAGCCGGAAATAGCAAGTGCGAACGCTGTAATTACTGAATTCCCCCTTGCCTTTACAAACATTGCTCTGTATCAACAACAAGACCCCTTACTGAAGCTTATTATAGAACAACTTACCCAAGGTATTAAATCCGAGAAGTACGTATTGAGTAAGAATGTACTGTGTCTCAAAATAAGAGACGGAAAGGAATTAAGAATAATAGCCCCGGATGTAATTAAGCCCATGCTAATGGAATACTTCCATTCATCTACCATAGGAGCCCATATGGGAATCAATAAGACGATACATCGTATTCGAAAGGAATATCATTGGAACAATATGAACTGCGAAATAGCTACCTTCGTAAAGAAATGTTCATTATGCGCCCTTAGCAAACCCGCCAGAAATACTCAAGTAAGCCAATTGATATCAGAAATCCCAAAGACCCCTTTTTCGAAACTTTATCTAGATTTCTCAGGTCCGTATCCACGATCCAAATCAGGAAATACCAAGTTACTGATATGTGTAGATTCGTTCACCAAATTTGTTTGGATGTATCCCATGCGACTAGCATTAGCGTCGACAACAGTTAAAATACTACAGGAAAGATTATTTAAAGATTACGGTACTCCAGTACGTATAGTATCTGATAACGGTCCGCAGTTTAAAGCAAAAGAATTTAAGAATATGTGTTTCAAGTTAGGGATAGACCATATAACCACTACAGAGTATCGACCGCAAGGCAATATTGCTGAAAGGTATCTACGAAACCTCAAATCTGCGCTAATCGCCTATCATGCGAACGATCACACGTCGTGGGACCAAAATCTATCCTGGATTCAATACGCTTTTAATTCAGCTTACCACGAAGGTCACAAGTCGACCCCGTTCGAGTTACTATACAAGTATCGACCAAACCACCCTTTGTCCACAAGATGGAATATACACGATCTGCTGCCTCCGCAAATAACGGATAAGCAGATAAAGCGAATATGGAACAAAGCCCGCTCTAACTTAAGAGCAAGCTTGGAAAAATCCAGAAGATACCACGAGAAAGGTAGTCATAGCAACTCAGTCAGGTACCAAGTAGGTGACTTAGTAATGTACAAGACTCACCCCATTAGTAGTGCGATTGATAAGACCACCTCGAAACTATCATTCAGATGGTGTGGCCCTTACCAAATCCAAAAGTACCTAACTCCGGTTACAGTAGCCCTGTGCGAACCTGCAACTCAGAAATATGTGCGGAGAACGCATATTTCGCAACTAAAGTTGTATAAGAAGAAGTGACGGTACAGTATAACCCAAAAAAAGAAAAGGGAATACTAGGCAGTAAAGAAAATTATATTTCTGAAACCACGTGAAAAATGTAAAACGTAGAGTTTGGAAACGAGGCCTGATCAACCTGAGTTCCAGTTCTGCGAAGCATGCATTAATGAATAATCATTAACTAGATGGGTACTAACACTCATTAACTACATGAGTTATATAGGACTCACAGAAGAAAAGATAGAATTCTAAATAGTAAAGATTTAGAAAGTTACTCTGTAGAAGAGAGAGTAAGACAATCAGAAAAACCGGTAGTAAAATTAAGTGATAGAGATAAGAAAGAGTTTTGTGTTTTAATTGTGTAAATATTTAGTGTAAATAGTATGTAAAAAAAAAAAAAAAGGTAGTTCATAAGAATATAAAGTGTACTGTGTTGTAACTATAGGTAATAACTATGTGGACAACGTTGTAAAGTGTACAACAACTA
This sequence comes from Magicicada septendecula, assembly GCA_034769895.1. Lineage (NCBI taxonomy): Eukaryota > Metazoa > Arthropoda > Insecta > Hemiptera > Cicadidae > Magicicada > Magicicada septendecula. The sequence continues at coordinate 222,214,099 of CM068368.1, forward strand.
TGTGAAAGAAATTACACACACTAACCCCATTCAATATCCCAGTGCCCAATAGTGAGTTAGACTCAAAGAAGCTTAACCGTAGCGTGCAATTTAAGCGGTGGAGTATGTGACGATTTAAATAAAAGAAATAATCAAGAAAATAAAAATTTTTAAAAATTAAGGTTGCGAGCTCTTAAGCCATTTAAATCTCACTGTATTAATATAAAATACCTGTATGTACTCAGTATGAGAGGAAGCAGTAATTAGTTAGTTAGAAGATACTCTAATAAAAAGATAAATTGTAAAGAGTTATTAATATCGTATTTAACCCTTTGCTTGTGAGCAGGCGCTGTCCTGTTGATTCCAGACTCGACATGTTTTCCGAGTCTTGTGTAAGTTAGAATAAGATAAAAAAAACTAATGTTAATAATTAAAAAAATCTGAAGACATAAATAGTCGCTAAAACAACTGATTTAAATTATGTATATTTGTTTAGGGATAGTTTGTATAAATAAAAATGTTAACTTAAATATAGTTAGGAACTATATTCTCGCGCGGAAATTGCCCCACTAACTTTTGCCCAGTACCAGGCGAAGGGAGCAGAATTTCTCTCTCTTGCAATGGTGACTTCGTACAGTATAGACGTAGGAGCTGTGCTCTTAAAATATGTTAACTATATTTTGTTTCACCTTAAGATGGTGTACCAGATGTAGCTGTTTGAAGCATCTGGATGTGTTAACTAATATAGTCATGTAAATAGACAAGAAATTTAAAGTAAAAAAATCGAAACGTAAAAAAAGGAGTGTAACACAAGATGACTTCGTGCTTCAACAAATAACAACAATTCCAAAGTCATACCTGGAGATGTGAACTATCAGAACCCACAAACTCTACTGCACGTGACAGAATATGCAGATCAGGACATCCGAGAATCTACAAGATCATCATAGATATCTACACAACATATTGTTCAACCTGCGAACTTTGGAGCGCTTTACTGAGGAAGACCTGACCGTGATGACGACGTAGCTGTTCCTGTTTCCCAAGACGGATACTCCAGGACGAGTCTTCAGCATACCAATTAAAAGGTGACTCGATAGCCTGTCTATCGAGGGTTACTAATATTTGTTACACAACACATCTTGAAAGAGACTTTTCAGAAACAACTAACTTTGTAAAGACTTATAAATTAAATCTAAGAATTTCATGTAACTATTCTAACTTCATACGTTGTAACAATTTATATGCTAATGTAGAGTAATATAATTCAAGCAATAATACCATTCTTCCAATGGTTGAATAAAAGAAAGTCTTGCAAGCTAATATCATGAGATGAGTATAATTGAAAGTCTTAACTACAGAAATACAGAAAGTTGACCCGGATCCGAGGTATAGCTATATAGAACCAAGTTTGATCCCAAAGTTTAAAGAAACCTTTCAAATAATTTAATAATTGAATTAATAATGTCATGGGATCTGTCAGTAAATGTTTTTAAATGTTAAATAAAGAGAAGTCTTCTTGTTACACACATATGAGGAGTGCTTAAATCAATTGTTTACCTTGCCATTGTTTCCTTACACGTTAGTAAGTAATTTGTTATATTAATTATTTGTGATCAATTCTGTTACAACGTAGGCAGCCCATCTAATTAACGGAGTTTAATTACGAGGGGTTCCCTGGATTTGTAACGCGGCGAAAAGACGTTACAGTACCAGCGTATGTGCTGTTCGTGCCAGCTTTCCGAAGGAGAACCTTCGGCTTTTTTGGCAAAGACATATCCGCAGTTTGGATTAAGTGACATATCCTGTAGGTCTGAAGGATATCGGATATAGGACTGAAGTGGTTTGTAGTTCTCGTATTTATTGTTGTTACAAATTATAAGATAAAGAAAACTTTAAGAATACTCGCACGCTACTACTACACTACTACTACTATTACTGAAATTAGTAAGTCACTACTAAAACTATTTTATTATTATTATTTAAAATACTTTTATTATTACCTTCAATGCCTCGGCAAAGAACGTCATCTGGGAGAAAAAAAGCGGTCTACTGGTGGACTGAGGAGATCTCTATTCTGAGGAGGACGTATCTTCTCTTAGGCGGACTGTTACCAGGAGGGGGAAAAAGAATGACGACATAGCAGAACAAGAAACAACAGAATACAGAGGAGCAATACAAGAGCTTAAAAAGACATTAGCAGCAAACGACGAAAGTGGGAGGAACTAAAGGCTGAGGTGAACAGTGACCCCTGGGAGCTGGGTTACAAGGTCGTCATGCGCAAGCTTGGTACACAGTCGATCATGGATGCGCTACGTGTGGATGCATGGGCTGCGTCCTGTTGCAGCGGATGAAGTGCCTCTTTATAGTGAGGAAGAACTGAAAGCGGCCGCTGGCTTGATAAATAGTGGCAAATCCCCAGGACCGGACGGTGTTCCGTAAGAAGTTCTGAAGACGATTGCTCGTTCCTGTCCATGGAAACTCCTTAATATGTACAACAGCTCCCTGAGGGAGGGACAGTTACCCAATCGGTGGAAAGTGCAGAGGCTGGTGCTTGTCAGGAAAGGTAAGGGTTGACCCTGGCACGCCGTTAGCGTCGAGGCATTTGTGCATGCTGGGTACAGCTTGAAAGTGTCTGGAAAGCTTACTAAACCCACGTCTGTTAGCAGCCACTCAAGGCGCGCAAGACCTGTCCAACAGGCAATACGGCTTCCGGAAAGGCCGATCAACTCTTGGAGCAGTGGAAGAGGTAGAAAATTCCTTGCAGCCCAACAGGGAAATATAGGAACTGGTTACAATGTTACAGCCTGTGCATAACTGATTTTCTTCCAGTTCGCTGGGCATTCGAGTTTTTTCGCATCGAAGTAGCTGAGTTTTTTTAGGGTACGTACTTCCTGAATAGCCACCTCTTGCTTATAAACGGGGCAATTGCGGGTTCTAGATGAATGTTGACCACCGCAATTGACACATTTCATTGGTTCAGCACAGGGATCGTCACCATGATCCGACTTCCCACAGAAGCAAATCTCGACCCGAGCACATCTTGATGCAGTGTACCCGAAACGAAAGCACTGAAAATATTTCATCGGCTGAGGGTTGAATTCTCTCACACCTGTGAATGCCTGTTCTCATCTTTTCCGGTAAAGTTGTCCTGTTGAAGGTTAGGACGTGGGACGCAGATGGGAGCGTCTGTCCATTCCTTCCCGCCGTTAGTCATTAACATGCGATGACGCCTTGTGGGGCGAGCTCAGTCGTAATTTCTTCCTCTGTGCAGTTCAGCGAATTCCTGCACACTACCACCCCCTTGTAGTGTTCAGAGTGGTATGAGGAATGATTTCTACCTCTATGTCCCCTATCTTCTGCAGTTTCAGTAACCTCGAGCCTTGTTCGACAAGTAGGGTTTCGATAAGTAGTCCACCTGCGGGTTTTCTGATGTTCTGTACGGCTGATCCAGCGCAACCGATGACAGCTTTTTCAATAACGAATGGTCTTACTTTTGTGAAGTCACCTTCATTCCGTTTCACAACCAAATACTTCAGCACCACTGGCACAGTGTCAGACGATGTTACGAATCATGCAGTATGATCCGAGGAGAAATGTCTCATTCTCTTCACTCTCAGAGGAGGGCTTTTTTCTGGACGAGGGTTTTTAAGGGACCCGAGAACCCAAGAGTTATGTTGAGAACTTAAAATTGTGTTCCTAACCGGGGAAATGACAGACCACTGCGGCAGAACCCTCGAGTACCACGGCTAGGACTAAATACAACAGGGTGGTCTTGCTGCCCTGAGGCCATCGTTTGCGACTCACTAACGTAAAGCCATCCACCCACTGGCACGATCGGTTCCACCGTGGGTTACGGTGTGCTTTCATGCGGTACACACAGCCTCGTCAAACTCCCTGTTACCCAGCTAAAGAGTAACAGCTATTGCCCGCCCCCCACGGGGCCAAGTGTAGAACGGGTGTAGGGTTGGATTTCTGGGGGCAACTACGCTGTGTTATGTATATTTGATGTTTATAATTGAAATAAATAAATAGTTTATTAGATCTAAGCAATCTAAGTATATTGTACAACCTTATTTATTAGTATTATAAAGGTCACTCGTTCTCTTGCGTCAACTGCCTCCATCAGAGAAATTCCCGTGATTTTACTTTTGCGGACTATCACTATGACTAAATAATTATAAAATTTATATATTTTGTTACTTACCTATCTGTCTGCTGGATTACAAGTGACGTCTATACTTTTTCCTGTAATTTTTCCCAAAGCGGATGACTCACCTGACTGGTAAAGTTTCTATTTCGTTTTTACGCTTGATTCATCACTGGTAAATAAAAAAAAATCAATATTATATTTTCTTCACAACATGCATAAAAATCTCTTCAAATTATAATTTCTAAAATACCTTTGTCGTTATTAAAGGCTATAAACATACTTACAGAAACCAACAAATTATTAACTATTTTATGAAAAGCTTATGTAGACAATAATGTGAAAACATTTTATTTTTTTAATTCTTAAAGTACTCTGCCACTAAAGAAAACCCTAAATTAAATATCAATGTGTATTTATACACCTGACATGTAAATAAATATGCTGTGTATCTTTGGTATTACAATAAAAGTAATGTAAGATATTGCCTTTTTTTTTGTCTTCAACGTGCTGGTCGGGAATACCTGCCAATAATCAGTTGATATAATTTTTATCACACCTAACGTGTTTTACTCGACGTGATTTCTGTTAAGTTCCTCAATTCCCCTAAAAGAAGTACTATTACGAGTAGCAAGCAACAAAACCTGAAGAGAAATCTTGAAACCAAATTTCATGTACATAGGTTTAGTAGACTGGGAACTATCGTGATGACTGAATTAACGAACGAGTGAGTGATACTTGGATTACACACGCGCTCTCTCGCTCATACACACATAACATGTATACACACACACACATATATATATGTTATATACACACACACATAACATACGTTATACATATATTAGGCCTATATATAATATATGCATTATGTATTATTAATATATCCTTTATGTATAGAATCTTTTTACGACATTACAGAACAACGACGTGTTTCTCGAACGATCCAGTGGAATACGGCTAAATGTTGTGGCGTACGTGATTTTAACATGAGCTCGCGAGACTTTTCTGGAAGCCGCCAGCCGCGCGGACTGTGTCAAGGCCGCAATTAATTACGTTGTACTGTAGAGCTAACGCGCAATATGGAATAATCTAGTATTTCGGGGGGGGGGGAGGTATAAATACCAGTACACAACGACGTTCAGTTTCAGTTATAGTTGCGATATAATATTACAGTGCGGTTCGAGTTAATTGTCGGGCGATTACAAGTGATTACTCTGTGCTTTCAAGTGGTTATTGTGGCGAAGAGTTTTATAATCGGGCGGTACAATTGTAATACAATTGTGTTTTATATTAGTTGACATTTTACTGCGTGTGAACAATTTTTAGTTGATTTGTTTTAAGAGACCGTGTTGTTAATTACGAAATGTTTAACTGTGATAATTAAAGCTGGTGATTAGTGACTTAATTGATGTCTTGTATTTTGTTTTCCATCAGTAGACCGTCGTAACAATATAATGGTATCCTTTAAGGGATAGAATATAGAACATAATAGAATAATATGTTATGTATAGAATATAGGACCAAGCTTTCGCTGGGTATAAACATTTGATGTGTAAAAAACTAATTAAAACTCCAAAATTATTGTAATTATTTATACGACTCACTAATAAGTTGAAATTAGTCAGAAATTGTTTTAAATAGTATAGAATTAGTTTAGTTACAAATTGTGTTTTGATAGAATGTCATAGAACAAATGGAACATATTTGTGAATAGCTAATCAAGTTTACCTACAGTTTATGAACAAATTTTGTATTATACAACAAATTAATAAATCACTCAATACGTGAAAATTAAAAGTAAAAGGACTATAACTATGTAAAATTCAATAAGATTAAGTATATTTAGTGAATCCAGGACCACAATAAGAGCCAAATGTGCGAAATTATAAAAGTGATTGTTGGTAAGAAAAAACGTAAGCTTTCTGTTTCCAGGACGCTGAATAATTAGACGCTCTGGTGTAGAAGGCGTCACTCTTAATTTGACCATCACCAAGTTTAGACGTATTTTCAAGAAGTGTAATAATTAAAGTGTTCGGTAACGTAACCGTTAATAGGAAGTGCGAGAGTAAAATCAACATTCACTAATTAACTCAAGAAAAAAATATAATAACTAGAAAGAGAAATAAAGAACAAAAATTAAATTAATAGTGAATGAAAATGGTACTCACCGATCAGGTAACATTATGTGTTAATAATCCCAATAATAGTCTACTGAAGAGAAATAGCCTATTAACGTTCACAGTTTAAATGAAAGTGAAATTAAGCACACACACTCACAGGTTAAACCACGTCCTGTGTACTATAGACATAAACGATTTTAACGAATCAGAAACACACTAATACAGACTTTTAACTTATAAAATATTATTTTTTTGTAAAAAATTAACTAAATGCAAGTGCAGCTTTATGTGTTTATTATTTGAGTAGATAAACTAACTAGCGCCACAGGCGAGAGAGTAAAGAGTTATATTTCTCTTTGTAAAAATACAGCCATTGCTACGCTATGGCAAAGAAATTTTAAAACTGTAATAAATTATAGAGCAAGAATTTTTTGTTTTTATAAATTGTATTAAAAAAATATATATTCATTAATAAATAACTTGGTTTTAAACACTAAATATTTTTTATTTTATGTACTGCAGCCCTGAGATTTAAGAGTCATTAATTCATGCTTTGAAACAAAAAACAATAAATTTAAGATTAACGGACCCAAAAATCTGAAAAGATCAGTATAATATGTTATTATGTACATACAATGTTATAATTTGAGAGCATGAGAACAATCATATAAATATTAAAAGTACTCTCAAATTCCCTCAGAAAACACCATGAATTTAAAATCTAAAAATTTAGCTCCCTCAAGACGTTGTTAAAAATAATTTAAAAAAATATCTCCTCAAAAATGAATAAAATATGAAAATAACTACAAACATTTAGGCCTACCTAAAACAACTCTGAATATTTAAAGGAAAATATGGCATCCGTAAGGAATAAATATTTTATTTTTTTTTCAGAGCTTTAGTGAAAAAAAAATATTTTATTCATATTCTCTTTAGTGACTTATTTTTATGTAAAATCGTTGAAATACATGCGTATGTGCATGTTACATATGAAGTAAAAAATATTAGCATCAGCGCATTTTGCATATAAAAATAATAAGATGTTTACGAAAACTATATAAAATAAAAAAATAACACTTGTTCCCTAAACAAAACTCTCAGGGTTTCTTTGTGAATATACAAACAGCTTATGAAGACAATATTACTCTGTTTGTGATTATTCTTAGAAATTAAAGCACACACACACACACACGCGAGCGCGCGCGCGCGCACACACACACAGAACTACACGCTGTCTACCCGAAGGTGTGTTTTCTATGAGTGGAAAACACATTTCTTTCACTGCAAGCGTTTCTACAAAGTAAATAACAAACTTACAAAGGATTTCCCCGAGTGAAACCAGAGCTGAGCATCGTTGTCGCGTTTTCAATTATAGCACAGAACAAGCATTTTAAATCTAAAATTAGAATTGTTAAATATGAAAATGCATAGTATTCCACAGTAAAGTACATAGTAAGAGATATTATGTAGCTAAAAGTAATAAGAAAAATTACAAGAGCATACGCTTTATAGAAATGTGCTCAACTACAGTAATCATAACTGGATGATCAAATACATAACAAAGACGAATAACATTAACGTTTGTTTTCTTAAGCTTGTTTAATTAGCGTATGCTAATGACAAATAAAGTATGTGGAAGTTGTAGAAGTGAAATGCAAAAATTGCACACATATAATGGTAATAGATTTGTTTAGGAGTTTCAGACTTTATTATCCTATAGTAATAATAATAAAGTATCGCACTGCAAAGCTGCCAGCGACTCACACTTACTATTTCGCATTAGAAATACGGTGGGGAAACAAATTATAATTTCCAGAACATCAAAAAGCTACATAATTAAAATATTGTCTTAGAAAATATTCCACAAGTCCAAAGTATTAAGTTACTTGAATTACAGTACTTGTCTCTGATAATCGATGTACCTGACGATGTTGTTCGACGCCCAGTCTATGTCTCCGTCTGTCCAAACAGTCATCTTCTCTAAGATTCCTCGAACTCAAAGGCATTTCAAATAACGTTCGCCTTCGTTTAGGTATTTCATTATCTTCCGGTCCTCACGTACCACTGCCTTTCCCCACAGTGATCATAAATATGAATTCAGAAAGTAATAATAATTATAACGAATGAAATCGTTATCCTTTGTTACCATTATGAGCCATTATGAGTACTACTACTACTACTACTACTACTACTACTACTACTACTACTACTACTACTACTACTACTAGTAATAATAATAATAATAATAATAATAATAATAATAAAACACTAGTTAACTGCACTAATTAATTTTATGTACATAATAACACGATTTGAAGGGTGTTACATTTCATTAAAATAGTGGTATTGCCTCTTTTTGCGTCTTAAAAACTTGTTAGCGTTTAATACAAAACTGAAATTTAAAAATTCCGTAAGGACCGTCTTCTTAAAGAGACAAATACCGGGACTTGGACACGTATTAATTACTTAATGGTAATAATAAAAAGAAACTCCTATTTAGTAATATGTCCGTCTATGCTTTCTCTGTACAGACGCTGAATTTACAGTCTTTCTCGACCTGCTAGAGGACCCGGGGTCTATGAGACCGGCGCTGCTGGTATCTTTTACCAGGACTTGCGGTCAGAAAGAGATCGCCGCACTAGTGTGCTGGTAAAAAACCCACCTCCTCTAGGTCCCTACTGGACAAAGTCGTATCAAAGTGAAAAGTTTTACATGCCAGAGCAACGAAGTGTGTTAGTCTCCGAAGGGAGAAAGTCCTATCGCCGATGGTTGGTGACAACGCTAGCGGACAGAGAGCGAGGAGTTTTCCTGTCCTTATCTGGAAAGCTGATATTGGTTTAACTCTAAAGTGGTTCTTTCTCAGAATATAAATTTTTACTAAAAATTGTAGGTACTTAAATCAAATAATTCAATGGTTAAATATTATGTATTTTATTTTTTTAATACTCAACAAATGTGACATAAATGGTCTTGCATTCACTACACACTTCGAAAGAAGATACTTTATATAAACGGTAAATTAAATTCTTGATATGAGGTCTTATACTACTTTCTTAACATCAATTGTTAGCGTATTTGGCGATGGAAGGCGATAGATATTATTTTAAAGTTCAATTGACCACGAAATATTACTTTTTTATTTCCATTCAAATAACTTGAACCTTGTCCCTTGTGTGTGCGTGCGTGTGTGTGTGTGTGCATTTTATATATACATACTTAATACATATCTGTGCAGCATATTAAAATTTGTTTGAATTTATAAAACTAATCACTTTAGCATCAAATATGTAAAAGAGCGAAATCTCATAAAATCATTTTTGATTTTTGTATTCAACCAAGTTTAAAGATTAGTAGTAGTTATTGTTGCATCAAAAGTTTCTATTAAATGAATTATGTCATTATTTGTTTCACACACGTAAATGTGTGTGTGAGGGGTGGGGATTGTTTGGAGAACGTGGAGTGTTAGCAAAGAGTTACAGTAATTACCATTTTGTTTGGTGACTGCAGTAAGTCAACAAGTTAGATATTTTACATTACATTAGCCAATAGATGGGGAAAGAGACTACATAGTGGTATTGATTGTCTTTTATGTTAAAATTATTTTATTTGATACAAATGGTTAATATTACTCTCGTAAAATATTTATTAAAATACAAAATTAAATATTTCTGTAAAATCTCAGACAGAAGACTTTAAACAATCACTGAAGATATAATAATTTTACTACTTGTTGCAAAACACTACGATTGACTGATACTGAAGATAGTTGTTACGAATGTCACAGTTTAACTACAGATTAAATAGAGTCATATAGGATCTGAGTAAATACCGTAAAACAGAACTTAAACTAACCTTTGAAATGAAAAGTGAGAATTCTTATAAAAGGGCGGAGAAAATCAACTGCTTCTCTAATTATGTCTTCTTTTCTCAGCCAACACTAAGACACATCGTAGTACATAGTTTATGTACAAAAGTACGACTTAGAGTTTGTGTTTGTAATCATCATTTTGTGTCTTTAATCTCTACTTCTTTACGGACTAATAAACCGTTATAACTGAAACATGACCAGTAGAGCTTTTCCAGCAATCGGCACTTCACAACATAGGTAACTTATACGTGCACGTTTAGTTAAAATTTATCATAGACCCAACATAGTTCTTGTCGAAGACAGCTAATCGATTTTCATTGCAATTGTTTATTCACAAAAACCAAATTTTATACTTAACTGAAGCATGGTGATGAAAACATATAAGCACTATTAATAAAGTAAAGTGAGTTTATTCCAAGAACGAAATATAAAAAAAAAAACAATTAAATGAAATGTCAAAAGCTTTTCTCTGTCTGAGTTCTTGTAGAAAAAATATACTGACGTCTTATAGACAGCAACCTCTCATCGGTATCACGTAATGTACAGTAATTGAAAATTGTTTAGGAATTCTTTTCTGTCAGTCTCTCACTCTCTTTTACATCATTATCTATCTTTCTCTCTCACACAATCTTTCTATCTCTGTCTGTCTATCTATCTACAGTTCGTCAGTCTATCCATCTGTCAGTCTCTCTCTCTCTCTCTCTCTATCTCTCTCTCTCTCTCTCTCTGTCTCTCTCTCTCTCTCTCATTCTCTGACTCTTTGTCTAACTGTTTACTTGTCCGTCTGTTTCTACCTGTCTGTCTGTCTCTCTCTCTGTCACTGTCCCCCCCTCTCTCTCTCTCTCTCTGTAATTATTCATCTATCTATTTATTTATCATCTGTCTGTTGTATATCTGTCTACCTATCTATGTAAAGACATGGTTGATGGGATGGTGAACAATTAAAAACTTGTATTAAACAGCAAAACAAACATTTTTTTTAACGATGTTCATCATTTTGTTTTACATTACAAAATACGGCAAAAAAGAGACATTACGTTGCATGCCGGGAAATTCTTGTTGTATTTTCCTTATATTCTGCACCTTCATTTCTTGGACCAAGGTCTGGCTGTATAATCGTAGTAGGCTAAGGATCAAGACGACATTTTACAATGCCTGTTGTGCGAATACATTTTCTGTATAACAAGTGCCTTTCAGCACTGATTAGTTGAGTAAGGCTCATCAAACACGTTTTAGTATCAATATCAATACCAATATCGATATCCAATCTTACGTTATTCATACGTAGATCTTAGTAACACTTTTATGTACATGAAAGTACGAATAAATACAATTACATTCATTATTGAAAATAAATGTGGTGTAAAAGTGTCAAGCGAATTGGGCTATATTGATGATTAAAGTAAACAAACGCAAGTAGGCTTGGATGCTTGTTTCATACCCTGCTGTATAGTAGAGAGCTTACACTAAGCAAACTTGTTGATATAGACTTTCTTGTAGTTCCAAAAACCTACAGGAATGAAAAAAAACATTTAACTTGTTTCAATTTATTTCTTGCAGGTTTGTTGGAGATTAAAATAATAAAATGTAATTAAATAGTTACTGAAGCTGGACAAAGACTCCCATTTGCGGTACATATTCCACTGTTTGTGTTGTTTTCTCTTGTTTATTTAATGCTAATAGTATAATTACATTCTTAAGTTTATGAAAATTACAGTCATAGACTTTGTATTAATTCTCTGTACAGTCAACATCACACAACACTGTGTTACGTTTTTTTCTTATCTTTTCCTTTGTTGTAGCAACACAAACTTTACTAACAGATTTTGTTATATGAATATAAAATTTTTGCTAGTAGGCGTGTGTTGTGTGCATTTGTTTATACGTCTCTATGTTTAATATTGTAAGAACATTATTTGAGTTTAATTAATGATAACAGTAGCAGTGGCAGTAGTAGTAGTAGTAGTAATAGTAGTAGTACTAGTAGTAGTAGTAGTAGTAGTAGTAGTAGTAGTAGTAGTAGTAGTAGTAGTAGTAGTAGTAGTAGTAGTAGTAGTAGTAGTGACAGTGGTGGTGTTTGAGGTGGTGTTGTTGCTGCTGGAAGAAGTAGTGGTAGAGGTAATCTTAGTAATAATAATAATAATAATAATAATAATAATAATAATAATAATTCCTGGCATTATTGGTAATGACGAAGCTCAATGCTGTCACTGATTTCTTTGTAACGTGGTTTAGTAATCACTTTACGGTACGTTACCGCTGTACATGATGCATTTATGAAAACGAAAGCATCGATTAATTATTTTTTAATAAAAAAATATTAACAAAACATAATAATGTTTTATAAATTTGATTGGCATCATATTTTCTTTTCTACATGTAAGTGTAATTCAAACAGGATATTTTTATTATTTTTATTAGTAAACCAACTAGTGTCAAAAACAGAGCGTAAAAAACATAGTGTTTTTTCTTCAAATGGACAAAAACATTTACTTCGATTAAGTAATATTGTGATCTCGTCGGCACGCGATAGCCTCAGAGTTATTGGTTACTGAACCACCTTATTTCCGTTGTTTTCATAAATTCAGTAAACAAGTAGAACAAGGGATAATGCATGGGTGTAAAACGTTACGACGAGTTGAGTAAACATGTGTTGAGGCGGACGAACGTGTGGTTATGACCCATAAAAAAAGTACTTTTTGTACGTCACGAACGAAAGAGCTGGGGTTTGCGAATGCAGGGAGATGCCTGTTTGACGGCTACAGGGATTATGGCACAGCGCATCACGCGTGTTACTGTCAATGGGATACTAGTGACGTTCGTGAGCACTTCTCCTTTTATGCAGAACTTCTTGGGCCTTTTTATAGTATGTTTACAATTGTCTCAGCATTTTACATAGACTCGAATATTTCCTTCAACTTTGAGGTTTCCTAAATTCTGTAGATTATATCCACTAAATAATACATAAGTCACATAATTATAGTAAAAGAATTATTCTACACATTCTAGTTTCTATCTCTATGATTCTTCTCTTCCACTTTTGTCTGTCGGTTATATCCTCTTCGCGAGTTCTCACTCACTGTTGTCGTTGATACAGGCTGTGGCAAATAATCAAGTCCAGGTCAAGAATTTGTGATATCACAGGTCAAATCACTGTGATACCTAGGAGTGATGATCGACAAGAAACTCACACACTGGGAACACATCAACAAGGCAGCAACAAAGCAGCAAATGTCACCACCTCATTAAACTGATTAATGGTCAATATTGCATGACCAAAGTCTACTAAACGACGTGTACTGTTGATGTTAGCTGTCAAGCAATCGAACATGCTGATGAGATCAAAAATGCGAGAGTCACGTGAAGAGAACACATTGCCTGTTGCATGTACTTACCACACAGACTAACATGCTGCGAATTAGTATTTGGAGGAACGACCGCAATTAACTTGCTGACAGAAGGAAGGGAATGTATAGAAGATAGAAAAAAGAGCACAGACTCATTTTACTCATGATAAGAACACAGCAAAAATAGTAACAACGCTGTAGTGGCAAGAGCAACGTCCACAAGAAACCGAAGTCAAATGGAGAATGAAAAATCACAATGAATTTGGACGCCTGGATAGACAGAAAATACGGAGACAGTGAATTCTATTTAGTATGTATTTTATAGGATGCGGGCAATTCAGTCTTTTCTTCTAAATGTGGGTAGGGCTTCTAGACTAGTGGTTTCCAACTGTAAAACGTCTGAGAGTCACAATTAACCTTAGATCCTACGAACATTCAAATTCGAACTCAACTGTAGCCAAACATATAAAACAACAGTCTTGTGAATATGGTCCAATACAGCAACATTTAACCGTATTGAAAACACGCAGTGATGAAATACGATCTAATATATATAAACAATACCGAATATACAAACATGTAAAAGAAGAGGGCCACGAAAAATCTATTAAACATCATGACGGACTTCAAAAATCGTATCACATTTGAAATATTGCGGCAAAATAAAAATCAACATACAGTAATCAGCCGATATAATATATAGACCTGAATGTAAACATAAACACTTCGTAACAAAATCAGTTCTCGAGAAACTTTGGACACCAACGTACGTTTCAGTTCATTAATCAATGTCTACGAATTCGTTTTTGTAAATAGTAACTGTTTTACGATATTGTGACTAAAAGTGCACAGTGTATAAGTCCTGACGATGGTCTATGACCGAAATCGATCGAATTTAAGAATGCGAGTAATTAAAACTTTATCATAAATCATATGTATGGTATCTTTAGGTTATCAACAATGAATACAAACATCACAAAGAAGAATGTGTGAGGCGACTTCTGCTATGGTTCTTGATTAACTCGTTGTGGAGAACACGGTTTCACATATGAATGTACTTTCATACATCGGAGAAAAAACATGGGACAAACTCGTCTCCTTTGTATAATCGACGAATGAAAGAAAGTAAATCGGGTTTTGTTACAGGATGATAAAAGAAGACTACAGCAAAAACACATGTCATTAAACAAATGAAGTGAAGTCTACTTTACATATAATTGTGAATCAGTCAACATTTTTTCACAGGCTTCTTCTGACAGACCGTTTCAGTTACAATAATATTTTATTATTCATTTACTTATTACAGTAAATAGGGTAATTATTAAGTTAGTTTAATAACGCGGGCCGATAAGATCGGGTGCCGCATAAAAGACTTTGCGGCCGCCAGTTGGGAATCACTGTTATAGTCCAAATTGTTCACACTAACACTGTGGACATGAGAAGGAAGACGCATATCATGTAAGCCTATACTTTGTAAGTAAAAATAAATAAAAGCATTCTTTGTAAGGCACAATGGAACTCGTTATCCTCTAAAGCAATGTTTAAAAGATACTAAGTAAGCAGAAATACTGGACTCAAGTGGGGCTTTTTATCTACAAGGAAGAAACAATTTGAGACCGCTGCAGCGCTTCAACTGTAACGTAACCCAAGACATGCGGAGTCTATACAGCGTGACCGTGAAGCCTAGTAAAAACTTAGTACCACGGTGGTTCTCCCTGTGACAAAGGAGGTAGGTTTTAGTGGGTGCAAGCGCCACATACCGAGAAGCACGGCGTTTCCTGATAGTGCGTAGGGATTTCTCCCTTCCTCGGAAAAATTATTGTGTGTGTGTGTGTGTGTGTGTGTGTGTGTGTATACATACATATATGTGGGTAGTGTGTGTGTTTGTGTTTATTATTATTCCCTGAATTTTTCAATACCGGACAAAGTCTCTGTTTCAAAGCTGTTTAAACCGGCCAACCATATTTTATCTACAAGGGACAAAACTATAAAACATGGATAGGCATCTGCATGTACAAGCACTCGGATAACATTATTTGTCAAACTAAGTACGATGCGCCGTTGCTGTCTACACAATAATTATTGGTTCTGTGGCCTATAGCTGTGTTGCTACTCATTGCGAAGTCTACAGTAGATACTGCCCCAGGGAAAATAGCTACTTTTACATAATACTTACGCCCATTCATGAGCTGATCTATAAAACAAATATATTGTTATGCGCTAGTACTCTCTCGCATTATTGATTACCAGAAAGCAAAGTTGAGTTAACTCATAATATATTATGGGTGCATAATATCCAATAGTATCCATATTATTACGGAAATTGTATAATATCTGACATTGTCTAACACATCTACAAAAAATCATATTTGGAAACGTTTTAAGATAACTAATATATTTCTGTTTACTAATTACTGCTAACAAACCGCTGGTGATCTAGATACAGCTTGACAATCTTAAAGGCAGTTGGTCGCGAAAACAAACATAAACAATAATTTATTATTGGTTAGCTACCTTATAGTTTTTGTAATGTTTAAACAAACCGCCGCTAGAACTCTGATGTAAACAGAAATATCACGCAACAATACCAATTTGCTTTCCTGAAAATCAATACAAAAGCTGACGCCAATGTATTACCGCAATGATCACAAAAGAAACATTAAAAGCAACTAATTAAACGTCAATGTCAATCTATACGTAGACGGTATTATAATGCCTGGTGTACGAATTTGGTTCCTTCAGGCGCGAACCTCACGTCTGCCCGTGAGGGATCATATTTCGCATAGGCCTATATGGTATTGGCGGCCCTACAATGAAAGTAGTTCTATTGCTAGAGTTTTCTACTACCTTGAAATACCAGGATTGTTTTAGATAACCCAGACATAGCGTAGAAACAGATGATTCATTTCAAATGTCAGTTATTTAATATTTCCTGTAAGCGGTTAGTAGTCCGGTTGTTTGGCTCTTACAAACGTCCCAGGTACTTAATTAACACTATGGAAGCTTATCGAAGTCCTGTCAACATGGTTATTCTATTGCTTTTCCTTTATCCAGTCCACTATACCTGTGAATTTCACGTTTTCCATATATTTATGTAACTTATTCAGTTTCGTTATGTTTTGCCTACTATTCTTCTCAACGTCACAATTTCAGCGACTCGCGTTTACTTTGTTGTTGTGGTTTCTGATCTTGCTTATGATGCTTTTACTGTATACGGAGTTACTTCCACCCTCCAAGTGATTGTTATTTAGGTAGCAATTTGACACATTAATTATGGCATTTTGTCTATAATTTTCTAAAATATCAAATTATTAAATGAAATTTTAAACGAAACGGCATTTCAAGTTAGTACTAAAACGTGTAACACATGTTTAATAATAAAGTGACGTGTACTTAAACGAATTTTAGGTAAAATACTTTGAGCTGTAAACACCTCTGCTGTTATTAACTTCTGGCTAACATACTGTATTTGTCTTAAAGCGAACACGAGACGGCGCTAATTATTTCGCAGCCTTAACTAGCTGTAGCGGACGACTGCTTATTTCCAAAGTAACAAACGTACCGTACGGAATTGCGTACCGTACGTGCCTTGTCGGTCACGATGTTGCTTGTAATGTTGTAAACAAATACATTGCGTTTGTTACGCAACATAATTGACAATGTTAATCTTAAGAGCGACAATGGCAAGTTCCCAGCTTCGAGATCACCAATGTTGATCTTAAAAGTGTAATTATAATGTTATAGCAACATTTGCAATAAAACGAAACAATACGGTTTACGATACAATAAGAATAGTTGTGTATATGCATATATTATAAACAAGTCGATGTACTGGAACTGATGGCGTAAAATGGGCAAAAGGCGGGAGTAGCATGTATAGTTAATAAAGAAAATATGAGTGGAATAAAGTTATACTTCTCATAACGCAGTTTAGGATGGCAGGTTTCGTAAAGGACAAGTACACTTTTTAATATCGAACGGACTAAATGAAGAAGTAGAAAAAGAAGTTCGGAACTGTTTTGGAAAGGACTAGAAAAGAAAGTCGACAGCAAGGACACCGCTTTAATGGTAATCTAAGAAAGTGGTGACATTCAGCCGATTCGCATCGGTTTGCGCGAACCGGTTGTTAAACTTTTGTTGGTTTACTGAACCTAGAGTTTTGATGAAGAAATCACGATCAGATTCCCGCTTATGTTTAATATATGCAAGAAAGTATGAGGCATACATTTTTTCTTATTCTTCTGCCTTTCCAGGCTAGGCAATGTTGCCTGTTCCCGCTTCACCACGATCATTCCACGCTTCTTCTGCCTACCGGGTGATTATCCAAATCTTTCCTTGGAATCCTGTCAATAATTTAAGGAACTATTAATTCTTAACCTTACAAGGAAATTTCATTTTAAAGGATTAATTTTTACTTTTTTCCAAGATAATACAAGCAATTATTGATGACTTGGAGAAAAGGGTACATGGAGAACGTAAATACATCGTCAAACAATATCAGAGAACATAATTTAAGTGTATAAAACTTTGTGGGATTTAAAAGATCAACAACGTAGATTGATACATTATTATTATTGTTTTTAATTATATTTTTGTTATTATTATTAAATTGTTTTCTACGAAAAGTAAATGAATTAATATAACGCAGAAATATAACAAGAACACATTACATTTGGTTTGAGATTTAAAATGGACGTAAACGTTTTTTTATTTTGCTGTTTGTCAAACATTTAGTAACATCTAATAGGAAGACTAGGTTAAATTTTCTAAGAACTTCTAAAATACTTACTGCTACGGACAAACATTATAAACTGCTTTCACAGAAGAAATAAACATATATCTTGTCAGAGAGCATGGCCAAACCAAGAGATTTGTGATTTATTGAACTCTATTCAATCCGTAAATATACGCTCTTTCGTGAAAGTAAAAAAAGGAATATTCAAGTTTGCATATACAAAAGAGGATTTCAAACTAACATGTTTGACTACTTTGACGCTGAACAGAGATTTAGCTCCAATACGGTACAGCACACTAAAGACTACTATTTAAGCGACGGTAGGAAGTGCACGTAGCCAATGGTACACGAGTAAGGTCTGGTTCATGTTACATTAGTCTACAGCAAATGTTTAAAACTGGCGAGTAACGTTAACCTTTGCAATATACTGTAAATGTATTCACACAATAGCGATTGAGGACACAGGAGGAAGTGACTGGCCTGAATGTAGCCGATTAACGACATTTTACGTAATCCTCTTAACTGACTCCATAAACTTCTAGTAACACATCAGGCACATACAAAGGTTCAGTTTCTGGTTATCGATTACCTAGTACTGCAGATTTATCCCGATACACCGCTGAACTATAAGTGCAACTGTGAAGTCCACATTCGAAGAATTGTCGCCTACATTGGTAGGATATACTGACGTTAAAATACAGGTGTAAGAAACCCTTCAGTTTTAATGTCAAAATATTACATGAAAGAAACAATAATATAGAACATATGTATTCTTACGCATATAACATAGGATATTTGCGTGGAAAGTACGTCATAGATGTAGTAGCATTGTTTGTAAGGTCTGCTGACAACGCAATTCCAAAAGGTATCGACTCTTCGAAACCTTCCAGAAGGTGGTCGATTGTTCTGCACGCATAATATCATTACCGTGGAGCCACGCAATCTTGCTTATTATAAATAGCGATGTTTCGGGTGACCAGTCAACTGTAAATTTAAAGGACAATGCACTTTATGGTGTTACGGTTGTAGCTTAAGTTTCAATGCGCGCGTTTTACGGTGCTTTAATATAAAGTGATAATTTTGGTTGTTTGTGGACTTCACTAATTTGTGGCTTGTATTCTTCGATACGATAATAAATAATATTTATTGTTTGTCGCTGGTATTTAATGTTTGTTACAGTAGTGTGTTCTAAACTTGAAGTATACAAGTGTTTATTGTTTATTGCAACAGCAATTGAAGATGTGAGTAACGAATCTTCTCGTGTACAATTACTTTATAGCACTGTTTAAATACGACGACCCGTGCAACCGTTGTGACAATGTACAGGACGCGGCAGAAAAACGGGAGTTTTTAAATGCAACAATTGACTTTTTTGTTAGTTATACAAACGTTACAAACACATTTTCTGCAACCTTATATATTCTGTAACCACGTGTGAAATATTCATTGTTTTAAAACGTTTTGTATACGGTAATTACCATTTGTAAAATCACGTTCATATTTTAAATATTAGTCCTGCAGGTGACCATCGTTTCGACATTTACACTCTTACATTCTGGCATGGCAATTATCCATGTCACGTTCCCGTATCTCAATAGGAATATTTCTGATTTAAGTACGGATAATGTTTTTTATGTCAGCAATGATATGTGGGTACATTGCATGTATCTTACGTTTAAGGTGCCCCACAGAAAATAATCACAAGTCTGGTGACCTGGTGTGAAGGCATATGATGGCGCCGCATTCCTTGATAAGATGCGGCTTAAGAAATGTTAGTGCACGACAGCTTCTATTAAACCTCTCGCACAGTGAGACATAATGGCGTCTTGCTGAAACCAAATTGGCGTATCTGAACGAAAGCACGTAGATTTAGATGCATCACGAAATACCTGTGACCTCGAAAAAATAAATGACGAATATCTCACAGGAGAGACCGCATACCACACTGTGATTTTTTAACTGTGTTCTGGCCTTTTGTAGAGCTGAGGGATTGTTCCTATCCAGTAATGGCAGTGACATTCACAATACCACTAAGATTTTATAAGCCTCATTGTTTGTCCAAAAAAAAACGTAACAAAATTCCATTATAGCCAAAAGATCCACAGAAAGATTAATTTGTGGCATTTTCATTTTCATTTATCTGATTCATAATCTGTACCTTGTACGGTTGTAACTTTAAACCGTCCCGTAAAATTCGATGCACACTATGACTTTAGATCCCCAGTGTTGTACAAATTCATATCACAGTCATCGATATTTTGTGTTACGACATTTTGCACTGCCTGCAATTTTTATTGTGTCCATCTGTGCCTATTTATGTGTTTTTGGTTCAATGCAACATAAAAATTCTTCACTTTAACTTGACCTCATGCAGTGATGGAATAGGATCGTGTCTTACGAGATTAAAATAACGCCTATATACTCGTTTATCACCGGCAGCATAGTCACCATTTTTGTTAAATGTTTTAACATCTGCAACGCTTGAGCTTTCACCCAAATGGCGACACATGCTGAAGAAATTGTTGCTAACATCGTTACAGCGATTTTTATTTTCCAAAGAAATAAAAAAGGCTGATTATTGCCACATTCAGTATATTAATTACACAGTATTAGATAAGCATTCTGCACGTATTGTATATTCTAATGGCGATATGGAAAAGCGATACTACTTTGTAGTGAGCTCTATAGGACGTTGAGCAGGATCTAGCATTAGTTATCGAAGACAGTAAAAAAACATTGATCAACCGTCACCAATATTTTTAACGGTATTCGGACTGTACATAATAAACACACCGAACATAAAGAACAAGATTATCTCAACTACATCTTGTCTTAAGAAAATCCTGGAGATTCTGGGGTTGTCTTTTGGGAAATTTTCTCTTGAACCATCTAAAATTACCAGTGCTCCAAAGTTATTTATCAGATAAATCGATTGGTACAAGGATTGTTAATGGTAGCCGCGACGTTATGGCATCCGCAATAGTACAAGTGGTTTTGACGAAGGAAACCAGTTTTGTTTAAAACTCTAAAAGATGGAGTCGTTCCAAACATTTTGTTAAAATTGTATCATACACCGGACAAAATGACAAATGATGTGAAAGTACAACAACAGAATACCGCAAACTAAATGCTTGTACTAACAACATATTGTAAAAACAAACCGCCAGTTCAGTAAGTAGTGGTGTTAGTAATGGATAGTAACTGAGAAAGCATTAATTATTTAATTTATTACTGTTGTTCTGCATATCAAAATTCTATTACGACTGTATTCAGGTTTCTTGATATTCACAGCTTAAGTAAGATTGAACATACAATTAATGACAAAGAAAGTAAGGACACGATGTTAAAATTGTGTAAATTGTGTGCCATGTGATTTATATGTAACCGAGTTCAGGCGGGTGACATGAGGTTTCCAAAGTCAGTTCTGAGAATAACGGGATAGAGTTGAAATCCAAGTTATCAGTGACAGAATTGGAATTTATACTTTAAAATATCAATGAATGTAGATAATGTTAAAGGGCCACGTGTTAAGAATGGAACGCTTGCCAAAACAAATTTTACTTTATAGATCCAGAGGAACTAGAAATATTGGCAGACTGAGTTCACTGTATGAGTCGCAATCGACAAAGCGGTCTGATGTTTATCTAAGAAGAAGAAGAAGAAGAAGAAGAAGAAGAAGAAGAAGAAGAAGAAGAAGAAGAAGAAGAAGAAGAAGAAGAAGAAGAAGAAGGTGCAGAAAATGTAAGGGATGTTTACAAAAATTTATTTAGTCACATCACAAAAGGATCTAGATTGTACTCGACTGAGTCCTAGATATTTCCCTTCTTCTGTTAGGTTATTGCATTTTTGTTGTTGTTTTTGTGATAAGATTTTCAGTTTTTTTTTTACTAATGTTCCGTACACGTACTGTTTATTTTCTTTTAGAGTGTAGTAAAGGCAAGTGTCTGTACAGCAATAAAAGGAATGTCAGTTGCGTGGACACGACATACTGTATGAAGTAAATAAAAAGTGCAAACTGAAAACGTGCCACAGAAGCGGAGTAAGTTCTTATTACAAAAGACTACAATACAGTCAGTGTGAGTACGTGAAGACGTTACACGTGTCACACGAATCCCCTCGACTTTGTTACTGAATGTCAACTTGTTTTTGTCATACAAGTGCAAAATTTGCAACAATTTTTTTTATTTAATATAATAATTTAAAAAACAAACAATATTGTAACAGCAAAATCGGAAAAGGCAAGAAATAAAAGTCTTTCCACAACATATTTTCTTGCTTTACGTGATGCAGCTGGACGAGGTATCGTGAGGTTAGAAATACTGGTCAACCAAGAAACCTTGTTTAGAAAGGTTTGTCTGTCAAGGAGTATTTCTACGAAATAATAAAATACGGCTGACCGTCTGCGGAAATAAATGTTTTTAAGGAATGTCGAGAGAATAAACGAAAATATGAAGTATGACCAAAGGATGCAACATGGTGGGAACCCTTGCTACTGGAATATTATAACAATTACGATGTTATTTGTGTGCATAACAAGGTATACTGTACATAAATAGGAGAACTCTCTGCGTCAGTCAGTTTCTTAATCTTGTTGGCAGTAAGTTATATGATTCGTGCATGCAAATATTAAGTCATTATTTGTTAGTAGTGGTAAGAACATATCGACATAGCGACATTGGTAATTAGTTTCTTGTTATCTAAACTGTTAAATTTACGTTTTGGATATATATACAGTCCATACAAGAAGCATTTTTTTAATTATGTAGGCTGTAAGAAGATTATTAAAAAATCTGTCATTGTTTCATTGTCTGTAGTTCGGATATTGTTGTTAATAAATATCCAACAAAAAATACAGTAATATCTCACTAACAATACATATTAATTAAAGTTTTAGTTTTAGTATAATAAAGTTGGTGTAAACATCTGAACACGAAACAGGTAATATATGTAAAATATGAGAATACGGACTGAGCTAAGGGAGAGTTAACTGAATAGAGATTTAAAGTCTGTAACTTTCTGGCAATTTTGGTTTTGCAGTTGGTAGTAATAGACTGATATAATTACTACGTATAAAGAATATTCAGTTATTGTTCAATTTAACTTTGTATCTGAATTAACAATAACTACGTTTAAAAACATGGGTACTAGTCTAATAGACAACAAGAAGTTGTGAAATCCTTCGAAAGTGCTATTTCTGTATGGTTATCTGCCAATCAGCTGTAGGTAGACTTGTAAATAGGTGAATTTACGTAGCGTATGTCATCTACGTGTAGGCGTATGTATTTTTGCAAGTTTCTACTTGGGAACTAGCATATACTAGCAAAAGGAGGATTTCCTTTAGACTGGTATACATATAGGAAAGCACATTTGTCACGTAAATAATATAATTTACCAGACATCTCTGTTTACAGTATCATTATTAAGCAATATTAGGCGACCTAATTCTCCATTAGCATTATCATTCACTGAAGTTTTACCCTCGTTACATGCACGCAGTAAACTTTGTGCAAATACTGTGATACACTATCATGTTAAGATTTCTGTTACTGTTAGTATATATATGTTATATATATAATGTTAGTATATGTTAGTATACATATATCATTCTTTCTGGTTGAATTTATTATCTTTGAAAATAGAACATTACAAAGTTTACTGCTTTAAGTATATGTCAGTATCTAGTTAAAACTAAAAAAAAATCATGTCAAACAAACGGATATAACAATGGTTATGCTAATGTTGCTGTTTCAGGGTAACTAATGAGACTTCTTATCTGTTAAGCTACTTAAATTAGGCTGTGTTACATTTTTGTTTACCCTTCATTTACTATTAAACAATATTCATATTAGAAAATTAAAAAGTTATGCCAGCAATGGAAATCTCTCTCTCTCTCTCTCTCTCTCTCTCTCTCTCTCTCTCTCTCTCTCTCTCTCTCTCTCTCTCTCTCAAACACACACACACAAATTGATATGTTTTTAACATTGCATGTGTGTTTGTGTGTATTGCAACAATACATATATTTGCGTATTTACCCAGGCTAGTATTTTATAAATAATAATTACTGTAAGGAGAATACGAGGAATAGTTTTAAATATTTAGTGCGTGAAAGTATAGGCGTGTACAGGCCGTGGCCTGTCCAGAGTGTACACCTGTAAGTCATTGTTTGTGTGTCTGCGTGTGTGTGAACCAGCATGGACATACATTGTACTACGAGAGGGAGACGTATGAATTGTTGGTTTTTATTACTAAATCAGGTATTGACAGGATTAAAATAAATTAATAAATATGTTTTTTACCTGTTACCAAAAACATATCACAATTCTAAAAACACTAATAGAATAACGACATTTAAACGCGTATGGTGATGCAAAATTAGTGCAGAAAAGTGCAATAATAAAGACGTCATATTATTTAATGTTAATTACTATCTTAATTAACTAGTAATTAGCGAGTGTGGTGTATGTAAATGAGAGTGAAAAAATAAGAAGGCAATGCAACCACTCGCCTAAAAATAAAGTTTACGTGATTGCGAAAACGGACTAAAAAGTGATCAGTTACTAAAAGGACACTATACTCGAATTGACAAAATTTAACATGTCAAAAACAATATCTGACATGTCAGCTTGCCGTCTACTATAAACACCTCCGGCAATTTTTGACGAGGTCAGACTCAAGATAGTTTCATACGCCGTCACTATGACCGTCTGCCGATCGACTTGAACATTATCATTGTCATAATCATCTCAATCACCTGCAACATTATACCACGATTGATGGAGGAGCACCGGATCATCATCCACAACAGGCTATAGAGTACCGAGGAGTCATCACCATCATCATCATCATCGTCATTGTCATAATTCAGGAGGCGCGCGCACACACACACACACACACACACAAACACACGCAACGGTAACTTAGACAATTCGCAGGTGACAAATAAACATTTATAATTTTGTGCAAAGAACTCATAAAGAACAAGGTATGAAGTAATAAAGTAATATAAAGACTTAAATGTAAATAATATAAATATTCACAGTGAAAGACAGATTATTGTGAGTTGGTATTAAAAATAATAATTTTATTCTGTTTAATTTTAACGATTGGGTGTGTCATTATAAATCGTAAATATTTTTAAAGTAAATATTATTTTTATTGAAATATTAATAGCTACAATTCAAGTTTTATTTAGTAAAGTTAATATTATGTTTATAAATGAGTTGCTATTTAAATAATGATTCAAAGTCAGACGCCCATGGACTATACAAGAATTTTATAATTTGTCCATCACATATATTTAGATATTTAGGACTATATGTTATTAATGTGTGCTGAATAGCAAAGGTATGTTATGTTTTACAGAGTATAACCTTATAAAAGAGAATATTTTGAATTTTCTAATTTAAAATTTTAATAATCAAGTAATTTCTTTGCAATATTTAATAAACCGTTGATTGATTCTTTTTCTATGTTTTAATTAATTATTTAGTGTCATCAGCGTTTCATTCCTCTTTTTTAAAAATATGTTTATTGCGAAACCACATATACTTTACGCAACGAACACACAAAAATCCTACGACACTTTATAGTTGCGTTGGGTACATGGTCAAAAGTGTATTAATTTTATAATACTTGTAACGTTGCAAATATATATATATATATATTGTAACATAACAATAAATAAAATACCCTAACATATACCCTAGAATAAACATTGCCCTAGAATAAATATAAATTAATCATAAAAATTCGTTGTGAATTATGCCTAAACGCAATCTTTCCTATAGATAGTACGCAGAAAAGTACAAAATCAAATTAACAAATAAAGGAATGAAAATAAGATGTAACTATTTGAAAGTAAATAATAATTTCAATGAGTAAAAGTAATAAAAAAGGAAATATTATAATAAGTACATACAATGGAAATAGGAAATGAAAACCTATTAATTAATTATTTTAATGACAATGACAAGACTATCAGACAACATGACTACGACTACTACACCCAGGAGGGAAGATCAAATGATAATATAAAATGTAAATAAATGTTAATGTAAATAGAAATATAGTGTATAAGTGTTAATAAGTTAGTAATTAAGTAAGAACACATTTGTTATGGTATGAGCCTATTAAACTATATAGTGATCTGCGAACCTCAAACAGTTATTTTATGTAATCTCACTACGGACTATAAGTGATATAAAAAAAACAATTAAAATAATATTAAACAATAATTACCAACTACCTAATGTAAGAAAGGTGAAAATAATGAAAATAACGGTGATTAATGTTAAAAAACAGTCTATAGTGAAAGTGCATAGGAAATAGACCTGGTTATAATATAAACAGTGAGTAACACATGCAATGTATATAAAATAACTATGTAACTAATCTAATAAGATTAAGCAAGGTGTACAATACTTATAACTAGTGGAATATATCCCTAGAAACTAATTATGTACATCAGGGACAAGTAAAAGTAAGATTAGAAGGTAATGTTAATTATAAGGTATAAAAACAACCCTGTGACCCATAAAACATGTCGTGAAGCCAAGAGCTTTACCAAGTGAATCTAGAGATTAAAAGAAGAAAGAAAATATTGAATTGTTAAATTTTAAATAAGCCAGAACAGATATAATTCGAGGCTGAACATTTCTACTAAAATATAATGTACACAGTAAATTAATGAAGGAAAGTTCTGGAAATAATGAGAAGTATTCTGGTTTAATATAAAACACGGAAACTGAAGGCCAGAAGAATTATAACAAGAAAATAATCTGTAAAACTAAACAGAAATTTGGTGAGATGGTTTTGTTAAGCTAAGACATACATTTGTTCAATCATTATTCAATTTAAAGCAACTAGAACAGTGAACTGATATAACAAAAACACTATAAACATTATGGTTATTAATTATATTTTCTCATTGTACTATTTCAGTTTGTTCTGATTAGATTAAGTTGTTTCTTTTGTATAATCCAAAGAACCCATGACACAGCACACAAAACCAACATCACATTAATGAAACTGATTTATAATTTTTATATTTTCTATAATATGTATTACATGTTGTTATGTATGACTTTGACTGTACATTGACTTTAATTTTTAATTATCCCTGAGAAAGAGTTCTTATGTTATTAAGTCTAAAGGAGCTACCGAATGAAGAGAAGGGCATTGCATGTCAATAAATTTTAATATATTTTAAAAAGTAAAGAGCAATAAAATAAAGCTGAGAATTAAGACTAGACTGAACAAGAGATAATTTTTTATTTCACTTTACATAAATTGGCACCAACAACATGAAGCTACAGGATATAATTACATTGAAGGGTAAGACTTATATTATAATTATAAAAAAATAACATTATTATATATATATATACATATATATATTGTAAGGGTACATATCTTCAACACACACTAATGAAGAAACATGACAAGAATAAATTATTAAATACTTAACACTATGATTAAAAGGGATGAATCAGAGATGAAAGAGTGGGTAATTAACATAATAATACGATCAAACATATAAAAGTAATAATTAAAGTAACCTCTGATAAGAGAAATGTAGCAAGCAACGAACCAAAACGTTGAAAATAATAATACAACGCGATTTAACCATAATAACCCAATAGATGGTAAGTGAGAAGGTAGAACCAGCCCCAACACCAAGGAAAGAATATATAAATCATCACAAAATAAGTGAGAAGGTGGAACCAGCCCCAACACCAAAGAAAGGATATATAAGTCATAATAAAATAAGTGAGAAAATATAACAAGCCCTAATACCAGTGATAGGATATATCAAGACAAACGAAATGGAGGGAATGACCAAAGAAAATGGAACCAGATGAGAAGGTGAAAACCATAATATAAATGAAATGAAAAGAAATGAAAGGACAAAAACCAGTAATGTAGAACAAGAAAAGGAGAAATGTTACAATCCAATAAAGTAATGGAAAAAGAAACCAATGAATGATAATTGTAAATAATAACTATTAGTATCAACCAAACAAGCAATGTAAATGATAAGTGTTAAAATTCAAACTTAAATTTAAACAAAGTACACTAACCAAATAAATAGAGAGTAACTATGATAAATCAATTTAAAACGACATGAACTTGTTAATATTATAATTAAACCTTGTAAAGTGAGAGGTAGGGAGTTAGAGAAATAGTGAACATTGTAAAGTGAGAAAGAGAATTTAAAGTTAGGTAATACCCACTAGTAACACTTAAATTAAACATATAACGTGCAAAGTGATAGTGTGAAAACCCCAAATTAAATAGAACCCTATTGATAGGGATAGACATTCAATAAATAATCAGTGAAAAAACACTAAAGATTTAAGAGTGATCAAAAACCATCAGTGACTGGTAAAAAATAAGTGAAAGCTGATAATGGCTAATCACAGAAAGGACTGTGGTTAATAACAATTATCCAGTGAACACAAGTGTATTAATAACAAAATGAAACAAAGTGTAACAGACTAGATAATAAGTAGGTTTTAGATAATAGTAGTACTTACTACTTGTCATATTTTAGTTTGCAAATCTTAATGTTAGGTAATAATTTGTTAATTAGTATTATTGTTCATGTATTCAAGAACGAATGACTATCAGTGTGTTAATACACCAAAACATATGATTTTATTCACAGAAATAAGAATCCAATATCATTAATTTAAAATGATACATTAAAGAATATTTTTCATGACAAACTGATAATAATAAAAAAAGATATTAATATTAGATAGTAAACAGTTGTTGAAGATTCAGTTATGGCTTAATGTCATTTAGAGTTAGTCATAACAATATACCATTGTATTAATATGTTTAATTCATGTTTATGTTTTTATTTTTTATATCAAGTAATAATTATAATTCATCAAAGAGTATGAGGAGATGAAGAGTATGAACATTGTGAGTAATGACATGCAATAATGATTATGTTTTATGAATAGGAATATGGCTGTAGGAATTATACAGACCATAAACCTAAATGTTATGTTTTAACTAATAGAAAATAGTAAATAATAGTTCAATTATAAACAAAAGCAATAATTAAGAAACGAGATAAATTCAGACAAATCTAATAATACTGAAAAAGCAGTTAGGACACAATAGACAAGCCATAATATGGAAACTAATAAAATAACATACAATTATTATAAAACAGACACAAAACCATTCAACAAGTAAACAAATCATGTGTAAAACAAACCAAAACCTGTACAAAGAGAAAATAAAATGTAATCTGTATAAATTAAGAAAAAATAGCCAATTACTACTTAGGCCTATGCAATGCCTAACAGTAATACACCAAAAACTACAAATTGTAAGAATTTAACTATGACATGAGCAAATCAAAGACAAGTAAACAGTAAATGATAATTAGGGAATCAAAATAAGAGAGAAATGTTAAAGTAATTGTATAAAATAAGAAAGCAATGTAATTAGATGATATCAACATAACTATCCAAATGTTAATGCATCAGTACACCCAACCTTATGGGATGTTAAATTAATCTTTGAAACAAAATACAAACAGTGGTGATAATATCTCATACTTAAAAAAGAATACCGAAGATTAATAGCAATCAGAAGATATGTAATCATTTTGAATAAAAATTCAAATATTCTAACAATGGTCTTAAGTCAAGTTTATCCAATCAGAATTAGTTACCATGACAGCGGAACGTTATTGATGATTTTTTCGTTAGGAACGTTTAATCTTAGAGTGACGCTTTCGAGGAAGAGACGCCAGGCCGTGAAGGGCCCAAATGTTATTTAAAAACAGTCAAAGTGACCAGATTTCATGAAGTGAAGAACCAAAATACCTGATGAGGGGATAACACATTCAACCCAGGCAAAGGACCAGCTTAATTAACTCCAGATTAATTAAAATCGACCAATTAACATGAAAAAGACGCAAGAGTACCTGAAGCCAAAGATGATTGAAGATTGAAGAACCAACATCGATGAACCCAACCTACTTCGACTATCTGACACTACACCTTAAAGCGACTGATGATAAGTATTGCTGAGTTAACTAAATTTTCTGAAATAAATTCTCTTTAAATTTTCTCACTACACTGTGAACTCTCACTACAACTGATGGTATTATTTCTTTCAAAGATTAATAAATAAAACATATTTATGAACACCAACTAACTGAATATAACCTATGTACTAAACGAATAACTCCGTCACACACTTTTAACATCACAGCATTGAATTTAATGTAAACCTTTTTCATATTTAATTACCACGATTGTAAGGTGGTGTACTGTATTTAATTATCTTGTTCTAAACTTCTTTGTAGTACTTAAAAGAATTTATTGGCAATTTTATTTTGTATAAATAAGAAACGGCGTCTATCATGGCGACTAACTTTGCATTGCCAACCCTGCTTTCTGCTGAGCGAACGATTAATTATTGCCGAGGCTAAAATAAATTATATTAATCACATTTGTATAAACATTAATGAAATTTAACAAGTTATAAAGCCAAATAAATAAGTGTGCATCGTTACTAACTGTCCAGTAATTATTTCAAGTATATTATGTATGTTGTGTTTTGTAGCAGTGAGTAGAATTAGCCAACAACATTTTACGTTGGTAACACTTTCCCCCACTCAAGCGAGATTCGAGTTCCAGCCAGTCGGCGAACAATTCGAATCAAATACTACAGTACAATAAAACAACGAAGATAGAATCTTTTAATTGTTTTCTGTGTGAATTAATAACGTATCGCAAATTTAAACACCGACAACTCAAATCTAAAACTCAATATTAAACTAAAAAATTGTAACACGTCACATACATTTGTTATTACAATATATATATATATTACAATATATATATATATATATATTGTAACAAGACCCTGTATGTGGTCTTTACAAAAAAAGATAATAAAGAGGAAATTTTATTTAAAAAAAAAATTTTCAATAAAAAAAAATTTTGTTTATGTTTTAATCAATGTCTGTAATTGTCAAATAATCCTGTTTTAATGTTCTGTTAAAAATTTTAATAATTAAGAAGGTATTTATTAATTATTGAGCACTTCTGGAAGATCTGAACCAAGTCTGGAGTTAATCAGATTAACTCCGGTCAGCAATCGATTTGTGATGTTTAGTGCTGGTCCAATATCTCACTGTTAATTAATATTTTCTTCTTCTTGAAGTCTCGTTGCATTAATAAATAAACCTTAAATTAGCATGTGAAATAATAATAGATACAAACAATTGAAATAAATGGATTTATTAACAAATTTAATAAATAATCGATTTTTAATCGATTGGGAGCAATTATCGACTCCGTCTCAGGGAATTATCGATTCGTTCATACAGTGGAAAAAATTATTACAAGTATTATATAAAAAAGGTTCTTGGAGCGATTATACTAATAGTCAGAGAAGGGTCAACGAGAAAGTATAACATTAACAATTAAAGTAATTTCAATAATTATTATTTAACAATATTTAAATAATCCTGATATAATATTTAAAAAAGTTGAATCATCAAACCATATGTAGCTTCTGACGTCACTCGATGCGGAAGGCAGAGATTCGTATTTTTCAAAGATGGCCGCTCCTAGGTATGGCGAGGTTATTGGGAAAGTCGTCGTGTTAAAATCTCACAACAAAATTACCTTCATAAATGTTCTAAATGTCCCCGCACTGGTGTAATCTGTCTAATAGGTTGTTTGGTGTGTTCTGAAGAAGTGTTCCGTGTATACTTGTGTTAATTATGTTATTTGATATGTGTTCACTTCTGTGGGTTAACTGCTCAAAAAGTGGTTATGATTTGTAGCGTTAATTATCACAAATATATTGTTTTACTGTTTTAAATCACTAGTATAATGAAGTTTGGTGTTAGTTTTCACTATTGTCGCTAAACTTTCTGTAGTTTTAGTTAGAAAAATGTTTAATTTATTTAACTCTCGTTACACTGATATTAGAAGGTAACCGTAGTACCATTTTCTACACGGTTTTAAGGAACGTTATATTACACAACTATTCAGCTTGATATTCAACAAAAGACTAGACTAACTTCCTTCATGTTAGTCAAAACCTGGCCCAGTTAATCTTTGAAAAAGTATTGTTAAAATATTTCGATTTCCCATACACATGATACAAAATTACATTATATATGGAATTTATTTATTTTATTCATCACTTTCATGAATTATGAACCTTATCATTGGTTTAATCATCTCATTCCTTTTAAATTGATATATTATAGTCCATATCTGTTGACATTTTGTGGATTACCAAATTTCTCTCTTTTTGGAAATCTAGGCTCAAAAATTGATTTCCGCCTTCATATAATTTTTCTGCCATTTTAATTGTTATTAATTTTATTATAATAAATTTTAATTAGTCATATTTCTCTTCCTTTCCTTAAATACATATAAATTGAACCTTTGAACTGGTTTTTTATGTTAGTCTCTGAATTTGACATTGCTCTTTAAAATTAATTAATTTATATATTTTGAAAATTTACAATATTTTAAGGTATATTTCCTTATTATCACTTTAACTCATAGGATCATTCACAGTAGTGGTTAACTGATTTACCTTACCTAAATCTTGCTAGTTTACAGGAATTATAAGTGAATTAACTGGTTTATATGGCTTCTGTGAATTCACCACATGGCCTAGAGTTGAGAATTTTATATTTCTGTCTTTCTCAAATAAATTTAATCCTACTCCTCCTCTGACTTTACATAGTTACTATTACATGAAAATAAAACGTTTTACAAACCCATTGTGAGGTGTAGTATTTGATTAATACTACTGTTATATAAAAAATAATAATGAACATCATTCAGCAGTCTAAGATTGAACATATTGCTGACATGGTTTGAAAACATACATTTAACTCCTTTTTAATTAACACAGCATACCTACTGAAACATTATTGATGGTATGTATGCTGTTATTTGGCAAATATAATTCATTTTAAACACATATAAATCTTATTTACTAAAAATTCTTATAAACCTATTGAGTTCATGGCTGTGAACAAGTAGCCATTTTAAACAATTTAAACCTATGAACATAAATTAATGCCAGTCCTTTCTGGTCTAAACAATTATTATCTATTATCCCCTTCATCAGTAAACATGTCCACCCATACTCTAGTTACTATCATTTTTACAAATGTCTTGTAATAACAGAGTTACATTAAAATAATAAAATATTGGAAATCTTCCATTTTATTATTTTATGATGACGTGTATTATTGAATATAAAAGTTGTTATATAGCATATTGATAAGTCATAGTATCACCAACTTTAAGTTTATTGTATTTCCGAAAAACACTTGCACAAGTTCACTTTCACTGGTGGTTCTGATATTTTGAATCTTATTATCTCAGACCAGACCTTTAGTAATCATGGACTGTTAAGACTTGTTTATTTTCTTTATCACACAATAGCTTTAGTTGGTTCACTTCTTATTATACTAGACAACACTTTTGATTTCTTAATAATTACATTTTTATAGGATTTTGGGATGTTATACTTTCTTTTTAATTGTCTCTATGGGTTTGGGGTTGATGGTATTTAATAATAGGTTTTATAACGGTGTTTCTTTCATACTATTTCTTCCTCTCTTCTTGTTTCCTTTCTTGTCTTTCTTCTTATCTTCTTTCTTGTCTTCACTCTTGTCTTTCTTCTGGTCTTCCTTCTTCTTGTCTTCTTGTCTTCATTCTTCACTCTTGGGTAAACCAAGGTACTTCGTGTTATCTCGACTGATGTTTAGTTTGGAGTATCGAAGTTATTTACTGATACTGACTTTTCTCTTCGCTAAAGGTTTCAGGGTATTGTTTACTTCCTGATCATAAATTTTATTCTTCCTTCTTCTTGTCTTTGGGGTATTTTGGTGTTTCACCACTCTCAAACTGATTCTCTTTTCTTGATATTGTGTTATCTAATTTGTTTACTGCTTCTAGCTTCCTAGGTAAATTCCTGATTTTATAATATGAGTTGCTTTCAATAATTTCTTTGATTTTTAACAGTGGTTTTTATATAATGTAATGAGAATTTTTATTTTATTGTTGTTTATTCCTTTGAATTCATTCAATTTCATTCGATTTTATATTAACATTATAACAAATAGAAATATAGGGTGAAAAGTAATGTTTGTGTTGTGTCGGGCGTTACCTCCGCGCACTTACCCCGTTGACTGGATCCTCTGCAGTGATGTAGTCCTGTAATACAACTTAAAACTATGCTTTTGTGGGCGCCACTTGGAAACGTTTGTTCCAAGAAAAAATTAAAGGTGATTGATAAAATTTTTAAATCTACAAAAAATTTAAACAAGTCAGTTTAGCTTTGAAAAATCAGTTATGTTTAATGATTCTTTAAAAACAACAAACAAATCGTCTGAAGGACTATCATTCATAAAAATTATAAAATTGCAGAGAAAAAATTTTACAAGTTATTATTATTGACAATTTTTTATATGTCCAATCAAGTATCGGCTAGTATTTCAGATTCTGACTCAGTTGACAAGCATGAGTTTAA
Source organism: Magicicada septendecula (assembly GCA_034769895.1). NCBI lineage: Eukaryota > Metazoa > Arthropoda > Insecta > Hemiptera > Cicadidae > Magicicada > Magicicada septendecula. The sequence goes on from CM068368.1 coordinate 222,248,843, forward strand.
TATATGAAAAAACTTTAATCTCAGGACGTGACTCCTTTGAACTACCAAGACATATCAATTAGATGCCTTACAAGAAAAAAAAACTAAGTGATTTGAAGATGTATGTGTGGCGTGTAAAGTACAACTGTGTGATAAATGTAACCAGGTAACAATGATTTTAATTTTGGTAAAATCACGTTCCAATGGTCGTTTATTCTCTCACTGGACACTTCCTTCAGGTAGTTTCTCGATCTCGCCTCTTCGGGTGTACACTGAATCTATTTAAAGTCAATTTTTTCGATCGTTACTTTTTCCGCACTTTTTGTCAAAACCTTTGGCAGTAAAATCTCGTTCAAACGCCGCCACTACGAATCATCTGCTTAGCGTTGATTCAGAAATCTGCCACCGCAGCGCTGACTCCCATGCAGTTTTGAGGAAGGCTCAGTGTATTGTTTTGTTTACGTTCGGGGGAATTATTTGTCACGTTAGTCAGTCAATGCGAACACAGCAGAATTCGTTCTCTATTAAATGTTGGGACCCTCCTGGGCCGGCGACGTTCTGGCTGCGTGCTTTCTATTAGAATTTGCCGTATCGCTGCTCTATTTCAGCGATACTTTTTGGCGTATACTCTCGTTGAGGTTAAGTCAGTCGGTTATGTCTATGTACGGGAAAAGCCTTCCTGCCGTGTCTTGTCGATTTCTCGCCTCTCGGTTTCGCCTTAGCTGCGTTGATCAGTGTTGTGTGAGATGCATCAGTTCTGGCGTTCAGTTTTCAAGTGTTTTGTGGTCAAATTTTGTCTCGCTTTTATACTAAATCGGGATGACTGTTTTCGTCGACTTCCGGTATATTTGTGTAAAATTCTTTCTAGATTGTTCGAGAATAAACGAAATGGAATGTCATAGAACAATTTTCACTTCCGTAGAAGCTTTTAGAACGAATTTCTTATTCTTCATACAATGGATATTTCAAAATTTACACTGGTATTTATCAAACAGTTTCACATTAGTACTTACAATTTGTATGCCATTAATGTATTTAGATTCCTTGTTTTTTACTGAATCTAGCGATACTAAATATGATTGGTATCTAATTAACTTAAGTCTAACAAACATTACAATTTACAACCCTCACCTTGAGTTGTAGTCATTAAAAACTCAATATTATTAATAAAAATTGTTGTGGAGTTATAAAGTTCCCTTCACAAGCTAGACATCTACTACTACTACTCTCCTACAACAAAATAAACAAATTTTAACATCAATAAAACACAAATAAATACAATTTTATATGGCCTCTGCTCATGGCCTAGGTTCTTGCCAGTTTTCTAATGCAATGATTAGTCTTTTTCCTTAATATATGTATTATTTCACCACTATACACACAGAGTTTATTATTTTGTCTATCTTTTGTGATACCTGGTTACTTTGTACATATATTATATTTATCACAAGATGACATAGCATCATTGATTGTCTTGAGATGTCATTTTTTATGGTGTGACAAATCTCACTCTAAATAGTTAAATTCTTTTAGAATTGATTTTACTTTCAACTGAGTTTATTTCTTATTAAGGTATTCTGATATATTGTACCTTTCTATCTTATTTTTGTTAGTATTCTGTAAGTATTTTGCCAGATATGATTATTTTTGTACTGAATAGTTGGCTTCAGCCATACATGGTATTAGTAAATATTTTGCTGACTTGACTATTACAATGTTAAAGTTGGTCAGGTATATTAGTATAGTTGCTTTATATCATATTACAGCTTTCTAATACAGTTTGGTTGCATTTTGGCAACATTAAATTCATAAATTATACAATATTAGATGCCTGTTACATGTTTTTAGTTAACACTGTTTTTGGCTATTTTGGCTGCTTTTTATTCATTTGACAACTTCCTTTATTTAAGATAAATTGTTCACTATTGTCTGCTTGACAATTACATATAGTTTTTATTTAAATCTGATAATAATTAATTTTTTCATGAAATCTTGGTGTATGGTCTCAAATCCAACACATTAATATTTTTTGTCATTGCAAATATACAATTTTTATTTTAACTTAAACTCTTTCTAATAATGTATTTAAGTCATTTAATACATTTATTTTATTTACATCACATAATATAATGATGGATCATGTCCATTTATTCACAAAAAATAGTTTTTAATACTATATTCATAGTTATAAAACTTAATAATTATTGACTTTATTCTGGTGGTTTCTGACATTATTTCTCTCTCTTATAGTGTCTTATGGTTTTTTCACTCTTATTCACTTTAATAATATATATGGGGTTTTGTCTTAGTCATAGTTTGGTCGTTTTTTCAAGTTGATAGAAATAATTATTATACAAAATTACACAATTTTTTGGGACTACTTGGGTTCGATACTGTTCACTTCACTTTCCTCTTATGCTAACTTACTATATAAATGATTTCTTTTTATGGAACGTTCTGTGATGCTACATATGCCTCACCGTTAAAGTTGATAATTTTGGAAAAACATATCTTTGGTTTTGATGAAATTATCATCTCTATAATAACCCTTTATTAGCTTCTTTATATCTCATTCTTTTATCTTATAATTAAATTCCTGTACTACTCCTTTAATATATTAATCCAACTCAATATTCCTAGTTCGTTCTTTGTCATATCACCTATTCCTTTCCTTTTTACCTTGATGTTTTATAATTAATCTTTGATATAAATCCCTATCAATTCCCTAACTTACATAGAGGGTTGGGAGTCAGAGTGGCTCGCTATGGCATACATTCTCTGTCCCTTCCTGTCTATCACTACTGAAATCAGAGGCAACACATCCCTGTTCAGAAAATAATAATTGCACCTTTGCAACAAATAATAATAATAATAATAAAAAAAATACAATATTCAAAGATCATAGGCTCCTACACATAAATTCCCTTTCTTAAACTCTTCTGATTAATTCACAATTATATTAATATATCGTTCTCCGCAGGTTAAAATTATCGTTTAAAATCATTCAATGTTAATAGCTATATTCATATTCATCATTACCTCCTTATGTAACACACTGTTTTTCCTTTTTTTTTTTTTTCATTTATCATTTCCATTTAGTATCAAATATATGACAGTATTTCTCCTTCTTTCTCCTTTACTAAGTGTCCATCTTGAAATATTTATTAATAATAATCTCTCTCCTTCTCTAAGTACGGGTAAGCTGGTAAATATACGTTGACATGGCTATTGGAAATAAATCTATATTTTATATATATATATCTTTATGCCTTTGGTGTAAGGTGTCCTTCTCGTAATATTTATTTATAATAATCATAATATTTATATTTATTTAAAAATCTCTATCTCCTTTCTAATTATGGCTAAGTTAAAAATTCACGTTGACATGTTTAGTCAAGGTACCTTCTCTATGATGCTGTATTTGACTTGGGTCTTTGGTCATGGTACTTGGTTACTGATTGAGTATTTGACTTGCGATTTTTTTTTTTAATCATGGTACTTTTTTAATGAAGTCTGGTTATACGTTCCTTTTACCTTGTTCCTAATTGTGTCAGTTACCTCGTAGGTATTGTTTTTATTATCTCTGGTTATCGTGAAAGGCCCTGTATATAAGAGTAGCAATTTCCTCGTTATGCCTTGTATAGCACTGGGCAATTCTCTATTTTTAACTAACACCTTTTCACCTACCTCATATTTAATTGCCTTAGGCTGTGATTTGATATATTTTTTCCGCTGCTGTTCCGTTTTTTCTAACACCTTATTATAAAATTTTGCCCCTTCAAATTGGTATGCGGGTTCGTCGGGAAAATTAATAATTTCTTTTATCTCTCGTGGTGGGGGTCTTTCGAACATAACCGTATATGGCGACATCTCGATGGTATTGTGATGCGAGAAATTGAGGAAATCCTCGGTAGAGGCTACATATTCATGCCATCTTTTCTGCTCGTTATGGCAGTATGTTCTTAGCAACCGTCCTACCTCCCTTAACACTCTCTCGGCTGGGTTACTATTCGGGTGATATACGGACGTCTTGTACGTTTTTATTCCGTGTTCTCCCAAGCTTTCCTTCCAAAGTTTTCCCCTAAACTGAGTACCGTGGTCCGTAATTATAGAATACGGTCGGCCCACTTCCATTATATAACGCTTGATTATTATGTCTATTATTTTCCTGGTCGTTGCCCTAGTTATTGGGTATAGCTTTGTATACTTGCTAAAGTGGTCGAAAATGATTACGATAAATTTATATCGGTGTCTCCCACCGCTGCGTGGAAAGGGTCCGCAGATATCGAGAAATACCTTTTCCAATTTTTCGGTAGATAATATGGGTATCATGACCCCTTCCTTCCTTTCGTTATCACACTTTACTTTTTGACAAATATCGCACGATCGTATCGCCAGTTGCACCTTCTTATTCATCCCCTTGATGTATGTTTGCTCTTCCAATGCCTTCCTTACTTTAAGGGCACCCATATGTCCGTACCTCTCGTGATAGTCGATTATTAGCGGTCTCTCTATCACTGGTGGAATCACTAATTTCCAACTCTCCTGGTGCGGGGTAATCCTAATAAATAAAGTGTCATCGTGAAAACAATAAAATCTGTTTATGACCTCATCGCCTTCCTGTACCCTTTTTCTAATATCTCCTAATTTCGGATCGGCCTCTTGTTGCGACTTTATTTCGTGCAAAATATTTTTTAAATCCTCCCTGCTCTTAATAATGTGATAAACCTTGGCTAATTGTTCCTTTTCGCCGTCAAAGGTTTGGTCTGGTATATTGACGCGAGATGACGTCGGCGGCTACGTTCTGTTTGCCGGGTATATATTCCCATGTGATATTGTACTCTTGCAAGGCCAAAACCCATCTAGTCAGCCTTCCGTGGTTCAGTTTACAATGCTTTAAAAATGATATAGATTTGTGGTCGCTTCTAACTGTTATGGGGTACCCTAATATATATGTCCTGAATTTACCGCATGCGAAAACTACATTCAACAGTTCTTTTTCGGTAGTATTGTAGTTTCTTTCGCAACTGTTCAGCACGCGGCTAGCAAAGCTAATTACTAAATGGTTACCGTCCTGATCTTCCTGATAGAGGGCTGCACCTAAACTCACGTTACTGGCATCGCAGTTTAGAAAAAATGGTTTTGTAAAGTCGGGATGATGCAACATTACTGTTTCTAAAAACTTTTCCTTTATGATATTGAGCACTCCATCTTGCTCTGGTCCCCAAGTCCATTTGTCTTTAGCTGATAACTGCTTTTGGAACCTGGCAGTTAGTTCTGAATAATTGGACCGAAACTTTCTGTAATAGTTGCAGATTCCTAAAAATGACTGCAGCTGTTTCCTATTCTTTGGGGTGGGGAACTTCTGTATGGCCTCTACCTTTTCCTTGGATGGAGTAATCCCTTGTTCTGTTAAGTTAAATCCTAAAAATTTCACCTCATTTGCTATGAATTGGGACTTGTCTAATTTGAGGGTGATATTATTCTCCGATAATTTCTCTATCACCTGTTCAACCCTATTACAATGGTCGTCCCAATTCGCTGAAGTTACCAGTAGGTCGTCGACGTACACTGTCGTAAACTTCAGTACTTCCTGCCCCAATATTCTGTCCATTATCTTTACAAACACCGCCACAGAATTTATTAAGCCAAAAGGTAACCGCTTAAACTGATAGTTTCTGCCCTCGAATATGAATGCCATATACTTCCTACTATCAGGGTGGAGTTCTATCTGCCAGTAACCGCATACCGTATCCCATGAGCTTATATATCTGATTCCGTGGAACTTTTTTAATATCTCCTCTATCTCCCCAGGTGAGGTGCGGTCGTTAACAATCATTTTGTTAATCTCCCTAGCATCGAGACATATACGTACCTTTCCGTTCTTTTTTGGCACCGCTATGATTGGGCTGGTAAAGGGCGAATGACTATACTCGATTATGTCGTCCTCTATCATCCTGTTCAATTCTTCCCTGACTTCGTTCTTTAGCGAGTATGCGATCGGGTACGATTTCCTATTAAATTCCACCGGAGTTTTGAATTTTATGGTGCACTGATAATCTCTGGCTTTGCCTGGAGCGTTCGAGAATATATGTTTATAACGGTTGTATACCTCGATCAATTGTTCCGCCTGTTTCTCGCTGACCAGACCCCTTGCTTTCGTCCTTTGGAAATCCCGTATTTCTTCTAATTTTTCTAACCACAACTCTGGGTTTTCCTCCTGATATAATGGCATATTGATCGGACGGTCGGTACAATAATAATGGTTCACTATTGCTTGATAAGGTGTATTGTCTGTACCACTTCCTTGGACATCGATCAAATTATTGGTCCAAACCCCCTTGTTAGTCTTAAAAGTTATCACCTTACTTTCCAAATCTATCACAGCATTGTATGGCCTAAGTATATCGCAGCCTATTAGTATACTCATGGGTAAATTACTCGCCACTAATAACCCTATTGGTATTGTTACCCCATTACTAGTCATCTCTAATGACACCTGTTTCTTTATTGATTTATTTTGCCTCCCCGTTGCTCCGACTAAAACAATGTTATTTATCGGTAGAGTGGGTATTGGTAAATCACTATTTTGTTTAATCCGCTCTAACTCAATGCTATCAATAAGTGACACATTTGACCCCGTGTCAATGAGTAGTATCGCTTCTATGCCATTGATATATGCTTTAATCTGCACGATACTATTATTCCCTTGGTTGCTATTTTTAATGATATCGTCACCTTCTTCTAATAACTCCTCTCTAATATCCTTAAGGTAATTATTTATTCTTAATATAGTCCCGTCTTTGTCCTGTCTATGTTCGTCGTTTGTCACCCCATAATATTGGTTCAGTGAAGGGCGGTTTTCCTTTTTCACTGCCGCGTTTAGTTTAAATGAGCCACTGTCTCATTGGCCCGGTCTCCTGGAACATTGGGTTGCTGACCCGTCTGTGTTTCCGGCCTGACCTCGGGATTACCGTTAATAGGTTGGCTATTCGCCGCGTTACCCTGGCTACCTGACGCCTGTTGTGGGTAAAACATGTAAGTGGGTACATTAGGTGGATATGGCCGTCGGTTATTGGCCATTGTATAATTTACCTGGGGCCTGTACTCATTTTGGTTTCTCCTATCGCTTCCTCCTTGGTTTCCCCCGTTGCGATAACCATTACGCTGACCATAATTACTTCCTCTATAATTATTCCCGCGATAACCGTTTCCCTGGTGGAAGTTCCTACCGTAGTTATTCCCGGTGTAATTACCTCTGTTTGGTCCCGGATAGTTGCGGTTAATTGGGCCCTGAGTGGTATCATTCCGGCCATTTGGTGGGATATTATTATTCTGATTACTGGTGTTTAGATTATTACTGTTCCCACCTCCATTCCGGTTTGGTCCGTTATTATTGTTGTTGTACTCTACCTTACGATTGGGGGGTTGGTAATCCTGGAACCTTCCTGTGGATTCGCAATTTTCCAATAATTTGGCCAGATCGGCTATTTTGCTTATTTGTTGGTATCAACTTCCGTGCTAAACATACCTTTCCCAGGAAATAAGATGTCGGGGACTGTCCATAGGACGCATCGTATTTGCCATAGAAAATGTCCATTCTTACCCTGTTTTGTGCGGTCTCTGACCAATACTTTTCCTTAAACTGGCGTTTAAACTCTGCTAAATTCGTTATTTCTGGTCGCACCGCTATCCACCAGTTATCCTTAGTATTTTTAAACGTCTCGTCAAGCATCTCTCTTATCCTGTCCCACCTTGTTTCTCTACTTCTCCCAATAACCTCCTCCATCCTTTCCAAAAATTCCATTGGGTTTCGTCGATAGTCCTGGAAGTTGATTACTTCCCTGTTTTCACCATGACACGTATGAGTGTTTAGTATTGGTGTGTCTCTCAGCGCCTCTAATCTTTCCTGCAGGTTTTTCTCTCTCTGGTCTATTTCCATAATACTATTTTTGTTAGTTTTTATCTGTTCGTCCAGCCTGTTAGCGATGTCGCTAACGTCTTTTTGGACTTCTCCTACCTCCTGCATGATGGCGTCTTGGTCCTGCCTTACCTTGTTTTCGAGGTTTCTAACATCTTGTTTGGTCTCTACTGCTTGTTCCTCTATACTTTCGAAACGTGTATTGTTTCCCTCCCGTAACCTTTCCAACTGTTTCTCCATATTCTCGACCTTCCTGTCACTATCAATTTTATTATCATCGATCTTTTTGGTTACTGTTTCGTATTTTATGCTAATTTCTTTTTTCAGGGACTCTATACTTTTTTCATTCGCCTTCTGAAATAGCTCTAGCTTTTTCCCATTGTCATCTAATTTCTCGGTTAAAGATTCTATGTTTTTGTCTAATTTCCCCATATTTTTATTATTCTCCTCCTTATCTTCCTGTCTATTTTTATTCATATCCTCCTTTAACGATTCTGTGTTTTTGTTCATTTTTTCTTCCATCCTTTGGAACATTTGTTCATTACTTTTTTTAGTCTCCTCCTTGTCTTCCTGTCTATTTCTATTATTCTCTTCCTTATCTTCCCGTCTGTTTTTATTCATATTTTCGTTTAGCGTTCGGAACATCATCATTATCATATTCGCGTCAACGCTTCCTGTTATTTTTTCTGGTTCGGGTTTCTCTGTTTGTTCTACCATTTGTATGGGTTCTTCTCCCGTTTGTTCTTCTAATTCCTCTGCCGTTTGTACCGGTCTTTCCATTTCTAGTGTGGGCGGTTCTAATTCTGTTTCCTCGACCTGTACTGCCTCTCCGTCTTCCACACTTAACTCGGGTTCCACAGTCTTCTTCACCTTTTTTCCCTTTGGTTGCGGCATTTTAATATGTTGGTAGTTGCCGGGCTTGTTACGTCTTTTTCAAGCCTCACTAGTTGGGCTGCCAATTTATAACAAATAGAAATATAGGGTGAAAAGTAATGTTTGTGTTGTGTCGGGCGTTACCTCCGCGCACTTTTGTTACTTACCCCGTTGACTGGATCCTCTGCAGTGATGTAGTCCTGTAATACAACTTAAAACTATGCTTTTGTGGGTGCCACTTGGAAACGTTTGTTCCAAGAAAAAATTAAATGTGATTGATAAAATTTTTAAATCTACAAAAAATTTAAACAAGTCAGTTTAGCTTTGAAAAATCAGTTATGTTTAATGATTCTTTAAAAACAACAAACAAATCGTCTGAAGGACTATCATTCATAAAAATTATAAAATTGCAGAGAAAAAATTTTACAAGTTATTATTATTGACAATTTTTTATATGTCCAATCAAGTATCGGCTAGTATTTCAGATTCTGACTCAGTTGACAAGCATGAGTTTAATATATGAAAAAACTTTAATCTCAGGACGTGACTCCTTTGAACTACCAAGACATATCAATTAGATGCCTTACAAGAAAAAAAAACTAAGTGATTTGAAGATGTATGTGTGGCGTGTAAAGTACAACTGTGTGATAAATGTAACCAGGTAACAATGATTTTAATTTTGGTAAACTCACGTTCCAATGGTCGTTTATTCTCTCACTGGACACTTCCTTCGGGTAGTTTCTCGATCTCGCCTCTTCGGGTGTACACTGAATCTATTTAAAGTCAATTTTTTCGATCGTTACTTTTTCCGCACTTTTTGTCAAAACGTTTGGCAGTAAAATCTCGTTCAAACGCCGCCACTACGAATCATCTGCTTAGCGTTGATTCAGAAATCTGCCACCGCAGCGCTGACTCCCATGCAGTTTTGAGGAAGGCTCAGTGTATTGTTTTGTTTACGTTCGGGGGAATTATTTGTCACGTTAGTCAGTCAATGCGAACACAGCAGAATTCGTTCTCTATTAAATGTTGGGACCCTCCTGGGCCGGCGACGTTCTGGCTGCGTGCTTTCTATTAGAATTTGCCGTATCGCTGCTCTATTTCAGCGATACTTTTTGGCGTATACTCTCGTTGAGGTTAAGTCAGTCGGTTATGTCTATGTACGGGAAAAGCCTTCCTGCCGTGTCTTGTCGATTTCTCGCCTCTCGGTTTCGCCTTAGCTGCGTTGATCAGTGTTGTGTGAGATGCATCAGTTCTGGCGTTCAGTTTTCAAGTGTTTTGTGGTCAAATTTTGTCTCGCTTTTATACTAAATCGGGATGACTGTTTTCGTCGACTTCCGGTATATTTGTGTAAAATTCTTTCTAGATTGTTCGAGAATAAACGAAATGGAATGTCATAGAACAATTTTCACTTCCGTAGAAGCTTTTAGAACGAATTTCTTATTCTTCATACAATGGATATTTCAAAATTTACACTGGTATTTATCAAACAGTTTCACATTAGTACTTACAATTTGTATGCCATTAATGTATTTAGATTCCTTGTTTTTTACTGAATCTAGCGATACTAAATATGATTGGTATCTAATTAACTTAAGTCTAACAAACATTACAATTTACAACCCTCACCTTGAGTTGTAGTCATTAAAAACTCAATATTATTAATAAAAATTGTTGTGGAGTTATAAAGTTCCCTTCACAAGCTAGACATCTACTACTACTACTCTCCTACAACAAAATAAACAAATTTTAACATCAATAAAACACAAATAAATACAATTTTATATGGCCTCTGCTCATGGCCTAGGTTCTTGCCAGTTTTCTAATGCAATGATTAGTCTTTTTCCTTAATATATGTATTATTTCACCACTATACACACAGAGTTTATTATTTTGTCTATCTTTTGTGATACCTGGTTACTTTGTACATATATTATATTTATCACAAGATGACATAGCATCATTGATTGTCTTGAGATGTCATTTTTTATGGTGTGACAAATCTCACTCTAAATAGTTAAATTCTTTTAGAATTGATTTTACTTTCAACTGAGTTTATTTCTTATTAAGGTATTCTGATATATTGTACCTTTCTATCTTATTTTTGTTAGTATTCTGTAAGTATTTTGCCAGATATGATTATTTTTGTACTGAATAGTTGGCTTCAGCCATACATGGTATTAGTAAATATTTTGCTGACTTGACTATTACAATGTTAAAGTTGGTCAGGTATATTAGTATAGTTGCTTTATATCATATTACAGCTTTCTAATACAGTTTGGTTGCATTTTGGCAACATTAAATTCATAAATTATACAATATTAGATGCCTGTTACATGTTTTTAGTTAACACTGTTTTTGGCTATTTTGGCTGCTTTTTATTCATTTGACAACTTCCTTTATTTAAGATAAATTGTTCACTATTGTCTGCTTGACAATTACATATAGTTTTTATTTAAATCTGATAATAATTAATTTTTTCATGAAATCTTGGTGTATGGTCTCAAATCCAACACATTAATATTTTTTGTCATTGCAAATATACAATTTTTATTTTAACTTAAACTCTTTCTAATAATGTATTTAAGTCATTTAATACATTTATTTTATTTACATCACATAATATAATGATGGATCATGTCCATTTATTCACAAAAAATAGTTTTTAATACTATATTCATAGTTATAAAACTTAATAATTATTGACTTTATTCTGGTGGTTTCTGACATTATTTCTCTCTCTTATAGTGTCTTATGGTTTTTTCACTCTTATTCACTTTAATAATATATATGGGGTTTTGTCTTAGTCATAGTTTGGTCGTTTTTTCAAGTTGATAGAAATAATTATTATACAAAATTACACAATTTTTTGGGACTACTTGGGTTCGATACTGTTCACTTCACTTTCCTCTTATGCTAACTTACTATATAAATGATTTCTTTTTATGGAACGTTCTGTGACGCTACAACATATGTGGTGTAATTAATTTTTATTATTTTATATGAATTAATAAATAGTGGATTTTCTGTCACGCTACAGAATGCCCTTCTCCAGAAGTGATTTTTTCAGACTATACTTGCTTTGTCTGAAACAACTGCTTATGATAATTATTGTAGTTTTGTTATTATTCTTGACTTCCTTCCATTTTAAAAATTCTCCTATTTATATTTGAGTTTATATCCTTCTCATTCTTACTTGATCTTCCTTGATAGTAATAGTCATCTGAGTTTCATATTTATTATTTCATTTTCATATTTCTTCTTAGTATTTTCTCCTTGGGATATTTCCTCCCTATCGTTCCCTACTTTGTGAGCTGGTTCAGTTCAGAGAGGCACTGTACGCTACTTCCTCTGCTGTCCAATACTTCACACATATTTGAGTACAGAGGCAAATCATCTCTGCTCAAAAAACATATTAATACTGCTGGAATTATCTACAGACAGATTAAAAAATTATTCAGAATAGTACATATTTGTTACTATTTAAAAAAAATATCTTTGGGATACTTCACTTATTACTTATTATATTTCTCAGAGATTTTAATATTTCTATCTCAGTTGTTCTTCTGACTCTTTAACTTGATGTTTCATTTATTTGATATTATGGTAGGAAGCTCTTCTATTATTACATTCTTCAACTTTCCTTATCATATAAAGCTTTTGGTTATAAATTCTTTATTACCTTCTGGTTTTTTTATTATAATCTGCATTGTTTATAGTAGCATATCTTTGACATTTTTATTTTATTGCTCTGTTTTTATTATTTCCACTTGTTCTATTTTCTAGAACTTTCTATAATTGTCATTATCACAATTGACATTTAATTCATAAATCATTTTATATTAATTCGTTTAATTACATATATCTTTGATATTATTCTCACATTATTCCTGTCATGGTTATTATCCTTTCGAATGCATGTTTTTTATTAATTTTATAATGTGGTCAAAATTTCTCCTCATACCACTTCAAAGTTTTATTATCTCATAATTCCACATAAGTTTTTGTATTTTATTATATTCAATCACTCAAATCGTCTCACACGGTTTATTTCCTTTCGTATCCCTTTATGGAAAGTTTTTCACACTTTATTTTGAAATTAGACATGATCATATTTCTCCAGAATTATTTGTTTCCTTTATTTTTCCACCTAAAGTCTTTATTTGTTCCATCTAAAGTCTGTTTCCTTTATTCATCCCATTATGATCCTTTATAAACATGGTAAATATATTTTATGCTTACCATAAATATGGTATTAAATCTTTTCTGTTTATTTCACCCAAGTGTTTTATTAATAATTGGTCGGTAAGTTGTACTTACTCTTGGTTTGGAAACTTGATTTAAACACAATTCAAAATTCATTCTTCTTATATTATTCAATAAAGTTTTCTCAAATAATTTGTATGTAAGGTGGGCTTGCTTTCTTTTTAAATTTAGTTGTTTTCAATTCAAAATTCTTTTTACATTTCTGCAAAATGGTTTTTCTCAGATACTTGGTTAGTAATGTGGTCTTACATTGTTTTAAAATTTGGATGAGTCAAAATTCTTCTTTTATATTCTTGTCATAAAGTTTTTCAAATTTTTAGTTAGTAAGGTGATCTTACCCTTGTTTGGAATTTATTTGAATTATTTCATTCTATTCCTTTTATCCTTCTATAAAGTTTTCTTCAAATGCTTGGTATGTAAGGTGATCTTACAATTGTTTTGGAATTTGGATAATTTCTAAATTCTGTTTTATATTATTTTCCCAAGATTTCTCTCAAATAATTAGTATGTAAGGTGTTCTTACTTTTGTTTTAGAATTTTGTCGATTTCTAAATTCTTTTTCTTCTCTTTCCAAAATGTTTCTTTTAAATAATTGTATGTAATTTGGTATTACATTATTTTTAGAATTTTGAGGGTTTATTCATAAAATTTCTTCATGGATGCCTGGTTAAAGACACCTTTAACTTTATTGGAACCCATCTCCTTAATTTCGTACGTGTTGTTGTTATTGTTCTTAGAGACAATATAGGGACCAGTGTACAGAAGCAATAACTTTTTTGTTATCCCTTCTAAGGAACTGGGCAATTCCCTATTCTTTAACAACACCTTCTCTCCAACGGTATAAGTAATAATCTTACCCATGCTTTTATTGTATTTATTCCGCCGTTTCTCCTGATCTTCGGCCACCTTATTATGAAATTGAACTTTATTAAATATATACTTATGCTCTCTGGGGAACGCCAATATTTCCTCGATCTCCCTTGGGGGTTGTATTTCGTACATGGCGGAGTATGGGGTTATTCCTATGGCTGGATGGTATGCCAGGTTGAGGAATTCTTCAGTGGCCTCCAAGTATTCTTGCCACCTCCTCTGCTGATCGTGGCAATACGTTCTTAATAGGCGCCCCACCTCTCGCAAGACCCTTTCGGCCGGGTTACTGCTCGGGTGGTATACCGAAGTCTTATAGGTATGAACCCCCATTGACAGTAGTGTATCCCGCCATTTCCTCCCCTTGAATTGTGTTCCGTGGTCGGTTATGATCGACACGTTCGAACCAGTATCGATCATCAACTTGGCTGGGATGCCTTCTACCTCTGCGTTGACATGTATTATTTCGTTATTAAAGTTATTGGAGGGATTCCTGTTATCCTCTTCCAATAACTCATGTCGGATGTCCTTTAGGTAGTTGCACCCTATGACTGTGATACGATTATTATTATATATACTATTACACTCATTATTATGATTATACCCAGTATTTAGGAGCAGTAACGGGTTCTGGCGAATTATTACTGCCTGTGCCCGTTTAAAGGCTCGACATCGTTGTTCCTTTGTGCCATACTAGTTGAAGCATCATTTGGGATGCTTAGAGTGGGCCCCTGTCGATCTGTCCTATGGTCTTCCGGTCGTTCGTGGTTAGACCTCCGTTCAGCATCGTCTAAACTAGTACTCCTTCTCGTCGGATAGTACCTTGGTTGGTCCCGTTCTAGGCTCCTCCGCCTGTCTTCATATCCACGGTAGCTGTTTCTTCGATTGTTGTTGTATCTTCGCTGTCGATTATCTGTGGCTCGTATGAAATTCACTCGAGGGCGGGGAAACCTATTATTAACGGGAGTACCATTATTTGGACCCGCACGATTATTATTATTATGGTAACGATCATTACCATAATTGGGGCTTCTCTGACTATTTTGATTATGAGGGTAGGGATTTCTGTTACCCTGATAACCATTAGAGGGTCGACTTGGGTTCACATGGTTTGGACTTGTATTATTATTATTATTTTGATTAGTAGTGCTAAAGTTATTATTACTGTTAAAACTATTATTCTGCGGGTATGCTCGGCCTCCTTGGTACCCAGTGTTGGTGTTGTTCGTACCCTGGTTGTAGTTCGGATACGTCCTTGGTTCGGGCCCATCATTTCTTCTCCGGCTCTGTCGGTAGTAGTCTTCGTTTTCGAAGTTTTCGAGGAGTTCGGTCATTGCCTGGATTGTTTTTATTTGGCTGCCTCTCCTCGCACGAATGACTTCTTCGTCATAATGGTATGACAACTTATTTATTAAGCACTCCTCAGGTATGGCCGGTTCTAAATGCTTGGCCATACATACCTTGCCGAGGAAATATGCTGTCATCGAACTACCGACTTGTGGTTTGTAGTGGCCGTGGCATATATTATCTCTTATCAAGTTTTGAGTCGTCTCCGACCAGTACTTCGCCTTGCAGAGGCTCTTAAATTGCTGATAACTTTCTATGTCGCTCCGGTTGGCCATCCACCAATGGTCATTCACCTCCCGAAACGACTCGTCTAGGATTTCCCTGTTCTGGACCCACCGGTTCCCTCTATGTTTTTCTAGGTATTCCTCTATGCGTGCTAAGAATTCCATGGGCTTCCGTTTATACTGCCGGAAATTAAGCCACTCTCTGTTTTCTGACATTGGGAAATGATTGTAACCAGTTGGTGTGTTCCTTATCAATTCTATCTCCTCCTGGCTCTGACGCACTTGTCCGGTGATGTTCGTCATAGCGGCTTCCACGCCGTCGCATCTTTCGGTTACATGTGTCCGCACTTTATTCATTTCTTCCAGGGCAAATTTCTTGTTTTCTTCCAGTTTCATTTCCTGTTGTTCCTTGACATGTGTAATCTCTTTATGTATTACCTCCCGGACTTCCAGCACTTCGTTTTCTGTCTGACGACATCTTTCGTCTACTTCCCTGATCTGCTGGTTAACAACCACGACTTCCTGTTCTAACTTCTTTACGATGGATTTCTTCGTCTCTTTTATCCTTTTATTTAACTCTTCTTTTCCCAACTCTATTCTCTCGTCTACCTTATTCATGCTCTCCTGGTTAACTTCCCTCAGTTCTTCTCTTAACCTTTGATTGTTCTCGTCCATTTTCTCCTCCATTTTCTGATTATTTTCCTCCAACTTTTCCCTCAGTTGCTGATTGTCGCTTTCCATTTTCCTACTTGTTTCCTCCATTTTCTCTTCCATCTTCTTACTCAAAGATTGATTGTCTTCTTTCAGATCTTCCATCTTCTTATTCAAATTCTTACTATTTTCCTCAATCCTTTTATTAGTATTTTCTATCTTACGGCCCAATTCTTCCTTTGTGGACCGGTTGTCTTCCTTCAAATCCTCTAGTTTTTCATTTAATGAATGGTTGTCTTCCTTCAAATCCTCTAACTTTTCATTTAATGAATGGTTATCTTCCTTCCTTTCCTTACTACTTTTGTCCATTTTCTCGTCCATTCCTTCCATCCTTTGCAAGAACATTTCCATGAATCTGTCCAATTTACTCTCTTCTGTACCCTTGGCTTTCTCCACCTTCTTTTCCTGGAGATTGACTTCCCCTGTTTGCGTTGTTACTTCAGGTGGTTCCTCTGATGGTGCAGGTTGTTTCGGTTCCACCGGGTTTACCAATACTTCCGGATCTTCCACGGGTGTTGCCTCCTTATCCCCCATGTCAACTTCTTTTTCGGCCTCTCCCGCCCTCTTCTTCGAAGTAGCTCGTCTTTGCATTTTTCTCTCTGTTTCTATAAATTAATCGCTGCCAGGCTTAAATTATCAAGCCCTCTAAGTTGGACGCCACTTTGTAACAAGACCCTGTATGCGGTCTTTACAAAAAAAGATAATAAAGAGAAAATTTTATTAAAAAAAAATTTTCAATAAAAAAAAATTTTGTTTATGTTTTAATCAATGTCTGTAATTGTGAAATAATCCTGTTTTAATGTTCTGTTAAAAATTTTAATAATTAAGAAGGTATTTATTAATTATTGAGCACTTCTGGAAGATCTGAACCAAGTCTGGAGTTGATCAGATTAACTCCGGTCAGCAATCGATTTGTGATGTTTAGTGCTGGTCCAATATCTCACTGTTAATTAATATTTTCTTCTTCTTGAAGTCTCGTTGCATTAATAAATAAACCTTAAATTAGCATGTGAAATAATAATAGATACAAACAATTGAAATAAATGGATTTATTAACAAATTTAATAAATAATCGATTTTTAATCGATTGGGAGCAATTATCGACTCCGTCTCAGGGAATTATCGATTCGTTCATACAGTGGAAAAAATTATTACAAGTATTATATAAAAAAGGTTCTTGGAGCGATTATATTAATAGTCAGAGAAGGGTCAACGAGAAAGTATAACATTAACAATTAAAGTAATTTCAATAATTATTATTTAACAATATTTAAATAATCCTGATATAATGTTTAAAAAAGTTGAATCATCAAACCATATGTAGCTTCTGACGTCACTCGATGCGGAAGGCAGAGATTCGTATTTTTCAAAGATGGCCGCTCCTAGGTATGGCGAGGTTATTGGGAAAGTCGTCGTGTTAAAATCTCACAGCAAAATTACCTTCATAAATGTTCTAAATGTCCCCGCACTGGTGTAATCTGTCTAATAGGTTGTTTGGTGTGTTCTGAAGAAGTGTTCCGTGTATACTTGTGTTAATTATGTTATTTGATATGTGTTCACTTCTGTGGGTTAACTGCTCAAAAAGTGGTTATGATTTGTAGCGTTAATTATTACAAATATATTAATATATCACGCACGCACACAACATTACAGCTGGTTCTCCTAGGACAGCCGAGAAACATGTAGGCCTAGAACGTTCTGTAATGTAATAATATAAATACTGAGCTATGATGAGATTTTTGTTATTAGCTGCAGTGTGAAATAGTACACTAACAAATTCATGAAGAATAGTTAATCATGAAAGCACAAAAAGTTGGAAGCTTGAATTTACGTCTTTAGAGTTTGTTATTTATTAATATTAATGAGGTACTTCCTATGAAAGTAGTAGTAGTAGTAGTAGTAGTAGTAGTAGTAGTAGTTTTACGAGGGCAGGTGGAAAAATTTGCTGTACGAATGTCCTGAAGGATACACACTTACGGGGTCTGTGGGTTTGGGTATTATACCCGACCCACTAAAAAACCACCTTCCTTTCCTCTCCTAGGACACTAACTTGGAACTGTTTGACATATTACTTCGGGCTAAGTCTATTGTTCTGCAGCCCTAGGGCTCAATCTGACTTGTTATTCTTCTATATGTTATTGTCCAAATCTACCTCCTTCGCCCGAAGAATCTCTTCTGTGAAGCGTGCCACAGTTCCAGGTGCACTCTCCTCGAATCATCGCATCAACGATGTTATCCGCTACAATCTTCTTCTTCTTCTTCTTCTTCTTCTTCTTCTTCTTCTTCTTCTTCTTCTTCTTCTTCTTCTTCTTCTTCTTCTTCTTCTTCTTCTTCGTCTTCTTCTTCGTCTTCCTCTTCCTCTTCCTCTTCCTCTTCCTCTTCCTCTTCTTCTTCTTCTTCTTCTTCTTCTTCTTCTTCTTCTTCTTCTTCTTCTTCTTCTTCTTCTTCTTCTTCTTCTTCTTCTTCTTCTTCTTCTTCTTCCTCTTCCTCTTCCTCTTCCTCTTCCTCTTCCTCTTCTTCCTCTTCCTCTTCCTCTTCCTCTTCCTCTTCCTCTTCCTCTTCTTCTTCTTCTTCTTCTTCTTATGGCTTTATAGTTCAGTGCCGCTTTATATGACTTTCCACTTTAGTTGAGTAAAATGTAGGTTAGAACCAAACATATAGTCAAGCAATACTATTGGTCGTCGTCGGCTAAAAACATTAAAACAGCCGTCGTTTGTCGAGCCCTTAAAACATTAAAAAAGTAATAGGCCTATAAGTAAATTCAGTGTAATATGTGGTAATATCACTAACTTGAACATAACCGTTTTAAATTATTTGTACTTTCTAATACTCTTTCACTCATCTTTCTGAACAAACTCAAATCGAGTTAGGTGTAATATACATTTAGAAACGCACATTATTGAAATCGTATTTTTTGTCATTAGTTCTTTTCGAAAATTGAGTTAAGTGGCAATTTACTTTTCAGTAACTCTAATCTAATCTGCGTTAATGTATCCTGGTATTCTATGTTTATTATATTTTTGGTTTTTACACAAAACAAATTAGTATAGTAACATTTAGCATACAATTTTGGAATAAACTACATGTTTATAGAACCACATAACTACACAGAAAGTAGTACTGGATTGGTGGAAACAGTAAGGTAGTCGATATGTAGTAACAAGTGTTCGATTTCTTTGTAGTGTCCACGTACGGTGAATCCCCTGGGCATATATACATTATAGTCTGCCCCGCAAACCAGCCCTTATTACGCGTCTTGTTTTATTGCATCCTCGTATTTTGTTCTCTCCCTACTAGAATCGTGTTACAGTATTCATGCATGAGCTCTGAAGTATGTAGGGTTGCTTAGTGACGTGTTTTCAACTCTCTTTACACTTACTATTGTTACTTACGTGTTCTAAGTAATGCAAACACATAATTTTGGTTAATCAATACGTCTTAATAGTGTAATCAGTATGTTTTTTAATACTATAGTGAAACCTGCTGTTTTGTTTTATTTGGAAACTTTCCTCCTGGATTCGTTTTTTTTTAATTTTTAGTGTTGCGTAACGATGGAATTTATTCATACATTCCACGTGTGTGTGTGTGTATGTGTGTGTGTGTGTGTGTGTGTGTGTGTGTGTGTGTGTGTGAGGGAGAGTTTATATAGTTGTGTTTGCTGTTTATTAATTTTGCCGTTCTTGTATGGTTAGTTTCAACTGTATTAGTTGACTGCTAGTGTGCAGTCTCTCATTGTTTGACTGATTACCACTGACTGCGTCTTAATGTTTTTGGGTTACCGTATTGTGAACAGTTTTTACATTATTATTTGCTCGACCATATCCCATTACAACGGCAACCTATTTTACTATTACTTGTGTAAAATAATAGCAATCAATAGAGATGTAATTTATACACTTTTAACAAATAAGATTAGGATAGATTGTCTATAGAATATAAGCACTATGTTACAAAGAACTGCGTTTGAAAAAAATAATAAATTAAGACAGTCGCTATTTTTAAAATACAGAGATGCTAATGTCGTAATTAGCCATTTATGCAAGAAAATGTCTGTACTAAACAGTACATTTAAACAATAAGTTACATAAACAATTTAAACACGACATAACCCATTGTATCATAAAATCAATGCGCATTACACAATTGTACCATAAAAAAAGCGAATACAAAATCAACCTAGTCTTGTATAATTTTATGTATTGTTTGAAGTGCAGTAGAAGGGAACCGCTTGATGACATTCTCAAATATTTAAACAAGAATTCCCCGTGGGACTCGTACTTGCGGGAGACAAACTGTCCCCACACCCTTACTTAGCCGGTTTACGTCCAATTGTGTTTGGTCACTGACAGCCACAGTACGTGATCTGAGCGCCAAGTGAACGGAGTAATATAAGGTTTCAGAGTTACGGCGGTGTAGAGATGATGACATTTTTTTCCGAGATTAGGCTGAATATGCGATACTCTGTCATCGTAGCTACAACAAAAGTACGAATTCTCTTTGTTAAATATAAAATATATATTTTTTCAAGACTTTTCGAAGCTTTTTAATATGTACGATACAATAACGTGTATGATGATTACCAAACCAAGGGAAATTAATCAGTACACAACCCTGTTCTTTAAAGAACCACTTATGTGGGCAAAAGTGTACGCCTATGTTACAAGTAAGTATGTCTAACAAGCATATTTGTAAAAAAAAGGATAACAATAATGTTTACTGTAGACAAGTTCTTCATAATTATATACATCAAAATACAAAATTAATTGTATGAGATTCCTAGCTGTAGATTTGTGTCTATGGTAAGGCAAGTCAGATATCTTAGAACGTTTTACATCTGGTTAGTATCCCGCTTCAGTATGCTAACTTTAGTATGCTCTAAGGGACCTCGGAAACAGTGCAGGAAATTGCTGTCAACAACGGCTAGAAAACGTGGACATAGGTAAATTGATAAAGGACAATTTAAAAATAATTACTTGGTAATAAAGAGAAATAGCCACCAACGCACCAGATCATTTGCGGAAATATTTATATATTGCCATTTAAAACAATAGAAGAAAAAATGGAGCAAACATATGGGAAATTATTATACGTTTTATAATTGTACAGACGTGTGCTCTGGGAGAGTAAATAAGGATGTTAAAACAAACTACTGTATTTCAAGTGCACAGATTATGTGATTTCTTTTCATATCACTATTTGCCAGCTTCCAGAATATTGATGAATATAAAATGAACAAATATAATATTAATTTTTATATTCATATAAAATTAATATAAAATGTAAAATTAAAAAAGGATAAAACTGTGTAAGCTGCATAAACTGGAAGGCAGAAACATACAAAAGTTATACGAATAAAAGTTATATGAAATAATTGATAAAGTAATCACTAGGAAAAAAAGAAAAAAGAAAAAACAAACACATAGTTTTTAACTTTGAAAGTATTTTATAATGTTAAATAAGCTTGAAAATTATTTTCTGACTAACGTAGAAAAATTTGAAATCTTCTCGTCAACATTCCACTACACAGCGAATGTTGGCTAATTAGAAGAGCCTTGTTGTGAACGGACGGAGGGGGCTAGTTGAATTACACCAGGTGGCATAGGTGGTTCTGGGAATACACGAACATTCCTTGTGCCTTACGGAAAGACAGTGTCAAACGTGTTACTTGTTTACTCGTGTTGCGGACTATTGTTTATTATTAAACTTGTTGTCTTTTTATTATATTTGTCTTGCACGATGAGTATAGTTGGATAGTTGTCTAACTAATATGTGAAAACTACTGCATAGTTTATAACTGAGCGTCATAATTTCAAAGAATTGTTAATAAAAGATTGGTAATAGAAGTAGAGTAGGAAAGCAGGAAAGTGGAAGATCAGGGAACGTACGTTTGAACAAAAGAAGCATAGAGGCGACATAAAGTACTGGTGCTTGAACTGGAGAAACAGTAATACGAGAGACATAAATGTGTAAGAGACGTCACGGAACACTATTACTTAAGCGTCAAACAGCAGAAGCAGTAAAAACATTGAAGAGAAAAACGTAAACATGAGTCAGAAGACAGTAATGCATTGATTCTTAAGCAAAAAGAAAATTGCAAGAGAATTTGGCCTAATACGAGGTGAGCTGAATAAACAAATTGCTAAGGTATTGAAAGTAGAAAACTGTGTGACAAGTTTGAAAAAATTATGTTAATTATAGAACAGTAAGACTGCATTAATACAACAACTTACATACGAGGCACATAATGAGGGAATATAGATAGAAATGGTTTGATCACGTAGAACGTATGGACACAGCAAGAATAAGTGCAAAATATATCCCTAAATGTAGAAAAAACCTGAAACAGCTGAAGAAAAGACGGATAGATCAGTTGTAACAATGCATGACGTAATAGGCTTTGAGCCTTATACTTACAAAGAGGAAGAAGAAGAAGAAATTCGAGGACGATTAATAAAATTATACGAAATAAAGTCATATACTTCAATTAACACGTAGATGATAGAGGGTGATATAGGAGTTTTAATGTAGCAGGAAACTAAGCAAGGTGATACATTACTTAACTATCTATAGAATTCACACTTATTGCTTGATAATGTAAAAGTGTAACAGGCATAGATAGGTAGAGAGGGAGAAAGAGAGAGAGAGCGAGAGAGAGAGAGAAAGAGAGAGAGAGAGAGAGAGAGAGAGAAAGAGAGAAAAGAAAGTTAATGATATAAAGAAGAGATATAAAGGGTGTGAAAGGAAAGAGGATAGCTTAAATAAGATACAGGCGAATAATAACTTTGAAAGTGAACAGGAGAAAAATTAAAAAGGAAACAAATTATAATTTGCAGTGTAAAATATTTTTAGTGGTAACAAGAAAGAGATCATTATGCTGATGGAATGTTATTATTGACGTTAGTTTTTAGACAGGAATATACTATTAGAGAATGAGCCTTGTGTTAATCTCTGTCGTTAACTGAAGTTCTAAAGGGTCAAATGACAATCCTTAGCGTTACGCTACGCAGAATTGGAGTAGCTAATGCTGGACATTAATAAGGATCACGGCGACGAAGATGGCTGATTAGGAGCGGAAGTAAATAGATAGAAGTAAAAGCTATGATTTTTAAAAGGTAAATAAGCAGACGCTTGCTTGGTGAAGTGAGAAACAAAACGTAACAAAGGATAAAGAGTGTACACAGACGGGTGCTACTCTTTGCACTCCAACTTTTTTTTTCTTTCCTAAGTAGGATTTACACAGTCCTACTGAGTGTATCTACAACTGTTTTTATCTACATTTCTTACTACTAATTATCATAAGTTAAATAAAGGATATTACAGAGGTAGTGACATACCTAAAAGTTGATGCTGGGGATCTTATTAATCTACGTAACTGAGAAAGTAGTGGGTTGTAAATCAAAGCCTTGACGATATGTTTACATAATAAATTAATTTTAACATTGAAAATGTTTATAAGGACGTTTCGCACATTTGCGGCCGATCGCTGGTGCGTGATCGAAAATGGGAATCGGTGAGTTTCCATAGAAACTACTTCTTTGTTGTCAATAATGTAGTATACATACAAAACTTCGCTTATGAATGTGACTACATTTAACTTATAATCTGTACATAGGTAAATAAAGAATGAATTCATTGATTGGTGAATGAACATAAATATATATATTTTTTAGATTTATTGAAGCATTTTCAATGCTTTCCTCTGTGCATTGCATTTGTGCAATGCCTGTAAATTTGTTTATGACTTGAGAGTACATCTGATTACGCCCAGTAACTAAGCCAATATTTGCTGTCGGGAATGTTAATAAATAAGTTACAAATATTTGTTTGAACCTTTTACCTATCTAAATACTTGGGGTTTAAAATTATATCTGCTTTTAAAATTATGGTATTTAATAATATTACGGGAAAAGAAGCATATTTCAATCTCTGTTATTGCTGAAATACAAAACAATATTATTAAATGTTGTATACTAAGCTTAAAATCGTTCGTGAATTTAAATATTAAGATTAGGCCTATAAGCCCACATCTTTTCAGCACTCTTATGTAAAGTCCTTAAAATTCCTATGGTACTTTGATGATTTTAAGAAGGAGATGATTTTACAGTGAGAGTCGTCAGCCTTTACGTTTTGACCAATATTTCCGTCCACACTCATCTCTTTATTTCATCATTACCAATACTTTCTCTCCTTGCTCTTCTACATGTTTCTATTAAACCTGTAAATTACATTCAGAAAAGAATTATTAGGAAGCATTTATTTCAACAAATTAATACTAAAATATTTTATTGCTATTCCGTAATTTTAAACAATGACTCTCACATTCACATTACCTCTGAATTTACAAATTTATATTTATTCTATTAGATCTAAAATCACTCTAAATCTGTTTTAAAGCTAACGTGGTTTAAATGTTTGTATTCTGTCCGGTGTGTTCGATGTACGCGTCATTAGTTTTACTCTGAAAACAATATATCAACTGTAACATCTCTCCTGTTTAGTATACAAATAAATTTTACAGACCACTGAACATTACCACATAAATATAAATTAGTCACGTTGACAGTTTTAACAGATAACCGTTTTGGATTTTTCCTAATTTTAATTACTGCCACCCCCCGAACACCTCATTAAATAGGTTTAATTAATAACTGTGAATGATTGTTTGATCACAGGTAACTGTGATCAATTATAGTAACTGATAATATTGAAATCGCAGTATGTGTGCTTATTTGTTGAAAAGACAGAGCCTATGTTTAAGAAGTAAGCAGTTAAGGTTATCCGAGCCTAATTATGATAAACGTAAATTCTAATAAGTGAATTAGATTATAAAAAATCATTCATTTATAAAAAATATTACTGAGATAAAGTGTTCCGTTTATTTCGATTTTCTGTATGAACGTTTGCGGACAGTAACGACAATTACGGATGGCACAGCCTGACTGGAGGAAAGTAGTAACCATAGATTAAACATATTGGAAACTGCACATACGTATATTATACATTTCAAGGATAACTGGATTAAGACGGTATGCATAGACATATACTCTGACATATGGAAATTTCATCTGAGGAAGAAGATTGTGGACATACTTCATGATCATAAAATAATTCCGAGTCCTCTAGTTTTTGGAAGAAAGTCGATCGGTGAAGAGAAATAAAGCGTAGATCTCCAGTCTTGATTAACTATAGGTATTATTTGAACTGCGTTTATTTGAGCTGTGAAAGAATTCTGTGTAAGAAAACCTAAAACGTGTGAAAAATATTTTAATAAATATTTTACGACGAAGCGAGTTCTCGGGTTTGACTCGACCGTTTGGGCATTTGTCTGTCTATTTCTCTGGGGGTCTCACGATAACTTTTGAGCGCAGCAACCAATTTTCTTAAAACTTGGCATGCATGTCTAATCATTTACCCTACAGAACTCTCTTGGTTTTGAAATTGATCCTTCCAAAAATAAGGGGGTTGCAGACAAAACTGTGAGAGAGTCAAAACTGTGGATTCAAACAAAGCCCATGTGGGGTATCAAATTAAAGGAAATGTAAAACACAGTCTAAGCATAGTGTTCATTTTTTAATATTTCAATTTTTTTTGACATTAGAGTCTAAAACGTGGGTTAAAATTTTGATCAAATCGCAAAAATTCATGTTGGGTATCAATTTCAAGAGAATTTTAACTGACATCTGAATGTAGTGTTAAGTTTTGTAAATTTCAAAATTTTGGGACCCCAGAGAAAGAAATTTGAAGAAGATAGTAAAAATCCAGCAGGGTGTTACACTAAAAGGAATTGTAAACCAAACCCGAATGTCTCGAATTCGTAGTGTTTATTGTATGATGTGTGCTCTAGGATTGGTATAGTACTAAAGAAATACGTATTTTTGTAATTTCTTCCGAAACTGAAATTTATGTAGTAGTAAATGTACTTATTCAAAATAGGGAGCGAGCTCTGCAGTTAAGTTAATGGATAATAGCCTAAACAAAAAGTAGTTACAATACAAAAATAAATAAATACATGTACAGTACTTTATTGATTTTAATGAGAAAAGTAACTAAAAATTGGTAAAGCGATACCAAAAAAGCAGGTCGGCCTGACTTCATTGTAAACATTGTAACGAACTTAAATATATAAAATATATAAATATTAAATTTTATATAAATTTCTATTTATGTTTGAAATATTAAAAGTTGTAGTGATTGAAAATTGAAAATCACTAATTTTATAAAGTAATTAAAATGTAGCATTAGATGTTATTAAAAGTGTGTTTACAATTGCAAAATTATAATTGTCTGAAAAGAATTCCTTTAGATAAAAAATAAAATAATTGCGTTAATATTATTTGAACAATAACGTTGCTTAAATTTAAAAATAAAGTGTACTAGCTGGTTGCTTGATGGTGGTGACCGTCTTGCTGATACTAGCAGCGAAACTCCTCCTCCAGGTTGATAGTCGTCTAAGTACGTAAAGTCTAGTAACGTCTGGACAATAGAATTAATAAAATACACTTCCACGTACCTGTTCGTGTTTTCTGGAAGTTCAGAAGTTCAATAAATCAATAAGCTGCCAAGACGGTTTACAAAACCAACTCACTTTATCTACAAGGTTCGGTTACCTTGTTTAATAATGGGCGCCACACAGGTTTATTTCAGGAAAATCCCGTGGAAAACCCATTAATAGAATCAAATAATAATTTTAAAAAGTTAAAATCGTGTTTATTGCCCTTATGGCAATGCAATTCAACAATATTTAATCGCAACTGAAAGTTGTTTTGATTCTTCTGAATGATTTATTTATCTGTTTTTTAGAAATAAATTAAGTCAAGTTTGCTGCTAATAATGGGGTTTTATTTGTACCCTTGATAGTGAATTCAAACAAATATAATTAAAGGAATACATTGATGTACAATTGCAAATATTTTGTTACATACCCTATACAACTGGCTCAGAGCATACACAATAATTCTGGTTAAGTCCACATACTCTTTACTTTAAACAGTAATATTATTTATATCTCAGGCGTAAGTTCTTTGAAACACAAAAAAGAATGCTCATGCCTACACAATAGCTAATTATTTTCTGATATAATATCGACTAGTAATGCCTTTTAGTTTACTAATATAAAAATAAAACCTATTTTATAGGTTAGGCGTTCGTCACGCTTGATTCATGATTTACAAAGTTATATGGTGAGATCACTTATGACTAACATCCAACTTAAATAGGATTGACAAATCCATTAAATAAATTCAGATATGGTGTAATACAGAAAATGTTTCAATGTTATGCGTCAGTACAGATTTGTTTACCAAAACATATAGGTTATTGCACTCGGTGTAATAGAATAAATTGTCACCCTGTTATCTTTGTGTTTTTAATCTTTCGATTAAAATTCAATTAAACACATCAATGGTCGGATTGTAATGACCATTGTTATTCACTACACACGCAATGGAACAGAGAACATTGGTCCGCTTCTGACTAAAAAGGACCTTATCCGATATTATTTAATTATTTCTTCTGTTCGTTATTATCCCGCACTAAATAAAATAATACTGCACTTAGATGCACTGACTCTATGTAGAATGTCTTGTAGTTACTTTTTGTTGTTGCCGAAATGATTCCATCGATGCACTATTACAATGAAGCTATCAGTTAGTAGAAATTTTGATGAGACGAGCGTACTTGCCGCTCCGGTTGAACGTTAAAAAGTGTCTAACGGTAATAAGCCGCTCTTCTTTATATACCCTATGGTTTGATCAGCCTTAGGCGATTGTTTTACTTATTAAGCTATTTTCTGATTGGCTTAGCCAGGCGTTACGAAAGTGACGTATTGTCTTTCCAACTGTCACTAACGGTTTTTAACCGACTCGTCACCAGAATGATTGACAGCCGTCGTTGTTGTTAGTGTTGATAAACCGATTTCTTATTCATTTTGTGCAAATGATGCTTACGCCTGTCACGCACTTATTATAGTTGCGATCGGGGTCGTATCGCTATCAAATTAAGGGATATTTTTTCCTCTTCAATTTGATATAGTTTGACACTGGTTTATTTACACTTTCACTGACATTTTTTAATAAACAATGTTCAGGTATATCGCTTCGCGCTGTTGTCTGCTAATCAAAGCCGGCGATGGCTTTCTCTTATCAATATTGTTTGTGTTCCACATCGCGTTTTTTCACTTAAACGTTTATGTTAGAACACTATTATATCCTTCCTGATATTTATTTACTGAATATTATGATTAAACCTTAACTTATATATTGCTATGAACTATACTTACTCACTATGACATTTTGTTTCACATTATTTTGCTCCATGCTATTAATTAACAATTGAACTATTAATTGTATAGCATAATAATAATGCTTATCGCTAAGTTTGGCGCAAAGATTGTTCAGTGTATGTGATTTACACTTCTAGTACTTTCTACTAATCACCTTACTGATGATTGTTTGTTTTAGGCATTGCTGAGGCATACCGTTTGTATCGGATTTAAGCCTTAATAATGTTTATTAGTTCACATTTCGGTACCTTGATGAGGTAGCTTATTTATATAAGGTTCCCTCTTACAAACATTTTTTCTTGTCATAAGCACATTTGAGACTGTAATACAGCTTCAATCTCATATTGTGGCCATAGCTAATCTTAGTCCCTGGCATTAATAGTTACTAGTCATAGTTGATTTATTCTCAGCCAAATGCTGATGCTGATATCACATTATTCAGATTCTTATTTAATTGTTGTTATTAACATGTCATATTCCATTTAAGTTATTCACTGACTCGCTTGACAGCTTAAAGTGAATTTAATTTGTCCATTAGTTTGTGTCAGTTATAGTATGGTTGTAGTGTCAAGCAGTGTTTAGGTTTAGTGCTTCTTGTGGAACTTCTTCTTCTTTCTTCTTCCATGGTTCCTCTCTTCTTGGCTACTCTAATCATTATATTATCTATTTACATTACTGTTATGTATTTATTAAATCTGATGGTATATGTCTAGGTTATGTAACATCTGGTCATGTTACAACATACGTATAAACGTAACCAGCTCATCGAAGCTTTAACGGACAACGCTGTTTCTGTTCTCTTTGTATTATTTTGCTGTTACTGCCTCTGTATTAACTGTCACACGCATTAGGCAGTACATGCGGGACATGGGAAGGCAATGGACAGTATGAATGTTGTTATGATAATTTCAGGAATTGTTGTTTATTATCACTATTGTCTGAAATTATATTTTATTAAAAATATTAGCTTTACGTCCGGCATAGCGGTTTGGATTTAGTTTCCTGTTTGCTTGATTTACGTAAGGCGCAATAGATGTAGTTACAGAAACGCATTTACTGTAAATTCAAGTACTATATCTGTGCCCCAGAGGCATAAGACACCATCTCAATTTTGTATAGAGCTTTTTGTATAGTGTTAATGTACAGACTTCCCTTTTTCTAGCAGTATATGGCACTATCTCCTAGTTATTTTCATGCAGCCAATACGCAAGTTTAAAATAACACTATCTCACATTTCTTCTTGAAGCAAACTAAATGTTTTTAGCTGTCCTGTAAAGTACTGTGTATGTGACATGGTGTCTTATGCCTCTGGTGCACAGATGTATGTTTACACACTCGCGCGCGCGCATAAATTTCTATATAAGTAAATTTATTATTGTCTTTCATTATTATTATTATTGTGTAATATAATATATATTATCAAATTATAATTACTTCTGCAAGTATTTGTATTTTTATAATTTCAATTGGCTTAATGTCTCACTGAATGTATCTGTATCTTCAGATTCAGAGCTTTGTAAATGAGTTAACAATTAATAATTATTATAATTAATGTTATTACAATTTTATATATAATATTATAATTTTCTATATAAGTAACTCGATGTTTCTTGCAGTAATTATATAATTTGTGATGTTTTCAATTTGTTTCTTCTGCAAGTAGTATAATTTCGTATATTCGTTTAACACCTGACGCACGTTTCACTGAAAAATATCAGTATCATCAGAGGTTTCTAAGTAAATTAATAACAATCGAAATAATTCTATTAATATAAAATTAACGAATAATCGAATTTGAATCGATTTTAATGTAAAATCAAATTTGATTATTCGTTAATTTTATATTAATATAATTATTTTGATTGTTATTAATTTACTTAGAAATCTCTGATGATACTGATACTTTTCAGTGAAACGTGCGTCAGGTGTTAAAAGAATATACGAAATTATACTACTTGCAGAAGAAACAAATTGAAAACATCACAGAATATTATAATTATAATGTTATAGGTATATAAATAATTAGGTATAAATAAATATTATAAAAAATTATAAAAATATATGAATAAATATAAAATTCTTCTTCTTCTTCTATGGCATCACAGGTCGAAGTCGAACCTTAGCCTCCATAATCATCTGCTTACATTTTTCCCTGTCCTTGGCGATCGATGTCCATCGTTTTATTTTAAGTAAATTATCAGCATCCCTTGCCACTGCGTCAATCCAGCGTGCCTTGGGTCTTCCGACAGGCCTTCTACCCTCGATCTGACTAAACAGCACCGTCCTATAATTACCTTTATAATATTATAATTAATTAAATAATTAATATTATTATAATTAACACTTAACAATTATTTATTGGATTATTTGTGAATTAATTTACAAACCTTTAAAAATACTGATATATTCAGTGAAACGTACATCAGGCCAATTGAAATGATAAAAATTCAATACAACTACTTGCATAAGTAATTATAATTTGTTAATATATTGCAATGAGTAAAATATGCATGTAGAATAGTACTGGGTCACGAAGCATGTGCTAGAATGTGAAATGGAAGTTTGTATAAGTAAAGACTGCAGGTTTGGGCATTGTATGTTAGTCGATAAGAGACATGTTCAAATTGTTAGTTTTAAGAAATTTAATACAGTAAACAAAAATTAGTGTTGTGAAATGGTGCAAAAAGATGCGTAGGCCTGTAGTGATTGCGCTTGTTCGAGAATATTTAATGATTTTACGGGATAATAATAATAAAACTTATTAAATTAAATAACTTTTATTATAAGTTGAATTTTGAGATTAGACGTACCAGAATACGCCTAATAAAAATACCTATCAAATGTCAGTATTTGTTAGTAATTTCAAGAACCGAATATGAGTTGTTTTAATAAAATAAGTTTTGTGACCCTTAGGTAAGCCGTAAAATTATAATCATTTTTTCCCCAAACCGTGCAGTGCTTTCGAACAGTTTAATATAAAAATAATTTTACCTTGGCATCAGACGAATTAACCAATCAACGTATTATAAATAAGGCAAATTTCCAATCGAATTCTTATTTCTTGTCATACAAACAGTCCCTCTGTGAACTCGAAAACGTGCGGACGTACTGCTCTAGTCTAGATGTTAGGTCTACTAGGGCGTTACGAACACAAGTTAAAAAGTTCTCTAGTTGCTGATACCGTAAAATTTGAAATAGTGCCAATCCGGGAAAGTAGAAGATATCCGTATAGGGATTAAAGACACATGAAGTTTACTGGATGTATTGTGTAAGCTGAATACACAAAATTGCAGTACAAAAAATTGCGGTGAAAAATTAATTAACTGCAATTTATAGAATCGTTTAACCCGAGAACGACCCTGAACGCCAGACACAAGGAGAAGATCACATCTCTATCCAGAGTGAAGCAGCCTAACCTGTAACTTGAGTGAACATTGTAACGTAACCCACACCAGTATTCCAGACTGGATTACCAACATCTCGACCTACATTCGTCACACAAGGGAAGTGACTTTATGATTATGTTATAAACTTCAATAAACTTATAAACTAAAGATACAAATGCACTTCAAAAAATATTTGATGTATTAAATTATAAGACAGACAAATTTTTTAAATTTGTAGTCAGCTCAACAGAGACAGAGTAATTAGTTTGTTTGTTTTTATAAACTGTATTATAATCAAAATAGTGTAATTTTGTAATTATATTATTAAAAAATCTGACAGCATTCCAATACACGATTTACCGACTACTTATTCTATCTGACAACTGTACAACATAAACACACACACACTCACACACACACACACTCACACACACACACACACATTGCTGTTACAACACAAATAAACCACCCCAATACCAGGGATAAAAAAGATGAATCAACAATATAATAAATAGTTCATAATATAAAATGTTTAAAATAATGAAGATAAAAAGACAATGACACGACAAACGACGACATGACCTAACCCAAGTGATTGACCCAACAAAAGGAAACAAAACAAGAAGGGAAGAACCAAACCAAAGGAAGAAGAAAGTGATTGACCCAACAAAAGGAAACAAAACAAGAAGGGAAGAACCAAACCAAATGAAGAAGAAAGTGATTGACCCAACAAAAGGAAACAAATCAAGAATTGAATGACTCAATGCAACTAAATAAAATAAAACCAAAGGAGAAGGTGGAGAACCAAGATATAAATCAAATACACTGAAGGTGAAGAAGGAGAACAAATGAAAAAGAAACAAATCTAAGATAAAGGGAAATAAATAAAAAGGAAATCAAATGATAAGACACAAACTAGTAATAAAGAATAAAAGCAGGAGAAAGGGTACACTCAATGTAATATTGAAAAAGGAACCAATAACTAACCTAAGTAATAAATAAATATTATTATCAATTAAGTAGTAAAGGTAAAGGATATTTGATGAAACTCAATGAAAGAATGTTAAATGTAAAAGCAAACTAACCCACAAATTAGAGTTAGGTGTAATGATGAAAAATAGAGACATAAAATTGTTAATATTATTAATGATATTTGTAATGAAAGAGATAGTACGGTAGTGAGAAAGTAATTATAGGGGTTACCCATTTAGAAACACTTAAAACAAAAACATTTAAGAAGTGCAAAAGTGGAAGTGTAAAAACCCCAAAGTAAAGTGATAAAGAAAAAACACTAAATAAATTATAATAAACAATAGATAATTTAAAAGTGAAGGTGATGAATAAATAAGAATAATGTATAACAAAGAATGTTAGTATTGTGAAAAATAGTGAAGGATAAAAGCATAAACACTTAATAAATCAATAAGAAACACTGAAAAATATTAGTAATTATGAAAGTTGTTAAGAATAGTATTAAGTGTAAACAATTAATTAAGATGTAATGAACACTGAAAAGTGATGATAACAGTACTAATTAAAATAGGAATCACATTGATAAGATTAAACGTATCCAATAGTATTTAAAAGGGAGAATCCTATGAAAGAAGAAACAGATAGTGTTACCATGGAGTGAAGGTAAAGATTATTTAAAAAATAAGAAGTTAAGACAAATCAATAAACACCCCATGTTACAAGGGATAATTATTTAAGTAAGTTCAAAAAATGTGATGTTGTTTATCACCCAAAAATAATGTAAAATGAAATGAACTGTAAACAAATATCATCTAATAATTGTTAAATGATTTGTTTCAGCAAATTTAAGAATAGGATATGGCTGGAAGAATTATACAGACTATAGGCCTAGATGTTGTATTTTATGTGATCAAAAATAGTAAATAATAGCCACATTGTTATTATTGGCAAATTAAATAAGTATGTTTTATTCTTCGTATTGTTTAAATTAGCAGCCATCCTTAATATTTCTTTTATGAATTTGCTAACTGCTATAATTTGTATTGTTCGACTAAGCTTTTCGTCATCACTGACATCTTCAGGTCTTAAACAACAAGACCTGAAGATGTCAGTGATGACGAAAAGCTTAGTCGAACAATAAAAATTATAGCAGTTAGCAAATTTATAAAAGAAAAAAAAATAAAATAAATAAGTATGACTTAGAAAACGAGAAAACCAGTTAGTAAACAATTAGCAATCCATGATGTATAAAATAATAGTAACATAATAATAACACAAAAACAGCTCCAAAACACATCAACAAATAACACAACCAATTATAATAACAAAACAAAGCTCATTAAGCTAAAATGAGATGTAATTTGTACGAAATAAGTAAATACCAATAATGGATACTTAGGCCTAGGAAATACCTAACTGTCAAAACAAAAACAAACAACTACAAATTGTAATAAATTAACAAAGAAATTAGCAAATCCAAGGCGAATAACTAACCAAGGATAATTTGTAAATCATATTAAAAGCAAAATATTAGAATAAGGATTTAAATTAAAAGAGAAATGTAATTAGCAAATATTAAAATAATTGTAAAATTATAAAACATAAAATAACCCAATCTTATGGGATATCAAAATAATCTTTGAAAGGAAATACAAATAACAGTGATAATAGTTAATACTTAGGAAGGAAGATAGAAGAATAAAAGCAATCAGAAGATATACAAGGATTTTGAAAAGAATTCAAATATGATAACAATGGTTTTTTGTCAATCTAAGCCAATCAGATTTAATTAGTAACCTTAACAACCACCGTTAGTTACGAATTGTCGGTTGAATATCGTTACTCGTAAAGTGATGCTCTTGCAGAACAGAAGTCAAATTTTGAACGGCCAATTTTTAATTTAATATGTCAAAAAAGTAAACAAAATTCCAAACGATGATCCAATAAGAAGCAAACGAACCACCAGAAAATTTAACTGATGCCAAGGACCATTTTACCAGGAAATTAAATGAAAATATGACTCCATTCAACATGAAAAG
The DNA here is from genome assembly GCA_034769895.1 of Magicicada septendecula. Classification (NCBI taxonomy): domain Eukaryota; kingdom Metazoa; phylum Arthropoda; class Insecta; order Hemiptera; family Cicadidae; genus Magicicada; species Magicicada septendecula. The sequence continues at coordinate 222,283,705 of CM068368.1, forward strand.
AACGCAAGACATACTTAAGCCCCAAGATTAACGAAAATTGAATACGATTGCAGCCCAATCCAATTAAGACTGACAACTATTTATACCAAGTCATCTGATTCGATAAGTATCCTTGATTTACCCAAATTCCAAAAATAAACCCACTTTGAATATTTCTAAAAGTAATTTGAACTTTCACTATAAACCGAATATTCTCTTTCAAAGATTAATTAAGGAAAACAAAACACTAAAAATTTGTTAACTTAGAATATAACCTGTTGATCGAATACGAACTTTAGAAACACACTTAACTACACCACAGAACAAATTATAACCAAACACTATATTATTGAAGTACATAATATTATAAGGTAATGTACTTTTTATTGTAATCATGGAAAATATTTGTCTAGTAATCAAAAGAACTCCAGATTTTGAACGATACAATTGTTAACTAACAAAACGGCTGCCATGCTGGATTGATTCACTCGTTACAAAATCGATTCGTCAACCCTAGAGAAAGACGTCTCAAAACTAATGTCGGTGCAAATTTATTAATCAACAAGTATAATATTATTGTCAAACTGAAACATTGCAAATCAACCATTAAAATAACGAGTACAGAGTGGAACCATTGTTTTTATTTCATAGGGAGTGTATCATATAATTTGTGTTTATTAGCGAACTATATTTGACGGCCAGCGCTCACGGTGCGACTCGACAAACTACCTGATCGAGTCAGTAAGTCTAACCAAGGCGGGAAGTATTTGAATGCCCCGGCCGTCATCGCTGAGAACTTCTTTATAACATATTATTTAATAATTTTAATTGTTTTCCAAAAACATTTGGCGCCACCTGGGATTCACAAACCCCTATTTAAGAACAAGTAAGGTTACTACCGCGTTGTACTGGTAATTATAGCATCGCTATGAACTTCGTTAGCGCAAGGATAGATGTAACGACACCAGTGTGAGGCGAACACACTACACCATACACGTCTTTTACAGAGACGAACACATTTAAACGTTACAACACACACACACACACACACACACACGCACACAGGCACAATTGTATTTCAACTTTTGATGGCATACATCTTTTGTCACAAATTTATGAATGGTGTTGTGATTACAGTTTCGACTTGCCAAGAGATCAAAAACTACATCTTGGAAAACATTTCTTGAGAAGAAAATATTTTAAGCTATAGAAATCTACTGCACTACTTTCGTATGGCTTAAGAGAACCCAATAGGAAAAAGCAAAAGCAAAAGCAAGAAAAGTACCAAAAAGGACGTGTTAACAAACGCTAGCTCTCTTTACGTTCAGGAATACTTACAACATAAGTATTATGTGAAGCAAATACAGATCAGATTTGTAGATGATGAAGAACTCACACTTCTGATATTCGACTCCGAGACGTTAGACACTCATTTTGTGGAATTGGGGGTGGGAGTAGAATCTGTTCATTTGAATGGCACCGTAATTCCAGACCAAATCGCTCTTCGATTATGAGCTCGAATAGAACTGCTTTTAGATATACAAACGAGGGTTGTTTTCGATGGCGTTGGTGACCCGCATAAGAACAAATGAAAACATTTAACAACAGCATAGGGCCTTAATTAGAGTAGCAGAATTTTAAGCAACACAGCGTTTATTACAGTCAGTTTTACGTTAGTTTTCTTACCAATGTGGGCAGCGAAATATATGTTGTGCGACGTGAATACTAAGTGATGCTATTCATTACATTCAGTTTAGGCGATAAGTTTAAAATTACAGGATAATGATACACATGTCTTGTGTAAAATTAAAAGTAAGCCTTATTAAAGTAATTTTTGTGTCTTATGTAAAATAATTATTAGGTATAAATGCTACGAAGGCATTGCTTTAGAATATTATTTTCTTGGATTTTCATTTGGCAGAATGTGATCGTAAGATACCAGTAAAGCGAATATCTCTTCCCACACGAAACGTTCCGGTATTCGGAATAATGCGGCGTAATATGTGTAAAACGTTCCACCTACAGCTACGCTGTTTAAAAGCAGATATCCACACGGACGAACGAGCATAAAAGATTTAATTTACCAACATTTTTTTTATTTCAAAATAATAAATACAGAGCGAGGTAATACATTTTGTTGTCAGTGTATATATCTGCTGACAAAATACGTCTTTAAAGTTTACACCACATACCCATTTCCTACCAGATCTGCTCTGTTGTGTACCTTGCGCTAAAATTGTATTTGCTTCTCTCTGCATTGTTATGTATCATTATTATCCGATGGTTTTTACACATGGATAAGATCGTGTTACAGAGTATGTGTACACACATACTTTGCTTAGGTAACTATATTTAATTACCGCTATCAGCAAATACATTTATTGTTGGCATTTATATTGTCTCACTGCTAGTATATATCGTCATACACATATTGCGCGATACTAAACAAACAGTAAAAGTTTCACTTTCTAACAAATATGAAATTTGTTTTAATAAAATTAAAACTTCAGTAAATTGTACAATTTAAACATACGTACACTCATCCACAATAAGCTAATGTAAAAACCATGCTGAACAAATTTGCAAAATGTTTACTGTTTACGGACAGGGAGGGGTAACAATAAACGCAGACAAGCAATCAGTGTAATGGGATTTTACACGAGTTCCCACAGCCGCGTATCCTTTACCAGCCATGTGTTAATGAATAATACTAGGGTAAATTTTACAAAGTACTATAGGCTACAAGCTTGTACATTAACGTTTTCTGCTGCTTTATCAGTATTTGTGATATTTCTATTTTAATTTTCCAGTTTGTTCCGAGACTGGAAACATTGAGTTTAACTTACTTCTGTCGATGAGGGAGCATGATCTGAATATATTCGCTTGTTTAGTATTAAATTACATAAATAGATGTGAAAGTGGCAGCCAATAATAGAATTATATTGATTATGTTAAATTTGTTAAAGTAAATAAAGACAGATAAAAATACGAATAAAAATATTTTGTTTTATTTTGCGCTAGTTAAATTAAAAAAATGAGAATTATAGTAAATTATGTACTTGTACATTTACAAATAAAATGTAGGGCGTTACATTTATTTAGAACAATATGAGTCAGTATCAAACGATAGCGACGATTCTAAAATCAGTCTTTTCTGTAAAGAGTACAGTTTGACATGCACTGACGGTGTAACGACAATTCTAACAATACTTAATGGGATAACTGTATAAGCACTGATCATATTTAAACAAACGGTGAGTTTCACAAAGTATAACGGTGACTTTAGATGTTCCACGATTTTTGCATAACGTCATAAATGAACTGAATTGGATGAAATTTGAACTGAAGCTTGTTCAGCCGATCGCTTTTAAAATTTAAATTAAATTTAGCGTGAAAATGTTAATTAGCAAGTCTATGTGCAGGAATTTAATAAAAATATAAGATTATCCATATTTCTTTAAATAAAGTAGAAAACAAGCATGGTATTTTAAAGAATGTGCACAAACGTTTGTACCAAACAATTTTATATGGAATATGGAATAAAAGTACGCAAGGTACTCTGTGATGAAGATGGTTGTCATTGTATGAAAGATAAGAATTTTAAATTTTAATAGATTGCTACCTATCGGCTGGTACCGATACTCACGTAGATCATTTGGCAGTTAGCAAAGAAATGAACAAAATTAAGAATTGTTAACGAATTTTAGAAGTTAATTTATAAAAACGGTTTACTAAGGCAGGAATAATTTTAACTAGTACACTTGTGGAAGATTGATAAATTTGTACGTTCCTACTAACCTCATGACATTCTTTTTGGTTATCGCTACGAATTATTATTCTCCCATCATAAGTGATGAGGTCCTCACATACTATGATAAGCTTGAAGTAGTTTGTACGGATGTCAGATTTCGTATAGTTCAGATAATTTGAAGACGGACATTGATTTTGGGAATCTTATTACTTAGAACAGTGCGTTGGCATGCTGTTATAATGATTAACTTTTATTTATTATGTTATAATAATAAACCGATAGACTGAATTCTCGCATTTTTAAATATAGATGATGGATGAAATTAATAAGTGTTGTAACGTGCCTTCCGTTACCGGGTTTATAATGTTTATAATGGGAGAGTGTCTACTCACCAGTTCGGCCGTTCAAATTCGTATTTTCTGCCTCAACATCGGGTTGGCCAACTACTTTTAGTAAACCAAAATTGTAAAGTTTAGTTTTCGATATTGTGTGCTCAAATTTTAAACATTAGTTGAATAAAATCAAACATACAGTTTAATGTTTCTATTATGTTTATGAAAAATTATCAATTCGGTTTGAATTCTACAATTTCTTCCAAATTATAAATCTTCTTTTTGCGCCGGCATGTTTAATTATTGGCGGTTGGTTGTTCTGCCCGCCTTTATGTATGTAGACTCACTGCTATGGAATTGGTTTTCCTTCGTTTATTTATAATCTCAGGTCGAAGTTCTTGTGACTACAGAAAATGTTGTTAAATGGACTAATAAAAGTACAAAATTTTACAAATACCATATAAATATTATAAAACAGCTGATATACTTATAATTACAGTGGTAAACTATAGCTACGGGATTTAGCGTTTGGAGGTTATTTACGTTTAGTAACTTTTACGTTTTAAAACATATTCCTTAAAGAATCAATGTTGGATTGAGATAGTTATTCAATTTGAGGTGTTCATTAAATAAAAGAAAGTTCAAGTGTTGATTAAAAAGTAATAAATGATGTGGAAAGTGTGGTTCACTTATTGTTGATTTTCTTGTGTTTTTATTGTGAAGTCGTATTTTAAAATATACTTAACAATCCTTCGTCTCTGCTATCCAGGGTAATAATCCTCACGAATACTGCTGCTTGTCCTTTCTTGGATGTTTCGGTTAATTCCAGGTTTCAATTTTCGTAGTTATCTGGTTTAGATGTTTATTTCCATCAGTAATCCTGGTTATGGCAGGTTCCATTGTTCATTTATGTGTTCATATATTTTCTTCCTTCAGTTGGTTCGTATTTCATCACTTGGGATTCTTCAGCAATACCTCCTGGTTAATTTAAATTTCTTCTGGTAAATTTATTAATTCGTTTAGTAATAGTGTTACTTCTGTGATTTAATTTATTAATTTGATCATTACTTTTGATAAATTTTGTTAAATTAATTCTTTTTTATTCTTTGTGGTTTTAATACTTCTGCCCTCATCAAGCTCTAATAATGGAATGATACAATTTATTAACTTTTTTTTCTAACAAGGTTTCGTTGTTATGGCAACTCTCCTTCCAAACACTAATTCCCATTGGTTGATAATTTACAACATTGTTATATAAAACTAACGTTTTCTATACAAAATTATTAAAAATCTTTAAATTATTATAACTCCCTTATACTACCTGTAATATTAAATACAATAATACCATTAGTTTGCTTTTTGTTTACAAATTATTTTGATACCCACAAGTTTACCTTTTTTCAAATTATAACAGGTTACTATTTTTTCATTTGGTTTTTCTTTTGTTAATTACATTTAAACTAATTATTATCTATCCAGTTTTGTATCCAACACTATTATTATGAAACCTAAACAGATTATATACTTTATTTTGTCAATGGTTATTGTTTTGTCTTAAATTTCACAAATTTCTGGTTACAAGTTATAGGCCTAATGCCTAGAGTTCATAATTCACCTACCCTATACTCATTACAATTGTTTATAGTCATTTTTGTTAATTTTGTATGTTACTAAACATAATTACTGTAACAACCTAACTTAAATCATAACACTTAAAATTCATATAAGTTCATATATAGTCATTTTTGTTAATTTTATATGTTACTAAACACAATTACTGTAACAACCTAACTTAAAATCATAACACTAAAAACCTAACTTAATATTCTGAACACTTAAAAGCTCTAACCAACAACAATATACACTCCGCATTTGCCACACACATACACACAGAAAACCACAGTTACACCAACATAGACACTAATCTTGAAATTTTACATTACTTACCTAAAGGTCGTAAACTCAACACAACTGAACAATAAGAAATATATAAACACCACACAACACAACCAAACATACTTAACGATCAATTACAATATAAATCACATACACTTTTTGACACAATTTTACATAAAACAAACATCAAGTTGAATCCCCGCGCCAATCCCCTTCCACCACACACCACCCCCACTACACCTCCCACACAACAACCGTTACGAAATGATGGCAGTCTGACTCAAAGCTGATGAAGGCGGATACGTACGCCGAAACGCGTCCAAGAAAAAAGTAAGTTTTCACAAGAAAAAGTTCATTTTTAGATAAATCATAACATTTGATTATTTTTAATCATCATATAACCTAATATAACTACTTAATAACTTATTGTTGTTTTGGAGTGTTAGTGGTCTCAAATATTTCTACTAGTAATTTTATACAAACCACTATGTTGTCTTTGGTATTGACGAGCGCTTTCGGCAGTCAAGCCGTCTTCAGGTCATTTACCAAGTGACCTGAAGATGGCTTGACTGCCGAAATTTACAAAATTTACAAGTTGGTAAATGACCTGAAGATGGCTTGACTGCCGAAAGCGCTCGTCAATACGAAAGACAACATAGTGGTTTGTATAAAATTACTAGTAGAAATACTTAATAACTCTTTTTAGGCCCATGCCTGTATCTAAAGTATTACTTGTTTTTTAAACGGTTTTGTTAAACATAATTTTCAACATAATAATATTTGGGTTAATTACAATCAAAGAAACCTGTAATAAAATTGCACATTAGAGATGCACTAATATTCCTTATAAACTCACTTTAGAGAATATAGTGTCTAACTCCCCTTACTGTATTCAACCTAACATATTAGTCTTTTATCCTTATTTTCAATGTGGTTAATATAACTTTGTAAATGTTATTCATTAACAATAAAACAATATATCCCTTATCATCCTTATACTATACTAACAAACTTCTTTAACATAATGGAAAACACTTTCCAGTGGTTTGTTTCCAACAAATATTCTTATATATTAATACAACCTTTTCTTTTTTCATTACACTAGGCCCCTGATTACTTATAACTGTCCCTTATAATTTATACTGTTTAATTATTATATGTGGGTTAATAGATTACTTATAATCTATTATTACAAGTTTATTTCTTTATTTCTGACTACACTGCACTTTCTTAACTAGTGTGTTTATGTAGTTCATTTATTAACACTGGGTCCTATAATGGTTCATTATTGATTATTATCTTTCTTATTCATTTATCACTTTCGTGTTCACCTCCTAACATTTTATTCTAGATTTCATGTATTTATTATCACTGGGTCCTTTCAATGTTTATTACTTATCACCGCTTTCCTAATGAATTATTGTTAGTCAAGTTCATTTTATATTAGTGTCTTTTGATAGTTTACTTATTAACATTCTTTCTATATTTTATCAGTATATTTGTTTTTACATTTCATTTTTTTTATCTTTCCTATAGGTTACATATTATTTATTTTCCTATCTAATTTTGTACTTTTATTTATATATAATTCTTTTTAACACTTGGGTGTTGTTATATTGTGGCTTGTACTATTTTCTCTGTCTCACTTTATCCAATTTATTGGGTCTAGTCATCGTCATCGTCTTTGTCTAAGTAAAAATTAGTTAGTGGTGTTGTTTTATCATTCCTCATTTAATAATTTTTTATTTTCCTTTAGTATACAGCTTTTCTTCTATTAATTATACTTGTAAATCTTGTGCTATCGTAGGTCACGTTACAGTGTTTAGTTTTGTTGTTCAATGTATGCAATGTACGTTGTCTACCTCATATGCCTAAAAATATATTACATACGTACAAGTAGACCTGACGATAGATAATAGTTGCTTAGAGATAAACACATCGTTGCGAGGTTAATACATTTTTTTCTGTCATTTTATAAATGCGCACAACAGTCTTGTAATTTTTTTTTGGCTGTTCTCATTTGATCACTTATTCTCTATTGCATTCCTCATTTAGTTACATAGTATATATTTATTTGATTAAGTTCTCTAAATATTTTGATAATTAAATTGAGTTTTTTGTTTTGTATCATCTTGTGATGCTACAATTTATAAGCAAAAATAAGCAATAATAAGCAATAATGCTACAAAAATAAGCAAATATAAATACAGCATGAGTAATAAATTGTAGTAATGATTGTAGTAATAAATAATTGTAGTACATGTGTAATAAATATTTATGATAATACATTATAGCATTACATTCATCTTTTGTTAAGGTGTTAGTAGATAATTTACTTTAAATCGTATTTTTCGTGTTTAAACTTAGATTTTTTTGTAAGATTTTGCACTTCAATTAGGATTAGGATTGTATTACGGAACACAAAAACGGGATGTAGTTTTATTCGTGTTGCTCAAAACGGGGTAAACAAAAAGGTAATGTCACAATTCCAAACTTGAACGACATTTTAACTTTGATTGGACAATGTACTCTTGCTTTGGTCAGTTGCCGTCATCATAGAACGATTTACAACGTTTACCGATGTTTTATTATTTACAGTCTCTATCTTCCCCTTTAGTTCAATAAGTCACCTCCAAGATTCATTTCCTTTACATCCTTATTTATGCTCTCTCTCAAGGTTTTCTTTGGTCAGCCTAGTCCCCTGCTGCAAATCGATTGGCAATTCTACTCACTTGTTTTGGAGTTCTGTACTCGGTCATTCATTTGAAGTGTGCACATAGTTTTAACTGTTTATTTTTGGTGGCATATACGAAATACGATTTATTTCTCACCATACTCCGTGCGTAAATGAATACTAAATGTGAGAACTCTGCAGCACTCCGAAATTCTAGATTTTAGCTTAGCGTGTTTTCTGATGTTGACTGAGGCTATCGCATGTATGTATAACGGTGCCAATTCTGTTGTTTGGAGCTGCTGAAATTGTATGAGCACGTACATAAGTATATGCAACTTCTGTAGTGTAATTGTTTATGGCTGTAGTAAGCTTATAATTTTAACCTTTATATAAGAAAATACGTTTTGCATAAAATAAACATTTAAATTTCTTATATCATTAGTATTACATGTAAAACTTTTTGTACGTTACTCTGGATAAAAGGGCTGTTCACTTGCTTCCCTTGACCGCACGCCACTGCATTTATGTTAAAAGCAATTATTCAAGAACTGACGGGGGAGGATAAAGGAGTTAGCCTATTAGTAGTCAGCAGTAGGCCTACGTCATAACGTAACATAGTTTTCTTAAAAATGCACGTTAGTTACAACTATTTAAGCATTAAAGAAGATTCAGGTGTGACGGTTATATTAAAGCACCTGAAATGTTTGAGTTTGTATAAAAGTGATTCACTCTCATTAATGGAGATCCGTCGTCTTGTGTGGTAAAAGGTGAAGCACGACAAAACTTGCAGTGAATTCTTTAAAACGAATACATGCATTTTTTTAATTCGGTATAAACAAGTATGCATGCGCAATTACAAAAGAGTAAACAATTTATATTAGTTCATTCAAAACACAATCTAAGAAAGTAAACGAAATGAAGATATATATATATATATATATATATATATATATATATATATATATAAGCACTAAACATTTAAAAACAACATTTATTTTTATTAGACAATAAGGTTTAATCCAAATATATAACTTAGCTGAGAATTTTAACAACAACGCTTCAAGAAGTATGCAGAACAACGCTTCAAGAAGTATGCAGAACAACGCTTCGTGCTTATGCGTTAACAAACACGTGTTTCTTAAACAAACACAAGGCAACGCTAATGATTCGTCAACACAATTTTCCCACCCCTAACTGGTTTCCACACACTACATGTTTCTAAATAATCAACTTAATTACACACGGAGAAGTGAATAGATCAGAGCGCTGCTATGCGTCCTCACGCTCTTTAATCCGTAGTTCTGTAAACAAACAAGTTGTGACAAACGTCGTACACAGTCACTGAAATATGTTCACTATTCGTTACATGCTCACATGCAAAACATAATTAGTTGTCACACAATTCCTTGCTTCTATGTGACAGTATACTGTTTCACACATGTGTACATGTATGAAAAGTGTGACAGTTACAAGTTGTATATATTATTACTACTACTAGTACTACTATTACTACTACTACTACTACTACTACTACTCCATGGCGCTCTTCTCTCTATCCTGTGCGACTCTTCGCCACCTTCTGACCCCTCAGTCTTCTCAAGTCTTCATCTACATCGTCCACCCATCTTCTTCTTGGGCTCCCTCTTGCTTTACTTCCTCCTGGTCCTCCAATCACTGTCGTTCATTGCACGTGACCTGCTCACTTAATTCTACCTTGTTTTATTACTGTGACGATGTCAGGTAGTTCGCTCCTTGTGTAGTTCGTAGAATTGGGCATGCGTTATAAATACATACGTTATACATACGTCCTCATGCGCTACATTCCGGGATCTACTACACCTTCATATATCCTCCTCAGATTCTTTCTTTCCCATCTTCTGATCATATCTTATTGGCTGAAGTCATGGTCCAGGCTTATGAAGCATACAATATTAATAGCCGCAATACGGTTTTGTAAATCTGGACCTTGGAGGCTCTAGAGATGTTTCTGGACTTTAGGATAGGGAGCAAAGAAAACCAGCATCTATTACAAGCTGTATATGCTTAAGTGTAACCTGATCTGTAGGCATTTGCATAATGGTCGTCATTACCAGTTGTGAAATGACTACAAAAGGTTTAATGTACATTGAAGACTAAGTAGTTACTGTTTCAATATAGTAATAGTGCGATACCCGTTATGTTTACAATATGTTATGATAATTGTTAGCGCTTCTTTAAAATATTTTATTTCAAATCAGTAATCTTCGTCGTTAGCGTTTTTTCAAAGACTAATGGAGTTCTGTTTGCAAAACAGAGTACATGTGCAGCAAGCTGATTTTAAACTTAAAATCATTCATTTTCCTCTCAAAAACATACATGCATGTAACATTGTTACAGTAAAAACATATAACATTTTTATTACAGTAAAGCGTATAAAAATTGTCTTACGATTACGTCTTCAATAATCAAGCAATGTAGATGAGCAAGTTTACTTTCTAAATGTAGGTCTTACTGTTGTAATTATGAACATCGGGGGGTTGGCGTGAATTTTAAAGTAATTATAACTTCTGCTATATCTGAACTGATGTAATTTGTAAAATGTAATCACAAAACTCACAAAACTTATTTAAAAAAATCATAATCTATATGTTTACACTATGAAAATTTCAGGTTTACTCATAAAACAGATAGCTTAAGTAAATCAGACATTTTTAGTTTAATACGAACGTAATTCCTGTATTTAATCCCTGTAACATCCACAGCTGAGATGAGTTTTCGTCTCTTACAACATATCCCTGAATTTTATTAATTATGTTACAGAGAGTTTAGGCTTACAGAGGAGAAGATCAATTTGACATCTAGTCGTTTGTTTTTCAAGTAATTTAACACACATGTGTATACAAGGGCCTATAATCCCTTTACATTTGTCTCATACGCTGTAAGAGTATATTCTTATTTGTGTTACCATGTTCATAAAGCTATTGTAGTGTTCTGTTTATCTTCTCTATTCTGTTCCTCAGTTCATATTGTTTTCCTGTCTCAACATCATTCAGAGAATTTAAGTTCATGATTATTTACTTGAAAAATCTCTAACAGAGAAAATTTAATTTTAGAAATATTTCCCCTCTGGCAGCAGACGTGTGTTGCTTTATTGAATGTAATGTACTCAAAATTACAAAGTGTTAAACGTTGCGGTACATTTTTTTAACTTAAAGAATTCAATTAGCTGATTTCACTGACTTCCACGGGAATCTGAACAATGTTTATTACTAAATTTTATTAAAATAATTCAAATTCAATACTTTTGCTTGTACTTAGTAACAACATACGTCTTCAATTTTTTGATACTTATTAGCTGGAAATGCGGGCTCAGAATATTTTCTATTACTACAAGCCTGTATAAAAGCAAGTAATAATTATTTATATTTTACCAATTACTAAAACTTATTTTATAAATACAGTAACTTTAAGAAATTTAATAGCACATTACCGTTATGTTAAATGTGTAATATTTACTAAGAAATAGTTTTATTGTATTTTATAAAGAAAGTTATTTACAAAATACCGGTAATGAACATTTACACTTTAAACAAAAGGTTACATTAATTTGTAAATGTAAAAAATCTTGTAAAAAATCTGTAATTTTGATTTTTATTCTACTGCAAAAACGGCGAAAAGATGTCCCACATGTTTCACAGTGTTTACTATTTTTGGTCACATTTCTTTAGAAACACAAGTGCTGGAAACCTGTTGTGTGGTAGTGGCGGTATTCAGCCGATTCGCACCGGTTCGGGCGAACCCGGTTTCTTGAACCAGCAGACATATGCTCCGTGAGCAGTCTGACGTTAACCGACGATCGTCTTTCAACGCATCGTAGACAGTTTCCATGTTCGCCTCAATTATGGAAATGCAATTACATAAAACCTATTTTTGACAAAAATTAATAAAAAAATCATAAATTCGTGGAGTAGTTTACCAAAAAATACGTTTGATGTATACAAATCCGTGCTCAATGTATTATTTGGAGTAAGAAATTAAAAAATAAACTAATGTTCTTACAAAACAAATTTTGAGAATACTTTATAGTTGTGTCACGCGTAAAGAGCATGTGCATTGGATAAGGATTGTTAGGAAGAAAAAAATACAGTAATATTTGTAACGTATGTAAGACAATTAGAAAGAAAATTATGCAAGTAGGATATTGTAATAGTGATCTCGATTACATGTATTAGTGAATGAAGCATATGTAAAAAGTCACGTTTAGAAATGAGAAGTGAAATTAGAAATGATTATTACTGGATTCAGAACTTACTTATAACATTTTATTTTCTGTTTTGGTTTAATTGTACGATAATATGATATACGGTATAACTAAACGTTGTCGTCGCACCTTTTGTAATAGCCACACGTTGATTGCGTCAATTTATAACTTAACGGGATCGTACCCTTGATTAAATTTATTTAATCTTGTTATTATTTATTTTATTAAATAATTATTTTTAATTATCGATTTATTTAAATCTTGTTTTAATTATCTATATATAATTGTTTAATTATTGTAATCTGTTTTATTAATCTTCAGAAGCACTGTGGAATCCTCTTGACGTTCCGTCGCAATTCCGTTGATCTAAATTGTAGTTGTACAGTAATATTGTTGTTTTGAATAGTTTCTAACACAATTACAACTTGCACGTACCTTTGGTGTAGAACTGGTAGCTTATGTCTGTCTGAACTGGTTGTCCAAATTGTCTTGGTAGGTTATAAAACAACTGATCAGTCAAAACAGTCAATTAGCACTGTTTAAAAGTAAGTGAGCTAAGTTTGGGTTATTTGGGCGCCATATTGAATCTAGGTTGTTATTCCATAAAATAATTTATTAAGATGAATAAACGAAATAATTTTAATTAATATCGTTAAATTATTCACTTGACGGTACTATGATGTTAATTTAATTCAATAATTATTTTCTTGTTATTGTTTATAAATTTGAATGTTTGGCGCTTCACACGGCCATGTTGCCAACTTAACTGTTTGAGTGGCTTGAATTTACAACTCTTTTAAATAAGACAGAATTACTAAAAATTACTTCAATAAGTTAGTACAACGTTTATTAATTGAGATATTATTGTTTTATTTCTCACTGAGTGCTTTTTTAATTATATACATACAACTAAACAATGATTTAGTGGTTACAATTGACCTGGCTTATTTCCCTGGTAACCCAGCAGGTTGCCAATGTTGACTCTCATTAAATATTTATTTTTTCTTCAAATTTTCGTATATCTCAAGGGTGAATCCTTTCGAGCTACAGAATAAAACTAATATGCCTCGAGTTACGATGCATCACAAATATTTAGTTTAGTAATTCAGACTTATTAACAAAATGTTCGTCTGACCTTTACGATTTTTTAGGTTAACTACGGTTAGCAAAAATCATCAATTCTTGTATGGGAATTTTAATATTTCCTTTTAAAAAAAGTGTTTACAATGATTAATTCTCATTGTGTTATTGTTTGGGGGTTAGTACATAGGTGTATATCTGTTGAATTAGGTTCAATAACAATAATATAATAATTGAACACTGTTCAATTATGTTTTGCACTATACTCCCTGCTTAATAATCTTTCTTGATTATTATTTATTCACTATTCGATCTTAATACACTGATCGTACACTTTCATTTTCCGCGGAGAACGATTAATACTTCTTGCTGTTATTTACTTGGGTTAGGAAACACTTCTAACCTCGTTCTGATGGTTTCGCACTACTAGTTAAAGAATACTGATATCGTTGTAATTCACTGTATAATGTAGGTTATTTCTTCTCTGCTGTTGTTCAATAATTATTTTAGTTGAAATTTTGATGTGGAGCTTCTACTGTATCTGTCGAGATTGAATTAAAAAATGTGTCTCCTGTTCCTTCGAGTGAGCTGCTTATATAGTCGCCTCAGATTCTGTCCGGCGTTGACAATGAATTTTCGCATCTAATTTTCTGATTGGTCCAAAATTACGTCATGATGCGGTCATTCTAAAAATAACTTTTACATAATCGCTCTAAGCGTGGGTATATCGTTATTGTTAGTATTACTTGTACCTTTCCAAAATTCACAAATTTTATCTTATTTATGTCTGTTTCTCATTTATTCTAATTACAAATTTTGATCTATTACTAGCATCGTATTGCTCGTTCCTTGCTGATTATTTTGAGATGAATAGCGGCCAGTTTGGATACATTTTTAATTAATAAACTACATCTTATTGATAGCCTATCTTAAACATTGCTTTATTTCAAACGTCTTCTGCTACAATTTGCAGATTTTGGGCTGTATCTTTTAATATTTAATAAACAATCATTTTTTACTACTTTGAACACAATTATAATATTTAAATTAACATATTATTCTATAAATTTGCTGTATCCAGCTGAACATTGTAACGTAACGGAAATACGGTCCTCGACGTTACATAATTCAACTTATAAGATTTAGAATAGAGAAGAAAATTTATTAATTATCCACACATGTAAAAGGTTAGAAACCCAACCCATGATTGTTTAAATAAAATAAGAATACAAGGTAAAAAGATAAGCAAGTGATAATGTTAATAATAATAAACCTCAAGGTTCAGTGAGAGGTAAATAACAGACATTGACACATAATGTAAAAACTAATTTTGACTGTTTCATAATAATTGATGTTTTAAAGTAGATGAGAATGAGTAAATGGTGTATGACTTAAGTTACTCAAATGTACTTGTTATTAATTGTATCATGTTATATTGTTATCATGATAGTGATGTTATATTTTGTGTTAGCAAGTGGAAGTTTTCTGTTAATAGAATACCAGGTAATTAAGTATTATGTGTTATTAATTTACCATTATAGAGCTGTTGTTGAACTCAGTAATTGATTACTAATTAATTTCATTTTATGCGTTATCCATAGGTCACGATAAAGCTTTTGTTAGATTTTATAGAGTTAATTATTTGTATACATGTACTTAGATAATAAGATGATTATAATTGTAAACTTGGCCAAAAAGGCTATAATTGTTAACGAGATACAAAAGAGTTTAATACAACCATGTCATAAATAGATAAAAGATTCTAGAATATTGCAGATAGTAACAAGTTAAATTCAGAAGTAGATCAAGGTATAATGATAGGCCTAACAACCAGTAACATTATATAGTAAGTCAGACCAGAAAGGTTAGGTAAAGAAATTAACAAATACTAAATAAAAGCTAATGAGTTAGGAGAAGTTAATAATAATTGAAAATAACAAATAAATAAACTCAAATTAAATAAATTTTTATAATGCCATAGTGCAATGATACCGATAGATAATGTTTAGAAACAGAAAAATAATATTTGTTAAAATAAATAGACTAAGAGGAAAAGACAGCAAAATAATAAGAATTAGTAAACAAGCCATAAGTAAAATTATATTCGGATATAATGGAAATTTAGAAAGGGATTATTTTGATGAGTGGAAGAACATTGTATGAAATGATTATAATATAACATAATATCGAATAAGAATAAAAAAGATGGTTGCCAGGGACGACAAAGTAGATAGAATTTGTTGATTTGATTATTGGATAAATTTACATGAACGAAGACGGTTTAGTTAAAAAACGCTCAGAAAAGATTTGATTTAATTTAAATACAAAGTCCATCCAAATTTAAGCAAAATGAACAATAAATCACAATAGTACGATCAACTATCATTTAACCGTATTATATAATTTGGACAATATAAAAACTTATACATGAAAGTAACGAAAAATAAAATGGAAGAACTCTGATTGCAAAATTCAATAAAATGGACCAATGTTAACTTAATTAACTAACAAAACCAGAGAAATAACTACCTGCATAAAGTGATATAATCCTATAACGTAAACGAAACGAAAATAAACACCAAATTATATCGGAACTTCAGTTTACACAATTCAATAGAAAAAAAACGTAGTTGGATTCGAATTTCGTCGAAGCACGTAACCACAAAACTCGGACATTGGTGAACGAAAGGAGCGGTATTTCTGCATCATCCCAGGACCAAGAATTAAACTTTATTTTCAACTTGGAATGAAGACTGACGAGAGCAAATTTATCTGCATGCTGATCAGTTGCTGTCAAGACGAAAGGGTTATCTGTACACGGCCTTATAGAGTCACGATGCCGAGCGGACGGTAAAACTACAATTATTTTAAATATTATTTAATAAAAACTTAACTCTATATTGTAATACCTTGTATTCCTATTTATGCATTTTCTGATCTTACTAACAGTTGAAAGAACCTTCACGCCCTGTATTTAAAGAAATATAAAATCATAACTAAAAATAATATAAAACCTTGAATCTGATCGATAATGGATTACTTATGACATATAGCCTTTTGTATCTAACGTAAAAGAAACAACTTTGTTGGACAAGAAATATTAAATATTAATAAAGAATCCTTTCAGAATTCCGATATCTTCTCCTTTATATAAGATTTAGTGTAGTGTGAACAAGATATAAGATAAGTAAAGAGTGTAACTAATAATCACCGTACACGGTGGGTTAACTTACAAATTTCCGTTGTCTGGGAATCACAGCGCTATTCGCGGACTGCTTAAGTATTAAAGAGAAGAGAATATAATAAAAAATTCTTCTCTTCTCTTCAACGCAGAATAGGCTTGAGCGAAAAATTCGAATTACACATTATACACATAATTTTCACCCACAATAACCCAATTATATTAAATAGAGAGGAAAGGAGATATACTTAACATTATTATAAAACATATTAAAATAAGATACATAATAAATTGGCACTAAACGGAGAGAGGTTTAAACGAGGAATCACCCGATAAGTTATAACATTAATAATTCTTATAACATAATTCATTATTACCATTAAATGGCTTGGTTCTGATATCGTTAATTATTCAAAATTACCCTTACTTCCTATAATTATTTTAATTTAACTTTTCTGGTGATATTACACCTTTTACTTAACTGTTATTCATATTTTTCTATACTCTGTATAGTATGGTCTCTTTATTATATATGATTCTTATTTTCATAGTCTCATTTATTATTATTTATTTGTCTAATCATTTCATGTTTCTTTTTATAATTACAATATTTCTTTCAGTATGCACTGTACATGATTTGTTGTGAGTCATATTAATGGCTGTGTCTTTATTTCTTTATTTATTATAGACATTTTGCCATTTGTTCTGATTTTTTTATAAATCATGAGCTAGTTACTACACAATAATATTGTTAATTGGCATATTGACCTTATTCATTATTTTGTTCTTTTATTACATTATTTATTATTCATTAAGTTACTTTAACTCATCTTAGGTCATTCCCTTACTCTTCACAATTCATCATAAGGTTTTGTTCACCTTACCTTGTAATACATCTTTTTACAAAATTAACCAAAATTAACAGGCTTATAACATTTTTAAATACATAAAGTTCTTTACATTACATTTGACATCATTTATAATTAGAATATGTAAAATTTGTTCTTTCAATAATTTTTCTTTAATCATTAATTATTATGCCTTAGCATACCTTTCTTTCAAGGTTGATTTAACACATTGTGGTTATACTTTGTTAATCTCATTTTAATGGTTCATTTATCATAATTCATCTACAGTTTATTATTATCAACACGATATTTCATTTTATTTCTTATGATATTTATTTCTTTTTAATTGCTCATCTAATGTGCTGTTTACTTTACTCTAATACATCTTTAAATATAAGTTATTTCACCTGTCATTTATTTATTGTGTTTGATTTTGTCTATTTGTTTTATTCTCACTTAACCAATCTATTGGGGAACTAGTCTTTGTCAAGGTTTCAGTCTCTTCGTCACTTTATTTTGTGTTGTCATAGAATCCTGTTGGTAGATTTACAACTTGTTATCACCACTTCTTACTACTCAGCTAGTTTATTACTATGGAACAGTCTGTACTGTTACAACTGTGCCGGCCCGATTCTGGCCGGCGAAGATTGAATTGTGGAATATTTAATTATAATATAACGCGAGAGCAAGGGGGCGGGTGTACTGAACTTTGTACCATCTGTTAAGGCTGCGCGCGCAGCGCGTAGTAAGGGTCGGCTTGTGCTGCCGGTGTCAGCGTTATTCTACTCACCGCCTGGCTCAGAGAATCAACCGACTTCCAGCTTCCGAACAGTTACTGCGTAGTTTCTCTTCTACTATTATGGCTTGCTGAAACTTAAGCGACTCCCGGTAAGATATTCTATTATTGTATGTGTTCAAAAGTAATTCAAATTAACTAGATAATTAATAACAAGGTGTATGCAACCGTATAAAAAGACGTATTTATGTGAGTGCGATCCGACAGTTTTTATATTAAAAGAAAATTTACTTAATGTTCAGTATATAGCCCATGTTCCTTTTATTATTACTATAATAGTGTGAGAGGTACTGTAATTGTCGTTGTCATGATAAATGTGTAGAATGTTAAAAGTTAATGGCTAAAAGTTAGTGCGTAGTTAGGTAGTGAACTATGCTCATTCATGCATCAGATTGTCGGTGTGTTCTTTAATTAACTTTACAGTAAAGAAATTACTTGTGAGAACATCTGTAGAGGAAACATTATTAATAACGTGAGTGCTTTGAAGTTGATCTTTTTTTGAACAAATAGCGATTACCGTGTCACCACGTGGCGGCCAAACCTGTTAAATTTTGTTGAGGCGTGTATAGATTGTGCTGATGACTTTTACACTACGCCAATTTTAATAAAGTCTTTTTATTATTAAAATTAATTATTCCATGGCTGACTTTCTACTCTTTAAGCAGGTTGCAAAGACTTTATTACTGAAACTTGTGCATTTATTGAGAGTTGGTTGAAGGCCCGTTCTGAGGTTAATTACCTGAACTTGGGTGTACAATTTTTGTGAAGATCTTTCTAATTTATATGAATTAACAGGGTTCTCGATTAAGACGGAGATTTGGCTTTGCTGATTGCCTTCCATCTGCATCAGCCATGGACCATTAGAGACGATCCTGTCCGGAGAAGGAGTCGGTGACCAGATCGAGATGCAACACTGAGTCAGCACAATTAAGGTGATATGCACTCTTTTATTTTCCTTTTGGGGCCGGGCCGGCAGTGAACCTGTTTTACTGTAAAAATCTTTTGAATCCATGTGACCACGTGTCCAGTCTGTCTGCTATAAAGGGGATCAGCTGATCATCATTCTGAACATTATGAGTTAATTTCAAGAACACTTTAATAACTGAATTACCTAACACTAAGTGCACTGCTTGTAATTGTGTGCTGCACTGGGGGAGCGTGCCAGAGATATTTGTACACTTAGACATTTTACAGTTTGCATATATTCATCATCTTACTCTTTACAAAATTTATATAACATGTTAGGAACTCTGTTCCGGCTGGAACAGAATTGAGTAAATATTAAATTCACCTTGGGTTTAACATTTAAGGGCTGGGGTTTTTTTGTTTTCTTTTTGGCTGTTTTCTGGGGTATAAAAAGGGACATAGTTTTTGCCTGGCACATGTTGGTGCAGCCTGAGGCAGGTTAGATTCCTGTCAGACTTTGTCAACCACATGCGGGCGCGCTCCCACAGCTGCTAGGGCACAACCGTTCTTATTGTAATTTCATTTTATATTTATTTATATAGCCATTCGGGTTTTAATAGAAAAGAATTTGCACATTTTTTCTGGGCATATACTAATTAATTTTGTATCTTACAAAGGTCTATACTGATTGTTTTTTTTTACTTGTAAAACACATATTGATTAACTCTTTCACTTGTAAAGCATCTCCTGATTAATTGGTTTACTTGTAAAACACATACTGATTATTTTTTTTTTTGTAAAACATATACTGTTTAATTTTTTTTAAATCTGTAAAGCATCGACTGATTAATTTTCCTACTGGTAAAGTATATACTGATTTATTGAATCCTTCTGAATGTGTAAAACAAATTAACATTTTAGAAGTGTATAACAATTGGTTGAAATCAGGTGATGTAGTTTCTTTAAAATTTTTATTTAATGCTGTTGAAGGAACTTAAAGTTTCATATGCTCATGATGGGTCATTTCTCAGTGGAATTCTATACATATAGGCGGTCCGGTCATGCTTATGGGTTATGAGTAATTATCATCCTTTCTGGGGTTTTCGCTTTTATGTAGTTCAATAGAAACGGGTTGCTGATGGGCAAACATTTATCACTGCTGGTTTCTGGGCATGGTAGTAACACTGCCTGCTAGGCAGGTGCATTCCAGGGGCATTCGTGTTTAGAATATTGGTGTATAATTGTGAGTATATGTACCTTATGTTTCTGTACGTGTTGTTATGTTTTGTCTATGTTAAGCTAGTCACGAAATGGGGGGAGAATTATATATATTTACTGGACATTATTATATACACACATATATATATATATATATATATATATATATATATATATATATAAATACTTGTTACGTTATACAGATCTTGTCTTTCTACACTGTTGAAACATGGGGATTATTTATTTGTGATATATTTGTGATTCATGGGTGATAATTATGTGATAGAGTTTTATCTACATGTAGCAAATGATGGAGTACAATAAAAACCGTTATTGTTATATTACAGCCGAGTTTCATTGCAAGTCCCGTCATACTGGACCCAGCACAATTTTGGCTTCTCTAGGCTCCGGCCTAGTCTTAATTAACTTGTGGCTCTTCTTTCAAAAAAAAAAAAAAAAAAAAATTAAAATAAAAGAAGGTTGTTTTATACTCATAAAAAGACATAAAAGGAAAGAGGGGTTACACAACGGTAATCCTACAAAATGTAGGATCATTTATTAAAATGCTGCTGTATTTTGGTCAATAGATTAAATTAATGTATAGTAACAATAAAACTTTTATTGTTAGTCAATTCTCTGCGAATTATCTTTACTGAATAGCGAAAGGTGAAAGCCGTTACTAAGTAGATGTTTATGATTTTGCAGATACTTATAATAGCTTTTCGGCATTAATATAGCAGTCCAAGAATATTAACACGCCGCAGGGTCAGCAGAAATGGAGTCCACAAGTTCTATTTCTATTTGTAGACAGACCGTAGACAAAATGGGTCTTTACCCATGTCCGATATCTTATATCTAGCCAAAGAAATTGTTGTGTATCGTTCTGTTGTTACTCGGCTGTTCGAACGGAATATTCTAGTCAACTGAACTGTACATTGCTGAAGCTGTGAGTGCTGTAGCAGATTCCTGTATGAATGACGGCAAGTGGCGCTGTCTAACTTTGGTTTTAATAATTAGTTTTAATATGTAACTGCAAACTACTGTCTCATCAACACAAAACTATACAGTCAGATACAGTATTATTGCTAAATGTAAACTAAACTGAACTCAAACGATGGTGTAAGAAAGGGATTGTCTACATTTTTCAGATGTATTGCGCTTATATCGTTATTTATGATCACTGATATACAAGATTCAGTGATAGTCAGGTGTTGAGCGGTAAATCTGTAGCACTGAAATTCTTTCTTTTTATATTCTAGAAGGCATTCTGGAAAAAAAATAACTCTAACTTAATTGTTTCTCCTTCGAATACGTTATCGTAATATGTGTCAAGGATATAGTAGAGTGATAAGTAATCAGAAATTAGAGTTTTAAATACTATTACAATAAGTAAATTAAATTAGCCACTGTACATTTGAGTCTTATTAACAATAAAATTTAAATAATAAACATATTTTTGCAAGGATTAATACATTAACAATGGATTAAGTAAATTATTGTATTTTATGGAACATTTAGTATCTAGGCTACGTACAAATATAGTAGCTCCTTGCTCAATGTGTTATTACCACACTTGCTCTGTAGGGTACAGTTTAATTAAAACAAAACAGTGTACTCCATTGCGCTTTACAGAAGTAATTAGCGTGGTTGTTGTGACATTTGTGCTCACGAGCAAAGCATGTTTTATTCTGCGTAAATACAGCAAATTCGTTTCCTGTGTTTACATTGGTTTCAATTTTTAACCGACTTCAAAAAAAAGGAGGTACTATATTCGACGCGTATGTATGTATGTTTGTCCAACGATTTCTCAAAAACTACTGTACGGATTTTGATGGAACTTAATTTATTTTACTTGGCGTTGTTTAACGTAGGTCACAGAAAAGAATTTTTTAAATTGGTCAATTGGTTATAGGTTATTGGTAATTTTTATTATTTTATATTTATGAAATTAATAATTTACTATTAAGCAACAATACGTTTAATTTTAGGCTACATAACTAAGGGTAGGTACTCACATTTTTTTCACATCTTACATCTGACATTACATCTTAGTCAATTCTTCATTGTATGTCCTCTAAACCCATCGTTAATTGTTTCCAAGTTTCTAATTTTGACATTTCTTAATGCGCTCGAGGATCATGTGGATGCTTTAAGAGTTTGTTTGGATTTAGCTCATGAGTCCATCTAAAGACTTCACTCTTTCACATGGGATTGTCCTTTTGCAAATAACTTTTTACCAGATTGACTACTGCAGTTTCCGTGGTCGTTCCCTGTAGTTTATGTACCGACAGCCCAGCTTAATATAAGTGGCAGCGTTTGCCGTTCAATGTCTCCGTAACCACGGCTGCCTTAGAATGTCACCGTAACCAGAGAAATAGATACGCATTCGTTCTTGTCCTTAGCCTTCACATAAATTTTTTGGATCATCAAATTGCATAAGCACACCATCAGGTTATTCTCCACATTCAATTTGATCGGGTCTATTGCGGCCCATTGAAATTCTTTGACAATACTTATACTCTCATTTACTAACCCTTCCATCATTGATATATTTTGTCGAAGCATAACTCTAATCCAACGGATAATTTTAATATACTAAGAAGTCCACAACATTTGTTTAGATCTGAAGAGAGTGCGTTAACTGGCGGCTTTTTACCGCAAGTTGCCGCTTCTTTAGATTCATCTACAGCCAAAAATGCGTAGATACGTCTTGTTAATTTCTGCATCATGTCATTGTTATAATCGCTAACTTGGATTACAGTTGGTAATATTCTGATAGCTGCTACATGTACGAATATTCCTGTTTGGGAAATACGACTTCTTTCAAGCAATAACTCTAACTGCAATGTAGTCATTTGACTTAATCGTGAATTTGTTAAGCAAATCTATAAAATCCATGTCATTTCTTTGGCCCACGATTGTGGTCAATTCACACATTGAAATTGTTGCCAAAGATGTACTTCAGCCTCACACCACTGTGGTCGTAAAAGCGCCATTAAACGGCGGAAGTTGCATTAGTGCTTTTTACATCCAGCGTGGTGTGAACAATATTTGTGATATTATACACTGATGGAAATACATGGTGAACATCCTTATACAGTAGACTATTCTCAAGCAACCAATCCCATGCAGCTCGAAGCTTAGTCACGTGTATTTGGAAGTGTCGTTGTTTCTAAATGTTTTTCAGATTTAAGTAACAACGATGATACCACTTCTGTTCAAAGAAGAGGCAACTGTTCGGCAATTTCCACAACATCTTGTGCAAACAAGACTACTTGTCCTTTAAAACATTGTTGTCTAAAATTACTTACTTTAATTATTCACAAAAAAGGTATTGCACGGCACAGTTATCTTTTCTGATAGATTTTCTGTACAAGCTGGAACCGGTAAGACATCCGTTTTGTTCCATTAAGCTTGTGAAGCAATTTTCCCCTTATTTAAGTTATAACACCTCTGACATAAAAGATAATAGCATTTTTCGGAGCTCAGATGGTTAATACGGATGGACTCTTGAATTGGTTTTATTTAATTTATGACGCTGCTTATCAAATAACAACTTACGGCATATTGATCAAGCCATATCAGAAAATGTTTTCATTTCATAGGAAAAGTCTTGAGATTTTTTGGCATCTACTTTGTGCATTTTCACGCATTTGTTTAAGACGAGTACGTCTACATTCTTCTAACTTCATTGACCGAATATCATGAGCATGCTAAATATGTTTGCAAGGCGTTGAGATTCCTTCCTCTTCTTGAGTCTCTACAGGACACACCTTATAAGTGTGTTCACTCATGCTCTTAAGTCGTTCACGTCGTTGTTTTTCAGATTCGACAGCACGCGTGTTGCGAGCACGCACGCGCATGCGACAAAGTCGTTGAGACTTTTCCTCTTTGGATTCAGTGGCTCGTCTGTTAAGAGCGTACTATCGCCTTCGATTAAGTCGTTAAATGTACTTCTTGGAACTCAACTATTCGAAGCTTACGAGGCCGTTCACACTGATTCAAAAGTATGTTTTCTTTGTCTAAGTTACTCTCACATTCACAAAGCTTGCGTTTTCTCGCAGAATATTTAGTCAATGATCTACCCATTTTGTAACTATAATAACTGTAGTAAATGAAAAAGAAA
The DNA here is from genome assembly GCA_034769895.1 of Magicicada septendecula. Taxonomy (NCBI): domain Eukaryota; kingdom Metazoa; phylum Arthropoda; class Insecta; order Hemiptera; family Cicadidae; genus Magicicada; species Magicicada septendecula. The sequence continues at coordinate 222,308,732 of CM068368.1, forward strand.
TCTCGTTTATGGTACTTAAAAGACATTATTAGCTCACTTTAGAAACTAAAAAGACAAATTATAAAAAATTAATTAAAAATTTCATCAAACTAAAAAGATCAAGCTATAAAGTTATAATAATGTTTTTTTGTATAAAACGTTTATTAAATACTTATTAAAAGTTTCTTGGAAAAAGAAAAATAAAAAAAAAAAATTTTATAAAAATTAGCTCACTTTAATAAAGCTAAAAGATTAAAATATATATAATTAAACTAAAAAGTTTTAAATAAAACAATTTTGAAAAAATAAAACCAACTTCAAAAAATGGAACTAAAAAGTTAAAAATAACAATTTTGTTTTGATATAAAATATTTATTCGAATAAAATATTTAATAAACATTTTTCAAGTCGGCGCCTTATAAATTATCAGTTTATAAAGTATAGTATTATTGATCGCCAAGGACAGGGGAAAATGGAGGCGGATGATTATGGAGGCTAAGGTTCGACTTCGAACTGTGACGCCATAGAAGAAGAAGAAGAAGAAGAAGAAGAAGAAGAAGAAGAAGAAGAAGAAGAAGAAGAAGAAGAAAGCATAGTACATAAATACATTTGGATATAAATCACGTAACATACTTAATTTACTATTATAAGTAAGTAAATTTACAAAACTACTTATGACTTATGACTTTTTGACGTCGACGTCAAGCCAAACTAATTATTGCGTAATGACATTATTATTCAATTCACAATAAAAAAATGCTTACTATGATCTAACGTATCTCAGTAATGCATAAAAACAAACACTAATTAATAAAACTTACCATTAGACGCAACCATTCACAACGATGTGTACACTCACAACTCACTCTGTATTCTCGTTTAAATTGCTCAGTAGGTGATCAAAGTCTCAGTTTGTAAACATTGATTGCAATAGTCAAATAATCACAATAATCAAAACATGTGGTAAGTGCAAATTACTGATTAAATACGTCTAATATTTCAAAAGAATTAATAGTATTAATCTAACCGATTGATTGATAATAGGCACTGAATATTAGTTTGGCATTATGTACTATATTTTGTATACTGATAATTTATAAGACGCCGACTTGAAAAAGTTTAATTAAATATTTTATTGGAATAAATATTTTAATAAAACAAAATCGTTATTTTAAGTTTTTATTCGCTTTTTTTGAAGTCGGGTTTATTTTATTTTATTTTCAAAAATTGTTTATTGCATTGTATCAGTTAATTTATTAAATGTCATATTAATTTAAAAACTCAGTGCAACTTGAATTGAAAACAACTAATGTATCATGTATTGGTTACGTGTATTCCTTAATGTTTCAACAATATTATGGCATATTTAAATTATACATAGTGATTAATCAAAATTAGTCTAGTTTTAAATGGAAGTGTCGAAATAGAGTTATACAGTGAATTTGAGTCAATTTTATCCGTTGTTTTTCACACTTGGTAGATCTGCACAGCGTCCAGTAACCATGTCGCCTTTTCTGTCTTCCAGTTACGTACATCGACTACCTCTGATATGTGAAAGCACAACGCACAAGCATGTATGCACGTAACAACGGAAGTGGGTTATTCTCCTATTGCAATTTAAACTTGATAATTGGAAATTTCATGTGAAGTAAAAAATGTGACTGCAGTGAACAGAATTTAATGGAATACAATAAACTATAGCCTACTGTTGGAGAATGGTCGGACTGCATAACAGTTGCTGCTGATTTTGACGAGTGACATCTCGTAGGACTTTTTGTGACAACGGTGGACGTATTCCGCAATTAGTCTACCAGGTTCGCAATACAATTACGGCACTTAGTGCATTATACGTAGTTTATATTTCTATTATTTTCTAGTCAAACGGGCCATTAGTAGGTATGAGTTGCTTTTATTGAGTACTAAAAGTACACTAAACGCTTCTAGAAAAATTCTCTCAAATTACACAGTACACAATCTTCCAGCAAAATGTAATTATATAAATTGTTTAAATTAATCGATGTTTTGAGACACAGGAATAACGTAAAACAGGAAATAAAATTATTAACATAATTATAAGTTCAAAATTAGATTTTGGAAAACAGGAAATAAAATTATTAACATAATTATAAGTTCAAAATTAGATTTTGAACATAGGCTAATGCGTGACAGTTTCTCTCTTTGCACAGACAGTACAGTGATCTGTACTGTGTCTCTTTTTACCGTTAGTGCCATTAGTAATTAAGCTTTATATTAACGTACTGTTGCTGTAAGGATTAAAATTGAGCTTTAAGATCATATAGAACATAATGAAGTGCGACCGACATGGATTTTAATAACAGACCTACACGAAGTTTTAGTACTTCTGACAGTTTCCGGAAAAGTTATTGCCAACCAAAAGGAAATAATACAGTTTATGGTGAGTTAGCTGAAAGAGAGGTAACACAACAGACTCATCTGTCTTTCTTTACGTCAATCTAATTTGATTGGTTGGGGGCTGAAACTTACTATAGGCGCGTGTAAAGTAAAACTTAATAAACGTGAAACTTTCTGAAAAGCGTATGAAGCCGGAAGCATTAGGGGGCACATCAACGGGACAAATGCGGGATATAAACAAACCATCACCTGGTTCTGTCTGTACGTAAAAAGTTCCCAGTTCCCCAGTACTAGGGTTACAGTGTTGATTCACTGGTAGTTGACAAATAGCGCCCCATTTTTATAACATAAGATGTTTTTTCAATTTTGGGAATTAAAAACAAACAGCCGAGTTACTACGTGTTAGAAATGAAAATTATTGAAACGATTTTAGAACACACAAAAATGTACACTAGGAATTACAAATTGTATAACAGTGAATCGTTTTAGACGTGTAAAACAATATTGTATTTCCTACAGTTGTTTAGGGAGCGTCTCGTTTTCTTACACCGATATCATGAAGTGAAAACCACAAACACACTCACAGGAGTTCACAAAATCCCAATTACGTTTGTAAGCCCATGGTGTAATGCGTGTGATTACGTTTTGTATAGCACAATACACACGAGAGGTTGTTTTTGATGGGGTGTATATACTGCCGCCTGGAGAGTAAAGTCAGGTATGGTAAAGCTTTAGGTTCAATTGGCCTTATGAAGCTATTTAGTTACAACAGAATAGTTGATAATAATTATTATTGAACGAACTAAACGAGTTCTTAGTTTTAACTGACCGTTTGGGATTTGTCTGTTCTTTACCTGTCTAGTTGTCGTCGATTTTCGTAAAACTTGGCAAAGGAGTTCATACCTTTAACCCACAAAACCGTATTGTTTTTTAAATTGACGCCCCCTAAAATAGTGGCAAAGAGCAAAAATGAAAGTGATCAAAATTTTGAAAAATTGCAGAAATTTATATGGGATATCAAATTAAAGAGAATTTTAATTGCAATTTAAAAATTGTGTTCGGTTTTGGAAATTTAAACTTTTGAGCCAGCATGACTTAAGAAGTGTACCAAAATTTAAAAAAAAATTAAAAAATAGGCCTAAATGCTGAGAATGAACACACAGGATTGAAGACAGTATAGTAAACCAACAGCTTATTTCTGACAGTAATGATTTTCTGATCAGAACCCATTTTCTGCTTGATTTTATTTAATTGTATTCGCAATTTTTTAGACCATTTTTCAATGTCACGTAGAGAACTCTGTAATTAAATGTTGCTTCTAATGGGTCTTTATTTATAGCAAAAATCGCAGTATTTTAACGTGATATTATTAAACTATGCGTTGTACTTTAGACTCTTTGGAACAAACGGAACTGACGTTTTAATATGATATTATTAAACTATGCACTGTACTTTAGACTCTTTAGAACAAACCGAACTGGCGTTTTAACGTCATATTATTAAACTATGCACTGTACTTTAGACTCTTTGGAAGAAACCGAACTGACGTCTTAATATGATATTATTAAACTATGCACTGTACTTTAGACTCTTTAGAACAAACCGAACTGGCGTTTTAATATGTTACGACATCACAGAACAATCTACGTGTTTGTCGAATGTGCCAGAAGAATCTCGATGCAACGCGTGTGGCGTACGTGCTTGTCGACGCATTTTCGAGAGGTTTATTGAAGGCGCCAGCCGCGCGGACTGTGTCAAGGTAGCAGTTAATTACGTAGTTCACACGAGCGCTAAGACGCAATTAGGAACATTCTGGTCTGTGAGCGCAAGTATAAATACATGGTGGCAGGGGCCTTAAGTTTCAGTATAGTGGCGATATATTTACAGAGCGGTTCGAGAGTTATTATCAGGCGAGGTTACTGTGCAATTTCAAGTGGTTATTAGTTAAGAGTGGTGATTTATAATCGGGCGGTATAATTGTAATCAATTGTGTTTAATTTAGTGGATATTTTATTGCGTGTGAACAATTTTCATTTGATTTGTTGTAGAGACTGTGTTGTTAATTACGAACTGTTTAACTGTAAAATGTAAAGGTGTGATTAGTGACTTAATTTGTGTCTTGTACTTACTTTGTTTCCACTGTACCTACGACGATCAAGTAGACCGTCGTAACATTGTTGTCAGAACTTGGTTAAAACGGTTAACAGTAGAAACAGTGGACAGTTTGTACAAGACGAGTGTAATTCGTAATTAATCGGAAAACAATGGATGCTAGTCAGATGATGGAAGCTTTCCAAGCGCTGCTGTGGCAGACACAGGAAGAAGCAGAAAGTCGACAAAAGAAGAACGAAGACAAGAAAGAAAAGAAGCAGAAAAACGACAGGATGAGAAACGCAGAAAGGGGGCGGAAGAAGCAGAAAAACGACAAGACCAGAAAGCGGAAGCGAGACAGAAAACCCTCGTGCTAGAGATAGAGGAACGACGACGACAGGAGGCAGAGGAACGGATTAATACTTTAATACGTTTGAGAGACATCAAAGCATTAATACAGGAGCAGATACAGATCCAAGAACACAGTACCGCAGAATTGGGTCTCCTACGAGGTGAGCTTAATAAACAAGTTACTAAAATATCAAAGGTACAAGAATCAATGACATTAAAAATAGCTGAAGTAGAAAAATCTGTTTCGTGTGTTGAAGAATCGATGTCTAATAAAATAGCTAAAGTAGAAAATCAGTCACGAGTGTGGAAAAAGCTATGGCAACAAAAATAGAAGACTCGATTACAAATATAAAAGAGTAGATTAAAAATAAAGTCGAGCAGTGCCTGAAGTTACAACCAAAACAACTTTGTGAACAGACTGTACCAACGATAAAGACAGAGAAAGACACAGAAGATAAGTCAATAGAGAAGGTCACCTCGAATGCGGTTAGGACAGTTCATGTCAAGCCCCCAACCTTTGATGGAAGCATGCACTGGACGACGTATTTACGCCAATTCGAAGCTGCTGCATGCGCAAATAATTGGTTGGAGAAAGACACGGCTGTTTCACTCGTTCTTGGATTAAATGGATCTGCGGCAGAATTACTACAGAAAGTGCCATCTGACAGCCAAAACACCTATGCCGAATTGAGAAAAGCTCTGGAATAAAATTACGGTGTGGTGATAAACATTTACGAGATGTGTACTGCACTCAGTTGAGAGGAAGGCGACAGCATTCCGGGGACAGCCTTCAAGAATTTGAAGCAAGTATCGACAGACCAATTAGACTGGTCTATCCTGAAGCGCCAGAAGATTTTCGAACGAGTTTTGCGATGCAGACATTTACTGCCCGTGTCCGAGATAACGAACTACAGCAAGTGTTACGAATGGCAAGACACCAAAACAGTGCGAACGCCCTGGTACATGCTTTGCAATTTGAAGCCACCAAATCAGCGTCTGTTTGGACAATTCATAAAGTGCGCAAGCTAAAAGATCGCGACGGCACAGACGATGAGGAAGAAGAACAAGGAACAGAGACTCGACGGTCGGCGCCACAGAATAAAATAAGAAAGGATGGAAGACCGAAGTGTTATAGAGTGGGAAACCTAGACATCTACAACGAGATTGTCGGGTTAGAATTCAGCAGCAGGGCAACAGGCAATAGTTGGTACAACGGGGCGTGTGCTGACTAACTGGAGGAACGAAACCCCTAGACAATACGCAATTTCTACACTTCAGAAAAACAGCGGGAGCTTGGTGGTTACCGGATTTGTTCAAGAGAGGCCAGCCTCGATTACAGTTGACACAAGCGCAACAGTTTCCTTTGTGCGGCCCGGCGTGGTGAAAGATTTCAAGCCAATCTGCTGCTCTTGCAGCTTGCAAACAGCTACTGGACGGCCTGTAAAAGGTTTTGGAAAAGTGGAGATACACCAACGCCTTGGTCGACTTGAGTTTAATCATCAAGTACTTGTTGGAGACATTGTGGATGAAGCAATTCTTGGTGTGGACGTTATGAACGCATACGGATTTATAGTCGACTTCAAGAACAATATCTTGAGAATCGGAGGCGAAGAGGTAAATGCTATCAACAATGACGACAGCAGAAAAATCAATGGACGTCATAAACCAAGTGGCTGTAACTGTTCCGCCAAACTCCGAAAAGATCATCATGGTTAGAACCGAGGTAGATACTAGGGGCAACCAGTGCTCTATATTCGAACCCCAGGTAGTCAGCACACCGGGTATACTAATTGCCAGACGTTTAGTAACACCTGACGAAGGCGGAAATGTACCTATTAGAGTGGCGAATAATTTGGATCAAGCTATCACTTTACAAAGCAATACGCTCCTAGGAAAATTGACTTCTGTGGCCTGGGTAGCCGGAATGACGCAACGAAGATCCAGTGCTTCGGATAATTCCAAATTACCAGAGGAACTGCAAGAATTATTGAACAGATCTTCTAACGACCTCTCAAGTGGTGAGGTAAAAGAACTCAGACAGTTTTTACACGAATTCAAAGATTGTTTTTCCGTTCGGGGACAGTCACTGGGAAGAACCTCTCTTGTGCACCATCGCATCAATACCGGGGACACAACACCGATACGCCAACCTCCTCGAAGGCCTCCATTATCTAAACAAGAGGAAATATCTCAGTTAGTACAGGACATGTTGACAGAGGAAGTAATCGAAACTTCGTCAAGTACATGGTCTTCTCCTGTAGTGCTGGTAGCGAAGAAGGATGGTGGATTGCGTTTCTGGGTAGACTACCGGAGGTTAAATGACGTTACAAAGAAAGACTGCTATCCATTACCTCGCGTTGACGATACACTCGACACGTTGTCCGGAGCACGGTGATTTTCCACATTGGACCTGAAGAGTGGATATTGGCAAGTGGGTCTTCATCAAGGGACAAGGAAAAGACCGTTTTCTCGACCCCAAGTGGCTTATTCCAATTGAACGTCATGCCATTTGGACTGTGTAATGCACCGGCAACCTTTGAGAGATTGATGGACCTGGTACTCCGAGGCCTGACGTGAAAACTTGCCTTGTTTACTTAGACGATGTCATAGTGATCGGGAAGACTTTCGAAGACCATTTCGGAAACCTTAAAGAGGTTCTAAATAGAATTCACGGTGCACAACTGAAGCTGAGACCGAAGAAGTGTTCTCTATTCCAGAAGGAAGTACAGTATCTGGGCCATATGATTTCGTCATCGAGTGTTAGCATGGATCCTAATAAAGTAGACACCGTAAGAGACTGGCCAGTTCCGAAGAGTAAACACGAAGTTCGGGGTTTCCTGGGGTAATGCTCATATTACAGCCGTTTTGTGAAAGGCTTCGCTACTATTGCTAAACCATTACATGAGCTAACGGAAAATAAACGAAACTTTCAGTGGTCGAGAGAATGTGACCAAGCATTTAGGACTTTGAAGATTGCATTATGTTCGCAGCCAATTCTCCCTTTTACAGCTTCCGAAGGGAAGTACATCGTAGACACAGACGCAAGCAGTACTGGTCTAGGAGCAGTTTTGTCTCAAGTGCAGAACGGTGAAGAACGAGTAATAGCATATTACAGCAAGACGGTTTCTAAACCAGAGAGAAATTATTGTGTTACAAGGAGAGAGTTGTTGGCAATTGTCAGAGCTTTGGAGCACTTCCAAAAATACCTCTATGGGAGAGAGTTTTCACTACGTACCGACCATGCCGCGCTTGCATGGCTCTTGAGATTTAAAAATCCGGAAGAACAGTTGGCAAGGTGAAGGTGGCTCGAACGTCTACAAGAGTACAACTTCAAGGTACAACATCGGCGAGGGCGCCTGCATGGTAATGCAGATGGCTTATCACGATACCGTGCCCGGAAGACTGCCGACATTGCCACAAAAAGGAAGAACAAAACTCCAGCGAACATGTTCAAGCCATCACGGTAGATTTCCTGGCAGACGGCTGGACAACACAAGACCGTCGACAAGAACAGATGACTGATGAAGACATCGCACCGATCTTGACAGCAAAAGAGGAAGGTCGCCGCCTGGATTGGCAAGATATCTGCCATGGTTCCGAAGTGCTGAAGGGCTACTGGGCACAATGGGAATCTCTTACTTTAGAAAACGGATTGCTGAAAAGGGCTTGGGAAAGTGCAGATGGACGAGACGTGGTCATGCAGTTGATAGTTCCCCAAAGTAAAGTGCAGTCTGTTTTGCAGGAGATGTATGATGGAACATCTTCAGGCCATCTTGGCGTTAACAAAACCCTTGACAAAATACGGAAGCGATTCTATTGGCTTCATCTTCTCCACGACGTAGAGGAATGGGTTCGGACGTGTGAAATATGTGCTGCAAGCAAGGGCCCACAAACCAGAAACAGGAGAAAAATGAGACAGTATAACGTTGAACTGCCTTTCGAGAGAATTGCTATAGACATTGCTGGACCATTCCCAGTTACTGACGATGGAAACCGGTACATCATGGTTGTAGGTGACTACTTTACTAAGTGGGTGGAAGCCTACGCAATTCCAAATCAGGAGGTTACCACTGTGGCAAAGCAGTTAGTTCACAACTTCTGTTGTCGTTATGGAGCCCCTATGGAAATCCATACGGACCAAGGGATAAATTTCGAATCAGGAGTGTTTAAAGAATTATGCCGCCTACTCGGAATTCGAAAGACCAGGCCAACGCCTTTGCATCCTCAGTCGGACGGGATGGTTGAGAGATTCAATAGGACACTTGAGCAGCATCTTTCGAAGGTTGTTGATGAGAACCAAACAGACTGGGACCAACGTATACCACTATTCCTCATGGCGTATAGATCATCAGTACACGACACAACCGGCATGACTCCAGCAAAATTGGTGTTTGGGAGGGATATTCGTTTTCCTGGGGACTTAATGTTCGGATCACCTGAGACTCAGCCCCAAGAGCCGCAGAACTATTCCTCGCAATTAGAAAACCAACTGCGAGAAATGAATCGCTTGGTAAGAGGACGGCTGAAGATTGCCAGTGATAAAATGAAAACTCGGTATGACATTCGCAGCAATAGTGTGGGTTTCCAGGAAGGAGATCAGGTCTAGTTGTTCAACCCAAAGCGCCGCCGTGGTTGGTCGCTCACCTAAATTGCAAACTAAATGGGGAGGACCCTACACTGTGAAAAAAAGAATCAACGGTGTTGTTTATTGGATTCAACAGGAAGGACAGCGAAAGTTCAAGGTCGTCCACCTAGATCGCCTGGATAAGTATTACTTCAGAGACGGTTTGCAAGTTCGGGACGAACAGGCTTAAGGAGGAGACAGAGTTACGACATCACAGAACAATCTACGTGTTTGTCGTATGTGCCAGAAGAATCTAGATGTAACGCGTGTGACGTACGTGCTTGTCGACGCATTTTCGAGAGGTTTCTCGTAGGCGCCAGCCGCGCTGACTGTGTCAAGGCCGTAGTTAATTACGTAGTTCACAGGAGCGCTAAGACGCAATTAGGAACATTCTGGTCTGTGAGCGCAGGTATAAATACATGGTGGCAGCGGCCTTAAGTTTCAATATAGTGGCGATATATTTACAGAGCGGTTCGAGAGTTATTATCGGGCGAGATTACTGTGTAAGTTCCAGAGGTTATTAGTTAAGAGTGGTGTTTTATAATCGGGCGGTATAATTATAATCAATTGTGTTTAATTTAGTGGACATTTTATTGCGTGTGAACAATTTTCATTTGATTTGTTGTAGAGACTGTGTTGTTAATTACGAACTGTATAACTGTAAAAATTAAAGGTGTGATTAGTGACTTCATTTGTGTGTTGTACTTATTTTGTTTTCCACTGTACCTACGACGATCAAGTAGACCGTCGTAACAATATTATTAAACTATGCGTTGTACTTTAGACTCTTTAGAACAAACCGAACTGGCGTCTTAACGTGATATTATTAAACTATGCGTTGTACTTTAGGCTCTTTAGAATATACCGAACTGACGTTTCAACGTGATATTATTAAACTATGCGCTGTACTTTAGACTCTTTAGAACATAGCGAACTGACGTTTCAACGTTATATTATTAAACTATGCGCTGTATTTTAGACTCTTTAGAACATACCGAACTGACGTTTTAACGTTATATTATTAAACTATGCGCTGTACTTTAGACTCTTTAGAACAAACCGAACTGGCGTCTTAACGTGATATTATTAAATTATGCGTTGTACTTTAGGCTCTTTAGAACAAACCGAACTGGCGTCTTAACGTGATATTATTAAACTATGCGCTGTACTTTAAGCTCTTTAGAACAAACCGAACTGGCGTCTTAACGTGATATTACTAAACTATGCGCTGTACTTTAGGTTCTTTAGAACAAACCGAACTGGCGTCTTAACGTGATATTATTAAACTATGCGCTGTACTTTAAGCTCTTTAGAACAAACCGAACTGGCGTTTTAACGTGATATTACTAAACTATGCGCTGTATTTTAGACTCTTTAGGACATACCGAACTGACGTTTTAACGTGATATTATTAAACTATGCGTTGTTCTTTAACCTCTTTTGAACAAAGGAAACTGAAAACGTTTAGTTTAAAAAGAAGAAGTATTTGTACATTATGTATGTAATAAGTAGTCTTTGTAGTATATATCTTACAAACTTCTGAATAGAATACTATTAACAATTCATGATACTGTATAATAAGTATATGTGAACGCCTATTTGAGTTTTTACAGAATCGATTTCTCGATGCTTTTTTCCGTAAATCACTGCCAAGGATATTGCTTAGGGTACTGTTTTATTCATTCACTTGTATAGATTTTAAATTAATCAATAGTGTACATAGACTGGTAATATTTATAGACTGTTTGGTAATTGTATATCCTTATATAACCATTTAACCATTTTCCTTGGTACTAGATGTGAGCTTTTCCTCACTAACTGACAATTCAGTTTGCCACTTCTTTATTTTTACGTACTTACTCGTTTAATTTTTATTAACAGTTAATTCCTTTCAGTGAACATCACAGTCGATTAACTTGAATGAAAATTTTGTTGTATCTTTACCTATATTTTAGTTAATTTTTTCTTTCACTAGATTCCATCGCCAACTACAAAATTGACCCTCTTAACATTCGTGTTTACTCTATATATAATGTCGATAATAACTCTATTATTTATTTACGGAATATGGATATTGCGGAACTCTACATTAAAACTACAGTAATTAGGCCTGTATAAAATGTTGACTTGTAGATTTGCGTGGCTGGGAAACTTAATACCAGCACATCTCTGGGTTGTTAGTTACGACTTATTGATGTCTTTAATAATATCAAATGTTTTGCTTATTGTTTATGTGGCATCCTCAGTGATAAAGCTGAAAATGAACAACCTTTAGACATACTTTGATTTTTATACACCTTTTCATTGAGTGGATCCATTTTATAATGTGCGCAAAACGTTACAAAAAATCGTATACCAAGGAAACAAAGGAAGGGGAATTTTTATATCGACATTTTTTAAATTATTAATAATAGCATGCACAATGCACAGCTACCACTCCGCGTCAGGCGCCCACGGGCGCTATTAGATGAACCCCCACGCAGTTCATCACATGAACTCCTATGAATCGTTCCCACCAACCTTCTGGACTCCTTGCACCCGCTCCTAAAGCACCCTATACCTGCGGTTTGCCGAATTTGACGTTACTCAGTGTGTGGCAGACATGACAGAATTTTTTATCTTTTTCATCCGTCAGCACCTGCTTTGCCGACTCGACGGGGCTGCGACCCGAGACACGGGCTCCCGCGAGATTGTGCAACTCTTTCCTTGCGAGAACCAACTGCCCTTTTGTTGTCCCCCTTTGTTTTGGCCGACGCCTTCGGACGATCGAGTCTCTTGTCCCCGCCAGCGCGTCTCGACGTTCCTGCGGGCGAGGCCCTAGGGGACCATGGTGACGCGCCGCGGCGTGGCAATTGGCTGAAGCATGAAAGCGCCAGCTATGCTCCCATGATGTACATGCCATATCATGTACTCGTAAACCGCACACTAACTCCTTGAGAAGAGCAAATGACCGAGCTGACCTGTTTGCACCTGGCGTTCATCAGGACCAGGCCTGAACAACGCGCAGAAATCAAGGCGCAAGACGCCCGTGCATCTTCTGTCTGTCTATAATTATTATAGTTACAATTTTATATTTTTATGAATGCACATCATTGTTTAATTTTATTATGTGTTTCTGTGTTACACAATTGTTTTCTGTATATTTTGCATATTATAAATAGAGACATACACTGAAAAAACGTATGTAATTATATATATATATTATAAAGACCTTTTTGTCTATCTATCTATTTTACATATATAATGATAGAACAAATCTTACTTACCCGTGACTTTTTACTTTACCTGGGCGCCAGAACAAATCCCAGATACAAATGACACGGATTCAGCTTAGCTCAGAGCACAGAGACACACTATCTCAGGATTCGTTCAGTGAGTGTGGAATTTAAGGGGAAACGTTACAAATAACTCTTAAAATTTGTTGAAGTTTGTTTAATTAACGATTCTGTTATTGTATTAATTTCTTTAAAAGTTAAGTTAATGACTTATTGCTAACTTAAATCTTATTGGTTAATGAGTGTGCTTGAAAAGTGAAGATTAAAACGTCCAAACGACCAATTGATCTTATCTGGTTTATTTAGGGATTTTATATCTCCCAAACCAGTGCTAAAGAACGGGTCTGCAATAATTTGCACGTTCAATACTACACCTCACTCTCCATTCAACACTCCTATATTACTTTATATCTAATCTTAATAATTAAATACAAAATTTGAATTTATATAGTGTCTTTTTTAAAAATGTTTATTGATTTAATTATTTATTTTGTTATTTATGTTCATTGATCAATGAATATGTTTCTTATCTGATTGATGCGTCGACCGTAGATAGTAATCAGTAGAGATACTCCTTTTGATGGTTCGGCGCAGAAGAAATGATGTTGACCAATAACGTTGACTGATGATCCTGGACAATTACAGATGCTGTAGCTACTCTGGTGCACTGGTCACTTCACTGTTAATTAATTATTACGCAGCGAGCTTATTTATTGAACCTTACTAGTTCCTCTACTACTGCGGACCACTTCGCGAACTGTTTATTTAAATAATACTTTGCGTTGTTGGTGCAATTTAGTTCGTATTTAACACTCGTCTTGCTTATTTAATGCCCGAACGAAGAGTGCTCAATTCCCTCATTCTGAGTTGGCGTCTCCTCTTAATACAGGATTGTGATTGGTTGTTCCAAATAAATCATGTGTTTTCCCCTTGAAACAATATCGAACAAGTCGGTCAAACGCTCCTTAACATGTTTGAGATGGTAGAGAATTACTGGCTAATTTCATACTTCCTCTGTTTGCAAATCGTTTGATTACAGGTATTTGCAAACGTGATTTCAAAGATCCGACAACAGAATATATTTGCTTTGGTCTTTCTCTGTATGTGTGTGAAAACACCTAATTCGTACCTAGCCTAATTCTCTGGTTATATCTCTTGGCGTTCTTCTTCTGTATAACTTCTTTAAATGTTAATTATATTAGTTGATATTTCGGCTACTTATAGAGCTTTAATTGCTGAACACTATGCAGGTTTTAGAATTGCCGTATATTTATTAGTTTTGAAGATATTGCAGTTTTAATAAATACAATTAATTGAATAAAATTTCATGTCTGTGCCCGCATCAGTAGTAGCAGTGGCGATGTTAGACAGAGATGGCTGTGATTATTCCCTCTCTCTCTTGCTTACGCCGCTAGACTAGCACAGTTTGACACTTTCATATAACGATCTGATAGGTCGACTATATGAATCGTTATATATACCCCCACTCGGTATAAAAAAATTTGATTATTTAAGAAACACGTAAATTTCTATTTTTCTTCTTGTATACTTTTACACTAATTAAAATTTGCACATATAAATTTTCGCACTTTTTTTTGCACTTTTGGTTTTCTTGCATAAAATTTGCACTATTACAATTTGCTTACTTCTACCTTATAACTAATTATTACAATATGTTACTTAACCTGACATGGCATACACATATTAGATATTTATATGAACATTATTACTTTAATCATAATTTTGACTTAATGGACGTCAATAATCAAAACAACAATACTGACATTTATTCAACTACTTCTTATTAACATTGACATTGATTCAAAGACATTTATAAAATTTTGATTGACCACGTTTGATTCATATACCTCATTGGCTCAAACCATTGTTTCCTTATTGCTCTATATTTTGTCTATATTTCCTCAAACTATCCCCATGGTACTTTCCTATAATTTTGTTTTTTTCAACGTCTTTTAATATGTTTGTGTACCTTGCAACCTGCTCTTCTATTCTATAAGGTCCCTATTTCCTTAAGTCGTCTAACTACTTCAGGTTTTGCTCCAAGCTTTACCGCGTAAATACCTATATCAGTGCTACTACTTTTACTGTTAACTGTATCCATGTTGTTTTCTGATGGTGGATTTCTACTAAGTACATCTGCTACCAAGTTGTCTTTCGCTTTACAATATTGTATTTCAAACTGGTACTCTTGTGTAGCCGTGATCCAGCGAGTCAGAAGAGCACCTAGCAATTTACACTTTAATAAAAATACTAACGCTTTATTGTCGGTGATTATAGTAAGTTTAGCACCCAGAATATAACTTCTAAACTTTGACAGGCTATGCACTATCGCTAATAGCTCTTTTTCTGTCGTAAAATACGTTAATTCCGCCCCTTTAAGTGTGCGACTTACAAATCCTAATACCGCTTTTTGGCCCTTCTCATCTATCTGATATAAGTGTGCTCCTATAGCAATATTGCTGGCGTCAGTTTGTAAATAAAATCTTTCTCCTACCCTCGGATGATGTAATATAACAGTATTTATAAAAAGACTTTTCACTTGTTGTAGCGCTTCATCGTGGTCCCTTGTCCACCCCCATTTAATCCCTTTGTTTAACAACTTCAACAATGGAACAGTACTTTCCGCGTATTTACTTGTAAACCTCTGATAGTAGTTAGCTAAACCTAGAAATGACTTTAGCTGCTTGCAGTTCTTTGGAGTTGGAAATTCTTGTATGGGTTTTAACTTCTCTGGGTCCGTGGTTGTTCCTTCAACTGAGATTCGGTGACCTAAAAACTTAATTTCCTTCTTACCAAACTCTGATTTCCGTAGATTCAGCGTCATGTTTGCTGATCTTAATTTTGCAAAAATATCTCTTAAATGTTGTAAGTGCTCCTCGAATGTTTGTGACACACATAGAATATCATCTACGAACACTAGTGTATACTTCTCTACCTCATTACCTAAGGCAATGTCTAAACACCTTACCATTGCAGCTAAGCTGGTGCTCAGGCCCAAAGGTACAACTTTAAATTGGTAGCACTTGTTTTTATACAAAAATGCCGTATACTGTCTATCACATTTGCGGATTGGAATTTGCCAAAATCCGGATGTTAAGTCCAGTTTGGTCATGTACTTAACTCCATTACATTTTTGGAACAATTCTTCCACACTCCTTGCGCACTCGTAATCAGGTATTAATAAAGAATTTAATTTCCTGGCATCAAGGCATAACTCCCGTTCGGCTTGGTGACAACTACTAAAGGGTTAATATAGGGACTTCTTGCCCTCTCTATAACTCCATTCGCTAACATCTGTTGGACCTCTTTTTCCACTTCTTCTCTATAGTGTAAAGGGATTGGATAAGTCCTTTGCACATATGATGCGTTTTCAGTAAGTGTTAACTGATGTTCATAGAACTTAGCTTTTCTTTTAACAAGAACTCCCTATCGTTCACTTGATTTATATTATTTGTTAATTTCCTTTTAACTGTATTAATGGGTTGTTTCACTCCAGGTAATGGTAGATTTAGTTTTGTTTCTTTTCTACCTGCAGTGGCTTCCCGTTTCCCGTAATCCTTTTACTAGTAGACGGTTGTGGCTCGGTAGATGATATGGCTGTATTACATACCTTAAACCCTTTACTTGGTCGGGTTTCAACGCTATTACTTCTACCCTTCTCTTCCAATTCCTGCCGATATTGGGGTTTGTTACCCAGATATGGGGTAAACCTTTTTTTTTTGGGCGCTCATTGTCTCTTCTCCTTGTTGGGTAGAAAGTTGGTTCCTGATGATCGCCTCTAGGGTGGTTAGTCAGCTGATTATTTACTCGCTTCAGGTCCCTCTCTAGGTCTTGACATTCATCCACGACCATTATAAACTTTTCTAGGGTATCCACTCCTCTAGTAGTGGTTGCTACTCTAGTGCGTTCCGAGAAATGACGCGCTAGCTTATACGCTAGGTCTCTCTCCTCCATTGGTGGTGTTAAATGCTTCACTTGTGCCATTACGTTTAGCACATAGTTGGTGGTTGTCATATTCATGGACGGGTGATAATTACCAAATTCCAGATGATCACGCACCCTTCTTTGAATCTGTATGTTCCAGTATTGAGCAAGGAATTTCTCTCTAAAGTCGGCGTAGGTTTGGACTCGGTCCGAGATGACTTTCCACCACGTACCTGCCCAATTCTTGAGGAATCGGCCTAACATGTCCTTCTTGTCCTCGTCGTCCATCAGTGGGTTTACGCGAGTACATAAGCCTCAAACAGCCTTAGAAACTCCACAGGATTCTCATGTGGGTTTCCTGAGAATACAAGGTTTTCCGGTTCTTCCTTAGAGCCGCCACACCTCACGACTTTGGTGTGCTGTGACTTCATTGCCTTAGTCAGATCTTCCCGCATTACCTTTAATTGCTGTTCTACCTTTTGATGTACTTCGTCTCGGTCAGCCTTACTCTCTATTTGTTTCTTAACCTCCTTAATATTTTCATCAAGTTGGGTGTACTCTACCCTAGTACTCTGCATTTCTTCTTTATTTAGAAGCGTTTGGGTTTTTAACTCAGCAGTTACTTCGCTGAATTGTTGGTTAATAAGGGGTACTTTCTGTTCTAACCGTTCATGAAATTCGTTTCTAAATTTATTTAGTTTTTCGTCTTGGCGGCGAAAATTAGTACTTACTTGTTTCTTAAATTCCTCTATTGTAGCTTTAACCTCTTCGGTTTGCTTATCAAACTTAAGATTACTCTCATCTATTTTGCTATTGGTACTATCTGTTTTACTAGCTAAATTAGATATTTCTTCATCTATTTTAAATGTAGCTTCTTTACTACTTTGTTCTATTTGGGTAGTTAAATTTTCGTTTATTTGTTTCATTTCGCTAGATAAGTATTTATTAGGTTGCTCCATTTTATTATTAACATCATTTATTAATTTTGTATTACTTTCTTCTAATTTTGATTATTTTCTTCAATTTTATTATTTGTATCTTTTATTTCACTAGATAATTGACTCTTTGTATTTTCAATTTTAGTTTCAATTTTACTATTATTTTCATCCATTTTAGTGGTCAACTGCTTGAACATCCGTTCAATTGCTGCGATATCTACTGCTTGTGATTTAGCCATTTTTTTTTTTTTTACAATAACTATTTAACAAAGTTTATTTTAATATTTAACCCTTCAACAGTTATTTGTAACCTTAAATATTCCACTTCGTTTCAAATTAAGTATTATTACAATTCAAACTAGTCACTTGGGTTAATATCGGTTTAATCGAGTTTACTCGGGCCCATTAGTTGCGGCGCCAAATTATATAAAGACCTTTTTGTCTATCTATCTACTTTATATATATAATGATAGAACAAATCTTACTTACCCGTGACTTTTTACTTTACCTGGGCGCCAGAACAAATCCCAGATACAAATGACACGGATTCAGCTTAGCTCAGAGCACAGAGACACACTATCTCAGGATTCGTTCAGTGAGTGTGGAATTTAAGGGGAATCGTTACAAATAACTCTTAAAATTTGTTGAAGTTTGTTTAATTAACGATTCTGTTATTGTATTAATTTCTTTAAAAGTTAAATTAATGACTTATTGCTAACTTAAATCTTATTGGTTAATAAGTGTGCTTGAAAAGTGAAGATTAAAACTTCCAAACGACCAATTTCTCTTATCTGGTTGATTTAGGGATTTTATATCTCCCAAACAAGTGCTAAAGAACGGGTCTGCAATAATTTGCACGTTCAATACTACACCTCACTCTCCATTCAACACTCCTATATTACTTTATATCTAATCTTAATAATTAAATACAAAATTTGAATTTATATAGTGTCTTTTTTAAAAATGTTTATTGATTTAATTATTTATTTTGTTATTTATGTTCATTGATCAATGAATATGTTTCTTATCTGATTGATGCGTCGACCGTAGATAGTAATCAGTAGAGATACTCCTTTTGATGGTTCGGCTCAGAAGAAATGATGTTGACCAATAACGTTGACTGATGATCCTGGACAATTACAGATACTGTAGCTACTCTGGTGCACAGGCCACTTCACTGTTAATTAATTATTTATTGAATTATTTAAATATTACGCAGCGAGCTTATTTATTGAACCTTACTAGTTCCTCTACTACTGCGGACCACTTCGCGAACTGTTTATTTAAATAATACTTTGCGTTGTTGGTGCAATTTAGCTAGTATTTAACACACGTCTTGCTTATTTAATGCCCGAACGAAGAATGCTCAATTCCCTCATTCTGAGTTGGCGTCTCCTCTTAATACAGGATTGTGATCGGTTGTTCCAAATAAATCATGTGTTTTCCCCTTGAAACAATATCGAACAAGTCGGTCAAACGCTCCTTAACAAGTTTGAGATGGTAGAGAATTACTGGCTAATTTCATACTTCCTCTGTTTGCAAATCGTTTGATTACAGGTATTTGCAAACGTGATTTCAAAGATCCGACCACAGAATATAATTGTTTTGGTCTTTCTCTGTATGTGTGTGAAAACACTTAATTCGTACCTAGCCTAATTCTCTTGTTATATCTCTTGGCGTTCTTCTTCTGTATAACTTCTTTAAATGTTAATTATATTAGTTGATATTTTGGCTACTTATAGAGCTTTAATTGCTGAACACTATGCAGGTTTCAGAATTGCCGTATATTTATTAGTTTTGAAGATATTGCAGTTTTAATATATAAAATTAATTGAATAAAGTTTCATGTCTGTGCCCACATCAGTAGTAGCAGTGGCGATGTTAGACAGAGATGGCTGTGATTATTCCCTCTCTCTCTTGCTTACGCCGCTAGACTAGCACAGTTTGACACTTTCATATAACGATCTGATAGGTCGACTATATGAATCGTTATAATATATACATATATATATATATATATATATATATATATATATATATATTGTAGCATGACAGATAATGCCCATATTTCTGAATGGGAGAATGATCATAAAATAAAATAAAAACATTTAAATCCAAGAAAGCAATATTAAAAAATACTTAAGATCCACCGTAAAGCACAATCAGAGATTGAAGAAAGAGTTTCATTAAAATCAATATTACAGTGAGTGATGAGTAATCAATATAAGCTTCGAAACTAAAATAAAAAAAAAGGTAATACCCAGGTAAGATAGGAGTAAGTAAGGAAGAAACCCAAACATGACAACATCCACAATAAGAAAAGGAAATACTTTTATAAGGAACAAGGAGAACAGGAGAAATTAATGAAGAAACCAGAACAAGACGACACCCACAAGAAGAAGGAGTGCTCTTATAAAAAACCCAAAACAAAACCCCAAAAGAAAGTAATAAAAATAATAACAAATGAAAGTAGAGCAAAATCCTAAATTTAAAAACCATGTAAAATAAATATAAGCCAAAAGTATATAAAGTAGAGTTGAAAGTGAACCAATGTGAATTAATTATATAATGCAAAAAACAAACCTTCATTATCCTCTATAAACAAATTCCTTGATTTTAAAAAGACTATATAACTAAATAGAAATAAAATCAAAGAATAAAAAGGGGATCAGTGCAAGTTTTTGTGTCATATTAAATAAACCTAGTGTGTCAATATTGAAGTTCATAAATTGAGTAGATTGTGAAAAGTATAAAACTTTAAAGTGTTTATATTGTGTCCATGAATAATATTAAATATAGTATTATCATGACAGATAATACAAGTGTTTCTAAATAACTGCCACTCTTTATATACAACATTCATTAGAATGACAGTAAATAAAACAAGAGCAGGCCATATAAGAAAGTGAAGTGATTAAGAATCATTACCCCTAAAATCAAACAAAAAAACAGTATGACTGAAAATAAGACTAGGTGTAAGCAATCGTGTAGGTGATGGAAGGACAGATATGTTTTGTTTATTTAGAATAAGTTTAAATAGCTCAAGGATAAAATGTCTGAAAGTAAAATCCTTTTAGTATAAAACTTTTATTATGAAAATATTTATTATGTTTTAAAAATAGTTAATCCAGATTAAAATGTCTGAGTTTGAAAGACTACTGTTAATTCCAATCATGTGTTATGAATTAAGAGTATAAATTATATACTAAATGTTCTTTTGTTAAAATAAGAAAATGTTAATTAATGTCATATTAGAATGGAAAGTCAGAGAGGGTATAAACAAAATGTATTATTTAAAAACTATGTATGTAAAAACTGTTAAAAATCTAGGCCAAATGGTAAAACTAAACAGCCTTAAAATTGATGAATTAAGTACAGAAAAACAATTAAACTAACGGAATTTATATAAGGTAAATCAATCATAGAGTAATATAACTGGAAATATAAGTAAGAAAGATTTTGTAAAAAGATAGTGAGAATTATTGTTAAAAATGTAAATGTAAAAACTGAAAGTTCAGAGAGGGGAGTCACAAATTAATGTATAATATTTTAAAAGACAACCAATTAATCAAATTGCAAGAAATTAATGTAAGATAAACCTTTTATGACAATCTGAGGATTTAATACAATCATTAATATAACATGTAAAATGGCAAACATGTTGGAGAAGAACAGGAAGTGAATTTTAAGACTGACAATTTTCAAAATGAAGTAAATATAGCATTTTAGATCAAAAACTTAGTAAAACTATCTTATTTGGTATCAAATCAAGCAGAACGAACTGAAGAAGAAGATTATTTATTTAATATTTAATAAATTTGAATAATAACAAAAATATATTCAGCAGTATAATGTAAAAATTTCACATGTACAGGATGTAAAATAATTTTGAAACAATGGATTGCTAATATTAAATTGGCTAAGATTTTAGGAGAAGACGAAGGAAGTTAGTTCATTATTAGACGTCGTGAAGTACACTTGATACGAGGACTTACTCAGATATTAACCTATAGTGAAGACATAAATGGCGATCATTCCATAAGCCTAGTCTGATGTGAAAAACGCGAGTTTTGTAAAATTACAGCTAAACCGTAAATTCAGTGAAACGAACACCTACAAACATTAAATTAACATAAAACAGAACAGAAAACCAGTGAATACACAATTTAAACGATTTAAACATTAATTCCACATCACGAAACACACAGTGCAATTCTCGACCTAATAGACGAAAGTGAAAAACAATTTAACACAACACATTTTATCGAAGTGAACCACAACACTTAACCAGGAACACTCCACCAACACACGAAGTAATAATCGCAGCTTCAGGAACGAGAAATCATTGGGAAAGCAGCCTTTATTGGAAGCAGAATCAGCAAGGTGTATTCGTCTGACATCTGAACTGGAAGCGGCCATCTTTGTCGTCCCACAATCCATAGCGTCACGACCAAGATATCGTCATTGGTTCGAAAAATTCTTTACTTACTATCATATATTGAATGTTGTAAATGTAATTTAATTAATAAGATTATATTTTTGTAATGTTATACTTTCCATACTTTGCCTTTTTTCTCTGACTATCTATAAAATAACTGTTTAAAGAACCCTATAATAAATAATTGTACAATCTGTTGATACCCTGAGAGAGTCGATTAATCAATCGATAGTAAATCGATTATATTACAATTTGTTAATAAAATTCCTTATTTACTATAAAATTGAATATTGTTTATTCCTATATAATAACTAATATAATATATCATTTTAATTGAGCAATAACTACCAGAATTTCACCACTTAGAAGGAAGATAACCTACAAATAAGGAAAGTACACCAAACGATTGTTTTTGTAGACAATCCTATTAACTGGTGAAGGAATTTTAAAATACAGAAAAGGATATAAATTGAGTAAAACAAATAATACAAAGTTCGAAACACCACGGAACATTAAAAAATAATTAATATTAAATTAATTAAAAAAAAATAAATAAAAAAAAACAAATTTTTTTTACAAACAAACAAATAACAAATTATTATAATATTTAATTAATATTTAAAAAATTATTATAATATTTAATGTCATACTGTTGTTTATTCTCAGCTTTGGATGCCACGACACAGAATGAGCGAAACGTTGGTATTAATAACGGTATCGATGAAACGTGGCTGTTAACCGGAAAACTATTGTTACTACTTTAATAAAAAATGTGTTTGCGAATAAATATAATTTTGAGATTTGTTCGTTTCTTGCATCCAGTCAATATAGTAAAGATTTAGAGTACGTTCTCTGGAAAACGCCTAAATGTTTTCATTTATTCATAAGATTTGGTTGATACTGTCTAATACAGAATCAGCGCAGCGAACAATAAGAAAACCAAACATCGGTAACATTGGTTGATCTCCTTGTACTGTCCACGTGTGCTGAATCGCCTCGTCTTGTACATTACTGTCTCCCCTTCAAACCAACCCTTATAACATCACGCGTCTTGCAGTGCACCCTCCTTACTTTCCTAAATGAAAATTCAAACTGCTTGTCTATTAGAGTGAGTTTCATTTAAAGTATTCATGACTTCCACAGAAAAAAGATGTGATGTGATGTGATGTGGATTCCTTGGTGACATGATTTCCTTGCATGAAATTTATTTGTAACAAATTTTATATTTGAAGAACAGCCCAAATAATGTAATTACATTATATGTATGTGAAACACACACACGCGCGCGCGCGCGCATTAATTTTTTTAATTTTAAACAAATTTACATAGTCATAAATTAATGTAGCCCTAGGTATACTAGAAATATTTATTGTTTTAATGAATAATGAATGAAACATATATATGGCGTATTTACCGTTAATAAGTAGTACTATATATCGTTTTATTGAACATGAAAAACATTGGATTAAATATTGTTTTTTTCAATATGTTTATCTTGAACATAATTTACTTATAATTATTTTATAAAATGAATAAGATGAGAATGAAGCTGAGAGAAATATAGAACGAGTCGTACTAGAGAACAGGTAAAGCAAAAAATAACATAATTCAGAAACACACAGGTAACACAAAGAACACACATAACACACATAACTTTTCTTATCAAATAATTAAGAAATAGGCCTATTTAATTATTTAGAACAAATTATGTAAGATATTTTAATGTAATCAAGAAAAAATTCTATTATGCTTGAGCGTTCTATTTTAAGTTGTTACTGGAAGAATACTAAGACTAACAAGAAATCGGTAAAATTGATTATCATGATTCGATTAGATTATATTAGTGAACGGGAATACACTGACAACTACACAGCTGATGGCTGAACATTATGTGAAAATTGCAAGGATTGTGTTTACAATACTTCGTAGCACGGTATGTGAAACAGAAGGATCTAAATCTGAACATTAGTATAACGATGTGCACAAAACGTTAAAGAAGGTCGTATACCAAGAGAACAAAGAAAGGGACATTTTTTAACACAATTTTTTATAATTATTGTAGTAAACATTTCATATTTTTATAACTGTACATCATTGTTTTAATTTTATGCTGTTTTTCGGTTACACAATTTTTTAAAATGTATTTTGCATATTACAAAATAGAAACGCCCACTGGTGGTTGTCCATAATAAGATAGCAACAGTGGCTTATGCTAACTACAAATTGGTGTATCTGTGGGTAAGAAACAAGGAGTGTTATGTATAAACAGAGGAGTCGGTTAAGGTAAACACATTCCTTATAGTTTGTAATGTTTGTGATGTCACTGCAAGATATGTGTCACTAACCTTTCTGTAGAAAACAAAAGTCGTTTGTACTATTAAGGAACAGAAACAAGGAAATATGCTTCGTGGAGAGATAATATTATCATAAAGATGAGGTTTTTAACACTTAAAATACAAAAGTTAAATTGGTCTCGGTTATTTAAAGACGTTATTTTCAATGCCTCGGGAATGTTGTTATTAATATACAATAAAAATCATATAGTGATGGTTATAGAATGTCTATTATTTCGTTATACTTGCAACAACGTGTCGTGATATCATAACATATAACACAAATTTCTATATTGTTATATATGTGCGGGAAAATCAGGAGACTTGATCAAAGCTTGATCTTGAACACCGCGCCGCCGCGGTATGCCCGCGTCTGTGAAACGTGTAGACTGACAATCTCGAATTTTCAAGAACGTTACATAATTGTTTTTCAAATCAACAAACGTAGTAATTCATCAACAAGGCCAAACTTGTCTGAAAATTGTCGTTCAACAATAGTGAGGAGAACCTAAGTTTAAAAATGGAACTTGGTGTTCAGAAATAAGGTGAAACGTTGTCGAATAGTTTGATGTATTCCGATAGCGTGGAATACAGTGTTAACTAGAATAGACCAGCATAGATAATATATCCTAAAAATTTTAAAATTTGGGCTACGAAAAACCTTGACTTATTGTAATAAGATGTAATCATTAGATTTCATACAATCAATTTCCGAGTACGTTACCGTCTAATTGGGTATATTCATCTTAAGCAACCTTTCTCTCGGGCGCTTCAATTGACTCAGGAACAAGCAAGAGCCTTTCCTCGACACCCATAGTTGGCTTTGCATTCACTTCTTTTGTCGTTTTACATATTAGTACTTCCTCTACTCACTCAGTCGTCTTCCATTTCCACCTGCAATAGCAAGGTTTCCTCTTGATCACACCTGGTGACTTCTTTTTCGTCAATACCACTTGCTTGATCCAATGGTTGGCGGCCCTTGTCATTGCAGCCATGCAAAGGTTTATCTTCTCTTGGTCAGTCCTCAGGACATTCCCTTAAGTCTACAACGAATCCGTAGGCATTTAACAGAATGAAGCAAACGAGCAGATTTGTCTGCATTATGAAGACTCACGTCAATCTATCTCTCTCTCTGTCTCTGTCTGTCTGTCTACCTCTCTCTCAACACACACACACACACACACACACACACACACACACACACACACACACACACACACACACACACACACACACACACACACACACACACACACACACACACACACACACACACACACACACACACATGCTGTATAAAAGTTATATTGAATAACGTATGCTGCAATTTTTAAAATGAAAACAAGATCCGCATATCATGGTGGGGTGTCGACGTACAATCAATCTAATGAGGTTTTACACGGGATCCCCTACAGCATTATTTTCTCGTATTTCTCGTTTGAAATTTTCAGCTAACTGATAGGTATGACAATGGCACACATTAAAAATCCTAAAAGAGTTAATGAAAATTATCGTGGACACGTTGAAATTAAATGTAGTTGTACGCTTTCAAAGTCGTAACAGCGTAAAACCGTAGCACTAATCGTTACTGCTAATTAGACGACTCAGTCTAGACTTTAACAATGTTATTTACATAGTATAATAGTGTTTTTGGTCACGTTACACCGACTATAGTAAAAATCAATTCAGCGAATCACATTGAAGAGTAGTTTTAGTTTTGCCCACTCTTGCCTAAGATAATAATTTAGTAAATTGATGTTTTCCATGTAATTTATTAATGTAAGCAACAAATATATTCCCCAGTTTTATAGTCTGTATTGTTTGACGACTTACTTCCAAATTCGAGGGAAGAAGATGGTCTTGCATTATCAAAGCAATGAAAAATAACATTTTGTTGAATTATAGAACGCGTAATTTAGATATAGCATATTTTAATTTGGTTTACCTAGTTTTCGGTATCTAAAATCACATATTTCGAAGTGATAAAATAAAATGCATTTCCTATAATTGTATGTATTCATTCTTACATTTTGCAAACATGAAAACTGACTAAATTATTAACTGTATTGTTTACGTATATATTTTTCACATTATAAACAGTCAGAGGCTGGCCGTTTCTGACTAAGTCAGGGCGCACAATGGACACTGTAGCGCCTGTGTTAACTTTAAATGCTGCAGGTTTGTCTTTAATTAATCCTTTGATAGTCAGGTTACCTGTGGTTTTATGAAGCGTGGAGACTGTGTAGTTCCGTATCTGTACATCTCCAATTGGCGCATTCACGCTCTTTTCTCAGATTTTGTGTCTGCCAACAATCTGCTTGAAGTTGGCCACTTTTCCCACAATTGTAACATTTAGGTCTTTTGTCTTTATCATTTGGTTAAAAAGATCGTTGTAACGCTACTGACTTCTTAAACGGTTGTTCTTGAATCGTCTCTTTATTCCATCCGTTACGACGATCCTGTGATATTGGATCCGTTTGACTACAACGTGATGACATACTTTGATTAATGTAGGTCACCGACTTAGCAGCTTCAAAACGGAGAGCATGAACAAGAGCGTCTGAGCTATTATGATCCCGTGCCATTCTTAACACTTGTAAGTGATTATATCTGGTACCGTCAATAAACAAAATGTGAGCAATCTACATTCGGAAGTCCTCCGATTCTTCGGGATACGCCAATCTCGTCAGTCGGTCGACATTTGCTTCAAACTCTTGAGTGTTCTCCCCTGAACACTGTCGCCTCGCTTTAGGTTGAACACGGTAAACTTCGCACAAACGCTCGTCTCCATACCGCACTTTCAGAGCTTTTGTTAATTGGGCATATATGTTCTGACTGTCAGATGGCACTTTCTGTATTAGCTCTGCGGCAGGTCCTTTTGAAGCAAGAATGAGTGAAAGGCCTTTCTCTTCTTCTGTCAATTGATTTAAGCGAGCGGCAGCTTCAAATTAACAAAGATATTGCCCAGGAAGTGATTCCATCAAAAGTTGAGGCCATTGCGTAAACTGGCCCTACTAGAGATAATGGTACTGTTTTATTACTCTTAGCTTTTGATCTTGTTCACTATTTATTAATGGTCTTGCTTTATCAACTACTACTTTCATTAAATGTTTGACTTCTATTATAATTTGTTTTACTGAATTTGTAATAGAATCTTCTAAACTTGACATACTTGCTTTCATTTGTATCCTTACATTTTTCGTCCTGTAATTTTTTTGCTTCTTCTACTTCCCGTCGGCGTCGTTCCTCGATCTGCAGTCGCATTGCTTGGAATGTTTTATCATCTGACTGGTATTCATTCTTTTTTTATCAATTACTACTCACACTACTCTTCTACGAAATCTGCTATGTTTCCACTGTTAAGATCCTGTCCCACTTCTGACCCACTGTTACGACGGTCTCACTGTTCGTCATGTGGTACAGTGGTAAACAAAATACTAATCACAGTGGTAAACAGTGGTAAACCAATGAAGTCACTAATCACCAGCTTTAAATTACAAATAACAGTTTGTAATCAACAACGTATTCAAGAAAATTATACTCGTACAATAATTCAAGCTAAATTTGTCCACACGCAATAATAATGTCAACTATTAGAGTTCCACACTAACACAACACTTAGCCACAATACTTCGTACCGCACTTGAATAAATCGCCACTGATTCTAAACGGCAGCTGGGCCTGCAGGGTTCCAAACTAATGTTCCAAAATATGTGTCTTTAACAAGTGCTCGAAAACTCTAGACTACTTGAGTGCGGACTTGGCAGAAACACGCGCATACTCAGCTGGCCCAGAAACGTGTAGAACAACATTCTCCATTGTTCGAGAATGTTCCGCTGTGACAGTATTAATTAAGTACGAAATTAATTTAATTCTCTTTATTTAGAGTGCTCGAAGATAATGAAGTTTTTGATACTACCTATTGGTTTGTATATTTATTTCTCCTTACTGTCGTTGTACATCAAAGAATTGTCGAATGATTTATAATTGTATATTGTATTGTACAATTGTATTTTGTTACATAAAGTTGAACAAGTTGAATATTTGAGAGTTTTCCAACAAAGTTTCTGTCAACAAAAAGAAAATATTATACTGAACGGACTATTAACTTTGAGATACAATTTTTTTTAATTAAGAAATATCTTGAAATTTCAAATCTTCTTCTCTACGGTACCCTAACAATATTACAGTTTTGTTCGGTTTCAAGTAACAATTTTTCAGTTAGTTGTAAAATATATGGACTAAATATATTAGGTTATAACCAAAGAATTGTCTAAATACAGTTTTTAAAATATAAATAAACAATAAACCCACAGTAGAATTTTTAATAAAATGTTATATTCTAATTTTGTAAACTACGTACTGTAAATAATCATATTTTTTATAGAACCATATCTACTCACAAATCTACACTCACAAAATAGAACCCTAAATCACAAATCTCCTCACATTATCTAAGTTTTCTTGTAATATTTAATTTTTACATTACAATATTGCCATCAACATTCAAATTCACTCAGCAAGCATCATAATTATATAAAACAGTACATTGTTTACATAAATAAGCCACTCTTTACAACAGCTTACACAAAAGTGTTAGTCATAAAATATTAAAAAGAAAATGGTCTAGCAAATTATTTTCTTTACTATGTATTCTAATAGACTCTTTAATCTTCTGCGTCACCGTGAATGTAGTTTAAATTGTGTAGTTATGAGACAAATATAAATGTAATTTATTTTGAGTTTAGTTTATAAGAAGATGCTTTTTTTTTAAATTTCAGGTTCTTTATTATTTTTTAAAAAGTATTTAATGCAAACTACTTGTATTACATTTAAGAAGATAGTAAACGTCATAACTTAATCTACTGTTTTACGTTTTAAAAGATACGTTTTGAAAAGTAAGTCTGGGGATGCAATATTCTATTTAGAGAAGGTTTTAAAACTCATGTTAACAATACTGACCTAATAATAGGCCTAACCGAAAAGCAAACAAAGCTTTTAATTACGTATATATGGACTCTTTCATCATGTATGGTCACAAATATATGTAACATTTACAATATAAGTTGTTTCTTAAAAACAACGGTACTGGCATAAGGTTATTATTTCCTTACAGGATACTATAGGTGCATAAGAAATATTGGAAATGTTTTCTATAGTGTTGTGAAAAGTCTTTTATCACGTTACGTTTCTCCTCGTTTGAAAACGCTCTATTCTAGAACTGAATAATATTGCATAATTGTTTTGAAAATTGAATAAAGAGATATAAAGAGGTATTTATAAAGTACGCAGAGTAATTAATGGACGGAAAATTCCTTTTGCACAAGGAGGTTAAGTTAATTACATTAATAAACTGCTCGTACTAGAAGCCTGTCTTCGAAATATTCGACAAGCTCAATCCCATTATTCACCCTAGTTAAATTATTCACTCTAATTAAATTCACAATGTCTTGTGTCGTAATACACAAAACAATTTATTATTATTTACGATATTAATAGTCGGTTATATTATGAGGATATTTCTATTAGTTTCAATATAAAAATATTACTAACGACTTTTTCTGATCTAAAAACCAAAGACTATATTAAATGTAGCAATAATTTCTTGGAAGCAATAAAATTGTAATAAGTGAGTTATAACATACTTATCGTTTTATTTAGCAGTTTCCGTAATTGGCTCTAGGATTTATATCGAATACTTTTTATTTAATTAACTAATTTTTTTATTTATATTCTTTACTTCTGGTAGCGTAGTAAATCTGATAGAGTGTACCTTCTATCTGTAGATCTGATAGAGATCCTTCTGTTAGAGTTTTTCTTTCTATCCTTAGGCTTAAATATATTTTAATAACCTTTAGCAAATATTTTTTGGCGTTTTGTTTATTATCAGCATCATCCGTTGTTGGTACTGTGAATTTGGATCATAGATGTTTTGATTTGTCTAGTTACCTTAAAAAAATCGGTCAAACTATTAGTTTTTTTTAATAAATTCACATACCTAGTTTTTTAAATTTATTGTTTTTGTTTAATTTAATTTGTAGTTTTATCACATTAATTATTCTTATTTTATTCTTTCTCTGCACGAAAATGTCTTATAGGTTTGGCCGTTTCCTCCTTATTACAATTTCTAAAGCTTAGGAGACAATTGTTCCCCACACTATTCCTAATTTCCAGAAGATGTACTTCTCACATTAGTACTGTCGGGATGATCGTCAGTTCTTTGCGCCAGTCCATCATCATCGTTCCTGCTTTATAAGGCCTCATCTGATATATAGTTTCGCTCTTTCCGTTGATGTACCTAGGCCTTTTCTATTTCCATAGTTTGAAGGAGAACATACAGGAAGTTACATGTTTCAAGGCTTCTTGTCCTGTCTGTTTTTCTTTTAAGGTTGAGCCTTAGCCGGATAAATTCCACGGTGCCAGAAATTTGTTTCAACTCCCCCTCGACTGTTACACAGCGCACATCTATTGTGTGTTACCCAGAGATCATGTGATTATGTGATTTTTGGAATAGGGTTTGATAAAAGAACTATTAACAACAGTGGAGTACTTTCACAGTTTTATTGCTGTCAACATACCAGCAATCCACGTAACATCCAAGGCATATTACCATACTATGATAGAAAGAAAATAATGATAAAATATAGTGACCTGTAATCCTCGAATGCGGTAATTACAACAGTCACGGTGAACGCCTGCGGTGGGAGAGTTATGAGAGAGGTAGAGATAAACATAGGAATATTTACAGGAATTGACTGAAGCTATCCTTAAAGTGCTGTAGAATGATACGAACAGCTGTATAATAACAGCACACTTCGTTCTCTCCATTTCTGTAACCTCTAATATCTTTCGTTTGGCAGTAAGCCTAAACTGGTGTAGGTGTGCCATCTGTGTAACATTTTTATAAGCACCCTTCATAGAGATGTTATTCTTTGATAACAAAACAAAAGTTACCTGGAGCTAAAAAGAATACTCAGTTTGTATGCTGACGCACTGCAATGGCTGTTAACACTGCAAAGCTTGATCGGTTATAAATTAAATGTAAGATTCCTAATAATAATTAAATTTCATGACAATTAAATCTTTTTTCATTACAATATTTTTATTTTATTAGAAAGTTGTACAAACAAATTTCTGTGTTAAATTATCAGTGGACCTCCTCTAGCCCAGTGAAATGCCTTAATTTTGTCAGGCATTGAGTGGATCAGTCTTCTACACTCTCCACGCATGACTTGTAGCCACGCGTGACTAAGCATAAAGTAGGCCTACACACTGCCAATCTCAATTTCGTTCCGTTCTTGGTCTTCTGCTTTGCTAATCAATAAGTCATTATGTTCCAAATTTTCTCAGTTGGGTTGACGTCTGCGAGGTGGTCAGGGAAGCAGCTCCAATATCTTGTGTAGCTATCCATATCCAGGTTGTCTTGGATCTGTGGCATGGGGTGTTGTCCTGCTGGTAGAAGTAACTTTCCCTGAGGAGCGTCTGACCAGAAGGTTACAACACTTCCTCCATAGTTTCACAGTATGTGTCACTGTTTATTGCATCACTAACTACCTTACACTCTCCTGAGTCCTCAGATGTGATACAACCCCAGAATACTACAACATCGCCACTTTGTTGAACTGCCGGGGCGACACAGGCTAGAAAAATGTTTTCTGTTTTTGTCCTGCAAACTCTAACCTTACTTCGAGGAATAGCTCAAAACGCGTTTACCCTGAACGTCCTTTGCAAAACTGAAGTCGTTGTTTTTTGATTATTAATATAAACGTTTCCGGAATGCAAAATAGGAGCCTATAATATACCTCCCTCATTCAATTGTTGCACACAGTGGACCTACTTACTTTAGTATTACCACAAGAGGTCTTCAGTTCCCTAAAAAGCTCACAATAACTAACATTTCTATTGTTTTTATAAAGCCGAAGCAACTTATTATCTTGTCTTTTAGAAGTTTTCTTTTAACAGCCTATCCTAGGCCCGTTAGTGACTG
Source organism: Magicicada septendecula (assembly GCA_034769895.1). Taxonomy (NCBI): domain Eukaryota; kingdom Metazoa; phylum Arthropoda; class Insecta; order Hemiptera; family Cicadidae; genus Magicicada; species Magicicada septendecula. The sequence continues at coordinate 222,341,066 of CM068368.1, forward strand.
TTCCAAACTCATTAGAGCGCTTGATGTTTGTTGGACACGTTTTAGACACTGATAGAATGTTAATTATTTTCCTTCGTGATTTATCAGAATTTATTAAAGCGATTATTTGCCATTTAATCCCATCTGATTTTTTCCCATATTGCCTACTACACAAAATGCACGCATCAGTAACCTCAAAATGAGTAGCAACAATAACATTAAAATCAGCTGATTGGTGGGAAAAGAAGAAGCAGGTGTGCCATCCTACGTTCAAAGTCATGTAAAATAAAATGTAGCTACCACATGAAGAAAGGGGGAAGTTTTAAACGTATACAAAACAATAAGTCTTTCTTTAGATTTTAATAAATAAAACGTTTAAGTCCCTTAAAAGTGCCAATAAAAATATTTATATATTTAATCATGGAATTTATTTTAAAGAGATGTATAAATTATCTAAAAAAGCAAAAACAAACTTTGGATGCAGCCATTTTTGAACTACAATTTCTTGTTTCTTAAAATGTGCGATACTAGTAGATAAGAATAAATGTTAAAAATAGCCATAGTTTTTAACCTAGTTGAGCCTCAGAAACTTTATTTTGATCACAAATTTTATTTTGATGTAGATTATTGTAAATAGTTTAGTACAGTACAGTTACAGTTAGTACAGTACAGTTAGTACAGAAACAAGTTTCAAACGATCAGACAATGTATTTGTTTTGTAGAAGTGGTCATAAACTTTATTTATGACGAAAATAATTAAAAAACCGTCGTTGTTTAGAACTTGATAGTGGTGGAGACGCTGAACGGTCTCGTCCAGCACAAGTAATTAGCGGTTCAGCAATAACATTCAAAACTGGAATTATGATAACAGCAGATTATTTTCCAATGCGTGTTTTGTACGTGTGACACAAAAATGAAGCAGCCTAAAAGATAGGGAAACCAAAAAACATACGTAAAATGAATAAGAAAGTATGTAAGAATGATAAGTGAAAAGCCTCCAAAGATTCGGAAATGACAGCCATTAATTCTGAAAGTTGAGAAGAAATGATGGGAGCTTTTCACTCCTTTTATACCAGGGAATCTGTTTGCGTTGAGAACAAGATACCCTTTCATATCACTTTAATGTAAGGTGAAGTCAAGTGGAAACGCTGAATATACTGTAAATGGAATCTAAAGGAGCTCAGGGGAATAGGGTAGGGGTTACAAGTTGTAATGCATTACGAAATGTTTGTTAATACATTAATACAAAACGTACATTCTAACGGCGGCGTCTCAAAGTGTACATTCTCAGCAATAATTTTATTGTTGGTATTACATTTATTTTTATAATTACTTTTTACTACTGTGTTTATAAAATTGACGTCTGTTAAAACAATTTTTCTCTTATTAAAATCAATTGTTTCGCTTCACTTTAATTGCATAAAATATTCTTTTTGTTAATGGGACATACGTTGAAACATTGAAACATCCGTGATTTGCACGGCAAGAACATAACATTTAAATTTTTATTGTAATTTAAAAATTTTCATTTACTTTTAATAAATACTGAAACTCGTAAACGCAATTTGTTGAAATACTGACTCTTTAAACAGTGGTGTTAGTGAGGCCCATTCTTTATACGGTCAAGTTTAATACTGACTCTTTAAACAGTGGTGTTAGTGAGGCCCATTCTTATACGGTCGAGTTTAGAACACTTTCCAACTTCTCTTAAGAATGCCATTTCTGACACCTGTAAGACCTGTATTTTACTTTCTTGTTTCTTGGTTGTTGCCCATAATTTACACCTATAAGACAGTACAGGGAACGGTATAACTTTGTAAAACTTTAATTCTGTATCTCGACGTGTCTTGTTTCTATAAATGTGGTTGATTGTCCCACAGATCGCCTAGAAATTACCTAACTTAACGTGAATATTATAATTTCTATATTTCTATATTCTATATCAAAGCCAGTATTATTTCTTAAATAGTTTATTTATAGCTCACCTGTTCTACAAATTGACCATTAATCATAGTTCTTATTCTTATTGGTTCCTTGCTGCTAAATGCCATTACCTTTGTTTTTGTAGTGGAGATTTTCATATTGTATTGTTTGCAAATCCGGTGAAACTTAAAAACAGATTTATGTAAAGCAAATTCTGTATTTTGAATTACAAGAAAGTCGTCAGCAAAAAAACAGCACATCTGTCTCGTGATATCCTAATACAATATCACTAGATGTTTCCATTTCCTTACTAGGTCATCAATATAAATGTTAAAAACAGTAGGTGATACACTGCACCCTTATCTAACAACTCGATTTTTAACAGCTATCCTTCTTTCATTATACAGGTGTTGTATAGTTCCTATAATTTGTTGTGGATATCCTTGTTCTTTTAATACTTGCCACAGCAAATTTCTACCTACTCTATTGAAGGCCTCCTCAATGTCAACGAAAGCTACATGGATTTCTTTATTGAACTCATTGGATTTTTCTCAATGACTTGTGTAATAATAAAAGTTATCTTTACAAAATCTGCTCTTCCTGAAACCGTTTTATTCTTCCAAAATAACAACTAGTTGCTCGGAAGTAGTCTGCAAAGGGTGGTTTATGATCCTTGCATATATTTTGTATCTAGCATCAATTAAATATATTCTCCAGTAATACATATTGTAATACGATATTTCTATCGCTCTTTTATCTTCAGTATTTATTTGATAATTATCTTGTGCTGTATTTATTTATATAAAAAAATAAATAATTTTTTTTCTTTGATTTTATTTAAATTAGTTTAATTCAATTTTATTTACTGGTTTAATTATTTATTTACAAATTGTTCGGTTAAATTTTATTAATTAATACTTATTTGACTTTCACTGGGTTGGTAAAAAATTATTAAAGAAATGTTTTATGCAAGTTCAGTTCGATTGTGATATCGAATTGGCTAATAGAGGTTATCTGCTTGTTCTCTCATTTCCGATGATGTTCCAATTGTCAATGTGGGTTTACTCTTCCTTTTGTACCTAAAAAACCTTTAATCTAAATTCATTTCATGAATAAAACTTCTTTTAAAATAAATTAATTATATTTATTAGCTTTAATTTCTTTTAAAATCAGTATTACGACTCTCAGGTCGAAATTGTTTATTTTCCGGACCGACTCCTCCACTCAGTTCGATTGTAACAAAGTTTTTTTTTCTATTTTATAATATTAACTCTAGGGTTCTTATTTAACTGCTTTAAAAAGTCAGAAATGCATTTAGGAAGTACAATACCTCACAAAAATAATAAAAAATCTTAATTACTAATACAAATATTGTTAATTTTATTTAAGTATAAAACAATAATAATTTAATTTGAACTACCAAAATCAAACAAAAATGGCGTCACTTCGAGTTTAAGATGATGACGAAATTTTACAAGATGGCCGCTTGTGGTCCACCTCGAATAATGCAAAATTATTTGCCACTGATTTCTTTTAAATAAATGATTTTATTTGTAGTGTTCACTGTAATTATAGTTAATTCTCTATTTATTCTCTATTTTCTTTCACTGTTTTGTTGTTAAAAAGTGTTGGTGAAGTTATTCTTGGTGTTGTGTAGTAGTAAACAGTGCTTTTAGTATAAGGTTATGATCTCACCATGTCTAGTAGAAATACTTTTTTCACTTTTTCATTTCTTTTAGTTTTACTTTTTACTTATTCTTTTCTTGATTTATACTTAGTAAATTTATATTATCTTCATTTTTAAATTTTTTTATGGTAAATAATTTTTTTAAAATAATTTGGCTTCTTTCTTCCAACTCGGAATTGATTCTTTTCTAGACTTTTGCTTTTGGCTTCACAGAGCTGACCTGCACACTTTTATACCTAACAACAGAATAATCAGTTTTTCTTACTCTTTCAACGGGTTTGACTAAATTTTGCTAATTTCTCATTGGTCAATACAGTTGAGTTCAGGGGTCACATGACCATCATTATTTGAATTATTTAGTTTTTTCAATTCCCACTGCTAATTATTCCCTGGCTATTACTTAATTTTACTTAAATTAATCTACATAGTGATCTTCCTTATTTAAATACAAGCATTTTGGTATCCCATTTGATATGTCTTTGTTCCTTAATAGGTGGTTTATCACCTTTACAAAATTTGGTTTTTACATGTATTGATACCATTTGACATTTTTCAAAAATCATTTCCTAATTCATTTGAGTATTCTAAAAAATGTGATTACCATTATAAAAATATTGCTTATCAGTTAACTCTACTGTTCTGCATTAGTTTACATTGTTTTGTTACCTTACTGGCTATTTTGACAATAGTTTGTTTGATTTAACATTGGCCTATGTCATGGTGTTACATTCATCACCATGTTACATTTTGTTATTTACTATTTTGCCTGCTGGTTTGAACCCTTTCAAAAATCATTTCCTAATTCATTTGAGTATTCTAAAAAATGTGATTACCATTATAAAAATATTGCTTATCAGTTAACTCTACTGTTCTGCATTAGTTTACATTGTTTTGTTACCTTACTGGCTATTTTGACAATAGTTTGTTTGATTTAACATTGGCCTATGTCATGGTGTTACATTTATCACCATGTTACATTTTGTTATTTACTATTTTGCCTGCTGGTTTGAACCCTTTTTATTTATTACAAATTCTTTGTTGTTTTATCACCTTGGATTAACATATTTTCTTATTCTACTACTGTATTAACAAAATTTCAAACATATTAACTTAAGGTCATGTTTTCATGACTGAGTTCCTAATAAATATTTAACAGAGAAATTAATTTCCAACAAACAAAAACTATTTAGCATGTAGTATCATTAACTCTAAACAACTGTTTAACACAGTGATAACACCTCCCTTCAATCCATTTTGCTTTGTTAATCACTTTCTTATTTCTAGTCAATTTTATATTGTTCATTCTAATGTGAATGTTTTATTAACTATTGTTTGTATTACCATTAATGGTAATCTTTTCTCTTGCACATAGTAATACATTAATAGGTTTAAGGTATAGGAAAAATTAAATAACAATATTAAAATTGTTCTCTATACAATTACTATTAGAACCTAACTTGGGATATTTGTTTTCAAAACACTTGGTCTATCATGGGTTTTACCATGTTCATCATGTTTACTTTTACACTGGTATTAATCTTTCCAGTACTGTTTGATTGATTATTACTTATTATATCTTACTTGGTTATACACTTTTTCACTGGTTGACTTGGTTTCACTTATATTTCTTATATATATGGTTACTTCCTTACTAATTACAATACATTGAATACCCTACGTTTTGTACTGTATTTATACATGTCATATTCATTGTTTTTATATTATGTTTACAATATGGTTGTCATAAAAAGAACTAATTAATCCATACAGTCTTTTCTGTCTGATTAATTATTATTATTCTTCCCTCATCACTTCACTCTTATTATTTAATATTAGTTACAGTGGTTCCTTATAGGCTATTATACATTGGTATTTCTTTAATTACTATATTGTACTTCAGGGGTTTAATTTTATAGTTTTAGTCACATTTATCGTATGGGTTTTAATGCTGAGTTTTCATATTTATTTGGCCTCCTCATTCTGTTACATTACAATATATGTATATAGTTATTATAGTCATTGCGTTCTCCTTTTCTAAAAATAGACAACACCAGAGCAGTTAACCAATCTTGCGGGACCTGTTGTCTTCTCCAACACATATTATAAAAATGTAATAATTAAAGTTTAAGCAAGATACCCCCTTACAATTCCTGCTTTCAATCCATCCTATCCTATTCTTTTTTGGTTTTTACTACTTTAAAGGGCTTCTTCATGCTCGTACATTGTTATTAAGTCTCCCTCGTAGGTACATAGCTGTTGGTTTCTATATTACTATGGTTTACTTTCACATTATCATTAGATCAGAGATATTTATAATGATCTTTCCATTTATGTTTGGAATTGATGGTTAAATTTCTGTATCATTTTTACTTTTATTCATGCCTGTTGGCATTTTATAGACTACAAGTTGTTATCTTCCATGTAGGACTATATAATATTTAATGCTCCTTACAAACTCACTCCATGATTCATCACTAAACTCTTAGCTCTGTTGCTCTGTTTCTTTTTTCATTATAGATGACTTCATAGCTTCATCTGTATTTAGTTGTAGATACATGTGGTATGCCCTTATTTTCTCTTATAGTGCTTTAGCAACTTCAACTTTCCACAGCTTTAGACCCCTTCTTCTTTTTACTTATTACCTCTTTCCTTTTGCTTCTAAACAACCTCTTATATTCCTCCATTCGGATTCTATGTTCTTATCTGTTTCCATTCCATTTGTTGTAACAGACGATTTTGATTGTTTGATTGCCTGTTGCTGATTTAAACGATTTTGATCAAATATTTCAGTACTGTTATCCTGCAGTAGATATATTTTACATATCTCCTCATTAGACTTGATACGAGGTTTCCTTCACTTTCATCGAGCAAACATGACAGTCTTAGCAATAAGGAGAAAAAATGATCTGAATACACGTTATATTTTAATTAATTTAATCATTCACGTGTATAGAATTACGTGCACTTGCATTTAAATGTCTTTCATAATTGTAATTTATTTTATCGATAACATTTTTTACTTTATTTAAAAATGTAAAAGGGCTTTTAAATGTAATCTCATTAATACAGAAGTAGACCTTTAGAATATGTTTGTACAGTATTTACAATTTATAAACGTAAAAAATTACGCAAGATTTAATGTAATTTCTTCTAAAAATAATTTTAGTTTAAAACTAAATATAAGCTAAAGGCGCTTTTCTAGCTAAATAGAAGAAGAGTAGCTCAGAATGAAAATTAAATTGTAACATTAAGAACAATCTACGCTTTAACTTTCAGAACTGTTAGACAAAAGGGAACAGAGTGTCGGCAGAAATTGAATTTCACAGAATTTCACTCGCTTTTATTACATAGACATTATTGAATTAGAATACTATTCATTAAAATTATTTATTATAAATTTTTACATTTGTCAATACAGCTCTTATGGTAAGGTTTAATGCGTGTGCAATTGTATACAGGCTGATAAACTACCAGGGAGGTCGCTTTTATCTTATTCGGATAATTTCTGGATGCCTGATTCAACGGACGAAATTAAGTCGAGTCTTTGTTCTTTTAAAATTAATTTTGAATCTAAAATTAACAACATTTTTAAAGATTTCCAGGCTAATGGCTATTCGAAATGTATTAGTAATTCACTAATTATTTTTGGTTGCTAAAACATTAAATTCATGAAATTTAGTGATGTATTTACTAAATTTATTAAAAATGTATTAGTAATGTCAAGAAGTCGGAACAGCACGAGGCGGAAGTGAGGGGCAACATAGTCATCCATTACGCATGTAGTGTGTCAGGAAAAATTAGGAGAGCCGTTGAGTTCGCGGTGCGTACTGCATATGTTAGGAAAACTATTATGCGGTAAAAAACCAACTGACCCTGTGTTTGATACAAACAATGTGGTTTATAGTATCGCGTATGAATGTGGTTGTGAATATGTGGGCGAAACATTTCGACCTCTCCAGGTCCGCGTGAATGAACAGAGAATGAATGTGAGAAAAGGAAATACAGCACTATCAAGGTTAACTGAACATGTGAGGGAGACGCAGCACAAAGTCTTATGGGCTGTAGTGAGAGTAATTTGTAAAGAAAAGAAACGGTCGGACGTAGATTTAAGGAAGCTACTTTCATAACGACTAACAGTAACTAAATTAGTCATGTAATCAGTGAAATTCAGAATAACTGACTTCGTTCCATCAGAAAATAGTTTAGGCTTTTTGTAGGTTAGGCTTTGGGGCAGGTTAGCGTGTGTTACCGTCTTTTGGCGTTAGTTGGTGGGGTAGAGAGTAGTGTCTTTTGACTATATAAAGGGGTGTGAATTAGTGCCGCCTGTCGCAGTTTGCGGTTGACCTTGAGGCGTGCGGGTTCAGCTGTATGTGCGTGTGCGGTGTTATAGATTCCATAGTTGGTAAGTTTTATTTATTTATTTTATTGTTTGTAATCTAAATACTTTTGTATTTTTTGTCTCTCTGTCGGTTGCGAGACAGAATATTGTTTATTTTGATTTGTGTTTGTTTTTGTCTGAAGACGGCTACAGATTTGTTGCACACCTGAAACGTCGTTTTGTGTAAAAAAAGCAGTGATGGAAGAAGTCCGTCCCTTTAGTAGGCTTAATGTCAGTAACCCAACACTGACATCTATTAAATAAGTCACAAACTGGCTGGCGTCACCGATTCTCAGTATGTTACTGACCAGCACTTCATTTACAACCGTAGTGAATCAGCGAAACTCTTTAGGCCGCAGATTTGACTTTCTGGGAACAATTTTTAAATTACGTTAGGTCAGTTCCTAGAACTACATATTTCTTCAGAGTTGAAGAACAAATGCGTGTAATGAATTGACGATACCTGTGACCATGTAGGCCTAATAAATCTTGTGACAATACCGACACTATGTGTAGGCTGCAGCAGCAGTTTGAATTTTGAGGAAGGAGGCCAGGAAACGAGCGCCAAAGGAAATATTTCATTGTTGCAAAAAATTAAAATGCGGATTTTATTCTGAGAAGAAGAGGATCAGTGATGTCGTGCTAAGGATCTAGTGTGAGAACTTGACCAACATGCGAGGTCGTAAACCAAGGCAGGTTAGGAAGTATTATTGTAGCAACAAGTTGCTAGTAGAAATGAAATAGCTTAAGAAGAAGTCAATACCAAAGGGGCTCAGATATAGGAAAGAAGACAATATGGTGTTAAAGAAAGGAAAGGAAGGAACTGATATTTGTGATATTTTAAACCTTAGTTTCTCGCCTTTTGTCACATAAACTGCGATAATAGTCAAATTATTTATTTTGCACAAAGAATACAATGAAATGCGTCTACGATTAATCAAGTATATTGAGCATGTAAAACTAATATTATTGTCCGTAGAAATAGATTAGGAGTTATATGTTTCTAATTTGGCAAATACTTATTGCAAGAGCTAGTTATGGCAAAGTGCTAATTATGCAAATACTAATTACTTCCTAATTGTGTAAACTACCGCCCGCGTAGGCAAAGCGCTAATTCAGGCGACGTCATATTAAACATGTGACTAGTTAGTAGCTTTACATTTGTAAAGAAAATAAGATACATAAAGTGTGTAAACATGATGTATAAATTTTAGTATTAACTCCTTTTTATGGTATGGATTTGAAGCCATTTAAGAGATTAAAATCTCAACCAATCATGGTGTTTTCAGGTACATAAATACTGTGTACAAGTTTATTGTGTAGCTCAACAAAGTGAGAAAACACAACTACTTTTGTTTTTACAAGACGAAGTGTCTTGCTAGTTTTTATAATTAGAGAGTATTAATATTTTTAAGCTTTGGTTAAGTACTTAACAGGTGCCATAATAAAACCTTTTAGACGAATATAATTTCACTCTTGATTTAGGGATATTTCTTTTGCCCTAAAGACCGAACAACGCAGAAAATGTTATTCTGTGGACTTCCCAGCTCACAGTATCTTGCTTGGTTAAAAGCGTTAGTGGTTCATACTTTTTAAAGTAAATATTTATGTTAGTCTGACATTTGCAAAAGTAGTATATCAAGAACAGCATTTTTAACAGAAGGTTTTTAATTTTTTTAAACACACGTATATTGTATTAAATTTACTATGCTATTAGTTTATTCCTAGTTTGTGTATAATGAAGAACTACTACCACCGCATAACAAACATTATTTCTTAAATAATGATATTAAAATTTTCAGATGTTTTACAAATGTGGAAGAACAACTTTCTAGATGTTCATATTGCTGCTTCAAAACTATTTTAATTTTTAAAATGTTCTAATGTTGCAAAACGTCGTAGAGAATATGCTGTCCTAGTACCATTGTAATACTTTCTTTTACAATGATTATAAAAGCATTATTTACACTGATGTTATTCAGTGTTCTTGTCCTAATATACTGTTACGACGGTCCCAAGTCCCAAGTCGTAATAGACCCAACTCTGTAGCGGTTTGTTCTTGCATCTGCTTTTGCTCCTGTATTAACACTTTGATGTCTTCTGTTTCGCACTTTCGTTCCTTTGCCTGTCGTCCTTCCGACTCCAGCAACAGTGCTTTTTGTCTTTCTTCAGTTTTCAGCATTAGTGCTTTCTGTCGTTCCTCTGAAACGAGCAGTAATGCTTTCTGAGAATGCTCGGCTGAGATGGGAATGGACTAACCGATTCCTTAATAAAAAGTAGTATTTGCGAGTACCCAATCAACTGTGTGCAAGTGACACTTAGCACATAACATTCAAGATAGAGGTATCAAAATTTTCTAATCGAAATTGTGTAATAAAGAGGTAGGCTTGGGTTTCGTTTTCTATAGACCACATATGATTTGAAAGTCGTATAAAGTTCCCCAAAGTGTTGTCACAAGCAGATACAAGAGGGAAAAATGAAGCGTGTGCAATAAATACATTATGTAACTATTACGGGTACTATTTGTTTTTAAATTATTTTCCCATTTGTATAATTTTCACTTCTTTAATTTTAAAAATTATACTGTCGTCTTGAACAGTCATTTATATGGGCCTAGTAGACCAGTGAGTATGAGCCTAGCTACTACCCAAGAGGTTCCGACTTTGTTTTATGGGCGCACCATAAAATCGAGACGCATGTTCAAACCCCTTTGACTACTCAGCCTGTAGAAATGAGTATCTGGAATTACATTTAGGGTAACAATGGACGTAGTACTGGCCACAGTACCTTCCTTTTATGTCGATCGGCTCAAATAATCTAGCCTATTTTATCCTACTTCTGAATTTCTTTGGTGCTCTAAAAGGAGGCTTTATTACTATTATTTTTCACAAAATTCGACTAAGTAAAACATTTCGAGATTTATTTCTAAAATCTTATTTCTCTTGTATGCTAGTAAATATTTCCTTAGTCTGTTGCATGCGTAACGTATCCTTTGAACAAACTCCATTATGAACGACCGTGTTTTCTTTCTATACAATTAAACTATTGCATGTATATTTACCACCTCCTACGATGTCTTCACGCGGGACATTGTATTGTGTCTACAATCTGTAAGTAATTTAATTTGTAAATAATTTGGATTATTGTGCTGAGTCAAATGATTCAGCGCGAGTTTAGTAAATGTATTGGCATTTTTTTTTGACGGTAAAGACAGTACGAAATTTAAAGTAATTAGGAGTGCTGCTCTCTACCCGCGGATAGGAGAGGCTACCGTTCTCGAGTTTTCACCGTTTGACCGGTGTTTCCATCTACCGAGTTTTTCCAGCAGCTCGGCTGAGTTTTTAAACAACAGTGCTGCAGCCTGGTGAGAATTTTCTCACAAACGGACAACGAACGAAAACTTTTGTTATAGTTTGTCTCTATATGGAAGCCTAACTCACGACATCGTGAAGATCTCTTCAGTGGAGGGTTTAGTGTAAATATCTAGCGTCGACTTCTTTTCAATATGAGATAGTTTCTTAATGACTGCGGTAAGTTTTGATTTCATTATATTAATTATGTACCAAATTGTTAAAGGAGAAAATGTTTTTTTAGTAAGCTTGAGTAAGTCCCCACTGGTTGAATCATGCATGGTGAAAGACGTAATTGTTCGTAAAGTTTTTATAAACCAATAAAACTTGAGTATTGAAGTGTCAGAATCTCGGCTTTAATACCTAAAGTACAATAACCACAATATATTTAATTTTACACTTTCATTAACACCGATGTAACGAGATTCGGTTGAGCACTTAACCTGTTACACAATCTGTCGTCATTAAGTGGTATAAAGTTTTGCTACAATGACAGTAAAACTTTATACATACATAATTGGGAACTTACTCAGGCACGTTTTAAACGTAAATCATGTCACATTCAAAGTAGTAGTATTCTCAAATTCTATGGAGTAAAAAACTATGTGTTTTAAATAAATTCTTCGCCACGTGGTAACCCCAATTTCACTCAAAGTAATAAGTTCATAAGATGTCACAGAGCTAAGATAAATTATTATATTGCGAAAGCAACTCACATTCAGTGAGGTTCAAGTTATAAAGCGTTATAAAGAATCATTGTTAGAGAACTTTTTAAGTAAGGCATGTTGGCCAAAATAATGTTACCAAGTTTTATTATGTACAACATAACTAGGTGTTGTTTTTATTTATGTATTTTGGAGGGTGTCCAAACTGTGGGGGCATTTGTGTGTGGTCTCTCACTAAAAATGTAATGTGTGACAATAGGGTTCACTGAACAGAGACAACTCCTACTGCCAATGAACGAAATGCCATCTTAAAGCTCCACACTCGACACCGAAGAGACCAGGCCGCAACAACATGCCAATCATGAGATCGCCACGCTATAAATAAGATCATCCTTCTGGGCACACAAAGCAGGTGAAAAATATCCATTTTATATTCACACGTAGAATCAACATGGTACCAGTATACCTTCATTTGGATCCCCAATTGATGGGACAGTTTAGTGTGAACACTAAGTATTAATTGTAAATTTCAATACATGTATAGTTAATTGTCAGTTCAGAGACTGACATGTGTACCACACAGCATCCAACTTAGATTTCCACTCATTTCTTTATAGTACTTTCGCTACAGATTTAAAGTCAGTTTTGTTATTATTATTTTCTCAAGTTTAATTTACTCTGCATTAAAACATATATTTCTCTTATTTTTAAAATCAGGTTAGGCCATTTGTATAAAAGGATTACTGGGGAGGTAGGTGTTATTTTAAATAAGTTTCAACCAAGCTGTGCCTGTCGAAACACTTTTCAACTTGTTTGTCGAAACAAGGTTGTTGAAACAAGGTTGTTGAGACTGGTTATAAATTGAAGAAACATGTCTGTCTCTGACACACAAATGTATTTTTTTTATATAAGGTGCTAATATTGTGCAATTTTTCCCTTTCATTAATTGGCCCTATTTTAGTCTATATAAATTCTTTATATTAATCATGGTAACTGGGGGGCGTTAATTATTTTAAACATTTTTTATTTCTCACCTTAATTAAGTATTTCAGCACTGAGCCACTTAGGCACTTGGTTTTAAATTTTACTGTCCTGGGGACATTTGTATGCAATACTTTATGATACACATGACGTGCAATTAACCCACACCATGCGGGTACATTCATAGAAATAAATCTTTAATCCTAATTGGGATTCCTATAATACAGAAGTTTAGAATTTATATACACCAGAAGGCTAATATAAAAAAAAGGGCGTGGCAAGAGACCCTTATGTATTTGTGTACTATTGTATATGTAATTTGTCTTGTGGAACGTGTTATGTCTGTATATTTCTGTGTACATTTTGGGGGATATATATATATATATATATATATATATATATATATATAAATATTATGCATTGCTGTACTTTTGGTGGGATATAGGGATTTTATTATTAGAATGTATATACACCAGTAGACGAGTATTCTATCTCAATAATCGTGGCTGATCATTTCTTTAAATTAATTGTTTTATTTAACAAGTATAGTAAGTGTCACCTTTAAAGTTCATTTAAATTGGATGAATAATTATTTGAATTATTAATAGTAACTGTGAATGAAATTATTTACCTTCATAAATTTATATACTGCATTTTAAAAGAAACATAAAATATAAATTTTATATTTTAAGAAATAGTTTAATGGGAGTTTCATTTTGAGGTTAATGTTTATTTTACAATTTCAATTCATTGATGGTGACATAGCAATTATTTTTCATGGACTCAGTTTATATTATTCATTATTCATTATATATTATTTATATTATTCAGGTGGCCTTGTTGAGAGGGTATATTTTTTTTTTAGTTAACCATTTTAAAAGGGGAATTCTAAATCACTGTTGTTTTTTTGTTATTAATATTATGAGATAGAATAATAAAACCATTGTTAATTATTTAATTCTTGAGTTTTTATTGCAAGTCCCGTCTTACTGGATCCAGCGCAATTTTTAGCTTCTCTAGGCCTTAGCCTAGTTTTAATTAACTTGTAACCCCTCTTTACAAAAGGAAATATTCTTTTTGTTTTAACTACTCAAAATGAAGTAGGGGTTTCATTTGGTAGCAGAGCGCGCTTACGACAAGGGTCCTGTGGGTTGTGACGGGGCTTGCAAACTTAGGAAATATTTTAAAATTTTCACAATGTTTAGTTCTTAAATAGAACTTAGAAAAATTTTCAAGGCCCTATATCCCAAGGTTGAAAATATTTTGTTAGTTTTAAGGTTTGAAACATATGTATATGTACTTGCCCGCCTTGCATAGTGAATAGTGCCACGTGGTAGGAAATTTTAGAAGGGGAAATCCCTGGGCAAGACTTATCGCAGTCGGCGCTTAGTTAGTTTGAGTTTACCTTACCCATGTTTGGGGAGGTGTTGCGGTTTTTTGTGATTAGGCGGTATGGCCCGATCGGCAGTCGGTTTCTGCCGATAAATGGTAGCCGGAGGTAACCTAAAAAATGGTTAAAATAAATTTTCGTTAGTCGGTATTTTGTTTTTCGTGTTGTGTGTGTTGTGTGTGTGTCGCGTTCCTTTTGTCTGGTGTAATCGAGTGTGAGCTGTTCAGGTAGTGGGCTAGTTCTCGCATCGTTAGGTGGACCCGCAGTCTACTCTTTGGAAGTATAGTACGTGAGTTTTTCTTATTCTAATCTTATTATTGTCATTATGTTTATAGGTGTTAGGTATTTGTAGGGTGTTGTGTTTTGTTGATAGTGTTTTGCGAATTGTGTAATTCTGGCGGCGCTATGCTTTCAGCCATTGTATTCCCCCGACCACCGGGAGGAACAGAAATTGCCCCACCCTCTCACCCCAGTTCTCCAGAAATTTTCGGTGATAGATGGATTTAAGGAGGACCAGCTGCTGGTTTTCTTGGACCTTGTCCTGCAGCTGGCCGCCTATCCGGGTATATCCGATGGGGAGGTCTTGTGCCTTATATACCCGTATTGCCAGGGTACGTTGCAACAGAAGGTCACCAACACTTGGCGTCAGGGCGGCACGGTCGACACTTTTCATGCGGAAGTGTTGGATTACTTCATGTATCCTCCACGACGTTCCAAGCTTAGGCTGGATTGGTTCTATCGTTATCAGGCCGACGGAGAGCCGTTAGGGGACTACGTGCAGGACATACGAAAAGCTGCCCGGGTATTAAGATTGGGGTTGACCGACACCGAAGTCCTAGACATAATTATAGGAGGACTGAATTCCCAAGACGGTTACCGTTTGGGAAGGTTTGGGCATCGTCCAGAGAATTTCGCGGAGATGGCCCGGTGTTGTGTTGCTACAAATACGGTCCGACCAAAGGTCGCAGTAATTGTTCCGGTAAATCCATTTCTGCCCAAGGCGGATCCAGAGCCGATAACATCATCATCGCCTACGCCGGAAGATGATAAGTCACTTGATGGTGGAGCTTTACCATCGTCAGTAGAAGTTAATTTAGACATTGCACATGGACCTGGACAGCTGGATTCCAGGTTGAGTACTGTTGAGGAAGTTGTAGTTGCTGAGAGTGGTGAAGAAGAGGAATCGAAGGAGGAGGCAGAAGAGTGGTCTGCACATGCTACGCAGGGGAGTATAAGTGTAAGTGTTAGGGAGGCTGCAAGTGTTTCTGAGGTCGCGGATGGACTAGGGGATGTCCAGTCTGCAAGTGTGGTAGAAGTAGATGAGGTAGAAGTTGGGGAGAAACTGGGTGGCAGCGTTGTAGAGTTTGTGGGTGAGAATGATGTAGTGTGTGAAGATGTGCAGACGCTTTCTGTAAGTATTGTTGAGGATTCCGAGGAGTGGAAAGAAGTTCCAGGGGGACCAGGTGAGCAACTAGAAGATGAAGATGTGCAGTGTCGTGATGATGATTTGGATTATGTAGAGGAAGAAAAGGAAGAGGTGGAAGAAATAGAACCAGAAGCAATTGTAGAAAAGAAGAAGATAGAAGCAGAGGAGTTAGAGGTTGAGGATAATCCAAATTGGGGTAAACGTAGAAAGGTAAGTTACCTTGATTATAATTTACATGAAATAAATCAGTATTGCTCTACACAAGATAGTTTCTCAGAGAGTGATGTCCACAAGGAACGGCGTCCTAAAGTTCGTCATAAAGAACGGGTTCCTAAAGTTCGTTATAAAAGGGTGAGACAAAGCGGTTGATGGGTAGCGGGTAGATGTTCCCCACAGTCCCAGTGGTGTCCATCTACTTCAGGGTTGCGCCCCTGCCTCCGCGAGCCTTGGTTTTCTCCACCCATCCTTATTACCGGAGGGAACCATGTCCTTTACCTTAGTCCTAGCTGTTGAACTTTCAATGATCCTTGCCCTTATCATCTTCCCAATTTTCCTACCCCTCCCCTCAGAAAACAAAGTAAAAGCCAAAAGACAAATAAAAATTAGAAAGGAAAAAGCAAAAAAAAATTAGAAAAGGAAAAAGAAAAAAAAAATATCCGAGAGGAGTTACAGAGAAGTTAGTTGGAAGAGTGGTGACTACGTGGGTAGTAAGTATATTGTCGTTTTCATTTTTTCTTTGTTGTAGTTTGTCGTTGATTTTTTGTAGAGTCCTGGCCATGCCGCATTCACTAGTTGCTTTCCGTTGTAGCTATTTTTGATTAAGTGTAGGTTGTTCGAAGTTGCTGTGCTGAAGTATACCCCCTCGTTTAGTTCTGCAGTATTGAAGACCAAGTGAAGGGATTGATGTTCGCGTGCCCTCGATGCGGTTTTCTCTGTCTGGCTAATAGGGGCCGTCCGCCCTAGTATAGGGATGTTTTTTTTTAACGACTAGTTAGATATGTCAAGGATATGTGATGCCTTGTTTTAGCATATGGCTGGTCAGTCCATATGTGGACAATAAAGTTATGGGCGCTCACATACCAAGGTATTAGTTACCTTGTTTTGGTCTTCGGACGCGTGTGTGAGTGGCAGCAGGAGGAGTAGGTGGTGGTCACCAGAGAGTGTGACGTATTGGGGCGGTCCTGTGGGGTTGGTCTGGCGGAGAGGGTCGCATGAGGATGGTTGCATTGGCGTTGAGTTTTCCAATCCAGTAAGAAAAGGGGGGGTAGTTGTTGTCCTGAGTAGGTATCAAGTTGGGTCTCAGTCGGTGGGCGAGCCTCAGGAGGTCAGAATAGCTAGGTAGGAATCTTTCTTTTGTCTTTTCCTGTCTCTCTCTCTTGTGCTGTATGCGGACTCTGATCAGGTCAGCATTCAGCACCCGCACACTTACATAATACATATCTTCTTTCGTCTCTTTCATTTTCCTTTTTGATTTCTGTTCTCCTGAGAGCAAGCTCAGCTGAGCCAACCCAACCACGACGTCCACCGGTATCTTTTGGGGAGAGGTACACTGCAGGGTACCCTCCTGGCCTTTAACGTTGGGGCAACTATGTTGCCCTTTTGGGGTGAGGGTGTGCTGAGTCAAATGATTCAGCGCGAGTTTAGTAAATGTATTGGCATTTTTTTTTGACGGTAAAGACAGTACGAAATTTAAAGTAATTAGGAGTGCTGCTCTCTACCCGCGGATAGGAGAGGCTACCGTTCTCGAGTTTTCACCGTTTGACCGGTGTTTCCATCTACCGAGTTTTTCCAGCAGCTCGGCTGAGTTTTTAAACAACAGTGCTGCAGCCTGGTGAGAATTTTCTCACAAACGGACAACGAACGAAAACTTTTGTTATAGTTTGTCTCTATATGGAAGCCTAACTCACGACATCGTGAAGATCTCTTCAGTGGAGGGTTTAGTGTAAATATCTAGCGTCGACTTCTTTTCAATATGAGATAGTTTCTTAATGACTGCGGTAAGTTTTGATTTCATTATATTAATTATGTACCAAATTGTTAAAGGAGAAAATGTTTTTTTAGTAAGCTTGAGTAAGTCCCCACTGGTTGAATCATGCATGGTGAAAGACGTAATTGTTCGTAAAGTTTTTATAAACCAATAAAACTTGAGTATTGAAGTGTCAGAATCTCGGCTTTAATACCTAAAGTACAATAACCACAATATATTTAATTTTACACTTTCATTAACACCGATGTAACGAGATTCGGTTGAGCACTTAACCTGTTACACAATCTGTCGTCATTAAGTGGTATAAAGTTTTGCTACAATGACAGTAAAACTTTATACATACATAATTGGGAACTTACTCAGGCACGTTTTAAACGTAAATCATGTCACATTCAAAGTAGTAGTATTCTCAAATTCTATGGAGTAAAAAACTATGTGTTTTAAATAAATTCTTCGCCACGTGGTAACCCCAATTTCACTCAAAGTAATAAGTTCATAAGATGTCACAGAGCTAAGATAAATTATTATATTGCGAAAGCAACTCACATTCAGTGAGGTTCAAGTTATAAAGCGTTATAAAGGATCATTGTTAGAGAACTTTTTAAGTAAGGCATGTTGGCCAAAATAATGTTACCAAGTTTTATTATGTACAACATAACTAGGTGTTGTTTTTATTTATGTATTTTGGAGGGTGTCCAAACTGTGGGGGCATTTGTGTGTGGTCTCTCACTAAAAATGTAATGTGTGACAATAGGGTTCACTGAACAGAGACAACTCCTACTGCCAATGAACGAAATGCCATCTTAAAGCTCCACACTCGACACCGAAGAGACCAGGCCGCAACAACATGCCAATCATGAGATCGCCACGCTATAAATAAGATCATCCTTCTGGGCACACAAAGCAGGTGAAAAATATCCATTTTATATTCACACGTAGAATCAACATGGTACCAGTATACCTTCATTTGGATCCCCAATTGATGGGACAGTTTAGTGTGAACACTAAGTATTAATTGTAAATTTCAATACATGTATAGTTAATTGTCAGTTCAGAGACTGACATGTGTACCACACAGCATCCAACTTAGATTTCCACTCATTTCTTTATAGTACTTTCGCTACAGATTTAAAGTCAGTTTTGTTATTATTATTTTCTCAAGTTTAATTTACTCTGCATTAAAACATATATTTCTCTTATTTTTAAAATCAGGTTAGGCCATTTGTATAAAAGGATTACTGGGGAGGTAGGTGTTATTTTAAATAAGTTTCAACCAAGCTGTGCCTGTCGAAACACTTTTCAACTTGTTTGTCGAAACAAGGTTGTTGAAACAAGGTTGTTGAGACTGGTTATAAATTGAAGAAACATGTCTGTCTCTGACACACAAATGTATTTTTTTTATATAAGGTGCTAATATTGTGCAATTTTTCCCTTTCATTAATTGGCCCTATTTTAGTCTATATAAATTCTTTATATTAATCATGGTAACTGGGGGGCGTTAATTATTTTAAACATTTTTTATTTCTCACCTTAATTAAGTATTTCAGCACTGAGCCACTTAGGCACTTGGTTTTAAATTTTACTGTCCTGGGGACATTTGTATGCAATACTTTATGATACACATGACGTGCAATTAACCCACACCATGCGGGTACATTCATAGAAATAAATCTTTAATCCTAATTGGGATTCCTATAATACAGAAGTTTAGAATTTATATACACCAGAAGGCTAATATAAAAAAAAGGGCGTGGCAAGAGACCCTTATGTATTTGTGTACTATTGTATATGTAATTTGTCTTGTGGAACGTGTTATGTCTGTATATTTCTGTGTACATTTTGGGGGATATATATATATATATATATATAAATATTATGCATTGCTGTACTTTTGGTGGGATATAGGGATTTTATTATTAGAATGTATATACACCAGTAGACGAGTATTCTATCTCAATAATCGTGGCTGATCATTTCTTTAAATTAATTGTTTTATTTAACAAGTATAGTAAGTGTCACCTTTAAAGTTCATTTAAATTGGATGAATAATTATTTGAATTATTAATAGTAACTGTGAATGAAATTATTTACCTTCATAAATTTATATACTGCATTTTAAAAGAAACATAAAATATAAATTTTATATTTTAAGAAATAGCTTAATGGGAGTTTCATTTTGAGGTTAATGTTTATTTTACAATTTCAATTCATTGATGGTGACATAGCAATTATTTTTCATGGACTCAGTTTATATTATTCATTATTCATTATATATTATTTATATTATTCAGGTGGCCTTGTTGAGAGGGTATATTTTTTTTTTAGTTAACCATTTTAAAAGGGGAATTCTAAATCACTGTTGTTTTTTTGTTATTAATATTATGAGATAGAATAATAAAACCATTGTTAATTATTTAATTCTTGAGTTTTTATTGCAAGTCCCGTCTTACTGGATCCAGCGCAATTTTTAGCTTCTCTAGGCCTTAGCCTAGTTTTAATTAACTTGTAACCCGTCTTTACAAAAGGAAATATTCTTTTTGTTTTAACTACTCAAAATGAAGTAGGGGTTTCATTATTATTTAAGTTTTATTAAGAGAATCGTCTTTTCTTTAAATATTCTAAAAATTGCAATATGTAATAAGTTAAATTCAGGTTATTAGTATAATTTATATACTGAAATTAATTTAATTTCGACAATTTAAAATAGCAAGAAAGTTCAACTAAGAAAGAAGTGTCTCAAAGTAATGTACAGTATCACATATAAATTGCGATTTAACATTCTGAAATGTACATGAAATATTTATTTAATTTTTTAAATATTATTTGCGTATACGTAGTATTGCTGATATCTATATAAACATGGCCTGCAGAGACGTGTATTCGGAATGAAAGCTTAAATCAGACTTTGTGGAATAGTTGAGACAGAAATTAAGAGCCCTTAGTTTTATAGTGTAAACTTGTCATTTAAAATAAATCTTTTTAATATTAACGATTACTACAATTTGTACAAGTTACTGATCTATTATTTATAAGATATGAGAATTGTGCATATTCTGTCTAGTCGATGTGACAAAAGTTTTGCGTTCTCTTTAGAGTTATGCCGTACTTACAATAAAGTGTGTGTTTGTGTGTGTGTGTGTGTGTGTTGTGTGTGTGTGTGTGTGTGTGTGTGTGTGTGTGCGCATGACAATTCTTAGCTCAACCTAGATTTTGTGGCATTGAAGGTAGAATGCGTGTCACGCAGGAGCACAGTGTTACAAGATAAAAATTTCTTGTCTAAGATAAATTAATGTGTATGCCTATACTAAAAAAATGAAAGCTCTTTAAATAAAACTAAGGAATTATGAATTCTACAGTATACATTACATAGATCAACAAATACGAGTAAATAAAATCAAATTTTATGAAGTAACTAATATTTCTGTAGTAATAAGGTTGATTTAACTGATCATTTAAATTATACTGTACCTTATAGATCTTTTCTATAACTATTTGGGAGGGGAATGGTTAATTTTAAAAACAAATCATGTGTACACACACACACACACACACACACACACACATATATATTGCAACAACACATATATTTGCATATTTGCCCAGGGCGGTATGTTTTATATTGTAATTAGTATAAATAGAATAAGGAACAGTTTTATACAATTTTGTGCAGGAATTGACAATATCTAACCTGTCGAGAGGGACACCTTTTGTGGTAGCGTAGTTACAGCATGTGTGTGTGAGCACGCTACGACATGAAAATATGGGGTGATGCGAACGACTTATTGTTTTGTCTGTAATCATGTCTTAACAGGAGTATAATAAACTAATTACTTGTGTTAAACCTGTAAGCAAAGATTTACGCCAATTATAAAAACACCATTGCATTAAGGGATTTTTAACTAATGCAGTGATATAAAAATATTGCATAAATTTGCAATATTAAAGACGATAGTAATTAATGTTAATTACAGGTGTAATTAAAGAGTAATTAACATGTGTGTTATATGTGCGTGAACAGAAAAAATTTACGCAAACAATTATGTCGCGCATGCTACAAGTGTGTTTACGAAATCGCTACAATGAACAAAAAAGTGATTCGTAATTAAAAGGACGCTTTGCATGAAAGTTACAATTTCTAACATGTCAAGAGCAATCCTGGATATGTCAGATTGAGTCCAGTATAAATACGACCGACAATTTTGGGCCATTCACAGACTCAAGAAATCTACAGACGACGTTACGCTGCCCGTTGCACACACTACCACACTCACACAAGACGTATGTAGGAACTCAGGAGCAACAACAACAACAACCCATAGAGACAGAGAACACATCATCATCATCATCATAAAATTCTCAGGATTCAGGACGCACACACACACACACACACACACAAAACTGTCGGCAGCACAGTATGCAGGTGATGACTAAATATGTATAATTTTGTTGTGAAAAGAACTTTCAGAAAGACAATTTTACATGAACAATAAGACTTAAAATTTTAAAATATAAATAATAGTTAAAGTCAATAATTTAATTTTATAAGAAAATTTGAAAGTTTCTAAACCTTTTGTTATATGTTAAAAATTTGAGTGTGTTAATAGAGTTAAATAATAGTTTGAAAGTAAATGTAATTAGTTTATTTTGTCTATAGCAACTAGTAATTTTGTGCTTAAGTTTAATATTGTTTTTGTTTCTTTTTAAATGAGTTGCTATTAGCATTTGAAGATTGAATCGAAGTCAGCCACACAAAAAAATGAAAGAATTTAGATGACTTATTTAACATGTTTGTTTAGTTAATAAGAGTATATGATTGTTTAGTTTTTAGATGTTATGAACATCCTAATATGTGTGAAACTTATAAAAGTGGATATTTGATCTATCTAATGTTTGAATTTTTTAATATTGGAATATTTTTCTATTAATGAATAAACCTTAGGATGATTAATTTTAAATGGTTTTAAATAATTATTTCATGTCAACAACATCTCACTCCTCTTTAAAATTTATTTAATTATTGTGCAACTACATATACTTGACGCAACGAGAAACAAAAATCCTGCGACGTGGCCGGTGTACTACACTTAATAGTTGCGTTGAGTACATGGTTCTGTATTTGTGTGAATTTATGAAATAATAGTAACGTTGCAAAAAAAAAAAATATATATATATATATATATATATATTTCAATCACTTTCTGCTACAGTCCGTTTCTTGATGTATATAATACTTTAATATTTATACTAAATTTACCTCAAGATGTTATTTCTATTTGGAACATGTTTCGAGAGTTCCTGTTCTCTCATCTTCAGCCTTCGCCATCTTGTTTCTGGTGAAGTATTTGTGTGTTGGCTGCTGGATGTTATTAAGGTTGTTTGTTGGTCTTTGGTCTTTTAAAGTTGTATTATTGTGTGTGGTTGTGGTATATGTTTTTGTATTTTGTGTATTTTCGATGTTGAGTGCTTTGAATATTGTGTCATGTTTTGTATTGATTTGTATTTGTTCTGGTATTAGTTTGTTTTGTGTTTTTGTGTGTTTGTATATCTGTAAATTTTCCCAAATGTTCATTATGGTGCCTTTGTGTGGTATATGTTTTAGTAGTGATACATTGGTTATGTTTGGGAATTCGTGTCCTGTGTTTATTGCATGTGTGGCTAAATTGGATTTATATATTTCTGGTTTTTTGTATGCGTTTAGGTGTTCAAAATAACGTTTTTTCAGCTGTTTTTTTGTTTGTCCTATGTAACATTTATTGCAATCTTGGCATTCAATTTTGTATATATCATTAGTTGTTGAATTATCTTTGTTGTGTGAGCTATTTAGAATTTGGTATGTACACCAATATCCCAGTAGAAGAAACAATTGACATAATAATAAACAAACTTAAAGAACAAAATGAAAACAAACAATATATAACCGAAATAAAAAATAGTCTTCAACTAATACTAAAACAAAATTACTTTGAATTTAATAGCAAAATTTATCAACAGAAAGAAGGTTTAGCAATGGAATCACATTATCAAGCATAATAGCAGAAATATTCCTACAACACATGTTGTATATCTGTGTTGTATATATACCTTTGTTCCTACACCAAAATACAAAATATCATAAAAACACATGACCCAAATGGCATATGGATAAGATATGTAGATGATGGACTATATGTATCAAATAACAAAAACACAAATGCAGAGAACATATTGAAACAAATCAATAACATACATCCCAAAATACAATTCACAGAAGAAAAAGAAAAACATAACAAAATCAACTATTTAGACATAACCATCACAAGATACAACAAACACATACAATATGCAATATATAGAAAACCAACTTCCACTAACATCATTATACCTAACCATTCTGACCACCCACCACAACATAAAATGGCAGCATTTTATTCGTTATTTAACAGAATGTACAAAATACCCCTAAACAAACAAGAAACTGACAAAGAAAGAAATATAATATACCAAATTGGTTATGAAAATGGATACAATAAAAATACTATGATCAAAATAGAAAATAAAATCAAATACAAAATAAAAACTGAACAATTAAGAATTAATCAAAATGAACAACACATAAATAATAACAACAACAAAAAATGGGCCACATTCACATACATAAATAATAACATGACAAAACTAACAAAACTATTTAAAAACACAGATATAAAAATAGCATTCAAAAGTAATAAAAATAAATTACAAATTCTAAATAGCTCACACAACAAAGATAATACAACAACTAATGGTATATACAAAATTGAATGCCAAGATTGCAATAAATGTTACATAGGACAAACAAAAAAACAGCTGAAAAAACGTTATTTTGAACACCTAAACGCATACAAAAACCAGAAATATATAAGTCCAATGTAGCCACACATGCAATAAACACAGGACACGAATTCCCAAACATAACCAATGTATCACTAATAAAACATATACCACACAAAGGCACCATAATGAACATTTGGGAAAATTTACAGATATACAAACATAAAACACAAAACAAACTAATACCAGAACAAATACAAATCAATACAAAACATGACACAATATTCAAAGCACTCAACATCGAAAATACACAAAATACAAAAACATATACCACAACCACACACAATAATACAACTTTAAAAGACCAAAGACCAACAAACAACCTTAATAACATCCAGCAGCCAACACACAAATACTTCACCAGAAACAAGATGGCGAAGGCTGAAGATGAGAGAACAGGAACTCTCGAAACATGTTCCAAATAGAAATAACATCTTGAGGTAAATTTAGTATAAATATTAAAGTAATATATATATATATATATATATATATATTTCAACGGAAGCGTGCAATGAAAGCCATCAATAAATGGATGTGAGTGTTATAACACATTCTCTGACAATCATAGACAAGTTTTAAAATGATTTTATTCATTTTTTGTTAATTAGATGTAATTTTTGAATTAAGATATAAGTAAAGAAATGAGTTATGCCAAATAATAAAGTTCCACACTAATTATAACACAATAACACTCGATCCGCGCTAAGGAAATCGCTCACTGTCAACTGATTCATAACGCCAGCCTCTGTCCCTTATATACGTGGAGCACGTATTCTAGAATCTTTCTATCCTGACTAAGCCAGCTTAATGCGTATCTCAAGTATTCTTGAACACACTGGAACGTACTTGAATGCGGCCTTGGCAGAAACACACGCCTGCTCGGATAGGGGAGGGACGGGGGAAGGACGCTCTCGGCTGTACGAAAGGGTTCTCTAAGAGTGAAAGGAGAGAGACCTATTACAAGCAGACTTCGTGTGCGTCTTATGCAGACTTACACGTACGCGCGTGCGCCATATAAACAGATATACACATACACATACTCACATTTGAATAAATGGGTTGGTACAATTCAGGCAAACAAAGTGTAAATACTAGCAGTATTCATTGAACGAAATTTAATACGTCATGTTTGTTATTCTTTTTCTTGTTTGGAATGTTTTGAAAAACGATTTTTATTCTGCAACATTTCAATGTTACATAAAGAAATATATGTTTGCTTCAAGCGTTGATTATGCAGAGTGGGAAGTGTCATGAAATGGCAGCTGTACAATGAGATGTTTTATAATCTCGGAAAGAGAACATCTGAAACTCGACACGATATGTTGTATCATCATTCATCGCTATTATCTACATTAGTCTTGTCGTGTATGTAAATTGTTTGCAGTAAATTCACTATGTATGAGAAAATAAATAATTATTTACTACTCTAGTAGGTTACTAGAAATTTTCCTTGGAAGCAATGAGCCATCGTCGATCTCTCTCTGTTTTCACATTTTTAACTATCAGATACAGCTGCCAGGTAAAGATAAATGCCTAGACAAACGCTCTAAGAAACACAAATTCTGTTCACTACTTATTTACAGTCAGTTGCTTAACTCTAGGTGAGTCTTATACGAAACCGAAAGCGGGAAAATTGGAGCAGATGACTGTAGCGAACAAAAAGCCTTCCCTAAAAGTCGGATGTTTGTAATTATCATCGTTACCAAGAAATTGTTGAAAAATAAAGATTTATGAAATTTATTTCAGTCACATCGCCTGTTTCTTCAACAGAATGCGAGACGATTCTGTGTCTTCAACTACCTTCCACGTCAGATATGGAGGTAAAAACAACAGTCACTTTTCAAGAATTCAGCTCAAGCATTACAGAGAAAGCTAATACATCTGGGTGGCCTTACATGTAACGGACCGAGGTGAGAGGTCTGAAAGTTGAAGTTTTGTAATCTACCCTGTAATAAAATTCCTGCTTCTTTTATTTTGCTAAATAAGATGTGTATTCATTAATTAACATTTTTTCAGTTACCTGCAATAAATTATTGAAAAAATATTACGTGCACTGAAACATTACATTCATGCCTATTTTTAACAGAGGAAGTAAAGAGCATGTGTTATGAAAAACTTTCATAAAATTGGTTAATTAAAAGAGGATTATTTGATTACTTTTAATACTTCATTGACAATAATTATTTAAAAATATGTATATTACATAGCAATAGAAACTTATACTGCATTAGACAGGATACACACTCTTTTTCTTGAGCACTAAGGATAACTTAAATGCATGAAGAGTTATTAGTTTAGGAAAACGTATTATGAAGCAATGGCAGCAGAATACTACTTAATAGTTGGCTATGTATTCGTATGATTTCTGCTACGACACCGATACGGTAATCATGAACTGACAAATACGTTTGAATAATTAGTATGCTAGAATGAGTATGTTATTAGAATACTTTAGGAAACTTATTTACGTTCGTTACACTTACTTTTTGGTTCCAAGTACTGTTATTTTATCTTATATATGCAGTTAAGTAAATGATAAATTATACGTTTTTTACGGTGTTTGTGAAGTGTAAATATAGCATTTACTTTCGTTTAATGTGGTTGTATAAGTCGACAAAAGTCAGTTGTATAATTGCACATAAATTATTTAAGTTTTCTAGAACAAAAACGCGTTATGAATGAATCTGCTGCTTAAGTCATGTACGATGCGGAAAAATTAATCATTTTTATTAAACTGATAAGATTAACATAAACTACTATTTTTCTTAGTTGTATTCTTACTTATGCTGTTCCTACTTACCGACTCTATACAACTCCCAGACTAACGCGTATTCAAACAAGTCATTGGCGAAATAACTCAGTGTTCTAAATGTATTAAGTAATTTAGAGTTTATAACAAATTGTAATATATTTCTGCAAATAAAAAATTGTTTCATCATAACGGTTGGTGGAAAACTGCTACGATATACAAAAAAATTGGTATTGCTAATATTTTTCTTCAGTCACCTGCTATTATACCAAGGTATTACATAGGCATTCACTTTAAAAGTTGAGTTGACATTCGGGTTTGTAAAAGCCGGTTGATTATTGATCTTAAAAACCAATTTAGTTAACAGCAATTTAAATACTAAACTCCAAATTTTTTAAAAACTTGAGCTTTATGCAATAAAATAAGAAACAGATTATACAATAACATATAGACCCGTAATATTATATACATAATTATACATAAGTACATAAGTAACTCATAGAAAACAGTAAGCTTAGTATAGATGTGGCTGTTACATGAATTATGATGAAGCTCTTTAAAGCCGCGTTGTAAAATTACGGCTTGTAATAATGGGATTTACTGCAATCAGCTTTCAGTCTCTCAGATCAGAAGCCCAAATTAGGCGTATTCTACTTTTGTTATCTGAATACAACTGGTAAAACAAATGTGTTAAAAAATCGTTAAGTTAGTATAAAATATTGTTTTTCATACGTTAAATAGTTTATATGAAATAATAATTGAATTCTTTTAATTTTCAAAAATATAGTAAAAATAAGTGGTTTAGCTATAATTGGCAATAAAATATAATTACAAGTTACAAATCATTAGTTCGAGTTGAAAGTAACAAATATACCATTTGTAAGTAACAAGTTATATATTACATACGTTGTAACAATACATATCATCACCATACGTCTGAACCAAATTTTCAACCTAACATGAAAATTTATAACGAAAAATTTGAGCAATTGCTAATTTTACTCAATCAACTATGCTGAACGCAAAGAAGTGGGTGTGTTTTAGAAAGCGGAGAGGTATTGAGACGCCAGAACCGTAAGGCGGCATTACTTGAAAGAAATTAATTTGTAATAAAGCTGTAGAGTAGAGCGGTAGGTTAATAACGCCGGCCTTGGGGCTGACGACTATAATGAAGGGAATTTTAGCCCAAGTCACGTTTTGGGACAGAACTGTCATAAAATGTATTATTCGCTAAGATAATAAGGGTGTTCGCCAACGTTGTAAACTTAAGTGCATGTAACAATAGATACCGTTAGACGAGAGAGAGCGATGTGTGAGAGAGATAACTATAGACGCTAGTTTTTAAGCACGTGGAACACGGAAAAACGTTGGGCGAATCAGAAAAAGCGTCATGTGTTGCGCGGGAGGTTTTAGTTAAGCAGATTGGCCGAATTTGTATTTAGCGGTAGTTTAAACCTATAGGAACGTTTTGCTGTAGATCGTAGGTAAGGAAAATTCAAAGCAAGTATATATTATGAACTTAGAGAGAAATAAGTTAGTCTTCTTTATATCGGCGGAATTACACGAAGAGACTCGCGTACGCTGTTTTGCGTTAACTATATATTTTAATAAGTAATGTAAAGAATAAGTAAATTCGCAAAAGTAACAGAAGTACGGGAACGCGATAATTATTAACACTAAAATTATAAAGTTTCATAAACCGTAATAAGTAAATGAATGGATGATCGGAGTAATAACAAACAACAAGAAGTAATAATACATATAAAGTTCCATTAATTCAATACGTTGTGGTAAATCACGGAAGAAGGCGAATTAGTTCGGAGTAAAGTCACGACGGTGTAAGATAGTCGAGCCGCACGCGACGCGAACTGTATTAGATGCACTTAAGGTTAATTCAATAATCTTTGTGTCCAGAGTGTATAATTATACGACATAGGTATATGTATAATCAATATGTCAAGTGTAGTGTACATCTGTGATAAAGTGAATTAGTGCAGTTATAACCAGGATTAACACGCAACAAACGGCTGCTGACGACTCACCGATTTGAAACATCTTCAGG
Organism: Magicicada septendecula; assembly: GCA_034769895.1. Taxonomy (NCBI): domain Eukaryota; kingdom Metazoa; phylum Arthropoda; class Insecta; order Hemiptera; family Cicadidae; genus Magicicada; species Magicicada septendecula. The sequence goes on from CM068368.1 coordinate 222,370,492, forward strand.
ACTACGCACTTCGGAAGGATTCTTACGCAAGTAACGAAGAAATGAACATTTGATTCTATATTGTTTGATAAATATATGTTTGTATTCAATATAGTGACTCAATTTGTCAGAAAAGAACTCATAGCTATTTAATAATATTCAAATTGTAAGATAAAACGACCCAAGTCATATTAAGAAATTTTGTAATACATAATTGCAAAGGATTCATTAAAGATTGATTGAATATTTTAATTTGTGTTTATTATTACTGGCGCCCTGAGGTACAATCAAGAGTCGGTACACTGGAGTAAGTGTTGTAGACAATTAAATAAATATTAATATTACCAGTGATTAAAATAGTTTGTAAAACTTACTTCTCATATGCTAGTAGGCCAACGTAATATGCAAATGATTAATTTAACTCTTTCATAAAGGCCTATCTAGAAGTGTATTGCAAATTAAATGAAACAAAACCTACCAAGGATTAAGAATTGTGTACCAAGTATTAAAATCAGTTGAAGAATTAATAACTAAAGAACGAATTTACAAATAATGAACAAAAGTAGTAATGAGAACTAAACAAAGAAGAAAATATATTAAATGTGATTAACCCAATGACCCAATAGATTAGGTAAGTGAGTAAACAGAAAACATAGATAATAAAAATGAAAAGAAGTGAATGACATTATAATAGAACTCAAATAAAAAGATAAACAAAGGAAGAGACAAGCCATCTCCCACAATCTACAACAAAAGAGGTACAACAGTGAGATAAATAAAATAAATAAGCGAATTACAGAGTGATGGAATATTAAAGACATAAAACCACTGACAGACTATTTTAGGTGATTTGACTGTGACCATAACTCTAATTTAAAATAATGGTAATCAATAATGATCAGGAGAGTGTGATTAAACCTTGTACTAGTATGATTTAATAATGTATAAAAGATAACAAAAGATTGTATCTTAGCTAATATTTATGTAAGTGATATAGACACAGGGATATCAGAAAAACTGATAATCACCAATAATGTTGTAAAGATAATATAAAAGAGACTGGAAAATAAGTACCAAACAATAAATAGTAATTAATAAGTATTAGTACATTTAAATAATTGAGTAGAATGTATAGAAACCAACCACCAAAATGAACCCATTGTTGTAAACCAGAATAGGGACACACATAACCTAGCTCAACAAGCATTTTGCACCTATAATGACAAGAATTAATGATAAAAAGGTTATCAAACCATATTCTATTATACTGTACTTAAACTAGATGTTATAAGGATCATACCAGTAACAAGATTACGTAGTTACCAAAGGAAGATTTATATTTTGATTAGTGTAAATTAACATACTGAAAATGGACAGCATAGAATTTACCCAATAACCAATCTAAAAAACCTTTAGAAATACTATTAAAAGAGGAAGATGTTGATATCAGTATAATCAATGATGTGTAATACAACTCATATGATGTAAACCAATAATTATTATCATGGAATGGAGGTGTCATAATAATGTAAATTAAATATACTTGTCATGTAGCACTATATGCAACAGCACAATTGATGAATTAACAGCAAATGGGAATATCCTGGTGCAAACCAAAACATTGTAAAACTTTATAGTTATTGTAATGATCATTTATGTAAGAAATAACGACTTAAAAACAACTAGGTAATTTATAATGAAGGCAATTCATGTAACACCCTACAGTGCAAAATTATGGGTGATGATAATGACTAAAATCGACAAAATAAAGGTGTAATAACAAAACCTGAGGTGATCAGAAGTTGTAACGGTCATCTCATTAAGAGAAGTTGGTAAAAAAACCACTATTAAGATATAATAAGTAAATCTAGTTTGTAGTGTCATAGGCCTACTAAAAGCCTAGGCATAGCTTATGCATTTTATGGATAATTGTAAATAAATACGGTGTAAAGAGTACACAAAAGGACTTGGAAAGCATCATCTCCATGAGATATGATAGCCATGTGGTAATTTAAGTTAAAGAATATATAAATTCAGTCAAAAATTGTGTTAGTTGTAAGTTCAAAAAAGTATATCTGTTAATAGTGAACGAAAGTATTTCATGCGAAGACTCTAAATAATGAGCCAGATGATCACCACATCATGGTAAGGCTAGATCAGCAATTAAAAGTAAGCGTAAGAGTTTTATATCAGTTGGAATGTATTTGCATCAATTTTGATAAAATATTTGTTGTCGCTTTCTTAATCTCAAAAACTAGAAACACAAGCGTTCTTAATAATTTGGTAAAGGGGGTAGCCACGCTCGATGGAATGTCATGAACCTTTCCACCAATCAGAAGGGTTTAACCAAGATTTAGTCAGGAAACAGAAGCCAGATTTGAATTCATTATTGTATTGTCGGCGAAGCAAGATAGACGCCAGCTCCGTACGCCAAAAGTCGCGAACTGTAAACAGTGCGGGCATCGAACTGTAAACATCGGTCAATATAACCAAATTTTTTTATAAAATGTTTCAAAATTTTAATTAACGAAGTTCAATGAAAGAGTGATAGTGCAACAACAATTGCAAAGTGTATAATAAATTGCGATTACGTGAATAAAGGGAGTATAGTGACAATTAAGCATACTTAAAAAAATTATAAACTTAGACGATAAAAATTTATCAAGTATAATTATTAAGATGATTTGATTTGAACACGAAAAGGAGTTTGGACCTTATTATATCAATCGATTTATTTATAGTTAAAGAGATTTAACGACAGCTGACTATACTTTTAAGAGTTGTCTATTGACCTGATTTATCTTTACCAGAATTAGTAAATAAGATTATTTATAATGAACATTAAGAAAGCTATGGACCGTATTACATTTGTTAATTTGTTTTTAGTTAAAAAGATTTTATAACAAGCTAATCATGCTTACAAGAGTTATCAATTTATCTGATTAAATTTATCCAATCTAACGAATCAGATGATGTTTTTATGAACACTAACGAAACTTATAACCTTATTATAACTGTATTTTGTATGTTGTTACAGAGTTATTATTAATTTAAAGTTAACTGGTTTCTATTCAGATACGCCAGGTTAACCTACAATGTTGACGCCAGACGTCTTTTGAATTTTCATGTTAGTAATTAAGATTTAATTTTTATGTAACAACTCTCCTACCACACCATTATTATGGTAGTACAATTCTTCAAGTTTTTTTTTGTATTTTGCAGTCTAAAAGAACCTACATTTTAGATAAACATTTGAACCAAAAAACCACATGCAGTGGTACGGTTACTAAGAATCAGAATAACAAACCCTGAGATGAGAGATTTTTATAAAATTAATCATTATTGTAAAATGAACGATTATTAATCTAATTATTATTTAACCTAATTTCATGAGTATTATCGAAGAATAAACCATATATTTACCAGATAAAAGAGTTAACCAAATTATTTCATTAGATTAGACGATTACAGGTTAGGTGAACCGCTCCCAACAGTTGGCACCACTAAAAGAGACAATTGAGATAATTTAAATAATTTTAAGTTGTCATCTTAACTCTGCCTTGTTAACAGAACGATTAACAAGTGAGACCTTCACTAAAAGTAAGTGCTGAACTAATAAATAAATCTAATTTCTGTGAGAAGTCAACTTATAAACTGTTAACCTAAAATTACTACACCTGACAAAATCAACAGGTGCCAATGGCAGAGTCAACTTAGCCGATTCGTCTCAACAACTAAAGAACCTCGAATTAAAAAACCACCGATGAATTTAAACCGCCATTAATACATTCGAAATATAAAAGGAATTTAAATAAAATAAATAACAAACAATAATAATGATAATCGAATTTTAAAAGTTTAATTTAAACAATCTATAAATAGTTAAGAGAGAGCATACTCGTCTTTCAAGAACGTTTATATATACACGATCGATTATTTTCTAGAGTTCATTCAGATGGAGTTCTATTGTATTATTTATAACTAATTTTCTAGCTCTACATAACACGTTACAATTCATATGTCTTATTCACATCTGAAACCTTGTTACAAAACTGCGTCGTAACATCGTAGCCCACGTCCAATAATCCAGAGCAAATCTCACAGGGAGTGGTGTCAAAAAATTGTCAGGCTTCATTTCATAACACGCAACAAAATATTTCTGACATCCGGTATTTCTGTCAACTGACTGACATTGAAGCTATATCACTGGGAATATCACATTTGATTTGTTTCTAATTTTTAAAACCACGTTGCCAGTTAATATTTTCCAATATATATAATAACTGTCTGAAGACAGTTTCCTAACGTATTCTTATAATATACTCATTGTAGCATATTAATTATTCAATCTGTATTACACAATATTAGTATGCGCTTCTGTATGTAGGCCTATGTAGGTATGTTTCGTTAATCAGTTACGAAACTTTGACGGAAACGATCACACAATTTATAATGAAATATATACGTTTGTTATTAAACTTTGATATTCGTATTTTAGAATCGCCAAAGCATACTGCACGCAAGCGCACCATTACCTGTCCCTTGCAATACACATTCACATGTTGCTAAGTCAAAGCAAACAACGTACCACAGCGTGTGATTTGTATTTTAAATCTTTATAGTTTTATGCAGAAACTTCAATTCCACTAAATGGTACGTCAACTTGAAAATTCCAAGTTATTGTATTTTCTGTTCGAAGGAAAGAATCTAGACGGTAACGTATACGATTTATTTGGGAAATTTGATAGTGTATGTTAAATTTAGTCTTTTCTTATTTATCACTCACAACTTTTAAATTTAAACTAAAAGACAAAAAACACACATCTTATTACTATTGCCAAATGTTGCCTGTATATAAGTCAGATTATCATTTAACTCTTTATGCCTTTAACAACATATAGACTTTCTCACTTCTTTACAAAAATCATTTAGCTCTACGTTTGGTACTTTTAATAAAATTTCTGATGCTATTAAGTGCTATTTGATTCTGTTAAAAATGTTATGGCAAAATACGAATAATTTGTTTTAGATCCATGCGTACGAATACGAATTTATACGAATATACATACAGCACTACAAACCAAACGGAAATTAGAACAAATAAACCTAAACAACATAATCAATTATTTTACCATAAAAAAGACACACTCAACAGACAGGCATATAACTTACACATGAAACTCACACAAATATTACACCACACAGAACTTGAAAATGTAATACAACACACACAAGACAACATAGAAAAACTCAAATTGACAATACAACATCGACACAACAAAAAAATAACTAACCTTACAACACACACAGTTGAATCAATCCCTGAACCGGCACACATATTCCACACACGCGTAGTTAATACAACACACATTAATTTCACAAAAGATGAAATGGATTTATTAAACAAAGGACTGAAACATAATTTGAATACCAATACAACTAACATCAAAAATCACAATAAACACATACGCGACATCATCATAGACGCAGAAACGGCTGTACAAAACACGCACCTCAACGACCAAGACCCGATACGTCACGACATAAAAAGAAAACTTCAAAACACACATACAAAACCAAAAATACACAACAATGAAATAAAAACACTCAATAGTGTAAAACACAAGTTACTTGAACACAACACAACAATCCTAAAAGCCGACAAAGGTAACATTAGCGTCATAATGGACAAACACCAATTAAACACTAAAATCGAAAGTTTCTTCAACGAAAATAATATAACGGAAATAAATAAAGACCCCACACTAAAATTTCATAAACAGATTAATAAATTTATAAACAACACTAAACATATAATCAAACCAGAAAACGCCAAATACCTTAAACAAATAAAATCTAACCCCCCTAAACTAAATGCATTACCAAAAATACATAAACCTAACATTCCAATCAGACCATTAGTAAACAACACACAGGCCCCCTCCCACAAAATCGCAAAACAACTAGACAAAATAATCAGAGAAAACATTAAACTCAGCAACAACACATCTATCAAAAACAACATTGACCTAGTCAGGAAAACTGAACACATACACATCCCACATAACTCAACTCTGGCATCTTTTGATATAACCAATTTATACACTAATGTCCCCATCAAAGAAACCATACAAACACTAGAACAACTACTCAGACAAAACAACACACCTGAAACACACATACAAGAAATCATCACACTTACCAAAATAATAACTGAACAAAATTATTTTACATACAATAACAAAATATACACACAAACAGAAGGACTCCCGATGGGATCCCCCATATCAGGAATACTAGCAGAAATATATATACACAACATTGAACAGAACCACATAATAAACAACAACAAATACACTAACAAAATTATATACTGGCACAGGTATGTAGATGATATATTACTTTTATTCAAAGGCAACACAAGACAAGTTGAAAACTTCCACAAATACATAAACACTATACACCACAAATTAAAATTTACACTGGAAACTGAACAAAACAATAGTATAAATTTTCTAGACCTAACTATTAACAAAACTAACAATACAAACACGTACAAAATATACAGGAAACCAACCACAACCGAAATGGTTATACACAACACATCAAACCACCCAACACAACATAAACATGCGGCCTTCAACCATATGCTCCATAGACTAACTAAAATACCCTTAAATAAACAAGATTACACCGACGAACTCAACACAATAAAATACATAGCAACAAAAAACGGTTATAACCCCAATTTAATAAACATACTACACAAACGCATCAAAAACAAAAACAACAAAACACTAAATACCATCAACACACAACACAACAAATACATCACACTCACATACCACAACTCATACACACACAAAATCGCCAATACATTCAGAAAACACAAATACAAAATAGCATTCAGAACAACCAATACCATCAAAAAACACATCAGTAATACAAACACAGACATAGACAAATATAACAAAACAGGTGTTTACAAATTAAATTGTAATGACTGCAATAGTTTCTACATAGGCCAGACGGGAAGATCTTTTTCATCCCGTTATTCTGAACACTTAAAAGCTTTAACCAACAACAATATACACTCCGCATTTGCCACACACATACACACAGAAAACCACAGTTACACCAACATAGACACTAATCTTGAAATTTTACATTACATACCCAAAGGTCAAAAACTCAACACAACTGAACAATACGAAATATATAAACACCACACAACACAACCAAACAACATACTCAACGATCAATTACAATATAAATCACATACACTTTTTGACACAATTATACAGAAAACAAACAGTAAGTTGAATCCCCGCGCCAATCCCCTTCCTCCACACCCCCCCACTTCACCTTCCACACAACCGTTACAAAATGCTGGCAGTCTGTTACCAAAGCTGAAGAAGGCAGATACTAAGCCGAAACGCGTCCAATAAAATTAGTAAGTTTTCACATGAAAAAGTTCATTTTTAGTTAAGTGTTAGTGCTGTGAAAGAAGAGATGAATAATCAAGACAACTAGAATAATTTGTGTATAGTAGTTTATAAATGCTTAAACCAGCTATTTAGTAAAGCATAAAACAAATCAAAAAATTAGTTTCTTATGTTTGTTGTAGTAATCCAATTTACTCTTGAATATGTTCCATTCACATCTTTTTAACAAAGTTTTGTAATAAAAACTTTTAGAAAATTATAAACATGAGAATAATTGTACGAATAACAGTTTCTATTAGCTATGTCATAATGACAAGAAAAATAATTAAAAAAATAAATAAATTTAATAAGTTACCTCAACTTTTGTTGTTATTTGATTTTCAATTATCAACCGCTTTTTCATCTCGTTCTCCATTTCTAAAAAGAAAAAGAATTTAATAAGTACGTTTACCCGATTACGTTTGTCAAGTTCTAAAAATCGTTTTTCATAACAAAAACTGGTGGAGGAGGACGTTGAGACTACAGGCATTAGAGCTAGGAAGGGAGACGACGCCGTGTTGGCTGCATATACGCGTAGTTGCCTTACACAATCCTATAGACGAGTTTCGACTAAACGATGTAACCATTAACAAAACGGAAATCGTTTTTTGGAGGCAAACAGTTTAGTATAGTGCATACTTGTAAGCAAGAACATTTTAAGTGATAAAAATATAAAGTTAATGTAGTGGAAAGTTATACTAATAGCTGGAAGGATAGTCTAATATTAATCCGAAACAATAAAACATTTAATAGGTACATTATGATACTTAATATGGTAAATATTATTATCAACACTACAAAACGTATTTTCTATAGGAGATTATATTATTAAAGCGAGTAACAACTTCAGTAGTAAAAACGTTTTTAAAAATAACTTCAAATGGCAATATAAATTCGGTTCCGGTTTTAATTAAGCACAATTGAAAAAGATATTTTTTATTATATAATTATCGACCTCATAATTATCCTATAATTATATCGACCCAAACTAGTTTACGAAGAAATAAAATATCTGAAATTTTAATAAAAATGATAACTATATATTTTTATTTTTTCAATCACTTTCTGCTAGAGTTCGTTTCTTGATATATACAAAATATTTAAAATTTATATTTATTTTACCTCAAGATGTTATTTTTCCTTTATTTGGAACATGTTTCGAGAAACTCATGTGTTCTCGAAAAATAATTTTTATTTTTATAGAAAAGAAGAAATATATTACACGGATGCACACACAAGAGAAGAATTGCAATCATTGTTGGTACACCTTTGTCCCTTTGTCGACACGTGCTACAACAAATATATTTGTTGTTTTCTTTTCATTTGAATTGTGAAGGATAGAAAACAATATATTTATATATTCTATGAATGATCATTAAATTATATTTACTGTGGCAAATAAAGCAATTCTACAATTCTATTTACTTAAACGTGTTTTATTATTTGAATTACACAATTTCCTTTGTATATTAAGGGAAAATAATTTTTTCTTTTTCTTGCAGTATCTGTTATTACAAACAAGTTAATAAATGCATTGAAACTTCATATGTAAGCATTTTTGTCGTTATAATGTTGTATAAACAGATTCCAACAAATGTTGACAGATTTTGAAAGCTATGCTGTAAATAAAGTTGTTGTATTTTTCAAATGCAACTATGTTAATTTAAATTAAACCATATATTATTTTATTGTCATGGCGTTCCAAAAATCAAAATATATTACAAAAGTTAACAGAAAAACAAGAACTTAATGCAACTGTCCAGCAAGTCTTTCACGCTTTGTCGCAATTTAAGAGAACGCCAAGATTTTGCATCATAGATCCGACTATCTAAAGAAAACTGGAAGTGTAGAATCAAAGCTTCTGTTGGAAGGAAGGAAGAAATAGTACATTTACGAATGCTGGGAAACAGTTTTCTTTCGTGTTTATGCCTGGCAGTGTTTCATTCAAGTAGTTCACATATATTAAGCATACATTCACATGTCTAGTATAAAATAATTATAGTTATATTTTAGTGAATTTTCTGAACGCAGGTATACTTGGTCTTTAAGTGAATGTTACGCTGCATCTAAACAGGAATGCACCCTCATACGCTTTTCAGCAATAATTACAACGTATTTGTCGTAAAGGTAAAAATGAATAGTGACGTATTTAAAAACTGGTATAAAAACCTTTGTAGAATTTTTACTAGAAAGCAGCGTAATTGTTATGGATTAAATATCACCATATCACTGTATTAAACTCTCACGTTTTCCAAATAACTCCTGACGAAAATGTGACGTAGTTAATTGGCTACGTGAGAACAATATTAATTTTGATAACAATTTTGTGAAGGCCGAACTTTTACAGGTAGCAAATACGGTCAAGAATGACACAAATACATCGTTTAATAAATATATAATTGATGAAAGGCGCATAGAAGATGATTCGCAGAGAAGAAAGGCCACTCTGTGTTACGATTGCCTTCATATCACTGTATGGTGAATGCTATAGAATTGCTTTGGAGTCAATTTAAGGGATGCGTGGCACATAATAATAAAACTTATAAGTTAATGGACGTAAAAAGAAATTTGTGGAAGAGGTTATAACAAATGTAACAGCGGATAAGTGGCGTGACTGTGTTAATCACATTATAAAAGAATAGAGCAAATTGTGGGAACTAGATAACTGCGTAGACGTCGCCGTCGTTGCTGATAAACTTATTGTTGTAGTGTACTATCGTGTAGTGTTATTTGATTTAAAATATACCAACAAAGGTTTTTGTAAAACAGTTGGGATTAACGCAACTAAAAATAAGGTAAGTGATTTTAAACATCTTTGGGTTATGTTTATATTGTTAAGAAAGTTATAAGTTCGTACTGTACATTCCTCGGTGTTGTATCACTCCGCTTTGTTTACATCAGGTACTACTATAAGAGTGAACAACATATAATTGATTTTTAGTATGCCGGCATATGGCCAATTGTAAACACTTTGCACATTCACATCTGACTCTAAAACAAGGTAGAAGTTTTTATTCCTGGATTAATTGTATTTGTTAGTTAGCACCATAAATAAAATCAAGATTATTAAAACGTCATTACTAATCAAGATTATTTCCGTTCATTGGCGGAAATCGCACCACTATTATTTACAAAATATTACAGCATTATTACATACAATCCTTTTGAGATTCTCAAGTATATTTAGAGCACGATTGATATATCAGTGGTTTGAGAAATGTAGAAATACAGTGTACTACTTTTTACGATGTATACTGTATGATCAGTTAAAGTCTTTATAAATAACGTGTAGCGTATATTTTTGGTTCATAGCAGATTATTATGCGTAACGATAAACACATAAGTATGCTAAAGACATACAAAATGAACTCAAAAAATCTCAATAAATAGAACACAAAACTATAGAAGAGACGAAGTTAAAATTCTACATACACAGTTTACTGTACATATTTTAAACATGAAATGTTATTGGTTACACAAGAATCGATAAAATAATAAGTAAAATGCAAATATTAAAGTTTACCATAAACGATAAAATAAAAATATTTAAAGGAAAATAATGAGACAATATAGAGTGCCAGATAGTATATAAAAAAGTACAAAAATATTGCTCCACATGAAGTAGTACGGGAAGGCTTAAAAAGAAATGAACATTTTGGAAAGGAACAGGCAAAATGTTTACCTGAAGGTGAAGAAGTGCAAAAAAAGAAGATTGAAACTAATCAAAAATACATTTAAACTTAGATCTTTAGAGGTCGACCTACGAAGATTTGTGCAACAGGTAGACCGTTACATCGCAGCAGCGGCGATTCGGCTTACAATACAACTGTAATTTTTCAGAAGTTAAAAAACAAGAAAGAACACAATTGTAATACAATCTTTCCACTTTTTCTACATCTCTCGTGATTTTTGCTGTCAATCATTCCGAGTTTTACGTTTTACAAAATTAAAATAATTCAATTATGTGAGACTTTCCTTAAAGGTGTGGATCGTCACACAAGACATTTTTGACGGGGTCCATGCCAAAATAAGACTTCAAAAACATAATGAACATCGACCGCGGAAGCCTACGTGAGAATGTTTTCTTAAAGGTCTTATAGTGTACTCTCTGATTAACAAAGATCCGTAACCTCTCTGATTCCCGAATACACTGGTATGTGAGTGTTTAAATACACGGATATTTACACTTATGAGAAGAGAAGTAAAATTACTTTGCACACAAAAAATTCGGAGAAAGTTTAGTTTTTTATTTAGCTAAAGTTGCTACATCGATACAAATTAATTTTGTAGTTGCTATAAAATGAATCTCGCCTTATAATCTACACTAACATGTTTTGGGAACAGTGTGAAGTTTGGAATGATATATTGTACAATTTTCCTTTATTGACTCTGCGATTATTGAGTTCCTAGCCAAATATCGCTGCCAAATCACCAGGCACGTTGAATAGATTGTCTGCTGACTCACGGCTTAGAAGCGTATAAAAATCTGTTCCGCACTCAGTGTCACACTCGTTTGTTAAACAGCATCCTGGTAGAGGCAGGTAATGGACCATGATAGACCCGACTGACGTATTGGGACGGTAGCCAGCATTTGAAGTAGCGCTGACTGTTTCACTACTTACATCCTGTAATGTCTGAAGTGCACGGTCAATGATCGGATAAACGATATACATTTAATAATACACATCACTCTCAGTAATGAGTTAGTTAAATTACTTCTTTGCAGTGGAGAAGGGGATATTATTTCGTTCCGTATGTTTGTAGTCATTTTAAATATAGGCTACAACATCTCAGAAAGCGTTATAATAGTACTTTATGTTCCAAAAACGTATACGATTGATTGATGGCGCTTTACAGTATAATATTATTTTTAGTGAAAACTAAACTTTTCCAATAGTATCGACAGACGTAAATTGTTACACTTAAAATTAGTAAACTGTAATACTGTCAGTAATGGTTACTAAATGTAGTATTATTCATATACACATTTTGATTATTTATATGACAATGAATAAACTATAAATTACTAACACGTATACAAAATTGGCAAACCATTTTAGGCTACGTATTGCCGGCCTTAGAACATTTTTTGGCCTATTGCGTAAATACGTAAATACACTAACATGAGAATTTAATATTGATTGGGTTATTTTACAATTATGACTGTTTTGAATGTGAGTTATTTTTTTTTACAACGTAACTGTCAAGGAACGTCGATTGATTTTGTTTATTTTTGGTACATGCTCAAATGAAGAAAATATCTCCGCAACTACCTAGTTATTTTGAAACTTAAATTATAACACTATTGCTTTGTAAACTACTCGTACTACTATTTTTATTAGTAAACAGCTGCTCTCTACACCACAAGCTCGTTGACGCTCGTAGAATAAATTTTGGGCAGTATCCCCTTGAAGCACGGTGTTACTTGTTTATCGACCGTTTAAAGTAATAAGTAATCGGCACTAGAGACAGTAAAATAATGACACGTTTTATTCATCCCCTGTTTTCAAATACACAAGTATGACACAGTCTACAAAAAATACAGTACTCCATTACGTATTGTTCAGTATAAGCAATTGGCTAACAGACAAATATACACAAAACTTAAACAATTGCCCGATTAACTAGTAGCACGATTAACTAGTAGGGAAATTAACTCGATTAACTAAAAGCGCAATTACATAATAGCACAATTAACTAATAGCGCGATCAAATAATAGCCCCATTAACTAATAACGCAATTAAATACAGCCGATTAAAGTGTAGCGCAATTAACTAATAGCACGATTGACTAATAGCTCGATTAACTAATGGTGCGTTTAACTAATCGCCCGATTAACTAATAGGTAATTAACTAATAGCCCAGTTTTTTTTTTTTTTTTTTTTTTTTTACGTCCGCTCAACAGTCCGTTAAGGACCAAGGCGTACCGCACGTCTTTTTGTGCTAGTGTGACGGTGTATCGCTGGTACTACGCGCCACCAGCCGCTAGTTGCGGTATTCACAGCCAGGAGGCGGCGCTGTTATCTCAGCGCCTACTCAGTTTGCCTCACGACGCTGAGTGCACGCCGTACGGAACCTCCGCCGGGAATTGAGCCCGGGACCACGAGCGCATCAATCGCCCGCGTTAGCCGCTAGACCACCTGGAGGCTCAGCCCAGTTAAATAATAGACCGAATAAGTAAAAGCGCAATTAAATAATAGCCCGTTTAACTAATAGCCCGATTCAACAATAGCCCGATTAATTAATAGAGCTATTAACTAATAGCCAGATGAACAAATAGCGCAATTAAATAATAGCCCGGTTAACTAGTAGCATAATCAACTAACAGCCCGATGAACTAATAGCACAATTAAATAATAGCCCCATTATACAATAGCCCGATTAACTAATTACGAGTTCAATTAAATAATAGCGCAATTAACTAATAGCTCGATTAAATAAAAGAGCAATTAACTAGCCGCCAGATTAAATAATAGCGCAATTACATAATAGTCAGATTAAATAATAGAGAAATCAACTAATTGCCCGATAATATAATAGCGCATTTAACTAGTAGTCCGATAACTAATAGAGTAATTAACCAATTGCCCGATTAACTAATAGCACAAAAAGCTAATAGGGCAATGAAATAATAGTGCAATTAAACAATGGCCCGATTACCTAATAGCGCAAATGACTAATAATAAACTATTTACTAATAGAGCGATTAACTAATAGCTCGATAAACTAAAAGCGCAATTACATAATAGCCAGATGAACAAATAGCACAATTAACTTATAGCCCGATTAAGTAATAGCCCAATTAACTAATAGAGCAATGAGCTAGCACCCCGATTAACTAATAGCTTAATTAACTAATATAGCAATTAACTAAGCCCTATTCACTAATAGCGCAGTTAGCTAATAGCCTCATTAACTCATAGCGCAATTAACTAATAGCTCCATTAGCTAGTAGCGCAATTAGCTAATAGTGCAAATAAATAATAGCCCGATTGAAATAAAACGCAATTAATTAATAGCCTCATTAACAAGTAACGCAATTAACTTATAGCCCGATTAAGTAATAACCCAATTAACCAATAGAGCAATGAGCTAGCACCCCGATTAACTAATATCTTAATTAACTAATATAGCAATTAACTAAGCCCGATTCACTAATAGCGCAATTAAATAATAGCCTCATTAACAAATAGCTCATTTAACTACTAGCCCGATTAAATAATAGCGCAATTAACCTATAGCGCAATTAACTAATAACACGATTGATTAATAGAGCGATTAACTAATAGCCCCTATTAACTATTACGGCAATTATAGCAATTATGTGATTAACTAAAAGTGCTATTAGATAATAGCGCGATTAACTAATAGCGCAATTAACCCACTTCGCATGCTGAATAACATCTGGAAACTAATAAACACATGATATCATTTTGTTAATCATAGTTCGGCATAAAACACTCCTGTTCTCTATATATCGTTACACAGGCAGCAGTCAAAGTCACCCGTGACAGTCTCGATGCCACTAGTCTACTCTCGATACGTATATAGAAGAGGTGGAAGTGTTCTGACACGTGCTACTTATTGCTCATTACGCACAATATTACGTTTTAGTCAATCATAAAAAACAAAGTTAGTTGCTGTAGTTGTTGATGACAAAATCAGTCAAGTGATTACTTGTTGAAATCGGAAAGTTTCTCTTGGGATTTAATGTGCTCTCGAGGCTCAAAAAAATTTGATTGATTTATTTTAATTTATTTTTATAATATTA
This sequence comes from Magicicada septendecula, assembly GCA_034769895.1. Lineage (NCBI taxonomy): Eukaryota > Metazoa > Arthropoda > Insecta > Hemiptera > Cicadidae > Magicicada > Magicicada septendecula. Next base: position 222,385,727 of record CM068368.1, read on the forward strand.
TGTTTATAAGTAAAAAACAAATTAAATATGACATTCCAATACTAGAAAATAATACTCTGTTTTTTGTAGAATTCTTTGGAATAGAGATTAGTTTGTTTCAAGACACAAAACTTTACACAAGTACTGAATTTGAAAATGATTTTAAATGAGTAAGGAAGTAAGTATAACTACGAGATACGATTAGAGAACAACGTTATAGCAAAAGCGTTTACAAATAATTGACAAGAATATAAATAGTTTTTAATAATACACATAGTGTAAATTTGTAAGAAAAATGAATATAAGAAGTCGTTCAACAATTTATTTTATAAGTCATACAATATAATTATAAAGATTTTAAAACTGATGTCTAAGTGTAGTAGATAATTAATTTATTTGTATAAAGAACCTTTTTTTGGGATTTATGCTTTTGGTTTGGTTGCCACAGCTGTTCATAAGCATACGAGGTAAGATATATTATCACAAAAGTCATTTTATTTATTCCTCATCCTCTTTGAACACACATTTTGTATTCATTTTTTACCGAATTCCATCGCCCTTTTTCTGTGTCACTATTTCCCTTGAAATCTCTATTGTGCCGCCGCGGCTAATCTAAACGTTTAGTTTACATTCCTTTTTGTCGTATTTGGCTGGGAACCCAAATGAATCGCTTTTAATGTAGAGATACTTTAAATATCTTTGTCACTGAGCTCGTATTCTGCGCTAACGCTAACGCTGTCCTTCCCCCTGCCTTCAACCACACGTCAGCTGCAAACAAATGAAAAACAATTCTTGATTTAATAACATTTTTGTTTTTGTTTTTAGCTGGAGACATTTGAAATAACTTATATTTTATTTATTTCGTAGATGATTTAAATTTAAATTTGTCGCGTACAGTTACTGAATGCTGAACACAAATAAAGTTGGACACTGCTAGTCGACTACCAGTTATTAGGTACCTCTCGGCTTTATCGTAATTTACGGTCTTTGATAATGAGAAAACACTACAGACTTCTAGGGCGTCTTTCTTTTGTCGCTGTAGCCAAACATTATGGGTACTGCTGGTGTAAATTGCCACTGGGAGTTTTTGTTCTTGAGGTTAGCTCTGCGTGTTTCCGAGAGAAAGTGTCCCCACTGTGTTAAGATGTGACATGGTAAGATAAAGCTGAGTCTGAATATATCGTATCACAGAATGGGGAAAGGTGTAGGACTAATAATATTATTAAAACGTGTTTGTCTGTAAAAAAATACGTTATTAAATATATTAAATATTTGTACCGCTGGTTGTTATTTAACACTTACTTATTGATCATTTTCTGCTAATGACAAAGAAAAACATCATTCTAAAAAGTGGTGGCAAATTAGTAATGTAATACTTTAAAAACTTAAATTGTCCCAATAAAGAACGGGGGAAGGACAAATCAAAATTTTATTTTATTTTCCTGTGAATGTAATACAGAGCGTAAAGTCTACAACTATTGATAGGGCTAATAAGAAAAAATGTTCTAGTGAATGCAGTATAAATACTTGTGATGAATAGGCTATGTCAGTTTATTATTAACATTCAACAAATGGATTTAAAAGCGTTTGAAAATGTTTAAATAGTTAAATAGGACGTTACTGAATTATAAATCGAAAGCTAACTGGCTTTCTGCCATTAGAATTTTGTTCAAATAATTCTGCTTTGCACTTGGAGTTTGTGAAATAGAAAAACAGGAACAATCAAAATGTTATAATCGTAATGTTTTAGCCATTCGCTTTCTTTATAGACATTCTAAGCTATAGGCATTAATAATTTTATCGGCAAAAAGTAAGAGGAAAATAAAATAGGGCTAGCTTTTATGAGAAATATAATTTAGTTTTTAATAAATAAAATTCTATTCTTTAAGTGGATAACAATAGAAAACCAAATTTTCCCTTGTATAGACTCTAATAAGTGAGTTTATTAGTAATATGTATATGTGGTAAGTTATGTATGTATTCTTACACCTACTCCAGATTCCAACTATATTTTTCCTATCACAGTAGCCTGTTTGTTTTATTTCAGTTTTAATGCTTGTCTAACTTTGATCATGCCGTCTTGTAAACTTACTAAGAATGTTTCCATGCTGCTAAAAACGGAAAAGTTTATTTAAATATAACACTTTCACGTACACTACTAGCTGAAAGATCTTGTTAGCTTTTAAGCGTTCTCTTTTTAAGAAAGCTTTTAGACATTTGCCTCCCAGTAAAAAAACGTAAAGGAAATAGGTTGCGTGTATTTATTTTAAGACACAAGTGCTCGTTAGAAGATGGAACATTCGTTGCAACGTCTCATTAGATGTTTAATATTGCAAAGTTCGCTATAGTTTTGTTTGAATAAATCAAGTAGTAAGTTATAACGGTGCAAAGGAAAGAAATAAAATACAGACTCCTTTGATGAAGTAAGAAGGTAAGGATTGGACAAGTAAGGACAAGTAAGAACGTCACAAAGTTTAAGAATTACTACTTAACTTGTTGCCTGTTTATTATTTTTCTAGAAATTGTGAATGTTTGAGTTTACGCATGTAATTTTAACGTCAGTTTATAATCAGCTTACTAGTACCTAAATAAATTGTCTTAATGTATAAGGAAACATAACACGATCCTTATGACGCCGACCGTAAATTAATGACTGAAGTGTTGTTAGGGGAAGGTGCGAATAATTTAACTAGAAACAATTTTAAACATTTGACGTTGTTGTTTCGATTAAATAATTGTTACCTTAACGAGCCGTGACAAGTGTAATACGAATAAGTAATTAATACTGATACGTCGGTCTTACGGATTGTATTCTTTGAGTAGTGGAAATCAAATAACTGAACACCAGAGAATTTGTTAAACTTTGATTAAAGTTCCTGGGAAGTAAAATGACAATAAACACTCATATACAAGAAGTCTTCAAGTTTACGACTGTCTACCACAGACGAATGTAACATTGTCGGAATAAATAGTACAAGTCACCAATTATAGATGTCACCATACAGTAACTCACAATTGTCACTAAACCGCTGCGAAACACGCAACAAGAACTGTTTTGTTTTATTTAAGGTGCAAAATAACGAGAATAGGCCAGATCTTTGCGTAATCCTGTTGCTCACACAATGCGTGCAAAACGTCACTTAAACATTCATGTTTCGTACATCATCAGCGTAACCTACCCCATCCATAAACGTCTTGAAATCTTTAGTTTGAGTTTGAGGAGTTTGACTCCGAAAATTCCTTTTCCATTTACCGCGCACGTTTTCCGTCACTAGCAGATACCTTCCTTTCTCTGCCATTTAGCTTTTCCAGTTCACTCCTAATCTCCTCATTATCTTTATAATGTTTACCTTTCCTGTAATTAGTATCTGTCTATTTCCTGCATTTCTGGTTTGTTTTGTTTCCTTACCGCCCTAATATTTTCTTTATTTTCAGCCAATTCTTCCTCTTACGGGCGTTTTCCTTAACTCAGGAGTGAACACGGGCCTCTCCAAAAAAAAACCGCAGTTGATTTTTCAATCATCTCTTTTGTTGTCATACAGAAGATCAAAGATCATCTTCCAGTTCTTCTACAGACATTGTCTTAAATCAGAAACAAGTGTTTCTCCGAGACTGATACAGATGAGTTTTGGATCGCTCTTTAAGACATCGAATTGCTATTTCATCGGCCTGTTCTTCTCTTGTTTCTTAGTCCACCACCAAGTGTTCCTCTTCTCCGCATCTGCTGTGCATGGCCAACGGGCAGGACGTGCTCTCTTAACTCCACTACAGACCAATAGGCAATCATAATGTCTGTGCCAAGAACCGCTTCACCGATAAAGTCTGCAACAAGCACTTGATGGCTAAACTCAAATAAAGATAAAGCGTACATTAACCTTTCCTAATACATGGTCGAGGCATCCAGTATCCAGTTGCAATCTATAAGATAAAGTATAAAGGAACACAATTGAGACTGAAGGTGTCTGACTAATTCTCGGAGCTCAATGGGCACAGTAGCGCCCACGTTAACTGTACATGCCACGGTTTAGCTTCAACACATCTATTTGCAACCAAGTTATGTGTGATGTTATGAAGTGTGGAGTCTGTGATAAATGTACGCTTTCGCATGTGATAATGAGAGCGATTCGCATCTGCAAGTCTTCAGATTTTTCAGTGTAAATCAATCTAGTCAATCTGTCGATACTAGACAAACTCTTGTTTCAAAGTCTTGAAGACTATCCGGAAGGCTGTCTTCTCGCTTTAGTTAACACGTACACACCTCACTGCTGCTGCTCAGTGTAATTCCAGCTTAATGTTAACTCGGCATAGGTGTGCTGGCTGCGGTGGCACTTCCTGTAACAGCTCTGCGGCGAGCCTTGTTTAGAGCAGTAACGAGTGAAATTGCTTGCTCTGTCTTTGTCTGCGGATTTGCGTATGCAGCGGCTTCAAATTGCTGAAGGTAAGTTCTACAGTGCTTCAGTCCGATGGGGTGTTCTCGTAGACTGGCCCTACTGTAGGCAAAGCCATTGTCTCTATTACCTTTTTTGTGTTATTTGGATCTGTTTTTATCATTGGTACTGTTTGTTTGTTGGTTCAATTTGTTTGTAAAACATGGGTAATATCACAAATTGTTCGACTTGAAACCGAATTTTTTGTACTGTTGCCAAGTGACCCTTATTGCAGGTATGTTGTGTTCGTTGGCGTTTTTTCTTCAACTTAAGGTATTTTATTTAACATTATTTCTTCTACACCAGATATTTTAATGGCATTAGTAACGTCATTACATTATTTACGATATTGTAGACATCTAGAAAATAATCGAGTTCCTCTTTGAAGTCGTGGAAGCTGGAGGCAATGCGAGACCACTGTGTAATTCTGTTGCTCACACAATCGTACAAAGTGTTACGCAGGCCACGTATGTTTCCTACCTACTCAGCGTAACAATACACATTCGCGATTACGTCTAGACCAACGTATCTTTAGGTCGTTCAGGTAGAATATCACGATATTTGTATAATACTAAATGCACGGTGTACGCGTACGTACGATTATAGTGTCTTGATTAATAAGTTTAATTTTGAATTAAAGTGGCAAAAAACTTTTCAAATAAGAAAGGAAAAATAAAATCGAATTTGACCTAGGGAAAGCGTAAAATTAATTTAACAATAATAACATTAAATTACTGCGCTGTTCTGCTTGTAGTTTTATATTAACATCAACATAGTATACTCAAGAAGTTAGTAAATTTTCTGGAACGTTACTCTGTTACTTATAATTTATAAGAAACGATCATTTAAAGTTAACATTTTTAAGAATTAAAAACTAAGCCGAGCAGAATAATTTGTAGCGTCTTATTGCTTCGATTTACTTGAATGTCACTAGAAATCCTTAAACAACTATTAAAACACATTGATCTCAAAAGCACAGTTTTCTGCACTACTTTAAACTTTCTTAATATTTCCAGTTTGAATTGAATTGAAACCTACACACTTGTCAACATACGTCTTAATACTACAACGTAATATAAGTGCAGAAAGAAAAAGTGAGTCGTTTCCTTCAGTAAATTTGGATTTTAATGGCAAGTTTAGATTTGTGAAGGAGATGGTAGTAACGGCCAAATATAAGGGATCAGCTGGTTGAATGAAAAAGTGTTTGGAAATTTGTATTTCACAAGAGAAATCATGTCATGTCAACTTGTCAACTTTCCACTTTGTTTCCCTCGTACTGTCAAATTAGCAGTGAAAACTCGAAAGGACAGCAAAGTCGGATATATCAAAATATGCGTCCTCATACAACGTTGTATCGTGAATACTGTTCTTGACTACTTCAATGTTTCCATCTTTGACAATTTTCATCACCTCGTGCATGCATGAACATCATCTCATTTTAAACATATAAAAGCAAAATTTTTACAAACCTTACTGATATTCTCATTTAAATTTTAAATGAAGTCTAAAATTAATTACAGTTTGTATTATCTAATCACTTGTTATATTGGCTTCGAAATCATTATTTGTTAAATGAATAGTGGTTTCTACGCAACATATCAGTAAGGAAAAGGAATTGGTTGTATATCATACTATGGTTAAATTTATAATGTTAGTCAATTCAGCTCTCTCTTTCATGCTTAAAACGTTACGCTAAACATATAATAATAATTTGATGTGTTATATCACATATCAGTGGCGGCTGGTGTTATGGCTGCAGCGTCGTACAACCACCAATATAGTCGGTATTTTTCTTTACATAATAATTGTATAATATATTGCGATATACAAAGGTCGCATAGAATAAGTAGTCGGTTAAATTATATAGTGAAATGTTTATAACAAACATTATAATAAAGTTTGTAACAAAATAAATGTATTCCCTTTACGACGAATGACGAGATGTCGATAATCCAGTCTGGAAAACAGGTGCAGTTTTTCACTCTGGATACAGTTTCAAGATACCGCTGCGATCTCCTCCTGTTGTCCGGCGTTCAGAATCGTTCTCGGGTTGAATACTTCTACAGATCGAAGTTAATTAATTATAACTGTAATTTATTTTGTGTATTAAATGTACACCTCAAAAAATGTTTTTCAATTCCTATGCGGACAATCTTGTACTTTTCCGGATTAGCACTATCAAATAATCAACTCGCGAGCTTTCTAACTTGCGTTCGTCCGCTTTCGTAGACCAAGCGTTTAACTCCAGCAGCACGACCACACGCTTTCAGGTTCAGAGAGAGACTGAATTTTACGACATGGAGTACGAAATCAAATAGCCAATTTTTCGGGCGTTGATTGGCTGCAATATTCTCTTTTTCTGCGGCTTAAGTTAAGATAACTTAGTTCATGTACCATTTTGTCTACAAGCAAAGTTGAGCTTACAAAAAACCAGTTTAATTTTATTACTTTTCTGCAGGTCATAAAATTTTCTTGATAAAAACTCATATATTTAATTCTTTAATTTACAATCAAATATTGTTATTCGATAGATCTTTTATTTATGCGTATTCTGGTGTAAGTCTCATGTCAGAATTTTTATTTTCATGAAAGTTATGCAATGTGATAAGTTTTTATAACTATCCCGTAATATAGTTACATATTCTCGCACACGCGCACTCGCCACATGCCTATGCATATTTTCGGACAACTTCACAACACTAATTTTTATTTTTTTACTGTCAAAAATTTACTTAGACTAATTTAACATGTATCGTATTGTCTATCATACAATGTCCAAACCTGAAGTCTTTACTTAGACATATTTTCATTGCAACATGCTATCATACGCTCAGTGTTAAATTAGTAATACATGTGTAAATTCTAGCTATTGCAATATTGAAATATAATATATAATATATAAATATATATATATATATATATATATATATCTGATGGTGATATGTAAATTTACAGAATAATAAAAAATATATTATTGTAAAAGTTTCAGAATTATTAAAATAAAAAAAATATATATACAAGAAAAATATGAGCATAAATGAGTGTAATACATTGTATTGTATTACATTATATTATATTATGATTGTACTTATGACTTTATTGTAGAATAACTAAACTGTAAAATAATATACGAAAACATTAAGCAGTTAAAAGTGTCATCAATTTCAACGGGAAGCGTATTACGGTAAAGTTCACGGTACGGGTTACGGGTATGCGGCAAAGTTCACGTAGAATTTAAATGTGGTGCGGAGGCTGGTGGTTGTACGCATGTCGATTGCAACTTCAAGACTAAATGCCAGAGCGTACTACAACATGTGGAAGGACGTCCGTTACTCTTCATAATGCTTCTTATGTGAGCTCGGTGGTTGCAAAGCTTTCGCATCTAAGTCGTGTCATGAAATCAGCTATGGCTGATTTAATGGTTATATTAGTTGAAGGTAAATGTTACACGTTGTTTGAGGGTATAAAATAGAAATAATTTTTTATAACTGTGATCGTGATAGTAAAGTGTCAATTAGATTAATTAATTAAGTGTTCCTTTTTCTTTTTTCAGTGGTGCTGTGTACTTTTTTGGAGTTAGTGATCCTGTGTGTTTTCAAACCACATGTAGTTTGTAAAAATCACGATACACGTAAGATTATGGAATCTGACATAGGTAGACAGACATTCCTATAGAAGTGAGGCCTTTGCGTTATCAATGGCAGCTCTCTTTTTGCGGAAAATGGTAACCTTCTATTTTTTCCATATGACAACGTTATTTATGATGCAGATACGTAGGTCTGCATACTGTTTAAATGTATATTTGACCTCCCCCCCTGCAATAAAATTAACTACTGCAACCACCAAAATTTGGAACTACTAGCCACCACTCTAACATATAAAGAAGTACTCTATTGTGTATTGTGTGAAACACTTTGATAATATTTTATAAAGTTTGATAATATTGCTAAATACTGTAAATTCATATATTTAAATCTTACATTTAGCATGTTCAGTACATTTAAAAACAATAAAACCTGCTCAAAGCCTAGTTTTAACTTCTCCTCTGCGTACAGACGTTACGGGCCTCGAAAATGTTGTAGGTTGTAATATGTTATTTATTTGTCTCGTAAGGAATCTGCTCAACTTAGAAACGTAGTGCTAAATTTCAAAAAACCATTTACATAATTCGGAAAATTTGTTTCTCAAATTTAACGTTTCCGTAAACTGTACTGGTAACATGAAGAATAAATGAGCAAAACCACGCCTGGGTTTTTGCTATGTAGTGGAGAAATATTTTATGTCTGTATTGAATCATTTCGTTGGAACTGCACAAAGAATTTCCGAAGATTTACTCATGGACTTTGTTAAATATTTAAACCATACTACTTTGCTGTATTAGTAAGTTATAAATGTTTTTGAATTCTTCTAAATACTTAGTAAGTATATTGGTGCAATCGTCATCTTATTTTTCTTATTTTGTTTTGAACATGTGCTTTTACTACATCTTCATAACTGAACTATGTATGTTGCTTGACTACACTAAGCGATATAGTTATTTCTTCTAGAAGGTTTAATATCTACGAACTTATTTGGAAACCTTGTACATCAGATCGTTTTACGTTTGTTTTGTTGTATTTTCAGGCCGTTCTACACCTTTAAAAATATATTTAACGGTTCTTTGCTTTTTCTGTTTTCTACGTTGAATACGTTTCTCATTTTGAGTCCGCGGGATTCAAGCTCTTCTTTAATGTTTAGCGTCTACAGAATGATGTAAACGTTTGTAGCTATCATGCGTGCTATGTCTTATTTGGGTTGGTGGTAAACAGTATTGTTATCTTTCACAAATTTTACAAGATTTCTGTAAGATTCTGGAGTATTAGTGTTAATATTAATGGTATCCTTTGCCATAGTTTTTGTGACATATTCTTCTTCTTCAAGGTCGTCAGTTATCACGATTAGAACAAGTAAATTAACTTACACAAATAGAAGGAGAAGAAGTTTGCGGAATTTCTTTTACTTGTTTTTGTCTTTACTCCTGCATCAAGATTTGTCAAACGGCAATATCTATTGCTTAAGATCACCCTGTCACTTGTTGTTTTTGTCACTGGTTATAAATAATTTTCTCCTTTCTACACCTTTTACACCTAGACCTATCCTTGTTAACATTTTCTACTTTCTTATTACTACTCGAGACGATTCTCACAAGAATGTTATTGGGAATAGGAATGTTAGAGTAGAAATTGTTGACTTTAATATTATTGGATTGGGGGAAGTATGTAACAATGAATTTGGTTATTAGTGTGGATTTATGTGTATTTTTTTTCCTGAAATGCAACTGTCATATTCTTGTGACAACTAATTTTGATGCACCTATGTCTGTAAATATTATGAGATGGCACTCTAAGTAATTTGATTGCCATCATGGAGATTGTACATTTGTTCCTGCAATCGGTAATGTCAAAACTAGCCTCAGGGAAAAGTTAAATTTTTCTTAGGTCAACAAAACAAAGACTCTTATACGAAGAAATGGAATTGTTCTCTGCCATCCACGTAACTAATATGTCACGATCATGTTGGTTAGCGCGTTCGACTCTCCCTTGAGACTGGGAATGTCACTATTTTCCATGAAAAATTTTAGCGTTTAATGTAGTGCCAGGTTCTTTAATAACAGAAGCAGTGAATTCTCTTCCGTTGGCACTTTAATGTATAAAGGGAACTCCTAAAATACAAAAAATATGTACCAAATTATATGATACTTTATCAACTATTTTACTTTTTAAAGGTTTAAGGAAAACAAATTTCGTTATATGAACTTGAGATTTAGGATGAATTAAAAATTTTTGTCGGATTCTGTTTGCATATAGTTGAAACAAATTGTCCTCTGCTTAAAATAGGCTTTACACCTATTAAAGCGTAAAGGTAATTAGGGTTTTCTCATTAGGCAATAATCGTAGGCTGATTAAAGGACAAATCAATTCAAGAATTAACTTTGTAGTATTTATGAGGCAAGCTTCTTATTATAAAGAAATCAGTGAGATATGGTATTTTTTCGTATCAGAAGGCCAATAAGTTGGTTGACCTGTAGACAGGAAGAACAGGGATTCTTCTCTTATGACATTATGTAAAATTCTACCCCTGGGATTTGCTAGTCTCGAACCCCATTGTGGGTGTTTTGCATTAAAGTCATTCCCCACCACAAATCGTGCACCAAGAGCTCTAAGAAAGGATTGCAAGTTAATTTCGTTAATTCTGTACTTCCGGGGACAGTAGATTTCAGAAGCAATTAGAGGGCCTCCTTGACCCTCAATTAAAACGTCTGTCGCCTGTAGTTGAGCAGTTTTGACTTTAAAGAAGAGATAATATTTTGTACTTTTTCGCATCAAGAGAGCGGTACCGCCACGAGCTGTACCGTCAGGATGTTGGGTATTATAAATGGTAAATCCTGGAATTATAATATGGCTCCTTTCTGTGAAATGTGTCTCAGATATTAGCATAACCTCTAACCTATTGTAAATAAGAAAACTTTAATTGAGAGAGTCCATTGGCGTTCCATAATTCAGTCCTGTAATTGTTATTCATTATTAATTAGAAAGTTTATTGACGAGTGCTGTAAGGAATACAATAGCATTACGCTATTTTGCTGCATGAGCTGACTGAACATAGTCTACATTTGCTGTCTGTTTGGGACTGCTGTCATCAGGAGGCGAGGATTTTGAGTATAGTGCTACAATTTGGAAAAGAGACGTTAAGGGTATTCATGTTCTGTTCAGCGTTCATTGTCCTCAAAATTGAACGAATTCTCCTAGGTGTATTCGTAAATACGGGACTTTTTCTAACTGCAGATTTTGATAAACATAACAGCCTTTATAATTAGCTGTATGTGGACAGGCATAATTAACTGTGTGATGGCATAATGCACATGTAGCTGCGTATCCTTAGGTTTGAAACAAATTGCGGAGTTGTGTCGAAGAGAACTGACAAAAAGGTTAAATAATAATGACTCCCATGTATACCACCGAAGTAGCTTAGGAGGAGGCAGGGTAGGCTGCCTTATGTGAGCCGTACGGCACACAAGGAAGGCAGTGTGGCCAGAACTACGCTTCAGCCGCCCATTATTATCCCCAGGATGTTATCCCAAGTACTCATTTTCAACAGGCTGAGTCGACCTGGGGGCTGAAAAACGCACCTTGACTTTATGGTGCGGCACGGGAATTGAACCCGGGACCTCTAGATTAGTAGCCAGGTGCCATACCCACTGGTCTACTGGGCTACTGGTCTACTGACAAAAACGTTACGGCACTTTAATTCTTGTCATATACCAGAAGGTTGTACCTATTTCACTAATACCTAGCCAATTATTTTTAACAGCAAAATGATCACCTATTGCACATCAAGGTCTTTGGTTAAGAGCAACGTCTTCTCTGTGTCTGTTACTTGAAGACTAACATTTCATTTTTAAATATAAGATTGTGTAGCCTATTTTATATGCGCTTCACAATTATAAACGTACGGTTCTGCATAAGAAGGAAATTGAAAACAGGGTTTTCAATGTTCGTAATAATTAATAAGTCTCTATTGTCGTTGGTAAACTACTAAAAACCCATTATAAAAGGAATTTATTGTTTTTAAACAATAAATAATAGCATTATTAACAACATAATATTACAGTATCAAATACGAGTAGAAGTATGCAGACACAAGAATGTAAGTTTTTAAAATATAGCGTGTAGTTCACAATGTTCTGTCTATTATGTAGAATTGCAGTAACTGTCAAATGACCATGACACTGAACGGACAAACCATCATTTCTTTCCCTGTACTGTCATTTTGCTACCCAGTGTTGTAGCTAAAGGTACATCACTGTTTCTAACACAATACAATACACACGTAATAACGTGTACAGTGAGTACGCAATATTGAAGAACTCAGTACCGGGCTGCTAATTGTTTTTCATCCCAACCCTTCTAATGCTATTCTGTTATCGAACATTGTGCCAGGAGATTACACAATTACGTCGTTCAACCAAACTGTAAGTCTTACAGCTAGGCTATGTGTAGAGCATACTGTCTTGATAGATTATAGTCTATGCAATGTAGGCTACTTCCCATAGTTAACTAAAACATAAGATTCAATTAAATTTATTATTTAAAATATACCTTATTTGATCCGTCTAGCGATCTTGAAATTAAAACATAAGTGCCATTTATAATGCTATATTTCTTAGAACATTTATTTGAGTTAGTTTTTTGTAACTACGTTTATATCTTCTCACGTTATTCTTAATAATAAATAATAATATTTAAATATCAATGATAAGGTTAAATAACAAAAAGATATTACACTGAAAAATTACATTGATCTCTTATAAACTGATTATTGAACGTGCTTTTGGTAAAAAATGTTCCTATATTTCATTTAATATGGCTACATAAAACGTCAGTCAGCAGAGCTTTGTAAGCGTAAAGACACAAACAATGCGGACTGGAATATTTTCTCTATGGTCTAGGATTCCATAACATAGTGGTTGGTGAACCGCAGTCATACGAGTCCTGTTTAAACGGCAACTTGCATTCCTAGCAAAGCAAATGCAAACGTTGAAGTAAAATTGACAAAATGTGGATTCCAATGGTTATTGTTTAAAATATACGTTTGTGTAAGCATTAAATACGTCCAGATAATATCGACAATTGTATAACAATATTTATGAAATGCTTATGGTTTTCTCTTGAAAGAATGGAATACCTTCATGGCTGCTACGTTACCGTTACGTGTATAACTCAATATTTGAGCTAAAGCCAATATACTAGGATACAAACGTTTATAAGGAGCTCATCTGTTTTATGGCAACCATTTATTTTTTGTGCTTATAAAACTTAATAAGACTATCAGAATAAAAACAACATCATATTATATCAACAAATATCAACTATGTTCCAAGAGAACAGACAGCTGTCTCATTTTGTTTCTCTTTAAAATTACTTCACTTAGCCCTATTACTTTTATCGAAGTTTAATTTATTTTATATATTATTGGAGCTTTCTGCAAAACTTGAAGTTACTCCTTACTTTGTTACCAATATAGGTCAATCTATATCATCTTGACCGTACGGAACATTGGGCTCTAATGCACTAAACACTTAAAACTACTAGTAATTTTGTCGCTAGGAAGATTAGCGCTGATTAGACTACGTGAGCTTTGAATATATTTTCCACGGGTTCCATCTGTAGATTTTGGTAAAGTATGTATTTGGTAGTAAATTTATTACCAGACGTCTTATTTTAGAAGCAATCCGGTATCCTATTAAAACCTTCTCAGTACGCAGTATTTACAACAGGATGTATACGTCATTATCAACAATCTAGTAACTCAACAATCTTTAACAGAGAAGAATACTTAGAAGTGAATGGCACTCCCTAATATAGAGAATAAAGGAAATGTAAAATTTATTAATAAAAAAGCGTTTTATTTAATGTAAAATAAGTAGAAACAAAATATATTTTTGTTTAAAAGCAAAAACACTTTAATTCAAATGGTTTCTATATTGTTATTATTTTAGGAAAATTCAGTCCGTTTACGCCTGTGTTAGTGCCATCGTGCTGATACCTTTTAATTTTCCGTTTATTTAAATTATAATTTAGTTTAGTTCTAATTATACTATAATTAAATGCCAACGGTTACCACTAAACGCATAGGAAGGGCTTAGTATTTAAAAAAACTGGAAAATAATAAATGCGTTTCATAATCGGAAGGAAATTATGCATAGAGTTTTCTGCATTTGTGCATTAATTCATTACAGGCTTTTGTGAATTTAATAAAATTAATTACAAAATGAGCTTTTTTAATTGGTTTGTTGACGTTAATCAGTCTTAATACGCTTTACGCATTCACAATTCAGAACAAAACCATCAAAATTTTTTAAACACTTAAATATTAAATATAATATTTAATAAAAATATTTATTAAATATTTAAATATTATCAACGCAAATATACGTATACCACAGAAAAATAATGATTTATTCCGAAAAGTTTCACTTACGAATTCACGTTTAATCTCTTGAGCTTAATACTTAAAAATATTTCAGTAATAACCATGTTTAGTGGTTTTCTTAATTTTTGTATTATTGTATTATTAAGGCACAATAAAATTCCTAACTTGAAGCGTATTAATTATTTTCGTTAATTAGCTCTAAAAATAAGAAAAGCAAGTAAAATCAGCTGCAAATTCATATAAATAAAACAAAAATTAATCACCGCATACAAACTCCCGCTTATCAGAATGATCGGAAAGACGAGTACGATTCCGTAAAATGGCTGATTATTTCAAAATGGGTGTCTGCAATATGGGAGGAACCAAAGTTGCATTACTTGCTTAAACCGTATAGAAATAAACTGAAATCTTTATACAGTATTACACAGCATTACATTATTGTCGTTAATTGAAAGCAGTAGTGTCTAAGCGAGTAGCAAATATTAATTTTTTAAAACATAAAGTCTTTTGTTTACAAAACTATCAGATTCATTAACAATGAGTAACAAGTACTGCCGCAAACACCTACACATTTCTTTACTAAAGCAAGAGCTATGTGCCTGTATGTTTGTCTATTGGACACTGTATAACGAATCGCAACTGTATCTTAGTTTAGTAGTAGCAGTAAACTAACAAATGATAAAACGTTTTCTGTCGCTTCCTACACGCCAGACGCTTCAGTTGTTCCAAAGACTTTTATCGACTTTACTATATACGCCTATATGTTCTCCTGGATTTACCGCGTCTCCGTCTACTAGTTGGAACCCAGTTGGAACTTCCTGGGTCAACGATCGTCAAGCGTTAGTTTCACATTGTCATACTGTAAGAGACGCTTTGTATCTATGATACCTTAAATCGTTTTTTTCTACACCAATTCGCCTCGTGATACAACCTATCCTACATTAGTGCATCATTTCTAATACACTGGAGAGCCTGAACACACCATAAGATCGTCTCTAGAAGTCCATTTCTACTGCTTGGAGCTTCCGGGAATTAGTCTGGTTTATTTACCAAGTTTATAGTCTTTGCTACGCTTGGCTATGCTTTCTTAGGTGGCGGAGTATATTATTTTCTTGCTTTTGAGGTTATTTTTTTATTTCGAAGCACAGATTTGAGCTACTCTGTCACACGAAGCGGCAGTAGCTGAACGAGCACTTGTAGATGCATAGATAAAATGTTTCGTGAAATCCGGCCATTAAATATAATAATTTAACGACGTTCCGATAACATTTATTGTGATCATTAGGTTCTCCGTGGGTAATACAGAAATAGTAAACGTTTCATGAGTGTTTTATGTGTTTCTGTGTATACATTACGTAAAGTTAGCTCCAATGATAAGTATTATACATTATTAATATTATTGCAGTAACAAAATTAATTATAATATTCCAGAATGTTTTAATTCACTATATGTATTTATTTTTTTTATGTATTAAATGCTTAGAGGTCCTGATGGTAACAACAAATTTTAAATCTCAAAACGTTGTGTTTGAAAGTGTTGAAATGTCGACAAACTGTCTTCCAATCGTGTTTAGTAATGATCAGAACTTATAAAACTTTACAAACTTTACATTACTAGTAATTACTAAAACATACTTCTTTTCCAATATACTTATGACTTATCTCTAAGATTTATGAAATATATGTTCTGTGGTGGTAGTAGTATGCTTAATAAATTTCATTAACTGTTAATCAGAAATAATAAATGTTCTGGACTATAATAATCAGTTTTTTTCTTCTGGAAGTTCATTTTATTGAAGGAGAAGTGTCTTAATCTACAGAAATTTAACTGTTTTGGACTATTGACAGACTTGGTCCATGCTCAGTGCTCTAAGCAGATTGTATGAATCAAATAAAAGAGTTGAATATAGAGACACCTTGAAGTTTGTTTGCGGAAACAGGTTGTAGACATCAAGTACAAAACACGAATAGTTAACTTTAATACAGGCAAAGACTTATCTGACGATAAGCGTCATGTTTTTCTCAATTTTTAATTGTGCCGTGGCAATATTAAATGTAAATTCCACGGCAAATTTTTAAACGTAATTCAGTCCGTTTGGTGCGTTATCGTTACAAGTTAGGCTGCCCGCTAGCGATAGCGAGATCTAGTCAGTCGCCGTGACCTTGATCTGCGATGTTATTCAGTAGACCGCGCTGCAAGCTTTATGACAACGTAATCTGGCCAGTCGTGATCAGCTGTTTGTATTTTACTCGGTACGTGGCAGTGTTAATTCTCTTCTCTTTTCTCTTCCAACACTGGTACAGAGCGGATCGTGGCGGCGTTCTGTAGTTAACATCTTACAATGACTCTTTAATTTCATAAAGAGCTTCAGGTGAGCCAGTATTCATGCTTTAATAATTTAATGTTAATGTAATTGGGGTTTGTGTGTGTAAAATTTTGAGAATAGTGTGTGTGTGGCCCTGACTGGCCATGTTCGTTCCGGTACGGCTGAAGAACGTGGCCAAATGATTTAGAGTAAATTTAAAGAATTAATTTTAAAGGCAATGAAAATTTAAAGCAGATAGATTGAATGAGTTATAAACTATAATTATGATTGCACTGAAATTTAATTCTCAATTTGAATAGGTTGTAAATGTGTAGTTATTTCGAGTATGCCCGAGACCACGTGGCCGTAAGTTATTGGTAATGAGAATTTACAACTAAAATTTAAACCATGAATATCTAAAGCTGGATGATTTGAAGGAATCGTGATGATTTAATTGTAATGGAGTCGAAATGTAATACTTAAATTAATAACTTGAAATATGAGTTTTACTATTGTTAATGACAGGCAGTTGTTAAATTGAAATTATAGTAGTGTGTGTGATCTGGGTTACGTGGCGAAAAGATGTGGGGGCAGGATGTTCTCTTTTGTCTGGCTCCAATGTACAAATGAAATTTTTACAGGGTTGCCCGCATAGTCGGGAGGTCAAAGGGTCGCCGAGATGGGGACATTACATCCTCCCCCATCCGCAGAGCAGTGCGAAAGGATCCCCAGCGCCGTCACGCCACGCTAGACCATCAATCTCCATCTGAACCGCTGCAAACACAGTATTTCACTATTCGAAGAGGTTCGTCCTGGTAATCACACCATCACCCACACCCAGATTTGCATGGCAGGACTCTCTATTCTATGTGTCCTCAGAGAACAGGTGGGAGGTTTCCTTTCTTTTCATCACACACACAGTACTCCGCCAGTTATAACGTAACCAACACAAAAACTCGGTTAAAGAAAATAGACTCATATCTAAGAGTTAAGATTGCCTGGAACATGTTCTGTGCAGACATGCTATAAATTGTGCTTATAGTGATGACTGTTATTATGAAAATGTTATAATGTATTTAGTATATTAATTATTCATGGTGTTGAAGGTTACGATTATTACAATGTAAATATATTTTTTTAATTTCTGCAAAAGGAAGCCAATTTGGAAATTACTTAAGAAAAAATTAAACTTTAAAAATTACAATATCCAGACAATGAACAATTTGCATCTACCTGTCATATGACTTGTGATTTCATGGGTTAACCACCTTACCAGATCGAATTAGTCTACATCGAAACTTCTTGTATTTATAATTTAAAAATAATTTGGTACTACTTTTTAATTATAACTTTAAATAAAAAAGAAAATATTTTTTCTTAATGTCTACATAGCAGAGATAACAGCGAGTGATCTTATCGTTACTTGTTATTCGTATTATTAATTCCAAGTGCTGGGGACAGATAGATGGAAGTAGTTTGAAAGCATTTAGAATAATATATTCAAAATTTTTAACCGTTATCCACGGGATAACTTGCACTCACTATTATGTACTTCTAGTAATTTCATTGCTGAATAAATTCTCAACCATTGTTAACGTAAATAAAAAATCTTCTGCTGATTGAAACATAAAAATAACTTGTGTCTGGTTGTTATATAATGTTGTAATTTATTTGTGAGATATATTCTGGGAAGTTATTAGTGCAAGCGAACCACACTGGTGTTTATAAAAAGAAATTGATTGAAATTTAGCTTTAAAACTAAGACGAAAAGAATTGCAGTTTGTAAAACGAATATGTCTAAAATCAACTAATGCACTAATAAAAATTTTGTTGCTGTTAAACAAGTGTTTCTTTGCAAGACCTGACACGATAGGCTCAGCACATTTTATTTCCATCTAGGCCACTCGGGGGCCGTTTCATAATAAAAGTATATCTTATTACTTTTGTAGTAAGGAGTGACTGTACAGATACGAGTAATTCAAAAAAAATCCACAAATAGTGATTCAAAGATAGCAAAGGAAAATTATGATATTTTACCACTTAATAAAGAGAATACTTCACTGTGCCGATGGAATGTTTGAATACCACAGGAGAGATGCAACAACACAAATGCCAAAACACAGTTGCCAAAAACGCATGTGATTTTCAACAAAGTTATTTGTCTCTAAAACCAGTGGGAACAGCTACAAAAAGAATAAGAAAAATGTAAGAATATTCACGATAACAAGATAAGTAAGTAAAGGTCACCCTTCTAAAGTGTAAAAACAAAAAACCAAGGGATAAAGTCTTCTTTACGGGGGGTGGTGGTCGTATCTTTCCCTAGTTTAAAATTCGTAAGCTGGTTTACGGTTAGTAAGTGGTGAACCTTACTTTTTACTGCAGTGTTTTAGAGCTGATGGTATTAAATGGTATGGATTCACACACAATTCAGAGCGACATTTTGACTTTTACCCTTCGACCACAGGCCACATAACACTCGCGCGCGTGCATGCACGAGCTCACACAATACACATTAGTTTCACTATTGTCTGGATGTATTAGTTATATTGAGTTAATATTACGTGTGCAGTAAGTAGTTGTTTGTATATTACACTATGTGTTCTATAACAAATGTAATAATATAATAATAATTTATTCTCCTAGCAGAATCTAAAAGTCAGGGCTTATTAGTACACTATCCCAGTGAAAGAACACCCACCTTTTCCCCAGTAACATCGAAAAGTTACCGAAGATTTTTAAAGCAGTCTATATGTAGCTGTTTATAGCTGTATATATAACATTGAGTCTAAAAATTATTTTAAAGAAATGTTTTTAACTATCTTTGAAACTGCTAATAACCATAAATAAATTGTTGTTAGCAAACAACGAAAGCAAGTACAAAAACAAGTAGGAGTGGGTTTCAATGTACCGTCAGCATTTGTTGTAAGCTAATTGAGGAAAGATGAGGATTAAAGCCGTCTCAACAGATAACTGCGTTCTCTTGTTTACTTTTGCTTCTTTTTGTTATTGTATCTGTAAGAAAACAATTTTTTACGATAAAAGTGTATTTAAACTGGACAGAGAATTATGAACATAGTCAGTGAGAAATTTAGTTATTACAGTTTC
This sequence comes from Magicicada septendecula, assembly GCA_034769895.1. Classification (NCBI taxonomy): domain Eukaryota; kingdom Metazoa; phylum Arthropoda; class Insecta; order Hemiptera; family Cicadidae; genus Magicicada; species Magicicada septendecula. The sequence goes on from CM068368.1 coordinate 222,405,516, forward strand.
CAATTAAAATTTAATCTGTAAAAAATATACGCTATTTACATTTTTAATAAAACAAATTAGCTCTAACGTGTGACCTAACGAATTTTTTGTTACATTAATGATTATTACCGAAAGTAGATTTTCAAGATTCTTCGCTTTAGATAAATATTTAACTGCGCAGTTATGTTTATAATTCTCAGTAAGAGCAATACTTTAATAGATTCTTAAATAACTATTTAAAATAAAGTTACTTAAAACAACTAAAACTCTGAAAATTTACAAATAAAAAATTGATTCTCTAAAAGTGTAGTCAACAATTTTTAACTTCAAGTATCACAGGCGTCTGGCCGACCCTTTAAGTCTCGTGAAAACTCACACTCTACTGCATATCATTCTGCTCGGACTGTGCTTTGCCTAGACTTTGACACTAACAAATAGTCAGCAATAACTCACTGACACAATAGGATATTTGCGTGGAGTGCAGCAGCGTAAAAACTCATTCATCATCTCGGCTTATGCAAGTTTATTCTTCAATAACTTGAGACTGTGTTTCAAGACTGGGAGAATGTATTTCCTTTCTGCTTTGCTTTCACGGAGATGATATTGGCGTCCTGTTTCGTTCCTTATTTATGAGAATGTTAATAAGCAATAAATAGAATTATATTATTTATTCTCACCAGAATTTGAGTACGTAAGTAATTTATTTACCAACTGATTGTTAATTTGTTAGGCGATCTTTTGTATAAAATAAGAATGTTATTGCCTTATTCAAAATACATAAACATCGTCCACATAAAGATACACAGTTAGTCGCTTACACACGCCTCCCTGTACGTATAATCTTTACGTGAACTTTACTTTCTATTGCAATGTATTAAAAGAACACTAAACATGGCACTTTTGTTGCCCGTATAACAAATTTTATTTTCATGCCTTTGCGGTTTCAAACAAAAACGGGTTTTTCTGTATCGTTTATTACTCACATCTTTTAAACCAAGAAGACTCATTCTTTTTCAGAAATCTAAAAGCAGAATGGTGTATCACCATTAAACTTTCACACTGTATTTTCTTTTGTACAGAACGCAAAAATATATGTAAGATTGATGGTGTAAATCTGGATAAATAAATATCGATAGTCACATTGATATGATAATCACATAAAAACAGTTAAGGTGTTTGTAATGAAAGAGAGTAAAGAAAAATGACATACGAGAATTCATGTTGAACTATGAAAGGCACTTTAAGCGAAAGGAACACGCTTATGATGAGCATAGAGCATAGAGGCATAGATGTTGAGTGGATCCCTTAGAATCTATGCAAATCACTTCCGCCACAGAGACCTATTTCAAATACATCATGTATACAGTTTTTAAATTTATTTGGGATGATTAATATTGTGTTGTCATGTCAAATGTAAACTTCCTGCTACATATAATGTTTTAACAATATATTAAATTAACGTGTCCCCCTGAGAATAGATGGTGTGCATCCTCAGCACATCTTTATTCAAAATACTGATAATTGTTTTGTATGTATATTCACAGGAATATCGGACCTACGGTTTAACGCCAGCCCCAAAAAGCGAGTAGAGATATACTAATTAGCACGGACATGACGCCGTAGTTTGTAATCGCCACCAAAAAATACTAATATTAAACGTGTAAAAAAATATAATTTATTTTTGCAGTAAATATACAGTATACAGTATATAATAATGGAGTCAGAATAGGAAGAAAACCATTCAAAAACACTAAGCTCGCGGCTACCTTACTATATGGCTACTTCGCTGTTTTTCAAAAGTTTGTATGAAGAAGACGTAGATGCAGATAATGTAATAACCTTTGATATGCTAAACACAAAGTAATTGACAACATTTATTACAATTTGAACAATAGTAATATTAATTTTTTACATAAATCAGTTCAAGACTAAAGTGTTGTTAAATGTCTCACCAATACTTTAATAGATATCAATCAAGTAGCAAATTATAAAACGTGAACAAATTTATTTATTCAAGTTCACTAATGTCTTAGAATGGAAACTACATTCAGGAAATTAATTGAGATTAAATTATCTGCAGATAGAACAGAAAGAGCAAAATAAACACAAACATGGAAAGACCAAACCATTTTGATGTAGGAAAATTAACGCCGACTAACAGTTTACATGTCCTGGTAGTCGCCTCTACGTCTAAAACTAGAGTACGGTATTATGAATGGGAAAATCGCAAAGAATTCTTTTGTAACAGTCTCAAGAGTGCCATGGGAGTACAGAACGAAAGCTTCCATGTCACATTAACAACCAGTCAATGGTAGGTTAATAATATAGACTAATAGTCCACGCTGATTGCGCTACAGTCGAAATAAAGTATAGTAGAAAGTAAAAGGGTACAGATCTCGACTCGATCTTATGAAGTAAAAGAGTTGTAGTGCAAAATACAGTGTTGTGTAGAGAACAAAAATCTACTGAAACGTAAGTACAGGTACCATTGAACATTTAAACGATACATAGAATTTAGAGGTTAAGTCTAACTTATGCTAAACTTATGTTGCTACCACTAACACTCACTTACACTTCCATGAGCCGAGAGGCTTGAAAGCGCTCATGGAAGTGTAAATGAGTGTTAGTGGTAGCAACAGAAGTTTAGCATAAGCACTGAACATTTACTAGGGGGTTAAAGTACGGAATAGGATAAAACACTTTAACCAATACACAGGGAGTGCTTAAGGGAGGTTGAGTAGCCTCCAGCTCACGAAATTTGGAACGAATAAAGTAAACGTAGTATAAATATATACAAAACATATTAAATTAGGCATTTTGAAAGATATTCAAAGATTAATTGTATTTATATTGTTGGTCGTGAATATTGTTACGTAATGCGGATAAAGTGTTACGCCATTACAGAACATTCTACGTGTTTCTGGGCTGTTCCAGGGGAATCCGGCTGTAATGTTGTGTGCGTACGTGAGCTCGACATGCGTTAGCGAGACTTTTCTAGACTTCGCCGGTCGCGCGCACTGTCTCAAGGGCGAAATCAAATACGCTCTGGTGTAGCGCTGATGCGTAGTATGGATGATTCTGGGATTTCAGCGGAGTATAAATATAGACATTCAGCTGCGCTTAATTCAGTTATTGTCGGGCGATTTACACAGTACGGTCCGAAGTATTGTGGCGGAGTGTTATGTGTTTTATAATTGTGTTTTGGGACAATTTTAATACAATTGTGTTTTATATTAGGTGACATTTTTATTGCGTGTGACCAATTTTTATTTGATTTGTTGTAAGGGACTATCTTGTTGATTACAAACTGTTTAATGGTGATAATTTTTGTATTGTATTTTGTTTTCCACTGTACCATACGACGGTCACTAGACAGTTGTAACAATATAAAGGTTTTCCTCCCTCATTCAGGTTTTCCGTTCTTGTAAATGAGAACACTATACATAGTTTCTGTGATTCCTCATTAAATAAATTTGCGTTCTCTAAAACACACACACACACACACACACACACACACACACACACACACACACACACACACACACACACACACACACACACACACACACACACACACACACACACACACACACACATTGTGTATATGGGTTTTTTGTTACACATAAATAATAGAATTCCGACGTGATCAAATCTTAAGACATACTGAATTATGTATTTGTAAAATCGTTTATATAATAACGAGTTCAGTGCATGTTACAATTACAATATTACTTATGCGTCACGAAGAATCTCATACAGTATAAAAATCTTGTACAAAGAAAACTCACTGACTACTTCACTGACCTATACACCATGGCAATTCATGACCTACTAAATACGGGACAATTAAAAAACTAAACACAATAGTTTTTTATTCAGTATTTTTAATTAAAACTATACTAACACGCTCGAATTCACACAGTGCGTTATTCAAGTAGACACTACTATGTTTGATTTTGAAATTGAAATAGAATGATTTTATTTTTTAAAACTAATGAGTCGAAAATATTCGACGTCAGCGAACATTACAATTACGTTTAGTAAAGTTCTTGTTACCTGTACATTAACTTTTTCTTATAAGTTATCTTATAAGTACTCTTATGTATACTTAAAACAGTAATTCGTTGCCTTATAATCAATCTAATTAATAAAGTAAACATTTTATTTTAATACGAGACAAAGTTACTCAATAAATGCGTTTCAGCAAGCGAATACAAATACATTTAAACATGAGTATTATTTAACAATATTTCTAACAAAAGTCTGCACATGTAGTAGACAAAAGGTTTATGCAGTATTTTAAATTTACATTATTGTACTTAATTCTGCTGTGCCTATTATATTATTGTTTTCAACACAGAAAACAATAGGCATGGAATTTAAATCGAGAGAAGACGTCAGAAATTAAAATAATGAATCCATAGTATTTTTAAAAGTCTCACATTTCAGTATGTGGCATAAGATGTTTACAAGTCATTTAGTATCAGGATTACGACGTTAGAAATTTATAGATTCCTAAAGTTTTTAGTCCAGATTAGAAAGATTCTCAAATAGAAAAAAGAACGGACAACTTTCAAGTATGGTTGTACACAGTTGTAGTCATTGCAAATTTGTTTTATGGTTCGGAAAAGTTGTTTTTGTCCAAGACGAGTAACTTTAGGAATCTTACTCGATTAGGAAGACTAGTGGCAGCAGACATACACAATTTCTCAGAAGTGCGATTCAGCGCTTTACAGAGTAAGGAAGAAAAATGTAGGAGAGGGTTAAACTAGTCCGTTAAGGTTGAAACGAGTTTAGGAATAGGGACAAGAAGACAATAAGAATGAATGGAAATAGCACAAGGAAAACGGAGAAAAGTACGTTACAGTTGTATAGCCCATATATGGGCAGTGTTTGCACATATTGACAGCTTAGCCTATATTTGCACCCTTTCCTCTATTAATGATTTTCAACGTATAAGATTAATAGATATTAATAGATATCAACAATTAAACAATCTGATTACTTATGTCTATTAGGTCATATCTTAAGTACAGTTGAGGACAAGTTGAAATCAGAGAGATGGGCATAATATCTGAGAGAAGATGGTGACGATACAATTACGAGACAAGTAGCTGAAACGTTACTGGTAGGTACGCTATTTTATATGTGTGCTGAATGTAGACAGTAGTTACAGACTATTACATTTGTAATAAATCCTTATATTCGTCATTTCAGTTTTGTTGTCGGTGGTGTGGTGCACGACGGTATTAACAGGCAAATATTAATCGTGTAGTTTTTTAAGCAATAAGTTATTATCATTTTTTTCTGGTACTTTAAGAATTATGATAATAGTGTTTGTATCTACAAAAAGATTACCACTTACTTCAACTTTTCTAACATTTTAGTTTTACTATTAAATTTATAATTTTTACCTGTTATATAGAACAATAGAACAATCAATCTGTTATCTGTACGTCTCAAAGTATTGGTCGCGTAACTAAATTTGGGATCGCAGAAATTTTAACCAAACTAAATAATTCCTGGACGCGCAACGACCTAAAATTAATTCGAAACTGGTTTGGTAACACTACTCGTGCATGTCTGTAGTTTATGATAGTGATAGAGAATATTTATTGGATTTGTATCAGAAGTTAAAGCTGATGACAATGACCATATCATTTTTACTCATTGCATTATCCATCGGAAACCACTAATAGACAAACAATTATCACCAGATTTAAATATTGTGATTTGCGGTGCTATCAAAATCATTAATTTCATGAAAAGCCAAGCTCTTAACAGTCGTCTATTTTTAATGCTTTGCAAAGATATGAATTCCGATTACCAAACTTCACTGCTACGTGCAGAAGTACGGTGGCTCTCAAGAGGACGGAGTTTGTACAGATTATTACAGTTGAAAGATGAAGTTGTTATATTTTTAACTGAGCAGAAATCCGATTTTGTTGACTTTTTTCACAATGAATTATGGCTTTTAAACCTGTATTATTTGTCAGATATTTTTGAAAATTAAACGATTAAAACATGTCACTTCAAGGAAATAACTTCAACATATTTACGTTAAAATATAAAATTGAAAGGTTTGTTAACATAGTTAGCATGTAGCAAAATATGGTGGAAAATAGATTTTTAGAAATTTTTACAGCTAAAAATGTTTATAATTAAAAATAATCATTCCAAAGATTTTAGTTTAAAAGTTACAATTGATCATTTGAAATATCTGGAGATACAATTTCAAAAATATATTCCTTAAAATTTTGATGTTGTAAAAGAAAATTGGGTCCATAAACCATACTAAATTAAAATTATTAATGTCAGTCATTGGCTATTAAACGCTCAAGAAGAATTTTCCGAGTTGTCGAGACACAGGTTTAAAACTTGAATTTTCCAGAAAATCATTAAATGAATTTTGGCTAAGGATTAGGTCAGAACAACACGTTCTGAAACGACCATAAACATACTTCTACCATTTTATATTACGTGTTTATGGGAAGCGGCATTTTCAGCATTAACTTTTATAAAATCAAAATAATCGGTCAACTCTGCAAAACGTTGAAGAAACTTTACGTCCTGCAGTATCAAATATTCATCCAAGGTTTAAGTCTGTATGTAAAAGTAAACAAGCACAGTCAGCTCATTAGTATCAATATTTATCTTTGTCTTTAGTACATGGTAAATTTGTATTCTATGTATACCAAAGAATTGTTTCCTAATAAATTTTCTTTATTATTTATCTTTATAAAATGTTTTAACTCGTACTCCTAGTTTATATATCTCTATACCGAGAAAATATATGCTCGGGTGAAGGAGGTCGCCAAGTGGAAAAGATCGAGAAGCCCTGGTACAGAATACGCACCGAATGTGAAAACCGATATGTAATAACAAAAAGGACTATTATTATTCAGACTGATATTTGACTAGTTAATTTTTAAAAACCTCACTTTTTAAGAGATTATAAAATAACAAATTGCTACAAAATTTACACTTCAGCCTGAGAACCTATTAAGAAGACGAATACCATTCATATCAATAAAATGTAAAATTTCACTTGTTTTTTAATAATCGTCTCAAGCAAAAAATTACCGAAGCAACAAAATATTGCTACAGGCATGCAGCAGACGTTTGTTACGAATACTTTAACTTTCCACATGAAGTTGCAAGATTCCTGCTATGAATGATAATCAGCGTCTCTCGCACGGAGTGGCACATTCTCGTTCTGTTCAAACACAAGAAGCATCGGAGCGTGAGCTGTCACTGTTGTCTAACGTTTACGTTGCTAATACAAGTTAAGTCTTGTCAAAGTGTCTTTACATTGAAACGTGACGTGCACACTCTGTCATTTCAAATACATTGAGTGCTGTACTGAACATTTCAATAGTTACGTGAATGAAAACCTGATAACAAGATGTGTATTTTCTATCACTCTAAAGACGTTTGTTTTATGGTACTTTGTACAATTACCTCGAACATTTAATCAGCAATTTTATTTTAATAGTCGATTTATTTTTTTTTATTACACTTTTCTGTTAATATGCTGTAGCTTATTAACGCCCTTAAAGGATAAAAAGATCATGGACTTATTCATTTTTAGAGTGAAGAATTATTAAAAGTAATTTTAAACAGTGATACTAAATTAAGTGATAAGGGGGAAATATTTATTCTTTAAAATGCACTAGCTTATGAGTCGTGAATTGTACAAACATCTGGACGAGTGTTGCTTTAATTTGTCAGGAACACATGATTTTTTAGAAACATACTTTTTGACCTTTGATTTTTAAGTAAAAGTACTAAACAAAAGCTATAAAAAACTGAAATAAAAAGGACGAAAAAGAATATTTCTCGACATAACAAATTATTTTCTCTATTCACAGTATATAAAACTTTATATTTATGTTACAGTATGCATGTACAATTTGGTACACAGTAGACGCACTGTACATTTTTGGTTGGTTTGCATCTACGACGTTTAAAGAGCTCAGAGATTCACTTATAATAAATGAGATTTCTTAAGAAGATTGAGTAAATAATACTCAGTAAGAAAGTAAAGTAAGTAAATGAATTAGGTATTCTTATATTGCAACCTAAAGCGTGAAATTGTTTAACAACTTTAACAAGTTATGACAAAAAATGTTCTACAAATACTTACGATCCAGATATTATAGTGAGATTCACTTTTCTGCTCGATTAAATAAGAAACCTCTACGTTAATTTTTGCAGTTAACGAAACGTTTATGCTCAGCTTTTATTTGGTTATTCTAAAAAGTGAATATTTAGAATCTTTTGTTTAAAGAAAAATTTATATATTCTAAAACCCTACATAGCCCACAACCGTTGATATAGTAATATATAGTAATAATAATAAGGTAAATACAGTATAGATGGTAGTCACAGGAAACTGCCGAAACGTTAACCTATAAAGTTTTTGAGCTTTGGATATGCAGCTGGAGATACGGTTTGGTGATTTTGAAAGTACCTAGTTTATTGAGTTGTTGGATCCAAATCACTTCATTACTTAAAAGAGTGTTTGCTTTCCTTCCACTAAGATTGAGAGTTTAATAAATAAATACCCTTTTTTAGTGGAGAAAGATTGGAAAATCGACTTGATAAATATTTATTCTGACATAGAAAAACACTTCTTTCTTCAAAGACTTTTACATCATATAGTCCTTAATAACTTCGAACCAGTGTATGTGGAAGTCTCCAAATTGATATGAAGGTTTCCTGTGACCATGGCTTCTTTAGAAAGCAGTAAGAACACCCTGATAATGATATAATTCTACTTGCGTACTATTATAACCAATGAAATACTCGACTGTCCTAACACGATTGGTATTGAGAAAAAGGTTGTGAAGGAACTAATGAGCTGTTCAAATACCTGTAGTTGACAACTCTGCCAGAAAGGAAAACTAGCTTTGTGGATATACTCTACTAAAAAATCGGTATGGAGAACCATACATGACTTCCATGTCATAAAATTTATATTTGAAATCATTTAAATATTAATTAAATAGAAGTTTATTGAAGAAAGTTGTGTTAGTGGTTAAAATCACAAGCAGAATTATCACTGTTGCACACCACTATATATAAATGATAGAGGACAGATAGATAAGATTAAGAATTAAACTGCATAGGACTAATTAGTTGTTTTTAAAATAAGGGTGTGTGACTGGCCTACATGTGTGGAGAGAAATACTACGTTTAAAAGGAATGCACACGCGCACACACACACACACACACATGAAGGGGTTTGTTTTCAGGTTATTTGTTTCATATCCGATCTGACGATGAGCTGTGAAGCTTGAAAGCGCTAATCGGAATAATTTTTATATAGTGGTGTGCAACAGTGATAATTCTGCTTATTAATTAAATAAGTGGATGCTTGAGTTCTGAAGAAATGACGTATCATCTGAAATGGTACCCCCATGTCAGGTGGGTTAAGACTATCCTCAACCATCGTGAGGAAGGACTGTACTTTTTGATAAAATTTTTGTAGGTCGAACGAAGAGCTGCTGCGATCTGATTCCTGTAATGAAATTGGATTTTCGCTGCGAGTTACCGGCCGAGGTTGAATGATGTCTATAGTGTTACCAAAGTCTTTCCTGTCAATACTGTACTAGTAATTTTTCTTTTTTAAAATCGAGTCTTTCTTTCTTTCTTTCCATTCGTCTTCTGATTTTATAAACGACGATTCTGTTCACCGGTATAATTATAAATTTCTCAGCAAAACATTTCTTCCTTAATACGTTTGTGTCTTCTGTTTAACACCCAGCATTCTGATCCATGTCATAATGCTATATTCCACACAAGATAGTAAGTAACTAGCCATCAGGGAGGTCAAAATATTTTCCAGGAGGTGCAAACAATTCTCCAGAGGAGAAAATATTTATATATTTTTCATACATACACACATGCAGATATTAGTCTGTAATTCTCATATCATAATAGAAATAAGTACACAGATTGTATTAATTTATTAAACAATTTATTGCTTCAAAATATGTATAAAATTAGTGGCTTCTAAAAGTTAATGTTTGATCTCCATTAAGTAGTGCTCAAGTTTCCAAAGTTTTAATATTATGATGTCCGTAATCAAAACATCAGAGCAGGTTTTAGTGCGTATGAATGTACACCGTGGACAAAATTTTCAAAATTCCCTATGGAGTGTTGCTCAGAGTAAAGCTGCGATCTACAGTGTACGTTACACATAACAAACACGCGGAAAAAAAGGAGCGCTCCGAAGTCTCTCATGGACCATGAGCATCTTGCACAGGCTTCATTCCTTAAAGACGAAAAGTCTGTCTATGAACCGTTCCTCTGTAAACACGTACAGTTACACTGGCCAGCGATCCACAGGAAGCAAATAGCTGTCCACGCTGGACACTTTTTCGCCTTGCACGCGTTGTGTTGGTGTGGGTTTCGGCACTTTCCATTCAAAAAGCGTGCAAACGTAAGAAAATAAAAAATGAGTGAGGCCAGAAATAACGCGAATTGTGTGTGTGTGTGTGTCCTGCCAGCAGTAATCACAATAATAAAACTTTGGAAACGTAAATATTACATAACTGAGATATGCTTGCCTGCCAGGAACGATATATTTTCACTCATACATGATTTAAATTAAAATGGAAATTTATAATTTTATTGCTTGGCAAAAAAATTATTTTATTTTTAACAATTACCATTGTTTGAAAAAGTTTAAATGAATTTTCAAGTACTTTAGTAAACATAAAATGTTGCTGGTAAACTACCCCTTCCCCTTAACCGATCTTCACCAAAATCAATACGCCTAGAGTCCTCTACAATTCAGCGACGTATGCAAAAAATTATTTGATTCAGTTTGAATTTGCAGCAGTTATCGTTTGCCATATTAAAAATTCTACATACAGACACACACAGAGACACTTTTTGAAAAATCGGTATGGAGAACCATACTTGACTTCCATGTCTTAAGATTTATATTTAAATTTTTCAAATACAAATTGAATTAATGGCTTGTATTATTAATGTCGCTGTCCACGCTGGACACTTTTTCGGCTTGCACGCTTTGTGTTGATGTGGCTTTCGGCACTTTCCATTTATAAACCGTGGAAATGTAAGAAAATAAATATCGGTATGGAGAACCATACATGACTTCCATATTCTAAGATTTATATTTAAAATCATTTTCACCCAAACAGCCAGGCTGTGTCTTACCTGCCTTTTTATTGCTGTATTAAATGAAAAATATTATATTACATTAAAATGAAAAAATTATAATTTTATTGCCTGGCAACAAAATTATTTTATTTTTAACAATTACCATTGTTTCAAAAAGTTTAAATAAATTTTCAAGTACTTTACTCTTGTTAAAACGTAAAAGGTTGCTGGTAAACTACCCCTTCCCCTTAACCGATCTTCACCAAAATCGAAAGTCATTGAGGCCTCTACAATTCAGGGACGTATGCTAAAAATTATTTGATTCTGTTTGAATTTTCGGCTGCTATCGTTTGCCATAGAAAATACGCTTGATAAAAAAACGTTGCAGGTAAACTACCCCTTTCCCTTAACCGATCTTCACCAAAAACAATAGGTCTTGAGTACTCTACAAATCAGGGCTGTATGCAAAACATTATTTGATTCTGTTTGAATTTGCGGCTGTTATCGTTTGCCATAGAAAATACCCTTGTTAAAAAAACGTTGCAGGTAAACTACCCCTTTACCTCAACCGATCTTCACCAAAAACAATAGGTCTTGAGAACTCTACAATTTAGGGCTGTATGCAAATAATCTTTTGATTCTGTTTGAATTTGCGGCTGTTATCGTTTGCCATAGGAAATACCCTTGTTAAAACATAAAACGTTACAGGTAAACTACCCCTTTCCCTTAACCGATCTTCACCAGAAACAATAGGTCTTGAGTACTCTACAAATCAGGGCTGTACGCAAAACATTATTTGATTCTGTTTGAATTTGCGGCTGTTATCGTTTGCCATAGAAAATACCCTTTTTAAAAAAACGTTGCAGGTAAACTACCCCTTTCCCTCAACCGATCTTCACCAAAAACAATAGGTCTTGAGAACTCTACAATTTAGGGCTGTATGCAAATAATCTTTTGATTCTGTTTGAATTTGCGGCTGTTATCGTTTGCCATAAGAAATACCCTTGTTAAAACATAAAACGTTACAGGTAAACTACCCTTTTCCCTTAACCGATCTTCACCCAAATCAAAAGACCTTGAGAACTCTACAATTCAGGGCTGTATGCGAAACATTATTTCATTCTGTATGAATTTGCGGCTGTTATCGTTTGCCAAACAAACAAAATTACCCTTGCTAAAAAAAAACCGTTGCTGGTAAACTACCCCTTTCCCTCAACCGATCTTCACCAAAAACAATAGGTCGCGAGTACTCTGCAAATCAGGGCTGCATGCAAAAAATTATTTGATTCTGTTTGAATTTGCGGCAGTTATCGTTTGCCATAGAAAAAAAATCTATAGACAGACAGACAGACAGACAGACAGACACACAGACACTTTTCGGAAAACGACTTTTTTTCATGTTTTGAGTGTAGTACAATCAGAATCTGCAATAATCTCGAACACGATTTTTTTTGCCATCACCATACTTCCATTCCTTAAGGAATATGGAAGTAAAAATGAGTGAGGCCAGAAATAACGTGAATTGTGTGTATGTGTGTGTGTGTGTGTCTTGCCTGCCTTTTTATTGCGGTAATCATAATAATAAAATGGAAACGTAAACATTACATAATTGAGATATGCTTGCCTGCCAGGAACGATATATTTTCACTCATACTTGATTTAAATTAAAATGAAAAATATAGAATTTTGTTAAAGTGGAATGGAATGTTTCCACAGAAACTAATTCTTTGTTGTCATTAACGTATTACACATATAAAACTTATAAAATTTACTTCCTCCATCATCAACTACCATTTTAATTTATTACAAAAATACCCCCTCCCCCTTCAATTACCCTTTTCATTTATAGATATTTCATCTACCTTTCTACAGTGGATTATTATGACCTTCTTTTCAGGATACTTTATTTATCAAAATTAAGCAATTTACTCTTGTTAAAACGTAAAACGTTGCTGGTGAACTACCCCTTTCTCTTAACCGATCTTCACTAAAAACAACAGGCCTTGAGTACTCTACAATTCAGAGTTGCGTACAAAAAAAATTTGATTCTGTTTGAATTTGCAGCTGTTATCGTTTGCCATACAAAATTCTACATACAGACACACAGACACAGACACTTTTCGAAAAATGACTTTTTTTCATGTTTTGAGGGTAGTAGTACAATCCTGCCGTTATCTTGAACACGATTTTTTTCGCCATGACCATACTTCCATTTCCTTATGGAGCATGGAAGTAAAAATCGGTATGGAGAACCATACATGACTTCCATTGTCTCAGATTATATATAAAATCATTTGGTACTGCCTTTATGCGTACCTGCAGTCATTTCGATATTGCGATTTTTGGGCTTCGATATGTAGTGAATATCGCACATAATTTTATGTAGTGAAAGAATTATACAAATTTTAATTTTGTATGTTGCAAAATAGTTGGCTGGTGATTGCAATTGATTTCGTTTGTCATTTTTTAATGGAAAATGACTGTAGCGGTAATTTATCACCGGGTCGTGGCTGTGACACCATAAAGTGATTATGTTAGGGTAACATGAAAACTGAAATTATACATGGAAACCAATACGTGTGTAATGTAAAACTATTTTTTTTCTAAAACCACGAAAAACCTCAACTCGAAGTAAGGCGGGAGTGGCCCAAGGGCCCCTTGCCTATTATTATACATGTCACTTTTTTGTGGCAGAACTCGTTTTTTTGGTAAAATCCTTTTTCCGACAAGTACTCATTTTGTGACTAACAAAAAACAAACGTCCATTATGTACAATATGTAGAGCATATGTTGTCATTCCTTAATACAGTGTTTTTTGTTTTTCCATTAACCATAAATATTTGTATTTTTCATGTTGCATTTGCTCTTGTTTTTTCCAATTTGTCAACTTAAAAACGTTAGGTTCTTTATTTTAAGTGTTACTCTGTTATAAGCATTGTATTACACGTTTAATGTTATGTTTTCTCAACCACAGCTTTTATTTATTTTAGCAGTAAACTAAAAACCCAAAACCATTATTACCTAACCTCCCAAATGACAACAACACGTATTTTTGCTTTACATTGAGAAATAGGGCAATTTACAATTAGTACATTTCTTCTTTTCCACTTCGTAATATATCGATACAATCGCATATTAAAAACATCGAAATGTATTGCGGGTACTCATACAGTTCCAATCATTTACTTGAATTCGGTTCGATAATTCCTAAAAAAATATAGAATTTTGTCAAAGTGAAATGCAATGTTTCCATAGAAACTACTTCTTTGTTGTCAATAACGTAGTACACATATAAAACTTATAAAAATTTACCTCCTCCCTCATCAACTACTATTTTGATTTATAAAAAAAATTACCCCTCCTCCCTTCAACTACCCTTTTCATTTATAGATATTTCATCTACCTTTCTACAGTGGATTATTATGACCTTCTTTTAAGGATATTTTATTTATCAAAATTAAGAACTTTACTCATGTTAAAACGTAAAACGTTGCAGGTAAACTACCCCTTTCCCTTAACCGATGTTGCCAACATGTAATATTTAATAAGCAAAATACGATGATTGTGACAGATAGACACTTCATTACAATCTCAGCATCCATAAAAAACCAACTATCAACATACTGAACTGAGTATAAACATTGTGTCATTCAAGAGTTTTCCTTTTCTTCATTCATAATTATGCATGCATCACGAATGTATTACAATTTACAACTTAAAATATTGTTTATAATGGATTTACTTTAATTTCATAGATCTTTATTTAAACTTGACCTAAGGAACCTAATCTTACCAACGAAACATTACGTTTTTTTTTTTTTAAACGTAACAGCATACATACAATAGAATCACGTTACAATTAAAACAGAATCAATATTTTCATCAAGTGTATTGTAACCGTATACGCGGTAGGAATATACATAAACATTCTGGAAACACTGTAAATTTAGTACGGGACCATGGAAAGTCGGCAGCCACTAACATATTTAAAACAAAAAATCAAAGCGAAAAGCGAATTCTGCCACAAAAAAGGGAGACATGTATAATAACCCGCCTTACTTCGAGTAGTTTTCTGGCAAAATCGTACAGGTTTAATCTATAATATTGATAGAAATGTTCGCATCAAAAATATGTAACAATGGAACACGGTTTCAACCGATAACAGAGAATTTTATAACATAAACTAATAACTTAACACGTTTTGCATTATTTTACCAAAATTATATGCTATATTCACTACATACTGACACCGAATACTGCATAATCGAAATATCTGCAGTACCATACTGCAGTACGGTAATTGGGAAAGTACGGATAGAAATGTCAGAAACTTCCATTCAGATCGTAAACACTATGTCTGTATATTAAGTTATTTGTTATATCAATTTCGTTAATTTGTCAATAAGAAACAAAACATCATTTGAAAGAAACAAATATAGTGGACTGTTATGTGAAAAGTTAATGTGTCTCTCATTAAATTAAGTTTGAAAACTCTGGAATTAATGATGAGTGGACAGAAGGGAAAAACGGGTAGACTATTGAGGACAAATGATTGTATTGTTACGTCCAGGTTCAATTTGTCTTCTGTTGTCAAAATAAGCTTTTCATTCGGCCTTTAGAATAGTTAATGAATATATCATGTTATTCACAATGAAGGTGGGACGTGAAGGAGAAACAAGTGGCCACTAAACACAAAACAGTGTTCCCACCCTTGTCAGGTTCTGACTGTTGTTGATTCACACAGACCATCCGCAGAGACGAGGAACCAAACGTGTTTGCGTTTTCTTTTACCTTATTTCTCTATCCAAAGGTTTTTCAGAACCAAGTATAACACGGTTCTCGCTAACATGAATGTGCAAGGCACGGTTATAAAATTATATAACAAAATTCTGATACGGCTTTTATAATGTTATAAAACACATTCAACGTAGTAATTATTTTTTAAAGACCATGGACAAAACACAATACACATTTATACAATTTGTTTAATTTAAACTTATAAGTTGTATAAATAAAAAATTTGTCATTTCTCAATACAGTAAGTGTATTGAGAAATGACAAATTCGATAAAAATGTGCTAGATTTTCTATTAACATTCAGGCCCTTTAAGTAACTAACATAAGCTACTTGTGACAGAATAATCCTTTTCCTGTCAGCTTTTTGACAGCTAATCGCACTCCAATGATTGCCCTTCAACATATAGGACTAGCATGGAGTCAACTCACTTGGATCGTAATCTAGTGACTTACAAATCTCTCACAGTACGGAATGATGATAATTTGTGAACCCTTCAGGTGTTTTCAGATTACCTTATTTACTACATACTAAGGCTGACTTGTCATAATTCTGAGCACTTTAGTATATTTTGAAATTACTAAAAGTTTTCTAAATTCAAGTTACTAGCTGTAATATACAAGCCAAAAATTTTTTACTTCATATTATACGGAAAGTTGCGCTATCCGACTGGACCCAGTCACGTAACGTCTTGTGTGTGTTCACGCGTTGATGTCACGTTGTTATCGACCGAGTTTCGCTAATGTCAGCCATACTGTTAGCCAAGTGTCCGATAGTCAGCTGTATTGATGGATGGATGGATGATGCGCGGGCGTCTTGCGCCCTAATTTGTGTGCGTTGTCCAGGCCAAGGCCTGATGAACGCCAGGTGCCAACAGGTCAGCGCGGTCGTTTGCTCTGCACAAGGAGTTATGGTGCAGCCCGCGGGTCCATGATAAGTTACATGGCCACCACGGAGGCAAGCTTGACCTTTTGCTTCAGCCAATTGTCCCGCCGAGGCGCGACACCATGGTCCCCTCAGGCTAGCCTTTGGGAACGTAGTGACGCACTGGCTGACAAGAGGCTCGAGCGCCCTAGGGCGTCGGCCGAAACGGTAAGGAATGATTCCGAGACAGCCAGCTTCCGCAAGGAAGGCACTAAATCAGCTGTATTTTGAATTGACACAGCTATAAGTAGACGGGGTTGCACTGATTCGACCTTGAGCTAAGCCTACAGAATAGCATAGTGAATGAACTGAGTCACCATTACAAACAATGTATAATATGTTCTTTAATATCTTAAACAAACTATCTTTAATAGCTGTGTAATATTATGTTTAATATATTCTTCAGGGCTGTTCGGGGAAGGAGTGATATCTCCAAATAATGCTGGATGTTTCTGAATCGTATAAATTCTAACACATGTTAGAAGTAAACATAGGAAATATCAGGATATTCTTTATACAAATACTCTTACGTTTGAGTACTCTGTGTGTTTCTGTGTATGAGCGCGCAAGCATAGTGTGTGTGTTG
This sequence comes from Magicicada septendecula, assembly GCA_034769895.1. NCBI lineage: Eukaryota > Metazoa > Arthropoda > Insecta > Hemiptera > Cicadidae > Magicicada > Magicicada septendecula. The sequence goes on from CM068368.1 coordinate 222,422,932, forward strand.
ATACGGGCGTGTGTGCATTCCTGCTCTGCTATTATGTGTATAAAATTGATTACAAAAGGTATCCCTTTATAAAGTAAATATAACCCGGTTACATTGTAACATACAGAAATAACTTTGGAAACCGGTACGTATATATATATATACTGTTAATGATTTCGAGGTTCGGTCATTAATTATGAAAACTCAGTTTTGCGACGTTTCGAGATTTATTCTTCTCATAATCATGCCTACAACATTAAAATATAGTCTTATTACAATTATATTATTTGTAATAGTGTATAGGTGTGTGTAAAGTCATACATTACTATAACTATTTACTTACATTAACTGTGAGATGAGCTACAGCAACCACATTACACTAAACACTTATCACTGTTCCATACTTATACACATATAACACATTACAATTGTATAGTGTTAGCGTTATGTAGTTATCTGACAGACTGCCAGCGATATAAAATTAACAGTATAATAATACGGTCGATAATTAATATTCCTATATATATATATATATATATATATATATATATTACATTTAATATTTATACATAAATTTACCTCAAGATGTTATTTTTCTATTTGGAACATGTTTCGGGTACTATCTTGAACCCATCCTCAGCTTTCCGGTTTTTTTGTCTGGTGAAGTACATATGTGTTGTTGGATGACTATTATTATTGTGGCTTCCTGTTGGCTTCTGGTATTTCAAGTTGGTTTTATTGTGTGTGATTGTGGTGTATGTGTTAGTTTTTTGTGTATTTTCAATGTTGAGTGCTTTGAATATTGTGTCATGTTTTGTATTGATTTGTATTTGTTCAGGTATTAGTTTGTTTTCTGTTTTATGTTTGTATATTTGTAAATTTTCCCATATGTTCATTATGGTGCCTTTGTGTGGTATATGTTTTATTAGTGTTACATTGGTTATGTCTGGGAATTCATGTCCTGTGTTTATTGCATGTGTGGCTAAATTGGATTTATATATTTCTGGTTTTTTGTATGCATTTAGGTGTTCAAAATATTTTTATGACAATAATAATAGTCATCCAACAACACATATGTACTTCACCAGACAAAAAAGCCGGAAGGCTGAGGATGGGTACAAGATAGTACCCGAAACATGTTCCAAATAGAAAAATAACATCTTGAGGTAAATTTATGTATAAATATTAAATGTATTATATACATCAAGAAACGGACTGTAGCAGAAAGTGACTAAAATATATATGTATATATATATATATATATATAAATTGCCATAAAATAGTTTAAAAAAAAATTAAAATTTTTTTGTGATAATAGCAATTAAGTACATAAAAAAATCTACGATTTGAAAAACAAAAAGCCTTACTAGGATCATCTCTCATAAAATAAAATGGTGAGCAAATCAAAATTTTTTAAAATTTTGAGATTTTAGCCAGAAAAATTAAATTTTTTGTTTCAAAATTTTGTTTAAGTTTCTACAATAAATAACAAATATTTTGGTCCAAATAAATTGATTTTACCTTTTTTAATTCAAGAGAAATCGAATTTTAAAGGAAAATTGCATTATAATGAAATTTAAATTTTTTTGAGGTTATGTTGACCATTTTAGGTAGCACTACTAACCCAGCTTGATTTGTTAATTCATAACGAGTACGTTGAATTTTGTTTGGTCTCGATACGTCCAATAGAACCGAAGTTATGGCCGATACACTTATACGATGCACCAAAAATGCACTAAAATGCACTTATCTCGTGACGCAGAAGCAGGATTTTGTAAAAATTTTAACTGTACACTTACTTTTGCTTACTTAACATATTCCAGCAAAAAAATTGGACGGAGGAGAAACATCCTTTTTTGGTATTTTTTGGTGCTATTTTGCCTCTACTAATAACCTGCTCCTCTAGCGACTGCCAATGTGTTAACGGAGTGAGGTATAATTTTGGCTCTTTCCTTTATTTAACGGTTTGTAAAAAGCTTATTGGTTTAATAATTCTTCATTAGTGTATTAATCACCCTTCTGCTTATTAGTCATAAAGTAATTAAGTTACATGTTAAACATGTTGAAATAAACGAACGGGAAATGTTTTTTATTCTAATAATACGAAACATAATTTAAAGTAAACGATGAGCTCAAGTAGTTTTTATTTAATTCTATGAATTGAGTTTTATTTCTGTAATTTATTACATGAGTTAAAATATATACTATTCTAGTGGTCTATATTTTTATTATTTTAATTTTTAGTTAATTTTTGCTATTGAAACACAATTATTTTATCATTAGAGATGGTAGAACATTTATTTGAAAATTACATTCTCTAAGTTTCATCATGGAAACCATTCACTTGTAGGTTTCTAAGTAGTTTTCCACCGACTAATCTAACAGCAGTACATATTTAAATACTTAGTACAGTAAATGAAGACTTTTGTCAACGAATTCAAATAAATGTGCTTTGTGTTGTGAAGAGAATAAGATAAAGTACATACGAGAATGGTAATTGTGACAGGATTGCACTTGACAGGAGCCAAGGTAAAGATAAGCACTCTGTACAGCGGATACCGCGAGGCGACAGACAAATGTGTTTTACCCTAAGTCAAGTAAACTTTACAATTTGTTAACGTATATACTATTTCAAAACATAAGATTTGCAGCCAAATACACATTTTGCGTTTTAAGCTCGTTAACCCACTGGAACTTTTCTCCTCCTCCCAACTTCAACTTTTAAATCGTTCCAAGAGTAAAGTGCAGCTTACTATCACAGCTTTATGAATGTTTTACTGACAATAGCATTGCTTACACAAAAGAGATAAAAACTGGAGGTGCAATTGTGTGTACAATAATCTCATTATGTAAATATCTATTATTATATGACATTTATAACAAAAATAAATAACAGCTATTAAACAAGTATTATTATTGTTTCAATAAAGTGGAAGTAGCAACAGAACACGAGGAAATTCCCATGCAGACAGCCATTACAAACCTGGCAGCACACAACCAGCAGGAAAATAACGATTCAAACGCGTAAAATAATATGAAACAATTATCTCTCTTAACGACTAAAAATTAAATCCTAATTCTTCTTTGTAGAGAAGCAGTAGCGCACCTACATTTTGGTATTGGGGGGAGGGTCTGGTCGAGTCGGCTTCAGACAAAAGAAAAACAATTCAAGCCTAATCAATTTTACAATTTTTAAAGTGGCTGAAAAACGTGTAATAACGTACTAAAATAACACATTACAATAATAACACAATAAAATAAGAGCTTTTGAAGCACTCTTTATAAGATGCTTACTGACTTCAGTGATTTTCGTATATTTCATATTTCAAACGTACACTCAAATGTTGTGTAATAAACTTGTTTGTTGACCTATATTTAAAAAAGGGTTACTTCTGTATTAGCTGAGAAATTAATAAAACAGCATACAAATTATGAGATTAACAAAATTTCTCAACTTTTGACTCTCAGGGGGTTCGGTTTCGTTCGTCCCCCTCCAGTAAATACGCCCCTGCAGGGAATATAAACTCACAGATTTAGGATAGCACGCTAAGATTTATACGCTTATAGGCTTACAGATTTATTAGTACGCAAGTAATAGTTTAATGGCTTAAATGTAGAGATTTTCAGTGAAATAAGATCCATAAAAGAGATGGAACATGTAGAAAAGTTCAAGTAAATTTAGAAAAATATGATTATTCTAAATAAGAGGATTTGCAAAAACACGGCGTCACAAAAGCAGACACGTAAACATAAGGGTTTAAGAAGGAGGCAGAGATGTTTGCATGACACTGTAAATACGAGTACGGGCGACTAGTATTTGTCTTTGTTGACGTAACATTTTATCCCTTTTACATACACCGTAGCCTCGTCTGCGACAGTCAAAGAATGTTGACTAAGAAATGTTTTTTGAATACCAAACAGGACGGAAACACACACACACACGGCGAAGCGATTATCTTCGGTCAACCCTCGTTTATACCTGGTCGCTTCTCTCTTATTGCGTCTTTCACAGCGGTGTTCCAGTACTGGTGGTCTGAAGTGATAGCAGCTGTGAAACAGTGTACGTCTTCTTCTATGTTCCCACAGAGGTTCGGAGGTGTACAAGCCGTTTTGAAGCCTGTCCAATCAGCCTCTTTAGCGTTCGCGTTGTTATCAGCACAGGGAAGTGGTCGCTTCTGTGATAGAAGTACTCTCTACGACAGACAAGCTACGACGAAGCAAGATCCGGGCTACAGATCGAAAGATAACCGAGAAAGTCCCACTTCCAACATTGAAATGTGTGCTCTCGCCTGTGTTTGGAAAGACAAGCATGCTGTTTAACAATAGATCCTCAGTTCTTATTTTAGCGCTGTTCGTCCAAAGACAACTCCCAGTGAGACTTTAGGCGTTGAAGTCCCCAACAAGAGTAATAGATATGGTAGGTGCTTGACCAGATCCTGCTGATCTTCTGCTCGCCACTTGGAATCAGGTAAGCACATGCAGATCGTCATCTTCAGTGGCTATAATAAACTGACTGGTACTGCTTGTAGAGGCGTAGCGAACGGAATACGTCTAGCGGGATATGTGTTGCTAAGAAATGTAGCAACGCCTCCCCTAGATCTGATGTCTGGAGTCACATCACAGTGGAAGGACTCATATCCCCTTATATTAAATGGTTCTTGGGGCCTCAAATGTGTTTCCCGCAGGCACACACACATCGGTGTACCACTAAAGGATTTGAGTAGCAGTTTAAGTTTGCAATAATGCGAAGTGCAAATTCCACCGAAGGATACTCTCTGTGATGGATGCTGAAGAATCAGTCACTACGGTCCGTGCTTACTTTCTTGGCTTCCCTTAATGGTAGCCTTTCTTCTCTCTTTTTGTAGATTGCCGTGTTTAGACAGATCACCGAGGTCGGTGAGATCACTGACGTCAGCAAATCGAAGTGAACTCTGAACCAGAACTTATTAAGAATTTTTAATGCTCCCACCGTTGATGGCGACAAATATTAAGATTCTATAATGCTCCCACGTTATGGGCGACAAATATTAAGATTCTGGAGATCGTGCTCCAGAAGTGGATGCGCCAAATATTAAGATATTTTAAGAACTATTAAGGTTTATTGAGAACTGCACCACTCAAATTTATATTATTAATTATTACTTGGGCGCCAGAGCAGGAGATCTCAGGTTTGTTTATGAAATAATAACAAACTGTTCAGATACTAATATTTGTATTGTTAGATTCTTGTTACTGAATACATCTTAGACTTAATCATTACTATCATCTTTATAGTTAATAACAACAAAAGAATTTATTAATATTTCTAGTTTACAGCTTCTTCGAAATCAGATTAATCAAGTATATTCAAAGGAGTACTTAGTAGATTCAATTTACTCCATTAACAGACTTAACTCATCGCTATCAATCAAACAAACATATACGTGTATATAAGTATATCTATCATCAATTCTTAACTGCTACGACTTCTATACTATTCAATCTATATTTAATTATTTAATTCATTTATCGTTTCAATAATTATTAGTATTGGTTTCTTACTTTGCTATATCATAAGTCACCCAAACATGTCGTCTAGCATAAATTGAATGTTTAGTGTCTGAACATCGTGGGTATTTTGAAAATGAGATGAGTTTATTGAGATATGAAATTTATGTTAATCAATTATATTGTAATTTATAAATGAGACATTGTTACTTGTTGCAGGATTCCTGATAGGCGAATGGCAAATTGTATTCTTGCGTTAACTATCACACGACACTTTCACTGATCACGCTTTATTAACTTTCTTTAACACATCACACGCTCGCGTTATTACTATACGTCACGCACAAATAAATAATATACTTTTGTTGCAAATTACGCGCACAATTTAAATAGCTTCTTGTCCACACGTACTTTCGCGCACATATCTAAATAAAACTTCTTGCTGACTGTCACTATTAAACCGAGAGAGTATTGATTTGAACTTTGATTAATTTAAGTTGCTCACATCGAGTGACGCAGGTTTCACGTGTTTTGCGTGAATTTTTAACTTAGACTTCCGGGCTCCGCGTGTTATTTTTATAGTTTCTTCAATTCTACCCTCACTACATCTTCTGTTGATCGTTTCTCATTGGTCTTACATTCAAAATTTTGCCGGTATTTTTGAATGTATCCAGTCTGGTGTCGTATCTCTTTCGCGCTCACTACTGACGCTATTGGTGATTGGTTCCCAAAGTGCGGGCGATAATTTTACGCGGGTGTTCGTTATACTCCCTAAAAAGTGACGCGACTTTCTAAAATCGTCATATTTACTGGCGTGGCCTCTTTTGTCTGTTGAAGGACACCGTACCGTTAACCTAACGGTATATAGGCGTTTTTTGCTAGTTTTACACTACAAAACAATTTATGTGTTTACGACATGTAGGGTGTCTTAGGTCTATTATACATATTTTTGCCGGCGCCGGTCTGTCGCACAGCCGAGCCTCTTTAGATTCACTATTCAATTATAACTTTACTTAAAACTACGTACATTTCAATACTTTATTTTATCATTAAATTTTGCTTACTTATTATAGGTATTTACATACATATTAAATTATGATACTGTTATACAGTATCGTTTCAAACTCATTTCCTGATCATTGGGGACAGGTTTTGTCACCGGTTTTGGTCCCCAAACCTCTAACTGTCCAATCCTTCTGGATTCAATAAATAGTATTATATCTCTTCTTTTGAGTACAGTATTGATCACATAGTTGGTCCTCACTTACCAGGTTTCTTCTTTTTCCAAAGGTCCGTATAAATTTCGTTTATTATTTTCTGTTCAAAACTTTCAAATAAAAGATATTTTTGTTGTTAAAGGGTCCAAGGTTTCGATTTATGTGTTAATACTGGCCTGGTCAGAGAGTTCTATAGAGGTTTATTTTAGTGGATTGAGTGATTTTAATTTGAATACGAAGAGGTGTTTATTTGCATGGTATGCTCGGTTTCCAGCAATTACCTTCTTGCTAATTTCTTTTCATATCTGGTTTCTATTATTCACATCCGTTCCTAGATATGTAAAACATGTTTAGGCTTAAAATGTATAAAGATATTGGTCATCCTCCGACCAATCAAACCTTTGACCTCACTGTTTATCATAATAGTTATTGTGAAATTTATTAGTTTTCTTGCTATATCAAACTATCATTGCATCCAATAGCTTCAGTTTATAAATACTATTAAAAGCCTGTCTCTAATCTAAAAAAATCATTTAAGTGAAAACTACATGTTCTCTTAATAACATTCTAATTTTCCGTTTATAAATGCTTTTAACGTGTTTAAAAACATGTGTTAAATAGCGCAGAGAATTACATCATTTTAATTAAATGAAATTGACTTCTTGAAGTCCAGAATAGCCTTCCTTAGTGAGACATAATTTTCTGAGCGACAAAATTTAGTAATAATGTGATATTATAATAATTAATTAAGTACCCTTGTAAAGAAAAACTACAATTTAAATATTAAGTTAAAGCTGAAATGTAAAATGATGTTTTGAGAAACAAACAAATAATAAAACCATTTTACATCTTTTCTTAGAAAACGGTTAAAAACAATCACAGCTCGATAAACGGTTTTCTCTTCAATGTCCATAGTTCCTATATTACGTACGCTTATTGGATTTCTTAACTACTGTCATGCAGTATCTCGACTCTACTGTAGTGTCTCGGTCTTATCATATAAATCAGATCTCGAGTTTATCCTGGTTGATAGCAAAGACTGATTTTGTTTATTACGTTGCTAAAGTAACGGTCACAAAGAAAACATGTGAAACAGTTTTATTATACACATAACTACAAGCGGGGGAGCTAAAACATTTATCTAATATTAGGTATTTATTTACCCAATATTAGGTAAATTACCTCCGGTAAGTACTTTGTTTCTAGAAATACTGCTGAATTGCACATGTAGTACTTATGCTACGAGTAAGCTTTTAAGAACAATAATATTTTAGGGTACAACATGGTTTGTCTTTATTAATAAAGATAAAACAAACTTAACAAACATTAAACAATAAACAGTAAATAAAAATAAAATACATACACAAACACACACAAACATATACACACCAAACTCTGTTGTTCTTAACCGCCTACTTGTTGCTTTTGTTTTTCTGAGTAACTTTAGATTTCTGTTAATTGAATTCAATTTATGAGTTTAATTAAATATAGTTTGTTTATTATGTTCTTGACGCATAATCAAGGGTTTCCACATGAAAATAATATCACTTCTATACCAAATGTGTTTTATTAATTACGTTATATTTTAGCAGGGTAATTGTAAACTACATGAAACAAATCGGGAGATTATTTGGGACATTATTTTAACCAGAAACGTCAAAACAAACATGTGTTAAAAAACGTTGCATTTTCCACTTATGCTTAGATAAAAATGTTACCCTGATTTATTCTGTAACGGCAAAATGAGTCTCTACTAAAATTCTTGGGCTTATAATTACTAGAAGAATCAAGGGCGGATTCAGTAAGCAATTTGAGAGATTTGAAGTGGATTTTGGGGTGGAAGGTATATAAAAAATTGGACCATTCTTTAATGGTCTAAAGTATAAGCGATAGGAATGAGTGAAGATAAAAATACAGTGTGTTATTATCAACACTATAAGTTTATTAACGTACAAGTACAGTAATGATACTGTGTTTGTCATTTCATTAGTCTTTTAGTAATATTCACTTACAGTTCAACATACATACTACTCACTCATGTTATGTATCAATAAACAATTAATATGGTGGTAAAGTACAGTTACAATAACAGATTTAATCTTTAGATTTTAATCCAAAGTAATGTTAAAGTAAAATCTTGAACATAATGTGATATAAATTTTGTATCATAATTAAAATCACAAAACAAAACAAAAATCCGTAATTTTGTCTTAAGTGACCATTATTTACCATTCGTCTGAGACGAGTTAGTGTTTTGTATGCATACTGACGAGAAAACATTAAGTAAAATGCGTCTTAGAACTGTATTCCCAGTAGTTAAAAAATACATTATTGCAAAGAATACTCTACTACAACAATAAATTACATAAAGTGCGATTTGTTTTCACTATGATTGTATACTATTGATAATAAAAAGTCGAATAAGTAATTGCAAAGTGAGTAATAAGTAGTTGAGAGCCTGTTTTCACAAGACTGGTAATCACAGTCAATATCTTGTAATAGTTTATAACCATTAAAGCATTCTAACGTGCTGCATAACAAGTCAGAAAATATCGGTATGGAGAACCATACATGACTTCCATGTTCTAAGATTTATATTTAACATCATATTCGAAATGAAATATTTCCATAGAAACTACTTCTTTCTACTTATTGCTTCAGCCTTAACCAATGCCTTAACCAATGGTGGTCACTAACGTATACCACCTCACGTTTTCGCACTCGATTTTCACTGATGATGGCAGTCGATGGCACTGCCGAAAAGTCTGGTTTTGCAGAAAACATTTGGACTACGGCTAAACAGCCCGGGAAGGAATTTTATCAAAGATCTACTACTTTGTTGCCGATAACGTAGTACACATATAAAAAATTCTCCCCTCCCCCTTCAACTATAATTATCATTAATAGAAAATTATCCCCACTCCGTTCACCTAACCTCTTCATTTATAGACATTTCATCCAAGTTTCTACAGTGGATTATTATGAGCTTCTTATCAGGATACTTTATTTATCAAAATTAAGTACTTTACTCTTGTTAAAACATAAAACGTTGCAGGTACTCTACCCCTTTCTCTTAACCGATCTTCACCAAAATCAATAGACCTTTAGCCTTCAGTCCTCTACAATTCAGGGATGCATGCAAAAAAATATTTGATTCTGTTTGAATGTGCGGCAGTTATCGTTCGTCATGAAAACATATCTCTTGTTACAACATAACATGTTGCAGGTAAACTACCCCTTTCCCTTAACCGATCTTCACTAAAATCAACAGGCCTTGAGTTCTCTACAATTCAGGAACGTATTCAAAAAAGTATTTGATTTTCTTTGAATTTACGGCAGTTATCGTTCGTCATAGAAAAAATTACCCTTGTTAAAACATAAAATGTTGCCGGTAAACTACCCTATTCCCTTAACCGATCTTCACCAAAACCAACAGGTCTTGAGGACTCTACAATTAAGGGCTGTATGCAAAACACTATTTGATTCTGTTTGAATTTGCGGCTGTTATCGTTTGCCATAGAAAAAAAATTACACTTGATAAAAAAACGTTGCTGGTAAACTACACCTTTCCCTTAACAGATCTTCACCAAAAACAATAGGTCTTTAGTACTCCACAATTCAGGTCTGTATGCAAAAAATATTTGATTCTGTTTGAATTTGCAGCTCTTATCGTTTGCCATAGTAAATATCCTTGTTAAAATATAAAACGTTGCAGGTAAACTACCCCTTTCTCTTAACCGATCTTCAACGAAATCAACAGACCTTGAGTTCTGTATAATTTATAAAGGTATGCAAAAGAGTAGTTGATTCTGTTTGAATTTACGGCAGTTATCGTTCGTCATAGGAAAAATTACCCTTGTTAAAACATAAAATGTTGTAGGTAAACTATCCTATTCCCTTCACCAAAACCAGCAGGTCTTGAGAAGTCTACAATTCAGGGCTGTATGCAAAACATTATTTGATTCTGTTTGAATTTGCGGCAGTTATCGTTCGTCATACAAAAAATTACCCTTGTTAAAACATAAAACGTTGCAGGTAAACTACCCCTTTTCATTAACCGATCATCACCAACAACAATAGGCCTTGAGTGCTCTACAATTCAGGACTGTATGCAAAACATTATTTGATTCTGTTTGAATTTGCGGCTCTTATCGTTTGCCATAGAAAAAATTACCCTTGATAAAAAAATGTTGCAGGTAAACTACCCCTTTCCCTTAATCGATCTTCACCAAACACAACAAGTCTTGAGTACTCTACAATTCAGGGCTTCATGCAAAAAATTATTTGATTCTGTTTGAATTTGCTGCTCTTATCGTTTGTTATAGAAAATACCCTTGTTAAAACATAAAACGTTGCTGGTAAACTACCCCTTTCCCTTAATCGATCTTTACCAAAAATAATAGATCTAGAGAACTCTACAATTCAGGGCTGTATGCAAAACATTATTTGATTCTTTTTGAATTTACGGCAGTTATCGTTCGTCATAGAGAAAATTACCCTTGTTAAAAATAAAACGTTGCTGGATACCTACCCCATTCCCTTAACCGATCTTCAACAAAATCAATAGACCTTGAGTTCTGTATAATTCAAAAAGGTACGCAAAAAAGTAGTTAATTTTGTTTGAATTTACGGCAGTTATCGTTCGTCATAGAAAAAATTAACCTTGTTAAAACATAAAATGTGGTTCATAAACTACCCCTTTCCCTTAACCGATCTTCACCAACACCAACAGATCTTGAGAACTCTACAATTCAGGGCCGTATCCAAAACATTATTTGATTCTGTTTGAATTTGCTGCTGTTATCGTTTGCCATAGAAAAAAATTATACCCTTGATAAGAAAAACGTTGCTGGTAAACTACCCCTTCCCCTTAACCGATCTTCACCAAAAACAATAGGTCTTCAGAACTCTGTAATTCAGGGCAGTATGCGAAACATTATTTGATTCTGTTTGAATTTGCGGCTGTTACGTTTGCCATAGAAAAAAAATTACCCTTGATAAAAAAAACCTTTGCCGGTAAACTACCCCTTTCCCTCAACCGATCTTCACCAAAAACAATAGGTCGTGAGTACTCTACAAATCAGGACTGTATGCAAAAAATTATTTGATTCTGTTTGAATTTGAAGCTGTTATCGTTTGCCATGGAAAAAATCTACAGACAGACACACAGACACTTTTCGAAAAACGACTTTTTTTCATGTTTTGAATGTAGTACAATCAGAATCTGCAATAATCTCGAACTCGATTTTTTTTTTGCCATCACAATACTTGCATTTCCTTAAAGAACATGGAAGTAAAAATTTAATAATTAATTTACGGATTCTGTTGTACTATATACTGTAACAATATTGCAATGCAAGTAAATAAGGTAGGATATTCAACTGGCAGGAGAGTTTTACACAAGAAATTTTCTCGGTGCATCCGGGAATCGAATCCGGAACGTGCAGATTAGTAGCTCGGCGCCATACGATTGGCCTACTAAACCTCTTTTAATGTTGATTATTCACGTAAATCCACCGGTCTCTTAAGATTGTTTTATAATAACCAAAACGGTGAAGATGTCAATTTAAAAACAGAAAACAATTTTACTCGCCTTATGCTTTGTTGAGAACATAGAGTCTTCACTTCTTCGACAACTATATGTTTGTTTGATATTTGAATTCACTATACGTTCAACATCTTTGTTTCATTTCCATGATCTAAGAAAGTTTCAAATTAGTTAAAAGCCTAATTTGTGATTTATACTAATGTCACTGCGTTGTTTTCTGTGACAAAGAAATTAATCGAATTGGTGTTAGCAAATTTTTAATTTTAGGCTACCTCTGAACAAAAGTGCTCGATGTGAGTGTGTTAAGATAAACAGAGTTTTTTTGGTCATTTATGATTTCCTTTGGCAAGCAGTAGTAGTAAAACCTTAACTCCTTTAGAAATAAAAGTATATGCTATGAAAAATAACGCCTGGACGTGTGTTTGTTTGTAGTCGAGAATGTTGCTTTTGTTACATCAACAGTATGAACAGAAAATACATAAGTACACGCTACATCATGTGGCTGTGACAGTAAATTACCAAAGGAAAAATTGAGTACAAAGGTTGCTTTACAAACATGTGAATACTCTTGAACAGCTGTTTTCCTACTTGCAAGTACTAAAAGAGAAAAACATAAACGCAGACACGCAAATACACCTGTACACACCACATTTGTACCTAATACGTTTCAGTGTACACCTGTCTTCTTAACCGTGTTTTTTCCGACAGCGAAACAGCCCTACATTTTATGCGAATTTACGGTAGTGAGACACATTTTTATCACTTTATGAAATATGAATTTATTTATGTATATTTATTTATTTATGAAATATGAATTTATATATATATATATATATATTTGTTGCAACGATACAGATTTAATTGTCGCAAAGGATGTAGTGTGCGTGCAGAAATTACAAGCAAGTATAGACAAATCGTCTCCAAGAACGGAGGTGATGAAACATTATTTATTATGTACAAGACATAACTGGTTTTATGATGTATATTATATTACAAATTGTCATCCATTTTATATTTTGAAATAATAGTTTATATAGTTCGATTTTATATCGATTTTACTTGTTTGATGATCTCCGTCCACTTGCTGATACGTCCTCCGTTGTGCGTTCCTCCTCTTCTGATCGTCGCTCCCGTCCTGGCGTCCTCTTTTTCGGCGTCGCTTTCCTTCCTGGCGTACTCTTCGTCGGCGGGTTGCTCCAGCGGCGATACTTCGATACGGCTCATTGACGATTCCGTTGAACTGCTAACACCAATTAGACTTTCACAAAGTTGTTACGCTCACAATAATTATCGTTCTTACTCGAAACAGTTATTATTTATTTACACGTTCATTTTTATTAATCTCAGGGTGATTACGGGTACTTATTAGAAAAGCGATGTATTTGGCGTACACCTTCCGAGAAAGCTTCAAGTGTTTTTAATAATTCCCTATGCGGACTATCTTACACTAACGCGAAAAGCACTTTACTCTAATATAATTTTTACTTAGGTTGTTAACCCGCTTGGTTCTTTACGCAAAGCTTCGCAAAGATTTCCAAGTTTTATTTTAAGTTAAGATTTTTATATGTTCGTACGAGCAAAACTCTCGACGACAGACACAACTTCACTCTGAAACTGCAATCGAAGAACTGTAGCGATCCTTACTTTACAGAGTACGAATATTACTGAAATTAGTGTCTTCCGATTGGTTAAACCCAGGTCACATGGTTGATGATTGCAAATGATATAAGGTTTTCCTGCAAAAGTTTGTATAAATCCGCAAGAGTTTGCATTAATTTTATCTACGAATTTTATTACCCTATTAATGATAAGCGTTACAAATTGAGTTTTTCCCTACTAAAAAAACCATATTTATAAAATAGTTGTAAACCTCAGAGTAAATAAGAATTGCAGCTATTTACAAAAACAATCCACTGTCAAAGTTTCACGTCGCTGGGTTGATTACCGCGGAAGATATAGAGAAAACAAGTCATCACACGCGCACACGCGCACAAATTCACCCAAAAAGTACATGACAATAAAGAACACATTTTTATGAAGAATTTTATATAACCTAAATTCTTATCCCTTGCTAAATCGAAAACTTACGGCTAAAAGGCAAAAATTGGCATACAACCATTTTAAACCTGAAAATGTTCGTCATCCATGCTTAGATACGGTTAACATCGCTTATAATGCTGTTTTCTGCTGCAATATATAAATTCACTAATATACAGTTCGTCACTGATCCTCTTTTGCCTAAATACAACAGAATTTTGCAGTGTCTGATTAGTTCTGGTAGAAATGGAGCCCATGGTATCAGTGTGAATGATATAAGCAGACTGTGTCAACAGACATTGGTTATGCTCAGTAATGACAGGTGGCATGTCAGGTTTAATTATAAACTGCAAAACTGTGAAAAGAACACAACATTGTAGATTATGTTACGTTGCAGCTTATAGATGGGCCGGACATCCAGAGCGAATAAGTACATTTAAATACATCACAAATTAATGAAGAGACAGATGTTAAGCATTACACAAAGTGAGGAGTCCGTAAATTGCTGACGGTACAATGTTCATAGAGATGTTGAGACTGTTCTGGAGGATGATAAAGTTTTTCTGCAAGAGATCAAAACCTATGCAGAGACAAACGTTAAAGGAAGTCAAGGCTCAGTACAAGCTGTACTATTACAAGAAAATAGCAACATATAGAGCAGAAACTTGGGAAGTTACTAAAAAAAATAAGTTACTTTCGTTAGTAACTGATTATTTATATTAGAAACTGTGGTTATAATTCTAATAAGAAACCATAAGATAAAATATAAGGTTAAAGTAAGAAATGACGATTTTTGAGAACATAGAAAAGAAATGGTTAATATGGTTCAGACATGTAATTATCATGCCAGACAGAAGGCATGACTAAACAAACCACAAAATGGATTCCACGAGAGAATGAAAAATAAGAGAGCGAAAATCGGAGCAAGCTATAAAGGAGCGATGGAGTCGAGTCAATCGAAGCGAGTATTGGCAAATTTAGAGAACAGAGAATATCTATTTGTAACAGAATTTTTCTACTGATTATTGTTTCCATTATGTCTGCTGTGACACCTTCAAAATTCTAGGACTACACATAAAGATAATTTAAATTAAATCTCGGACTTTTAAAAGATGTTAAAATGAAAAAAGTTAACACATAACGATATATCACATATAGCACACAAATCGATTACATTGAGTATTAAAAAAAATGTAGATCAACCTGAGTGAGAAACTGATAAATAAAATTGTATTATACAATAAATAAAAAAGTATTGAAATTAATAAATACCTTTTTCTTTATCCGTGCTGCGACTACGTCTTTGATGTCTTACGACATGTTTCGGGAACACGTTCCCATCATCAGGTAAAATTGTTTTTTCTTCTAGTTCATAACGAACGTGTCAAGAATATAATAATTAAAACACATCAACACATAAGCACATAACACAATGAGTATGATAGAACTCAGTCCACGTAACAGTGCGCACTGCCGTACTATAACTGACCGCGTAATCAAACTATATATTCGGCTGGTGTACACAAGCGTTATCACTCTTCAATACAGTATCATATAAACAGTGAGATTTAAATGTTAATTGATCATTAAGCAGTAGGTATGGTTGAAATAGAAACGCTTTATATATTTCATATTCTTCCATGGCATCCATGTATCGGCTCTTACTGCATTTATGTATGGGCCTAAAGTTATCTGTGAAACCACTATAACTGTGATTGCTGTTTACCAGATGTAAAGCAAAGTTGGATTTGATTGACTTGATGTTCTTTTTTGGCAAATGTTCTTTATATCTGTCTTTAAATTTCCTGCCCGTTTGTCCTATGTAGAATTTATCACATTCACTACACTGGATTCTATATATGCCAGAACTGTTTTCGGTTGTTTTTTGTGTTCGAGGTTTTAATATGTTCAATAAGTTATTGGTAGTTTTGAAGGACACGATGATGTCTAATTTTCTTAATTCATTTTTTATTATATTAGGAATCACATTAGTATATTCAGCTGAAATATAATGGTTCTTTTTACCATCTAATTTTAATTTTCTTTCCATTTTATTCCTACGTTTGCGTATTAAGTTATCTATTATATCACTTTTATATCCATTATTGACAGCTATATGTTTAATAATATTTACTTCATCTTGAAAATCTTCCTGGTTCATAGGTATAGTTAAAAGTCTATTTACGAAAGCATTAAAAGAGGCCATTTTCTGTGTATATGGGTGGAATGAATCAGCATGGACAGTTATATCCGTGGTAGTGGGTTTCCTGTATATTTTATATGTGATACAATCAGCGTTTATTGTGATACTAATGTGATTCCTAATATAATAAAAAATGAATTAAGAAAATTAGACATCATCGTGTCCTTCAAAACTACCAATAACTTATTGAACATATTAAAACCTCGAACACAAAAAACAACCGAAAACAGTTCTGGCATATATAGAATCCAGTGTAGTGAATGTGATAAATTCTACATAGGACAAACGGGCAGGAAATTTAAAGACAGATATAAAGAACATTTGCCAAAAAAGAACATCAAGTCAATCAAATCCAACTTTGCTTTACATCTGGTAAACAGCAATCACAGTTATAGTGGTTTCACAGATAACTTTAGGCCCACACATAAATGCAGTAAGAGCCGATACATGGATGCCATGGAAGAATATGAAATATATAAAGCGTTTCTATTTCAACCATACCTACTGCTTAATGATCAATTAACATTTAAATCTCACTGTTTATATGATACTGTATTGAAGAGTGATAACGCTTGTGTACACCAGCCGAATATATAGTTTGATTACGCGGTCAGTTATAGTACGGCAGTGCGCACTGTTACGTGGACTGAGTTCTATCATACTCATTGTGTTATGTGCTTATGTGTTGATGTGTTTTAATTATTATATTCTTGACACGTTCGTTATGAACTAGAAGAAAAAACAATTTTACCTGATGATGGGAACGTGTTCCCGAAACATGTCGTAAGACATCAAAGACGTAGTCGCAGCACGGATAAAGAAAAAGGTATTTATTAATTTCAATTTCACTGCGACTGGAGACCAAATATAATGAAAAAAGTATTGTATAAAACTGATATTTTTAGATTTGCATTAAAAATTTCTCAACACTTTTTACTTATTTATTTACTGAGATGTAAGTTACTCAATTGGCTACTTTATGGAGCAATCTGGCCTTTCTATTACGCTTATTCTTTTATGGTTACATATATTTGCACTTAACAAAGTAATGATACAAATCTGTTCACTTAGATGTCCACTTACACATGAGTTCACTTAGACGTTACTATGTTAAAGGATTAAAAACATAGAAGAAAGTGTTCTGTTTATGGCATAATATCCTTTGCTCGTTGATGTTAGAGCTGGATACAGCTCGGATTTAGAGCGTTGATTTTTACTCGGATATTATTTTTATGAATTTGTATTTGATTATACAGAATATGTCTTTTAGTAACTTTGTGATTTAGGTCAAATACAAATCTCATTGGTTCACAGAGCATGTGATAAACTTCGACCTTCATAAATGCATGCAATACACTACAGTCAACAATTAACAGAGTATATTTCGAACTTTTATTTGTACTGACAAATGTTGGTCACGTCAAGTATTGCCAACAGCATTATTTACAAAACAGTGAAATTTGTAGGAAAACAGAACGTGTAGGTTTGCAGTAAAAAAATGTGTAGTTTTCAGGTTTCCTTCATTGCAAATAAATGTGGTGAGAAGTATTAGGTGTTTACAGTGCGGAAAGTGAGTAGGGGTATCGCTTCAGGTCATTTATTTTCATAACTTTGCAGTAGTAGAAGAGAGCCAACACAAGATAAGGTTCTTGACCTCCGAGTGTTTTCTTATGACACAACAAACATTCTGCCAATCAGTAAAAATGTACACTTCTTGATTCAGTTAATATTTCTTATTTTTTAAGTTCTGTCATACTATAATTGTCTCGTTTTCTTAAAGATAATATTGGAAGATGTAAACAAACAATCTCAAGTCTTCACATATAAACGATACATACATACGCACGCACACACACTCACATACACGAACACATTCACCAATATTTAATTGTTCTGTTGTGTTTGACATTTCTTTTGTATTTCATACACAGGTCCTGATGATAACAATAAACACTGTTGAAACGTCGACACAAATAGGCCTAAGTTAAAAATTTGTGTTACTTTTGACCGATCCTCACTAAGCCTTCACTGAAAAATTCATTGATTGACGGTCACTACGAATTTAAGGATTTAATTAATAATAATAAAACATATATACAAGAATAACTGAGCAAATATGAATATATTTAATTAAATAAAAACATTTGTAGTACATTTAAATATAATATTGGAGGTATTTAACTATAAAAACGATTCTACAGTACTAATGTTTTGAAGGAAGTTTTCAGTCGCTGTCAGGCAATACCTGTATTCCAGAGATAGATCTTCCTCTTGAGCAAAATCGTCGGAACTGTCTGAACTACTCTCTTCTCCAAGGTTAATTATGAAGCAATCTACTGTTTCATCCACAATAGCTTCCTTTTCACGTGTTTACATCTGTTTCCCCAATCGTCAGCAGTCACAGTTGAATTTTTTTCTTCACATAAGTTTTTGACATCATTTAAATTAAACGTTACATTCATTCAGCAACACCCGCTTAATTTCTGACCACATAATCTCTATAGGATTTAGTTCAGGGTGGTAGGGGGGAAGCCTTGAAACTAAATGTCCTGTGATTTGCAGAATTTGGTCTATTAAGTATGTTTTTTAAATTTTAGTTTATACATTTTAAAAATTCCATAAAATTCTGCTTTAACCATATCAGACGGAACAGGATTGCGTGTCGTGTTAGACAGTCTTGCATACCACTTTTCGAGTAATTAGACGTAAGTGTTTTTTCTAACTGTATATTGTAATCGCTGACATTGTCAATTACCAACACACTTTTGGCGGGCAAATTTGGGACCAATATTTTTCTTCAATCCAACGTCTGTAGTTGTCAGCGTTCATGTTATCGTGGTAATCTCCTCTCTTTTGGTTAGATTTAAAAGTCAGCAGTGCGTTTGCAACAGCCCGTATTGACTACCGGCGTGAACAATAATTTATGTTTTTCCTTTCGCAATTGGAACAGCGTAGTCACCAGGCTGAATCTGCTCATTCCAGGTGTAGACCTAAGGAAGTGTGTGGCTACTATGAACGTATGTTTCGTCGCTATATAGGCCTACTATGGTTCTGCCTTCTTCTCTATATTTTTTATGTTTTGTAAATAATGTATTCTCATAGCTCTTATTTCGTGAATTTCTGTTAACACAGGTCAATTATTTTTATTTTTTACCCACCTAAAGCCTATTTCCTTCAAGATAATTTTTAGGCTGCTACTGCCGCTTTTAAAGTTGATGGATTCTTTTAATTTTTCTAACAGGTTTTTTACCTTCGGGGGACACTTTTCTTCAATGTAAAAATTCCGAACTGTTCTCCTAATTACACCTTTATCAAAATCGTCAAACCCGGTTTTAGATTTACGAACGTAGTGTTTCTTTCCCGGTGTGCTAAATGACGTTCCCGCATCTGCATCTGGACTGTGTAGTTGCTGACTTTCTTTTATTATTCTCCTCACGGAGCTGTGATAAATACTCGTCGCTTTTGCAACACGATCTTGTACTTTATGGTTACCTAAGGGAGGTTTCCCAATTTCAGCCTCCCTCTTCATGAAATTATACATATTACATTACCTCACGCGTCTGGCTATACAGTGTTTTTAAAATCAATTTAGAAATTTTGGGGGACATATTAATGTACATTTCACACTAACATCACTAACATTTAAAACATACACGTGCAATTATGAAATATTTTATTAACACTTTTGTAAAATATAATAATACGTTCAGTAATAAAATGTAAATAGGTAACCTACAACTAATTTCACAGATACAAAATTATCACAAATAGTTTTGTCGTCACAGTATAATTTGTAAATGACTATACACCACGTTTGTTTAGTCTGATGTGCACATTCCGAAACACTGTACAAAAACTGCTCAGCGCATGTGCAAAGTGAATGAAAATTTTGTTAGCCTCCCAACTAGCTGTTTCTCTACTGCGCAGCGAGACGCGAGTGTTCAATTTCTATTGTCAGGTTTCTAAAGATCCGACTGATAAACTACAAGCCAAAAAAAGAAAGATCCAGAAGAAAATCGTAGTTCCGTTCAAAGAAAACGGCGAGCACACAATATGGTACAACCAAGAAACTATTCACAAACAATCCGGAAATGAAGGCTTACCTTCTATTGTCACATAACACGAATGAGCTCAACAAGTTTGACCAACAGGACCTTAATGTAAGCCTACTTTCTAAGTAAAAACTAAGGGGCCTGGTTCATGGAAGTGCAAAGGAATCTGCAAGAAGTGGGGATCATGGGTGAGGACATCCTTCTTAAGAAGAAACTTGGAACACACCAAGGTTTCCAGGAAAAACAAAGCTGAGAACAAAGTCAAGACTTGGACTGAAGAAAGAAAGGAAGCCCAACGAAAACTAATGCAGTAATAATATTAGGCAAAAGTTAGAACCCATTTAAGAAAACAGATAAATTAACGTGGTCTATAGATAGCCGAAAACATTGAAAAACGCGTATCGGGAAAAGAAAATTCCAGTAACCTATTTTCGAAATATCTTTAACGCTAAACAAAAATAAATACAAACCGAGGGATGACCGAGTAAAAATAATGTGTCTCCTGTACATAATATACTAACTTTATGTATGCGTGCACATATACTAACTATATGTGTGTGTGCACGCGTGTGTGTTTACACAATAATTAATATAAAATGCAATATTTAAAGCTCTAAAATGGTTATAATTATGGGACTTAAAGGTCATCGAAAGGTGAAGTGAAGTCGAAGAAACGGTTGCAAATCAAATAATTTTATTTCATCAAAATATTATTAAGTTTATATTTGAAGGAGACAAGGGATATAAAGAATTATAAAAGTATCATATAATTTATTGCATATAAGATCAATATGAAAATATGTATAGAATATTTGTAAAGACAGTTCGCGCTTATGTACTAAAATTATGAAATCTGCTCTTTGGGATTGACCGCTTACATTTCATGATTTCTTGAAAGAATAACTGGTAAGTTAGTAATATACGTTGTATAGTAAGAATTTTCAGAAGATAACTGATAGTCATTTGACCAACATTAAAGGTGGTAATCCGAGAGATTCCTGAAACAGATGTTACAGAAACGTCTCCACAAAGCAAGACGTTCTTCAAAAGCAATATAATTTTTACTGTTTTCTTTACATTTTATTAAGGATTGATAGACTTAGTTTACATATTGAAACTAGTTAGAAACTATCAAGCAATTTTATTCTAACAACTATGTTAGCCTTGTGCAGAGAGTGCTCCCATTAGGGCACTCTTTACTATAGTTTACACTTCGTCCATGTGTTAGTATTTCTTTAAACATTTCACTTCCCTACACCAGATCAAACAGTTTCTGTTTCTTCAATCGCCGAATAAGACCAGCATTATGAAGAAATTGCAGCACTCTACTATTTTGGTGTTTATGAAGACTTTGTTCATATTCTGATGCAAACTGTTTGATCTCATCAGTAACCATAAGTATTTTCAGGTCTCGATGAATGTCATCGTTCCTTTCATAACACGGTGCATCAGCAAAACTCCAAAGCATTTTATTTTGAAAACTGTGGATTATTTGATGTTGGATTTCTTTGTGCAACCCCAAAGTTACACATCATAAATCCAGTCTGGTTTCAAAACTTGGTTGTATAACAACAGTTTATTATGAAGTGACAGTTCAGAGTTCCTTCCAAATAGCCACCACATTTTATTGTTTTATTCCAAGTTCTTCACGTGGAAGAACAAGTATTATAACAAGTTCTTCCAAGTTTTACGTATTTTCTTGATATGTTCTTTCCATCTAAGCTTAGCATCTAGAATCATGACAAATACTTTACCAAATGTGTATGCGAAATTATTTTATAATTGATTAAAATATGTATGTGCTCTATTTTCCTGTTGGTGAAGTTGACATGAGTGAATATTGTCTCATCCAGTTTAATACGCAATTTTTCTGGTCACATTAATCTCTCTGTAAACTGTTGGTTGCTGTTTCTACATTGTTACGGGTAGCAACTTATGCAGTGTCATAAGCTATTCTGCACATAGCTACTGTCACTTCATCACTTCATCGCATTTCGGACTATCACCCGTGTACAATACGTATAGAATAAGTCCAAGACCGCTTCTTGCTGTACCCCAGATGAACTACTACAGAATAATCATCACTACATTTTACTCTAAACTGCCGTTCTGAGATATTTGAATTAGGGAATTGGATCATCTGCAAAGTTAGGTTTTCCATTTTATATAAATCTATATATATATATTATAACGAAACATTGTTATCAATGTTTATCGTTCTAACTGGAGTACGCATAATAAGCGTTATCTGCTACAATTGTACATTTAGAAGGGTACAGATAAGATTTTATATAGCAAACAAAACAGATAACAGTCCACCTGCATAAATATGTATAATTTTGTCGGCACATGTCAGAAGTGTTTTAAAACTTAAATAATAAAAAAATGACAAAAGATTAAGAAGAACTAGGTTGACCAGTGAATAGTGCGGAAATGTAGCTTTATTTAGACACCAAACACCTAACGAGATAGTGAGAGTGTCGTGAACTATAAGCGTTTTACTATTTCACACCTTTCGCGGTGCTAATTAAAGATCGCGTGTATACATAGCTAATAACTGTGTTCAAGACACGTCTAACAAACAACTTTGTTACCTAAATAAATAAAGGATTGTTGAGATATTCGCCGATAGAAACTCATTTGCACACGTGGCTTTGCCCTATAAACAGTGAGCCAAAACGAGCATCTGGCTCATTCATAAAGTATTCGTTGATTCGTACACACGGAACGATACGCTGCAGAAGACGCTTCAATGAGACCGGCAGACACCTGAGTTACTACAACTACGTACAACGGACATCAGACTATACCCGAGGCCAGAGACGCTGTGTCCATGACGATAAAGGAACGACGCCTAGCCTAGCTGTTCATACACCGCTAAGCGACGCTGACGGAGGTTTCGAGAGGAATAGCTGTACTCAACGCCGACGCCTGAGACCCGTGTACATCTGTGTAACATGAAATCATCAAAACAGGTGACCTGATATGGTTCAGGGTTCATAATAATGTTGTAAAACACAACAAGTAAATGAAAAGCCGCTATAAACGAAATTGAACAGTTTTAAATAATTGATAAACATTTAATTATATAGGCGGTATGACTAAAGCCTAAAGACACTTTTAAATGTTGTACTGTATATCATATAGAGACATTTATTCAAAAAGACAGAACATTTAGATAATGTGTGATGATTATAATAATATGTTAATAAGAGTGCAGAAAGACTCTAAGCAAATGTTTTCATGAGATTGTGCACTGTATAAAAAATTATATTTGATAAATTAAATGTGATAAATTAAGGGAGAGTGCAGAGAAGCTCTAAGAGTGTTCTCAAGATAGTAGATGTCACAAATTTTATTGTTTCATATTAATTATTGTTGATAGCCAAGCAGGCTGAAGATTAGAATAATTAAAAGGGAGTTACCCTTAATAAAAGTGTTTATATTAATAATAATTACCATAGAGATAACGATAAATATAACCCTTGTTATATTCATTTAAAAAGTTCGTATTTTATTTTCTCATGTATAAAGAACAGGGTTACGGATTTCATAGAATGAAATCAATTCAGTATTTCCATTTTATTAAATAATTAAATTCAGTATAACAAAAAATGATTTTTATAAATGAATTATAATTACAGGCAGACAGTGTGAAACTGCCCATATATGTGTGTATATTTCCATGTTATATGTTTTGTGTATATACTGTGTATTGTATGTCTTATTTCCAGGAACTTATAAATTATGTACTAAGATATATGATTTTAATATGTGATTGTTAGACGTAAGCATTATAACAATATATCACTAGAGAAAATATGGTAAAGTAATATTCAAGAAAGAATATAAATGGTGGAACCCGCCGTAAATTGTGTTAAATATTTGAAATTCTTTTTATTATTATGATTTGTTTAAAGATAAGCACCTTGAGGGTGACAATTATAATCATTGGAATGATAGACTAAAAAGGTTGTTTTCATTTATTCACAATTTATACAACTCAGCTTCCTAAAATAATTCTTTTGGAAACACATCGTCCCAACTCGTTACCTGATACCTAATAAGCCCAAATCCCACACCTAATAGCCGGCAAAGCAGAAAAGTACCATATACTGCAGGTAAGTGTTGGCATGGTATACCCTAACCAGGTCCATGTAAAACTCATAATCCATAATGAAAGAAATCATAAAAAGATATGTTGCAAAAGAAAATGTCGCTTCCAACGTGGGGCACGATTAAATAAATAAAAAAAAACATAATACGAAAAAAAAAAAAAAACTAAAAATTAGTTAGAAGTTAAATAAATATAAATTCACGTAGAACAAATATTCAGAGTTGATGTGTAATTATTATAAAACGTGCATTTATATGTTGAATGTAGCTGATAAGAACGTACAGTTAGCGTTATCAGTAGAGTAAACAAAGGGGAGCTTAGATAAATATTGTGGTTATCAGAAACTGATACTACAGGCGCCCAAGATAATGGTTGTATGTTGATGAATAAATGACTACCAATACAGTATTTAATAATAATCCAAATAATTAATAATATACAAATTAATAATAAATATTTTAAAATCGGTTCACCAAATTAAAATTAAACATGGCACATAAACAAGAGGTCAGTTTAGCCGACATAATGAAGAAGTTAGAAGCCAGCAACGCTGAAAACGTAAAAAGGTTTGAAGAAATAAAAACTAGTGGTGCTGAAACTATGAGAAGATTGGAAGCCAGCAACGGTGAAAACGTAAAAAGGTTTGAAGAAATAAAAACTAGTGGTGCTGAAACTATGAGAAGATTGGAAGCAAGCACGTCAGAAATTCAGAAACTATACGCGTATAATGCTGAAAGTAAGGTAGAAATTATGGAACGAATGGAGACCTTAGAAGGTAAAGTTAAAGAGTCTCTAAAACAACAAGCGGTGGTGATGAATGAAAATTTCGAAGAGCAGCGAAAAAGACTACAACAAAATTTTAAATCTATGGCCGACATACTGGACCAGAAACTCGAAAAAATTACGCATCGACAAGATACCAAGATACAAGTCATCAGCGAGTTGGTGCAGAGGAATGTCAGGAAGACCATGAAAATTGAAGAAGAAACAAAAAGTCTCGCCGCAGCAGACGACACCATCAAGAAATCTATCCAACACCATGACAACAGGGTAGATCAGCTGGAAGTCAAGTTAAAAGGTGAAGTAGACCGACTTACACGAGAAGTGAGAAGACTACCAACACAAGCGTTAGTATACTCGACCGTACCTAGAGAAGAGAGACCCATTAACTATTTTAGAGGATCCAGAGGGGAAAATCCCATTGAATTTCGTATCAAATGTGAGAAAGAAATAGATAGTATTGGATCTATTCTCAGTGACAAAGATAAAATAGACTTTGTAAGTCGTTACTTAAAAGATGCAGCAGCCAGTTGGTTCACGATGGTGAATGACGATTTAAAAACGTATGAAGAATTTAAACTAGCATTCGAACGGAGGTATTGGAATGAATACATACAAATGAGAATACGAAATACACTGGAATTTGGTAAATATAATCCAGGTAAGCTGTCTGAAGATGAATACGTCATTATGTTAGTAGAGAGGAGTAAACATTTACGTCCCACGTTAACACAAAAAGAATTAGTCATTAAGCTTGCTAATCATTTCAGCAGGAACATCCAACTAGCTATACATGTTCAGGGTATAGCTACCATTGAAGATCTATTAATACTTTTAACACAGATGGAGGGTGTAATCCGTGAACGAGACCCACCAAGAGGAGTTCAGCGAGATAACCGGAACCAAAATCAAGATAGAGGTACGTGGTATTCGCAAAGATATCGCCAAGAAGATAAAGGCAGAGAAGATAGACGTACAGACGATGAAAAATATCCGAAAAACAAAAATGTATCATATGATAGACGCCATGAAGATGGACGAACATATGAGAAGCAGGAGCAAAATAATGAAAGAGGTAATTACAAAGGAGGTTACCGATGGCCGAATTCGTCGAAACGATTTTCGAAACCATGGACATCCGATAGGAATGCAAATACGCAGGCGATTACCGTTGAGAAAAAACAGAAAGAGACACCGAGAAACACTGATGAACGTAATAAACCGTCCACATCGAAGACTGAAAATCAATGACTACATTCTGGAGTCTGTATAGAAACACATGAAGCTAAACCACAAGATGTCAGGGTACTTAGCAACATAACATACAAACCCGAGAGAGAAGTACAAGAATTACTACATAATCTCGCTAGAGAGCAAGATAAAGATCAGCGAGTACAGAATATAAAAAATAATCCGTTACCTATAAATTATTGTGTGAAAGATGGAATTTTATTTAAGCTTATTAATTATGATTGGAAAGTTGTGCTATCTCATGACATGTTACAGCAATTAATTATGCCATGTCATCGTAGTCTAGCTCATGCATCTCCATTGAAGTGCTATTTAACTATGAAAGAAGCCTTCACCTGTAATAATATGTTCAGAAAAATTAAAATAATTGTTAGGAAATGCCATGATTGTCAAACAGCCAAACATCCGAATTTAAACACTTGCGTTGAAATGGGGAGTATCAGAACTAAGAAGAAGGGGGATATAGTTGCACTTGATTTTCTTGGACCACTCCCGCGATCAAGTCGTGGGTACCGCCATATAATTGTGACGGTAGATGTGTTTACCAAGCTAGTAAAGTTATATGCTGTACGAAGACCCACCATGAAATCTGTTCTGAACGTCATCACCCAGAAGTATATACCAAAGTATGGAAAAATGGATAAAGTGTTGACAGATCAAGGTAAGCAGTTTGGTAATAAATTATGGAAGGACGCATTGACAAGACAAGGTATAAAACCTATACTTACATCCATAAGGCATCCACAAACTAATCTAGCTGAAAGAATAAATAGAGAGTTAGGCAAGTACATGAGGTTATATTGCTACAATCAACAGAGTAAATGGCCTGACTATCTACAATTTTTCGAAGATGCAATGAATCACAATTATAGTGAAGCTACAGGATACACACCGTTAGAATTAAGTAAGAATAAAATACCTAAAAGATTCTGGCACAACATGGTTAATAAACCGGAAAATTATAATGTAGATTTGCCAATTCAAATAAAAATAAACAGAGCTGAACGACAGTTATATCATCAAGCAGGTAAAAGGAGAGACCGGTATAATAGAATTCACCGATTGACAAGATTCCAGATTGGGGATAAGGTATTGATAAAGACAAATCCTGTGGGAAGTAGTATATTAAACACTTCCAAGAAATTCTTCAGATTATTCTGTGGCCCATATGAACTAAGGAGTCGTCTAGGACCACACACCTACATGGTATATGACCCAGTGAAGAAAAAGGACGTCGGAAAGTACCATGCGTCATCTCTGCGTCATTATATCCAATAATACCCATATGTGATTGTTACTTTAAGATAAGATTTTATATTCTTTCTAATAAACATGTAATATAACTGACTGTGTATGTACTAAACATAGATAAAAAAAAAAAAAAAAAAAAAATGTTCTGTAAAGCACAAAACAATTTTTTTTAAAGCAAGTGGGGGAGTGTTATAACGAAACATTGTTATCAATGTTTATCGTTCTAACTGGAGTACGCATAATAAGCGTTATCTGCTACAATTGTACATTTAGAAGGGTACAGATAAGATTTTATATAGCAAACAAAACAGATAACAGTCCACCTGCATAAATATGTATAATTTTGTCGGCACATGTCAGAAGTGTTTTAAAACTTAAATAATAAAAAAATGACAAAAGATTAAGAAGAACTAGGTTGACCAGTGAATAGTGCGGAAATGTAGCTTTATTTAGACACCAAACACCTAACGAGATAGTGAGAGTGTCGTGAACTATAAGCGTTTTACTATTTCACACCTTTCGCGGTGCTAATTAAAGATCGCGTGTATACATAGCTAATAACTGTGTTCAAGACACGTCTAACAAACAACTTTGTTACCTAAATAAATAAAGGATTGTTGAGATATTCGCCGATAGAAACTCATTTGCACACGTGGCTTTGCCCTATAAACAGTGAGCCAAAACGAGCATCTGGCTCATTCATAAAGTATTCGTTGATTCGTACACACGGAACGATACGCTGCAGAAGACGCTTCAATGAGACCGGCAGACACCTGAGTTACTACAACTACGTACAACGGACATCAGACTATACCCGAGGCCAGAGACGCTGTGTCCATGACGATAAAGGAACGACGCCTAGCCTAGCTGTTCATACACCGCTAAGCGACGCTGACGGAGGTTTCGAGAGGAATAGTTGTACTCAACGCCGACGCCTGAGACCCGTGTACATCTGTGTAACATGAAATCATCAAAACAGGTGACCTGATATGGTTCAGGGTTCATAATAATGTTGTAAAACACAACAAGTAAATGAAAAGCCGCTATAAACGAAATTGAACAGTTTTAAATAATTGATAAACATTTAATTATATAGGCGGTATGACTAAAGCCTAAAGACACTTTTAAATGTTGTACTGTATATCATATAGAGACATTTATTCAAAAAGACAGAACATTTAGATAATGTGTGATGATTATAATAATATGTTAATAAGAGTGCAGAAAGACTCTAAGCAAATGTTTTCATGAGATTGTGCACTGTATAAAAAATTATATTTGATAAATTAAATGTGATAAATTAAGGGAGAGTGCAGAGACGCTCTAAGAGTGTTCTCAAGATAGTAGATGTCACAAATTTTATTGTTTCATATTAATTATTGTTGATAGCCAAGCAGGCTGAAGATTAGAATAATTAAAAGGGAGTTACCCTTAATAAAAGTGTTTATATTAATAATAATTACCATAGAGATAACGATAAATATAACCCTTGTTATATTCATTTAAAAAGTTCGTATTTTATTTTCTCATGTATAAAGAACAGGGTTACGGATTTCATAGAATGAAATCAATTCAGTATTTCCATTTTATTAAATAATTAAATTCAGTATAACAAAAAATGATTTTTATAAATGAATTATAATTACAGGCAGACAGTGTGAAACTGCCCATATATGTGTGTATATTTCCATGTTATATGTTTTGTGTATATACTGTGTATTGTATGTCTTATTTCCAGGAACTTATAAATTATGTACTAAGACATATGATTTTAATATGTGATTGTTAGACGTAAGCATTATAACAATATATCACTAGAGAAAATATGGTAAAGTAATATTCAAGAAAGAATATAAATGGTGGAACCCGCCGTAAATTGTGTTAAATATTTGAAATTCTTTTTATTATTATGATTTGTTTAAAGATAAGCACCTTGAGGGTGACAATTATAATCATTGGAATGATAGACTAAAAAGGTAGTTTTCATTTATTCACAATTTATACAACTCAGCTTCCTAAAATAATTCTTTTGGAAACACATCGTCCCAACTCGTTACCTGATACCTAATAAGCCCAAATCCCACACCTAATAGCCGGCAAAGCAGAAAAGTACCATATACTGCAGGTAAGTGTTGGCATGGTATACCCTAACCAGGTCCATGTAAAACTCATAATCCATAATGAAAGAAATCATAAAAAGATATGTTGCAATATATATATATATATATATTGCGACAACACAAATTACTAAACTATTGGCGCATAGGATATGGTAGTATGTGTATCTTAAAGCAAAATTCTATATTGGAGGGTTTAAGATTATTTATTGCACAAGACATATGTAAGTGTTTATATGGTATATTTGATAAGTATAATAATGGTAGTGTTTGATATATAGTCTATTAAAGTGTTAATCACTGTTCAACAACGTTCATACCTTACATAAGTGATGATTCCCACGACGATGTTGCTGAAAAGAAGGGGGGGGCTTTGCTGTGTTGTTGAGTCGTCCGGCGTGGCTTATGATGACAGACGGTTCACCCTGGAAACGCTTTCAGCTGGGCTGGTGTCCTGTAGTTCCAACGATGACACTGACGCTTCGCATACCACAACGGTTCTATGGATATTATTGGTTAAATTTCATATAGAGTTTATAACTTACAAGTATCTCAGTTAACAGTGAGTTTTATATATAACAACGGTATATTAAGCTTATACCACTCCGGAATCTTCAAGTGTTCACGCGTAACACTGGGTCTACCGCGATCAGCAGACCTCCCTATGCGGAAATCTTCCACTAACGCGGAAACTTCTTGATGATAAAATTCACTACTACGCAATTATTAAATTTTACTGGCACTGCAGAAATCTCACACAGTGACACAGTTCAAGCTCACTTATTACACACGTAATGCTTTAGTAATAATGCCGTGTGTAGAGAGGTAATATTCAACTGTTCTGAGTCTTCGCACGCGTCACTACCGCCGAATAGTCTTTACAAATTCTTGCAAGCGGAAAATCTTGAACAAGAATTGCACGTCCCGATCGTGATAGCTGCCGGAGAAGAACTGCCTGTGTAACAACAGGCTTAAGAAAATTTCCGACTGCCTTCCCGCATTTAATTGGTGGAAGGAAGTCACATGGTTACATACAACATGACATGCAACTATTCATGCCGTAAAGTGCATCAACTTTGTAAGAGCATGCATAGCTGGTAATCACAGAATACCCTTATCTCATGCATAACTGCATACTTTACTAAGATCATATTTGAATAAGATCATATTTGAATAAGATCATATTTGAATGTCAACTAATAGACAGAAATATATAGGGACTGTAGCTAATACATTAGTCTCTGTTCAGTTCAGTGTCATAACACAACGATAATTACTTCACGCACAGCCGGGGAAACGTTTATCACTCGCGCACGCGCGCACATTTCCATAGACATTGTACATGAATAAACAACAAATAAATAATACACAGCTTTACTAAACCTAATTCCTTATCCTTACTAAAATACAACTGATATCACAACAAAATCTAACAAACTACCAATTTAACATGAATGTTCATAGTCCGTGTATTATACAAGCCTGCCCTGCTTATCAGGATCCTGTATTCATTGCAGGATTAACCCTTTCCCGCATAAAAAAAATTTTTTTTTTTTTTTTAGTAGACTAACAAAAAATAAATTGTTTTTTTCTTCCTTGATATAACCAAAACAATTCCTAATCCTAAGAATAATAATACTAATACCCTCAAACATAAAATCAAATAAACATCCTCATAGCAATACTAACATTTCATAACTTCACCTTGACAGAAACAACAAACCAAAGACACGTGGTAACCTTTAAACCAAAACAAATACACATGTTCTTGACAAGCAAATAGCAAATTACGCAGGGTCAGAAGGTACAACAGACTGCATTCCTTATCTTTACTAGATTATTGCTCATTCTCAGAATTACCCTACATACAACATTTATACCTGAACTGACATATTTAAATAGCTACACATTCTTACACCCTATATCCTGACATTTACTTATGGTGATTTATGGATCCTTCGTATAATACTTTCTCAACGAGGAAGCATAACATTTACAAATCGCACGGTTGGTATTGGGGTTGGTTAATATAAATGTATTTTTTCCAACCTGCTCCGATAGGGTATAAAGACCATTATAAAGCCCAAAAAACATCGCGGCTGTGTTGTCCTCCCTTCTTCCAACATTCAACGCTCGCAAAAGCACTCTCTCCCCAGTCTTGAAACTCACCAGCTTATGTTCAGCATTAAACTTTTCCGTGCGCTCCTCTGCGCATTTTTTAATGCGTCGCCTCGCCTCGAGTTTCTTTATTTTGACTAGTATTGGCACATTCTGAGTCGATATCCATTCAATGTGCCTTTCCCAGACCCGTCCTGGCATCTCTCCGGTTTGGAGTTCATTTGGGGTATATCCAGTAGTCGAATTATAATTCCCATTTATAGCCGATTCAAAAAATTCCAGGAATTCCGGCCATTTACTCTGGTTAGTATTACAATATGTCCGGAATAATCGTCCCAACTCCTTATTGACGCGTTCGGCCAGGTGACCTTGCGGTCTCCGGATCGCCGTCAAGACAGTCTGAACACCGTGTTTCTCAAGCTCGGAGTGCCACTTGGTGTTAGTAAACTGCTTACCCTGATCCGATAATATTTTCCTTATGGGTCCATTTTTCGGCATGTATTTATTTAGTACAATGTTTACGACCGCCGATGTTGTCGGTCTACCAATAGCGTACAGGCTGACATGCTTGGTGAATGCATCCGTAACAACCACAAGGTTCTTCATTCCACGCGCCGCCCGCGGAAGTGGACGTAAAAAGTCAATGCAGACAAGGTCATTTTTATTTCTTGCCACAATGTTACCCATTTCTACCTGGGTATGTTGGTTTGGATACTTCGCTGTTTGGCAGGCGTGGCATGTGCGGAGTATGGCCTTTATTTTCCTGGCCATATTAAGCCACACAAAATCCTCCCGCATTGCCAGGTAACATTTATAAGGCCCAGCATGGGCCAGGCTTTCATGACACATCCAGGTGAGGTCTTCCACCATCGCGTCAGACACCATGATCTTCCAACCACCATTAACAATTTTATACAACACATTTTTATATATTCTGTATCTGGGGTTTCCTTGGATCCGGATCGCGTCACTGATCTGGTTCAATTTGGTGTCCCGTTGCTGTTCCGTACCAATATTTTTTAACTTATTCTTAAGACTGTCCTCTATTTTATATTTAACAGCCAGAATTTGTACTTCTTGGTTACTTGAATTATGACGCTCTTCCATCACCGGAGGGTATCGGCTTAACGTATCCGCCGTCTTGTTCTCGCTGGCCTTGCAGTGCTTAATCGTGAAGTCATACTCCTGGATGGCCATGATCCAACGGGATATGCGAGCATTAGCCAACTTGCAGCTCAGCATGAACGATAAGGCCTGGTTGTCCGAAAGGATTTCGAAATGTTGCCCAACCAGGTAATAACGAAACTTGCTGATGCAGTATACAATGGCCAATATTTCCTTCTCCGAGGTGAAGTAGTTGCGTTCGGCCCCTTTTAGTGATCTACTGCTGTGAGCGATTACTTTGTGCTCACGCTTCTCATTCCGTTGGTAGAGTACTCCCCCGATGGCATAATCTGAGGCGTCGCAATTTAAGACATACGTGCCCTCCTTCTCAGGATGGAATACGTGAAGGTTTCTGCTGTACAAGTTTTTGGTCGCGTTGAAGGCATGCTCATGACGCTCCTCCCATCTCCATTTAGTACCCTTACGTAGCAGTTCCAATAACGGCTCAATTGTTCCAGAATATTCCGGAGTAAAATGTCGGAAATAACCCGTCAGCCCGAGAAACGCTCTGATGTCCTTAGGTTTTGTGGGGTTTCGGAACTCCATGATTGCGCGTATTTTTTCAGGGTCCGTTGTTATACCCTCCGCTGAAATTATATGTCCTAAAAATTTAATCTGCGATTTTCCAAACTCGCACTTTTCAAGGTTGAGGGTCAGGTTAGCGTCTTCTAATTTTCGAAATACAATCTTGAGATGTTCGATATGTTCCTCAAAAGATTTAGATATAATCAAAATATCATCGACAAATAAGCTAACAAAATCTTCCACCTCGGGACCCAAAGCTAATTCCAAACACCTGACCATGGCCGCTAAACTTGTAACTAATCCAAAGGGAACTACTTTGAACTGGTAGCATTTATTGCGATACAGAAATGCTGTGTACATTCTTGATTCTTTAGCAAGGGGGATCTGCCAGAATCCACTTTTAAGATCGAGGCGGGACATGTATTTAACCCCTTGTCATTTAATGAACAGGTTCTCCGCATTCGGAGCACAGTCGTAGCATTTTTTGGTAATGGTGTTAAGATTTCTCATGTCGAGACATAATCTAATGTCGTTATTCTTTTTCTTGACAACAACCATAGGGTTCAGAAAGTTGCTATCTGTGCGTTCTATCACGCCACTCTCAAGCATGTTCCTGACTTCAGCATCAACCTGTTGTTGATAGTGTAGGGGGATGGGGTAAGTCTTCCGCACAAATTTATTCTCATCAGTGACTTGAATGTTGTGCTCATATACGTTTGTTGTGGTAGATTTATTTGAAAATACCGATCCGAATTTATCAAGCACACGTTGTAGTTTATCTTGCTCGCTGCCCGTTATTTGCCTACTGTGTGTCAGCAAGTTATGCGTTATCTTATCAGCTTGTTGAACAGCTGGTCGGGCTAATATATACGGCTCACATACGGACCCCGTCTTACCCCTCCTGCGTCCTAATCTGATATTGTGTCGACTATTATTAACTGTACATTTCAACATTTTGTTAGGGAAATCAATGGTCGCGTGCAGTTTATTTAATGCGTCCACTCCCAAAATAATATCATACACAAGTTTTTTAATAATAAGTACCGTGATTTCTATTTCTACTCCCTGAATGGATATTGTTATGAGTGTTGTCTGTCAACCATCTGTGACTCACCCGTCGCTGATTTTATAATTTTGTGATTTACTGGCAGAATCGGAATTTTTTTAAAGTGTTTTTTGTGCCTCTCTAGGAACCGCTCGTCCATTAACGAGATTTCTGCGCCGCTGTCGAATAAAACCTCACCGGCACACCCGTTAATTTTCGCATTGACAATGAGGTCTGTGTCATTTTCAATACTAATATTTCCCTCACATTCATTATTATTATCATTGCAAACTAAACTATCTCTAATTTCTGCAGGATATAGGCCAGACACCACAAATTTATTCTTACAACTAACATTTTTCACACTCGATTGATTGAACTGCTTTTTACTGTAATAACGGGTTTTTGAAATTTCACTTATATTTTTATCTTTACTAGTTACTTTGTTGCACGGACTCACGCCGTGCAGCCTTACACGTTTTTTGACTGCTCTACATCTGAATCATTTTGCGTCACTACTGCTACCTTGCTGGTATTAAATTTCTGAGTTGTATTTCTATTTGGCATTTTACGTTGTTGTTGCGGTGATTGTGATTGCTTTGTTTGAGGTTGATATTGCAAATTTTTACGCGGTGTTTCATTATTGTTACTACCGTTACTCGGATTGTCAATACCTTCCCATTTTGTGAGCAATATGAGTAGCTCTTCCAAAGACTTTACCCCTTGCGTAATGACGGCAACCTGTATGCCACGTCCAAAATGGTGTGGAAGTTTATTTACTATGTCCGGTTCAGATACGTTACGCTCTAGGTACTTAGTTCTTGATGTTAACTGAATCACATATGATTCTTTGGAACCTTTGGTACTGGAATATTTCCCAAAATCCAGTTGCACACGGATCTTCCTCTGGATTTCCTCATTCCAGTATCTAGCCCTGAAATGCCTTACCAGGTCTTCATACGTGCTGATCTTATCCTGGACAACAGCGACCCACTCCGCCGCAGTACCCTTAAGTCGCCGCACTACGAAATTAATTTTATATTGTCACCAATCGCTTCCAGATCCCGTTGGCAAACCTTAATGAAATTCATGGGGTTTTCATTTTCACGTCCAAAGAACTTTAGCTGCGAATTGACGTCATCCAAAGTCTTATAGACATATGTGGTACAATTTAGCGGTGATGATGTACTTTGCAGCCGTGACATTTGATGTTGCAGCTCTTGGATTCGCAGGTCTTGCTCGGCCACTAATTCATTTACCGTGGATGTGTGTTGTATTACTTTCTCTTCAATTCCAGAGAGTTTCGCTTCACATTCACTAGCATGTGAATTATTAGCTTCCAAACTCGACTCTATGTTAGCTTTCATAGCTTCCACTGTTTCGCTAATACGCTTTTCCGCCGCTTCTAACATTTGTTTGCTTTGTTTGGATTGTTCCTGCACGCCCGCATATATTCTTTTGTTTTCGTCATGGAGCGATTTATTTCTTTTCTCGGCTTCTGCTGAAAGTTTCTGTATACTCACCTTCACCTCCTCTTGCCGGGCTTTATTTTCCTCTTTATCAGCTAATAAGGCCGCTAAAGCATTCTTTATTTCTGCCAAATCCGCCATAATGACCAAAATTAATTTACACTTTTAATAAAATTTAAATTTACTGATTTATACGCTAAGAAAATTATTATTACTACAAGATTATCAACGTAGTGTAATCCAGTTTATACGTACACAGAAAGCAGTTCAATATATCAAAATGTAAACAAACCTCATCTAACACACAAAACAACTAATAATCTACCTCCAATATACTAATAAAATTGTTCATTCATGACACACAAGAGAATATGCACAATTGATAAATTATATCCTCAGATTTTCATATGAACCATACACATACACATATTACATTAATTATACTTATACGTCGGATGTTACCAACAAATTTTATACTCTTAGACATATATAGAATAGCGTAAAATTACCGCTATTTTACGTGCTCTACGTTGCTAAGCGCCAAATATCACTATGCGACAACACAAATTACTAAACTATTGGCGCATAGGATATGGTAGTATGTGTATCTTAAAGCAAAATTCTATATTGGAGGGTTTAAGATTATTTATTGCACAAGACATATGTAATTGTTTATATGGTATATTTGATAAGTATAATAATGGTAGTGTTTGATATATAGTCTTTTAAAGTGTTAATCACTGTTCATACACGTGATGTGATACGTTACATAAGTGATGATTCCCACGACGATGTTGCTGAAAAGAAGGGGGGGGCTTTGCTGTGTTGTTGAGTCGTCCGGCGTGGCTTATGATGACAGACGGTTCACCCTGGAAACGCTTTCAGCTGGGCTGGTGTCCTGTAGTTCCAACGATGACACTGACGCTTCGCATACCACAACGGTTCTATGGATATTATTGGTTAAATTTCATATAGAGTTTATAACTTACAAGTATCTCAGTTAACAGTGAGTTTTATATATAACAACGGTATATTAAGCTTATACCACTCCGGAATCTTCAAGTGTTCACGCGTAACACTGGGTCTACCGCGATCAGCAGACCTCCCTATGCGGAAATCTTCCACTAACGCGGAAACTTCTTGATGATAAAATTCACTACTACGCAATTATTAAATTTTACTGGCACTGCAGAAATCTCACACAGTGACACAGTTCAAGCTCACTTATTACACACGTAATGCTTTAGTAATAATGCCGTGTGTAGAGAGGTAATATTCAACTGTTCTGAGTCTTCGCACGCGTCACTACCGCCGAATAGTCTTTACAAATTCTTGCAAGCGGAAAATCTTGAACAAGAATTGCACGTCCCGATCGTGATAGCTGCCGGAGAAGAACTGCCTGTGTAACAACAGGCTTAAGAAAATTTCCGACTGCCTTCCCGCATTTAATTGGTGAAAGGAAGTCACATGGTTACATACAACATGACATGCAACTATTCATGCCGTAAAGTGCATCAACTTTGTAAGAGCATGCATAGCTGGTAATCACAGAATACCCTTATCTCATGCATAACTGCATACTTTACTAAGATCATATTTGAATAAGATCATATTTGAATGTCAACTAATAGACAGAAATATATAGGGACTGTAGCTAATACATTAGTCTCTGTTCAGTTCAGTGTCATAACACAACGATAATTACTTCACGCACAGCCGGGGAAACGTTTATCACTCGCGCACGCGCGCACATTTCCATAGACATTGTACATGAATAAACAACAAATAAATAATACACAGCTTTACTAAACCTAATTCCTTATCCTTACTAAAATACAACTGATATCACAACAAAATCTAACAAACTACCAATTTAAACATGAATGTTCATAGTCCGTGTACTATACAAGCCTGCCCTGCTTATCAGGATCCTGTGTTTCATTGCAATATATATATATATATATACATATATATATATATATATAACAATACAAATTTGTTGTTTATTTATTTAAATTTGTGGAGCCCCACGATTTTGGAGCGCCAATTACAACAATACAAAATACATCGATTCTATTTAATTTAACTTGTGTAGCCTCATGCTTTTGGAAAACAATTATTTATACAACGCAATTTAACCAATTTAAATGCATTTACATATTGTGTATTGAATTCATGGGTGTAATCGTAATAAGAAGATGATACGTTATTTACGTTTAAAAACGTTCCATTATTTATTTATTTAAACAACATTTCTCATATCGGATATTAAATAATACCTCATTATTAAATCGTTTGTAAGAAGTTTTCGTACATAACTTATTGCTAACAAATTACATACATAAGTTATATACAACTCTTATTATCTAATTGTAATTACTTTAAAATGTTTATTTTGCTCTCGGCTTACTCATGGTGAGTTCATATTTTTGCAATTGCTGATTCATTAGCTTCAAAAAATGAATTTACTTCTATTCAAACTTCCTTTATATTACTTTGTTTTACTTTCTACTGCATATGCATTTTTTCTCTTTATCATCAAAGATTTTACTAATTACGTTAATTCAAAAATTACTTACTTCTCTTATCATTTACGTTACTAATTACTAAATTTGATACAAGAAATATTATTCTAATTTTTACTGCTTTTACATTTATTTATTTTAATATTGGTTGAATGTCTTCCATTCAAACTTTAATTAGTGTCTTTCAACTGTCTGTAATTAAATGTTTTTTTATCACCTCGTTTGACGTGGTTATTCATCTGTACGTCCTCCGTGTCCTTCTGGTCGTGTCCTCTGCATGTGCTTCTGGTCCTCTGTTTGTGTCCTCTGCATGTGCTTCTGGTCCTCTGGTCGTGTCCTCTGCATGTGCTTCTGGTCTTCTGGTCATGTCCTCTGCGTGTGCTGATTAATAGTCGTCTCGCCTCACGTCATATGCTGCCGGTGTGTCCATAGACCTCATCGTATGTATTTTGCAGCTCTGGCTGTATAGCTAGTTGATCCTGTGACTCTTACGATAATTGTGAATTTGTCTCGTCGACTGACATACCCTACTGCGGCAATGGTTGAATCGAGAAGAAGAAACTTTATTAGCGCGACCTGGTATTTATAGTCAGGTCGTGCAAAAATTCCTGTCTGAACACTTTTCAACTTGTCAGATTCTGTTGAGGCGTTACTACCCCACTCTGGTTCAATTCACTATTTTCGCCTATTTTCGCGAATTACGCAGTTTTTTTCACCTCACTCGATGCTCAATCGATCACTAAATTTTATGTGATTACTATACGTAAATTGCACTTCTTTATTGTATTCACAAAAAGAGTTATTCATTTTTTACGTATAGTAATTGCACTTTTCGTCACCTCTGTATGGTTTTTTAACATTTTATTTATCTATAATTTCTACACACTTTGGTGTCTTTTGTTTTATCCTATCGTACATCGTGTTTTTATAATTAACAATAAACATATAAACATATTCTACTTGAAAATGGTTGGTTGCATTTCATGAACGGACAAGTTTCACACACACTAACTAAATACACGCGTACACAACGCTAGCGACAGGTGTGTCGAAACTGCATGTCCATGCATGAATTCTGTACTCCCTATTTTTACTACGATTCGGCTTATGCAATCTAAATCATGTTTATTAATTCATATTTATTCATTTTTTTTATTTATTTGGGCAATGCACAGTATCATTACTGTTTGTACTGTTGCATTATTTCCCAGCTTAGTGAAAAAAAAATTTTTTAATACAAAATTAAAAATATTTTTTTTCTCTGCCTTTCTATTAGACAAATAATATGTATTGTTTTTATTTATCGACATATTTATTTATTTTATGTGAGACTAATAATGAGTATTCGATTTTTCAATTGTACCCTTATTTGGAGGTCTTACGTAATATTCCCCCCTTTATGCGAGTAGAGTTGACGCAGTTATTGTAGGTACAGTCGCCGTGTTGTTTCGTTCCATCCGCTTTAATCATTGTTCCCCTTTATTCGTTCTAGTGACCCAGTTATTTATGAATGGAATTTTCTTAAAGAGCTCGTATGGTATTTACCCATCTCTTTTTTTCTCACGCCGTCATACACTATGAATGTCTGTTTACCAACTTGTCGTACTAGTGTATATGGTCCATCATACAACCTGAAAAATTTCTTAGCTGAATTGTCAACTCTTTTTCCTACTGGATTAGTCTTTAATAATACCTCTTCTCCCACGTTGAATTGTTGTAGTTTGTGTGTTCTGTTAAATCTCTCAACTCTCTTGTTACCCCTTTCTATTATCCGTCGCTTTGCGTATTAAATTTTCACACTTATTGGTACAGGTACATTCTGGTTGTCAGGTTTGTTTATGTACTTCGTCCAAAATCTGTTCGGCTTTTTATCTTCTTTTAATTCTATTGGAGTATTACTGGTTGCTTCACTGTAGTTCTCGTTGATGGCTTTCTCGAGAAATGGTAAATATTCTGCCCACTCATTGTGCTGATTATGGCAGTATATCCTTAAATATTTACCTAGTTCCTTGTTAACCCTTTCTGCAAGGTTTCCTTGAGGATGTCTTATGGATGTGAGTACAGGTTGTATTCCATTTTCTCTCTAAATTCTCTCCCATTTTTTACTCTGGAATTGTACATCCTGATCACTCAAGACTTTTTTCATCTTGCCAAATGCTGGAATATATTTCTGCAGTAGTATCTTTAGATCAACCTTCGTGGTGGGTCGCATAATTGGGTACAGTCGGACTGCCTTGGAAAACACATCGATACATACCAATATGTGTTTCACTCCTCGACTTGATCGTGGTAGTGGTCCTAGAAAATCCACTGCAATTACCTCTCCCTTATTTTCTTTCTGAATGCTCTGCATTTCTACGTATGTGTGTAAATTCGGTCCTTTCGCCGTTTGACACTCATTGCAATTCTTCACCTCTTTCTTGATTTTTCGAAACATATTATTAATAGTAAAATCCTCTCGCAGACTCAGGTAACATTTCAGAGCAGCAGCATGCGCTAAGCTCTCGTGTGCTGGTCGGATTAACTTCTGCAACATTTCGTTAGTCAGTACTATCTTCCAGTCTTGTCTTACTAACTTGAAAAGGATTCCATTCAGTACCTTATAATGATCCAGTAGCTGTTCTCGATCTTGCATCTCTCTTATGGTAACGTCCAAACTTTGTTGTTGTGCTAAATTTTTTAGCATTTGTTTTACCTCATCCTTCGCTTTAAATTTAATTGATAGCAATTGTACTTCTTTCTTCTCGTTCTCGTATACTTCTTCACATTCCTCTGTGATGTATCGGCTTAATGTATCAGCTACAATATTGTCTTTACCTTTACAATATTTAATGATGAACGAGTATTCACCGATGGCTAGAATCCACCTTAATAATCGGGCATTTGTTACTTTGCATTTCAATAGAAAGGATAATGCTTGATGGTCGGTGTGTATCTCGAAGTGAGTACCGTAAATATAATTTCTGAATTGTTTCAGAGCGTATACTATTGCAAGGATTTCTATTTCTGATGTGGAATAGTGTCTTTCTGCGCCTTCGAAGACTACTGGCGTATGCGATGATATGAAAATATCATAAAATGTGATTAACCCAATGACCCAATAGACTAGGACAGTGAGCAAACAAGATACATAAACAAGAAAAATGAAATGAAGTAAACAACACGAGAATAAAACTCAAAACAGTGAATAACATCAGTAAGAAAGAAGATATGTCCAACACTATATGCCAAAGATGAGAATAACTGTGAGATGAATAAGTTATAACAAAAGAATTCCACAGTGAAGAACATTTAATAAGAATTATACATTGACAAACTAGTTTAGGTGACTTGACTGACAACAAAATCTAATATAAATTAATTATATAATAAATGATGCTCAGGAGAGTGAAATAAAGATAGTATAAATGTAATTTAACAGTGTATCAGAAATAACAACAAAATTGCTTCTTGTCTGCTATTCATGTAACTAGTGACATAGACATGGATATCAGACATAGATAACCAGAATGATAAAAGTCACTAAAAAATGTATAACAAACAAAAAGTAGTAATTAACACTGTTAGTACCGTAAAATAAGTAAATGAAAGAGATAAAAACAAATCATGGGAGGTACCCATTGTTGTCAGCCAAAGTAGGGGGCACATAACCTAACCCAATGAATATTGTGCACATATAATGACAAAAATAAAGG
Organism: Magicicada septendecula; assembly: GCA_034769895.1. Classification (NCBI taxonomy): domain Eukaryota; kingdom Metazoa; phylum Arthropoda; class Insecta; order Hemiptera; family Cicadidae; genus Magicicada; species Magicicada septendecula. Next base: position 222,465,512 of record CM068368.1, read on the forward strand.
ATGAAATTGCTATTAATCCAATTTCTATTCGACTGTAATTAAACTATATGTTATAAGGACAATATTAACACCAAGATTAGATATCATAGCATGAAATATATTGTAATAAGTGTAAAATAAAATACTCAAATGGACAGTACAAAATTTACCTAATAGGCAAACTAACAAACCTTAGCATTACTGAATAATAGAGAAGAGAAATAATTGTTATCAGTAGAACCAGTGATATTCAATGTAACTAATATGATGTGAAACAATTATGATTACCACAAAAATAAGTCATAATAATGTAAATAAACCATACTCATCAAGTGATACCAGATGCAAGAACTTTTACTGAATTCTCAGCAAATGGGAATATACTGTTATCGAACAAAAGATTGTAAAACCTTAGGATAACGATAATAAGTATTTTGTAAAAGATAATGACTTAAAATCAAGTATATAATTGAGAGTGAAGATAATTTATGTAACACCATATAGTGCATAGCTATCGGTGAATTGAAAGATTAAAATTTCAATAAATTAACTGTATAAAAACACAAACTAAAATGACCAGAAATTGTACTGATTATCTGAGAATAAGAAGTAGCACTATTCATGAACAAACCATTATGAATAAAATAAATACAAGTAAAACTAACTTATGGGATCATAGGCCTTAAGAAGCCTAGAACCTAATACTGCATATATTATGCTAGAAAGTATGTCAGGTAAAACCACACGTTGTAAAATTATTAGATAGATGAGACATCAATTATGAACAAAACGTTAACATAATAAATGATGTATTATATGATTGTAAGTAGAAACGACATGATGTCTAGGTGTGCAAAAGACCATGCATTTTCATGATAAAGCACATTAAATAAAGCATCAATTAATCCAAGCAAGGATGACCAGAAGTTGAAATGAGTATTTAGGATTAAGCATGAAATGTAATCCACTCATTAGATGCAACCATTAAACAAAAATAACTAAATCCAAGCCAGGATGCTATAAGCCTAGTGAAGCTTGGAACCAAATTTAGTGTTGTTTTCACAATTAGTGATTATAAATTAACTTAATAACAGAAAAGGACTCTGTATTAGTGGAAACAATTATTAGTAAATTCAAATTGTAAATAAAATAAGCATAAGATAAAGTTTAATAAGAAAAATTGTAATAGGCATAAGTTATAAAAGTGATAATTGTCAAACATGAATAGAATTATGGCTTGTGAGGTATCTAACTGACCAGGAAGACAATTACAAAAGATTGATAAAGCTAGATTAGAGCTCACAAGTGTCATAAGAAAGTTATTTGAGTTTAAATGTATTTGTGTCAATTTAGATAAAATATTAAGCGTCAGTTTCGTAATCTCCACCCCAAAAACAGACGCTATTTTATAAAAGTAAATAATTTTATAAAAGGGGGAGGAACGCTCAATGGAATATCCTCGGGCATTCCACCAATCAAAATGGTTATAGCAAGGCTTGGTCGAAAAACCGACGCCAGAAAAATCATCATTATTGTACTGTCGACGAAGGAGATTTAAGGAGAGTCGTTCCGAACGCCAGAAGAGGAGAGTTAACCTAACTTGTGCGAGCGTCGAATGTAAACATTTGGTCGACCTAACCAAATTGTTCTAAAAGTGTTGAACGTTTTAATTAACGAAGGAATATAGTTGAGCGACAGTGCGATAACGATTGTAAAGTGTATAATCCATTGCAATCGCGGGAATTTTAATTAAAAAGGGAGTGTAATGAAATTCAATAATACTTAAGAAAATAATGACATGAAACAATAATATTTTACCATAAATAGTAATAAAACAATTTAACTGAACATTGCAGAGGCATTAAACCTCGTTATGGTTATTCATATTTTTTAATAATTAATAAGAATTAATTGACAATCAAAATATGTTGTAAAAATTATAAAATTTTAAGATAGGTTTTTTTTATCAGTAATAGTGAAAAGACAATGTGACAGAAACATTAAAGGGGCATTGAACCTTGTAGTACTGAGTCGAATATTTATTATTGGAAAAATTTAATAATAATTAACTAAATGAATGAGAGTTATCTTGGTACTTGATGAACTTTATTAAGCCTACAGTATACGATGAGTTAATGGCGAGCCTTAGAAAGACGTTTGACATTACTGTATTTCATAAATTTCTTATTTGTTCAAACAATTTAATAATGGTCAACCATGTTTATGAGAGATAATAATTTACCTGTTGAATATTATCCGATCTAGCGAGTAAGATAATTGTTTTTATACACTAAAGAAACGTAGAACCTTAGTACAATTAAGTTCTATGTGCTATTAAAGAAATATTTTTTATTTCAATTAACTGGTATTATGCAGACACGCCAGTTCTAACCTATATGTTGACGTCAAACGTATTTGAAGTTTTGTATTGTTAGTTAGGAATTATATTTTGTTAATCGAATCACTCTCCTGCTAATCAATTATTGTAGTAGTGTAATCTTCTAGTTTTGTATCTTGCAGACTCAAAGAACCTATGTTTATTTTTAAATAATTTAATCAACTAAAGCGTGGAACGTTAAAGCCACGAAATCAGCATGACCACCCTGAGATTGAAAGAGAATTTTTTATAAAAATGTAATTATTATTGTGAAGTTCGACAGTCTTTTTTAATTGTTTATCAAAACGAGTTCATGAATTTTATTAAGGAATCAATTATATTTCAACCACAATGAATAGAGTTGAAACAATTATTTCACTAGATTAGACATTTACAGTCTCTGTGGACTGCGTGCAATAGTTGGCACCACTTATAGCGCCAGCGAGAGAATTTAAAATAAATCTTGTATTTAGGTAATCGTATCTAGTCTACACGAAGATTAGAACATCACATCAAGTAAGTAATTCAAATAACCAAACTCTAATTTCAGTGAAAGTCTACTTAGCCGATTCGTCTCGACGAAGTGAAGAAAAATAAAACTCTAATCAAACTACGAACTACAACAACAAGTGAACAGTTAAAAAATATTATCTTTAATTACTAATAAAGTTAAACCAACGACTTCATAATGATAAAACCACATCAAAACAAAAAACGAATTCAATTAAATCAACCCAGCAGAAGATTTTTAAAATAATAAAAAATAAATACTAAATAAATAAAATGTTTACGAGAGAGAATACTCGTTACATTATAATATATTACAACGATACATATCATATATAATTTATTTTGTGGAGCCTCTGTTCGTGGGGTGCAACAATTATACTACGTTACAACCTTATGTGTTATATAATGATACCTTTTATATATGCAGGTTGTATAGTGATACCAGGTGTAACTATAATAAGAGTAGTAGATTTATGAGTAGTTAAAATTCCATGTTTCTTGTTTTAACAAGCATTATAAATAATAAACATTGTTATTAATCTTCGATCAAGAGATCACTCATTATTAAGTGTTTATCTCTTAAGCTATACGGTGTTACACACATTTAAAACACTCTTACATCTAGACATGTTAATAATCTTAATCTAGACATTTATTCAATGTGATTTACTAAAACAAAATAAAATTTAAATGTAATTTTAATTGAATTCATTTACTCAGATCTGACCTCAGCTTGCTCAGTCTATACCAATTTTTTTTTTAAATTAAATAAAAATTATATTATTTACTCTTAGACTGGCATTTGTTTCATATTAAAAATTTTAAATTATTCTCTTCTACAAAATGCAAATATCAAATCATTTCAATTATTTTACTTTGATAAAAAAATATACTATCTCAAAATTAAACTCTCTTTTTTTCTATATTTCTCTATATGCGATCGCTCATTCTTATGATTAAAACATTTAAATAAGACGCTATTACATTATTTCTAATTATAAACCTTTTTTGTTTTAATTCATTGTCTCTTTATATAGTCTTTATGAGCTCTTTAAAAAGAATCATTTAAAAATGCATTATGCATGTCACCTCGAGTTTTGATGAACTTACGAGTTATTGACGGGGTCCAGCGTTGTCCAGAGTTGGGTTTCCGTTACTCCTGGCTTGGCGTGGTCCTGGATATGTCCAGAGTCCAGCGTCGTTCTCCAGTAGTGTGTGGTCCGTCCCAGAGAATTACTATCTTCTGCGAGGTGGATCTCGTACGGCTGTTAGGCGTTTCAAAAGCATCTCCTAACGTCTAGCATCTCGTGTCGCCTTTGTAGCTTCTCTGTTGATACTCTTGCTGACTTAAACGGTCCCGGTACTCTACGTTTCCCGTAATATTCTAAACATAATTGCTGAACGTTTTTATTCGTTCATAGATGAGACTTATAACAAAAAAAATATTCTGCCGACGGACAGCGTGTCCGACTGCAACTGTGTTTTGAAAAGAAGAGAAGGGTTTCCAGTCGAACCCTTAATTTATACCCTCTCGAGATTCCGCACCTGTTGGTTCCGAATTGTCCTGTCGAGACCTGCAGATCACATGCTATCCCCCACTCCGGAACATTTTCATATATTTGCAATTTTTTGCAAATGGCAATGTTCTGTACGGAATTGAGATAGCACAAATCATAGCTAATTTGATTAAGCACTCACTGTATTAATTTGAGCGTCTTAGTGTAATTTTCGTATTTTTGGCACATTTATTTCGCACTGACTTCGCGTAGTTTGTCCTATTAACGTCATTTTCTTACTGTGGATAACTATAAAATTTACACACACTTTGGTGCCTTTTGTTTGTTTATACACTAATTAGTTTTCACACAGTGAATTAAAATAATTATTTTAGTAATTACTTGGGAAGGTTAGCTGAGATTCCTGTCTGTACATGCATCACTCACACACACAAGATACACGCGTAACACACATACAATTGAGCAGGTGTTCTTTGCCTGTCGGAACAGGTTAATTTCTCCCCTAGTATAACAATGAAACATTTTTACAATCCCAGACCTGTCCATTTACCCCAAACTTATAATAATTTTACAAAATTTATATTTATTTAAATCAATGCTCAATACAGCCAATGGCTGTATCGTTGTAATATATATATATATATATATATATATATTGTAGCGTGACAGAAAATCCACTACTTATTAAGTCATATAAAATCATAAAGTTTAATTACACCACATATGTTAAAATAATATTGAATGAGATTTAAGGAAATCAAAGGAATGAACCACGATAAAATAAAAATCCTCATTACATTATATAAAAACCACTGTTTAAATATCAAAGAAAGTATTGAAGGCAACTCATATTATAAGATCAGTAATATACCCAGGAAGCTAGGAGCAGTAAACAAATTAAATAACACCATATCAAGAAGAAAGAGAATCAGTTTAAGAGTGGTGAATACCAAAATACCCCAAAGACAAGAAGAAGGAAGAATAAAGTTTGTGATCAGGAAGAAAACAATACCCTGAAACCTTTAGAGAAGAACAAGGTCCGTATCAGTAAATAAATTAGATGCTCCAAACTAAACATCAGTCGAGTAAACACAAAGTACCTTGGTTTACCCAAGAATGAAGAAGGAAGACAAGAAGATCAGAAGAATGAAGACTAGAAGAAGGACAAGAAGGAAGACAAGAAAGAAGACAAGAATGAAGACAAGAAAGAAGATAAGAAGAAGGACAAGAAAGAAGATAAGAAGAAGGACAAGAAAGATGACAGGAGGAGAGGAAGAAATAGTTTGAAAGAAACACCGTTGTAAAACCTATTATTATTATTAACTACCATCAACCCCAAACCCACAAAAACGATTAAAAAGAAAGTATAACATACCAAAATCCTATAAAAATTTAATTATTTAGAAAAATAAAGTGCTGTATAGTATTATAAGAAGTGAACCGACTAAAGCTATTGTGTGATAAGAAAATAAACAAGTCTTAACAGTCCATGATTGCTAAAGGTCTGGTCTGGGATAATAAGACTCAAAATATCAGAACCAACAGTGAAAGTGAATTTGTGTAAGTGTTTTTTGGAAATGCAATAAACTTAAAGTTAGTGATACTATGACTTATCAATATGCTATATAACAACTATTAAATCCAATAATAAACAGCATAATAAAATAATAAAATGGAAGATTTCCAGTATTTTATTATTTTAATGTAACTCTTTATTTACAAGACATTTGTAAAAAATGCTAATAACTAGAGTATGGGTGGTCATGTTTACTGATGAAGGGGATCATAAATAATAATGGTTTAGACCAGAAAGGACTGGCATTAATTTAGTATTCATAGGTTTAAAATGTTCAAATAAACTGTTTGTTCACAGCCATAAAATCAATGTGTTGGTAAGAGTTATTAGAGAATAAGATTTATATTATGTGTTTAAAATTAATAATGTTTGCTAAATAACAGCATACATACCATTAATAATGTTTCAATAGGTATGCTATGTTAACTCAAAAAGAGTTAAAAGTATATGTTCAAACCATGTCAGCAATATGTTCAGTTGTGCAGATTGCTAAATAATGTTCATAATTATTTTGTATAACTGTAGTGTTGATTAAATACTACACCTCGCAATAAGTTATAAACCATTTTATTTTCATGTAATAGTAACTATGTAAAGTCAGAGGAGTGGTAAGATTAAATTTATTTGAGAAAGACAGAAATGTAAAATTCTAAACTCTAGGCCATTTGGTGAATTCACAGAAACCATATAAACCAGTATAATTCACTTATAAATCCTGTAAACTAGCAAGATTTAGATAAGGTAAATCAGTTAACCACTACGGGGAATGATCCTATGAGTTAAAATGATAATGAGGAAATATACCTTAAAATATTGTAAATTTTCAAAATATATAAATTAATTAATTTTAAAGAGCAATGTCAAATTCAGAGATTAACACAAAAACCCAGTTCAAAGGTTTAATTTATATGTATTTAAGGAAAGGAGGAGGAATATGACTAATTAAAATTTATTATAATAGCATTAATGATAATTAAAATGGAGGAAAATTTGTATAAAGACGGAAATCCAATTTTGAGCCTATATTTCCAAAAGGGAAAGAAATTTGTTAATTTCCACAAAATGTCTACAGATATGGACTATAATATATCAATTTAAAGGGAATGAGATGATTAAACCAATGATAAGATTCATAATTCATGAAAGTGATGAATAAAATAAATAAATTCCATATATAATGTAATATTGTATCATGTGTATGGGTAATCGAAATATGTTAACAATACTTTTTCAAAGATTAACTGGGCCAGATTTTGACCAAGTTAATTAGTCTTTTGTTGAATATCAAGCTGAATAGTTGTGTGAAAAAACGTTCCTTAAAACCGAGTAGAAAATGGTACGACAAATTGCCATTAATGTTAGTGCATCGAGAGTTAGATGAATTGAACACTTTCCTAGCTAAATTTACCAAAACCTTAACGACAATAGTGAAAAATAACACCTAACTTCATGATACGAGTGATATAAAACTGTAAAACAATATATTTGACATAATTCACGCTACAACGCATAATCACTTTTACAGACAACCTAACCAACAGAAGTGAACACATACCAAATAACTTAATTAACACCAATATACACGGAACACTTCTTCAGAACACACCAAACTACCTAATAGACAGATTACACCAGTGCGGGAACATTTCAAACATTCATGAAGATAATTTTGTTGAGTTTTTAACAAGACGACTTTTGCAGTAATATATCCAGATCGAGTAGCGGCCATCTTTGAATTTACTAAGCCTGCCTTATTCATCCCGTGGTGACGTCATCAAAGCTGCCAATGGTCTGACAAAACAATTTATTAAAATAAATAAATACCTTTTTCTTTATCCGTGCTGCGACTACGTCTTTGATGTCTTACGACATGTTTCGGGAACACGTTCCCATCATCAGGTAAAATTGTTTTTTCTTCTAGTTCATAACGAACGTGTCAAGAATATAATAATTAAAACACATCAACACATAAACACATAACACAATGAGTATGATAGAACTCAGTCCACGTAACAGTGCGCACTGCCGTACTATAACTGACCACGTAATCAAACTATATATTCGGCTGGTGTACACAAGCGTTATCACTCTTCAATACTGTATCATATAAACAGTGAGATTTAAATGTTAATTGATCATTAAGCAGTAGGTTTGGTTGAAATAAAAGCGCTTTATATATTTCATATTCTTCCATGGCATCCATGTATCGGCTCTTACTGCATATATGTATGGGCGTAAAGTTATCTGTGAAACCACTATAACTGTGATTGCTGTTTACCAGATGTAAAGCAAAGTTGGATTTGATTGACTTGATGTTCCTTTTTGGCAAATGTTCTTTATATCTGTCTTTAAATTTCCTGCCCGTTTGTCCTATGTAGAATTTATCACATTCACTACACTGGATTCTATATATGCCAGAACTGTTTTCGGTTGTTTTTTGTGTTCGAGGTTTTAATATGTTCAATATGTTATTGGTAGTTTTGAAGGACACGATGATGTCTAATTTTCTTAATTCATTTTTTATTATATTAGGAATCACATTAGTATATTCAACTGAAATATAATGGTTAAATATACTAATGTATATTCTATAATATATATTCTATATATGTTAATATATCAGTTGAATATACTAATGTGATTCCTAATATAATAAAAAATGAATTAAGAAAATTAGACATCATCGTGTCCTTCAAAACTACCAATAACATATTGAACATATTAAAACCTCGAACACAAAAAACAACCGAAAACAGTTCTGGCATATATAGAATCCAGTGTAGTGAATGTGATAAATTCTACATAGGACAAACGGGCAGGAAATTTAAAGACAGATATAAAGAACATTTGCCAAAAAGGAACATCAAGTCAATCAAATCCAACTTTGCTTTACATCTGGTAAACAGCAATCACAGTTATAGTGGTTTCACAGATAACTTTACGCCCATACATATATGCAGTAAGAGCCGATACATGGATGCCATGGAAGAATATGAAATATATAAAGCGCTTTTATTTCAACCAAACCTACTGCTTAATGATCAATTAACATTTAAATCTCACTGTTTATATGATACTGTATTGAAGAGTGATAACGCTTGTGTACACCAGCCGAATATATAGTTTGATTACGTGGTCAGTTATAGTACGGCAGTGCGCACTGTTACGTGGACTGAGTTCTATCATACTCATTGTGTTATGTGTTTATGTGTTGATGTGTTTTAATTATTATATTCTTGACACGTTCGTTATGAACTAAAAGAAAAAACAATTTTACCTGATGATGGGAACGTGTTCCCGAAACATGTCGTAAGACATCAAAGACGTAGTCGCAGCACGGATAAAGAAAAAGGTATTTATTTATTTCAATTTCACTGCGACTGGAGACCAAATATAATGAATTTATTAAACATTATATATCAGAATTATTTAAATACTGTTAAATAATAATTATTGAATTTATTTTAATTGTTAATGTTATACTTTCTCGTCACCCTTCTCTGACTATTAATTTAATCGCTCAAAGAACCTGTCCTTTATATAATACCTATAATAATTTTTATACTGTATGCACAATCGATAATTCCCTGAGACGGAGTCGATAATTGTTCTCAATCGATAAAAAACGATTATTTATTAAATTGTTCAATAAATCCATATATTTCAATTGTTTTTTATCTGTTATTATTTCACAGGCTAATTTAAGGTTATTTATTAAGGCTAAGGGACTTCAAGAAGAAGAAAATATTTTATTTGAGTGAGATATTGGACCAGCAAGAAAAATCATCGATCGATTGCTGACTGGAGTTAATCTATTTAACTCCAGACTTGGTTCAAATCTTCCAGAAGTGCTCGATAGTTAATAAATACCTGCCTAATTATTAAAATTTTTACGAAACCTTTAAAACAGCTTTATATCTTAGTTACACACATTGATTAACATAAACAAAATTATTTTTTTTATTGAAAATTTTATTTTTTATAAAATTTTCCATCTACTTTTTATTTTTGTAAGGACCGGCATACAGGGTCTCGTTACAATATATATATATATATATATATATATATATATGTCTATATATATATATATATATGTCTCCCGTGTCACACTATATCAAAAACTTGGGCCACATCCAAAAATAGTGTTGTGCATATTTTATTTTCTTTCAGTGACCGTCCAATTACTTTATATATTCTTCGAATCATTGTACCAATGTTATCAATTAGATTAAATATAACGATTACGTTGTTTGACATGAAAAGATCAGTTCAAACTATTCCGATATAAAACATTAGCTTTTAGGAACATGTCAAAATGATGGAAATATACAAAACCTTAAAAGCAAAATATAGAAAACAGTAAGTAAGAAGAAAAAATAGGAAGCCGGAAGACAGAAAGAGAAATAAAAAGAGAGAGAGAGAGAGAGAGAGAAACAGAGACAGACAGACAGGCAGAGACACATACAGAGACAGAGAGAGAAAGAGTGAGCGAATAAGCAATGCAAATTTAAAAAAAAAATATTTGTAAGCACTCAGTTTTATGTACAGTTCTTGTTTTCTAGTAAAAGATTTGAGGGAAAGAATAGATATCTCCTCTACCCTGCTTTGCTGAATACATGTAATGTATGTATTTTTGTTTTTATAAACTCTCAGGTTTTTCTTTAACTGACTTTATTAGGTTAATCCCTTTACATGTTTTTGTTTAACCCTACGATCCAATTTACATAAGGCCTGTCTCTCTTACGTTTCATTTTGTATTTTGTTTTTAGAACCAGTATTGTTTATTACATCTCTTCAGAAAGATGCGAAAAAATATAGAAAGTGTTTGTCAGTACACATAAGTTGCATTTGCTTTTTATAAATACTTATTGCTCCAACAAAGATATGAAGATTAATAAATACAGAGTTGAAGACAAACAGCCTATTTGTTGAAGACAAAACAGATAAGAAAGCAGTGAACTTTGGTGTTGCGTGGAGCTAACCAAAACAACGAGATAAGCAACAGATTTTTTAAAAATTTCTTACTGGTAAATATTGTTATCATTTTCTGTGATACACTTCCCCAAGCTTAAAATTGGGAAGTTGATTTAATGAAGTTGTTAAATAATTCATGTAATGATAAAGTTAAATTTATTTAGTATTATGTAGGCTATTGTGGCCCGAGTCCGCGATGTTTTATCTAACACTCCCGGGCTTCGTCCGTGGTCAGTATTTCAGTGTCTTTCTTACGTCCTATTTCTGTAGGTTCCCGCTGCAGCCACATTGTCAGTGGGAACTGGTGGTTATATCGGTGTAGGTGGAGCGAACTTTGCGACCGAGAAGAACTGGCCGACCGAGAAGATGCGCAACGAGCTGTACTAGTTTCGGCCTTCTTTCTTGCTTATTGTCAAGGACCGGATCGTCAGGCTGCTGCAGAAACACGGCATTAGGACTATCTTCAAGTCGACGAAGAAGATTCACAAGCATCTGATACCAATTGACTATTTACAGACTTCTTGTACCCGCTCCCCTCTTCGGAGTGTATAAGGTGCCATGAAGTGTAGTATCCGCAGTCATCTCGTTGAACACACGCGAGGTTGGACCGACCGAATAATTCTGCCGTAGCAGGCTACGGCTTAGCTTGTTCGACGAAGCTGAAGCCCTGGAGATAACTCGAAGTTGCTTTTGTGTTCTCAGAGCCCGCCTGTAGAAATACGTAAGCATGGGGACCGCTTGGACCGCAGCATCATCAAGAAGAAAACCTCTATGAATTGCCTACATGAGACGATCCACATGGTAATCCGAGTACCTATGCTGAGATTCCTTCAGACCAGAACGGAATATTGATCTTTTGCGGGTCGTTACAAAAGCTGGTCGTACTGGATTACGTTAATACGACCAGCTCCGAAGCTGAGGCCGTTTCCGAGGATCACCTGGACGAATTCGGCACCTGCTAAGATTGCCTTGGATTCTTGCCTTTTGTACCTAAAATTTATGTACGACCGTTGCACGGTGTTATTCAAGGATTACATACCGAGACTACTTTCAGTAAGCGAGAAGAGAATCGACGATGACTCTAGCCAAAGATTTGCATTTCTTTTTGAGTGTAGCAATAAGGTAATCTCAAACCCGGCACCGTAGTTGATGACTGGCAACAAATACACGTTGACGACCAAATTACCCAGATTACAAGTAATAGATCTGTTGGCAAACATCGGAAACAGTAGGCCCAGACGAGCCGACCCTCTCTTTATAAGTCTCTGAGCGTGGTTACGCCAGACACGCCTACGATCTAGGTGGACGTCGAGGTATTTAACTTCTTGAGACCAGAGCAAGTATGTTCTGCCAAGACGCATTCCGCATCGTGATTCCTTCGAACAGCTGGAGAATAGCATCGCAGAGCTCTTGGTTTTGTTACTGACAAAGTTGTAGGTCCACATGCGCATCGAGTTCGGCGTTGGTCGCCGTGTCAGCGTTACTACCGCAAGGTAGAAGTGTGGCGGTTAGTGTAGCCTGGTTGCCGGTTACACGAGAACGGATCTACAAGAGAGAAGCTAATTAAACTTAAGACTTAGACATAGTATTAAAAGCCAGCAGTAGCTTAGTAGTGTGGTATCAGAGGAGAGTTGGTATTTAAATAGTTATGTAGAGAATCCTGTGTCAGATCAATCATTGCTTCCAGTCCAAATTTTGTTTCCTAACAAACCCCACCCTGAAGACTGCTGCTGCGAGATCGCCGAAATTTCAGGACGTAGAAACATGTATTACAGAGCTGACAGTAATGATGTTGATTAACATCTTTCATTAATTTATAATAAACTACTCAAAATTCTTGAGTAGACAAAATTTTATTTGAAGGTTCACTACTGCAAATTCCCTTTCATCGTATTACTGACATATTGTTACCTCTGAAAGAGATTGTGAATACATGAAATCGACGTTAATAATAACAATAAAAATGGTTGTTTCCGAACTGAACTGAAAATGTTACGGTGGTAAAATAACCTTCAGTAAAAGTTTTAATTAAAAAGGGATAATTGAATACTAATTTAATCAAATGAATTGACCTAGATTTACTTAATGAAAACAAGGTACTCTAACAGTGTCAAATAAGAAATTCATGAAACAAACGAATAGTACAGTCTGCCGGGGTATTACAAGCGGATGTCATTATACAATAAGACAAATTAACCCGATACACGATGGTTATCTGCATGAATCTTATCTCTGTTCAGTCACAAATAGTGCTGTCAATCTCATTTTATAGTCTGTCTTTTGTTGTCTCATTTGCTGTTTGACATTTGTGTTAGTATACCGTGTCAATATTAGCCTACTTCACCTGACTGTTCCTTTCATTTGTTTACTGACTGTTGATATTGTACTTTAGAATTCGCTCAGTGTTTGCTGTTATGTTTACTTAACACTACTTTATAAATTTATCATATAATGCGCCTTGAATCTATTGGACATTTGTAATGTTAATTTAATCAACAAATAAATGTGCAATTAAAACCTTATACGATTTTATTTCAAATCTTATCGAATATTTTGTTAGTACGCGTTATACAAACTAGGTTTAACACCAATATAGGCTATATACAGTACTGTAAATTAATGTGCTCCATAACCTATATCGGTATACTGATAACACATTCGGATATATTCACATGACGTCACACTTCGTAACAATTTAATCTGTTTTTAAATGGATTCTGTATGTCACACACAAACATACAGACGCACATCCTGTATGCCGATTTCAATATAACTTTTATCTGTACTTTTATCTGTAAGTTCTAAGCTAAAGTGATGGAAGTCAACATATTAGGCCTATTCTAAAAATCATGGATCACCGTGAGTGAGTGCCAGAAGAACTTATTTTCGAATTTCGTCTACGTGGGATTATTTATATATCAGCATGGATAATATCTATTTTGCATAGAGTAGGCCTATAACGTGTGATACCACCTTATATTAGTTGTTTAGTACTGTGATTAATGGTTCAGTTGGTAACATTATCCAACCGGCAGGGCCTATTCATGTCTAATATTGTAAACTTGTAACCTCCCGTAATGTTACTGCTCACCGCGCATGATTGAATAGGCCTACATCGTTTGCGCAGAGAATATTGATGGCGAAAACCCACCATAGTACAGGGGATTAGTAAAGAGTGTTGATTTTGATACTATTATTATCCTGCCTACATTCACCATTTATGTTTGAATTTTTAACTAACACCAATAATAATTAAACTAGTTATTAATTATACGATAGTTATTGCAGTTATGATAACAAAAGTGGTAACAATTGGAACCTTCTTATCATTAAAGAGGGAAAACATCTGCTTTTACTTTACAATACGTCACGGTCTTGAGAGTTTCGTTGGGTTGTAATACACATTGAAACTAAAATAGGCCAAATAGTTGAGACGAAACTACTAGAATGGATATTCTACTTTCGCTGAGATGAAAGGTAATTACGTAACACTCTAGATAATTCAAGTTTGCATTTCCAGCCGTTTCGTTGGCTTAGTCTTCAGGTTGTTCTAGCCCCTGTAACTACGTAATTATTCTCGGCGCGTCGCCCTGACAATGGAAGATAATTTTGGAATCCCCGCGGGGTATAAATATAATAACTCATCTCTGGCTTAACAGTTCAGTTACACCCAGCCATTTTAGAAGTGCGGAGTCTTAGTTATTGTGGCGATTTAGTGGGAAGAAATCATTGTGTTAATTAGTGTGAAACTGTAAAGACAAAAAGAAGAACGTAAGCAGGAATCAGAGCGTTGGTATGAGTAGAGCTGGAAAAGAGATGCAAGAGCAAGAGCTAGGTCTACTGCAAGGTGAGCTGAATAAACCCTGTTCTGATTCTCCTTTACGGTATGACTTAGGCTATATTATCAATGTTCATATTATTATTATTATTATTATTATTACAAAACCACAAAGAGACCGCAGCTATAACTCGGACATAAATGTCGCGCAACAGTAGCTATACTCTTTCTTGGCAGTCAAAACAAAGCCCGATGCCAGTACACTGCAGCAATGATAACAAAACAAATATCAAGAATAACTCAATAAACGTTAACGTCACATACCTAGCTAGACCTAGTCGGTATTAATTGTTTTAACTTATTTTGCAATATCTGCTGATGAATTTGGTAGTCTACGGCCGCCCCTTTGGTATGGCCGCCCGTCTGCGGTGCACATTTCGCACATATGGTAGCGGCGGCCCTGGGTTAACTACCATCTGACGCAGTTTCTCAGTGGCCATGGCAATTTTAATACCTACCTATATAGATTGGGAAAGGTGCAAAGGCCAGCATGCCAATACGGTGACTCCCCCCATCAAGATCTGCACCTTTTTCAAGTGCTGCAGATTCACAAAAGAAAGGATAGCACTGGAGATGGACCTCTGGGAGTTCATGCCAGAGAGCGTAGTTGAGATTATGCTTCGAGGCAAGGAGGAATGGAACCGAATTTCTCCATTTAATCAGTGGGTTCTACTAGAAAAGAAAAGACAGGCCAATTTTTACCCAAAGGGCAGTAGAAAATAAGGGACAACTAGAAGGAGCCCGATAAGGACGCAACAAGCCCCATTCAGAAGTAATACGCTAAGTGCTTCCAGGATAGATATAAATTCCGGAATCAGAGGTGAGGTTTTAGTGAGTGAGAGTCCCACACACCAGGGGACACACGGTTTCCTCAGACGGTGCATAAAGCATTTTTCCCCCTCTTAAAAAAAATTAAGTTTTAAATTATTATTAGTATTGTTGGTACTTTCACTGTGAACTTACTTATTTTATTTACTCATACGCCGTTTCGGAGTGGTGTGGTCCTTCTTCAGTGAGTTTGAATACGGAATGCGCAAACTGTCGGTAATTTTATGTATAACGGTTTTTAGTTAACAGGTTGTGTGTGGGTGGTGGTGGAGGGGATTGGCGCTGGAGTTTGAATTGTTCTGGTGTTGTTTATTACTGTGTCAAATAGTGTGTTTGATTTGAATTGTAATTGGTCATTGAGTATGTTGTTGGGTTGTGTTTTGTTGGGTTTGTATATTTTAAATTATTGGTGTAACTGTGGTTTTCTGTCAGGATGTGTGTGGCAAATGTGGATTGTATGTTATTATTGGTGATTGCTTTGGTGTGTTCAAAAAATCTGGATGAAAAGATCTTCCTGTCTGTCCTATGTAGAATTTGTCGCATTCGTTGCATTTTAGTTTATAAACTCCTGTTTTGTTGTATATGTCAGTGTTTTTGTTTGTGCCGTTGAGGTACCTTTTGATGGTGTTGTTGGTTCTGTATGCTATTTTGTAGTTGTATTTTCTGAAAGTGTTGGCGATTCTGTGTGTGTTAGAGTTGTAGTATGTGAATGTGATGTATTTCTTTTGTTGTGTGTTGTTTTTATTTTGTGGTTTGTTGTTTTTGTTTTGCATCTGCCTATGTAATTTGTTTATTAAATCCTGATTGTATCCATTTTGTAGGGCTATGTATTTTATGGTGTTAAGTTCATCTTTATAGTCTTGTTTATTCATTGGTATTATAGTGAGTCTTTGTAGCATATGACTGAAGGCTGCCTGTTTATGTTGTTTTGGATGATTTGATGTATTGTGGATGACCTTGTCAGTTGTGGTTGGTTTTCTGTAGGTTTTATATATGTGTGTACTGTATTATTTGTTTTGGTGATGGTTAGGTCTAGAAAGTTTATGCAGTTGTCTTTTTCTATTTCTATGGTAAATCTGAGTTTGGGGTGTATCGTGTTGATGTGTTTGTGGAATTGTTCTACTTGTCTTTTATTACCTCTGAATAATAATATTATGTCATCTACATATCTATGCCAATATATGATTTTGTTGGTGTATTTGTTGTTATGTATGAGATGTTCTTGTTCTATATGGTGTATAAATATTTCAGCTAGTATACCTGAGATGGGGGAGGCCATCTGTTTGAGTGTATATGTTGTTATTGTATGTGAAGTAATTTTGATCTGTGATTATTTTTGTGAGTGTGATGATTTCTTGTATGTGTGTTTCAGGTGTGTTGTTTTGTCTGAGTAGGTGTTCAAGTGTTTGTATGGTTTCTTTGACAGGTACATTGGTGTATAAAGTCGTGATGTCAAATGATGCTAATGTTGAGTTGTGTGGTACGTGGATGTGTTCTAGTTTTTTGACTAGATCTATGTTGTTTTTAACAGATGTGTTGTTGGTTAAATTTATGTGTTTTCTAATTAGTTTATCTAGGTGTCTGTCGATTTTGTGAGAGGGTGCTTGTGTGTTATTTATCAATGGTCTAATAGGTATATTGTTTTTGTGTATTTTAGGTAATGCGTTTAGTTTTGGGGGGTTAAGTTTAATTTGTTTTAAATATTTTATGTTGTCTGTTTCAATTATGTATTTTGCATTATTTGTGAATTTGTTAATTTGTTTTGGTATTTTATTGTGGGGTCTTTAGTTAATTGTGTTATATTGTTTTCGGAAAAGAATATTTCTGTTTTATTATTGAGTTCTTGTTTGTTCAAATGATGACTGTTATGTTTCCTTTGTCAGCTTTTACTATAGTGAGATTATGTTCATTTAGTTTTTGTTGTATAATTTTCAGGGTTTTTGTTTCGTTATTTTGTTGTTTTGGTTGTTGTTTTGGTTGTTGTTTTATTATGTGTTTTAATCTTCGTTTTATGTCATTTCGTAGGAGTTCTTGGTCGTTGTTGTGTGTGTTTTGTACGGCTGTTTCTGTGTCAATGATTACGTCAAGTGTATGTTTGTTGTTGTTGTTGTTGTTGTTGTTGTTGGAGTTATTGTGTTTTAAATTGTGTTTGAGGCCTTTGTTTAATAAACTTATTTCTTCTTCGTTGAATATGATGTCTGTTGTGTTAACCGTACGTGTGTGGAATTTGTGTGTCGGCGTGGGTTCTATTTTGCGTGTTATAATGTTTGATAATTTTTTGTTACGTCTATCTTTTATTATCGTTTTGAGTTTGTCGATTCTGTTTTGTGTGTGCTGTATTATGTTTTCGAGTTCTATGTGGTGTAACATTCGTGTTAGTTTTACGTGAAAATTATATGCTTCTTTGTTAAGTGTGTCTTTCTTGTGGTACAGGTTGTTTATTATATTGCGTAAATGTATGTTTTCAGCTCTTTGTTTTATTAAACGTGCTGCGTGTATGTTTTGTTTTATTGTAATGTTTGCATGTGGTGGTATAATGTTATGTTTTTAGCAGGATTTGGTATAGGCTATTGCTAGGGAAGTTTTCGTTACCTTCAGTTTGACATTCCTGTATCGATGGATGATTGACGCTCGGTGTTAAGTTTACAACTTTTGGGTAGGAAGTGTAAAATTTCAAGGTTGTTTTTTGTATCGGTGTAACTGTGGTTTTCTGTCAGGATGTATTTGGCAAATGTGAATTGTATGTTATTATTGGTGATTGCTTTGGTGTGTTCATAATATCTGGATGAAAAAGATCTTCCAGCCTGGCCTATGTAGGCCAAGAAGATCTAAACTAAACGCATTACCTAAAATACACAAACCCAATATACCCATTAGACCATTGATAAACAACACACAAGCACCCTCTCACAAAATCGACAGACACCTAGATAAACTAATTAAAAAACACATAAATTTAACCAATATAATGTTTCAGTTCAAATAAAACTCCCCCTCAATATAATATTTCAGCTAGTATACCTGAGATGGGGGAGCCCATCTGTTTGAGTGTATATGTTATTATTGTATGTGAAGTAATTTTGATCTGTGATTATTTTTGTGAGTGTGATGATTTCTTGTATGTGTGTTTCAGGTGTGTTGTTTTGTCTGAGTAGGTGTTCAAGTGTTTGTATGGTTTCTTTGACTGGTACATTGGTGTATAGATTCGTGACATCAAATGATGCTAATGTTGAATTGTGTGGTATATGGATGTGTTCTAGTTTTTTGACTAAATCTACAGCCTTCAATCATATGCTACAAAGACTCACTAGAATACCAATGAATAAACAAGACTATAAAGATGAACTTAACACCATAAAATACATAGCCCTACAAAATGGATACAATCAGGATTTAATAAACAAATTACATAGGCAGATGCAAAACAAAAACAACAAACCACAAAATAAAAACAACACACAACAAAAGAAATACATCACATTCACATACTACAACTCTAACACACACAGAATCGCCAACACTTTCAGAAAATACAACTACAAAATAGCATACAGAACCAACAACACCATCAAAAGGTACCTCAACGGCACAAACAAAAACACTGACATATACAACAAAACAGGAGTTTATAAACTAAAATGCAACGAATGCGACAAATTCTACATAGGCCAGACAGGAAGATCTTTTTCATCCAGATTTTATGAACACACCTAAGCAATCACCAATAATAACATACAATCCACATTTGCCACACACATCCTGACAGAAAACCACAGTTACACCAACAATTTGAAATATACAAACCCAACAACATACAAATGACCAATTACAATTCAAATCAAACACACTATTTGACACAGTAATAAACAACACCAGAACAATTCAAACTCCAGCGCCAATCCCCTCCACCACCACCCACACACAACCTGTTAACTAAAAACCGTTATACATAAAATTATCGACAGTTTGCGCATTCCGTATCCAAACTCACTGAAGAAGGAGCACACCACTCCGAAACGGCGTATGAGTAAATAAAACAAGTAAGTTCACAGTGAAAGTACCAACAATACTAATAATTATTATAATAGTAAACAAAGAAGTGATGAACATTCAAAATAGTTTAAATTATTATTGATATTTCTTGTTGTTGTTGACGTCGTCTTTGTTGGTGTTATTTATTGTTATGATAATTAAATAATTACAAAATCTGCCAGTTGGATTTCTCATTGTTCTGTAGATTACTTTGGCCTTCAGAATAATGTCAAAATTTATTTTTATTTTGAGACGTATCTGTGCCGCGTCGTCACATCATAATTTTGTTTCCATAAAAATACATACCTTATTGTCGTAAAAAATTGAAATGTTAAATTCATGTGACAAAACAAAATCTTTTACTACGGTTTGACTTATGGAGACAATTTTGGTTGGAAAAAAGATGGCAGTTTACGTGTGAACAATAAGATCACATGTGCTGTCGGAGAAGTACAATCATGTTAAAAATCTTGCTTTCAAACTGTTTTTCTTTGAGCTAGGAAAAATACTTTAATATTGGTTAGTTTTATTATTATTTCTTGTATTACTTGATAGGAGTGTGTGTGTGTAAAAATTTATAAATATATTCATTCTTCGTCACTGTAGAAGTCACAAATATTGATTTTAAAAAGAAACGTTTGCCAATTGATAAAGAAATATACGCTAAAAAAGCATAGTTTATTATAAGCAAGACAAAGTACATAAAAATTAATTTAAATTTACTGTTTATATGGTATATATAATTATTTCTTAGACATTTATTATTAATATATCAGTAAGTGATTATTATTGAATACTTTTTAAGCAGGGAATTTATGATAATGACTTACTAGTGAAGCAAGATTATTTTATTTTTATTTTGTGAAGAAAACAACACTTACGCGTGATTGCAGCTTATCACCGATGTAAGTGTAAAAACGAAGTTTGAAGCGCAATACACACCGGCAGGGGGAAGGAATACTAACCCCTCTATCCGTTAACAGATTGTAGAAACATTCTTTTGTCTCAATTGCAAAACGTTCAGTGGAGTGAGGTCAGAGCTCTATGTTATGGACAGTGCTATAAGGGGACTATATTGTTTTTGACAGATCAATCGAATAACACAAAAGCTGATATTGACAATATCATATCAGACTGTATAAGAAAGTCTCTTTTCGCAATAACATGCCTGTTTCAATGTTGAAGAAATGTTTTTAGTTAATTTTACACGTTAAATTTCTTATAAAATCTGGCGTAAGTAATATTATTATATACCATGTAAAGTTGCATGTTTCTATAGAGCACCAAGTACATCGGCTGTCATTGTGCATTTAACTATGTACAGACACACACACACACACAGGTGTGTGTGTGTGTGTGTGTGTGTATGTAGGACATAAATTCGTAGACTTTAACACATGATATTAATAAAATGAATGCAACGTAAAGACACTATAATAAGCATTTAGGTGTATACGAACATAAAACTCTAACAAGTTATCAACAGAACAAATTCAAGTCAATATAAAAGATAACACAATTTTCAGAACATTAAATAATGAAAACATAAATAAAAAATAAAAAATGTATGCTGTTACGCAACGGAACATTCTCGAACAATGGAGGGTGTCGTTCTACGTGTTTCTCGGCTATCCCAGCAGAGCCCAGCTGTAATGTTTGTGTGCGTACACAATGTCAATTTGAGAAGAAGACAATTACGTGACACTTATCATGCGTCAACAATCGAGGCTATTCCAGACCGCACCGGTCCGCGCACTGTGTTCAAAGCCAGACACGACACTGTTTCTAGTGCATGTAACTAGTGCCGTGTAGTGCACGGCACTGTTCGAGAGTGCCTGTAAGAGGCAATTGTTTAACACGTTATCCAAAAAGTGACAGATTATTCTAGATTACTCAGTGTATCTCAAGTGGTATTTAGTGAAAATTGATTATTGTGCGGAACTCTATTAGTTGACATTATTATTGCGTGTGGACAAATTTAATTAGAATTGTTGTACCAGTATAATATTGTTGAATAACTTGTTGATTACACACTGTTATTTGTAATAATTTAAATCTGGTAATTAGTGAATTAATTGGTGTCGGTAATTTTGTTTTCCACTGTACCATACGACGATCGGTAAGGCCGTCGTAACAATATTAAAAAATAAAAGACGTATAAAAATTTCCCATCACAAGAATACAACTGATCAATCTTTATCAATACTAATAGCAAAGTAATTTAATGTAAGCAGTGCATGGTAAGTAGAAGGAGTAGCGAGTGAAGTGACCTTACAAATTGGCTTTTTTACCATCTACGTAATTTTAAAAAGTTATTACTTCTTTCTGTTTAATGACAACTGGTCACGTGTGTTCTTCCATTTCATTTTTCCTTTTGGTAATGGTAGTAGTAACCCAATAAAATAAACTTTAGACAATAAATCACAAAAATTCTGTTTTATACCATATAACTGAACACGTGTGTTTCAAACAATAACTTATGCATTGGCTTACCACATTCAGTAAACGTCCGTACTCACATAACGTACTCGTATTTTATTTCCCAGGTTATAATGACTTTATGTGAAATGCAGACACACCAAACAGGCGGGTGTAAGTACTTACGCACCTGCATTTACGCCAGTTTCAAACTTAACATCAGGGCATTTCATAAAGACATAAACGGAGATATAAAACGGCATTGTACAGAAATATATTGATTTATGAGGTACACTAAACACTGAAACCGATGAGATGTGAAGAGGTCAGTAGCAGTTACTGTGCGGATTGGTTAATAAAATACGGCGATACTTGTTTGACATTAACGATGCTGTGCAGTTCAGAAAAGTTTACCGGGCAATCACATTCCTGTAACAATGCATAATGATACACCGGTATTCCAGCGTTCCAAATACTTTCTCTCGTACAGGTCCTTCCAAAATTTATATTTTCAAATAGTCCCTAATATTTTTCTAGCCCTAATGAAAATCTATGGGTTAGTGTGGTTATCAAGAATACGATACAATTATTCGAGGTAGCATAAAGTATTTCACCGTTATTTTTAGTATGCTATTTTAATGCATTAAACATTAGCGTTATAAATATTATTCGTAATATAACACTTGATTATTTGTAGTTGGTACGCTATAATACAAAGAAAATATAAGTGTATTTTACTGCGCAAAAACAACAACTTCTGCCGTCGAGGAACTCCTATAATTCACAAGCAGAATAATAACAACAACTAAAGGTAGGCCTATATGTATTTAAGGCATGTGTCACAAGTTATCCGCTGCGGAGTGATCTGAAGTATAACGCTCAAAATAAAATGCGATGTTCTTAGCTTAAACCTCTCTAATGGACTGACAGTAAAAATGATATAGTTTGGTAATGAGTTAGTACCACACTGACACAATAAAAGTGAAGGCAGCGTCACTAGCAGAATTACAACATTGTTAAAAAAGTATGCTTTGTAAAAAAAAAAAAATAAGCAGATGAAAGTGAAATTCCGATCTCTAAAATTGTATCAGATATTGTACTGGTTTCTTCACACCATACCAGCATCAACTGCAACCCATGAGGCCTCCAGCAGTTCCCTCGATTGAGGCCCCATTCAGAATTTTTAGCATTCAAAATTCCTCTTCCGACAATAATGATTTAAATTATTTTAATAACTCCACAAAATATTAGTATGGAATCAGTCTCAGAATGTTAAAAAACGGATATTATTATTTTTTATTTTACAATAATTTCTTAAAATCTTATATGGTAAGCAGCACTATAGTCTAGTATTCTTATTTCTATACATATCTTATCTATAACCAGTGAAAACATTTAGAACGCAGATAGTGTATTTTAATTAATAGACTAAGACAAAGAACAATCAAAGAGACTCAATAATAACGTCCTTATATTTTTATAAAAGAAAAATATTACACTTCTTTAATAACCAAGCTATTTCAACTAAGCTGTATGGATCAAGACAATTAAATATCACTCATATTAATAGTAATATAACACTTTGTATAAGTTGTTTCCAAATAAAACTTTTAAATAAATTAAACGGTATCCTTTTCTAATATCATTTGTCTTGCTTTAAATAAACGTGAGCAACTGTTTTACAGGAACGTAGCCTGCAGTTTACAATAAGTGCTTCAACAATCTAAGATTTTACGGTATAATTATGAATCACGTATTCAAGAGGCTGTAGTTAACTAAATGTATAAAGGCTGTATAACTAAATTTGCTTTCATTTCCTGGGGTCTCTTATTAACCAAACATTTTTTTTATAAAAGTTGTACACAAACAGTTTAAGAAACGCGACAATAACTGTAAACCTTGGGGCCACTTTGGCAAACAAACGTGAAGGCGTTCACGTAATATAAACGAAGTTAGATTGTCAACTATGTTAACAATAGTAATTTATAGTGGAAGAAATAAAACATATTGGAGATAAAAAAATAAAAAAGTGTTTTAGAAAATAAAGTCAATTAACTAGTAAACTCAATATTTGTGCATCAATATTTATGTAAACGTTACGTTTAGACCAACACCCTTTGTAAAGATAAATTTATTTATACAAATATTTTGATGGATCCAGAAGTTTATAGCGGAATTGGCTTATTCTAAAGTGCCATATATGAGCTGGCATGATGTTCTTTGTTAAGCAGAACATTTTCTCTTCAGCGTCGGTGATGATTATAAACTTAAATAAAATGATTCGTCATAATGTGAAACAATTATATAAGAAACATAGCCATACGAAAAACGCAAGGAAAACACAAGCAAAAGGCTAACACAAAAAAGTTGTTTTTCAATCTCTGTGATTATTGTAGAAAAACAGTGGCTTTCTATTATAGAGACCAAGTTGAAAAATGCCACAGATACGGGCAAAAGGGGTATGTTTTGTACTATGAATTAGATAATATGATTAACGCAATTAATAAACAAAGTAATTGTACATATAAGGACAATTTACATCCTTCGTGATTTGAAACTCACGATTTACATTTCGTTATATTTATTTAATATTCTGAGCGAGTCCATCCCTGTGTACACTTGTAACATATTCCTTTTGTCAGTTCTTTTCAGACTTACACACACACTCACACACGCACACGCACATCGTATATTAGTGCTCTCATAAAAAAACGTGTTTGTCTCCAGACTACATACAATTCAAAGAACAAAGAACTGTAAGGTATGTGAAACTTAGTCCGAAATATGTCTCAAGCTATGCTATCCTTTGCAGAAAGCCTTTCTAATTTAAATTTATGTGAAGAGAGTTAAAAATATTGTACAGGTTAATGCTACAGAGGCAGTAGTAGTTGTAGAAGCCACTCAGATAAATGATGCAAGCTTTGCTCAAATAACATAAAGCAGAATACCCCTACTAAAATTTAATCGAGGCGAGTAGTTGTGAGCCGCGTTGAGTAAGGCTGGGATTACTGTTCTAAAATGAAGCAAGTGACTTTTGAGTGCTTCGTTATCTGGTATACTGTTAATGACTATCTGTGTTAGCGCTAAACTGATTCGTGTACCATACGTTGGAAAATAAGTTTCCTGTTTAGAAGTTAAAATAATAAATACCTGTTAGTTAAATACATTATTGCTAGCTACCTGTTTATAAACTATCTAGGGCGTGTTTTCTTATAATAGTTTTGTTTCCCAAACTATTACGTTTATAAGACGTACGTATATCACTATACGTTTTTATAGGTTTTATATTAGGGAATGTCTGTATAATCTGAAATTATGTAGGATATTTTAGTTTAAATAAAAAAAATATGTTTAGTATTTGCTACTTATGTATTTTTATTTCGTACAATAAGTTTAGTGTATGTTTAGTAAAATATTTGTTTCCTTTTCTTAATTAATGTAAGTACTTTCTAATAGTTTTAACTTCCTTCTACTGTTCTGTGTTACGTGTATTGCGTGATTTAACTTCAATGTACTATTATGTCTATTATTGTTAAAACTAAATTCCTGAATTTAATATGATATGAATTTGAACATTTCTCAAGTTCTTAGTCAAACAATTTAAACATTAAGGTTTTATTAATAAACATGGATGATGCTAAAAGTAAAGGATTAGGCCTACTCCCGCTCCCGCTGAACGAAGCAACACGAAACAAAAATAAAGAAAATAGAAGAAAATTAGAGAATTTGTTCTTTCGATCATCTAAGGACTACATAAAATATACCGCAAGTGTCACCGCAAAGTAGCGCAAAAGTGAAGAAAGATGAAGGCAACCTGAGGAAGTGAAAGAAGAGAATAGGAATATCAGTCTACTATTTATAAGCATTCAAAAATGTTTATTTCAGTAAAATTAATCATATTAAAAATATTTTCAGACGTAAGATTGATTTGTAAGGAATTTATTAGTTAATATAATAAATTAAACAATAAAATTTAATATTATTGCACCAAATAATTCTTATATTGAAGAAGAAAGATGAAAAGTGCAGACGTGCCGTAGCATTGCGTGTTACAATCATTCGTGTGATAATAATGAATCACTTATATAATTAAGTGACGATTCAAGTTAAGGTAAATATAAAAACAATTCAAAAATTTCAATCTAAAAGTTTCTGTGTGACACAATTTATTTCCTTTCGTTTCAACCTTTAGGCAGGTCATATTCTGTTATTGAAAACCGTCCGTACATTAAAGTTTTAATATCATCAAATAGAAAATGTTGTAAATTGAAACTCAAAATACATTTGTTTTAGAAAAAAGATTAAAGAAATTTCGACGAAACCGAAACATCGAAGCATGATAATATTTTTAGGCTTTTGAAACGTATAATGTGGATTACGTTTGGTGGATTACGTAAATCATTTCCAAACCACAGACGATCACAAACAGAGCATGTAAAACCAAATTTATTCTCACTAAAACGTTTGCTAAACTCAATGTTAGCAGCGATTATTTCTGTCTTGATGCGTTTACATATCAAATTTCTAGACTGTGGGGAATCGAAAGTGTGGAAGCGTTACATTTTTCGATGACGTTACATTTTTGTGGAATGACCCCCAGCCTAAAACAAACCTTTATTTACAACAATCCCAATGACGTCATGCAGTGATGACGTCACGCAATAATGACGTCATACAGCGTGACGGTTAATAAAATGTTACAGAAAGTTTCAAACGATGTCCAGCTAAAAGACATTATCATGTCAAAAAGTCGATTGTCTGGCAACCTCAATATTATAGTTTCACTGCATAAACTTAAATAGTGGTTCTAAAATAAAACAGGATATGTAACATATGCCGTGAAATGTTGATGAATGTTCATGTATTGTAAATACTATCACAGACCCTTTGGCACTGTAGAGCTCTGCATAGCGCAAAAGCTTGTGGTCGGAGCGGCCAGCACTGAGAGTAACCGCTGAACGCTACAGACGGGAATAACTTTACAGTAACCTTAGCAATTTAATAGTTTCTGCATAGTATTATTACTCAAAGCAGTAATAAGGACACTAGTAATGTAATATCACATTGAATCTTTGTGGAAGAGTGAGAGAGAGGGAGAGTCACGTCAGGTAATGTTTTACATCTAAAACGGCACAGTTTAGTAATGAATAATCACTTTTTCGGAAACAGAGATTCACTTTAAGATATCTATAATAAACGATAGTGTACATGTGCAGTTGCTGTACATTAAACGCTACACTGTGCCTGATTTCCCTTAGTAACGATTGCATTAGGCTGTAACCTCAGCTGGCATTGACTGTCGGTGTAAGTGTATGACGTCACGAAACTACCTGTGCCAAGACTAAGATAACAAGAAAATCTGATGACCATCCCAGACACTTAAGTTACTAATAGCCTCCTTCAGCTTGTCCGTAATGGAGTTTTTCCTTAAACAATATGTACAAAATTGAAAACACGTTTCACTTAAAAAACATTTTTGTGATATTTTTCTAACAAAATTGTAATAAAATATATTAAATTTAGTCGGTGCAGACTCATATTGCTACGTTCGTTGAGATGAAAGACAATTACGTAACACTCTTGAATATTCGAGATTGTCATTGTATATGTTTCTCGACTAACCCAGCGCGTACAGCAATCGAGGCGTCTGTGTCAAGGTAAACCTGTCCTAATCTCCAGATTGTTTAAGCGCCTGTAATTATGTAAATTATTACTGCACGCCGCCCGGAGAATGGAATATTATTCTGTAACCTCTGTGGGGTATATGTAAGCGTCAGCGACCGACTTAGGAGTTATTTTAGTCCTGGCGATATTCAAGTGCGGATCAGAGTATTGTGGCAAAGTCATTGTTGTATTAATTAGTGCGGAACTGTAATAAGGTGACATTTAAATTTGTGTGTTGGAACTGTAATAAGGTGACATTTAAATTTGTGTGTTGGACAAATTTAAATTGAATTAATCTATGAGAATGCTTTGTTGAGTTATAACCGTTGTTTGTGTCTACTTAAAGTTTGTAATTAGTGACTTCATTGGAGTCTGTTATGCTGTTTCCACTGTACATAGTTTTAATGAATGATTTCTTCCGGAAATGTTTACGGTAACAGCTGAATTTAAAAAGTTTTGTTGTAAATCAAGAACAATTTATTTTGCACGTGTTGATAAGAATAGGTACAGTGGTAAATAATGCTAATACCAGAAGCAAGTAGAGACGCTAGCAACATTATTTGTTTATTACAAAGATAGTAAGAAAACAGTAAAAAGAGCATTTGAAAATACAGGTCACTAGCAGTTTAACTGTGTTACGGTCACACCAGACTGCACGGCAACCATTCTGTTGAACGTGTTGGCCTAAAGCAAACTTACTCTAAGGCAGTGGTTCCCAAATGTTTTAGGTCATGGAGCACTTTTCAGTAGAAAACTTCATCACGGAGCACTAATTTTCACCTAGCAATTATATGACCATACTATTTGAGGATAGAAGGTAAACATTCATAATTTAGAACTTTAGACATATGACACATGCTTTATTAGTTTATTTCATTACAAAAAAATATTTTCAACACTTATTTCACTAGGCCTACATACATTACAAAACAAACAAACAAACTATATTAAGGCAACATATTTTAAAACGAACTAAAAGCAAGTATTATAAATACATAATATATCCTCATAGATCTGGTACATAAAACCATTTTTAATGTTGCAAAACCAAAAATGCTACTTGGGACCGTAAAAGAACTATTCTAATGAGAGGGATGAGACTGAATTGATTTACATAACTTAGCTATATCTGGTTGAATTTGGGACAGCTGGAGCCGAATATCAAGACGAGATCTGTGTTTTGTTTTAGTACCTGCATAAGCAGACCTGGTCATTTCTTTATTCTTCTAAGTTCTTCAAGGAGCACTAGGAGATGTTTCGCGGAGCACCAAGTGCTCCGCGGAGCACAGTTTGGGAACCGCTGCTCTAAGGCAATCGAGCGCGCGCATGCACACACTCACACACACACACACACACACACACACACGCACGCAGACAGTGTTTTGCATTAAAATAAGCATTTACAATCAAACCCACGCACGAGGGCGTTCAGATATTTCATTCCCGAATAATCTGCAGCAGATTGTAATAGAGCTCAAACTGTCTAGTTATATTTGTAGCAAATATTAACTAATTGTCATTAAAAAAAGACAGGTTAACACAATTCGTTGTTCTTAAAGTGGGGATGATAGTGAAGCAATGTCAGAATCACTAAACCGCTGTTAGTATGACCATGAAAAGTTGTTTTACACTAACTTAAAGCACCTTACCTATTATTCTAAACTCGTTAAAAATTTTCAAACATACAAATACATCTGATCAAATTTAAATATTTAAGTTTTCTTTTCAAACTTTTTGCCTTAATTTATTTCCACTAAACGTAGTGTTTTCTGCATCACAACATAGAACAACTATTTGGTTTACGCAGTGAGTAAACAACAATCACAAACAATCACAATACCGACGTCCTAGTGATGTGGAAATGTAATTGCTGTACAGCCCAAGTCGCCGGTGATGAGGATCATGTTGTTAATTATAACGGCTGGTTACCTTAACTGAACCCAAACCCACGAACCTTTCTTACTCTCTACGAATTATAGAGAAATGTTTTAATTAACATTGAACTTTAAAATTTTGTTGACACCGTCAAAACCGACGTTTGGTTTATTCTGCTTTTGTTTGTTTTGTCGCCTTTAATAAGTTTCACTGTCGAGCTAAGTTAATTATTTTACGTTTAATGATTATAATATCAACCCAGCTCGTGTCGTCATTAAGTTGTAAAGAAATTAAAGCTTTCAGAAGTTAGTAAGCCCTAATGTTAATGCGGCTGACGAAAATATGTGTTCCGGGAGTGGCATTATGCTGTAGGGCTGTAGTGTAAACGTACTGTGAATGCTAAATAATTTTGAGCATGATCTTGACACAGCGTCGGAATCCCGCTTACGTAGACGATACAAATGAATAATTTTCCAACCTACAAACAATTCTATCTCGGCAGTGAATTCAACCACACACGCATTAGAGGCACATGGATGGTTTTTTATGATAACGTGTTCTTTAAATTGAAAACGTTTGTAAGTGAGATACGATGGCACTAACGAAGGGGAAAATTTAAATATGATGAGAAATTTAAACCGTAAATTCGAAATGTCATATTCATGGATCAACACTTATCATCGCAGGAGGATAATAACATCATATTGATCGGATGGCAACTAAACAAAGACAAAACAGTAAGTCACGAGAAGTAATATAAACAATATTACGAGTTGGCGAACAAAACATTTCATGTACAGTTCTAAAACATTCGGCCATGTGAACAGCTTATGTGGGTGGCTGTGGTTTGAAAAATGATATGACAAAGTTATTTCACTTTTCGCACAAAAAACTGTCGATCTGCAGAAAATGTATTAATAATGATTTACTGCAAACGGCTTCGTTGGAAACGAACGGTTTTTATCCAGGACCCTTGCTATAATTGGAAACTATGTGGAAGAGAGAAGAGAGAAGAGCTTTTGCCGTTTATGCAGGTCAGATATTTTCGACAAGGCGTAGATGCGTAGATTTTGTACGTTACGTAGTGTAAGACATGTGCCTTTCGTTAGTTGTTTATTCCGTCTCAGACCGCTTCAAGTAATTTGTAGTTTTTAAAATTTCTTTTATTTGTTAGTATTTCAAAGAAAAGACTTTGTTTGTATTCGTTGCGTACGGTACGTATCACCGGTACAGCCCAAATATTGTTTTAGACTGATAACTGGGTGGTATGTGGGAAGAAATGACGGGAAGTTTTAGTAGTAAGATTCTGTCACGTGTAGTTTCTGACATCCAATTCACACTAAAGATTCTGACAGTCAGATTTCAGTGCGTACGTACGTTCCATGCTGTTGGTTTTTGTTGATGCCTCTTTTTATTGTATTACATTTCGTTAGGGTTTTTAATCTTTCGTATATGACGGAATTTTGCTGTAGTACGAGAAAATATAATTTTCAAAAAGCAATATTATAGTAATATATGTCTACATAACGAAAATACAATGTGTCTTCTAGACATCTATTGAGCATGTATTGACAACACTGATTTTCATGTCTCTCGCCAACTAGTAAAACAATGAGCATAAATCAACATAATAAGATTAAAGTCACTGTGTAATGGAAGATATGAAACATGAACGTAGAAATGTAAAAAATATAGTGAAAAAGAAGAAATTATTGTATTTTTTTCGATGTACTACACCTTGTGTCAAGCATGTAACATAAAAGGCTTCTTCGATGCTTGCAAGTTTTGCGGTAATGCATTATTTATTTTGTAGTTTGCGTCGTCATCTTTCACCTTAACCGTAAGTGCCTCTTCAAGCCTCTACATGTTTTAATGTCTCGTTTCCCAGTAAAGTACTGTAGATTTATTTTCTATTTAAAATATTGCTCATGTTAATTTTTTTACTACTAAAGTTACTTGTGTTACTTGTTACTGCTTTGTCTACAGAAACGTAGAATATCGTTACGCATGTGATATAATTTAAAAAAATTTATTTTCTATGTTAATCCGTACACTATTAATTTATAGGCGTTAGTTTGGGAAGTACTCACTTCCAAGTCTAATAAACTCATGATTTATAGTCGGAATAGTGTAAAGTCGCAATCCATGCCCTACATGTTAGTCTCGTAGATTTGTATTTGTTTACAGGTGGGAGTGTGTGCGTGAGTGTGACAAAATCTGTCATATTCGACGCACGCTTATAGAGAATGTCGGATTTCATTGATTTTTTTTGTGTGTTAGAATGACTGCTTTTTTCATTGCAATATTTTTGCTTCACAATTGTGCAACCTCCATACAAAGCCCGTAGTCTTAAGTACATGTTTGGTACGTGCTTCATACTTTGACAACTTATACCTAACACATATGCGTTTTACGCTATACATATTTACAATAGAGCAGTATCAATTAGCCTCATTTAGTTAGTTATAACCTACATTTTTTAGACAATGTTTTGTTTGTTAGAGTTTTTCCTTTTGTGCTGTAAGCTAAATCATTAAAGTTTGCCTAATGTATAGCTTCGAAAATTTCCAAGACGAAGAAACTGATGATTTATCGTGTTCGATTGAGCCATCTCGCAAGGTATCTATGTCCTACATATTAATCTTGTAGATTTAAATTGTAGGTCTTCAACGAATTTGCATCATGATTCAAATTTAATTCAATGAGACATAAAACAATGGTTTAGATATTTCAGAAGCTAGTTCTATTACTGTTTTAGTATCAAGTAAATTAAATCACGTGTTTAAGTTGCAGATTGCATTTTTCAACAAGTATACTGTAGAAGATTATGTGTATCAATATTCAAGTCTCCCATGACTCCTCGAAAAAACTGTCCACGTCAAAAGGTAGTACTTTATCATAAAAAATAAAGTTTGGGTGCGTGTATCAGTAAGTGTGTACACGCGGAAGAAGTGAAACTTCTTTGGGTTATATCCATTATTTTTTGTTTATACATTATTATTATTATTATTATTATTTTTAACTGTATACTTAAAATTTAATAGGATGGGAGAGGTATCAGTATAAGAAAAATTTTCATTTTTAGTAAATTAAAAATATTTTATTATATACATTTACAGAAATTATTATTATTATTATTATTATTATTAATATTTTATTATTAATCTATTTCGTTAATATTTAGTGATATTTCATCATACACTTTTGTAACCAAAGGCTTATGGTAACTAAAATAAGAAATGTATGTTTTACATTCAATATCATCCAGAAACCTTTATGAATACTGCATCAATTGTCGTATTCCATTTTGTCGTAGACAAAAAGGGAGACATGCGTAGTAACAGGCAAGGGGTGGTTCTTGGGCCACTCCGCCTTACTTCGAGTTTTTTTACGTAGATTTTACAAAAATCGAGAAAGGTTAGTTGGGTTAGTTTGCAGGTTAACCTAACATCAAAAAACTATCTTATTTACCGCAAACGCTGCTAAATTAGACGTGGATTCCACTTATAAAATGATAAAATCGCCTTTTGCATTATTGGATTACATAATGGTTTTTTTGTAAACAGTTTTTCTGCGAATTTTTCGCGCCCGCACCTAGTTTTGATCTGTAGGGTACGTAGAAACAGAATAAACGCGGTTTTTAAAGGGTTTTTGGGTGCCAGAGCACAGGTTCGGAACTATTACCAAATGAATTTATTAATTTTTTTGGGTCACCTCATCAGATGTCAAGTTTACTTAAGTCGTAATTTAGGTGAATCAGTTCCACTTGTATAGCACATAGTTATTTCTATTTATGTTTATAAATAAACGATTAATTTATATCAGTAGTGATCTTGCGAAATCGCATTAGACACTATAAACAGAAACTACTTCTGTACATAGTGTTTTACCTAACAATAACATTTGTAAAACAAATTTGCATAGGAAGTGTGTTACGCACGTGTATGTAAATAGTCGAATCAATACATAACCATATTAATACAAAATAATGATAATTCATAATACATCACCATCATGTTATGTAGTATGTAATCATGTGTGATACATTTGTACGTCATACCCTAGGAACGTTACGAGAGTACGGGAACTTTAAGAACTTTGTAGGTTAAAGGAAGTAGTATTTGAAGTGAACTAGAAATCTAGAGGAGCAATGATTACGAAAAATCTCGAGTTTGACATATGCACATGACAGTTTGTAGTAAGTATATGATTGTACAAATGTATATATAATAGTGTTCGTTATTGGACGAAGTGGATGTTTCTTGCTGCTTCAACTTCCATTCACAATGTGTACTCTGTCTAAGAGAAATTTACCAGAAACCAAAACACTACTAGTTACATTCGTACATAACAACGATACGGAAACTCAGACTACCATATAAAATCTTTGTAATCCTGCAGCATTACGAAACTTTTATATTTCACAAAGTGCTTTCAGGACATAATCAAAGGAATAAAAAATTCTACAAAGCATTACGCGAGTCACATGAATGTCACATGACAAAGTAAGGAGTCTGTCCTAAAGCAAATAAAAGAATAATCGATAAATTAAGAATGAAGTAGTACATTACAGAAGAGACGACAGGACGATGGACGCCAGAATGTAAGATTAGTTCAGAAGAAAGATCTTTGAAGAAAAAATGTCGAAAACTACCAACAATACGTGGGTCAGTCACGTTAACCGAAGGGATCCAAGACTGCCAAGAAGATATACGAGATATGGATAAAAAAGCAGAAGAGGTTTAAGAATACCTAAGAGCGATGGATAAATCAGTCACAATTAAGCACTGATTCTACCTAACACGTAAATAGACCGTGATTAAATAATAGTATAGACAAGAAGGTTAATGTAGTTTAGTTAATAAAACAGATCTTCAATATAATTTTTCTCATAAGCATTTATGTTGTCCTATAAAGAGCAAACACACAGTCTCTTTTATGATTTGCAAGACTGAAGAAAAGTCTTAACTGAATCGCTGCTGATAATTTCAGTTATCTTTTCACGCTGAATCTGAATCGTGTTTGTACATAGAAGCCTGGTTACCTTATTTACAGTCTGAGAGACCGTAAGATTTCAGTTTGTGTTCGACAGCTGTAGCAGTCATTTAAGAGAAGATTACACACAATTTACATAGTACGTCACAACAGCAATAGTCTGGTATATCAAATGTTAAAATAGTGTTTGTTCCTTCCAGTTCTTAAGCCGTTTGTGGTAGATGGACGTTATAATAAAAAAAATGCAATGAAAGGGACACGAACTAAATTACAACGAAAATGAAGAAAGGGATGAGTTAAATGAACTCACAGTGGGGAACGTTATAACTCCAGAAACGGAATACAAAAGCTTGTAGCCACAAAGAGTGTAGTATTTTCTACGTTTACTCTGTTTAGTTGTTTCATAACTACGTATATTCTTATTTCACTTTTAATATTGTGAAATAATGCTGATAAATTGGTTTAATCATGTGGCTAGAGAAAGGTGACCGTATGCCAGCCAGAGTAATTGTTCTTGAAATATGGCAAGGATAGTTGGCAATGGCTTTATTACTATAATTACATGGTTCTGTGAATTCTGAACGTCTCTTGTGGTGGCAGCGTCCCAAACACACTCTTCTGTCCGTTCCCAGAGACCTCAGCATAGTCCGCATATATTATAGTGTAATTCTCTCCTATCAACGGGTTGATAAAATTTAAATGTTGCAATGAAATTGAAATTTTAATTATTTTTCGTTTTTATAAGCATTATCAAACATTTTCACTTACTGTAATAGTATTACAATAAATTTAATATTTCACTCTTTAAGAAAAAATCTAGAAAGTTAATATAAATAATTTAAACAATTATTACAAACAAAATACTTACAAAAAATACAAAATAAACGTTTAGCAGTGAATTCGGAATAAATAGATTCATTACTTAAAGATGTTCTAATAATATAGGCCTATAATGGTTTTTGTTACAATTGTTTAAACTATTGTTTTTAATTTTAATTATGTACATATACTTTTCTTGTGGACAATAATAACAAGACCCGTCAGTGAACAACTTTCAAGAATATGTTTGCTCTCTCTCTCTCTCTCTCTCTCTCTCTCTCTCTATCTCTCTCTCTCTCTCTCTCTCGCGCGCGCGCGCGCGCGCGCACCCACACACCCACACCCACCCACACCCACACACACACACACACACACACACACACACACACACATTACAACCCTGCAAGTTGGAGTCTGTACAAAAAATCATACTGTTACGACGGCCTAACTGATCATCGTATGGTACAGTGGAAAACAAAATACAAGACACTAATTAAGTTACTTATCACCAGCGTTAATTATCACAATTAAACAGTTTGTAATCAATAAGATAGTCTCTTACAACAAATCAAATAAAAATTGTTCACACGCAAGAAAATGTCAACTAATATAAAACACAATTTTATTAAAATTGTCCCGCACGATTATAAAACACAACACTTCGCCACAATACTTCGAACCGCACTGTGTAAATCGCCGTCACTAACTGAACTGGGCGTCGCTGAGTACTTGTATTTATACCCCGCCGAAATACCAGAATATTCCATACTGCGCGTCAAGAACGCTGCTAGAAAACACCAGAACGTAATTGACTGCAGCCTTCCACACAGCGCGCGCAGACTTTTGAAATCTGGATCAGTCTCCGCGGACGCATGACAAGTGTCACGTAATTGTCCTTCATCTCAAAGTAGCAGCAATATATAGGCACACACACATTACAGCCGGATTCAACTGGAATAGCCGGGAAACATGTAGAATGTTTTGTAATTGTGCAACACTTTTTCCGCTTTACGTAACAATAAGTTTTTAGACGATCGAGTAATAGGCCTGCATTTGTGGTAATGCCAAATTTCACACACACACACGCGCGCGCGCGCGCGCATTATTAATTTTTTGCTTCGCTTCGTAAACTTGAAACAACCGATTGTTTAATAATAAGATGTAATAAATATTAAGTATAAATTTCCAAAATTCTTTAATATAATTAAATAATATTGAAATTTAAATAAAACAATCTTCTTTACAACATCCTGTTGAAACCACTGTTCAAAATGAGCAAATTAGCTTCTACAGTCTTTACAAGAACTGAAACGAAATATTTTAAAATTAGAGGTTTTTAGTAGGGCCTAATAATCTTAAATGTAAGTTTCTATAATTAACAAAAATCTCTTTAAACGTTTATGAAATGACATTGTAATATTCTCGTTTAAAATATGAAATAAATAAGTTTTTTACCTACCCACGGCGAGATGTGCGACAAAACCCCACGCCCGTTGCTTGACGATCTCAAATACGCCGTCCCACGTTCTCCTGGGTTCCAGTCACTCCACGGGATGATACAGGGATGGTTTCCATCAAGCTCATCTCTGTCTTAGGTCAGTTAGGCGGTCACGACTATTATAGAAGATCTCCTGAATATATGCAGGTCCCGTATACTTTGAATCAGTGCTTCACGGACTAAGAAGTTAGGCACGTTCTTCTTTATCGATGTCTAAATCTGATCTGAATATGATGTCCCATTAAGCATGAATGATGCTATATGGCCTGATGATGTCATGTCGCATAGCAGAAAAGTTAATACTGCAATCTGTTTGTCACATAAAACGCCTGCAATTATCGCAAACCCAACGTGTTTCAAAATGTCTTCTAAAACGTAGACTACTTGCCAAAAATGTCAAACTTACAGTTACCGAGATCATTCGTTACCTAGCGGTTTGAATTACAAATTATATTATATCCATTTCAATAGACCATTAGGGTTTTAAATATTTTACTTTTTTAAATTATAAATTCTTCATGTATGTGGTTGTTTACCGTTCTACATAGTCAAATGGTCTGGTTCCGTGTACTTGAATGGATAGAATGTCACTGCTACCAAACACGTTTTTAACCGGTACGCGCACCCCGAACTACACTCATTCCCTGAAACATTTTTTAAACAAATAATACACTGTAATTTACCTTATTAAATATCGTACCAAATAAATACGTTATCGTATTAAATGCGGTATTAAATCTAAGCCCTTAACTTATTGACATTGAGTGTTTATTCATTCACACTTTCGACAAATATACCTATCCTTTTGGCCTATAATAAATCATGTCAGTATTCTTACATATTATATTTGAAATGCTTGTCACATTGCATAATACACACATACACGTGCGCGCGGGTGTTTGTATACGTATAAATAAACTGGTTTTGGGTTTTGGTCTTGTTGGTTTTCTGCAGTACGGAATACATAATATTGCTTTGTTTGGCGTTACCTCTACAATGAAAACAAACTTTACATTGTTTGTTTATTATGAACACCTTTTTTTTATTAACACATTCCAATAATATACTTATTTCATCAGGCATTACGACTTGATCAAACGCAAGTTTTATATATGATTAATTAACATGAAGGCAAATCGGTTTTGTTATTGGCCTACTACTCTACGGTCTTGGTCAGTTGCGACGAAACGATGTTTTTACCTGTTCTTACCCGGTCAATTCTGCCCCACTGACCGAATCTCTGGCAACTAGTAGAAACGTTCCTAATCCAACCTTCCGTGAGGTTCCAGTTCTGTAAGTTTTTCATTTGTGCGGGTAACCTCTTTCTTCCAATATTTTTGTTACGTTAGGTTAGATTAGGTTGAGTTAGGCCAGGTTAAGTTAGTCTAGGAATGAATAGAATTATAATAGTAATTTTTATATTACGATAATAATAACATGAAAATGTTAGTATGGATAAGGCCCAACGCCTTACGACAGCGTAAAGTTCATTCTACGATAGAGAAAGTTGATTGTTCGTTAACAGTATATAGACTCTGAAAACTGTCTTGGCGCATTACTATTCCAGGCACTCGGCTTTGTAGATGCATTCTTGGCCTGTAGCTTATAGAACGTTATTTTGGATCTCAATTGACCGGTTTCAATTTCACCTATGTCACAACCGACCGGGTTTTATACGATTGGGTAGCACCTGACCGCGGTCCCTAATACAATCAGTAAATTTATTTTAAAATAATATAAATTATGTTTACCATGGTAATGGTTGAACAAAGTGTGATAAAAGCATCATGAATATTTTAAGGGAGCCCTTGGGACCCAAACCCTAGTAATTTACTATAATGTCTAGACTTGTGGAAACTGAAACAAACAAATAACTTGTTTTTCAAAAAGGATAGGCAAAAAGGGGTCCCTTAAAATATTCATGACGTTTTTATCACACATTGTTCAGCGATTACCACGCTAAACACAATTTATATTATTTTAAAATAAATTTACTGATTGTATTGGTGGCAACAACGCATTTTTGGTTTGTAGCCGATGATGCTACGTCGTCGATATACAAATCATTTGAAACAACGATGATATCAATAAAGTGTGATGTCAACCGAATAAAAGTGTTGTTACTAAAAGTTCCAACCACGGAAGTCTACGTATATAAATTGTATTATTGAGTTTATTTATGACTGCACAATTTTAAATAAAAATTACATTGCCCATTGTTATGCTAAAATTTTATATAAAATTTCCATCAAATTCATAGGGTTACACATCAAATGTGTAGTAGAATGCTTTACTTAATGTAATTTAAGCACATCAGCTAAACACGTAAATCCTATATGTACGTATGCGTTACATGTAACAGAGCATCTGAAACTCGGAACGTATTTTATAACTTGTAGTGAACACTGTGTGTGTGTGTGTGTGTGTGTGTGTGTGTGTGTGTGTGTGTGTGTGTGTGTGTGTGTGTGTGTGTGTGTGTGTGTGTTATAAAAGCGCTATTTGTAAGAATATCCGCTCTTTTGCGCTTTCTGTTTTTTTTTTTTTACATGAAGATGGTTAAATTATAAAAGCAATGACATAGACATTTAGTCGTACACATACAAGTTAGTAGTTTTTAACCCGCGTGTGCGTCAGGAGTATTGGATCGGGTCAGATAAGAAGGATAGAGTCAACTTGCCGAGGAAAAACAGTGAAACCTAATGAAAACTCTTTTGTTATATCAGCGCAATATCACACTGCATTTCTAGATAAACAGAGGCGATATTACAGAGGTTCATATCTTTGTTACTAAAATAATTGTCTTTAATGTATTTTTTTTTCAACAGATTGTTTGGATGGGTGGCAGTCAGCAAAAGAACGCCCCTCTCTTTTTGTCTCAATTCATTTTCATGAATGTCTGTAAACAACAAAATAAGGTAGTTAGGTGATACTACAGACACATTAATTTCCTACTGGCGTCGTACAGGCGTCTGAACGTTTGCCGTTACCTTGATAGCGTACTGAGTTACTGTATGACTTATGACTTGCAGTCATGATTTCTACGTTTGCTAACAATTTATAAAATACACTACATTTAAAAATGTTTAAATTTTACTCAGAATTGTGTAAGTTTTTTTTTTTTTTTTTTTTTTTTTTTTTTTGCTAAACCAATGAAGTAAACAGATTTTAACGCATAATTTGAGACTTAGAGTTCAAGGAACATGAAAGTGTATATACATATATACAGTACTACCATTAAAAAGACCAAATTACAAATTTTTCTGTTTATTACAATATTTTTCCTGAAACAGTTAAGTACATAGGGGAAAGATAAAACTGCAGATAGAAGGATAATTTGTAGGACGCACTATTTTTTTAGCTGAACGACTAGGTGTCAGTATAATATAAATATTATCAGTGTAAATAATCTGAGAGAATTCGTTTCTTGTAAAGATGGAACGCTTTCGAAAAGACAGGAGTGTCCTTCCACCCGTTCCATCACTTGTGCTTGCCGAGCAGGTGCGCGTTTCAGTCAAGGCAGCACTCAGTTACTTTCCAGAGTGTTTTGGACAGCACTTGAAATAACTTACGTATTATGCTGGCACGCCGCAGTAAAAATGGAACACGCGCGCTACCTATATAAGGAACAGAGACCGGCTTTCTCAGTCAGTTACAGTGAGCGATTTCCTTAGTTTGGATCGAGTCATTAGTGAAAAGTGATTATTGTGTAACAACATACTACGGCAGAATTGGGTCTCCTACGTGGTGACTTGTGCGATTTACGAGGTGAGCTGAATAACAAAATTACTAGAATATCTGAAGTACAAGAATCAATGTCTTAAGAAATATCTGTCGTAGAAGAAGCCATTTCAAATAAAATATCTGAAGTAGAGGCGACTGTAACAACTATAAAAGGGTCTAGTTCAAACATAAAATAAAAAATTAAGAGTGAAGTCGAGCAGATAATGACAAAACAGCCATCCGTTTCGAAACCAATTGCTGAACAGACTGGACTAAAGGTAAAGACAGAAAAATAAAACATGGTAATGACATGGAAAATAAGACAATAGAACATGGGTAGCCCCAGATGGGAAAACAGTCAACCAGATAGATCATGTGATCATAGATAAAAGAGCAGCTACAAGTATCATTGATGTCAAAACCCGGAGAGGAGCGTCAGTTGGTTCTGATCACTATATGGTGCAGATAAAGTTTAGATGCAGGGTGGCCGTATATAGGAAGGACAGACACAGAAGACAGGAAAAGGTTAACACAGCGAGTTTAAAGGACCCAGAAAAGGTACAGGAATATACTGGGAAAGTGAGGAATAAACTGAACGGGTCAGTCGCAAGAACAGTGGAAGAAAAATGGCAGAATCTTAAGTGGGCACTCCTGGAGACCGCCAGAGAGGTGCTAGGAATAGAGGAGAGACGGAGGCAGGAGGACTGGTTTGATGAGGAATGCAGGAGTATTGCACGGAGGAATGAGGCTCACGGGAAGTATTCTCAGTGTAGGACTAGAGAAAGGAAGCAAGAATATGAAGAGAATAGAAGACTGGCAAATAAAGTATGTAGAAAAAAGGAAAGAACTTTTGAAAACGGGCTGCTTCTCAAAATGGAGCAGGACTTTGCAGATGGAAGAATAAGGAATGCTTATAAATATCTTAAGCATCTCAGGGAAGGTTATAAACCATCTACAACACTATGTAGGGACAGAGAGAATAGAATTGTCAGTGACCCAGAGAAAATTAAAACTCTCTGGCGAGAGTACTTCGATGGCCTCCTTGGTGGTATGATACAGGGAGGAGAAATTGTTGCTCACACCCCGCGGAATGCAAACATTGGGGAGATGGAATCTGACCCACCATCAATTCAGGAAATAGAAGAAGCTATTAGTGCTCTCAGGAACAACAAGGCACCAGGTACAGACTTAATTCCTGCAGAACTGCTTAAAGCTGGAGGTACTGATGTGGCAGTCACACTGCACTTCTTAATCGTAGACATATGGCAAACGGAACGAATCTCCATGGAATGGAATAAGTGCATTATATGCCCCATTTATAAAAAAGGCGACAAACTTCAATGTAGAAATTACAGAGGCATTTCGTTGCTGTGCACCTCCTACAAGGTTATTACGTGCATCTTGAACCAAAGGCTGAGACACCTCACAGAAAATATAATACCGGAATACCAAGTTGGATTCCGACCTCGAAATTCTACAATCGACCAACTCTTCTCGGTAAAACAGATATTAAGATGCGCATGGGAACGTGATATTGATGTGTACCAAATCTTTGTGGACTTCAGGCAAGCGTATGACTCTATTAATAGAGACAAACTCTACACCATAATGCATGAATTTGGAATACCAGGCAAGCTGGTAAGATTAACGCAAGTGACCATGCAGCAGACTGAAGCCCAAGTAAAGGTGGATAGCCAACTAACTGAACACATAAATATTACACGAGGTCTAAAGCAAGGAGATGGGTTAGCCCCAACACTATTTAATATCGCATTGGAATATGTAATTAGAGGCTTATCAATAAATAGCTCCAATCTGTTAACAAATAAAACTGTACAGATAGCCGCATATGCAGATGACATTAACATCATGTCAAGACGGATCACGGCAGCTAAAGAAATATTTATAGTGCTTAAAAATAGAGCCAAGGAAGTTGGGTTAGCCATAAATACGGATAAAACAAAAATGCTTATCCAAACAAGAAGGGACCAGGTTCATAGCAACATTGAGATAGAGGAGGACACAATTGAAGTGGTGGATAATTTTACGTATCTCGGAGTGAATCTAGTAAAGACTGGATCAGAGGAGCCGGAGATCCAAAGACGGACCACCATGGCTAGCAGGGCATACTTCTCATTTCTGCCATCATTTTGGTCTGGGGATGTGCACAGGGAAACAAAAATGAAAATATATAGGACTGTCATCAGACCAGTGCTATGCTACGGGTGTGAGGTATGGACAATCACACAGAAAACAGTCGACATAGTAGACACCTTTGAAAGGAAAATCCTCAGACGCATTATAGGCCCAATACAAGAAAATGGGTCATGGAGACTGAGATACAACAACGAACTGTATCAAATATATAAAGAGATACCAGTCTCAAAATTTATAAGAATACAAAGACTGCGTTGGGCCGGACATGTTATGAGAATGGAGGATGGCAGGAACCCCAAGAGGGGTTTGCTGGGTACATGGGAGGGAACGAGACCTGGAGGTAGACCGAGGAAGACGTTGGAAGATGGCGTTGCAGAGGACGCAAGAGACATGGGGATAAGAAACTGGAGGAGGTTGCAGTGGATAGAGTGGATTGGAGGCGGAGATTGGTGGAGGCCAGGGCCCGACTTGGGCTGTAGCGCCATAGGAGGAGGAGGAGGAGAGGAAGTCACTTTGCCTGTAGTTGGGGCAGTTCATCTCAAGGCCCCAACCTTTGATGAAAGCACTCACTGGTCGACGTATCTTAGGCAATT
This sequence comes from Magicicada septendecula, assembly GCA_034769895.1. Classification (NCBI taxonomy): domain Eukaryota; kingdom Metazoa; phylum Arthropoda; class Insecta; order Hemiptera; family Cicadidae; genus Magicicada; species Magicicada septendecula. Next base: position 222,508,882 of record CM068368.1, read on the forward strand.
TGAAGCCGCTGCATGTGCAAATAAGTGGACGGAGAAAGACAGGGCAGTTTCAATTGTTCTCGCTTTTAAAGGACCTGCGGCAGAGCTGCTACAAAAATTGCCACCTGATAGCCAGAACGCCTATGCCAAATTGATAAAAGCTCTAGAATTACAGCATGATGATATACATTTGCGAGACGTTTACTGCACTCTGTTGAGAGCAAGGCGTCAGCATTCCGGGAGATTCTTCAAGCAAGTATCGACAGACTAATTAGACTGGCCTATCCTGAAGAACCAAACGATTTTCGTATGAGGTTTCCGATGCAGACATTTATTGATGGAGTCAGAGATAATGAACTACAGAAAGTTTTACGAATGGCAAGATACCAGAATAGTGCGGACACCCTGGTACATTCTTTACACTTTGAGGTCGCCAAGTCAACGTCTGGTTGGACAATTCATAAAGCGCGCACGCTAAAAGATCGCGACGGCACTGACGATGAAAAGGAAGAAGAAACAGCAGAGACCCAATTATCGGCGCCACAGAACAAAGTAAGGAAGGATGGAAGACCGAAGTGTTATAGATGTGGCAAACGAGATTGTCGGGTTAGACTTCAGCAACAAGAAAACGAGCAGTCGGTACAACGCGGCGTGTGCTGACTAGCTGGAAGAACAAAGACTCTAGGAAATAAACAATTTTTACACTTCAAAAAAAAAAAAAAAATAGCTGGAGCTTGGTAATTAACGGATTCGTTCAAGAAAGGCCAACCTCGATTACAGTTGACACAGGTGCCACAGTCTCCATTGTACGCCTTGATGTAGTGAAAAATTTCTAGCCAATCTGGTGCTCTTGCAGCTTGCGAACACCTACTGAACAGTCTGTAAAAGTGTTAGGAAAAGTGGATATACACCTATACCTTGGTCGACTTGAGTTTGATCATCAATTACTTGTTGCAGACATTGTGGATGAAACAATTCTTGGTATGTACATTATGAACACTTATGTCTTGAGAATCGGAAAAGAAGAGGTAATGCTCTCCACAATTGAATACATCAGAAAAATTGATGGACGTGATAAATCAAGTGGCCGTAACAATCCCACCAAACTCTGAAAAGATTATCATGGTTAGAACTGAGGTAGATAGTAGGGGCTACCACTGCTCTATATTGCCCAGGCAGTCAGCACACCGAGCATAATATTTGGCAGAAGTTTAGTAAAACCTGACGAACCCGGAAATGTACACATTACAGTGGCGAATATTTTGAATCAAGCTGTCAAGCTGTTTTGAATACGCACCTAGGTAAAATGTCTCCTGTGTCCTGGGTAGCCGGAATGACGTAACGAATATCCGGTGCATCGGTCACTTCAAAATTACCTGAGGAACTTCAGGAATTGTTAAACAGATCTTCTAAGGATCTCTCAAATGGTGAAGTAAAATACCTCAGACAGCTTTTAAATGAATTTAAAAACTCTTTTGCAGTTCGGCGAGAGTCACTGGTAAGAACCTCTCTTGTACAACATGGCATCAAAACCGGGGATACAAGATCGATATGTCAACTTCCTCGAAGACTTCCATTAGCTAAGCAAGAGGAAATAAATGTCTTGGTTAGTACAGGACATGTTCACACAGGGAATAATTGAGCCTTTGTCAAATGCTTGGTCTTCTACGATAGTGCAGGTAGCGAAGGACGGTGGATTACGTTTCTGCGTAGATTATTACCGGAGTTTGATCGACATGAGAAAGAAATATTGCTATCTACTATTTCAGGTTGACGATATTGAGTCTCTTGAAGTCGACCACGCCTCCGTATGGAGAGCGGTGAGTAGACTGACCCGCGAGAAGGCAACTCGCAACCCGCTGGAAACTCCGAACGGGATTGTGTCTTCATCAGAAGGCAAGGCTGAGGTCTTCGCCGACTGCATGGAGTCGCAATTTACCGTTCATCGAGGCGTCTCGGACCCTGCCCACTCGGCAGAAGTCCGGGACTTCCTATCTGGTTATTTTTCTCACCCTCTCGCTGGACCAGACCTCCCGTTCGACAGAGACGAACTCGTTTCGTCTGTCTGCCGACTAAACCGCCGTCGCGCCCCCGGTCCTGACCGGATCGGAGCCGCTGCATTACAATATCTCCCGGCCTCAGGCGTTGACCTCGTGCTCGAGCTGTTCAACTCTTGTCTCCGGCTACAGTACTTTCCCCGCCTGTGGAAAACTGCCAATATCGTTATGATTCCAAAACCCCGCAATCCGCGCATGCTTTCTGAAAGCTATCGGCCAATATCTCTCTTGCCAGTTATCTCGAAGGTGTTCGAGCGGCTCCTGCTGGCCCGCATCTCGCCGTTGTTGGATAATTTTATTCGCAACGAACAGTTCGGGTTTCGCAGAGAGCACTCGACCACGCTTCAACTAGTCCGCGTGGTTACGCAACTCTCTGACGCCACCAACAGGCGAGCGGCTACGGCCGCCGCACTGCTGGACGTGAGCAAGGCCTTCGATAAAGTCTGGCACGAAGGTCTTCTCTTCAAACTTGCTAACTCCCCCATACCATCGTCCATAGTGTTTTTCCTCCGGTCGTATCTCTGCGACCGAACCTTCAAGGTGAGCGTCGACGGAACCTGCTCTGCAGTTCGTCCCGTCGCCGCCGGCGTACCTCAGGGATCTGTCCTCGGCCCCGTTCTGTACCTTGTGTACACGAACGACCTGCCTGTCTTGCCCGGTGTCACGTTGTCTTTGTTCGCTAACGATGCAATGTATCATTACATCTCTATGTCCCCGCGTTTTGCCAGTACACAGCTGCAGCGTCAGTTGGACCAGCTTCCGGACTGGCTACGGAAATGGCGGGTGACGATCAATACGGAGAAATCCGAAGCGATCTGTTTGACTCGTAAGTCCATCTCCAGATGCCAGCCCATCTCACTGGAAGGGAGGCCTATCGCCTACAAAGAGTCGGTCAAGTATCTAGGGGTTCGGGTCGACCGGTGTCTTTGCTTCAACGCCCACGTGACAGAAACCCTCTCCAAGGCTCGCGGCGTCCGAGCCAAACTTTACCCATATCTCGCGTGCCGCAGCCCCCTGGCGCTGCGCACGAAAGTCTATCTATTGTTTCTCCGGTCTGTACTGACCTATGCGGCACCAGTTTGGTGGTCACTTGTCTCCGCCACCAACAGGCGTAGGCTGGAATGTTTCCAATCCAGAACTCTCCGTTCCTTGTCGGGATCTCCTTGGTTTGTTAGAAACAGTGTAATTCGAGGAGGTCTACGAGTTCCTACTCTCTCTGCCTTTGTCTGGTCATTAGCTGCTACTCTCTTTGCCGCAGCTGAGACCTCTTCCTTCCCTTACCTCAGGACCATCAGCACCAGGCAACCACCTCCCCCTGTCCGGGTCAAACGCCCTCGGGCGATTCTCGATGACCCGCCATAACTTTAAGTAAATTACTTAAAACGAATTGCACATTTACCATCTGACCATGCCCCAGAATTTACCCGAAAAGCTGTTTCCTTCCTCCCTTCCTAGTATGCCGACCACGCTGAATGCCGCTGCTACGCGGTATCACTGGCACGGAGGCTCTTAGCCTCGCGGGGAGCGACCGATGCCTCACGGCGTCTGCACGCGGGACTGGGAACGGGTGACATCTGTCACCTGAACCCGTTCATGCGGCAGTGCCCACTGATTGCTCAAATTTTAAAAATAAATAAAAAATGAAACATTTCTCCCCCGCCTTCTCAGTTAACTGGTTGGCGGTTGTCCATTCCAGTTTTTAGGCACCAGTCGAATGAACCAGCATTAAGTGTATCCTCAGGCAGCCATTGGGCTCGACCCAGATGCTGCAGTCATGCACCGGGTGCAAAGACGCCCCGCTACTACAGTGCTACATGCTACTACATGGTTGACGATACACTGTCTGGAGTTCAGTGGTTTTCTACATTGGACCTGAAGAGTGGATATTGGCAAGTGGGTCTTCATCAAGGAGACAAGGAAAAGACAGCTTTTTCTCGACCCCAAGTGACCTATTCCAAATTAAAGTCATGGCATTTGGACTCTGTAATGCACCAGCAACATTTTAAAGATTGATGGATCTGGTCCTCCAAGGCCTGACATGGAAAACTTGCTTTGTTTATTTAGTCGATGCCATAGTCATCGGGAAGACTTTCAAATTACCATCATGATGACTTCCATTTACCATCTGGAAAACCTTAAGGAATTTCTAACTAGAATTCACGGTGCCCAACTGGAGCTGAGCCCGAAGACTTGTACAGTGTATAGAAGCTATTTCAGAAAGAAGTACTGTATTTGTGCCATCTCGTCTCGGCAGCGGGTGTTAGTATGGGTCCTAATAATGTAGACACCGTAAGAGACTGGCCAGTTCCGAAGAGTAAAAACGAAGTTTGGAGTTTCCTGGGGTTATGCTCATATTACACGTGTTTTGTGAAAGGCTTCTCTACTATTGCTAACGGAACCACTATATGAGCTACTGGAAAATAAACGAAACATCTAGTGGTCGAAAGAATGTGATCAAGCATTTAGGACTTTGAAAATTGCATTTTGTTCGTAGGCAATTATTGCTTTCCCAGCTCGCGAAAAGAAATACTTATAAGAAACAGACGCAAGCAATACTGGTGTAGGAGCAGATTTGTCTCAAGTGGAAAACGGTGAAGAACGAGTAGTAGTAAATTACAGCAAAAGGCTTTCTAAATCAGAGAAATAACAAACATTGCGTTAAAAGGAGAGATTTTCTGACAATCTTCAGAACTTTGAAGCACTTTCATAAATATCTCTATGGGAGAGAGTTTCACTACGCACCGACCATGCCGTTCCTGCATGCTTTTTGAGACTTACAATCCGGAAGGGCAGTTGGCAAGGTGGCTCGAGCGTCTGCAAGAGTACAACGTTATGGTACAACATCGTCGGGGGGCCTGCATGGTAATATCGCATGGTGGGCCTGCTTAACTCGAAGACCGTCCTCGGAAGATCCCCGACATTGCCGCAGAAAGGAAGAACACAACGCATGTGAACATGTTCACATAATCAATATGTCTGCCATGGTTCCGAAGTATTGAAGGGCTACTGGTCACAATGAGAATCTCTTACCTTGGAGACCGGATTGCTGAAAAGGTCTTGAAAAAGTGCAGCTGGACGAGATGTAGTCATGCAGCTGATAGTGTCTCGAAGTAAAGTGCAGTCTGCTTTGAAGGGGATGCATGATGGCACGTGGAGGTCATCTTGGCGTTAATAAAACCTGAGCCTCTGAAGAAGCCTTTTAAAGGAGAAAACTGGTTCAGGCTGTAAGGTAAAACTTTATGCTTTTACTTATATAAAACCTAGTGTTCCGAGTCGTTAATGTAAGAGTGATATTTAGTTAATAAAACCCTTGACAAAATACAAAAGCGATTCTATTGGCTTCATCTTTGCCACGACGTAGAGGAATGGTGTGACATGTGAAATATGTGCTGCAAGCAAGGATGCACAAACCAGAATCAGGGGGAAAATGAGACAGTATAACGTTAGACTGCCATTCGAGGGAATTGCCATAGACAATTGCTGGACAATTTCCAGTTACTGACAATGAAAACCGGTTTATCATGGTTACAGGTGCCTGTTTTACTAAGTCTGTGGAAGCTTACGCAATTCTAAATCAGGAGGTTGCTTCTGTGGCAAAGACGCTGGTTCACAACTTCTGTTCCTCTTATGGAGTTCCTATGGAAAACTATACGGATTAAGGGAGGAATTTCGAGTCAGGTGTGTCTAAAGAATTATGCCGTCTACTCGGAATTCAAAAGGCAAGAACAACGTCTCTCCATTCTCATTCGGACGGAACGGTTGAGAGGTTCAGTAGGACACTTGAGCAGCATATTTCGATGAGAACCAAAGAGACTGGTACCAATTTGTACCACTATTCCTCATGGCGTATAGGTCATTAGTATATGACACAACCGGCATGACTTTAGCAAAATTGGTGTTTAGGCGGAAGATTCGTCTTCCTGGAGATTTGATATTCGGATCACGAGAGACTCAGTCCCAAGAGCAACAAAATTATTCCTCGAAATTAGAAAACCAACTGCGAGAAATGAATCGCTTGATAAGAGGAAGGCTGAAGATAGCCAGTGGTAAAATGAAAACTCGGTATGACATTCGCAGCAATAGTGTACGTTTCCAAGAAGATCAGGTTTAGTTGTACAACCCAAAGCGCCGTCGTGGTGGCACACCTAAACTTCAGACTAACTGGGAAGGACCTTACAATGTAGAAAAGAGAATCAACGATGTTGTCTATCGCATTCAACAGGAAGGACAGTGGTAATTCAAGGTCGTCTACATAGATCTCCTTCAGAGACAATTTGCCAGTAAGGAAGCTTAAGGAGGGGGCGGTGTAGCGATGGAACCCTCTCGAAAAGACGAGAGCGTTCTTCCACCCGTTTCTTTACTAGCCGAGCAGGTGCGCGTTTCAGTCAAAACCGCACACTTAAGTACCTTCCAGCGTATTCTGGAAAGCACTTGAAAGACGCATTATAGGAACGCCGCAGTAAGAATGGAAAGTTATTCTGGAACACGTGCGCTACCTATAGAAGAAACCGAGGCTGGCTTTGTCAGTCAGTTACAGTGAGCGAATTCCTTAGTTCGGATCGAGTCATTAGTGAAAAGTGATTATCGTGTTGTAAGTAGTGCGGAACCCTTAATAGTTGACATTATTATTGCATGTGGACAAATGTAACTTGAATTATTATACGTGTTGTAACAAATTTAAATAGATTCTGTTATTTTGTTTTTGTTTGTGTAAAAAAATTTTTGTTTTGTTCTTTATTTATTTTATTTTTTTTATTTAAATTAATTTAAAATTAATTAATTTAAAATGTTCCGTGGTGTTTCGAACTTCTTGTTATTTATTTTAATTGAATTATGTTCTTTTTAGTATTTAAAATTCCTTTCACCAGTTAATAGGATTTTCTCCAATAACAATCGATAGGTGAACTTTCCTATTTGGAGGTTATCTTCCTTCGTGGTTGTGAAATTCTGGTAGTTATCGCTCAATTAAAATTATGTATTATGCTAATTATTATAAGGAATAAACGATATTCAATTTTATGATCTTTAATGAATTTTATTAACAAATATTGTTATGATCGATTTTCTATCGATTTATTAATCGACTCTCTCAGGGTATATTTCGATAGTTCGTACAATTATTTAGTATCGGGTTCTTTTAACAGTTATTTCATAGATAGTCAGAGAAAAAGGGTAAAGTATGGAAAGTATAACATTACAATAATATATCAACTTAAAAATTAAAATACATATATGACATTCAATATATAAGTATATTAAAGAAATGTTCGAACCGTTCAGTTGAGTTGGCAATGTCGCGTTGGATTGTGGGAACGACAAAGATGGCCGCTTCGAGTTCAGATGTCAGACGAATGCACCTCGCTGTTTCTTCTTCCAATAAAGGCTGCTTCTCCTGTGATTTCTCATTCCTGCTGTTGCGATTATTCCTTCTTGTGTTGATGGAGTGTTCCTGGTTAAGTTTTAGTGTTCCACTTCGATAAAATGTGTTGTTAAAATTATTTTTCAATTTTGGCTATTAGGTAGAGAATTGCTGTTTGTTTCGTGATGTTGAATTAATGTTTAAATTGTTTAAATAGTGTATTCACTGTGTTCTGTTCTTGTTTGAAGTTAATTTATTGTTTGTAGGTGTTCGTTTCACTGCATTTACGTTTTAAGTGTAATTTTACAAAACTCGCGTTTTTCACATCAAGCTAGGCTTATTGCATATACGCCATTTATGTCTCAGCTATTAGGTTAAAAATTGCTTAAGAGCTCGTGTCAAGTGTACTTCACAATATCTAATAATGAACTCCCTAACTTACTTCGTCTTCTCCAAAAGTCTTAGCCAAATTAATATTAGCAATCCATTGTTTCAAAATTATTTTACATCCTGTGCATGTGAGAATTTTTCATTATATAACTGAATATATTTTTGTTATTATTTAGATTTATTAACTATTAAATACATAATCTTCTTCTTCAGTTCATTCTGTTTGATTTGATACCAAATAAGATAGTTTTATTAAGATTTTGATCTAAAATGCTATATTTACTTCATTTTGAAAATTGTAAGTTTTAAAATTCAATTCCTGTCCTTTTCAAAAATGTTGCCATTTTACATGTTATATTAATGATTGTATTAAATCTCAGATTGACATAAAAGGTTTATCTTTTTTTAATTTCTTGCAATTTGATTAATTGGTTATCTTTTAAAATATTATACATTAATATGTGACTCCCCTCTTAGAATTCTGAGTTTTTACATTTACATTTTTAACAATAATTCTCACTATCTTTTTACAAAATCTTTCTTACTTATATTTCCAGTTACATGAATCTATGACTGATTTACCTTATATAAATCCCATCAGTTTAATTGTTTTTCTGTACTTATTTCATCAATTTTGATGCTGTTTAGTTTTAACATTTGGCCTAGATTTCTAACAGTTTTTACACACAAAGTTTTTAAATAATACATTTTGTTTATACCCTCTCTGACTTTTTATTCTAATATGACATTAATTAACATTTTCTTATTTTAACAAAAGAACAATTAGTATATAATTTGTACTCTTAATTCATAATACATGATCGAAATTAACAATAGTCTTTCAAACTCAGACATTTTATACTTAATTATTATTAGTAATACACAATAAATATTTTATAAATAAAGAATGTTATTTAATTCTGACATTTCAGTCTTGATTATCACTAGTAACTTATTCTAAATAAACAAAATATATCTGTCCTTCCATCGTTTACTCTAATTCTTACACTAGGTTCTTTTTTCAGTTTTAATCTGTTTTTTGTTTGATTTTGGGGTAATGATACTTTATCACTTCACTTTTATTATGGCCTGCTCTTGTTTTATCTACTGTCATTCTAATGAACGTTTTATATAAAGAGTGGCAGTTATTATTCAGAAACACCTGTATTATCTGTCATGATAATACTTTATTTAATATTATTCATGGATACAATATAAACACTTCAAAGTTGTACTATTTCACAATTTACTTAGTTTGTGAACTGCAATATTGACACATAAGGTTTATTTATTATAACACAAAAACTTGCACTGATCCCCTTTTTATTCTTGGATTTTATTTCTAAATAGTTTTATAGTTTTATTAAAATCAAGAAATCTATTTATAGAAGATAATGAAGGCTTGTTTTTTGCCTTATATAATTATTTCACATTGGTTCACTTTCAATTCTACTTTATACACTTTTGGCTTATATTTATTTTACATAGTTTTCTAAATTTGAGATTTTGTTATACTTTCATTTGTTATTATTTTTATCACTTTCTTTTGGGGTTTGGGTTTTTTATAAGGGCATTCTTCCTTCTTGTGGATGCTGTCTTGTTCTGGTTTCTTCATTGATTTCTCCTATTCTTCTTGTTTCTTATAAAAGTATTTCCTTTTCTTATTGTGGATGTTGTCTTGTTTGGGTTTCTTCCTTACTTACTCCTATCCTACCTGGGTATTACCTTTTTCTATATTTTTAGTTTTGCAGTTTATTTTGATGATTCATCACTCATTGTAACATTGGTTTTAAATGAAACTTTTACTTTAATCTATGATTGTACTTCACGGTGGTTCTTAATTAATTTTTTATTTTGCTTTCTCGGATTTAAAATGTTTTTATTTTATTTTTATGATCAATCTACCATCCAGAATTATGGGCATTATCATTAATTAAAGCTGTATTAATTACTTCAATGGTGTCTGTATTTTGTGTCCTCTGTACCATACGACGATTAGTGAGACCGTAACACTGTATACAAGATTTTGGATTTTTAAGTTTTAAGAATGTTGCATTTGGCTATTTACTTACGCTATAATGTTTTTTCATATCGGGCTGGCTTAACAATATAGATGAATAAATTTTAGTCAATGGATTGTTTCCAAACATCTAATATAAGTACACCTATGTATGGTGTCTTTTGGTCAAAGCAAAACTGATCAAGTATAATTACAAATTGATTATGATATATTCTGCATTAATATTATTGTAGATCTTCATTTATACTTTAAAACGTTGTATTTATTTTTAACATTGAAAATGTTTATAAGGACGTGTCGCACATTTGCGGCCGATCGCTGGTGCGTTATCGAAAATGGGAACCGGTGAGTTTCCATAGAAACTAATTCTTTGTTGTCAATAACGTAGTACACATATAAACCTTCGCTTATGAATGCGACTACATTTAACTTATAATCTGTACGTTGGTAAATGAAGAATGAATTCATTGATTGGTGAATGAACATAAATATATATATTTTTTAGATTTATTGAAGCATTTTCAATGCCCTTCTCTGTGCATTGCATTTGTGGAATGCCTGTAAATTTTTTTCAGAATATTCTGTTTATATACAAAGAAAGGAAATGGTTTGTAAGATAGATCCAATATGACATTTACGATAATATGATGAAAAAAGTGTGTAGGATAATGTGTTGAGTTTTTGGTGATTGTAATAGTTTTTTGGTTTTTTTAAAATCTTATTTTATTTTCTATGTTATTGTATTTACTATTCCAAATGATTGGATGTAATAAACTTGTTAACTCTAAGTGTAGTTTGTATATGTCTAATAGTATATATGTAGTTTGTATATGTCTATGACTTTGAATTTAATAGCAAAATTTATCAACAGCAAGAAGGTTTAGCAATGGGATCACCATTAACAAGCATAATAGCAGAAATATTCCTAAAACACATAGACACAAAAATAAAAAATATTATACAATCACAGGACCCAAATGGCATATGGATAAGATATGTAGACGATGGACTATATGTATCAAATAACAAAAACACAAATGCAGAGAACATACTGAAACAAATCAATAACATACATCCTAAAATACAATTCACAGAAGAAAAAGAAAAACATAAAAAAATAAACTATTTAGATATAACCATCACAAGATACAACAACTACATACAATATGCAATATATAGAAAACCAACTTCCACTAACATCATTATACCTAACCATTCTGACCATCCACCACAACATAAAATGGCAGCATTCTATTCACTATTTAACAGAATGTACAAAATTCCCCTAAACAAACAAGAAACTGACAAAGAAAAAATATAATATACCAAATAGGTTATGAAAATGGATACAATAAAAATACTGTGAACAAAATAGAAAATCAAATCAAATATAAAATAAAAATTGAACAATTAAGAATCAATCAAAATGAACAACACATAAATAATAACAACAACAAAAAATGGGCCATATTCACATACATAATTAATAAAATGACAAAACTAACAAAACTATTTATAAACACAGATATAAAAATAGCATAAAAAACTAATAAAAATAAATTACAAATTCTAAATAGCTCACACAACAAAGATAATACAACAACTAACGGTATATACAAAATTGAATGCCAAGATTGCAATAAATGTTACATAGGACAAACAAAAAACAGCTGAAAAAACGTTATTTTGAACACCTAAACGCATACAAAAAACCAGAAATATATAAATCCAATTTAGCCACACTTGCAATAAACACAGGACACGAATTCCCAAACATAACCAATGTATCACTAATAAAACATATACCACACAAAGGCACCATAATGAACATTTGGAAAAATTTACAAATATACAAACATAAAACGCAAAACAAACTAATACGAGAACAAATACAAATCAATACAAAACATGACACAATATTCAAAGCACTCAATATCGAAAATACACAAAATACAAAAAAATATACCACAACCACACACAATAATACAACTTTAAAATACCAAAGACCAACAAACTACCTTAATAACATCCAGCAGCCAACACACAGATACTTAACCAGAAACAAGATGGGGGGGGCTGAAGATGAGAGAACAGGAACTCTCGAAACATGTTCCAAATAAGGAAAAGAACATCTTGAGGTAATATAATTATAAATTTTAAATACTTTATATATTTCAAGAAACGAACTGTAGCAGAAAGTGATTGAATAAATATATATATATATATATATATATATATATATATTGCGACAGTACAAATAAGTGATGTACTGAGCATTGAATATAAAAATTTAAATATTCCTAATAAACTGTAAATAATTAATAATTTATTAGAAATAAGCATGTCAGGGATTGCAAGCTTGGCTCAGACAAAAATATGAACAGGTGTTTCGACCTGAATCGACGTGCACACACACACAAATGTAACTGAAAGTGTGTACACCAGTATTTTGCTAGTGTGTGAGACGCAGGTATATGCAGGCGAGTTTACCACCCCAGTATGAATAATTGCGTAATTACTGTTTTTCCGTAATTATTCATAAACTATAGATAAGGAGGAAAATCCAAAAACACAATAAAATGTAATAAAATTAAATAAATACTGTGTACAAAAACCACGTGAAAAGGACACACCGTACGAGTGTAGTGGTGAAATAACTGTGTACAGAGCGAAAGGGTTAAGTTGCAATGTCCAAAAATACAGTGAACATGTGTAGTGAAAATAGTTGTAAGATGAGTATAAGAGTATACTTACAGGACTCTGCAATTCGCAGAAATATAAGAAATAGCGAAATTGACAAGGAGTGGGGGACTGAACCCAGAGACAATTTCAGACATGTCGATTTCGTTCAACTGCAGGTGTTGACCAAGACGTCGGTATAAATAGGACACACACGCTACAGTTGTTCTCTTTTTCGATCACACACAGTGCAGCGGGAGCTTCTGCCCGTCCGCACAAAGTATTTAAATCTTTTGTAAATAGTTTCATCCTTCCAGTTACATACAGTTATGTAACTAGATTATAAAAACAAGCTATTTTAATTAGTAACAGAATAACATGAGAAGAAATCCACATAAGAAGATCAACTGACGTCCGAAACAGCACGAGAAGAAGTTCCAGAGAGAGAGCTGACGACTTAGTTCCAGAGAGCGAGACGACGCTGGACAAGAGAGAGACGACGCTGGACTCTAGAGGAAACGGCGCTGGACAAGAGGAACACTACTGAAGTCTGGAAACGGCGCTGGACAAGAGGAGCGACGCTGGACAAGAGGAATCGATGCTGAGTTCGAGACGAGGACGATTACAGATGGATCAAATGATTGAGTATGATTGACGACAATAAGGTGATAAACAACTTATTTATCTCTTAATAGAACAATTAACTCAAAGACAATTAAAGATATTCTTGTTCTATTTAAAAGTAAGAGCCAATGTATTATAAATATAGAGAGTTAGAATCATAGATGTTATTGAAGTAAGATTAACGTAAATACGAGCTCAAATTAATATTGAAATGAAAAGAATGCAAAGCATTTAAATAAAAATTAGCGTTTTATAAATCAGTACTGATAAAAGAAAGATAAATTCAGTAACTATTAATATATTTGAGTTTCAATTACAATATCTAAAAAGATATTAAACATTGATATTTCGAAGCACACTAATTGACTGAATAGTCAGGAAATGATATTTTTTTTAAATGTTTAGTAGAATAGAATATTTAGTCAGTATGGATGTATATAGAGTAAGCCTTACGGCATAGTAACAAAGTAATAACGAATGTTTTAAGTCGAATCAAGCGCCATGCGCACAATTTTACTAGTATCAAATAAATTTGGAATACTGTTACACGTTACGTCGAGTTCTTATTACAGATACACCTGAAACCCAAATTAAATTGTAGTTATGCAAATAAGTATTGTTACATAAGTTGTCGCTTCCGATGTGGGGCGTCACAAATTTAAATTATATTAAATTTACAAAGTTGTATTGTTGCATATTTGTCGCTCCAAGATTGTGGGGCTATTCAAATTAAATTACATGTAAATTTATACACATACAACATAAATTATACACCCTACGTACAGAGTTATATTGTTATATAATTTGTTGCCCTGGACGTGGGGCTCCACAAATTTAAATTATATAATAAATCTGTTGCATAAATTGGCGTCCAAGATCGTGGGGCTCCGCAAACACAAATAAATTTATATTTGCAGTTGTAGTGTTGCATAAAAATGTCGCCCTTGAACGTGAGGCCCGTCACGCCTACATTTATGTATATGTATCGTTGTATAAAATTGGCGCTGAACGTGGGGCCACCCAAATCAATTTATATTAATCAAGTATGTCTCGTGTTGTTACATATAAATTGGTGCCCTGGACGTGGGGCACGGCATGCCTAAATTTATGTAAACAAATTTGTTACATAAATTGTAGCCCATGAACGTATGGCCCGATCCCCACCAGTTAACTATTAATATTTTTTTTGTAGCTAAATTGTTGCTCTAAAAATAAGGGTGTGTTAAATAAAAAAAATATTATATGTAATAATAATTATTTATATTAAACATTAACTGAATGTAATGTTAATTGTTGTGTAATAAAACAGCTGGCGCCCACAAATAATATTGTTTGTCTATGTAACAGGTGTAACTGTAATAAGTAATAATAATAACTCTTAATAAAAATAAAGAAATAAATAAGTAAGTAGGGAACGGTTATCAATAATAATTTCTAAAGAATAACTACTAAATATTTTAAATAATACTTCAAGATGACGACTCTAGGAAATTTGGACGTAGAGACGTTTCAAACGATGATGCGTGCCTGGATAGACGAAATAAGCACAAAACAAACGGAAATTATAAATGCTAAAATAGACGAATTAAAATAATCTAATAAGAAACAATTAGAAGAACAAACTGAAAAATTTTTGACAAGATACCATAAAAATTATTGAGAGTCTAGAAGAGTTAAAAATTGATAATCTCCAGTTGAAACAAGACAACATAGAAATAAAACAAAGTATAATCGACAGTAATGCACAGTTAACCGAAAAAATTGGTGACACCAACATACGTATTGATACTTTAGAGAATAATTTTAAACAAGCCTTACATGAGCAAGTTGTAGGGATTGAAAATAAACAAAAAGAATTACGTCTCGAGTGGAGAAAGATTTAAAAGAATCGCATAAACAAATAAATGATACTTTAACTACTATAACGTTAGAGCAGGATGATAGAATCCAAACTATTAATAATATATCGCAAGCAAATACCAGTAAACTTAGAGAAATAGAAACACGTACTGTAGTCATTGAGAATAAAATTAAAGAAACTACGAAGGACCGTTCGGGAGACGTATCACATATGAAAGAAGAAATTCAAGAGGAAAAGAACCAGCTACGAAGTGAGTTAAGAAGACGACAGAACCAAATGACCATATTTCCTACAACAATGGAAGAAAGGAGCAGACTTAAGTTCTCAGGTGGTAAAGGGGAGAACAGTATGGAATTCCTAGCTAGAGTAGAGAAGGAAATAGAAAAGATTGGGAGTGCAATAAATGACGACGAGAAGATAGACTTCGTCACACGATATCTTAGAGATTCAGCCAGCCAATGGTACTCTATTATTAGAGATAACGTCAGTACATATCAGCAGTTTCGTGAGGCATTCGAGGACCGATACTGGAATCTACATACCCAACGACAAGTAAGGGATCAACTCGAATATGGAAAGTTCAATGCACAAGGACAGCAGAATATTTAACAATACACAATTACGCAAATAGAACGTGTAAAGCATCTTAAACCTAAATTCTCAGAATACGAAATTATTTCAAAGTTATCTTACCATTTTCAGCGAGATATCCAGTTAGCAGTTTATACGCAGGGAATTAAAACCATAGAAGAATTTTTAATCCTTGTGACACAGTCGGAGAATATCAATAAAGGTAAGAACACACAATACTGGGAACAAAACACGCAAATCACCACTATAATTATCACAGAGATGACAGGAAAGCAATACGAAACACTACACCGCCCCGTGATAATTACAAAATAAATTATTCGCCACCAATGTACAACACTACAACACGCACAGCTACAGAGACTGAACGAATAATTACAGCTAAACGACAAGGAGACGTTGTATGGTCGTCCAATCGTAAACAGTTTTTAAAACCAGCTGACAAACGCGTTGCCGCAGTACGAGGGTACGATGAGAAAAAATTGAAGAGATATAGCCAGAAAATGAATGAGATGGAGACAGTAACATTCCACAATCGGCCGTCTACATCAAAAGCGTCACAATGACTGAATAAATGGAAGCAAAATTATAAAATAAACAACATATACCCCTGCGATATTAGGGAGGAATTATTAAGCCCTGAACAGGATATAAAGCGAGACGCGCAGCAAACACAATGCCCTATTGTGACAGTGAGTATAAACAGGTGTAAAATACGGATGCTAGTTGACACCGGCAGCCAACTATCAGTTCTTATCGCTGCATGGGTTCAACGCAATAAGAAATATTTTAAAAATACTGCAATTTTGCCCGTAAATAATTTAAATATTACAACAGCTACCAATAAAAAAGAAAGAGTTAAACAACAAGCATATGTAACTCTAACATATAAAAATCTAGAATTAGAACATCCCATGATAATTATGCATAAATTGATTTATGATGGAATTTTAGGTATTGATATACTAAATACAATAAATGCTAAGATTAATGTTAATGATAATACAATTGTGTGTAATTATAAAAATGTTCAATATGAATTAAATATGAATACAGAGGAAGAAGAGTGCAAGGTAAGTGAAACACCTATTACTTTGTACAAGCCACAAATACAATATGGTCCAACTCGACATGTGAATGCGGTAGATGAAGGAACGACGACACAGGAAGAAGAAAAACTGCACGAATTAATAGAAGAATACAATGATGTATTTAGTGAAATACCGACGCAGACGACAGTATACGAGCACTCTATAGTTGTGTCAGACCCTACGAAAGTCATTAGGAAGACATACCCTATCCCAATGCGATATGAGGAAGAGGTTTAACTGGACATTCGGCGTATGATTGAAAGTGGAGTCATAGAGCGATCGAACAGCAACTTCCTGAATCCTCTAGTGGTAGTGAAGAAGAAAAATGGTGAGATACGTCTATGCCTTGACATGAGGGAGCTGAACAGCATTGTATTAAAGGAGTATGACTGTGCGCCAACTGCGGATGAATTATTTACTAAGTGTGAAGGAGCAAGGTATCTGACGAAGCTAGATTTACGCTCAAGTTTCTGGCAGATTCCAATTCGTGAAGAGAATAAAAAGTACACTGGTTTCCTATATAAAAATAAATGCTACCAACACAGGGTAGTACCCTTCGGATTAAGCACGAGTTTGGCAGCCATCGTAAAGTGTCTAGAAAGAGCCCTAGGACCTGAGGTGGAACCCTACACCATGGTATTTGTAGATGATATCTTAGTTGTATCTAAAACGTTAGACGAACATATAAAACATCTAAGCACGATATTCCACAAGTTTAGGCAAGCGAACATATCCCTTAACCTAGACAAATGTGAATATATCAAAACCTCTATCCAATTCCTAGGCCATGTTATTTCCTCCTCTGGTATTCAACCCGATCCTATCAAAATTTCCAGCATAACTAGTTTCCCTATACCCGGAAATCTCAAAGAGTTAAGAGCATTCTTAGGACTAACAGGATACTACAGAAGATTCTCACCGTTATATGCAAGGTAAACGCAACCGCTTCTAGAGCTGACGAAGAAAGAAAAAAATGGAAAAAAAACATCAATGAAAGAGTTGTTCATCGAAAATATAATGTTACATCATCCTCAACGAGAAGGAAAATTCGTAATATACTCCGATGCTAGTGACTACGCAGTAGGAAGTGTACTGTATTAACAAGATACTACGGGAAAGCACCGAGTTATTGCCTACGCCATTAGAGTCTTCAAAGGAGCTGAAAAACATTACTCCACATCAGAAAAAGAAATACTTGCTATAGTGTACGCTCTTAAGCAATTCAGATATTATGTTTATGGTACTCATTTTGAGATACATACTGACCACCAAGCATTATCATTTCTATTGAAATGCAAAGTAACAAATGCCCAATTATTAAGATGGATTTTAGCCATTAGCGAATACTCATTCACCATTAAATACTGTAAAGGTAAAGACAATATTATAGCTGATACACTAAGCCTGATATTCTGATTCTTCATCAAAGAAGAATGTGAAGATGTTTATGAGAGCGAAAAGAAAGAAGTACGATTGTTATCAATTAAATTCAAAGAGGATGATGAAGTAAAACAAATGCTGAAACATTTAGCACAACAACAAGATTTGGACGTGACAATAAGGGAGATGAAGGACCAAGAACAGCTACCAAATCATTATAAGGTACTTAATGGAATTCTTTTCAGGTTAGTAAGACAAGACTGGAAGATAGTACTAACGAATGACATGTTACAAAAATTAATTCAACCAGCACATGAGAGTTTAGCACATGCTGCCGCTCTAAAATGTTATCTGAGTCTACGAGAGGATTTTACGATTAATAATATGTATCGAAAAATAAAGAAGGAGGTAAAGAAGTGTTATGAGTGTCAAACGGCGAAAGGACCGAATTTACACACATACGTAGAAATGCAGTGCATCCAGAAGGGGGACAAGGGAGAGCTAATTGCAGTGGATTTTCTGGGGCCACTACCACGATCAATTCGAGGTGTGAAGCACATATTGGTATGTATCGATGTGTTTTCCAAGGCAGTCCGACTGTACCCAATTATGCGATCCACAACCAAAGTTGTTCCAAAGATACTACTGCAGAAATATTTTCCGACATATGGAAAAATGAAGAAGGTAATCAGTGATCAAGGTGTACAATTCCAGAGTGAAAAATAGGAGAGGACGTTAAGGGAAAATGGAATACAGCCTGTACTCACATCCATAAGACATCCTCAAGGAAACCTTGCTGAGAGAGTCAACAAAGAAGTAGGTAAATATTTACGAATATACTGCCATGATCAACACAATAGATGGGCAGAATATTTACCATTTCTTGAAAAAGCCATCAACGAAAATTATAGTGAAGCAACAGGATATACTCCAATAGAATTGGAAGAAGATAAGAAGCCAAACAGATTTTGGACCAAGTATATACACAAACCTAATAACCAGAATGTACCTGTACCAATAAGTGTAAAAATTGAATACGTAAAGCAACGAATAATAGAAAGAGGTAACAAGAGAGTAGAGAGATTTAATCTAACTCACAAACTTCAAAAATTTAATGTAGGAGAGAATGTACTACTCAAAG
Organism: Magicicada septendecula; assembly: GCA_034769895.1. Taxonomy (NCBI): domain Eukaryota; kingdom Metazoa; phylum Arthropoda; class Insecta; order Hemiptera; family Cicadidae; genus Magicicada; species Magicicada septendecula. The sequence goes on from CM068368.1 coordinate 222,528,054, forward strand.
CAAATCCTGTTGGAAAAAGAAGCGAGAATACGGCAAAGAAATTCTTCAAACTGTATAATGGACCGTATACGTTAAGACAGCGAGTAGGACAAAACACTTTCATCGTATATGATGAGACACAGAAGAAAGAAATTGGTAAATTCCACGCAACGTCATTTAGGAAGTTCTACACATAAAAATAACGAGGTCAATGAAACCAGTCAGATCAGCTGTTGTTGAAGCCACCCTGCAAGGTCACGAGCAGTGAGCGTGTGAAGAGGGGAGGTGAGACGTATATGTACACTCCAATTAAGGGTGAAATGACGAATACTATTCTTTATGATTTGTTATATTTTTTTATTAAACCATTGTAATAAAAAAAAAATTTAATAAATAAATTTATTAAATTTTCTATTACCAAGCAGAAGGATAAAGCGACAGTACAAATAAGTGATGTACTGAGCATTGAATATAAAAATTTAAATATAACTAATAAACTGTAAATAATTAATAATGTATTAGAAATAAGCATGTCAGGGACTGCAAACTTGACTCAGACAAAAATATGGACAGGTGTTTCGACCTGAATCGACGTGCACACACACACAAATGTAACTGAAAGTGTGTACACCAGTATTTTGCTAGTGTGTGAGACGCAGGTATATGCAGGCGAGTTTACCACCCCAGTATGAATAATTGCGTAATTACTGTTTTTCCGTAATTATTCATAAACTATAAATAAGGAGTAAAATCCAAAAACACAATAAAATGTAATAAAATTAAATAAATACTGTGTACAAAAACCACGTGAAAAGGACACACCGTACGAGTGTAGTAGTGAAATAACTGTGTACAGAGCGAAAGGGTTAAGTTGCAATGTCCAAAAATACAGTGAACATGTGTAGTGAAAATAGTTGTAAGATGAGTATAAGAGTATACTTACAGGACTCTGCAATTCGCAGAAATATAAGAAATAGCGAAATTGACAAGGAGTGGGGGACTGAACCCAGAGACAATTTCAGACATGTCGATTTCGTTCAACTGCAGGTGTTAACCAAGACGTCGGTATAAATAGGACACACACGCTACAGTTGTTCTCTTTTTCGATCACATACAGTGCAGCGGGAGCTTCTGCCCGTCCGCACAAAGTATTTAAATCTTTTGTAAATAGTTTCATCCTTCCAGTTACATACAGTTATGTAACTAGATTATAAAAACAAGCAATTTTAATTAGTAACAGAATAACATGAGAAGAAATCCACATAAGAAGATCAACTGACGTCCGAAACAGCACGAGAAGAAGTTCCAGAGAGAGAGCTGACGACTTAGTTCCAGAGAGCGAGACGACGCTGGACAAGAGAGAGACGACGCTGGACTCTAGAGGAAACGGCGCTGGACAAGAGGAACACTACTGAAGTCTGGAAACGGCGTTGGACAAGAGGAGCGACGCTGGACAAGAGGAATCGATGCTGAGTTCTAGACGAGGACGATTACAGATGGATCCAATGATTGAGTATGATTGACGACAATAAGGTGATAAACAACTTATTTATCTATTAATCGAACAATTAACTCAAAGACAATTAAAGACATTCTTGTTCTATTTAAAAGTAAGAGCCAATATATTATAAATATAGAGAGTTAGAATCATAGATGTTATTGAAGTAAGATTAACGTAAATACGAGCTCAAATTAATATTGAAATGGAAAGAATGCAAAGCATTTAAATAAAAATTAGCGTTTTATAAATCAGTACTGATAAAAGAAAGAGAAATTCAGTAACTATTAATATATTTGAGTTTCCATTACAATATCTAAAAAGATATTTAAACATTGATATTTCGAAGCACACTAATTGACTGAATAGTCAGGAAATGATATTTTTTTTAAAATGTTTAGTAGAATAGAATATTTAGTCAGTATGGATGTATATAGAGTAAGCCTTACGGCATAGTAACAAAGTAATAACGAATGTTTTAAGTCGAATCAAGCGCCATGCGCACAATTTTACTAGTATCAAATAAATTTGGAATACTGTTACACGTTACATCGAGTTCTTATTACAGATACACCTGAAACCCAAATTAAATTGTAGTTATGCAAGTAAGTATTGTTACATAAGTTGTCGCTTCCAATGTGGGGCATCACAAATTTAAATTATATTAAATTTACAAAGTTGTATTGTTGCATATTTGTCGCTCCAAGATTGTGGGGCTATTCAAATTAAATTACATGTAAATTTATACACATACAACATAAATTATACACCCTACGTACAGAGTTATATTGTTATATAATTTGTTGCCCTGGACGTGGGGCTCCACAAATTAAAATTATATAATAAATCTGTTGCATAAATTGGCGTCCAAGATCGTGGGGCTCCGCAAACACAAATAAATTTATATTTGCAGTTGTAGTGTTGCATAAAAATGTCGCCCTTGAACGTGAGGCCCGACACGCCTACATTTATGTATATGTATCGTTGTAATATATATATGCTCTCTGTACATTCAAAATGCTGAGTATTCACATCTCACACGACATGGACTGCTCACCGTAGGCTACTTTCCACGTGAACGTCGAATGAATCGTCTACCACCTTCCTAATGTCCAGTAATCCGTCACCTAGCACAAAACAGACAACATGCCATGTGACATGACTAGCATCCAGAACAGGAACAGGTTCTACGCTGTAGTTCTAGTACGAGACAACGCGAGCAAGTGCCTCCTTGCGGAAACCATCCATAACGGCGCGGCAGCTCACTTGAGTACGGCTCTAAGTAACCACAAATGAATTTTTGAGGGTCCTACGGAACCGTTTCTCGGCCGTGCGCCAGACCGGTGTAAAAAAACAGTACCCAATAAAATGGAACTGCTCGAGCCGGCTGTTCTGCCCTGTCACGGACACCACAAGGTGTGTAAAAATCTCCTTGCAGGGGCCATCCACGTCGCCGTAGCTGCACGTCGACCCTGGTGACGCCTTAGCGTACGGTTACACGAGCGTTTTTTCCGGCCGTGCACGCGCAGGGGTTTGGAAAAACGCACAGTGTTCACACGAGCGTATTTTTCTTGTACGTGCACGGACGGAAGTGTAGTCACACAGGCGGTTTATGTCTCGGACGCGCATCCCTACAGCTCTGGCTATAAAGGTTAAAACGCAACTGCACAGAAGCGTCCGTGTTTAGATTAAAGAAAATTGGTTATCAGTAGTAAATAAAACATTTATTAAGAAAATGTTTTAAATTACATATATTTTTTTATAAAGATGTCAACAACACCATAAATTAATTACCATAGTAACAAGTAAATAAACAAATGCTATTTTAGCGGCATCTGTGAACAGTCCATGTGACCACCTTCGTGCGTGTTAAAAACGCATCAGGTAGCGTTTCGATGCGGTAGACCGTGAAAACGCAGCAGAGTTGACGACCCGTGCGGTTTTCCACGTCCGTGTGACAAATTTCATTGCCGCCCGCGTGTTAAATTCAATGCGTTTCGACACCGCACGCAAAGCCCGGAGAAACCCATACCTTACGGTAGTTGTGCGTTTTTTCCACGCCAGCGCGCCTCTACGTATTTGCTTGCGAGTGAATCCTTAAGGACCCACAGAACTGCACTTCAGGTGCGGGAGTCGTCCAAACACGCAAAACCCAATCGTGGCAAAGGGGACCCGCATCCTGACACCCTTGTACTGTGAACGATGACCGCACTGTGACCCAGACAATGCACACACTAGGTGCTAAGACGACTCGGGCAATTTTTTCTGTCTGTCAACATGAGGATGGAACATTAACGTAACCAAGTTGCTTACACCTACCGCCTACTACGAACAGTAACAAAGAATGTTTTGATTTTCGTACAAAAGTTGGACTAATTAAACAAGTCAATTTCTTTCCTGCTCCACCCATCTGTGTCTATCTGCCGCTTTCCGTTGTAAAAGTTGTACACGCTGCTTGTAACATTTATTTCTCCACTTCGTTGCCTTTTGCTGGTTTTGCTGTTCGCTGGTCTTTTTCTGTGAAACTTCTTTTATGTAAACTTTTCCCTTTGCAATTAAACATCTACAGCTGTTTCTCTGCCACAAGGAATTGCAATTCAAAAAGAGAAACTGCACATCAGGTTTAATTATTATTATCAGAGTAATGAAGGAAAATACTCTGTGTCCACGATTTTCCTCAGAGCTTGAGGTTGAGGCTGAGCTCCACAATTTTAGGCCGTATGGTAAACTTGGGTAAACTCGTGATAAAGTATATAAAAAACCAAATGTGCCAACCAAAAAGTTTTAATTCATTTTTCGGTTTTAATCTTTGGAAACAATGGTTTATAAGGACTTTATCGTATTAAAAAAGTTTTGGATAAAACAACATATTATATTTATTTTAATTAAATTTCGAATTAATGTTCTTGCTTGGTAATCTCGTGATATTCCAGGCAATTTCTTGACAACACTCCACTATACTCGTGATACCACGACTTTACCTGGATTGAGCCAATCTCGTGATACATCAGCCATACTCGTGACATCTGAAATCATAAATAAAATAAAACTGAAATCAAACGGTCAAAAAACATGAAAATTAAAAACGCCATTAATATTAAAATCATACGGAAAAATCCAATCCAGGAAACAAAAACTATCAACAATTTTAGTAGAAAATAATTTTGAAGATTTATATTGATTGGAAGTCTTTTTCAGGAGTAAATGTCGAAACTTAAATAAATTTGTACATTACTAGGAAGGGTATTTACTTGGAAAACATCAAAAACATTTAAGAAACTACGATTTGAAGATAAGGTCCTACAACGTATACGCCATCAATGCTCTATCAACATACGTATCATAGTATTCAGTATGTATTAACCGACAATTTAAGACTAAATTTGATACTTAATATAGTGAATTACAATTATGGTAGAATAAAAATGCACGTCCTATTAACACATACAAACATAAAAGAAATATTCCTTAACTTTCACTTCAAAACGTTGCAAAACAATAAACACGTGTTGCACTGGCACCTACAGTATCTCAAACTGAACACTAGAATGCGCTGCGCTCAACTGGAGAAACTTGGCATTTTTGGGAGCATTGGTTAACAAGTGACAAGCTTCACAAAAAGTATCAAGAGATTACCTCTATCACGAGTATACCCGTGTTCACCATATATCCACACAGGTTTTAAAATAGTTTTATAAAGGAATGTTTTACTTTTAATTGATAACGGAGAAGTTCGTCCTATCAACCAGTACATATCACAGGTTTGCACATTTTGAGTCCGTATTATTTTTATTTGTTGGCCCTGCTTCCAAGCGAGTCGACGGTCCAAATGCAATCTTATTTACTTGACGGTTTCTTGTTGCGGAGTCGGCGGTTGTTCAGAAAAATTAGAAGACAGGATATTCTGTTTACTGTAAGTGTAAAATATGCAGATTTTGTTTCGTCCGTCTGAATGCACTACTTTCTTTAACTAGATTTTTATTATTGTGAGATAATTTTGTCGATTATACGATACTGTGTAATTGGAGTGTGACAATAAGATGGCTGTATCGACGGCGTAGGTTGCAATCACTGGTGAGCTGTCCGTGTGTAAATATGGCGTATATAATAAGTAACTGAAATAAAAAATAGCCTCCAACTACTGTAATACTAAAACAAAATTACTTTGAATTTAATAGCAAAATTTATCAACAACAAGAAGGTTAAGCAATGGGATCTCCATTATCTAGCATAATAGCAGAATTATTCTTACAACAAATAGACACCAAAATACAAAATATTATAAATTCATTTGATCCAAATGGCATATGGATAAGATATGTAGATGATGGGCTATACTGTATGTATCAAATAACAAAAACACAAATACAGATAACATATTAAAACAAATATCAATAACATACATAAAAAAATACAATTCACAGAAGAAAAAGAAAAAACATAACAAAATCAACTATTTAGACATAACCATCACAAGAAACAACAACCACCTACAATATGCAATATACAGAAAACCAACTTCTACTAACATCATTATACCTAACCATTCTGGCCACCCACCACAACATAAAATGGCAGCATTCTATTCACTATTTAACAGAATGTAAAAAATTCCCCTAAACAAACAAGAAACAGACAAAGAAAGAAATATAATATACCAAATTGATTATGAAAATGGATACAATGAAAATACTGTAAACAAAATAGAAAATAAAATCAAATATAAAATAAAATCTGAACAATTAGGAATTAATAAAAATGAACAACACATAAATAATAACAACAATAAAAAATGGGCCACATTCACATACATAAATAATAAAATGACAAAGCTAACAAAACTTTAAAAACACAGATATTAAAATAGCATACAAAACTAATAAAAATAATTTAGAAAAACTAAATAACCCACACAACAAAGATTATACAACAACCAACTGTATGTACAAAATTGAATGCCAAGATTGGAATAAATGTTACATAGAACAAACAAAAAAGCAGATGGAAAAACGTTATTTTGAACACCTAAAAGCATACAAAAAACTAGAAATATATAAATCTAATTTGGCCACACATGCAATAAACACTGGACATGAATTTCCAGACATAGCCAATATGACACTAATACAACAAATACCACACAAAGGGACCATAATGAACATTTTGGAAAATTTACAAATATACAAACATAAAACACAAAACAAACTAATACCTGAACAAATACAAATCAATACAAAACATGACACAATTTTCAAAGCACTCAACATAGAAAATACACAAAATACTAATATATACACCACAATCACTGTTCATTGGTTTAAAGAACCAGAGACCAACAGGAAACCACTGCAACAACTAGCCAACACACAAAACCTCACAAGGCTCAAAATCAGGAAGGCTGAAGATGGGAACACAAGGCTTCCCGAAACATATTCCAAACAAGGAGGAAAACATTTTGAGGTAAAGTCACTATAATATATATTGCAACGATACGTTTAGCATAAGTCTATGTATCAACTCCTGACTGAGGTATGATAACATACGAACGCACGTATGAGTCGTGTGAAAGATGTAAATAATGAAAATAATGTAATAATTAAGCGTTAGATATAAGACATAAATAAAAGAAACAAACGTATTAATTAATTTTAAATAAGGAAATAATTGTAAGTGAACATGCATATGGAATTGCAAGCCTAGGTGGTTTTTAAACGCAGTGAAGGGAGAAGAAACACGCCCCGACTGGCAAGCGGTGACGTCATTGCGACAGGCAACCGCGTGTGTATCAGTTTGTGTGTGTGTGTTAGTGTTAGTGTTAGTGTGTAAATGAAGAACGAGTTGAATTATGCATACGATTGTGGAAAATTTTACACAGTTTTTTAAGTGCTGAACGAAAACCAGAAGTCACACGAATCGGAGACATATGTGGTTAAAAAGCTGGCGCCTGGCGCTATAATTAGATACTAAGAGGTATTTGATCGTGGGAACCGTTCAGCTACCGTGTGAAATTTTGCCATAATGTCCATAGTTTACACACCTTAATGTTCATAATTTGCATAGGTTTAGTTTAATAATGTACCTAACGATTTGTCAAATAATATATAAAAAAGTGTGCGCTTCATAGAAAGACGCGTAGGTTGTAATTAGTTAATAAATCGACGCGCTGACTTGTTCAACTTTGTCCGTACAGTTTTCAACAGGAATTGAACGACGGCAGGAGTATAAAACCCCAGCGAGCGACACACGCTTTCTCAGATCATTAACAGACAGTACGTGAAATCCACGCATCTCGCTACCGTAAATTTTATAAAGTTAAGTAATGTTTTAAACCGTATTACGTAACTTGAAGTGCAATGGAACCGGCAGTACGTCGGTGAAAGTAATTAGTGATATAGACGAGTTATTTAAAAGACAATAATACTGTAAACTACGAGGAGTCGAAACGTCGTCGGTGAACTTCAAGAAGTCCACGTAGAACTTCGAGACATCCACGAGGGAAAAGACGAAGAGAGGAGAGGAACCAGAGCAAAATACTAGAGGACGCAGGGACAGCCACGTGCAGCTACATCCAGCCGTACATCATCACGACCAGAGGTCCGTGTCAGAACTCAGCATCCATTAGACGGAGAGAGTAATTCCAAACGACGCAGAGACAGAGAAGGTGATACCGGAAGAGGATCCAAAACTCGAGAGTCCAGGTGACAGTAACAACACAGTTAAATGGTTGCAGAAATATGCAGGTGAAGTCAGACATTTATTCAATCTTATAAATGACCCTGAGGTCTATCAAAAGAAGGCTCTAGATTCCATATACAAGTTTACATAAACTTTATATTAATTTTATTTGCATAATAAATAATTAATAAACGTTCAGAGAATAATATTTGATAACAAAGAACATAAAACTTATTAATCTCATAAATAAATAAATGGTAATTATAGAAACCACATTTTATTATATTTTTATAATTTTATTATATAATTAAAATCAAGTAACTGTAACGTAAAATCAAGTATGAAAGTTACTTTAATTGTAGGTTTTTAATTAATTGAGACATTAGGAGTATTGTTAATTAAAGTAATAGAATGGTGTCTATTACAATTTTTATAAATGTTTAATTATTTAATTTTTTAATTAAGTGGTACATAATAAAAACCACACTTGCTAAGACAATATCAATATTCAATTTCGTACATGTTAAACACGCATTGTAATAATATATGTGTTATGTATTATATGTCTGTGTAAATATTCCAGGTCATATATGTCTTATTTTTGTGTATAATGTGTCTTAGAATATAAGAGATAAGATTTTGCCACGTTATAATTATACGATATTCGTATAAGTGAATATAAGGGGATCAATATTAGTTAACCCACACACTAATTAATAACATGACAATTTGCATTTTTTAATTAATAAACAAAATGAAGATAATTTTATTAACAAAATCGTACTAATTTCACAACCAGTACTAAATTCTCTGTACTCTTTACTTGTAACGAAATTCACGTGCTTACCCACCCTCAATTAACTACCAAAGCCTGCGACCTAGCTGGGAAACATCAAGGTAAATACTGCAGAAGAAGAGTATACCTTCGAGACGTGGGTAAGTGCGCACAAATGAGTAATAGCATATGTGCAAAAATAGGTGTGTAAGAGTATCGTTCCAATATAATTATAATAATTAAAGTAGAGGACCATGGGTAGTGCCGTGATGTACACTAGTTTTTACTGGAAATAGTGCAGTTAATGGATAGTGTCTGTTGGTAAGATACGATTTAAACATGAAATAGGTATTAGCAGGAAAAGCTTTTAATTTTGGATAGTAATGCTTCACGCCAAATCTTGTCAAAAACTTGCTAGTGCCGAGAAACACCAAGTAGCCAGTATTATCTGTGACTTTATTTATTTAATCCACAATTCTTTGAATTTACTCTTTGTTTACGAAAACCGAACTGATGATGAAGCAGAAAAAGTATAAGCAATGGTTAGAGTTTTAGTAGAAATAGTTTTCCATAAACCTTAGACAAAAGTGACAGTAGACTTACTGGGCTGTAGGAGGCGATCCCTTTCGTTGATTTTCCAGGTTTTTATTAGAGTTTCCTTAGCAACTTTCCAATGGTATAAAAATTACCTACTCTCTTTCAATTTTATATTAGCGAAGAGAGCTAAATCTAGTTAAAGAAATAGTGCTTGTAAATCAAAAGCAGTTTTTACGTGCTAAATGTTTGGTGGCAATCATTCGTGTTCGCCTTCATGATGAAAATAAATTCTTATTCATAGAAGAATGTTTCACCAAGTGGGTAATTTTGTTTGGCACAAATAGATCAATACGCATATACATTGATGCAAGTGTTTTTACAATATAAATAAAAATCATTTATGTTGTAAATAACATAAAATAACAGCTCCTTAAATATGTTACAGTTAGTCTCTCTCCATATTTTAATGTCTTTTTATACAGTATTTTCTACGTTTATTTTGGTGACAAATAATAAAATATTGTATTGAATATTCTTGCGCAACAGGCGATCATTTGCAATATTCGTATATTTTATAATGTTCTGTACTTTGACAATCGTAAAATTTTCTAATAGCTTCCAGCGAGTTGTAAGGTTTAATTTTCCATTACATTAAACTTAAACGTAATTAACATTTATGAAGATAATTTCAGTACCATTCGTGATAAAATAATAATTTAACTATGAATATAAAATAATATGAAACATAAAATATTATAAATAATATAATATAAAAACATTACCATAAATAATATATAAAATAATATAATTGTGATACAAAAATTGTCATCACTACTTTATGATTTTTGTCAATATTTGAAATAAACACGTTGGCTATCTTTCCTCTGGCAATTAAGAAAATATAGTAATCATCTCCTTAAAAAAATTGTCCCCTATTCTAATTAAAACATAATTAAACTAAAAACTTGTTAAGACTGTAGATACTGCCAGTAAATATAAATATAAATATATTATAGTCTGAAAACATAATTATAATTGTCCACTCATAGTATTGAAAAATTATGCAAGAGAATAAAACTGAACAGACATCTAAGTTAGTATTCATAAAAATTCAGTAATTTATGTAAAATGTCAAATAAATTATTTGAGAAAAAAATTTCAAGTACTGAACATGAAACATTTTAGTTGTTTTAGTAAAAGATTCAAAACTTGATCATTAGATTATGCATTATGATGTACTCCAGCAACTGCATTTAATAACTGAAAGTTCTGCGTTGAATAGTGCTGTCAGCAGTAGTCCGAGGATAGCATTGTGCAGAAGAGCTGCAAGCTGTAGACATCTTAGTGTCTCCAGATGGGGCACAAACTGGGAAACGTATTTTAATTCCCCGTAGACTACAATGGTTTCGTATGGGATGCGGAACATGCGACGTATGCTAGTACAAACAAATGCACACCTGTATTTTCCCTATTGTACAACTGAACATGACAACTGGCGAAATAGCATAAAGACATAAAACAGAGGCATAAAACGGAGTGAACAGAAATATATTAATTTACGGGATACAATAAACTTATGAATGGTTTGCAGCTGGAACGGTTGCGGACTGGCCAGTAAAATCCAATAGAAATTTATTTGATGTTAACGGTGTGGGGCAATTGATTGTGTAGTTTCGCGAAGCAAACACGGCGCGGCAATAAAACTACCTATAACCTGCGTCGTTAGTGCTTTAACTACTACCTGTTACATGGATCCGTTTCCATGTCTCACATTTTAATATTATGTTTGATGCTTTTGAGTGAAGAGCTACAGCTTACAGTAAAAGAATGGTAGGGAAAAACTAACCAATATTTTTCTAAAACGAATGAAAGAGGGTGAGAGGGAGAGAGAGAGTGATTAAACTTTCAATTTTTTAGTACACTATCTTTAGCTGGTATTAAAGCTTTTCCTTTAATTCATCAATAAACACAAATTTTTAATAATTATTATTAACATTTATAATTACAATTTTTTAAATTAATAACTTGCGATAAAAATTATACTTATATATTCACAGTAAATTCTTGAAAGTTTATTTTTTATACAATAACTCAAAGATTGTTGTTTTCTTAAAATCCTGTGAAACAGGTGACGCTTGTGATTGTTATTTCAGTAAGATACATGTTCGCGTGCATTTTAAGCGAACAGCATATGGAGTATGTAAACCAGTACAGTATAACGTAGGCACTTTCGTAAGAAAAGTAATTGGTTTATATTGCCTGGCATTAGCTTTCAGCAGAGTTTAATACTTACCATGTACGCTGATATATACTTTTTTACATAAAACACAAATTCAGTTTGTCTGTCTCCACTACTAGAGACAGCAAGGAAGCTTCCAAAGCGCAGGTCTTTGCAATCCTTGCGGCTGCTACAACCAGCAATAAAAGCAACCACTAAACACAAAAATCTTTAACGCATAAACGTTAACATCAAAATTCAATAGTTTCTGGACAACGTTATTACGTAAAGCCAAAGGAAAATATTAATAACATTTCATAAGATTTTGTGTGTGTGTGGGTGTGTGTGTGTGTGCTAGTTCTAACAGACTGATACATGTGGCATTGCTTACTATTTCCATTTACTGTACTATCTGCACGTTCCTAACTATTACAGACACGTGTCTAGATTATGGGTTAACGCCAGCTCAGTGAATGAACACACTCTGTATGAATCGACATTTTCAAACTGTCAGTACCGTCCAGCTGAACTTGTGTGTGTGCGCGAATACACCAGTCTGGTAATTTTTCTCTCATTCTACTAAGGGTAAATCCGGAAACGTCTCTAATTTTCATGTCTCTGAACATGTGATTCTTTACCACTTACTGGTGAACCATAAACCCGCCAACCTGGGCTAAAAGTTTGGTCGGGTAAGTATGATGTATCGGGCTATTGTCACTTATATTTACTGATAATATATTTTCGAATCCAACTAACCTTTTGATATATATATATATATATATATATATATATATATATATATTGTTACAACACAAATAAGCCACCCCAATTCCAGGGAAAAACAATGAATCAACTATATAAAATGTTTAAACTAAAGAATATAAAATGACGATGACGCAACAAACGACTACTTGACCCAACCCAAGTGATTGACCAAATAAAATGAAACCAAATGAGAAAGTGATTGACCAAATAAAATGAAACCAAATGAGAAAGTGATTGACGAAATAAAATGAAGCCAAATTAGAAGGGGAAAAAAATTTAAAAAAATAAAATGAAATCGAAGAAGAAGGTAAATGAAAATGAAACAAACCAAGTATAAATAAAATAAAATGAGAAGAAATGAAAAGACACAAACAAATAATATAGAACAGAAAAAGGAGAAATGTTGCACTCAAATATAATAATGAGAAAGAAACCAATAAATAACTATTGTAAAAGATAGTTATTAGTATCGACTAAATAATCAATGTAAATGATAATTGATAAAATCCAATAAAGTAAAGACAAACAAAGTACACTAACCAAAGAAATAGAGTTTAAATGTAATAAAGGACTCTATAATGACATGAACTTGTTAACAGTATAACTAACCTTTGTAAAGTGAGAGATAGGGAGATAGAAAGATAATGAACATAAGTAAGTGACAAAGAGAATGTAGTGTTAGGGAATACCCACTAATAACACTTAAATAAAATATAAGAAGTGCAAAGTGACAGTGTAAAACCCCAAAATAAATAGAAACCCTATTAATAGTTATAAACACCTAATAATCAGTGATAAACACTAAAGGTTTATTGGTGAACAGTATTATTAAATAAGAATTTTGTTATTGATAGTATTAAGATTAATGGTAGATGAGAGATACAATAGTATTCAGGGAAGGAATCCCATGGAAAGTCAAAAATTAGTGTTACCATGTATAGAGAGTAAAACTTATATAAGAAAAAATATAGTAAAGAATAGGAAAGCCAAAATCAATAAACATCCTATGTTCTAAAGGATAGTTAGTTAAGTAAAGTTAGAGGGTGTGATGATGTTTGTCACAAAAAAATAAGTAAGAATAAAACAAATTGTAAACAAGAGTAGCATAATGAATGTTATAGAATTGTTTGATTAAGTTTATGAGTAGGAAGATGGCTGCAAGAATTATACAGACCATAAGCCTAAATGTTATGTAATATGTTATAGAGAATAGTAAATAATATACAATTTATAAACAATGACGATAGAAATAAGTAAAAAGATAAATTAATATAAATCTAATAGTACTGGAAAATCAGTCAGAAAATAATAGACAAACCATAATGTGGAAACTAATAAAAACATACAATTATTATAAAACAAACCCAAACAATTCAACAAGTAAACAAATCATTTGTAATACCAAAACAAAACATGTAGAAGGGCAAATTAATATGTAATTTGTTTAAATTAAGATAAGGTAGCCAATTACTATCTAGGCCTATGAAATGCCTAACTGTATAAAACCAATAACTACAAATGGTAAAAAATAAACAAGAATATTAGCAAATCCAAGGCAAGTAACTAGTCAATGATAATTAATGAATCATATTAAGAGATAAATGTTAAATTAAAGACTTAAGATAAGAAAGAAATGTAATTAGATAATATCAACATAATTGTTCAAACAATAATACATAAGCAAACCCAGCTTTGTGGGATGTCAAAATGATCTTTGAAAGAAAATACGAACAATTGTGATAATATCTCATACATAAATAAGAAGACAGAAGAATAATAGCAATCAGAAGATATACAGTCATTTTGAATAAAAATTCAAATATGATAACAATGGGCTTAAGTCAAGTTCAGCCAATAAGAGTCAATCAGTTACCATGACAACTGAACGTTATTTATGAATTTTCCGTTAGAAACTTTTATTCCATTTTTGACGCTCAACAGGAATAGACGCCAAGCCGTGAATGACCAAAATTTTAATATAAAGTGTTTAACAGTAATACAAATTTGAAAAAATGAAGAAGTAAGAAGATGAGGACATTCAACTGATGCCTAATACCTGATTAATAATTTCAAAATTAATCAATTTATACCAACTAATACGAAAAAGAAGCCAGGCGTACTTAAATCCCAAGATGATTGAAGATTGATGACTATCGAAGACAACAACCCATTTCAACTGAATGACATGACACCTCAAGTCGACTGATTTGATAAGTATTGCTGAGTTACCCGAATTTCTGAAATAAATTCTCTTTAATTTTTTCCGATAACACTTTGAACTCTCACTATAAACTGATGATATTATTTCTTTCAAAGATTAATAAAAAATAAAACACTAAACTTACGTTAATTAAGAAAAATAACCTCTATAAGAATTACGAACTTTGGAAACACACTTTATAACACTTCAGGAACAAATTATAATTACACATTATTTATATAAGTACAATTAATGTAAGGTAGTGTACTTTATTGTAATCAAATTGATATCTTTTTTCGTAATCACAGGAATCCAGAATCTGAACGAAATTAATTGTAAACAAACGGTTGCAGTCGCCATGTCTGACTGAATAATTCGTTCAGAGTCACTTCGCCGAACCTTGAGATTTTTGTCTTATAATAATTGCCGGTGAAAATTTGTTGAATAACAAAATATAATTGTATATCTTACTGAATAAATACTAATCGCAATTTAATAAACTAGTACAGAGCTGTAACCACTGTTCTTTATTCCATAGGAAAGCACATTATATTATTTGTGTATTTAAGCGAACAGTAAAAGTGACGGTAAGCGCTCAAGTCGGAAACTCGGCGAACTAACCACTAGATTAAGAAATTCGTACAGGTGGCGGGAGTAAATCTGAATACACCATACCGTCATAGCTAAGAACGCTTAATCGTCCTATTTTTTATTTAATTGTTTTTAGTTAAACAATGTGGCGCCACCCGGGATTAATGAACACCTATTAAAGAACAGGTAAGGTTCCCACTCGTGTGTACTGGTAATTTGAAGGATGGCTACGGACATCGTCAGCGCAAAATATAAGTAACGACCACTCGTGTGAGGCGAAAACACAAAACGTACACTTTTTAAGAGACGATAAGAATCTAGTCGTTACTATGTGTGTGTGTGTGTGTGTGTGTGTGTGTGTGTGTGTGTGTGTGTGTGTGTGTGTGTGTGTGTGTGTGTGTGTGTGTGTGTGTGTGTGTGTGTGTGTGTGTGTGTGTGTGTGTGTGTGTGTGTGTGTGTGTGTGTGTGTGTGTGTGTGTGAAAACTCTGTCGTCTCTGTAAAAATGTATATAAGTTGTGTGTTCGCCTCACACTGGTGTCGTTACTTCTATGTTTTGCGCTAACGATGTCCGTAGCGATCCTTCAATTACCAGTACAACGCGAGTGGAAACCTTACCTGTTGTTTCATAGGTGCTTATAAATCCCCGGTGGCGCCAAATTGTTTACTTAAAACAATTAAATTAATAAATAATATGGTTTAGCGATCTTAGCTATGACGGTCTGGAGTATTCAAATTTATTCCCGCCTTCGTTCGACCTTCTTAATCAAGCAGGTAGTTCGCCGAGTTTGCGACGTGAGCGCTTACCGTTATTCTCGCTCTCTTTGCTAAACAATACACAATTTGTACAATACACTTCCCTATGAAATAAAAACAATGGTTACACTCTGTACTAGTTTCTTTAATTTGTGATTGGTAATTACTCAGTTTGACATTAAAATTATATTTGGTTATTCAACAAATTTGCACCGACAATTATTATAAGACTAATATCTCAAAGGGTTTGGCGAATCGATTTTGAACGAATTATACAATCAAAGATGGCGACTGTGTTGTTTGTTTACAGTTATTTTCGTTCAAAGTCTTTGGTTCTTGTGATTACGAGGACAATATTAATAATGATTACAATAAAAAGTACACTACCTTACATTATTTTTACTTAAATAATATTATGTGTAACTATAATTTGTTCCTGCAGTGTAGTAAAGGTGTTTCAAAAGTTCGTAATTTAACAACAGGTTATTTTATTAGTTAACAAATTTTCAGTGTTTTATTTTTTTACTTAATCTTTGAAAGAAATAATATTCAGTTTATAGTGAGAGTTCAGATTACTGTGAGAAATATTTAAAGTGAGTTTATTTCTGAAATTCGGGTAATTTAATAATACTTATCAAATCAGTAGACTTGATGTAAACAGTCGTTCAGTTGAAATGGAATGGGGCTTCAATAGTGGTCAATTTTCAATTATCTGGGGCTTCTGGCATCTTTTTCATATAGTTGTAGCAATTTATTCACTTAAAATTTATTTAAATTAGTCCTTGGCATCAGTTAAATGTTCTCGTTCCTCGTCTGCTTCTTACGTTTCCATCTTTTTGAATTTTGATTACTTTTATACATTTTAAATTAAAATTTTGGTCATTCACTGCCTGGCGTCTATTCTGAAAGAGCGTCACTTATTGAATACTATGATTTAACGGAAAAATCGTAACCAACGGTCCGTTGTCATGGTTACAAATCCGTTGATTGCCACGTTACAAATCCAGGGAACCCATCCTAATTGACACCAGCCAATTATATGGGCTGCCTACGTTGTAACGAACTGAAATTAAACTCAACACAAATAACAAAGTTAATTAAGCTAATTATTAGGAAACAAGGGAAGGTATTTCACTGATTTATGCACTCACTTCAATGTGTAATAAGATGACTTCTCTTTATTAACAAATGATATGAAAAGATCCCATAATATAATTAAGTAGATTAAAATATTCAAAGGGTTTTCTGAAAAACTTAGGGATCTTAATGATCATGTACTTTTTACCTCGGATCCGAGTTTACTTTAAATATTTTGCAAAGACGTCTGAGTATTACTATGTTCATCTAGGTTCTTGCAAGACTTCTTTTACCATTTGAAGAATGGTATTATTTACTACAGAGATAATTAAAATTTACATATTAACGTTACAACGTATGATATTCAGTATTACAGTATACTCTTAGTTGGTCTCATTTATAGTTTAAGAAAATTAAAGTCTTTGAAAAGTCGCTTTCATCTGTAAGTTATGTCTCAAATATAATTAACTCTCGATAGGCAAGCTATCGAGTCACCTTTACAATAAGTCGTGGTGACCTCGTCCTGGGGCGTCACTCTTGGGAATTCTGGAAGTCGGCGTCGTCATCTGGGTCGTGACTTCGGATAACACTAGATAGCTGGTTCACTGAGGAGAATGAAGTTATTCTGGTTAAAGTTGGTGTAGATCCACGTAGGTCCTAGTCAGCGTCGTATGGCTCGTATACGTCCACATGTGAAGTTTATGCAGGTCACATCTTCATATGTAAAGTTGTACAGGAATTTACGTCTTGAGGGGAGACGTCATCTTGCTTACTGGTTTTTAGTTTTTTTTTTTTTAACTTATTACATTTCTTAACACAACTTTCTACATTTTATATATTAAACTTGCTCGCCACGTTTAGTAGTGGTAGCTAACAGTTAAGCTTAAAATTAATCAATGCATTTTTGAAGAGCTCTCGCTCGTAGGTGTGTACGGTCTGACGGCTGCATTGTCACTCTTTTCTCGATTCGACTGGCACATTACCACAGAGCGGGGCGAGTACTCCGCGATAATATAGTTCCTATTTTTATTTAAAGTGACATTATTATTACAAGAAACAATACATTAATTATACATATATAATTTAAGTGAATTATTTTAACTACTACTCGTGCCTTCAAATTACTAATTACAAACATTATGATTTTTATACTTTCCTAAGATACAGACGACTCGCTAAACATGTTGAGTCCGGAATCAAACAGGTCAACGCATGATGACCTGCAAAGGGTTAACTGTGACATTAACAGCCCTTTACAATAAGATTCCTCCATCAATTGTTTAGTCAGATTTTCATTTACATCTCATAGCCATTCTGAGCCAGTACAGGGGCTTTAGGTTTAATAGTGCGATTTAAAAATACCCAATTGCTGGTAAATTAATTTTTTATTAATTAAAGATTTTATTATCAATTAAATCGTCACATACTCCACCGCTTAAAATCCACATTAGGAATTTTAGTGAGTATTGGGGACTAATTAAAATTGGGGACTTGGAGTATGCTTGTTGTCAATGTGTGAAGTTTAATTTTACTACACGGTTTGTTTTCTCTATCTCTCTTAAATGATCTTGTTCTCATTCGTGAAATTCCCTTTATCTCGTTTCTTACAATGCTAACTTATATTTTAATTCTTAATACTAATTTCCCTAATTATCCGTAACTCACAATATCGTGGCCCGACTGACATCGGCTTACTCTAACTACACAAGTTAGCTTTCAGCACTCTTTAATGATTATTTTGGCACCTTTCTGCCCGCATCATTACCCTTTTCTGTCGGCGCCGTTGTGACTATGTTACGTTACATATATAATCACTTCTTAATTACATCTAATATAACCTAAAGCGGATCCCATACTCCACTTTAGATTATTTGTAATCTTAATTGCTTACGCTACTGAGAGAAGCGGAATTTCACGAAGATAATTCTCTTTTCTCTTTAAATGATCAGCTGTAATATTTAAACAAACTATGCGGAAGGGGAGACACTTTACACAATTTAGTTTAACTTAAGATTTATTCAGCCTTATTATTTAAAGCAATTATTATTATTTTCCTTTTGGTCTCTTTCTAAGAAACTTACCTTTTTCTTTATTTACTTATTATTTACTTAGGGGAGATTTAAGAAACTTACTTAGAATTATTTCCTATTTAATTACCATATTTATTGAGCACACTTTATTTACTTTGTTTTCAGTTTTGCTTAGTTTAAAAGTTTACTGTTTTGGGGCATGTGGTTTAACACTTTATCTAACAATGGAGGGTTAACTAGGTCATTTATTTATTTGAAATTTAAGTCACTATATTATTTAATTGTCGTCACGGTGAAAATACTTGCTCTACTCTACTATACACTAACTACATAGACAAGGTGCATTCATGGGTAAATCACTTGCATAATTCTCGAGAGAATAATTTCTTTTCTAAGGGAGAGACAGAAATTCCACACACACATATTTCAATATTAAATCACCGATCAGCTGTTTGCTGGAATGTAGGTCACCCTCTTTTATTTAGTAAACAAAGACAAGGTAGGTGTATGAGTGGGAACGAGGGGATTACGCACACGTATTGTTCTCTACACAATGCCTCAGCCTATCTTTCTCGACCGGTTTTAACTGGAGAAGCCAGTCGGACGCATAGGGTGAATCTTATTCAACAAAACACGCTTTACAAGTTACAGGTGTATTACGGTTATAACAGTCTGAGTTTAGTAATTAATTCTCGTGCTTTCCCCCATAAAATTTTTTTTTTGGTATTAACTTTAAGTTACGAAATTCTTTACACGTAATTAACCGGGTCTACTTTACGCAGGAGTATATGTTTTTATTTTTTACCGTGACGACAGACATACAATGACATACTGTGCAGGCATATTCAAGAAACTACAGGTCTTGAATTGTCACAATATAAACCTGTTAAAGACTGAACAGATCAACATGCACTAAAATTCATGTACATACTTGCATTTGGCTTCATACAATGATATTTCAAGTTATACAGTCTATCATTGTGTTAATTTACGTATCTTAAAATAAATTCATTTTATGAAAATTAATATAACATAAAATACAGTAACTGAGTGCATAGATCAGATAACTTAGTGCAGAGAGTTATCTATTTTACTACGTAACAATTATTTTAATTATCAGCGTGACGTACCTTTGTTAATGTCACGATGATTACAACCTTTTTTATTAATTAGCAGAGTGGCGCATTTTTGTAACGTTGATTGCCACGTTACAAATCCAGGGAACCCATCCTAATTGACACCAGCCAATTATATGGGCTGCCTACGTTGTAACGAACTGAAATTAAACTCAACACAAATAACAAAATTAATTAAGCTAATTATTAGGAAACAAGGGAAGGTATTTCACTGATTTATGCACTCACTTCAATGTGTAATAAGATGACTTCTCTTTATTAACAAATGATATGAAAAGATCCCATAATATAATTAAGTAGATTAAAATATTCAAAGGGTTTTCTGAAAAACTTAGGGATCTTAATGATCATGTACTTTTTACCTCGGATCCGAGTTTACTTTAAATATATTGCAAAGACGTCTGAGTATTACTATGTTCATCTAGGTGCTTGCAAGACTTCTTTTACCATTTGAAGAATGGTATTATTTACTACAGAGATAATTAAAATTTACATATTAACGTTACAACGTATGATATTCAGTATTACAGTATACTCTTAGTTGGTCTCATTTATAGTTTAAGAAAATTAAAGTCTTTGAAAAGTCTCTTTCATCTGTAAGTTATGTCTCAAATATAATTAACTCTCGATAGGCAAGCTATCGAGTCACCTTTACAATAAGTCGTGGTGACCTCGTCCTGGGGTGTCACTCTTGCGAACTCTGGAAGTCGGCGTCGTCATCTGGGTCGTGACTTCGGAGAACACTAGATAGCTGGTTCACTGAGGAGAATGAAGTTATTCTGGTTAAAGTTGGTGTAGATCCACGTAGGTCCTAGTCAGCGTCGTATGGCTCGTATACGTCCACATGTGAAGTTTATGCAGGTCACATCTTCATATGTAAAGTTGTACAGGAATTTACGTCTTGAGGGGAGACGTCATCTTGCTTACTGGTTTTTAGTTTTTTTTTTTAACTTATTACATTTCTTAACACAACTTTCTACATTTTATATATTAAACTTGCTCGCCACGTTTAGTAGTGGTAGCTAACAGTTAAGCTTAAAATTAATCAATGCATTTTTGAAGAGCTCTCGCTCGTAGGTGTGTACGGTCTGACGGCTGCATTGTCACTCTTTTCTCGATTCGACTGGCACATTACCACGGAGCGGGGCGAGTACTCCGCGATAATATAGTTCCTATTTTTATTTAAAGTGACATTATTATTACAAGAAACAATACATTAATTATACATATATAATTTAAGTGAATTATTTTAACTACTACTCGTGCCTTCAAATTACTAATTACAAACATTATGATTTTTATACTTTCCTAAGATACAGACGACTCGCTAAACATGTTGAGTCCGGAATCAAACAGGTCAACGCATGATGACCTGCAAAGGGTTAACTGTGACATTAACAGCCCTTTACAATAAGATTCCTCCATCAATTGTTTAGTCAGATTTTCATTTACATATCATAGCCATTCTGAGCCAGTACAGGGGCTTTAGGTTTAATAGTGCGATTTAAAAATACCCAATTGCTGGTAAATTAATTTTTTATTAATTAAAGATTTTATTATCAATTAAATCGTCACACTAATTGATTCCGATTGGTTGATCATGACTTATAACCATTGTTATCAATTCTGAATTTTTATTCAAAATTAGTGTATATCTTCTGATTGCTTTTATTCTTCCGTCTTCCTTCCTACTTATTATCACTACTGTTTGTATTTCCTTTCAAAGATTATTTTGACATCCCATAAGGTTGGGTTCTCTTATGTATTCAAATTTGAGAGTTATGTTGATATTTGTTAATTACATTTCATTTTTATTTTAAGTCCCTATTCTAACATTTTTCTTTTAATATGATTCACAAATTATCCTTGGCTAGTTACTTGCCTTGGATTTGCTAATTTCCTTGTTAATTTTTTACAATTAGTACCGGTGGTTATTTGTTTTTGACAGTTAGGCATTTCATAGGCCTAAGTAGTAACTGATTATATTTACTTATTTTATACAAATTACATCTTATGTTACCCTAATGTGTTTTGTTTTGTTATTATAATTGATTTGTTTATTTGTTGATGTGTTTTGGATCTGTTTTTATACTAATTGTATGTTATCATTATTTTCTACATCATGGCTTGTTAATTATTTCCTAACTGATTTTCCAGTGCTTATTTATTTAAATTGCCATTGTTAATAATTTGGCTATTCCTTACTATTCTTTATTACATAAAACATAACATCTAGGCCTATGATCTGTATAATTCCTTCAGCCATATCCTATTCATAAATTTAATTGAACAATTTTTTAACAGCTATTAAGCAATGTTTGTTAACAATTGGTTTCATTCTTATTTATTTTTAGGTGATAACACATCATCACACCATTTAAACTTACTTAATTGATTATCCCTTATAACATGGGGTGTTTATTGATTTCATTTTTAATTTCTTTACTATATTTTTTCCTTTTACTATCTTTACTTTCTATCCATGGTAACACTAACTGTTGACATTCCATGGGCTTCCTCCCCTGAATAACAGCGTATCCTTCATTTATATTTAATCTTAATACTATCTTTAATTACTATCATTAACAAAATTCTTACTTGTTCACCATTAAATCGTTTAGTGTTTATCACTGATTTACTAAGCGTTTTTTATCTATCACTAGATTTTCTAATTCTATCATTCACAATATTCTTATTTATTAATAATATTCACTTTTAAACCGTTTAGTGTTTATCACTGATTTACTAAGCGTGTTTACACCTATCAATAGGGTTTCTCATTATTTTCGGGTTTTACACTGTCACTTTTGCACTTCTTAAATTTTTATTTTAAGTGTTTATTAGTGGGTAATCCCTAACATTACATTCTCGTTGTCACTTAGTTATGTTTACTTTCTCACTATCTCACTATCTCTCTCTTTACAAATGTTATTTACATGATTATTAAGTTCATGTTTTTATAGAGTTCTTTATTACTTTTAAACTCTAATTCTTTGGTTAGTGTACTTTTATTTTTCACATTACTTTATTGGGTTTTATCAATTATCATTTACCTTTATCATTTAATCGATAACAATAATTATCTTTTACATTTGTTAGTTATTGGTTTCGTTTCCATTATTATATTTGAGTGTACCATTCCTCCTTCTTTTATTCTATATTATTTGTTTGTGTCTTATCATTTGATTTCATTTTATTTCCCTTTAATTTCCTTTACACTTGTTTTGTTTCATTTTCATTTTCCTTCTTCTTCACTTTCATTTTATTTCTATTCAATTTCATTTTATTTTGGTTCTCCAATTTCTTATTTGATTATATTTTATGTGGTAGTATTGAGTCAATCACCTTCTTATTTGGTTTCGGTTTCCCCCTTCTCCTTTTGTTTCCTTTTATTTGGTCAATCACTTGGGTTAAGTCATGTCGTCGTTTGTCGCGTCATTGTCATTATATTTTCATTAGTTTAAACATTTTATATAGTTGATTCATCATTTTTATCCCTGGTATTGGGGTGGCTTATTTGTGTTGTAACACTATATATATATATGCATTAGTTTTGAAGAGAGGAATATTGTGTATTGAATTAAAATGTAAGTTTCTGATTAACCAATTGTAAACTATTGGTTAGTATTAAAAATATAAGATAATTATATAGGTAATTCTTGCCTATTTATAAAACAATTTTTACTTTTTAATATGATAGTTATAGAAAACTGGAGACATGGTGAAATTTGTCTACCTTAAAGACATGAATATTTATAAACAATATTATAAGAGAGTGATAGATGTGGCATTGCTTACTATTTCCAACTACTGTACGATCAGGGACAGTAATTGCAATTATATTTAAGTAATAAAAGTTGTAAATGAATGCCTAACTCGATTGTAAGTGTAGTGTGTGTGTGTGTGTGTGTGTGAGAGAGAGAGAGAGAGAGAGAGAGAGAGAGAGAGAGAGAGAGAGAGAGAGAGAGAGAGAGAGAGAGAGAGAGAGACGTTTCTTTGAATTACTCACTCTTTGCGATATGTATTCAAATCACTCATGCTAATCTGTAATTGATATTCTAAGAGCAACATTTCACGTAATCAGTGTACTCTTGCTTATCGATATCCGTTGAAGATAAATGTTTCATTCGCTTGACGTAATGAGTAGAGGAATCACACCGGTAATTGTGTAACAAGTCATGTGGGAAGGTAACACATCGTACCCAGACAAATCATAAAATTATTTCTCACAAGTGGTTTACTACAACATAAACAATACTCACATAATATTCTTAAAAATCGTCTGCATAGTAACGGTTCCACAGTTGTTCAAAAACCTCACAACCTAAAGTACTTAGGCCTACATTCTATTTGTCTTGTTTTCTCCAGACTGCAACGCGGCAACTACATGAACCACAAAACACAAAATTAGTTATTGGAGTAAATAAAGTAAACTAGAAAATCATATACTGACTATAATCTTCACAATTTTTGAAGTCACCAGTGTGTTTAGAGTTATAACTCAAAACATTTATTATTCACTTTTTCTTCCAGTGTTTCTTTTGCAAAACTTCGTTATGTATCTCAAAATTTTTTGAATGAAAGTTAACTAATTAACTGATTAACTAATTAATTTATTAATTAATATTCTGAATAAAAGTATTATTTTTATAGGGTAAAAAAGTATACAATGTGAGCGAATTAAGAAAATGTGTGCGAGTCTCTGTGTACATGTGAGTAATTAAATATGCAAACGTAATTACATATATAAATTTTGTTATGTGAATACTAACATATATTTGGAAAGGAAACCGCGATTAGAATGTTTAACTAGCCACAACATTCATTCGTCTCCCACATCAAAAGACTACAAATGTTTGATGTAATCTGAATTTTACAAAATAAGTAGGTCACGATGTACAAATGAAACATTTGATTTAATTAAATTGTACACACGTCAAACAATGATACACGAAACGAATACAAATGTAATTATTATAATTACCACTGACACGCGCGTGCTCGCACAGATATAGAACGTTTATTTGTGCACACATTTCTTCAACTCTTTTCTCTCACTTGTCTCTCCACTCATAGTTTTTTAAAGGATTCATAGAAATTAATTAAGATATTTCTAATAATAACAATATTAACATAATTAATCTATCCGCAAAATGAATACTGCAGGACAAAAAAAAAAATAGACTCAGAGAACGCAACTGTTTACTCTTGTGAGGAATTCCTTGTGTTAATGAAGCAGTCCAGGCTGTTAACACAAAATTTGGCAACGACAAAAAAAGGTCGGTCTGAAGTAGCGGTCACAGCCGCGTATGAAGGACCGGACGCTGCGGCGTGCGCCAGGAATAGGGCCGTCGTAGGCGGTGCTGACCGAAGTCGCCGTCGAGGAATGTAAAGAGAGGTGGGAATGTCTCTCGCCAATTAGGGGTAGGGCCAACTACACGGCTTTCTTGCGTGCCAGGGCGGGCAGGAAGCCGCTGCAACTTCTAGGAAGCGATGAAATGGCTGCATCATCGGTACTTTGCCGAGTGGTCTCCTCGTTCTAGCAGATATCAGTCGGGGTTATCACAGTCGTCTGTACACCGCATACAAAAAGGGGTTTGGACAAGCGAGAACTCTCCGTCTCCCTTTGCTTTTGGTGGGACGTTTTTACACGTGTGACATGATTGTATACTGGGATGCGCCCTATGACTGCCAGATGTAAACAACGCTGGTCTTACAGATACTGAGGGTATCCAAATATTGGAAGGGACACGGCAACGCGGTTACCCGCTAGATGGCGACGAAATTTATGGAGAATTGATGCCTTTGTAGCATTGCCTCTGATGACGATTCGGACAACAAATGTCTGTCTCGGACACAGCAGTCAGACGCCTTGAGGCGTCGGTTATTCCCCGCGAGGCAGAGAATCTCCGTGCCGATAGCAAGAGGTAGCAGGGCCAAGCAGTTCTCTAGAGACTTGATTGGGGAAATATTTCCGTGAAGAGAGCGTAGTAAACATAGACGAAAGTAAGCTAGTAGGCGCTATTCATAAATAGCTTAGTGAGCCTGACATTACGAGAGGTCATCAAGAATTGCAGGAGGGCGTTTGACCCTGATTGGGAGTGGAGGTTCAGACGTACTGATGGTTCGTAGGAGAAGGAAGGAGGATGTCGCTGCCGATGCAAAGAGAGTTTTGTAGAGCGATCGGACAAAAGCAGAAAGAGTAGGAGCTCGAAGACCTCCACAAATTACATAATTTCTGACAAACTATGGAGATCCCGACAAGGAGCGGAAGGTTTCAGATTGCATGATGAAACTAAATATTTAAAGGAAATATTTGAAGCGTCTCTCAATATAAACTTTTCGTATCAAGTCATACGTGTGAATGATATTGAAAAAATAATAAACAACTATATATCAACATAAATTTTATGTTAAAATTAAAGATTTGAAACTTAAACGCATTCAAGTACACTATATGTTTGTATTGATTTTTTTATTTTATGTTATCATAAATACTTAATTTTTGTTTACAAATTGATGACTTTACTTAAAAGGAAATTTTCCCCTCTTTATGATTTTTTTAAAGATAAGGTGATTCCAATCCTAGTAGTAATATAGGCCTATTCATTTAATGTCTTAATTTTGTCTGTATGTAGTGGTTAAAATTTAAAAAACGTTAAATTTATGTAAGGCACAATGCTATATAAATACATGTTTTCTCGCCAAATGTTTATTGTTAAAATGGTGTCGATGAATAATCTACAACGGGAAAGTAAAGTGCCATGGAAGAAAACGCCTGGTTGACCCTATATTCAATATTCGATTCAGTGGCAACCCTTGTAATTACTTGTTTCATCAATATTACATCACCATACGATTTTGTTTTTTCATTTCTTACTTTTTTATGGACAGAATACTTACAGCTGTAGAACAAAAACACATTACCCATTTCCCTTTGAACATTAAAGATAAGTGACTGTGTCGTAGTGGTCAATAGTCAACTTTTCTTGTACAATCAGCCGTACTGTCTGGATATGACACCGCTGGCATTTACACATACTTCCAATTATTTACGTACGACGTCCGAAGTTTTTTATTTTATTAATATTTTACTTTACGTCGTGCTCACAAAATTATATTATTACATGTAGCATTACTTATAAACTACTGAAAAACTTACGAAACAACTATTTAGTGGTGTTAAACACATATTCAAATTGAGGTTCGTTTCATAAACTGCATGTTAAATTAAAAACAACAATTTTATATTTCTCAACTTTTAATAATAATTTGCCCGTTATACTTACAATCTGTGTTACAGTTATCAACTTAGTTAATGATTATTAACTTCAATGTTAAACCACGGAGAAAAAAAATAATTTCAGGAGTATGATGTCCTCGTTTGTGAGTTTTCGGCTTATTTAACCACCGATTTCATCTCACAGTTTAATCAAAGAATGTATTGCACGTTAGATCTGTACGGTTTCTATGTATTCAGTTATTTCTTGTAAAACATCAGTTTCTTACATGATCACTAAGTAAGAAATAGAATAATTTTAACAATCCAGCAGCATTGTTCATTAGAAAAATGCACTAGGTATTTGATGAGTGTAAGGTTCATTTAGGTCAGTATAGACTGGTTTGTTCAAACCAATATTTATCTCACTTTTCAGCCGAATCCAAAGTTTGGGTTTGAGAAGTGGACCAGCTGAAATTGGAATATCTAACAACTGTAACACAGTTGGTCTAGGCGACTCTAACAGAAAATTCATTACAGTTGACTTTAGCACCAAATTTGAATGTGTCAGAGCATTCTTTTTAGTTATAAACTGAAAGTCATCCAATTGGTGCCTTAGATTTTGCAATAACGCTAAATAAAACATCTGCGATAAATCAAAGCTGAAATTACAACGGAGAAGTCTATTTTTCAAATGCTTTCTCTGCTGTATTCTCAGACGCAAAGTAAAGACATGTAGAAATTAGAACTCATAGATTTTGTATATTGTCGAAGTTTGGAGTTGAGAAGGTAATGTTGTAAGCTTTTTAGACAGCTAAATACTGTGGTGTTCTGGAATTTGGTTAAATTTTGTGGAATTTCTGATATTTGGTACTGTACAGAGGCTGTTGATTGAGGAGTCACTTTGAAATACGTAAGGAGACATCGGTATAAGCCGGCATTGATTTATTACGTTTTGTGTATTCAGTCTGAGTTCACATAATTTGTCTGTCTCGTGATTGTAACGATAGACGGACTATATAATTATAAATATTAATGACGGTTGACTCGAATCTTTGTTAGCACGTAAGTCAATAACGAGACTAATTGTTTTAATTTTATAACCGTACTCCAACTTGGTGACGAATCACACTGTTTGTCGTTTATCGTGAAAACATCCACAGATGACAGAAACGTCAGCATAAAGGCTGGGAACTTTTAATATTTACACGTTAAGATATAAGAATTTTAAATGTCTTGTATAAAATCGTAGAAGGAAAACTATTTGCTTTGTATTAATTTGAAAAAAATTACAGTAACTGCTTATATGGAAAATACAATTTTGTCTTCGTCTTCTTCAAGAAGGTGCCCTATTAAGTTTAGGGAAGTTCAACTCTTGAAAGTTCTCCTAAACTCCTACTTTTAGGGAAATCGACGATGAGACTTTACTTTCAACGCTGTTGACATTGAATTAAATTTTGTGTGAACGCACGCGTGCGTGGATGTGTAGATATATGGGATTTTCTTAGTTATTAGTTATTTTTAGGTTCTTAAATTTAGTTTATTACGTTTTTAAATTATGGACGTACTGATACCCTGCCATTTAGTAATAATAAAATTCCCGTAATAATAAGATACCGTTCTTATGACCTCAAATCTTGTTTCTACCAACATATATAAAATATATAACATGAATACTTTTTGTCTATGCAGGAATATTTTTTTCAATGTTTACTGCTTTGACAAAAATAAAAAATAATAGGATGTAAATTATTAAAATGTGTTCAAACATTTTGCGAATAACAGTTCAAATGAACGAAGTGTTACATCCTCTTGAACGACATTGAGGTTGGTGTTCATACAAATGGTAAAAATCGCGTAATTTCACTAATATAATTTCTATAAAATTTTCAGCAAATGAGACAACGGAGCTTTATTTTAATTCTTCCATTAGAATTATCTTCAACTTACTCTAGTTCCAATAAACATATTCCAAATAATTATTCCTCCTCCTTCTCCTCCTCCTAGCTGTTAGTCATGGTGAGATAGGAAACATATGTAGGAGCGTATTGTAACATTAGCTGGATGACGGAATATGGAGCACTCTGGCCTGGTCCTGCGTCGTTCGATATTGGTTATAGGTCTGATTAATTGTTTATCCTCATGTATGATTGATTACATAGAATAGCTCAATAAGCTTTTAGTAAATATAATTACACATTTAGTTAGAGAAATATTTTATTTCTTATCCCACTAGAAACAGTTTAAAAACATCGTTTCATTGCATTTTGTGGTAAAGTAATGAATAGGATTTTTGGTAATAAATTACTTTTTAACTTTAGACAACTAAATTAAACAAAGTGCTTTATTTGAGTGTGTTAACATAAACAGCGTTAACAGTATTTTTTTGTTGGCTATGATTCCTTTGAAAAGCGTATAAAAATACTAGCGTGAAAACCTTAAATTGTTTTGAAATAAAAATGTATAACATAAAAAATAACGTCTGTTCACGTACGTACGTGAATGTCTGTGTTTGTTCGTATACGAGAATATTGTTTTTGTTACATCAACAGTATGTAAAGAAAATACATATGTACGGGCTACGGCTGTGAAAGCTGCTGCTTAAATTACAAAAGGAGGAAGTAAGTACAAGAGATGCTTTACAAACATGTGAATACTTTTGAACAGCTGTTTTCCTACTTGCA
Source organism: Magicicada septendecula (assembly GCA_034769895.1). Taxonomy (NCBI): domain Eukaryota; kingdom Metazoa; phylum Arthropoda; class Insecta; order Hemiptera; family Cicadidae; genus Magicicada; species Magicicada septendecula. The sequence goes on from CM068368.1 coordinate 222,558,192, forward strand.
AACACTAATAGAGAAAAGCATAAACGCATACACGCAGATACACCTGTACACACCACGTATGTACCTAATACGTTTCAGTGGTTCACCGTGTGTTTTCTCGGAAAGCGAAACCGTGCTACATTTATGCTAATTTACGGCGAGGGGAACGTAAATTATTCTTCGTGCTAATAATACGTCCATACTTTAAATTTTAACGTAACTCGTTGAAATTAACATTTCTTTATTAACATTGATAGTGACTATATTAAGATTAATTATTTTATCCGAAGTTAAAAAGCAAATTATGTAACGTGACCTTAAATTAGACAATAGTGTTATTTTTCATATTATACCTTTAATATCTGAAATGCTGAAGAAAAACATATTGAGATAACTGTATTTTAATTCGTCTACTGCTTTAAAAAAGTCAATTGATTTAGTTTGTGAACTTAGATTATGAAGTTAGTTTGATTATACGACATAAGAGAAAGTTAAACTAAAATAAAAGGAGTAGACGATACAAATGACTCAAATATGAATAACATTAACAGCTGTATGGAATGCACATATTTAAAGTCTGTAAATAATGAATATTTTACCCGGCGATAGCAAAGATAGAGATACATTCAAAGCAATTTTATTGAAGTTTGATGCATGTTTTGTAAGGTGCTATTTTAAATTCTTCCTAACAAAGCTCGAGCATTCTGTGGCGGTGTAATGGCTGGGATGGGTGTAATAGTGGTTAATGCAATTCTGTTCCTTTACAGAGTTCTTTCCAACATCAAGTGTTTGTAGATTTACAGTGTTCGTCGGAAAATCATTATGCCAATAATATTTAGAGAACTGTTCATTTTATGAACTTTATTCGTCCAAGAAGACGACAGGAGTGACATTACAGTTATGGAAGTTAGGAGACTTTCTACTTTAACGCTGTGGGAATTAATTCATCAACTGCTTTAAACTTAATGACAAAAATTTTTCTAAACGTTAGAAAATTCATTTAGTAAGACTCCATATGTCGTAAAATGGAGAATCAAATTAAAGATACTTTTAAAAACAACCAGAATATGATGTTGAACTTTGGAAATTTCTAAAGTTTGGGGCGCCAAAGCTTAAAAAGTGTACCACATCTTTTGAAAAAATTGCACAAATCCATGTGGGGTATCAAATTAAACATAATTTTAATAAATATCTGAATATAGTGTCCAGGGTCGTAAAAAAATTTTCGGACACTAAAATAAAAAATTATTAAAATTTAAAATTTATACCGAATATCAGACAAAGGGAATGGTGTTGACCCATACACAAATTTTAGTGTTTGTTTAAATTTTTTTATTATTAGGGGCGCCACAACAAAAAATTGAACTCAACAGTTCAAAAAAAAATTATGAAACGCTGAGCTAGTTCTGCAGGTCAGGGAGGTTACTAGTGATATACATGCACAGTTATAAGAAGGAGCACATATATAGGCTTATAAATAATTTTACTTCATTTAAATAATATACAATTTTATTAATTTTAAAATTTATAGCAATTTTTCATTTTAGGATACTCTCTTCTCTCTGCCACATTTATTTTTATATGTGACGTAGTGTTTGGAAATATGTTAAATAAGCTCAGAACTTAAACATGAATCTAGTTACAGATTGGTTAAGTTTTGCAACAAGAATATGGGAAGGAAAGAATACACACAAAGCATTCTAAATTACAAAGAAACGTTGATACGTGACATATTCTTCTGTTTTTTTTTTCCAGAAAGCCACGTATTATTATCATAGAGATATTAGTCTAGAGAGCATGACATAGATAACCCTGTAAGGGGAAGGGAAGGGGAAGGGAAGTGTGAGCTGGGCATAAAAAAGATAAGGGTAGATTAAGCTCTGTCTTCGTTTCCTGGAGCGTGCGTAACTGTATTTCTTAAAGAAATTTTAGTTTTAAAGAAACTTACATGAACTTAAAAACACCATTGCTGCGTGACGTCTAGTATCTGATCAACGTATGGAGAAAAGCATACATATACGCGAACAGGCTACATATTTTGTAAACTTTATGATCCTGTTTCGTATTGAAACACATTTTTTACTCAACATTTTTTACTTGACATGGAATATGCAAGTAATATTTGGAAGGGTTAAAATATTACATCAACAAAGGCAAATAAAAGCCAGCCGTACTCTGTATTTACCGTGATATGCAAACGTGTTTTACCTCCCTGCTAAACCCTTGTGTTTGCGTGCATCCTTCTGCTACCACCGTGTAAAATCCTCTTCTTCATAACAATCATAGTTTTCTAAATTTATTTTCACTTTTTTTGAATCTGACTTTACAAACTGTACGTAAAAGGAAGCACATCGCTTATAGAGAATACCCTTAAACTAGTTATCCTAAGTTTACTTTCTCCGTAAAGGAGGATTAGGATTTACCTTCTAGTCCTTTACAGAAATAACGGTTACGTATCACGCTATGCGTTTAAACTATTATGTTCTTGCTCTTTTTTCTCTGTTAGCATTAGAATTCGCTCGTGCTCTATGCTACTTAGCTCCACGTTAACGTTTCACAGCCTATTACACACGCGACTTTCCTATTCCAAAAGAAAATGGTATACATTCTGCTGTGTGTTTTCTGGCAGAGGCAGTCTCTGGAGGTCAGAGAAGAATCAGGTACTATATACGTTTTTTAATAATCAAATGTTATCTGAACATAACTAAATGAAGGAAGAGAGGATGTGCTAAGGGAGGCCTCATTTCAAGTACCTATATAAAACAGATAATGTGAGGCATTATTTGCCCAAATAATACTGAATTATTACAACGAAAGCTGAAAATATACCAGATTTGATGACTGTCTTAAAGCAATAAATAGAGTAACTCAGTAGTCAGTATCAGTACTACCAAATGACAAGGAAGAAGAGAAGTAGAAGAAGGAGGAGAAGAAAAAGAAAACATCTTCAACAACAACAAAGACAATTTGTTAGAAACAATCTGCATAGTTTTTTTTTTAATCTTAGGGGTGTCAATTTGTCAACTTCTAGGCAGCGATTGAAATAAAACACTCGTAGCTCTGTCGACACCTTGTTTATTTATCTTTCTCTATTATCTTATTTTTTGTGTCTTTTTCTGTGTTTACCATTGGTACAGTCTGTTCAGCAATTTGTTTTGAAACGCATGGCTGTGTTTTCAGTGACTGCTCGATTTCACTTTTAATTTGCTCTTTTATGATTGCAATTAACTCCTTTATAGTTGAGTCTAAATCTTTCACGATTTCTGTAGTCCCGTCTACTTCAAATATTTTTTCTGACATGGATTCTTTTACGTCAGATATTTTCATAAACATCGATTTGACTACAATTAAACTGCACTAATTAACTTAGTCAACCAGTTCTCACGAAAACGATCATGTGTAAATGAAGGAAGGTATAAAGGAAGCTTATGGTGTGTCAGTTCAAGCATGCTGTCATAAACAGTCTGTAACCCCAGATGTAGTATGATGATGATTTAATTTATGCTGTACGCTATTGGCGGTCTGTGGTGTCAACGCTAAACGTTATGTGCAGGAGTTAATGATTGTTGGTCCCTCCGTATCTGCACACGTGTGTGTGTGTCCAGGGGTTGCAGCATTAATCACCGTCTCATGTAATTGTATTCTCTCTTATGCCCGTTACGCCAAATTTAATCTTTTCCGGCATGGTTTAATTTCCACCTCTTTATAAGAATCCTTTCCCTATTCCACACCCTGTTTTTCCCCTGGTGGTTCTGTCGTTATGTCAAGCGACGAGTTTATCCCGAGCAGTATACATTTCGTGTTAGTTGAGTCATGTTTTATTACCAGTTACATAACACAATAAGCACAATAATTATTAAAACATAAAATTATGTATTATATATTATCGGTGCGACAGATGGTCACCTATGTTTATAAGGGAACGCGTGTGGTGGCAGCAGACACCTGTAGCCTACATGCGCGGACGTACGTAGTCTGACTCGGATAGTTTACCGGAATGAAATGTTCGTTCTGGTTTCAGAAATCAGCTCCGAGTAGGAGCGTTATGCACGTGTTTTATTCTTAAAAATGTGAATTAGGTTTTTTATTTTTTTAAATCATGCACATATAGATTCTCAACTTCAGGGCATGGAGCACATATAATATAAAAGAAATTTACAAACAAACGATCAGTTTCAATTGACAATTTACAACTCGATTTATTTTTAACTTAATATAACAATTTATTCATGTTTAGTTTGTTTTAAAATATTTTTATATGTTCCCGAGCAGAACCGCCACCTTGTCAACACCAGTCTCTTACTTATGTAATGGCCACCGCCCAATACTGACGCTAACTTACTATAATGTTCCAACTGAAGTTTAATATTCAATTTTTTTGTTTTATACTATGTAGTTTTACGGTGTACTGTTTGGAAATCAACACTGTTAATGCCATACAATAACGTATACTGCTTGAATGTTCACCAACTAACGTATTATTCAGACGAAATATCAGAGTGCAAGTGGTATGTTTGCAGTGCAGTTAAGGTTATCTGAATTAATGTGTTTTAAATATAATATTACGTTTTACCTGGTAGTATTCTTCGTAATATTACTTGCTTAATTGTTTCTTGCTATGCTTTCCTTTGTATGTGGTTAATTATATTGTGTCTTGTAAATTATTATCTTCGTATGTTGTTATTTACCCTATGTCTATCTTGTTAATTATATTTTTTGACCTTTTTAACACTATTATTATTCACTACAACTGTTCCCCATTACTTTGAACGATTAAATTTAAATGATTAAAAATTATTGAATATTTATTTTACTAATACTCATCATTCTTCCGATTGGATGTTCAGTGATCAGACTTTAAAAAAGATATTTATGGAACATTTCCGATTATAGTACCAAGCCACGTATTTGATAATCAAATAAGTAATGTATATCTTACCGTCTGTGACTTACAGCAAAATGTATTTTCAGTTAAAATTTACATGTTTCGGGACCTTGTCCCATCATCAGAATTTAAAATCGTCTTCTTATCCCATCATGCGATGGCATAGTTGTCGAGTATTTCCAAAAATATTAAATCCACAATAAATAAAACGAAATGAGAATACACTATACAAATAGCGCGCACAACAGTTTCAAGGTGTACACCTTACTGTTCTTAAACAGTTTTAAGAAGTAACCTTGTCAACACTAATAAGTTGGATGTCGATAGTACAAATGAATTGATGGACCTTTTGAAGTTGGTTCTTGACCAGAATTATTTCACTCATTATAAACAATTTTTTACTCAGCATGACGGTGTAGCAATGGGTTTTCCACTTTCTGGCCTTCTTGCTGATATATATCTAAACCATTTCGAAAATTCTTTCATTTTTACCAATAATAAGTATAATGATAACATAATTTTTTATGGCCGATATGTTGACGATACCTTTTTAATTTATAAAGGCACACGTCGACAAATAGACCGGTTACACAAATATTTGAACAGTATTAATAGTAATATACAGTTTACGCTGGAGAACGAGGACAATGGGAAATTAAATTTTCTGGATTTGACTGTCACTAGGAACAATAATAAATTGCAGTTTAATATTTACAGGAAACCTACAGAAACTGATACAGTTATACATGCCACATCTTATCATCCACTGTCCCAAAAAATGGCCGCTTTTCCACACCATGATTAACCGCCTTCTGTCATTGCCCATCAGTAATGAGGATTACTATGATGAACTGAATACCATTAAACACATTGAAATCACAAATGGTTACAAAGAAACAATAATAAATAGTATCCTCAAAAGACATAAGAAACGAAAAACACGGACATACGTAGGGCACCTGTGGACAATACATATAAATACATCTCAACGCCATACACGGCTTTCATGCCTAGAATTCTAACTTCAATTTAAATAAGACTAATAATATTATTATCACTTATAAAACTACAAACAACATTTTAAATAATCTTCGTGTTCGTGAACCAACAGCCCTTTAAATTAAAACAGGGATTTATAAATTGGTATGCGATGATTGTGATGCCTTCTATGTGGGCCAAACGGGCCGAAATTTTCTAAAAAGATTCGCTGAACATAAGCCACCTACATACTTTTACAACTTAGAAAACAACAGATCTAAATTTGCTAAGCATCTTATCGCGGAGAATCACAACTATACTGGCTTTAATACTAACCTAAAACCCCATCACATTTACAATAAAGGGCGTTATATGAACGCCCTCGAAGAATTCGAAATATATAAAGCATACAATAATGCTGATACCAAGCCACATGTTTTGAATGATCAGCTGCATTTTAAATCAAACATCCTGTATGATACTGCTTTGCGATATCTGCTATGATACGAGTTAGATATATACCAGTGCGCGGTCTGTCGCCGTATGGTGTACACCTTGAAACTGTTGTGCGCGCTATTTGTATAGTGTATTCTCACTTCGTTATATTTATTGTGGATTTAATATTTTTGGAAATATTCGACAACTATGCCATCGCATGATGGGAAAAGAAGACGATTTTAATTCTGATGATGGGACAAGGTCCCGAAACATGTAAATTTTAACTGAAAATACATTTTGCTGTAAGTCACAGACGGTAAGATATACATTACTTATTTGATTTAAAAAAGAGTGAGTTGGCATCCTTTCTAGAATATACTATTGCTTGACACCAACTTTCTTCGTCTTCTGTTGGCCTAGTGTTATACTATAATGTTTAACAATTTTTTGTGTGTGTCTAACACGCTTTTATGTTTACAGTATACTTTCGTTACACTTATTTTTATATTATTTACACTGTGTCGACATTTTACACTGCTCTATAAATTATAAAGTTTAGGCCTATTATAGTAGTTGGCTTCACATATTGTCTGTGATTCCTTGATTAGGTCTATGAATTATTTTAATTTCTGTTTCTTACAATCTACTTCAACATTTATACATTATGATTGATTGAGTTATGCTTATTTTCACTATTACATACATAATTTTAGGTTAATTATTTATAGTTTTTACCAACATTTTGTTAATATTACATTATTATTTTTATTTTAAATCAAATAACATATTTTCTAATTATACTACAATTTATCATTTTGCCCAGTCCAATATAGCGGACAGCCGTCTTGTCTTTCCCTTCTAACCTAACCTTTTTACAAGCTTTAAAATTTTCAATTAGTTTAAGAAGGTTTATTTACTGTAACAATTTACAGCAATACTATATATATAAATCTGTTGTTACGGTTGTATAAGAAGAAACCAAACGTTTCAACAGCACCACTGGCTGCCATCATCAGTGAAATTCAAAGTACTGTGGGCCTGACGATAACAACCTACGTTCAGGAGGTCTTGGATTTCTTTGAATTTCTTTAAACCAAACAGCCCGGTAAACTCTTCTTATATAATTGACACCGGCCGTGAAAGCCTTAGGACAATTCTATTGTTACGATTGTTTATATAATAGATCGGTATAATTATGAGAAAATTTGTATACGAGAATTAATCATACATGTTGTAACAAAATCTAAAATTTGGATTTTTCGGAGTTACAAAAAATTATAATAAAAAAAACTTTTGTTGAAAAATAAAAAAAAATTATTTTTATTTATTTATTTATTAATTATTTCTTATGTATTTATTTATTTTTAATTCCTTTAATTATTAATTTAATCAATTTAATACCTTAGAATAACAAGAATTGTTTTTCCGCTTTAACTAGATTATATCATGTAATCATCGATTATCGGTCTTCCGTTATTCACTGAGTGTAGTCCTTTAGTGATGTTATTTTCTTCTTTTCTTGGAGTCCAGGTGTCAAATATTATCTGAAATTCTTCTATCTATATTTTTTCTAATAAATGAAACTCAAAATTATTTATATTCAAGGAATTTATTAACGTTTTAGAGACTAATCGATTTTGAATCGATTAGCTAATCGACAGCTCACAAACTCATATCTCAGGGCGAATTGGTTTGGTTATATAAATTATTAAAGTTAAATTACAGGTTCTTTTAGCTGTTATTATAATAGTCAGAGAAAGGGCAAAGCTGAAAAATATAACACTTACAATAACAAATGCTTAATTATCTAAAAATACAAAATATTATTGAATAGAAAATGTTAATCATTTAAATTTCTCGAACCAACGGCGCTGAGTGAAGGTGACGTCATCTCAGCTGTGCTTGACTAGAAACATTCCCAAAATGGCGGCTCCCGCACTGCTTATGTAGTAGTGTAGTAGGAGTCTTCACAACGGAATTTCTTCAAATAAATGTTTCTTCTCTAGGTGTTCCTCATCCAAGCAGCAGTGATTAATTTGTCTTCGTAACAGTGTAGTTATTCTGGATTAGTGGTCAGTTATTCGGTTCAACGATCAGTGTTCAAATGTGTTCTTGTTCCATTTAGTTCATAAGGTTGACTATGGCCAATTTCGTCTCGATATAATTTGGAATTAACGTTTATATTTTCTATTATCGGGATTGCACCTTTCAATCTTCATAAATAGTGTAATCTGGTTTATTCCATTGGAACTCAGTGTTGACTCATATTTTTTAAATTTCTCAGGTTTAATTTTACTAGGTTTAGTTCATGTCCGAAATTTTTTCTTCTCTCTTTTAATGAATTAAATTGCGTGAGCTCGTTCTGAAGTGTACGTCTCAACGTGTAACAATCAACTAACTCTCTTTCTTTTCCATGCAAAAGGTCCTGGCCGATTTAATATTAAATCTACATCGTTTTAACCAGATGGCATTTCCGCCTAAATAATTGACTTTTACATTATATGATTAATTACATTTTTACTATTATTTAATTTTATTAAATACTAATTACATAATCCTTTTCCTTATCTAATTCTGTGTTATTTAATACCAAACATGATATACTTTATAGTATTTTCTAACTCAAAAAGTCATATTTACAGTATATTTGGATGTAGGCTTTATATATTGTGCTTCCTGCCATTATATAATTTACAATTTCTATTATGTTCTAATTATCATTGAACGAGATCATTGATTGAATTAAAATGGTTATTTTTTTTAAATCTTTGTAATTTTATGATTTGGTTAACTAATTTAAATATTATCTTTAATTTAAGCTTTCCCCTTAGATTCCAGTGTTATTACACTTGCATTTCTTCTAATAATATTTTATACATTTCTTCAATACCTTTACAAAGTATTGTTACAGTTATAGTACACAGTGATTGATTTACATTATATAATTTTTATCAATTTAATTAATTTCCTTAACTTATTTATTAGTTATAAGGTTGTTGAGATTTACCATTTGACCTAGATTTTACATGTGTTCACATACAATGTTTATTATTAATTCAGCTGCTAATACCCTTTCTGACATATAATTCTTATAAAATCTTAATTACAATTCCCTTACTTAATTACATTAACGTTTATTATTGATTAATACCATTAAAACATAACAAATATTTTATAACAAAAAAAATTATACTCAATCTCAAACATTCAAGCCTTGAGTTCAAAGAACTGTTAATATAAACAAAACACATCTGTTTTTCCATTTTCATTTAAATTATTTTTTTAAATAAATTTTTATGCAGTCTTTTGCTGTTTTTTGTTTTATTTTCGGGATGTACCCTTGATCACTTCACTATTTAGTGCATACTCTTATCTTATTTTTAGTCCTTTTATCTAAAATTGTGAGATAAAGAATAGTACTTACATGGGATTATCATTAGTAGATTTTCATAACAAAAATAAATTGCAGTGGTCCACTGTTATTCTCTGATCTTATCTCTATTCATTTCAACTAGTCTTATAAGATCAAGAATCTCACTTACAGGGGATCATTTAGATTTGTTTTTCATTATAAAAATAACTTGCACTGGTACACTTTTAATTATACATCTAGAACCTTTACTTATACATACTTTACATTGATTCTTATTTTATTGTGTTATACTTTTCTTAGGGACATTTAATCTCTTTTGGGGGTTTCTATTTTTATAATATGTTTTCTTCCAAAAGTTGTCCTTTTATTATAGAGGTCGGTTTATTCTGGGATCTCCTTACTTACTCCTATACTACCTGGGTATTCCTTACATTTTGGACTATCATTATTTTCCTATAATTCATTATATATTGCATGGTTGGTTTTGATTTATTTTATCTCTTTGAACTATAATTTCACTTTACTGTGGTCCTTGATTAACTTTTTATAGTAGTTTTCCTTGATGTCATTCTATTTTTACTTTATACATGATCATTTTTTAGATTAGAACAATGTGGATAATCTGTCATGCTACAATGTGTGTGAGCTTGTGTGTCCGTACGGGTGTGTAATTTATATATGTAGGATGCATTCTTTTTCTTGCGTCCATATTGATAAAGAAGGCGTCATATTTACCAGTATAGCACTTGGTTGCGGAACATTAGATATGCCTCATATTATCGTAAAGAATAGAAGCGAATTCTGTAACAATCCAAAAATACGTATATGGTACAGTTTGTGTGTAATTGTGTAAGTAGGAGTAACAGCAAAGGCATTCATATAGGACTTTTTTTTTACATCTTATGTCTCTGGCTACTCAGCTACCCTTTTCATCTTTTCCTCTCTCTCAGTTGTAATATCCCTTTTAGGTTGAAAGCAGGAAAATATCATTCTAATTTTGAGAGAAAATGTAACAATAATAGTTCTCTTAAAGAAACATGTAATTAAGATACAAAATTGAGTTTAAAATAACGTCTTATGAATATGCTTAGATACAGAAAAATTTACGTCTTTCTGGAATAGCAATAATTTAAAGAGATTAATAGGTAATCAACAGAAATTATATTTTTTTAATAATGTTTTATTATTTTCTTATAATAAATTTTTTTATTTTTATGTTTAGCGTTCCGGGCAAGAGTGGCACTTCATTTTTTGTATAAATGATAATTGCGTTCGTGTTAAACAGCTACAATGTTCAAGACGCTATTGAGTACTTGTAATAATAGAAAATTAAAAATTTTTTATTAAATAGTTAGTGTAAATTTATGTAAAAGAACAAAATTGTTACATTAAAATACATTTTAAGTTTTAATTTAATGTTGCGTTAGCTGTTATATTTGTTTCAAAGCTCAGAATTTTCAGGCCGCAGTAACGAAAGAAACAGTTAATCTGTAGCTGACGGCAACTGAAATATCACTGAAACGTAAAATACTTGGATGACAAATTTTGCCTAACCAAACATGTAATACTTGTCTGTTTGCATTGTTTGAAACTTATGCCTGTCGCCATAAATTGTCGTTTCACACGAACATTGTTCATATGGAAACAAAGAGCCCAAAATTTGATAATAAATGGGTTGTCATGAGGCTTATAATTTACAACGTAGGCCTACATGTAATAAATAAGCATAAAAAATACTCTGAAATTTTTGTTGTCGAATTCTGAGTGGACGTTTTAATATTTAATGTACAACGAGAATATAATATTTGAACATCAATACTTATATAATAAATAAATAATAGGGTACATGAGCATAAGTGTATATAATTTTTGACTTTATGTGTGAACTTTGAGTATTCAAATATTTAACAAAATATTCCTATTCAAGATACGTTATCATTTACTTCCAGTTAGGAATTATAAATAGTTAACATAGTTAATTATAAATAGTTAACAGCTTATACTGAAAGATTGTATGTAAGTATGTATTTTATGCAAACTGTAGTCTTCCTAGATAAGGCAGACAAACCTCTAGTACACAAACTGATCACGTAATACTGGTTTGAATGCTGGCCTTTATTTCCTACACATACCGCTTACCTCTATCACTGCTGGATATAAATTAGAAATATTGACATGTACTGGACGTTTTTAAAAATGTGCTTACAAAATGTGTAGTAAATATTGTTAACGGCGGTCTCGCTGATCGCCCTATGGTACAGTGGAAAACAAAATACAGAAACCAATGAAATCACCAATCACCAGCTTTAATTATCACAATTATAATTTGTAATCAACAAGTTATTTAACAAGATTAGACTCCTACAATAATTTAATTTAAATTTGTATACACGCAATAATAATGTCAACTATTAGAATTTCACGCAAACTGTAACACAATAACCAATAACACTTCGCCGCACTTGATGTAAATCGCTATTCAGTCCGCACTAAGTAAAATCGCTCAACGTAGTTGATTGAGCCAGATGCTCAACCAGATGCTCTGCTTATATAGGTCGCGCAGAGTTATAGAATAAATTTTCTGTCATTAGCTGCACGACACTTAATGTGTGATTCAAGTGTTCTCTAGAGTACTCTGGAACGTAGTTTTGCGTTGCCTTGACTGAGGATACACCTGCCCGACTTGGAGGGGGACGGGTGGAGAACGCTCTCGGCTGTTCCAGGCGGTTCCATTCGTTTCAATATGATAAGAGGCGCTGACAGTAATGATTAGTTCCATTACCACCCTGTTACCAGGGCTGGTTTAAACTGACATGTCGATCCGCTAGTGCCAGGACGACTGTCTGTGGATTGTTAGTTCTTGTCAGCCTGAAATTATGTTTAAAATCTGAGAAGTGATGACAACAATTGCTTGAACATGTTATAGAATGCTCTCATTTGGCGCTTTTTAATAATTTTAAGTATTATTTGGTGTTTGTGTAAATCTAAGTGTACTTCAATCATATCATATATGCGTTGTACAATGCGTTACCTGTGCCTGCTAGACTTGGTGCTACTTGAATTGAAAATACAAACACTAATTATACAAGATAACGTGAGTTAATATAAACGAATGACTGAATACGGTAATATAAAAAGGGGTAGATAGTGTCAGGGTCACTACCGCTGACGTTTTTGGCGGAAAACCTCTTACCCTGGCGGTGTTGCTGGGACGGGTTGTTTGTAGGTTTGAGAAAAAAGAAATGAACGAACTTGCATGTCTTTATTTTATTTGTTTCCCACAATGCTGACTAATTTTTAAAATTTTATTAAAGACAGGACAATAATAAGTGTACGTATTACGATATGTAAGACTTATTTGTTACATTTATATCTCTATGGAACGTTAAGTTTATATTGGTATTTCGTAGCAGTCCATTAGTTCTATCTCACTGTCTATATTCGTTTTTGTAACTGGCGTTAGCGCAGCTCGTGCTCGCCTCGACTTTTCGACGTTGCCTCATCCTCCTCATTTGTGCTCTGCTGTCATAGGGGCCTTTTTGATTCCTCATTCATTCTTATTTTACGTTGTAAGCATTTTTTATAGGCGTTTACATTCTTGTTATGAAGATACTTTAACATTTTTTGAATTTTAAGGAAAGTTTGTCCAAGTTTAACACTTTGTCAGTGTATTATTTATGAAGCTCTTTTACTGTTATAATTATTAATGTTTCATTTTATAGTACTCGTGGAGTTTTATAAAACGGCACCTCAAATAACGTCCTACGAGTTTCGGAGCTATACTAATTTTTCCGCGCAGTAAACCGATGATTTTCCACTCCAACTTCGCGTCCATCTTGTGACGTCACGCGCTCCAGGTTAATATCGCCTGATATTTTTTCATCTTTCTCTTGTGAAATGTGTATTGCTTATTTAAATATGCGTTATAGTTTTAAAGATATTAAAGTTTGTCTGGTATACACAAAATCGTAACATTGACTTTCGCATACGCTCCCCACACACCGGACCCGCGGTGTAAGAAGTTTTCCGTCAGAAAAACCTACAACCATCAAACTTAAGAAACCTTAACAATGTACCCACAGTTACTGATATTAAAAGATTATCGGCTACTTATAAAGTATGTAACGTTTGAAAAGTTTGACTGAAAGAGTAAATGTAACAATATGACTGGACTCAGGCTGATTCAGAAAGTTGAGGATGCAAAACGTTCCCTTTCAAGAATGTATAGTATTTAAAATACGAAGTGATCATAACAGAAGCTTTATCAAAACAAAAACTTTGTGATTTGCCAGTTTAGCTTTCGTGAAGCCTGTTTTGGACTATCACTGTTTGAACTTGTGGATGCACAGATAATTCCTTGAAAAAGAATGGAAACTATACTTTGGTAAGGACGACTATTTGTATTTGTTAGAGCAAATAAGTTTATATCAAATAGAAGCAAATTATACGTATAGATGCAAACGTTCTACTGTCAGTGGAAGCGTAGACGACAGCAAAGTAACACCTCACTGTTGCTTAGGATCATTTTAAGATCACTTTTAAAAAGTAAATGTGAGTAGGCCTACAGCGATTAGAAGGCTGTGATGTAAGTGATTGTGTTCATAAAGTGTTTAACAATCTTATAAGGTTCATAAAGTCTTCAGTATTTCTAACAATCTTTAAGATAGATGTGAAGTATTCATGGTGAGTATTCTTAAAGCGGTTGATAATTAAATTCAACTAGGCAGAATAAGAAACCGGAATATTATAGAGATTTAAGAAGTAACACACATTTGAAAGTATATAATACAGGGGAAACAATATTAAAATACAGATATTAACGAGGTAGCGATTGATAATAATAAAACTAATCTTTAATTCATCATCACCTTCAAGGATTAAACCAAGGATCGTTTGTTCCGGTCTCAAATAGGGAAAGATTAGAGCTGGTCACTCCAGCGCTTCCTCGGACGTCCCAAACATCTCCGTCCCCTCGGCTTATAGTTCCAGAGTTGTTTAGGGATGCGGCAGTCATCCATTCAGTAAAGACGTTCCCACCAATTCAGCCGATACTGCGCAATCCTGTCGAGTATACTCATAATATTCAGTTCCAGCCGTATATCTGTTTTTTCTATGATCATGGAGAGTATACCCTGCCATGAGACCGAGTTACAGCTGGTATAGAGGACAGCCTCCTCTACTTGTCATTATCAAGTAGAGGTTAGGGCAACCTCTTGACCTGGGGGTGAGAAATTGCCCCATTGCCCCTAAAGATGGATAACCTTCCATTGGTCAACGACGTAGGATGTGGGAGGCAAGGAGAAACCACCATATTAAAGATCCTTATGGATATCTTAACAGGGAAAACTGGTCTCTTTAGTCTGCTAAGATAGCAAGTTTATGGGAGAACACCCAAATAGAAAATCGGGCTGGACGTTAAGCCTGAAGGTGGCAGCCCACCATACCCTGTGATACGCTAGTAACATATCCAGGGGATATCTCTCTCTCCTATGGCGCTACAGCCCAAGTCGGGCCCTGGCCTCCACCAATCTCCGCCTCCAATCCACTCTATCCACTGCAACCCTCCTCCAGTTTCTTATCTCCATGTCTCTCGCGTCCTCTGCAACGCCATCTTCCCACCTCTTCCTCGGGCTACCTCTAGGTCTCGTTCCCTCCCATGTACCCAGCAAAGCCCTCTTAGGGTTCCTGCCATCCTCCATTCTCATAACATGTCCGGCCCAACGCTATCTTTGAATTCTTATAAATTTTGAGACTGGTATCTCTTTATATATTTGATACAGTTCGTTGTTGTATCTCAGTCTCCATGAGCCATTTTCTTGTATTGGGCCTATAATGCGTCTGAGGATTTTCCTTTCAAAGGTGTCTACTATGTCGACTGTTTTCTGTGTGATTGTCCATGCCTCACACCGTAGCATAGCACCGGTCTGATGACAGTCCTATATATTTTCATTTTTGTTTCCCTGTGCACATCCTCAGACCTAAATGATGGCAGCAATGCGAAGTACGCCTTGTTAGCCATGGTGGTCCGTCTTTGGATCTCCGGCTCCTCTGATCCAGTCTTTGCTAGATTCACTCCGAGATACGTGAAATTGTCCACCACTTCAATTGTGTCCTCCTCTATCTCGATGTTGTTATGAAATCCATGGGATATATTCAATAGTAAATTGCCTCAAGTAAGGAGTAATTTTTAATTAATAAATTATAACAACAGATTGATTACACAGTAACGTTGTAATCCATGAAAACTACACAAGAAATGGGCACTGATTGCATATTTTACTAGTATAGAGATGTGATAAGCAGCAGGAAACTTTGTATATGGAGAGTTTTTGTATTATAAAACAAATAAGTACATTGGCACTTAGGTATATTTTTGCCTTTATATATTAATAATTTAAACATAAAATAGACACAAATATATCATTTTACGCTCACATAATTCGTACGATAGTATTTGGGTTGTAAGTACCCACATACTAGTTGAAGGGACTGTACCTAAGTTTTATGTATTGATCAATTTATCTGGATTGTCTAGCAGCCATGAAAATCAGTGACAAGGTTTTCAAAGGGACATGTCTGTAATGTTGCAAGGATTACAACAAGAGTCTGAAGTAGTTCAAAAACGGTTAGAATGAAAATGAAACTAAAACATATGTTAGCCGGTAATTTTTAAAACAGTTTATTCCAAAACAAGAAATAATTTTGATTGTGACTTTAGTCTGTATATTCATTTACCACCCACATCTATTTTCAGATTCTTAAGTTTTTATTTGACTTAACTTTGTCAATCCAGTTTCTAGTTCTATATGTATTTAAATTGCAACTGCCATCAGTTTCAATTGATGCTTATTAATTCACATTCCTTTCTCTTCTAATACAACAAACTCTAAATTCTCTTGACGCTTCTTAAGCTTTTGGCTGTCAGCACCACATCATCTGCAAAAGCCTCTTTAGAAACATTTAGCCTTTTTATATTAAGATGTCTTACATGTAATTTTTTTTGGTGAATATACTCTAATAATCTAATTTGTAAGTATTATGCACAACGATGGAACATAGAATATATCTGTTCAATTCAGAACACTAAAACTTTGGGTGTACGCCCGCGTGAGTATCCGGATACGTAAGTGCCAGCCTTGGGTAATGTCAATTACGTCCTAATAAACATCCCTCTGACACATTCTGTAACAGCTCTCCATTAACAAATGACCTTTCCCGCAAGCAAATATTGAATGTACTAATACGGATTTAGTCATATGGTCTATAAATCACATACAGCCGGTAGATCTGGTGATGATAGCGATAGGTGTTTCCTAAAGCTTTCCTAATGATTATGTGCACACATGAATTCTCTCTCTTGTGTGTGTGTGTGTGTGTGTGTGTATCTGTGTGTGTACATTGCGATATATAGGTGTCGCATAGAATTTGTAGTCGACAAACTGTGAATTTGAATGCTGTCGGATGTATTAATGATTTTACTACAAATGACACTACTTTGAATTTAATACAGTTTATGTAAAAAATAACAAGACTAATTAATCTGTCTCTGTTGACCTCAATACAAATTAAATTAAATTCTTATCTCTTTTATAATCTAAATAAATTAAATCTCTTTTTTAAAGTTCTTTTGTCTCTTTCAATTAGGCCCTACAATTATTTTAATTTATTACTTATTCTACTGTCTTTGTTAATAAGTTTTTTATTAGAGTTTATACAAAAAATAAAGTCCGCTTCCATTTTGTGAAGACAGTAGGTCGTCGAGATGTTGATGATCTGGTCAGGATACTGATATGGGACTTTAAATCTTGATACAGGTGTGGGTTGCTTCAATCTGGATACAGATTCTTTCTGGTGTCCGGCGTTCAGGGTATTCTCGGGTTAAAGCAATTCTATAAATTCAGTCGACTTGAAGTGCATTTATATGAGGAAAACTTATGTTTTCCCGAATTAGTACTTTTTTTAAATTTACCATTTAGCAGTAGCTAGTGGAAATTTTTAACGAGTGTTCATAATGACTACGAGACCAAGCATCTGAATTAGTACAGCACGTCTACACTTTTCCGATTTCACAGAGGGACTAAATGTTCAACGAGAAATTAGAATTCAAAATGGAAATTTACCCTAATTCTCGTACGCTGATTGGTTAATTCGTAACCCTTTCCTGCTTTTGTGCGCAGGATAAAACTTTACTTGCATTATACTGTTTGAAAGCAATTTGCGGCCTGTCCAAAAAACAAGTATAACTTTACGACCTTTTTTATAGGCCATAAAACTTTCTTCGTTAAAAAACTTATATGTTCGGTTCTTTAATCTACTAAGAATTGCTGGACATTTGGTAGGTCTTTTTAATATACGCATTCTGGTACATATCTTACCTTAAAATTCCACACAGAACAAAAAGCTATTCAATTTAAAGTTTTTTAATTATTATCTCGTAAAATAATTAAATAATCGCGCACACGCGCATTCACCACACACACCTACGTATCTTTTTGTACCATTTCAGAGCAATAACTTTTTTGTTTAATGTCTAAAAATACTTAACAGTAACAATTTCAAAATGTCTCTTATCGACTAACATACAATGTCCAAACCTGCAGTCTTTACTTATACAAACTTCCATTTCAACATGCTAGCATATGCTTCGTGACCCAGTAATATTTTATATGCATATTCTGCTCATTGCATATATGAGAGTCATAGTGAGAGAGAGAGAGAGAGAGAGAGAGAGAGAGAGAGAGAGAGAGAGAGAGAGAGAGAGAGAGAGAGAGAGAGAGAGAGAGAGAGAGAGAGAGAGTGAGAGAGTGAGAGGGTGAGGGAGAGAGATAGGGTGAGTGAGTAAAAGTAGGCAGTGGTGGCGGGGGCAAACAGGTAGGTAGTTGTATAGAGAGACAGACAATAATGAGAAAATATTATTTTTTTCAAAAACAAAAATACAAAGAATCGTCAGCAGCTGTGCACCTTGAAATACTAACGAAAATGCCTATAGCAACAAACACAAGGTCTGTTAGTAAAATTGATAATATTTTGCACAAATATCTGATGTAGCAGAAATTTTGTTAAGAAAAACTTAGTCCTTTTCGTTAGCCCTGTTTTTCACTTTAACCTCGAATTCTTGTTAGGTTGATCATTTAATTGACGGCGGTTATGTCAGTTCTTCTGTAGGTCATTTCCCAAATTGGACATCATAGAGATTGTATATACGACAGACGTATTATAATAAAATAATTTACGCGGAAACAATAGAGCAAATAATTTGCTCTGTGGTAGTAAGTTCTCTTATTAACTAATTCTATGATCACAACAACGTTACGTTTCTGTAGATCTGAACCACCAATCAATACATTTTTATTCCTTTCCTTACGAATAAATAATGTTATCAACTATGTTGAATAATAGATTTGTGATTAAATTTAGATTATCTTGTTGCTCAATTGCTCAATTACTGCAACTCTGTTTTATTGCAATTCAGCATAAATTACCGAAATCTTTAACTTTAAAAAACCTACAGGATATGTTCATTGATGTTCATAGGTCATATGTTCATTCATGCGTATATAGTGACATATGATAATGTGAGATGTAAGTTAATAAAAAGTTTTTAACAACGTATTAGAAATGTTAATTGACACATCAGTACTTTGACCTATTAACTGTAAAACTTGAACTATCAGTACTTTCCGTCAAAGTCTATCCACGGCACCAGGTTGGCGATCCAGGTTTCACGATTATATGTCACAACTGGCTTCATAGTTTTCGACTGTCAACCGTTTGGCTAAGTCAGTGTTATCTACGTTTACAAAGTAAACACATAACATCTATTTTAAAAATTCTACGGCCACAATTCCTAGAAAACATTAGCAGGTGGCTAAGAAAAATGAATTCATACCACTGATTCAGACATCGTAAAACTTGATAACACATAGTATCTCACCACAGTGATTCAGAAAGCAACAATAATGATAATTATCTTAGTAAATCTGTGAATTTAACAGAATAATTACTCTAGGAAATATGAAAAAAATAATAACAAAAATTATAAAAACTAAAATTCTTATTTTAAAAATTAATAAATTGTATTCATTTGCCACTACTGTATTTCTAAAATAATTTGTGTACTTTGTCCATTACATTAAGTCATACTGTGTTACATTCTTGAGTCAATTGATATTTGCGGGATCAAAACATAATATCTGTGTTTTAAATGAATATCCAGCTGCAGTTTACTATATGCAGGCATGACCATTACACAATTAATGGTAATTGAATGGTAATGGGCGCTCCCATGATTCTCCATTAGAATTAGAGCCTTGGTCGGCGCCTGTCTAAACACGCCAATTCTATTATCCGTGATTCTATATTCCTTGGGGATGACCCTTCATGCCATTACCATATTTAATGAAGTACTCTTGTACCTTAAAGAGCACAAGAAATTACGAAAAAACACCGATTACTTAAAAATGTGTTTCAAGTGAAATAACAGTTGTACAATCATTATTATTATTTAAAATTATGAATAGAATAATTATGAAAAATCTCGATTACTGCATTGGCTTTTTAGTTAATTTCATAATTGTAATTTCTTATTGACAAATAATGTAGTCCTATCTTTGAAGTATACGTATGTTTCCATAGATATCTGTAGGCCTATATATGGTACCCTTCATAAATATTCGTAAATCATTAGAATATGTAAATTTTTTGGAAACATGTCCCCACGTTTTTTTGCAAACGTTTTGAAGTTGTCCACAGCTTTTAAAAGGTGTTTACATATAAAGTCTGTCAAATGATTAAAGTTTCCGAGTTGAAATTTTGAAAACATTTCATAATTTAATGCCTCACTTAAACTTAATTATAACTGTCAAACTTTAGACTTCCACTTTTGGTTCCTGGTGTCCTAAAGTTACAACAACTTTAAAGTAAATACTAGATTTGGATTTAAGTAAAGTTCCGTTATTTTTATACTTGGCATGGATAGTCTGGATTTTCTGTACCCTGATGTCCTAAAATCTTTAAATTTTCAATACTGAATACTACATTCTTTAATGTCATATCTGGCATGAATTTTTGCAATTAAAAAAAAGTGACTTTTACTGTTTTTCTTCCCCTATTTTGAACGAATCCACCCCAATAACAATAGGGGTTTCTCGGGTAATATTGTCCACACATATGCTTCACGAAAATCGGTAGCTTCGTTGAAAAGTTATTGTGAGATATCCCAGAAATAGATAAACAGATAGATAGATAGACAAATACTAGATGGCACATAAAAAAAGTACTCCATGTTTTAAAGGAAAACTAGAAACTAAATTTTATTTTAAATTATATTATTGATTACATCCAAAAATACATTTCACAGAAGAAAAAGAAAAACACAACAAAATCAACTATTCAGACATAACCATCACAAGAAACAACAACAACAATATGCAATATATAGAAAACCAACTTCTACCAACATCATTATACCTAACCGTTCTGACCACCCACCACAACATAAAATGGCAGCATTCTATTCGTTATTTAACAGAATGTACAAAATTCCCCTAAACAAACAAGAAACTGACAAAGAAAGAAATATAATATACCAAATTGGTTATGAAAATGGATACAATAAAAATACTGTAAACGAAATAGAAAATAAAATAAAATATAAAATAAAAACTGAACAATAAAAATTAATCAAAATGAACAACACATAAATAATAACAACAACAAAAAATGGGCCACATTCACATACATAAATAATAAAATGACAAAGCTAACAAAACTATTTAAAAACACACTTATAAAAATAGCATACAAAACGAATAACAATAATTTACAAAAACTAAATAGCCCACACAACAAAGCTTATACAACAACTAACGGTATATACAAAATTGAATGCCAAGTTTGCAATAAATGTTACATAGGACAAACAAAAAAACAGCTGAAAAAACGTTATTTTGAACACCTAAACGCATACAAAAAACCAGAAATATATAAATCCAATTTAGCCACACATGCAATAAACACAGGACATGAATTCCCAGACATAACCAATGTGACACTAATAAAACATATACCACACAAAGGCACCATAATGAACATTTGGGAAAATTTACAAATATACAAACATAAAACACAAAACAAACTAATACCTGAACAAATACAAATCAATACAAAACATGACACAATATTCAAAGCACTCAACATCGAAAATATACAAAATACAAATACATATACCACAATCACACACAATAATACAACTTTAAAAACCAGAGACCAACAAGAAACCTTAATAGTATCCAGCCAACACACAAATACTTCACCAGACGCAAGATCGCGAATGCTGAAGATGAGAGCACGGGAGCTCTCGAAACATGTTCCGGATAGGAAAAATATAACATCTTGAGATAATATAAACATACATTTTAAATTACTTTATATATATCAAGAAACGAACTGTAGCAGAAAGTGATTGAATATATATATTGCTAGGTAACAGGTTATAGCCCAGACCAGACTTGCAGAAAAGAATACACAATTAGTGAAATTTAGTACATTTATTGTTCTTTCTTGTACACACTTTGTATTAAAATGTTCTTTTGCTATGTGACATAAATTAATTTCTTGTAGTTAAAAAAAAAAACTGTTTTGAAATATCTTTAAATAAATGCTTTCTTGCTTTAAACAGTTCTGTAATTTTTTTAATTATTGAAAGTCTCTTTTTTTCTTTTCTTTGTAAACAAAATTATATTTTATATTAATGTTCTTTTACGTGATCTTTAAAAGTTTTACAATTTGATAACAATTTTAAATTTTGCTTCCCTGTTTGGTCGTCCTCTCTGTCCTCCCGGTCGACGATCTCGATCCGGCCTCCAGCGATCCGTCGTCTCGGTTCCACGTTCCAGCAACCGCCTCCAGGAACTGCCTTGCTCAAGGTCTCCGTATTCCAGCCGCCACGATCAATAAACGATGCTCAGGAACGGTAGCCGACAATCTCGCACTCCGATGGTTTCCTGTCGACAATCTCGTACTCCGATGGTTTCCTGCCGACACTCGCTGCTAACTCGACTCTACGGACCCAAGGACTGTCTGAATTGACGTTGCCTGGAATCGCTGCCCACTGCGACCGCCTTCGCTGAGGATGACGTACTTTCAGAGAGAGAACTTTCAGAGAGAGAACTTTCAGAGAGAGATGAGAGGAGTACTTTTATAATCAGCTGAATGTATGCCGCTGTGCTGCCGAGTGACGTCACCGCCGATATGCGCGTAGGCATCGTTTCTATTTACGCTATTATATTCAGGAGCTCCAACGTGCACGCCGACTTCCTTGTTCTTGAATCTTCTAGAACACATCTTTGTAACACATGAATAACTTCCCTAACCTTCTATTTGCTACCCACATTACACAACACTTCACTCACATATTAAATTCTATCTTCATAGTTTTTTTATTGTCTTATTTTCTAATTTATCCTATTAATTCTAATTATTTTATTAATGCTATTTATTTCCACACATTCTTTTATAGTTTGGGACATTTATAATAGCTGATAATCATTTTCTCCATATTCACCTATACTGAGACAGTTTGTCACGTTGAAATATATATATATATATATATATATTCTTTATATAGAAAGTATAAATATATGTATATTCTTTACACTATAAGTAAGGATCGCGACTTATTGTTATTAAAACTATATTTATTATTTGTTTGTTATAGAAATGTACACTGCCAACCTTATTTATAGTTTTACGTGAAGTAATTTCCGCAAGAAGAAAATACTTGCAAAGTGAAATCTTGTTTTACTGTAATCGTACACTTTATTCTTGAAACAAATTAAAAAATTTTTCTTCAAAAATAGTTTAGTTCTTTGTTAACACAAATGTCTTTTTACTACTCTTTGACCGATGTGTAGTGTGTTTTTATTACTCACGTTTTTTAAAGGAAAAGGTGAGGAGGTTGTGAAATTACATATGGGGTTACTTCTATAAGAATTTTATAATGTAACTTTCCTTATGTCTTTTTAATTAGTACATAAATTTAGTATATTTTGGTTATTAAACAAATCTGAGAGTAAAGGTACCTTATTTCACCGATACTTTTTAATATCTACATTATAACAGATAGTAACAATATAGTGTAAAAGTGTTGTTCGTGTTGTATGATGTCGGGCGTTACCTCCGCGCATTTTTTGTTACTTACCGGTGATCGGATCCTCTGCGGTGATGTAGTCCTGTAACACAACTTAATACTATGTTTTTTGTGGGCGCCACTTCGAATCGTTTGTTCCAAGAAAGAAATGTGATTATTAAAGAAATTAAAATTTTTAAATCTTACTTCTATGAAAAAATATAAACAAGTCAGTTTAGCTTGAAAAAATAAGGTAAGTTTAATGATTCTTCAAAAACAAACAAATCGTCTGAAGGACTAACATTCATAAAAAAATTATAAAATTGCAGAGTTACAAAAGAAAAAATTCATAAGTTATTATTATTATTATTGACAATTTTATTTATCCAATCAAGTATCGGCTAGTATTTGTGTGTGCACAAAGCCTCTTCATGTGCACTGAATTTATTTTAAGTCAAAATTGCGATCATTTACAATTTCCGCACTTTTTGTGAAACAGTTTGGCAGTAGATTTTCGTTCAAACCCCGCCGTTACAAATCAGCTGCTCCGCGTTGGTTACCAAATTGGCCGTCACAGCGCTGATTCCCATGTAGTCGAGAGAAAGGCTTTGTGTTTGTATGTTTACGTTAAGGGGGTTATTGTCAAGTTAGTTTGTCTTTGCGAACACAGCAGAATTGGTTCTCTATTTAAAGTTTTGGTCCCTCCTGGGCCGTTGACGTTCTGGCTGCGTGATTTCTATTAAAATTTGCCGTGTTGCTGCTCTATTTCAGCAATATATTGGCGTAGATTCTTGTAGAGGTTATGTCAGTCTGTTTGTCAATGTACGGGAAAAGCCTTTCTTCGGGTCTTGTGTCGATTTCTCGCCTCTGGTTTCGCCTTGACTGCGTTGATCAGTGTCGTGGGTGATGCATCTGTTCTGGAGTTCAAGCTTCAAGTGTTTTTGGGTCGAATTTGGTCTCTCTTTTATACTAATTCAGGCTGATTGTTTTCATTTACTTCCGGTATATTTGTGTAAAAAGTCCTTCTAGATTGTTCGAGAATAAAGAAATGGAACATCATGGAACAAATTTAACTTCCGTCGAAGCTTTAAGAACAAATTTCTTATTCTTCATACTAAGGATATTTCAAAAATTACTCTGGTTTTTATCAAACAGTTTTACATTAGTACTCACAATTTGCATGCCATTATTACATTTAGATTCTCTGTTTTCAACTGAACCTAGTGATACTAATTATGATTGGTTTTTAAATAGATTAACTCTAATAAGTAACACAATATACAACTCTCACCTTGGGTTGTTGTCATTGAAATTCAATTTTTTAGAACAAAAAATTGTTCTGAAACTATTATGTTTCTTCCATAACATGAATACATAATATTACTATCTTCCTATAACAAAACAAACAAATTTTAACATATATAATACACAGATAATTTCAATTTTACCTGGCTCATGCCCATGGCCTAGGTTGTTGTCAATGTTATAACACAATAATTAGTCTCTTTCTTTAACATATGTAGTATTTCACTAGTGTACACTCAGAGTTTATTATATTGTCTGTCTTTTGTGATACCTGGTTACTCTTTACACATATTATTTTTATTACAGGATAACATAGCATCATATTGGTTGGTCTTGAGATGTCCTTTTTCATAGTGTGACAAATCTCACCCTTATAAGTTAAATTCTTTTATAATTGATCTTATTTTCAACTGAGTTTGTTCGTTTTTAAGGTATACTAAAGTATTGTAAGTATTGTACCATTCTCTTTTATTTTTGCCAACATTTTGTAAATATTTAGCCAGATATGACTATTTTTTGTACTGGTTGATTGGCTCCAGCCATACATGGTATAGGTAAATATTTTGCTAACTTGACTATTACAATGTTAAAGTTAGTCAAATATATTAGTATAGTCGCTTTATATTATATTTGAACTTTCTAATGCAATTTGGTTGCATTTTGGCAACATTAAATCCATAAATCATACAATATTATATGCCTACCACATGTTTTTAGTTAATACTGTTTTTGGCTATTTTGACTGACTTTTATTCATTTGACAGCTTTCTTTATCTAAGATAAATTGTTCATTTTTGTCTGCTCGACAATTATATTAGTTTTTATTTCAATTTGATAATAATTAATTTTTACATGAAATCTGAGTGTTTGGTCTCAAATCCAACACATTAATAATTTTTTTTCATAACAATTATATAATTTTTATTTTAACTTAGATTCTTTCTAATAATATATTTAAGTCATTTAATACATTTATTTTATTTACATTACATAATATAATAATGGATCATGTCCATTCATTCACAATAAATAGTTCTTTATACTCTATTCAAAGTTACTAAACTCAATAATTAATGACTTCATTTTGGTTGATCCTGATATTTGTCTCTCTCATAGTATCTTATGGTTTTTTTCACTGTTATTCACTTTAATAATATATATGGGGTTTGTGTCTTAGTCACAGTCTGGTCGTTTTTCATGTCAGTAGTAATAATTATTAGACAATATTACACAATTTTTTAGGACTACTTGGGTTCGATACTGTTCACCTCACTTTCCTCTTATGATAAATTGCTATGTAAATGATTTCCTTTATGGAACGTTCTGTGACGTTACAACATGCACGATATATTTTGGCGTAAGACAGTTAAAGTTGACTCGGGAATATCACTTTAGCTAAATATTCATGTGAATTCATTGCTTTATGCAGATGACAAGGTAATGATACAGAAAAGACAAGACCAGTTACGAAAGGCGATATTTACGTTCAATATCATCATACAAGTCTATGGGCTTCAGATCTCTGCTACAAAATCTAAAATGATGGCATTAAAGGCAAATATATCCTATAAGAACTAAGATAGTCGTGAATAATCAGATTATGGATTAGGTTAGTCATTTTAATTGCCTGAGTTGTGATATCTCTTATAGAACCGATATTGATTGAGATAGCAAACGAAATTTAGACGCATCTGTGGAACGATTCATAGGTACCTGAAAAATAAAACACGTAAGGATACCCGAATGAAATTTTATAAAACTGTGGTTGTCCCCACATTCCTGTATACTAGTGAGAGATGGATTCTTGGTAAAATGATTCAGGCAGCTGAAATGAAATATATAAGAGGGACTCAAGGTTGTTCTCTCCTGGATCGGAAAGAGAAAGAGGATATTAGACGAGAATTAAAAACTGTATTGTTGCGCAAGAAGATTGAAGACCACAGAAGGAGATGGTGTGAACACTTGAACCACATGTCTGATATCCACCTGCCCATGGCTGCCTTGGGTTATCACCCTACCGGGAAGAGAGACGTCGGTAGACCAAAGAGGAGATGGGTCCCGGGAGTGGATGATAATAAACAAATTTGAGTTTACATGTTTGAAAACTAATATTTTATATATTATAACTAAATAAAAATAACATAATTATTGTGTCTACGTACGCCCTAATGTTAATTAAAACTCAAACTTATGTAATTGTACATCGCACTGGTCCATCGTTAGGTTACAGGTTGACGCAAATCGACGCAAGTTCCTATTTGATAGAGTTGTCAACACAGAGTCCCTGGAAGCCGTTAACTCAGATGTCGCTAAAATGCCATAAATCAATTGAGGTAGAGGTAGCTAAAGAATTGACTGATCAATATCCGCGGTTTCCGTCCGGAAATTTCAAACAAAAGCAAAGCCTAATCTCCAATCGTTACAGCTAAAACGTAAGACCATATTCTCTTTGTAACGCAAGTGGTTACACTTGTAGGCTGTTTTTCGCACTTGATGAAAGAAAATCTTATCGAGACAACAGTTAATCTAGTAGTAACGACTAACAAACCGTGTGCGCTAATTATTTCTAAGGAGAAATTCTAATACACGTCATGTACATGAAACGCTTAACCAACTGAATAGATTGTCAGCAATATGTAGAACCTACCATTTTTTACTAATTTAGCAAATGTTTTTCCAGTTGTACTGAAGACGTTACAAAAAGTGATAGGTAATAAAAATACCGAGAATTTCTTATGATATTACATTACTCTTATCGAAAAAGAAATGTTTAAATGAAGTAAAAACATTTTTTAATTAAACAAATTAGAAGTGTGCTTAAGAAAATGGAAATGTTTTCATTAAATTAATTAGACCTGAGAAAAAAGTTATTATTTTTACGTTGGCTGATTCTATTAAGCTGACACTACTATTTAGCCTGATGTTAAAATCTATTAGTAACATTCAATCACAAATGCCAATATAATTTATAAGTTTAGTGTTTAAAAACGGTATACTAGGAAAACGTTTTCGATGCCTTGAGACATGCACAATACACAAAATAAATCATTCAATTTTACTAGTCATTCTACGTAGTAAACTAAAGATGAATATTTTGAAGTACATAATAGACTTCTAAATAATATAACTGTTGACAAAATAAGTCGTGAGCGATAATTTAAGAAGGTAATTTATTTATGTAAGTGTAAATAAAAATCATGTAAAGAAACACTGACCGCATAACTAAATTCAACAAATTACTTAAATCACAAATAACATGCAAAGAGTGTTTGTTTTTAACTTGTTACCGTTACTTTATAGCATCTTTAAGACCGTACTATGAATTTTAAGTCCTTACGTTCTGATAACATCTATGAGTCCCTCACTAAAAAATCAACTTCTCATATTAAGATGTTGATTACAGACTATGGGCATTAGTTAAATTACTGACAGAAAGCTTCTTCAACCTGACTTGCCATACAAAGTTCTACATTTTTATTACAAGTGCATACACATCAACCAACAACGCTATTAAATATTGTTAAATTTAATTGCGCAAAGCAATTTAAAGTAAACTGATGTCTCATGTAAAACAGTAGATGGAGGGTTGACATTCGCTTGACCGCAAAATATTATCATTTTATTAAAATTCACAGTACCAAAACATACTAATGAACTGAAGTCTTGGTGAGGTAATATACTAATAAATTTGATAAGGTATAGGATTGTTAGTCGTCTTTATATTTCAAAAATATTGAGTTTGATGTCCTTAAGTCCCGTGAATACTAAAAAAACTGTCTTTAAAATAAAATTCATTTTGTAATATCCCTTTATTTAATCAATTTTAACTTGAATACAAATTATTAGCGCGTAAAGCGACCAAACGGAACTAACTTTTGCAATGAATTTTATCAAAAATTGTTGTCCTTATGTTACTGCAGCATTAGAAAGAAACAGTTCAAATCAGCTAATATAATTTTGTTCAATTGGATCAATCTGCTCCTTATAAAGTATTGAAAACGTTCAATGACAATTGAGTAAATGTACAAATTAAAAACTTTATAGTGAAATTGTATGTGAATACATTGTATCTAAATACAATGTAAAGTAATCGCGATGAATAATTGTGACAAATTACGATTTGGGTTCCAAACTTCCGTTAATGTTTGCAAGAATATCCATAAATTTCTGTAAATTTCCTACAACAGCAGTAAATTACGATGTTCAGGGAAACAGAAAGAATACTGATCCGTAAACCAACTGTGTTTTCACGTGTTAATTATCTTTAGTATAAGAAGACTGCTTTTATTTCATTCAACACATTTAGGCAGTTCATTTGCTACTTAAGGAGAGATGGAAAACGTTAATTCAGAAAAAGTAACAAAACGCGAATTTTGTGAAGCAATTTACGGTTGTAAGCATTATTTCTATATTTGAACATTACTTTTAAATTGTATGGTATGCTCGTTATTTAAATTTCTTCACCATTGTACCTTATTTCACTATAGCTCTGCACGATACTAACCACGAAGAAAGGGTACAAATCAATGTGAAATCAGTGGAAATGTTTATAACTGACACTGTAGTATTACAAACATAAAACCCAAATTGGGTTTCAAACTTTGGTTTGAAAGCGGCGGCTCAAGTCATCTAAAAGCGATGCGATTCTCTTTAGACAGCGCTCGTCTGTATTTATTTAAGGCGTCGCTTCTGTCTAATTGCGTCACTCACAACGATACCGGTGTCCTGGATGAACGACGCCTGGTACGAGAGATATAATTCGCAGCTACTGACTTGATAGCAGCTGCAATACAGTGTATGTCTTCTGCATTTCCACTGACATCTCTGGATGCTATAGCAGCCGTGAAGTCTGTCCAATCCGCGGTCTATGCACCATCTTCTTGGCATACGTATAATTCTTTTTGGTGTTGGCGTTGTTGTGAGCTCCCGTTAAGGTTTGAGAGCACTCTCCACGTCAGACGACGAGCAAGACTGAGGATACAGATCGAAAGCTTGATAGCCGAGAAAGTGCCACTTCCAAAATTAAAATGTATGCTCGCGCCTGTGTTTAAAAAGACAAGTACGTTCTTTAGCAATAGATTTTCCGTTCGTAATCGCGTGCTGTTTGTCGTATGTTGTATGATAACCCTAAGTGTGACTATCGACGTTGAAATCCCCAACTAGGAGTTATGGAAATGGTAGCTCTCGAGCAGATTTATTGGATCTTGCATGTAGAATGTAGTAAATATATACGCAATAGATCGTCTTCTCCAGAGGCTGTAGTAAAATGATAGCTAATATTGTAGAGGCGTAGCGAGAATATTACGTCTGGCGGGATATGTGTTGCTAAGATATACAGCAACGCCTCCCCCACTTCTGATGTTTAATGTACCATCACAGCGGAGGGACTCATATCACCGCATATTAGAAACTTCTTGTCATCTCAAATGGGTTTCCTTCAGGCACAAACACGTGGATGTACGCCTAGCCAGTAGCATCTTCAGTTCTCAATAATGCGAAGCTCAACCATTAATATTCCACTACAGGATGCTCTCTTTGCTAGATGTGAAAACATCAGTAGCCACGGATCGTTTATATTTCCTTGAATTCTTTTTTGGTCAACCGTTCTTCTTCTTCTTCTTTTCAATTTTGCTGAGCTCTGCCCGGTCACCGAGGTTGGTGAGATTACTGACAATGGCAATGGAACTGAACTCCGATTAGGAGCTCATCAACTGGTCTTCATGAACAATTGTTGTCCCCGCTCTTACTTTTAGAAATTCTGCCTGGGGTTTTCGAAGGACTGGGTCTGGAATTCTGCTTGGAGCAATGGACGGCGGTATCCTCACACCATCTCGCCACCACTGGAGGTGGGGCAGCCGAAGCCACAATGTTTCATTCCGGCCTTCTCGGAGGGCGGATTTACGGTCTCGTAGCATATCCACTGTTATTCTCTGCAGTTACGCTGAATAACACTGCATTTGATTGCGATTTCGTATTCATTTTTTCTAAGTATTGTTCAATGGAACACGTAACTGCTGGGATTATCTCTTTCACCACATGAGATGACGCAACTGCTGGAGTAGACTTAACAACCTGTGCAAAGCTAACTTCAACCCGGTTCGGCGGGGAAACAACTTTTTAACATGGAGGTAGCTGATTTTCTTTAAAGTTTTTATTTCTTGAGTGGGTTAATTACGTGACGTGAAAGAGTGTTGGCCACCTTAGTTAATGCACTTCATCGGTTTGGTACAAGGTCATCGCCATGGGTGCAGTGTGCCCAAAACGCAAACACAGAAAATAGAGCATGGGCTGAGAAATGAGAGGTCTTATGCTCAGCCCACAGATTCCTGCTCGGATGTTCTCTGACAGTGTTGTCTTAAAGGACAAGATGTGGGGAGGCGTAAGAAAGTGCCTATACCTCCGTCAATGTCAACTTTAATTACCGTTAGCCTCCGGCATGGTATGAGTGCTTGTGGCGCTAGTTCAGTTGCAATCTCGTCTTCAGTGCAGTTTAGTAACTGCCTTTGTGGTATTCTGAGTGGCGTGGGGACTCACTTTAATTTCTATCTCTTTGACCTTCTCCTCCAAAAGTAATCGTGCCCCTGCTGGTCGGTTAGCGTTCCCATTAACATACCCCCAACATTCTTTCTAATGCCCGTGGCAGGCGATCCAGCACAAGCAGTTAGATTTCTCTATGAAAAAGAGGCTCACTTTTGTAAAGTCCCCCTTGTTTCCTTTTTACAATCAAATATTTAGATACCGGAGGCGTAATAGCTGACGGCGCTAAAAACTACTCTGCATCTAGAGTAGTGTTTTGCCTCCTTGTCGCCCTCCGAGGACTTACTTACTTATTACTGTATTATTATTACTAATAATACAGTAATAACTATTTCTTAAATATAGGTCTACAAAAAAGTTTATTACACAGCATTTGCGTTAGTCTTAACTTGTTTTCTCTTTTTTATGAAGCCGACTCGACCGGAACCCCAAGACCCAATTCTAGATACGCTGCTGGTAGGTTTTAACCCATGTTTAACCAACACGCGGTAACACATGTTTGTTTTTACTCGCTGTAAAACGTTTACTGGACTTCAAACTCTTAGGTTTAATGTAATTTCGAACGTAGGCCTTCATCAAAAACACGAAAACTGTACTACAAAGTAGAATTTCAAGAAACCCCCCGTCGTTATTTGTAATTTTCTTAATAGATTTATACCACTGGTCCACCCATTGGTACGATCGGTTCCATCGCGGGTTACGGTATGTTTCCAAGCCGTACACACAACACTGTCTAACTCACGTACCAGTGCCCTGTTAGCCAGCAAAACAGAAACAGCTGCCCCCCCTCCCACGGGGCTAAGTGTACGGTTGGATTTCTGGGGAGCACTCAAGTTGTTGAAATTTGTCTTTCATAAATTTGTCTATAGTTTGTGTTTTGTAGTAAAAAACTCCGTCCCACAAAAAATACAACACAAAAACAAAATAAGTGACTTTGAATGAAAATTTAATACCTTTTATAAAAAGTTATTATGCTTTTCTTTTTTCTTGTCCTTATCTTAATTTTATTCCTTTTCAATTTTCTTTAATACTGTAGTACTAAGTGTTGCTTCATCTTATTTTAAATAGAAATGCTGTTTGAAAGCTTAAGTACTGTTTGTGTTTATTTTTTATTATAATTATGCAGTTATACTCTATTTAACAGTTTGTTAAACGAATTTCATTGTATTATTTTATATTGTTAGTACAATATTTCACTTCAGTTCAGCTTCAATTAAGGGTTGTGTTATAATATTTTATTTATTTATTAAAGTAACTTGTAATTTATAAGCTGTTTAGAATCCTTAATCATAAGATAATATAAATATGTAATTATAATATATAAAACAGAGATTTCTGTATTTAAAACGGCTGCTTCATGTTAATCCACCGTAGTAATAACGACTGTCTTTATATAGAGTTACATAGAGCTAAGTGTTTTTTAGGACTAAATTAATTTAGTTCAGTCAAAGATTTACTGATTGGAAATTTCATCTATCCGGAATGGTTTTGACCCAATAATTGAAAATACCGAAGACTAAATTATACTATAACTTAATTACTGTAAAGTAATTGTACATATTGCAGTCTGCATGACTGGCAAGCACGGAGTTTAGAGTAAAAAAATGCACTTATCTAACTTATATAGAAAGATACAAACTTCAAGAGTAAGAACACCGATGTGTTCATACACATCATAACTTTATGATGTTCAAACCAAGACTTTACAGTAAGTAGCACATAATATAATATAACTCGACAATTAGACAACTCTTGGATTGTCCGTTGCTTTTTTAACCGTCAGTTTCTGTTAACCATAGGAGTATTAAAATCGTCAGACAACCAATTCCGTCGTGCTGTAGAATGTTTGTGAAGAAATTTCAATCGAGCCCAGTGAGTTGTGTGCAATGATCAAAAGTAAGAGAGGAACTGAAATATCTGACTGCAGTGAACTTGTCCAAAGTGTGGACGTTCGTCTAAAACAGAAGGTGATATGGTGAAACAGTGCTATCAGTGAGCATGGATTCCTCAAGATGCTGGAAGTGAACGGTAAGCTGGTGTAGCTGGTAAGAAAAAAGACATTTTAAATAGAAATTATAACCGAAACTTGAATGTTCTTATCTTATTGCTCTAACGAATTCACTATATAAAATTTCGTTCACTTATCTGACTATACAGGTTTGTGTATCTATTATTTTTATTTTATCTGTTCTTTATTGTATAATAGAAAATATAATCGAAAGAAAGAATATCAAGCTCGCATTTACCGACAATGGATTTAACAAAACACATTTAAAATTTTGTTGGTTTCGTATACTGACAAGGTAAAACTTTCCTGCTTCAGCAAGCTTGAAAATCTGCTGTAAGAATACAGATTCACTGGTGAATCTTTGAGAGAAAATAGAAAAGATGCTATTTTAAACGTCTTTTTTATTGATTTTTATGAAAACAAAAATATTACATACATGTAGTAATTGCTTGACTGAGATAAACTATTACTTAGAAGTGTTTGGTGTTTAAGAAGTTTGATCCGACAGGTTAGGCCAGATTTACTGTATGCTTTATGTTAAGTGCATTAAGTGTATATAATTTGTGCTGCCTTGAAACTAAATTTGTGCTTTTATAAAAATACGACTGTAATTTATAATACAGTCTGTGTATTATTTTATACAGTATTTTATATACTGTATTAACAGTTCTGTGTTAAATTAATATGAAGCCAACTAACTTGTATGTTAATGTGCATTTATTAACAGAAGAAATCTATTATTAGTGTATTAATATAAACAAATATAATTAATACAAGAAATTTAAGAGTAACTATAAAGAGTAAACTACACGTGTATAGAAATGTACGCCGCATAAGACATGTTAAAATCCAGGTTTGGTTTCCAGACCTTACTTTTCATTACGGATCGTATTTTATCATCGTACAGAAATTCTGTTCATACCTCTGGCGACTGGAAAATATAGACAGGCAGCTGTCAACTCCACACTTGTTCCCAAACACAGTGTGCGCATCAAGTCGCCGCCCCTGACCAAAATTCCTGTATACTTTATCATTTCTGGTAATTTTATTTTTAATTAAAGAAGCAACTACTTTTTCGAATTTATTTAATAAATAAAATCAACAATTCAAATTGTTTCCATGGTAACAAATAAGAATTTATTTTTTTCAAAACAATATTTTTATATATTAAACACATCGAGGTAAGTCGGACGTTTTTTGTACTCGATAAATAAATAATGCATTTATACGTTATTCTAGGTATTTCTTTACTCATAATATGTAGTATATTTTATCTTCATTAGGTGGTGATTTTATTTGTATGATTTTAGCACTTACATTATTAATATTCAATATAAATTAACGGATATGTCTTATATAGGCTTACATGATGTTCAAACTATTCAAGAGCAGATAATCTGTCAGATATAATAATAAAACATACATGGTGTCATTCAAACTTATTTACTGAAGTTACGACTAACATAATGTAGTTTTACTTTTGTACTTATCTAAGTAAAAGTAATATGTTACTTGTAATTACTATGGTGTGTATTCTTTTGGATACCCATAAAAGTTTATTGGATTTTCTTTCTCTCAAAATTTTATCTCAAATATCATAAGTTATATCTTAATGACAAGGGTAGTTATGTCTTTAGTAGTTAAAATATTTTTTATTCTATTATAGTTTTTATAATTTAAGAAAATCTTTTCTTTAGTTCAAGTCAACTACATATTCTCTGTAATAACTACTGCCTCACATTGCTATCTCTGATTAAAGGAAATATCTTTCAGAAGCCAAATTACAATTTTTTGTATTTTTGTGTTCTATATATAAAAAATCAAACTATTGTATTCAAATCGATGTCTACGTTATAATATATACACTTTAGTTTTTTTTTAATATTTGCTAGACAATAAACAAATGACGTTTAAAGATTCTCTATTTGATTTAATTTAATCATGTTTCAAATCAGCATTTCCCAAATTCCTGTGTCGTGGTCTTTATTGAAGTGTTGTTTTCTTAATGCTATTATTTTATCTTTACAAGGCTTTTTATTATTTCTTTCATTAAATACTAATATAAAAATTGCTATTATTACACTTAGTGCGTATTTGGAAATTTTTAGAATTTTTAATACCTTCTCTTACAAAATAAATTAACCATTCTGTTTAACGTCGAAGTGAAAGAATATATTTTTTTTAAATAGTTTTTCAATATATTAATCTTTATCACATTAATGTTTACATGGACAGGCTTGTGTATTAACTAAAACACAATGCAATTTATAAATGTCTTATATCAAACAATATGCCTTAACATATTTAGTGTTTGTTGGTAAACCGTGCTTAGTACTAGCTGTTGGTAACTCGAAAGTATAGTTTATTCATGTCAATAATAAAATGGTTCCAGAGTAAGT
Organism: Magicicada septendecula; assembly: GCA_034769895.1. Taxonomy (NCBI): domain Eukaryota; kingdom Metazoa; phylum Arthropoda; class Insecta; order Hemiptera; family Cicadidae; genus Magicicada; species Magicicada septendecula. The sequence goes on from CM068368.1 coordinate 222,594,222, forward strand.
ATAATTGCAGTAAGATTAGAAATTATTTATGACGACTTACGTCTATCACAGAATATGGAACACAAGTTGTCTCATATTCAGAACTTGTCTCCTAATGGAGGCAGTGGTGGCTTTATTAATGCGTACTGATGAGTATTTTAACTCGTTTTAATGTACTTCTGAACTACTTCGTAAGTATTACAGTTACTTCTCTTTTGTGTAGAAATAATTTGTTGCCTTACCTGTCTGGTCATTGACACTAATGCCTATACGATTTCAACAATAACTTAGATCTACGGTTTAACTGAAGTTTTGTTTTTCTTAGATTAGACTCAGTCCAGCAACTGAGCATGCTTCAGTTTTTTGGTTTTGGGCTCAAAATGTTTGCTACTAGAAAAATAAAGACTTGTGTTAAACCGTTAAGCTGATTTGTTATTCAAAGTGAAAACCACGAAAGCTTTCGATCGAGACTAATTCTGTTTGATTCAAAATTATTTGTAACTTTGTAGCTGTTTATAAATACCTTGTGAAACTGCTGGTTCAGTAAATGCACGGACAATGTTAAAGAAGGCTACTTTAGTGTTAGGCACACTTTTGCTTTGTTTTAATAGCGTTTTTTGTTCTTTTTCCTATACAGCTATTTATCCAGTACGATGGGTTTTCTTAAAAAGGTTTCGCGATGTAAGTGATTATAATTTCTACTATATACGTATTTACCTCGCTTTAGTTGCTAAGCATGCAATGCATTAAATTGTAATGAGTATATAAAAAACTGTGGTTTGAATTTGTCTGTACTATTTGACTTATGCACGTAAACTCATTGATAAAACATACACAGATCTCTCATACATATACTTGTACACATACATATACACATATTATATACTTATGCACTTTTTTTACGATTTAAAAAAGTGGATTCCTTTATTAAAAACTAAATTAACATTTGTAGATATGTATAATCAGAGGGTAAATTCATTCAGTCTTCATTTTTAAGATGTTAGTCTAAATGAATGTATTTATTCGAAATTAATTTATTATGCAGTTGCTATTTTTTTGATAATAATTTTAATAACAGCAAGAAACGTTTAAAATTACAATTACAAATTTACCATAAACACAAACACTAAAAATAAATACTTATATATGTGTATTTTATATGCACGGCTGTGTGTGTGTGTATGTGTTCTTATAATTTTCGCACATTTTTATTTTCACCTTTCTTGATATAAATTAAAGAATTTTTATAATGAGTTCCGTTATTGGCAAAGCTGTGCAGTAAGCACTGTGAAGAGGGTACAACTGTACTTAAAACATTTGCAGAATAAAACAAAGTATATTTTTCAAAATTGACTTATTAAACCAATATATAAACAATGATAATGATACTTATACTAGTACTACTACTTCTACTACTACTACTACTACTACTACTACTACTACTACTACTACTACTACTACTACTACTACTACTACTACTACTACTACTACTACTACTACTACTACTACTACTAATAATAATAATAATAATTGTGTTTGTAAATGTTTACTCCAGATTACAGAATTCTTTATTACAGCTACATAGGATTTGTTTCTTATTTAAAAGTGTCACTTGATAACGGGTAACGCTGGAATGTGTTATATAATTACAAACTTTTGAACATACATTTCAGACTTACTCTGCTGCTGTCCCGTGGGTCGCAGTGCCCGAAAGAAGACGGAAGAAAACATAGAATTATTTGTCTCTCTTATTTTCCGTTGTCACTACTTCTGCCAACATTCGGTCAGTGACGTTTTGCTCCGAACGTCACATTAATTTTAAGATTTTTAATTTTCTAACTCTAAATTTATTCTTGAATATGTGCAATTGTAGGCGTATTAAAGCATTTTGTTAGATATTATACCTGTATTATGTATATTCAGGAAGTGTAATTTTTTATTGTACTGTCAACAGAGGCTACTACCATAATTACCATAGAAGACGTTCTTCTTCCCCCGCCAGAAGGTACGTTAATATTTTTGTTTTCTAAAAAATTGTAATACAGTATTGACCCGTGTAGTTTAATTTCCTACTAACAGTCGTTCATACACTACTAACATTCTTCATACATTACTTACATGTTAACAGACGCAGTCCAACGGATGGCAACGCCACACTTTGCTCCGGTCGCCATTGAGGTATGTACCGTTACTAATTTTTCTATAATCAGAAACCTATGAATTAATGGCACAGATTACCAAAGCTTAAGTTCAAAGCTAAATTGGTTTTATTCTGTACTTAGTTTTATCTTGTGAGTTGCTAAAAACTGAAAGTTACTTGTAGGTGTAAGAAATACTTAATAATGCAAGTTGATAATAATTATATTTTATATAATCCTTGTAATAATATATTTTGGTTTGTTATGTGTGTATACGTAGACATGGAAATTAGCGGAAACGATAGTCATGTATTCTTTATGTTGTGACTTTGCAATATTCATAATCTGTCGTATGTAAAAGGGTAAAAAAGTATTAAAAATACGATTTGGGTTAAGGGGTTAGAAGTACAAAAACAATGCATCAAAATTCAGTATCATATGTGTCATTGCTAACAATGATTAGAATTTTCAAGGAGGAATGAAAGAGCTCAAGTAGGATCAAGAAAAAAAAAAATTGAATAAGTTTAGAGAGTACGAACACAAACAATTGCAAGACTGATAGTAGCTGGTTCATGTGGTTTGGATCAACGGAAAATGTATGACGCGGGAAATTGTGGGTTACATGAATGACGTGGTAGGAAACTATTAATCTTTTTAGAATGTATGAATGAAATACCGGAGCGAATATATACGCAATACAATTTAAAAAAAAAATCAGTGATTTTGAGAACTACAGCTGCTGCAAAGCGAAATCTGAGATTTGGGGAACCATAAACACGTGCACACGCACCTACCAACACAAATATTGACGTAAGAGAAGTGGATTGTATACTGAATTGTGAGTGAGACTGCTCAATAGATATTTAATAATTTTCTGAAAATCAATTAGAATGTACAGTTTACTTGCTCTGTTTGTGCTTTATTTATTATTTGAATATAAATGTGTCTGCGCACACGGACGAAATATAACACACTGGGTACACACATACAAATAAGAAATAAAGGTGGCAACTTACGTACACAGAGGATATGTTTTCTATAAGCCAACATACCGAGAACGATGGGATCGGCCCCAGTCGAGCGCCAACCAATAGAAATGGCTGTAGAACTCGCTGGCCAAAATATATATGACGCCCGAGCATAGACCATATTTTTAAGAAAAATATTTTACATATGTGATGTCCAGACGGTTATAGGTAGATAACAACGAAAACTATCGAAAACGCAAAGACAAGAACTTAAACTGCGAGACACATTTAGCTGCGGAAGTTTACAAGGTACTGTAAATAAATAGACACGTGTCATTTACACGAAATACACATGTAAGTAGGTGAGCAAGAGGTTATATCTGATATTTCTTACGTACTTTGGTATACACTCAAGCTGAATGTCATCTTCTTTTCAATTCAAATGCCCTGTCCACTACAATTGTACTAAACAGAACTGAAGAAAAACTGAAATGTTACACGATTACCACATATTTGATATCAGTATCTATGATATAACGCGGTAGGTAGTGTGTCAGTCACCGGTATAGGTTACCATAGTAACAAGTAAATAAACAAATGATATTTACCGTCATCGAATGTATACCTTTATCCGTTCCTATAGTTTTTAATGTTTTTACTATGCGATTGTATTGATATGTTTTGTAGTTTTGTATACAGATACGTCTATATATTTTGTAATTGTCCTATATTTCTGTATATGTTTTAATTGTAAAATTTATGTTTAGGCCTATACGTATTTATGATGATCCAACGAATAAGTAATGAAATATCTATAACGCGGTAGGTAGTGTGCCAGTCATCGGTATATGGAGTTGTTGGGTAGGGGGAGGTAGGGGGAAGAGCGACGGCGAGTGACTGAGGAGGAGGTGGGGCGCACTGGAGGGGGGCGACGCTAGTATCCCCCGTGGAGTCAGGGCGAGAGGCGACCTCACGTGGCGAGGCAGATCTCTGATTTCACTTTCTGTGTGTGGGTGGCGCACGGCGAATCTCAGCCTCCGGTTCAAGCTGGAAGCCTTGAGCCATAAGATCCTGCCATTGGGCACAGAATAAAGCCTTTGAGCATAAAGACAGTGGTATTGAGCATAAAAACGATCAAATATGCATTCTAAACGCCAGCAACCACCAACCACTGAAGAAATTGCAGCAAAAAAAGGACGTAATGCTGAAGCTTAAAGACGCCGTAGAGCGGCCATGTCAGAAGAGCAGCTTCAAGCAGAATGTGAAGCTAATGCTGTAAGTCAACGGCAACGCAGAGAAAACATGCCACAAAATCAACTTCAACAAGAGCGCGAGGCAAACGCTGAAAGACAAAGGGTTGCCCGCCAACATCAAAGAGGACGTCTGAGTAGATATGTCCGATCCCGCAACACCGCTTTGCTTCCCGAAAACTTCAATGAAGACGAAATTGAAGAAAGTTATCTATGTATACAAAGACGTTTTCGCCCAATAATTAAACTTCATAGCCAGCCGTGGCTTTATCAATATGTGTCAATAAAAATGCTCGCCACCCGGGCGTAGAACGGGTACTTCAGCTAGTCAGGAATATCTGATATCGACAAAGTAACTCTAATTAAAAAATGCAATAATTAAATTATTTCACTTCTTTTTTCAGTAAAACGTAGGCGACTTCCACTTTTCATTAGAATTTTTATAGTTATTGTGTTGTCTGTTACAGACCTTCACCGAACACTACTACTTCGCGAATTCTTCTGGGGAATACTTCGTGGTAAGTAATATTTATAATACACGCGCACCTGTATTAGTATAATAAAATGATTAAAGTCAAAATATCATATAGGCAATATTAGCAGAAACAATAAAACTGGCCATAACGTCAGTTACCAATTTATATCTGACAGTAAAGTTAAACTTAATTGTAAGTCATATTGGTGGTCTTAGTACAGAATAGGTTCTTTCAGCACTTTCAATTTATTGAGTCCGTCTTTTGCCGTATTTATTCCTTTCCTGTACTCTGCATTCTTGTTGGCAACAAACTCTCACACGGGCGTGTATCTAACAAGCTTTTCCTACAACTGGTGTTTGTTAAATATCTATCAGTTTTACGTAATTAATTCTGGCTAGCAATTTCAGTTGGCCCATTTTGCATTAATCAAATACCCACAGTTTTCATTATTTTAAATATTTGCCACCCTGGAGGCTTTTCTCGTAGTATTTACATTATCGTACGTGTGGAAATATGTATTACCAGTGATTCTGGATAAGTCATATAGGCCTATTACACTTTCACCTATGTAGTTCTATGTGAAACTTGACACTACTGTCAAACATCATAAAAATTAATATATATTAAATTAAATGAAATTTCATTGAAGAGTCTAACTAAACAATTGAGTTTACTGTAAAATTGCGCTGGTCTAAACGTTGTAACAGCATAACGTATTTGTTAATTTTTTCGGAGGTCACCAAATTCTACGAAGTAGAGTATTACTGCATGGTTGGCCGGCAATTGTGGTTTCGGGAGCGTTTAGTTAGAGTGGAAACCACCGTCTTTGACGGAGAAGTTGTAAGTTGCAAACATAATGTAAATGTTTACAAAGTTTTGTACGCATCTATTTATTTACTTTAACACCATTACCAAATTTGTTGTCTGAACAAAAACAGTTTTCTAGTATTTTTTAATCAAATATAATTGATTTTTACTTCCATGTTCCTTAAGGAAATGGAAGTATGGTGATGGCAAAAAAATCGTGTTCGAGATTATTGCAGATTCTGATTGTACTACACTCAAAACATGAAAAAATATCGGTATGGAGAACCATACATGACTTCCATATTCTAAGATTTATATTAAAAATCATTTTCGAAATGAAATACTACCATAGAAACTACTTCTTTCTACTTACTGCTTCAGCATTAACCACAGTACTGTGGTCACTAACGTATACCACCTCACGTTATCGCACTCGATTTTCACTGATGATGGAAGTCGATGGCATTGCCGAAACGTCCGGTTTTGTAGAAAACATTGGACTACGGCCAAATATCCCGGGAAGGAATTTTAACAAAAACTACTTCTTTGTTGCCGATAACGTTGTACACATATATATAAAATATATGCATAAAATTAATGGCTTGTATAAGTTAATGATTGATCTCCATTAAGTAGTGCTCAAGTTTCCAAAGTTTTAATATTATGATGTCCGTAATTAAAACATCAGAGCAGGTTTAGTGTGAATGAGGGTACACTGTGGACAAAAATTTTCAACATTTCCTATTGAGCGTTGCTTAGAGTAAAGCTGCGAATCTACAGTGTATGTTTCACAGAACAAACACGCGAAAAAGAAGGAGCGCTCCGAAGTCACTCATGGACCCTCAGCATCTTGCAGAGGGTTCATTCCCTAAAGACGAAAAGTCGGTCTATGAATCGTTCCTCTGTAAACACGTGCAGTTACATTGCCCAGCGATCCACAGGAAGCAAATTGATGTTCATTTTTTCGGCTTGCACGCGTTATGTTGGTGTGGGTTTCGGCACTTTCCATTTAAAAAGCGTGCAAATGTAAGAAAATAAACATGAATGAGGCCAGAAATAACGTAAATTGTGTGTGTGTGTGTGTGTGTGTGTGTGTGTGTGTGTGTGTGTGTGTGTGTGTGTGTGTCTTACCTGCCTTTTTATTGCTGTAGGCATAATAATAAAATGGAAACGTAAACATTACATAACTGAGATATGCTTACCTGCCACGAACGATATATTATTTTATACATGGAGGAGTTCAGTGACATACACACATACAGAAGAATTATATATATAAAGATATTAACTCATACATAATTTACATTAAAATGAAAAAATTATAATTTTATTGCCTGGCAACAAAATTATTTTACTTTTAACAAGTACCATTGTTTCAAAAAGTTTAAATGAATTTTCAAGTACTTTACTGTTGTCAAAACGTAAAACGTTGCAGGTAAACTACCCTTTCCCCTCAACCGATCTTCACCAAAAACAATAGGTCTTGGGTACTCTACGAATCAGGGTTGTATGCAAAAAATTATTTGATTCTGTTTGAATTTGCGGCTGTTATCGTTTGCCATAGACAATACCCTTGTTAAAAAAAGTTGCAGGTAAACTACCCCTTCCCCTTAACCAATCTTTACCAAAAACAAGAGATCTTTAGTACTCTACAAATCACGGCAGTATGCAAAAAATTATTTGATTCTGTTTGAATTTTCGGCTGTTATCGTTTGCCATAGAAAATACCCTTGATAAAAAAACGGTGATGGTAAGCTACCCCTTTTCCTTAACCGATCTTCACCAAAAACAATAGGTCTTGAGAACTTTGCAATTTAGGGCTGTATGCAAATAATCTTTTGATTCTGTTTGAATTTGCGGCTGTTATCGTTTGCCATAGAAAATACCCTTGTTAAAACATAAAACGTTGCCGGTAAACTACTCCTTTCCCTTAACCGATCTTCACCAGAAACAATAATAGGTCTTGAGAACTCCATAATTCAGGGCTGTATGCGAAACATTATTTGATTCTGTTTGAATTTGCGGCTGTTATCGTTTGCCAAATAAAACAATTACCCTTGATAAAAAAAAAATCGTTTCAGGTAAACTACCCCTTTCCCTCAACCGATCTTCACCAAAAACAACAGGTCTTGAGAACTCCATACTTCAGGGCTGTATGAAAAATAATTATTTGATTCTGTTTGATTTTGCGGCTGTTATCGTTTGCCATAGAAAAAAAATCTACACACAGATAGACACACAGACAGACACACACACAGACACTTTTCGAAAAACGACTTTTTTTCATGTTTTGAGTGTAGTACAATCAGAATCTGCAATAATCTCGAACACGATTTTTTTTGCCATCACCATACTTCCATTTCCTTAAGGAATATGGAAGTAAAAGCCGTTTTTCGAAAAGTGTCTGTGTGTCTATCTGTAGATTTTCTTTGTATGGCAAACGATAACAGCCGCAAATACAAACAGAATCAAATAATTTTTTGCATACAGCCCTGATTTGTAGAGTACTCACGACCTGTTGTTTTTGTTGAAGATCGGTTGAGGGAAAGGTAGTTTACCGGCAACGTTTTTTTTTATCAAGGGTAATTTTTTTTCTATGGCAAACGATAACAGCCGCAAATTCAAACAGAATCAAATAATGTTTCGCATACAATACTCAATTATAGAGTTCTCAAGACCTATTGTTTTTGGTGAAGATCGGTTAAGGGAAAGGGGTAGTTTATCTGGAACGTTTTATGTTTTAACAACGGTAATTTTTTCTATGACGAACGATAACTGCCGCATATTCAAACAGAATCAAATAATTTTTTAATACATCCCTGAATTGTACAGATCTCAAGGCCTTTTGATTTTGGTGAAGATCGGTTAAGGGGAAGGGGTAGTTTACCTGCAACCTTTTACGTTTTAACAACAGTAAAGTCCTTGAAAATTCATTTAAACTTTTTAAAACAATGGTAATTGTTAAAAATAAAATAATTTTGTTGCCAGGCAATAAAATTATAATTTTTTCATTTTAATTTAAATCATGTATGAGAGAAAATATATCGTTCGTGGCAGACAAGCATATCTCAATTATGTAATGTTTACGTTTCCATTTTAATAATTTGATTACTGCAATAAAAAGGCAGGGAAGACACACACACACACACACACACACACACACACACACACACACACACACACACACACACACACACCCGGAATTCGCGTTATTTCTGGCCTCACTCATGTTTGCTTTCTTACATTTGCACGCTTTTTAAATGGAAAGTGCCGAAACCCACACCAACATAACGCGTGCAAGCCGGAAAAGTGTCCAGCGTGGATAGCGATTTGCTTCCTGTGGATCGCTGGGCAGTGTAACTGCACGTGTTTACAGAGGAACGATTCATAGACAGACTTTTCGTCTTTAGGGAATGAACCCTCTGCAAGATGCTGAGGGTCCATGAGTGACTTCGGAGCGCTCCTTCTTTTCCGCGTGTTTGTTCTGTGAAACGTACACTGTAGATTCGCAGCTTTAATCTAAGCAACGCTCAATAGGAAATGTTGAAAATTTTTGTCCACGGTGTACCCTCATACACATTAAACCTGCTCTGATGTTTTAATTACGGACATCATAATATTAAAACTTTGGAAACTTGAGCAGTACTTAATGGAGATCAAACATTAACTTATACAAGCCATTAATTTTATGCATATTCTTTATATATATGTGTACAACGTTATCGGCAACAAAGAAGTAGTTTTTGTTAGAATTCCTTCCCGGGATCTTTGGCCGTAGTCCAATGTTTTCTACAAAAACAAGCGTTTCGGCAATAGCATTGACTCCATCATCAGTGAAAATCGAGTGCGATAACGTGAGGTGGTATACGTTAGTGACCGCAGTACTGTGGTTAAGGCTGAAGCAGTAAGTAGAAAGAAGTAGTTTCTATGGTAATATTTCATTTCGAAAATGATTTTAAATATAAATCTTAGAACATGGAAGTCATGTATGGTTCTCCATACCGATATTTGTTTCAAATAGCTAAATATATTTAATTATTTTAGTTTTATAGGTTAAATATACTATTTTTTACGCTATGATTCTTCTCCACTTCAAGGATTAGATTATGCAAACCTGTTCTGACAGCCATCTCATCCTCGGACGGCCAACGTCTCTTCTACCAATGGCTTTATAATTCAGTGCCCCTTTCGCCAATCGATCCTCTGTCATTCTTTGCAAATAATCCCACCATTGTCATCTGTAAGCTGAAATAATTTCATTTGTGTCTTCTGCTTTGAGTTTTGTTCCGATATACTCATTCCTTATTCTATCTTACAATGTATAGTTTAAAGTACTTCGAAGAAACTGCATTTCAGGACTCTGAATCTTGCCCCATTCCTTTTTTGTCAAGAACCACGCCTCACTCGCATAAATGTCAATGTGGGTATTTCAATTTTCTTATAAGATTTAATCCTTGTCTTGTGTCTTCTTTTATTTCTGAAATTTCTGTGAAACGTACTACAAATATTCCTAAATTTATTTATCTTGACGACATGTTGAGAGCATGGAAACCCACTGTGACTTTGGAAATACAGCTTAACAAATCAATTTGAATTGGTTCGCTTCTATATGCAGATGACATACTCAAGAAAATGAGGATGATTTACAAAGTTCTATGTTTCAATTACAAGAAGTAGCAAAAGAGTACTCGTTGACAATTTTAGTGAAAAAGACTAAAACCATGGCCTTTAAAGGTAAATATCCAGTGAGGACTAAGATAGTTACAAACAACTGCACTTTAGAACAAGAGAGCCGTTTTAAATATCTCGGATGTGCAGTAAGCTATGAGTCTGAATATGATATAAAAGAGAAGATAAATAAATATTTTTTAAACATACACAAAATAAAAAACTGCAGTAGTTTCCCGAAGAAAATACAAGTTAATAATACTTGGTGTCCTCAGACTGTAGCCCCGCATAAACACTGTCTGATACTGACAGTACAAACTACGTCTTGAAGAGTCTCGAATCACGTTCGACTGGCAGCAACCAAAGCAAGACGGCATTAGCGTCAGCTATACAATTTGTACGGTCGCAGAGAAATATAACTTCTTCTTCTTATCTGGTGTTACAGCCTTTGGTGGGCTTTAGCCTCCTCAACAATACTCCTCCAAGCTTCCCTGTTCTCTGCCCTTCCTCGCCACCCTCTGATTACCATGTTAGCAAGATCTTCTGTTACGCCGTCAACCATCTCATCCTTGGCCTGCGTCTACGTCTAGAGTATATAGTCTTCTCTTCACCATTCTTTAACGATTCATTCCGCAGAGATTCTTTCCGCATGTCCCAGGCAACGCAACCTATGTGACTTGATCCATTTCACTATGTCTTTCCCATTGTTATTGCGTATTCTCCAACTGCCTTCTTCTCTTACTAGGCCTAAATTTTACGCAATATTTTACGCTCAAATGATTTTAAAGCAGTTTTGTCATTCTCTGTCAAAGTCCACATCTCAGATCCATATGTAACATCTGGTCGCACTAGAGAATACGTACTTTAAGTTTATAGCTTTTGTAACAAGATTGTTTTTAAAGATATTAATATTTACAAAGTAGGCTCTATTTCCTGCTTTTATTCTTTCTCTTATATTCATCCTAATGTTAGTATCATTTGATACCAAGGCACCCTAGATAACTAAAGCAGGACACTCCTTTGAAACATTTCCCATTCATATTAAAATCTCTAGGAGCCCTTCTGGTCTCTGAGTTGGACATTACCATGTACAGCCAAATATATCGGACGTTCTAAAGTCAGCCACATTATATGCATAAAAGTACGCAAACACAAGGACAATATTACTACAACGTATTGCAACGAATCACAGTATTGTTTTAACGCATTGCGCGTATAATTACGACAGTTCTTCTACGCCATCTACCGCGAACGGGACGTGCACTCCTTGTACAAGATTCTACCGCTTGCAAGGTGTTGTGAAGACTATTCGTTGTTAGTGAAACGGGAAGACTCAGAACTGTGTGTGTAGTACATCTGCACACGGTATTGTTTTAACGCATTGCGCGTATAATTACAGGCAGTTATTCACTGCTGCTACCGCGAACGGTACATGCAATTCTTGTTCAAGATTCTGTCGCTTGCAGGAATCTGTTAAGACTATTCGGCGATAGTAACGCGTGTTGACGCAGATCGGTTGAGTATTAACTCTGTACACACGATATTAGTATTGTAGTATTACGTGTGTAATAAGTGAGTGTAACTGTATCACTGTGGGAGATTTTCCGCAGTGTTAGTATCATTAATAGTTACGCAATAGTAAGTTGTTCCATCAAGACGTTTCCGTGTTAGTGCAAGATTTCCTCATAGGGTGGTCTGCTGATCGCGGTAGACCTTTGTATTCGCGTGAACACTTGAAGATGCCGGAGTGGTATAAGTGGTAAGTTCAATATACCGTTATTAGATTAAACTCACTGTCACCTGAGATATTACTTGGTCATAAACTCCATATTAATTTTACGAGTAATAACATCCGTAGTACCGTTGTGTGTGCGAAGCGTCAGATTCATCGTGGGAATTACAGGACACCAGCCCAACTGTCAGGACGCCAGCCCAGCTGTTACAGGACACCAGCCCAGCCGTTCAGGACACCAGCCCAGCTGTTATAGGACACCAGCCCAGCTGTTACAGGACGCCAGCCCAGCTGTAAACGTTTCTGGGGAAACGTCTGTCATTTATAAGCCGCACCTGACGAACCAACTACACCGCAAAGACCTGCCCTTCTCTTCAGCAACATCATCGTGGGAATCTTCTTTATGTAACGTATCACGTCTTGCGTGTGAACAGTATTTAACATTTTTAAAAGAAAGACTATATCAAACATTACATTCTGTACATATCAAATATACCATATAAACAATTACTTGTGTTTTGTGCAATAAATAATCTTAAACCCTCCAATATAGACTTTTAATTTAAAGATACACATACTATCATACCCTATGCGCCAATAGTTTAGTAATTTGTGTTGTCGCATAGAGATATTATGGCGCTTAGCAACTTGGGGCTCGTAAAATAGCGGTAATTTTACGCTATTATATATTTGTCTATGAGTAAAAAAATTTGTTGGTAAAATCCGACGTATAATTATAATTAACGTAATAATTGTATGTGTATAGTTCATATGATAATCTGTGGGTGTAATTTATCAATTGTGCATATTCCCTTGTATGTCATATATGAACAGATTTTATCAGTATATTGGAGGTAGATTATTAGTTATTGTGTGTTAGATAAGGTTTATTTACATGTTGATATTTTGAACTGCTTTCTCTGTGTGTATAAACTGAGTACACTACGTTAATAATCTGGTGATAATAATAACTTTCTTTGCGTATAAATCAGTGATTTTAAATTTACTAAATTTGAAATTAATTTGTGATCACTATGTCGAAGGCAAAAGGGCTTATAGAATCTTTAAGGGCCATGTCGATTGATGATAAAACCATATCTGAGGAGAGTAGAGCCATTAGGCGGAAATTGTGGGATGAAATTGAAAGTAATATTAATGAAGCAACTCACTTAGGGCATAGTATTTCATTATTCGATATGGTCGGAGATCTAGATTATGCATTCCATTATAGTGAAGATAACGGAAGTGAAGTTATTAGTAACGACACTATTAGTCCAGAACATACTTCAGGTAAGTGCGGTGATGAGATGATAGTTTATAATGTGACAGATATAGCATACGATAACCATGAACGGATGGTAGAATCTGAAGCTATTACGGATTCGGACAGTGTATGCATAACACATAAAATTCCCGAACCAGTAGTAGAGCCTGAAACTAGTATGGAGACTAACGGTGCAGGTATTTATGACACATGTCGTAACGATGAGGTACTAGATGAATCTATAGCAGGTACTGAGGTGTTTTTGGAGGACGGAGAGGTGAATGTTACTGATGACAATAAGGTGACAACAATTATGGTAAATAATAATGAACCACCGCGTAATCAGTTTCATGTTCAAACACCACAAAATCAGCCACAATCACAACAACATAAAAATACAACTCAGCAATTTAATACCAACTTATTAGCAACAGTTACTGAAAATGATTCAGTTGAAAAGCAGTTAAATCAATCAATTATGAAAAATGTTAGTTATAAGAGTAAAACTGTTATGTCTGGCCTATATCCTGCAGGAATGAGAGACAGTTTAGTATATAGTAATGATAGTAGTAGTAGATATGAGGGTAGTATTAGTATTGAAAATGGCACCGATCTTGTGGTCGAAGCAAAAATTAGTGGTTATGTTGACGAGATATTGTGTGACAGCGGCACAGAAATATCGCTGTTGGACGAGCAGTTACTAAAGAGGTGTAAAAACCACTTTATACAAAGGCCGATTCTGCCGGTATGTCACACAAGGATAAAATCAGGAGCGTGTGAGTCGCAGATAATTGAAAAACAGGCAATTAAAACAAAATACGAACAGGGTACGGAAATAGATGCGACCGTACTTGGAGTTAGAAAACTCGGACATAATATTATATTGGAAGTCGATGAATTGAATAAACTGCAATTGGATTTCCTAACGACCCATTGCAAAATAAAGTAGATAGTGTACCGCACGTTATCAGACTAGGACGCTCGAAGATAAGATAACGAGTAACTCGCTGACCTGCAAGATTCAGTTAATGAGTTGCGAGATAAGGCAATTACGGCGTATATTAAACAAATTCAAATCTATATTTCCAAGTAAACGCGTGCGTTTAAAAACGGAGATTTTTTTTACAAAAAAAAAAACTCAGAAATAAATGTCAGGATATAGGGGTAAGAATGTGTAGCTATTTAAATATGTCAGTTCAGGTTTAAATGTTATATGTAAGATGACTCTGTGAATGAACAATAATCTAGTTAAGATAAGGAATGCCGTCTGTGTACTTTGTGACCCTGCATAAAATTTCGTTTATCTGCTTGTCAAGAACATGTGTGTTTGTTTTGGTTTTAGGTTACCACGTGTCTTTGATTTGGTGCTTCTGTCAAAGTGACAGTTAGGAAATGTTAGTATTGATTTGAGGATGTTTATTTGATTTTAGTTTGAAGGTATTAGTATTATTGTTTCAGGATTAGGAAATTGTTTTGGTTATATCGAAAAAAAAAATTTTTATTTTTTGTTAGTTACCTAAAAAAAAAAAGAAAAAAAATTTTTTTTTTATGCGGGAAGGGGTTAATCCTGCAACGAATCACAGTATTGTTTTAACGCATTGCGCGTATAATTACGACAGTTCTTCTACGCCATCTACCGCGAACGGGGCGTGCACTCCTTGTACAAGATTCTACCGCTTGCAAGGTGTTGTAAAGACTATTCGTTGTTAGTGAAACGGGAAGACTCAGAACTGTGTGTGTAGTACATCTGCACACGGTATTGTTTTAACGCATTGCGCGTATAATTACAGGCAGTTCTTCACTGCTGCTACCGCGAACGGTACATACAATTCTTGTTCAAGATTCTGTCGCTTGCAGGAATCTGTTAAGACTATTCGGCGATAGTAACGCGTGTTGACGCAGATCGGTTGAGTATTAACTCTGTACACACGATATTAGTATTGTAGTATTACGTGTGTAATAAGTGAGTGTAACTGTATCACTGTGGGAGATTTTCCGCAGTGTTAGTATCATTAATAGTTACGCAATAGTAAGTTGTTCCATCAAGACGTTTCCGTGTTAGTGCAAGATTTCCTCATAGGGTGGTCTGCTGATCGCGGTAGACCTTTGTATTCGCGTGAACACTTGAAGATGCCGGAGTGGTATAAGTGGTAAGTTCAATATACCGTTATTAGATTAAACTCACTGTCACCTGAGATATTACTTGGTCATAAACTCTATATTAATTTTACGAGTAATAACATCCGTAGTACCGTTGTGTGTGCGAAGCGTCAGATTCATCGTGGGAATTACAGGACACCAGCCCAGCTGTCAGGACGCCAGCCCAGCTGTTACAGGACACCAGCCCAGCCGTTCAGGACACCAGCCCAGCTGTTATAGGACACCAGCCCAGCTGTTACAGGACGCCAGCCCAGCTGTAAACGTTTCTGGGGAAACGTCTGTCATTTATAAGCCGCACCTGACGAACCAACTACACCGCAAAGACCTGCCCTTCTCTTCAGCAACATCTCGTGGGAATCTTCTTTATGTAACTATCACGCCTTGCGGGTGAACAGTATTTAACATTTTTAAAAGAAGGACTCTATATCAAACATTACATTCTGTACATATCAAATATACCATATAAACAATTACTTGTGTTTTGTGCAATAAATAATCTTAAACCCTCCAATATAGACTTTTAATTTAAAGATACACATACTATCATATCCTATGCGCCAATAGTTTAGTAATTTGTGTTGTCGCAGTATGGTGGTCCTGTGAACGGGCGATTGAAGGACATTTTACATTATGGCTACGCTCGTACAGTAATTAGTACTTTTGAATGTAGATTAAAAACTACTAGTGGTCGCCCAGTGGTCGAAATTCGACCGTAATTCATTAAATTTTTAAGTTTGAACGTTATTGAGGTTCTTTTGTCAAAGAGTATACCTCTATAATCATTGCATATAATTTTTTTGAATTTTGTTCTATTACTGTACGTCAGCTGCGAGCGTGTACAAATACGTCATTAGCGTGTGTTGTTTGCATTAATTCCCTGCAATACCTATGAAATTTAAAATTTAATGTTAGTAACAGTTGAAAAAAAAACACAATTACAGCTTGTATTCGTATTTATTTTTTGATATAATTCATTGTCAGTTTTAATTTTTTCATGTTATTATTGAATCAAATAAACGCTAATAAAAACGAGACTTGACATTCATAGAAGTATAAGATACATTGTTTTCAATTCCAGTGGATTACATTTCATTTTTGGTAAGGTACAAAATTCGAAAACAGTTTGAAGATTATCTGCTACAAAGCTTATATAATTTTTAATTTTTTTTCCTATGCATTAATTTTCGAGTTATTTGAAAAATATGAAAGATAGGAAAAATGAGGTTTAGCTTGGCTAAGCCATATTTAAAAAGCAATAACGCGTTTTTTGACATTTCCTTGGGATTTTTTTATTGCTATACTGACCAGGTTTCGCCAAGGCTACACAGTTATTTTGCCAATTATAAAATATAAAAAACAGTTTCGAATTATATAAAATTTAAATAAAAATTTAATACAAAATAAAAAATGAAATAAAAAATACGTGCCTCTTATTTTTTCATATATTTTTCATTAAATCAAAAAAAACCGGGCGGTTAAGAAAATAAATGTTGTCCATTGAACTTAAAATAGTTTGAAAGCGAATTTAATGATTCAGAACTTCTGTGTAAACGATGATTTTTGTAAAAATTCTTTCATCATTTGCTAAATGCCCTTGGCCATTATATTCGGAAATATAAAATCTCAAACCATCGAATGACCGAACTCTACTTGCTGCGACGTACAATTGACCATGTATAAAAACTGGCTGCCTCAATAAAATTTCAATTTTTTCGAATGTTTGTCCTTGAGACTTATTTATTGTCATCGCAAATGCAGGTATAATTGGAAATTGAGTTCATTGAAAGTTAAATGGTAAAACAGTACCGGAATATGTTAAATTTATACGTGGAATCAAAATTCTCTTATTGCGTGCGGTTCCAGTTAAAACTTCGCAATCAATAGCATTACGATGCATACACTTGATGCGCATTCTTGTTCCATTGACTAATGCTTTCTTTGTATTTAAGTTTCTGATCAGTAAAACGATGCAATTAACTTTCAATACTAACTTATGTAGTGGCAAACCACTAATAGTCAAAGAATTAAAAAACTCTACTGGATAGTTATTGATTTCATTGTCATCTTCACAAATTATTTTATCGTAGCTATGATATGTTTTCTGTTCACCTGGTATTCGATTAAGTACATCGGTATTAATAAAAGTACAATCATCATTTTTAGGTGCTAAAATAACTGACTTCAATATGTTATATGAGAGTATATTTTCGGAAATATTTCCATACACCTCATTAATAATATTATTTTCATCTCCTATTAATTGCTGAGGTATTTCAATAATATTTTCACCAAACTGAGGGAATTGTGGGGCTTCATCATTACCAATTTTTTTCAAGAATTCGACAAATTCTATTTCACTTGGTAAGGCTCTCATATTTTGAGTAAACGTTACTTTATGAAAATAAATAAAATTTATGCCAACTCGTGACACACTTTTCAATTAAAGTTGCACGTGATCCATGTGGGACAACTGGTAAGATTTGCCGAAAATCACCGCTCAGAAGTATCGTTTTCACTCCAAATGGTTTATGTTTATCATTTCCATCGCATAGATCCTGCAATAATCTATCTATGATTTTCAACACTTGCAGTGGGCACATAGAAATTTCATCAATAATTATCAATGATGATGAATTTATGTAACGTCCATAGCTACTATTTGCGGTAATATTCGCTACAGAATTTTCCAAAATGGGTATAGGCAATTTAAACACATTGTGTAAAGTTCTACCTCCAAGTAATAGAGTTGAAGCTATGCCACTGAACGCTGTTGCAATGCAACTAAGATTAAGCGAATTTAATTTGTGAATGATTGCTGTTTGTGTGAATGTTTTTCCACAACCTGCATGAGCGGTTAAACAAAAAATATTAGATCCAGTATCATGGTGCAAAACTTCACGAATCACACGATCAATTAGATTACGCTGTTCAATATTTGCAGTTTCATAATGCTCACAAAACAAAAACTTTTGTTCTATTGGATCAATAGTATTTCCTTCGTCTGTTCTCTGCGAATACGTGGGAACTGGTAAACCAAGTTCTTGACATGAACAAATTATGAACATTCAAAATATCTTCAATTTCTAATAGAGCTGTGTTAAAGGATACTTCTTCGTTGTAATCTCTCAAAAAAATCTTCACTAAGATATACTTTAAATTGATTCCATAACGCCAATGCCATGGCTGGCACATTTAATGCACAAATGCAACCAAATAAATTTCGCATTTGTTTTGGTGAATGTAATTCTTTTGCTTCATTTAAACATTCGCGCCATTCATTATCATTTGAAGCAATGCCGCGAGCATGGCACGCTTCAACAAAAGAAGTGTGTATAATTCCATTGTATGTTCTAACATCCTCAAATGATTTTGGACCACAGACCAATTTTTATCAAGCAAGGGTCACACTGTTGTACACCTTCCTCCCTATAGGTGCGACCTCAATTCTATTGAACTTGCCTGGGAAAAAGTTAAAAACTACATACGAAATTGCAACAGTCATGGAAGTCTTAATTTTACGGAATTGACTGAAATAACTGAGAAAGCAATAATGTCGGTAACTGAAAGTGACTGGGTAGAGTACTGCAAGAAAGTTGAGGAGGTAGAAGACTACTACTGGGAAAGTGATGGGACAGTGTCAGTTATTGACAAGATTATTATCACATCAGGTTCGGATGATGATAATATCAGCAGTAACAGTGGTGACAACATAGACAGCAGTGACATTGACCCTGATCGCAGTTTCAATACTGATAGGGAAGAGGAAACAGATCAGGAGTTAGCTCGCCCTCTTTAAAATCTAAGTCATCTATTACATTTCGAAATGATTATCTATGTGAAATTAAAATTAGATTTTAATACTAATAATATTTAACAGTGTCAATTCTTGTACAACAGGTAGCGTCACAGTTATCTGGGTTAATGCTCAATGAGAGGAAATTGTTTCCTCAATGATGAGCGTTGAGTGAGTTTTGATAATGCATGTGAATCTGGATTTCTCAATAATCGCTGATTGTTTAACGTAACTCCGCGTCCGTGTGTCTACACTCTCTCTCTGCCCGCGTTACTGTCAGATACTTGGAGTTCAGTCTAATGCAGTACTTGCATTTTGTTAGTTACTTTTAGATAAGACCGTGTCGAACTAAAATACCATTCGTATAAGCGTACCATAGACATATCACTACGTTATAATACAGCTATAATAAAGGACTATAATTTCTTGCGAACTACCTTGTTATTAACACTTTGCTGATAAAGTTATAAACAAACAGAAGGTCCAAATAAAAACTTATGAACCCTTTGCTTGTTTTTGTAACCCTTGTCTGCATAGTTGAGCAGTAATTGAGCAATTCTAAGGAAAAATAAAGGTCTGCAAAATGGTAGGATGGAGGCAAAAGGCAGAGGAGAGGATAGCTTTAAATCAAATTCTTTAATTGTTATAGGCTTAGAAAGTAAATATATTCTTGAATTCTGTATTAATTTAATTAGTATTAGTACTGATATAAATTACAACTATTATAAATTACTATTACTACTGTCGGGGGCTTTCACGGCCGGCTTCAATATTATCAGATCCTCGGCTTGCCGGTGGAGTCGGTGTCACAGGAGAATGTTGGCTTCGCTGTGTTGTCCTATGTCCATGGGGTGACTGATCCTATTGGGAGGTTGTTGAGCCGGCGCGGCGTGAGACCAATCTTCAAGCCGACAAAAACAATCCAGCAGTTTCTGAGACAAGTGAAGGAGTCAGGGACCCGCTCTCGTTGTGCGGAGCGTAGGCCTATGGAGTTCCATGGTCGTGTGGCCAGTTGTGCATCGGAACTGCTATAGCGGAGCACGCGCTCGCCAATGCCGACCATCGCATACTCTTTGACAAGCCGAGGCTTCTGTCGTCGGTGAGTGCCTATTTCCCTCGTCTACATATGGAGTCTGTCCAGATTCAGAAACATGCATCGATTGCAATGAATCGGCGGGGTAAGTCCCTCTCATTGGACGCGAGTTGTGGCAAACCAATAAGAATTTGCCTTTCTTCTGATCGGCTGGTGGTGTCAGACAACACCTTCGTACGGACTACAAAAGTTTATAAATATGGGTGTCCTACTCACAGTGGTCACTGAGTGCCAAACCTTGGTCAATGTGTTGCAGCCTTCTGCACTGAACATGGCTGTTGAAGGCACGGCAGAAACGTTTGCACCCAACAACCTTGGACCACGTCCTTGCAGCTCAGCAAGCCGAAGTTCTGATAACTATTACTGCTGTTACAACAACAACAACAACAACAAAAACTACTACTACTACTACTACTACTACTACTACTACTACTACTACATAGAAGAAAACGTACATGATAATATATATCTTCAGAGCGTGTTATTGTTTTCTGTACATTAGCCTGTAATCTACTATCCTATCATTCTAGAAAAATAAAAGGATAAACTCATGCTCTACAATGAAACTGTTTCCATTTTCTAACCGTTGACTAAGTTAAGCAACACCAGACGACAAAACTGGTCACGAAACTGAGCGTTATACACACCACGCCCCCTCACACCACACACACACATTTCTGCGCATAATGTCTCCCCATAATAAATCCTTGGCACACCTTACTGTCCGGGATTTTGAATCTCAGTTGTACCAGTTGTACCAATATTCGCTACGTAGCATGTATATTGCATCGTGCAGATATATACACAATGATGTGTAAATTAAAAAAAAACATTTATGTTTTATGACGTGCGTGCGTGCGAGCGATACGGTTGTTCATCGTTTGATGAGAAAAGATAGGGAATTGAAAGATTACGAAGCAGGAGAGAATGAGAGTTGCAGGGAAGGGAAAAGAGGAATTTAACGATGAAGTCTTAGAGAAAGCGCGGGTTGGAGTATTCAATTGAGAGGTAGATGGGATAGATGAGAAATAAAGGGAGGGAGAGGGAGTGAGAGAAAAGCAGACGCAAACATATTTTAACCGATAAGATGCGGTTTTAAAATCTTATAATTAAAACAGGGACTTAATATATATTCTCAATTGCGGCAGCGTTCGTGAGGAATACTGTGGTTTATTAAGTTCTTAAAGCGTATGGAATGTTTATTTTACATACTCAAATTTGAAGCTGGTTATGTTGTAGGTTGTAGTCTGAACTGTGACTCCGGTAATACAGTGACACTATGCTTATTGAGGGGCTGTTATTTAAGTCGAAGTGAACGTAACGTTCGATCTTCGATCATCCCGCTCGCAGTTGATAAACTCCTTTCGCTCCATGGTCTATGGACTAGAACCTTGAGACTGCATCTCTTCGCTCGCAGCTGGCAAACTTACTACTGTGAGGTGACTTGAATGTCAGTGAATCCCCATTTGCTCTCCCCATTACTGGGATTCATACCAGCATTTCCGTCGCAAACAAGCTACCACCCTACTTGTCGACATGTAGGCCTATCCTTCTGTATGTCTTCTTTATGTGTTGTTAATAATGTTGCAATACAGTTTTTTATCATCGTTAGTCTCGTGAGTGATTGTCTGTGTGTTTGAAAAGGCATCAATGAGAAAAAAGGACGAGCAATTCATAGTGAGAAGTTACCAGAAATGTTATTAAACTGTGTTATGATAAAGCAAGTGAAGCAAAACTGAAATATTTGCTTAAACAAAGTAACTTACGTATATCAAACTACACAGAGATTTCGGCCCGAACAGTGACGATAATACGAAAAGAAGGAGTTGAAGGTGGTGAATCACCCTTCAGCACTCCAGGAAAGAAAAGGCCATGGTCAGAAGAGACAAAAATTTAATTGGGACGATTTCGGTAAGAGAGTCCTAAAAGATGTCATTCAAGACTTTTATTTAGTACAAAAAAGTACCAACAGCAGCTAAACTGTAAAATGCAGTGAAAAAATGCACTTCCCATGGAAGGTCTACACACTAAGATGTTTATTGCATGACATGGGTTTCAAACGGAAAAGGTGTGAGATAATAAAAAAAATATTGATTGAATTGCCACACATAGTGAATTGGCGCGCTTGGTATTTGAGAACAATAAAACAATATAGAGACAAAAACAGAAATATCTGTTACATTGATGAGCCGTGAATTGACAATAATCGTACGTTTGAGAAATGCTGGTACAGCCATACTACTCAAAGTGTATTGACAAACACTAGTTCGATGATAATACTAGTAAACGATAGTTCAAAAGACGGGGTTTTTTTAAGGTTCCAGTTTTAATTTACAAAGCCGGAAAGGTCAGTGGAAATTATTATCGCCAAATGAACGGTATAAATTTTGAAAAATGGGTGAGTGAAAAACTTTTGCCAAATCTTCTTTAACACAGCGTAATTGTTCTCGACAGCGCCCAATATCACCGTTTACAAAATAAAAAACTGGCAACAAAGTACGATGTGAAAAAGATATGTTAGACTGGGTGGCTTATTAATAACAAAATTGTCTGATTAGAAGACATGAAGAAATTTAAATTGTTGGAGTTTCTAGAAAGACATAAGAACCCTCAGAAAGTGTATCGAATAGACAAAGAACTTGAATCCCATCGAATTAGCCAGGGCAAAAATCGAAATGAGTGTGAGAGAAAATAACATAAGGGGAGATTTATCTCTTAAGAAACTTGAGGAAGTTACAATAAATGATGTTCTGTAACTAAAACTGATTGGGAGGGGTTTAACAATTGCATTGTTAAGATGGAAAATGTTTTCTGGCAGAAGGACGAATTAACTGAAGATATCATTGACAACTTTGTTATTGAACTTGGTGGTGTAGATCCAGTGACGAGGATGATGTAGCCAGTGGTAGTTCATCAGATTCAGAACCTCACTCAACCTCAGGTCAACCTCTTCTCAACAGCGATGATAGCAAGTAACAAATTTAATGAACAACTTTGATATTGTCTGAAGAACGTACGTTTAGTATTAATATTTATAGACTTTTGTAATGAAACAGTTGTGTTCTTAAAAAATCTTGTATTCTGCTAAACAAATTTTGTCAGTAGTATGTTAATAGTGTGTGATAACGTGTGCACGTTGTAACAATACAAAGACGTTTTATATTATTATTATATTTATTATTTTTAGAATTGGTTGATTGGAATTAAAAGTTTGTGGTTTAAAAGAGTATTAGACTTGCTATCACTTCACTGTGTTAACCTCCCCACTTACCATCTGTGGATATCTTCACTATTCTCGATGGCGACCTCTCTTACTGTAAACACACTTGACATACATAGATATTCCTTTTGAATATCGAAAAAAATGCACATAAACAATAAAATAAATCAAATATTTAATTGCAAGTTGAATGATATCAGTAATTCAAATATTACCGCCACCTTATGAGATAACTATTTCTAAAAAAAAATTAAATTACTGCTTCTATTTTATAGAAATTAAAACTCTGATTCCACTGATAATAAACTGAGGATTTATTGACAATGATTAAATTCAGTAAACTCTTTTAAAACAATTAATATGATATTTTTACAAACAACAACAAATTTAAACAAATATTGAGATCTCTGTATCTCAAGGCTGGTAACACTGTTGTAATGTACAATAGTATTGTGAACGAGGTTAGGTTCACTTTAATTAAATATATTACCAATTTAGTGAGTTCTTTGAAGACACATGATACCAGATATAAAGATGTGAGTTTGAATAACAATATTTACTTATCTACTATTATAAAAAAGAACAAAAATTTAAAATTATTAAACTTGATACGATAGCCGATAATACCGTACTATCGTATGTTATGCAGAGGTTTAGAAAAACTAAGATCAACACGTGCTTTGAACGTTGCACTGTTAAAATATTATTATTATTAATTCATTAGTTATCAGAACCATGTACTGGAAAGAGAAAAAATCTAAAGAAAAAAACTCATTATTGCTTTCATTTCATAAAAATCATTTAAGAACAGAATTGTTTCTTTGTGACAAAAATATATGCTTCGGTTCTAGGTTAGTTTGCCTAGGAACAAGTAAGTGATTTCAATCTATTCATGTTTTACGTACCGAGTCACTTTATGGTTAATATAATTAAATTACCTTATTCGGTCCACCTTAGTGACACTAGCTTCTTTCGTTCAATGACGCGTTTCGGGATGAAATCCCATCTTCAGATACACAATATCAATCAAAACGTAAATGTATACCACATTTTGTGGTTATGTCATAATTTAAAATGTTTAAAATCTTTTAAATAAAATATACAAAACGTAACAACTGAATCGCTCGGAGCGCTCGCATGCATGCACGCTGTACCGCGATTTCCTTACGACTGGCTATAATTATCATTCAACCGTATAGCAGTGTCAAACAGGTTATTAGATCCGAAGTTCATTTGATCATTTAATATGTTATTTTTGGTTGTTGCGTTTTTTGTAGCTTTATATATTTCGAACTCCTCTAGGCTATCCATTAATTTACCCTTCTTGCAAGTATGTAACGCTACGAAATTGTTTTCGAAACTAGTATAATTATGACCTTTTGTTATTAAATGTCGTGCAAAACTGGAATTATTATTATTTGTTTTAGGAATATGCTCTAAAAATCTTGTATAAAAATCTCTGCCGGATTGGCCGATGTAGAATGCTGCACAATTATCGCATTTTATTTTATAGACTCCTGATTTATTTTTTTTAAAGGAATATTTATTTTAGTTTTGAAAAATTTTTTTAAATTATTACAGGTTTTGAATGAAATAGTATATCCTTTACTTTTAAAAACAGATTTTAAAATATTTGGCATCAAACCAGTATAATTAGCTGAAATGAATTTTTTATGTTTTTTATTATGTTGGTTAATAATGTTGGTATTTTTATTTTCTAAACGTTTTTTATGTTTCATTATCATTCTATCAATTATTACTGGCCTGTAACCATTATTTAGAGCTATTTGTTTTATAATATTTACTTCTTGATCATAGTCTTCGTTATTAAGGGGAACACAAAGTAATCTGTCAATAAAGCTGTTAAGTGCAGCCATTTTTTTGGGGTGGAGGATGAAATGACTTAGCATGTATAACCATATCTGTGCATGTGTGCTTTCTGTATATTTTGTATTTCAGGTCATTACCGTTATTTGTTATGGTTAGATCCAGGAAATTAATATTTTTGTTATCTTCAATTTCCATAGTGAATTTTATTTTCTTATGTATTTTTTTTAAATAGTTATTAAATGACTCGAGCTGTCTATTGTTACCATTGAAAATAACAAAGGTGTCGTCCACATATCTTGAATAATATACTATTTTATTGTCAAAATAATTGTTTTTTAAAATTTTAGTATTTTCTAAATGATTCAAATAAATATCAGCGAGGATACCTGAGAGTGGAGAACCCATTGCTAGGCCCTCATTTTGTTTGTAGTATGAACCATCAAACGAAAAATAGTTTTGATGAAGTACTGTTTCTAATATTAACATTAGCTGATTAATTTTTCTTATTTCCAAGGTATTATTATTTATTAAATTTTGTTTGAGTAATTTTAAAGTTTCATCAATTGGGACATTGGTATACAGATCCACTATGTCAAAAGACACTAGCTTGTAACTAGGCTTAATATTAATATGACGTAATTTTTCAATAAAATCTTTATAACTTTTTATACTCTGGTTATTATCTAAGCTTATATGTTGTTTGATTATTTTTACCAAGGTTTTTGCTACTTTATAGCTTGGAGCGGTTGTAAAATTTACTAAAGGTCTAATCGGTGTGTCTTTTTTGTGTACTTTGGGTAGACCTTTTAAGCATGGTGCACTAGCTTTTATTGGTTTTAGTGAGTAGCATATATGTTTCTCAAATAGATCTGTACATTTATTTATTGTTTTATTCAATTCTAATGTGTATTTTTTGGTGGGATCATTATTTAGCTTTGTTATGTTGTTATTATTAATGAATTTGTATACCTTTTGTTTATATTCGTCCAAGTCTAACAATGCTATAGTATTGCCTTTATCAACCTTCGTTAAGTAAATGTTAGTTTGTAAGAGTTTTTTATTTAGCTGTATAGCTGTTAGTTGTTCATGTTTTGTTTTTGTATAATTTAATTTCTTTTGTTTATGATAATTATTATTAATTGCTTTATTGAATCTATTATTTATTAATATTCGTAGTTCATTTCGTTCATTTAAGTCTGGAACACACTTAATTACAGATTCGGTTTCAACTATTTCTTTAATTATGATATTTTTATTTTTAAGATTCGGTGGAAAATTGTAATTCAGTCCTTTATTGATAAGACTTTCCACTGTGTTCGTGAGAACCATGTTAGTCATGTTTATCAGTCTAGGGTAGAAAGCATGTTCATTATTGAATTTATTATTGTTTTGATTGCTTATCAAACGGCCAATTTAATTAGTCTGTTTATTCTTCTGGAATCTAATCTTATTCTTAACGTATTGATTAATATGTTGTATGATTGAATCGCATAGAGCGGGATGAACATTATTATATAGTTCTAAATGTGTTTTAAATACAGCTGAGTTTAATGAGATTTTCTTCCTATATAAGAATTTAATTTCTTCTTTTATCCTGTATTTACTTGCAAATTGCTCGGTTTTTCTGGCTATTCTAGAGGATTCGTTAATTTTGATTTTAGCGTAATTTGGGATAAGATTTTTATATAGACAAATTTTATTAAATTTAATATTTAAATTAGTTTTAAATAGTTTAAGCTTTTGATTTTGAAGTGTATACGCAATTTTTACCTGGTAAGGTTCTAATTTCAATCTATTCATGTTTTACGTACCGAGTCACTTTATGGTTAATTTAATTAATGGGTTCTCCACTCTCAGGTATCCTCGCTGATATTTATTTGAATCATTTAGAAAATACTAAAATTTTAAAAAACAATTATTTTGACAATAAAATAGTATATTATTCAAGATATGTGGACGACACCTTTGTTATTTTCAATGGTAA
This sequence comes from Magicicada septendecula, assembly GCA_034769895.1. Taxonomy (NCBI): domain Eukaryota; kingdom Metazoa; phylum Arthropoda; class Insecta; order Hemiptera; family Cicadidae; genus Magicicada; species Magicicada septendecula. The sequence goes on from CM068368.1 coordinate 222,621,584, forward strand.
CAATAGACAGCTCGAGTCATTTAATAACTATTTAAAAAAAATACATAAGAAAATAAAATTCACTATGGAAATTGAAGATAACAAAAATATTAATTTCCTGGATCTAACCATAACAAATAACGGTAATGACCTGAAATACAAAATATACAGAAAGCACACATGCACAGATATGGTTATACATGCTAAGTCATTTCATCCTCCACCCCAAAAAAATGGCTGCACTTAACAGCTTTATTGACAGATTACTTTGTGTTCCCCTTAATAACGAAGACTATGATCAAGAAGTAAATATTATAAAACAAATAGCTCTAAATAATGGTTACAGGCCAGTAACAATTGATAGAATGATAATGAAACATAAAAACCGTTTAGAAAATAAAAATACCAACATTATTAACCAACATAATAAAAAACATAAAAAATTCATTTCAGCTAATTATACTGGTTTGATGCCAAATATTTTAAAATCTGTTTTTAAAAGTAAAGGATATACTATTTCATTCAAAACCTGTAATAATTTAAAAAATTTTTTCAAAACTAAAATAAATATTCCTTTAAAAAAAATAAATCAGGAGTCTATAAAATAAAATGCGATAATTGTGCAGCATTCTACATCGGCCAATCCGGCAGAGATTTTTATACAAGATTTTTAGAGCATATTCCTAAAACAAATAATAATAATTCCAGTTTTGCACAACATTTAATAACAAAAGGTCATAATTATACTAGTTTCGAAAACAATTTCGTAGCGTTACATACTTGCAAGAAGGGTAAATTAATGGATAGCCTAGAGGAGTTCGAAATATATAAAGCTACAAAAAACGCAACAACCAAAAATAACATATTAAATGATCAAATGAACTTCGGATCTAATAACCTGTTTGACACTGCTATACGGTTGAATGATAATTATAGCCAGTCGTAAGGAAATCGCGGTACAGCGTGCATGCATGCGAGCGCTCCGAGCGATTCAGTTGTTACGTTTTGTATATTTTATTTAAAAGATTTTAAACATTTTAAATTATGACATAACCACAAAATGTGGTATACATTTACGTTTTGATTGATATTGTGTATCTGAAGATGGGATTTCATCCCGAAACGCGTCATTGAACGAAAGAAGCTAGTGTCACTAAGGTGGACCGAATAAGGTAATTTAATTATATTAAAGTAAGTGATTATTTATAATAAGTAATGTTACTTATAAGATTCTTAATAACATAGTTACAAACATTTTATTTATAATTCATTTGATGTGTAATTATCAGTCATGAAAATACTCGCACAAGAAAATTATCATTTATTAATTCGAAGGTTATAGTCAAGTAAGCGACTATATTCACTTAATGATGAGCGGTATCTAATTTTAATTCCGCCTTTGTCAATTATTTTTTCTATATAAAATAATTAATTTTTTTTTAAATTAATTATTGTCATTGGATTGTGCTACAACTTGTTTATTAAATTCTGATAATTGTCCATCATTGTTTATTAAAGCACTCAAGCGTTACTTGACTAGTGCGGTCAAAACAATAACCCTCGTTCATCAACGAGATTTATTCCTTTTATTATTTTCTTTAAAATAATTAAAATATTGTTCTCCCTGATTATATACACTGAACATGACCCTTATTATACACTGGTCATGTTAATTCACTGTTCACGTAATTCACTTGACACTCGGTAATGTGGTGTTGTGTACAGGTTAATGTGTGTTTGTGTATTACTGTAGGTGACGCGCACATTTCAAAAATATCTTGCTGATTTTCGGCATAGACCTCTCGCTGTGAGTGTTGCAGAACGAATGTAACATTTCGCTAAAGCGTCTCTTTTCGTCTGGTCATTTTAAGCTATTTGATTGGTTCAAAAGGTCATACTCTCAACCCCAAAACACTCTGGTAAAATAAAACTTTCAATTTTTCGCATCTCTAAGCGTGGGTTCGAGATTATAAATGACGTATACATGGATACTCAAAATGATTGAAAAACTTATAATGGTCATAAGTTTCTTATTTTTTGTCATAGCGTCATTTGGATAGTGGCATTAAATCGCGGACACTTGTGGCTTTATTTTAAGTCTAAACAAGCGCTAATTCCGTTCATTATTAATTCACTTGGTCATCTTGAAAACTCATATGGTGATTCTTAATATAAATAAGTATTTTTCACCATATTTCGTCGTAATTACACTTTAATACTTATTACTAAACATTTTGAGTCCATTTCTCCTTCATGTTAGTACATAAAATGGTTACATTTATAGTTTAAACAAAATCTGTTAATGGCGTCTATACCAACCATGTTCGATTGTTTACATTTACTTGTAACGCCATTATTCCTTATTCTACTACATATTTCTGACATCATAACACTAATAGGTATATTTACTTACATTTGCTCATACTTTATTTTGCTAAAAATGTTATTTTGTATACACATATAGTATGATCAAAATACTTTCTGTTCTCATCTCTCCATTTTGTCACTTCTTTAGTTATTTTAGTACACAAGGGATATATTGTTAGTAATTAAAATAGTGTACAATTGTTGTACATTGTTGGTTCAATGTATTCATTAACTTTTTGTTATCTGAAAGCTCTCTAAGTTATAGTATGGTGGTTATTTACACCTGGTTCTATGATTGCAGTTAGTTAGTTTATAATATTTTAATTATTAAACCACTAGTATTACATTTGTGAGGTGTTCTCATAGCAGTATTAGACATTTCTCTAACTACTGGTAACAATTTTCACATTCTTTTGATAAGTTTTGATAATGTTTTTTGACTAACTCTCTTGTCACATTGGGGTTCTGTCTATTTAACTTTATGATATTGTATTCAATCTGATTCATTTGCTGTGTCCTTCAGTACATATGGCATTCATTGGTTTGCATTTGTATTCTTATTCAGTCTCTGTTTGAAACAATTGTGGATAATTGCTTGGTTTAACTAATATACATGATTTTATGTTATAGGTTCAACTCTTGTGAGGTTATGTGTCAGTTGTCTGACAACAATGTGCTACATACTTTTATGCAGTATTTAACTCAACTATTGCCATCTCATTATGGCATTCTACTACAATGGTTTATTATTAAGTTATACACATTTTTACACTATTTGTTGAAACAATAATACTGGTATTCTTAGTCTAATTATGTTACATATTTTGGTGGGTTGTACTTAGTCTTTGGCATATTGATTGGTTTATACTCAACAAATTAGCTTATTTGCTACTATCTGTTCTGGTATTCATTTACATTTTGTCCTGTCTTGCTATGGCATTCAGGCACATTTCATATCAAGGCTTGCAAAGCTTTTATTATTAATCCCTATGGACAATTAATTTACTGTTCTGTCTCATATTTTTTGGTGGTCTTACTGATTATCTATGTGATTTTACAATCTTGATTAAACTTGTTACACTAAATGTCTGTGCATTTCACTAGTTAATCGTGGATCCCTTCACTTATAATGGTTAATCACTTTTCTCCGTTATAAACATTTTCACTGGTATTGTTTGTGCTGTTTACTTGGGGTAAAATGGTTATCATATCTCATGTTGTTACACTTATATTAAGTACTCACTGTCATTGTTCGTGATCACTTATTGATGCTCAACACTGATTTCTTTGTTATTGGTATTCGAATAATCATTATACTTCTTCTGGTCACTATATTGATTTTAATTCCTTGTATATCTTGTGAATGTTGATGTCTTGTACTGTTCATACATAATCTTCATTCTTCATGGTACATTTCTTTTCCTCTTCATCTCCTTTTCTTCTTCTGGTTAGTTGTTTCTCACTGTCGGTGTTCTCCTTGGTTACATATTATTTGCAATAATCTATGTTCCCTTAATATTGTCATACTCTTCCATATTTTTTATTCATGGTTATGGTAGTCATTGTCCCATATTATTTCACACTAATAAACAAATTCGTTTGTTTTATCACCATTGTGATTGTACTTGATTCGTCTCCTTTTTATGTTAATAATTATTTTCGGCATATCCCCTCACTATTTTGGATCTATTGGGCCTGGATGCTAACGTATTATATTGGCTCATTGGTATTTTCTCTCTCTTTGTTATACTCGATGATATCCTTATTATTCTTCCTTCTTCTTCGTTGGGTTGTTTCAATAATATTCATTCGCAGATACACACTATATTTATATTCTCCTGTTCCTTCTTTTATGCTCGATGAAATATTTTCATGATATCCTTTTATTTGACGTATTAGATAGTTATTTTATGTAACGGCTAACTTTGTACGTTACAACGTGTAATTTTGTCTTCGACTTTAGTGTTTTTATCCAATGATATGACAAAAACAGATGGGTTAAGAGTCCGAAATGCGTTACGTTTCAAAAAAGGTGAGTTATTGGCAATTTTTAATTAAATTTTACTTTACTTGTTTAGCCTGTTGTTATACCATACCGTGTAATTTATATAAAACAATCCTATATCCTAACTAATTTATTAGTCTCTTCTAAAATGCTGTGTATTACACTTTCACATTTTTGTAATTTTTTGATGCGTGGTTTAAAAACATCTAATGAAAAATTGTTGATACTCAAAGACTACACAAAAGCATGTACAGCTAGTGTAGCGGTCTGAGTTGGTCACCAGTCTGAGTTGATCAAATGACGTCACTGGCTTATGACATCACAGATAAGGAGGCCCTGGTAGCTGGTTTCCGCTGTCTCTGTGCCTGTCCAAGGTAGTGTGCGTTGTTTGTTTAATCATTCCTTCGTTTAGACTACACATTCATACTTGAGTAATCTGTTTGCAGCAGTGTAACAATTCAACAAACACTTAAAGAGGCGCGCTTTGGGTGCAGTCGCAGAAGGACCTGCCGTGCTAACGTTTTCAAATTCATAATCGTTAATGCGCAGGGACAGGGCACGAGTGTTGGCACCTACAACCATATATTTGGTTTTGCTTTGGTTTATAACCAAGCCCATAGCCTTAGCGGACAACTACAGTTCCCGAAAGGCTTCCTTTAAGCCAGATTCAGACCTACTTATGACGTCAATGTCATCGGCATAGGCCAGAAGCTGTACCTCCTTGTGAAATATGTGTCCGCTAGTTCTTGAATCCCTGATGACCTTTTCTAGAGCTATGTTGAACAACAGACACGCTAAGGCATCTCCTTGTTTCAACCCATTCAATGTTTTTAAGGAGTTAGATAGATTTGATTGTATTCTTATTTGGCACTTAGAATTGGACATAACTACTCCAACCATACGCACCAACTTAGATGGTATATTCAACTCCTTCATTCCTTCATAGCTCTATATAGCATTTTCCGGTTGATTGAATCATATGCCGACTGGAAATCCACAAAGAGATGGTGAGTGGCCACTCCATATTCCAACGTTTTTTCTAGGATTTGCCTTAGTGTAAATATTTGGTCTGTTGTTGACCTATTCCTAGTGAATCCACATTGATATTCTTTTATGTTTTCCTCAGCGTAGGGAAGCAGCCTAGAAAATATGATGTTGGACAATACCTTATACGCTGCATTAAGTAGAGAGATGCCCCTATAATTTTTACATATGAGCGGATCACCCTTTTTATGTATTAAACACACCACCCCATTGTTCCACTCATCAGGCATTACCTCCTCCAGCCATATTCGCTCTGTGAGATGGGCAAATTCCTTTACGAAATCTCCTCCTGCGCTCTTTAATAGTTCCCCTGGTAAACCATCGGAACCTGCTGCCTTGTTATTTTTAAGCTTTTCTAGAGCTTCATACACCTCGTCATAGGATGGCACCAACTCCTCTCTATCATCCTCGAATTCTCCTGCTTCCTCTTCATTCTCAAATGCCTCCATTGATGCCTCCCCAACTGAGCCTAGCAACTCTTCGAAGATGCAGGTATCGTTTGCCATAGAAAAAAATCTACACACAGATAGACAGACAGACAGACACACACACACGCAGACACTTTTCGAAAAACGACTTTTTTTCATGTTTTGAGTGTAGTACAATCAAAATCTGCAATAATCTCGAACACGATTTTTTTTGCCATCACCATACTTCCATTTCCTTAAGGAATATGGAAGTAATAAGCGCTATTGCAACATTGTTTATAAGATACTTATTGACTTACTTGAATTTCCTATATTTCATATTTCAAACGTACACGCATATTCTGTGTAATAAATTTGTTTTTAGACCTCTATTTAAAAAAGGGGTACTACTGTATTAGCGTATACAGCTGTGAAATTAATAAAACAGCTTAAAAATTAGGAGATTAACAAAATTTCTTGTCAACTGTCGACCTTGTGGGGTGGGGTCCGGTCCCATCCCCCCCCTGTATATGCGCCCCTTCACGCTCTTAATTATTTCAGAGTAAATGTTCCAGGTTTCTTACCAATTTCGCCGAACTGTGCGAGCTGATGTTTTCGTGGTTGGTAGCTCCAAATTCCAGAAGCTCATCTTTAAACACGGCGAATGAAGCATTCAAAATTGGATGGTCATATCGTCGCTTACTTTTATTGTCACTTCCTTCGGTCTTGTAGAATTAAACGACTATAGGATTAAAAGTATTCGAATTTAACGTAAACTCACTTGAATGAAAAAATAACTTAGTTTGTGTGTTAACCATTATTCCTTAAAGTAAATTATATGCAATCAGAAAGACAAGACTAATAGCAAAAATATTTTTGCAGTATGCAATAAATGTTATGTTTCGGCTTGCACAGAGTGGAGTATTTCGGGGATTCTCAGTACAAAATTAGTTTCTATCTGTTTCATGAAACTAAATTTATGTAACTTTCTAAGTTGCCATAATAACTAATCTTTTTAAAATTCGTTTTAACGAATTGTTTAAAGCTGTATCAATTAATTAATTATAAACAATAAAAACAAAATTATTAATTATTTACACTATAAAAAGATGTCTTTAGTTTTCATTACAGTTTATATACAGTAAGAGATAAAATAATAGTATAGTAGCCTACTTACTTTTCTGTAGACACGTAGGTATTGCTTAAACTACACCCATTCCATGAACTGAAATAACAACTTCATAATGACAACCACTTTCATTTGTAATGTATATATATTTTTGGCTTGGAATTTCACTTTTTTTTAAATTTGCTGAAGCACCTGCTGTAAATAACTGCCAGTCCCACTTCTCTCCATTTTTTGAGTTTATCTTTGTGTACACAAAAATGTTTGTATTCAAAAGTGATGCAGTTCCAAATATCTCACTTTCAGTTGCCCATGTGCCTTCTTTTATCATATTTTTTAGTGACGTCCTACCTTTAAATAAATCATTGGCTCGGTTGTTGTTCAATTCATTGTCCATATAATTGACAACAATGTTTCTAACGTCCATGTGATAACCTTCACTGCCAGTAATTACGTAGGAAACTGCCCTAAACCAACAATTTCCGTCACCCACAATTTTCTTCACACCGTGTGGTTTTGCAAGTGCTAATTTATGACCGATTCTAATACATGTGCATTGTCCTTCAAAGGACAGACCCAACACTTTACACTTTTCCATTTGCCACTCTACGTCAACCGGATCATAAAAAAAAATCACTTCACACCACTCACCAGAAACCTCCACATCAGATTTATCATCATTTAGATTGTAGAAAATTTTTACATGTAGAAAGTTTTTTACATGTTCTTTCTTTTTCCTCACTTTGCCACTTTCATCTTGTAATATACAATACTCGTTTCTTAAGACTATGTTAACTGTAAATGGTCCACTCCATGGAAGTTCAGTAAACATTAATTTATTTTTGAATTTTGTCACATTTTTTACCAAAACTCTACTCCCAGGTTTTATTTCCATTTTCTTTGTTATTGTGTGTCTTTCGTCAAATTGCTTTTTCTGTTTAATCTGAGCTCTTCTGATATTTTTTAATGCTGCTTCATCAATTACTTTTTTCACTTCTAATATTTTTTGTAATTTTCTTTCCATTTCTTTATTTTCATCGACAATATCTTCCTCTACTTCTTGAACATCCGTTGTTTTTTCAGCTACCTGAAGAGACTCCTCGTCTTCATCGGTCAAATTATCTTCATCAACAAGGTCTAATGGTAAAACTGGTTCTCTGTTGTATAACATAAAAAAAGGTGAAAATCCTGTTGTTTTGTGTCTAGATGTTCTGTACGCAAATAATACACTCTCGAGAACATCAGGCCAGTTATTAATGTTTTCCATTAAAGTTCTTTTCAGTTTATCTTTTATTGTCCTATTTTGACGTTCTACTAATCCATTAGCCTGTGGATGGTAGGGTGATGTTAATCTTTGTTTTGCCCCGTCAGTCTATGCAATTCTTCAGAAACTTCATTTACAAACTCGCGACCATTATCGTTAATTTGTATTTTAGGGCAACCATGTCTACATATAATTTCATAAATAAATTTAGCCACTTCAATGCCAGTCTTATTTTTAAGGGCTTTCGCCTCAGCCCACTTTGAAAAGTAGTCTACTGCCACCACTATGTATTTTTTGCCCTGCACTTCTGGTAACTGCATAACATCTATTCCAATTTGTTCCATGACTCTCTTAGGAACAGGAATTGGCTTCATTTCGGGTACACAAGACACCCATGGAGGTGTAACTTTCTGACACACTTCACAATTTTTTACAAAATCTGTCACCTTTAATTTTATATTTTTAAAGTAGTACCGTTGTGAAAGTATGTCCACGGTGCTATTAATTCCTCAATGTGCAGACATACCAATCGCTTGTTTGCTAGTATCAGCACCTTTGTGGGCTACGCCCATCAATTTTTTTTTTATTATCGTCGTGAACAATTTCTATTAATTTTTCTGTACTTCTTAGCCTGTCACATTTACGATAAAACAGTTTATTGTCACGAATAACATAAAGTTTACATTGTCTCTTAAAGTTTCTACTTTGATACGATTTTGTACACTTTTCAGGAATTGCTCCAGTAATTAAAAACCTTTGTATATCCAGCGGTGTTATTCCTCCTTCGAAAACCCTCATTTTAATTATCCCAACTGAGATCTGAATATGCAAACAAAATACGAACAACTGTCGAATATTAAGTAAGATACTTAAAACACTGTAAACACAAATACTAATATAACACAACAACAAAATAATAATATCGTTGATTTATAACAAAGCGACGATGTTTAAAGACACGATTTAGCCGAACGTAGTCAACCACACTTTAAAAACGTCTCAGAGCGACTGTTTTTTACTTCCATGTTCCTTAAGGAAATGGAAGTATGGTGATGGCAAAAAAAATCGTGTTCGAAATTACTGCAGATTCTGATTGTACTACACTCAAAACATGAAAAAAAGTCATTTTTCGAAAAGTGTCTGTGTGTCTATAGATTTTTTTTTTGGCAAACGATAACAGCCGCAAATTCAAACTGAATCAAATCATTTTTTGCATACAGCCCTAAAGTGTAGAGTTCTCAAGATCTATTGATTTTGGTGAAGATCGATTAAGGGAAAGGGGTAGTTTACCTGCTACGTTTTATGTTTTATTTTTTATGGCAAACGATAACAGCCGCAAATTCAAACTGAATCAAATCATTTTTTGCATACAGCCCTAAAGTGTAGAGTTCTCAAGATCTATTGATTTTGGTGAAGATCGATTAAGGGAAAGGGGTAGTTTACCTGCTACGTTTTATGTTTTAAAAGGGTATTTTCTATGGCAAACGATAAGAGCCGCAAATTCAAAAATAATCAAATAACGTTTTGCATACAGCCCTGAATTGTAGAGATCACAAGACGTATTGTGTTTGGTGAAGATCGGTTAAGGGAAAGGAGTAGTTTACCTGCAACGTTTTATGTTTTAACAAGGGTATTTTCTATGGCACACGATAACAGCCGCAAATTCGAACAGAATCAAATAATTTTTTGCATACAGCCCTGATTTGTAGAGTACTCAAGACTTATTGTTTTTGGTGAAGATCGGTTAAGGGGAAGGGATAGTTTACCAGCAACGGTTTCTTTTTAATCAAGGGCAATTTATTCCTATGGCAAACGATAACAGCCGCAAATTCAAACAGAATCAACTGCTCTTTTGCAAAGAGCCCTAAATTGTAGAGATCTCAAGACCTATAATTTTTGGTGAAGATCGGTTAAGGGAAAGGGGTAGTTTACCTGCAACGTTTTGTTTTACCAAGGGTATTTTCTATGGCAAACGATAACAGCCGCAAATTCAAACAGAATCAAATAATTTGTTGCATACATACCTGATTTGTAGAGTACTCAAAACCTATTGTTTTTGGTGAAGATCGGTTAAGGGAAAGGGGTAGTTTACCAGCAACGGTTTTTTATCAAGGTTAATTATTTTTTTTGGCAAACGATTACAGCCGCAAATTCTAACAGAATCAATGTATTGCATACAACCCTGTATTGTAGAGTTGACGCTCAAGACCTAATGTTTTTGGTGACGATCGGTTAAGGGGAAGGCGTAATTTACTGAGAACGTTTTATGTTTGAAAAGGGTATTTTCTATGGCAAACGATAAGAGCCGCAAATTCAAACAGAATCAAATAAGTTTTTGCATAAGGCCCTGATTTGTAGAGTACTCAAGACCTATTGTTTTTGGTAAAGATCGGTTAAGGGAAAGGGGTAGTTTACCGTCCACGTTTTTTGTTTTAACAAGGGTATTTTTTTATGGCAAACGATAACAGCCGAAAATTCAAACATAATCAAATAATATTTTTCATACAGCCCTGAATTGTAGAGTTTCCAAAACCTGTTAGTTTTGGTGAAGATCGTTTAAGGGAATAGGGTATTTTACCTGCAACATTTTATGTTTTAACAAGGGTAAATTTTTTTATGACGAACGATAACTGCCGTACATTAAAACAGAATCAACTACTCTTCTGCATACCTTTTTGAATTATACAGAACTCAAAGTCTGTTGATTTTGTTGAAGATCGGTTAAGGGAAGGGGTAGTTTACCCCTTTATGTTTTAACAAGGGTTATTTTTTATATGACGAACAATAACTGCCGTAAATTCAAACAGAATCAACTACGTTTTTGCATACCTTTTTGAACTAAAGAAAACTCAAGTTCTGTTGATTTTGTTGAAGATCGGTTAAGGGAAAGGGGTAGTTTAGCACCAAAGTTTTATGTTTTAAAAAGGGTAATTTTTTTATGACGAACGATAACTGCCGCACATTCAAACAGAATCAAATATTTTTTTGCATGCATCCCTGCATTGTAGAGGACTGAAGGTCTATTGATTTTGGAGAAGATCGGTTAAGAGAAAGGGGTAGTTTACCTGAAACATTTTATGATTTAACAAGAGTAAACTACTTAATTTTTATAAATAAAGTATCCTGATAAGAAGCTCATAATAATCCACTGTAGAAACGTAGATGAAATATCTATAAATGAAGAGGTTAGGTGAACAGGGTGGGGGTAATTGTCTATTATTAAAAATTATAGTTGTAGGTGGAGGGGAGAATTTTTTATACGTGTACTATGTTATCGGCAACAAAGAAGTAGTTTTTTGTTAAAATTGCTTCCCTGGCTGTTTAGCCGTAGTCCAATGTTTTCTGTAAAACCAGACCTTTCGGCAGTGCCATCGACTGCCATCATCAGTGAAAATCGAGTGCGAAAACGTGAGGTGGTATACGTTAGTGACCACAGTACTGTGGTTAATGCTGAAGCAATAAGTAGAAAGACGTAGTTTCTATGGAAATATTTCATTTCAATAAAATCGTATTTAAAATATGATTTTAAATATAAATCTTAGAAAATGGAAGTCATGTATGGTTCTCCATACCGATATTTTTTTTTTGCAATGCAATGCTTTTCCACACGTTCCAATTCGTCAACGTACATGTACACAGAGACAGCGGAAACCAGCTACCAGGGCCTCTTTTTCTCTGATGTCATAAGCCAGTGACGTCATTTGATCAACTCAGACTGGTGACCAACTCAGACCGTTACAGCTAGAACCGATGAATGAAACTGAAAATAATAAACATTAGCCATAAAACGTCATCTCAACACACGGCGTTATTCGTACAAGAGTTAGTAAATCATTACACTACAACTCAAGGTTAGTATACAAAGTTACACAAGACCACGTCTGAGTTTCTTGGAGACAAAATGTGTGTGTGTGTTGCGTGATGGTGATTAGTCACGTCTGTTTTAAATGCGGTACGCACCTGTTCTCCTGCCATCCAGCCAGCATTATCTCACTTGAATAAAGTACGTGTCTGGTTAACTGCGTTATCATCTGATTTTGTTAATGACATCATTTTCGCTCTAGAGTGGAAAACATAACTATTGCGAAAATGCGGCATGGTACGTATGCCAGTTACACACAAATTCCTTAAGGTCAGTAATCCACACGCACTCTATTTTTCAACGAATATTTTTCCTTATAAACATGTTAACATTACATAAATAAATACTGTTAAAATTATTGTTTATAAATTCAACTTAATGTTTTAAGTTTAATTAAGAAAGTTGTGTTAGTGGTTATAATCACAAACAGAATTATCACTATTGCACACCACTTTAGAAAAATTATTCCGATTAGCGCTTTCAAGCTTCTCAGCTCATCGTCAGATCGGAAAATCCTATATTAAATTTAAATTAATCAAAATACAATTATTAATCAGAAAGGAAAATAAAACACAATCTAATAGTCAAACATACAAAGAAATATACAAAACATATCAATACAAATCAGTACATTGTAAAAGGTTAGCGCTCTCAGTCTTTCTCTCCCCCCTTTCTCGCTCTCTCTCTCTCTCTCTCTCTCTCTCTCTCTCTCTCTCTCTCTCTCTCTCTCTCTCTCTCTCTCTCTCTCTCTCTTCCCCCTTTTCTCTTTTACATTCTCTCGCGCTCGTTTTCTCTTTCTCCCCCATTTCTTACTCTCTCATTCCCACAGACTCTACAAGCCACATATATTTTGCAGTTTTATCCAGACACACACACTATGTTATTTATCTGTATATATCCGTGCTGTTGTCTGCTACGTCACTCAGGGTTTTCTTCACTCGCGCAGTATGTGATTCACTTTTTTGTGAATTCGTTCGTTCGAGTAACTGACCCGATTTCCAAACTCCCAGTTATCCATTGATTGGTAAACATTCTGATTAGAGATTTTAAATAAATTGTTGGTGTCCTGAAATGTTAAATATTGTTCACTGGTGTAATCTCTTTTAGCATAGGCCTACATGTTATCGCCCGGTGTTTCACTCCGACGTTTAAATTTTCGTAAAGACGCGGCCTTCTTAAGTCGCTGCCGCTGCCGTTGCCATCCGTGCTGTTTGAGGTTCAATTTGCGAGTTCCAACTGCATGGTGAGGCATTGACGCCAGGTACAACTGACGCTACTTTTTAATAGTATGAATATATATTTATAATAATAAACGTACCTTTATAAGTTGTTTTAACATATGTAAATACTTTATTAGGAGGGGTTGTAAGGTAGATTTCAAAATAATATGAATGGAAAAGTCTTCGTAATCGATCGATTAAATCCTGGACCTCTTCTAGTGTTGCGTTTCAGGAACTGAAAATAAAACATTTGCAAATTAATTTAAAAAAATTCCTAAAAAAACTAAATTTTCCAAATCTGGAGGCCCCGTAGTAAGTGGGATCTGGGGCGGTCCGATCCCCCCCCCATAGTCCACTACTGATAGTCTATTAAAGTTTTATTAGAAAACACACTGTATAAAAATGCTAAGTACAGAATAAAAGCAACATTACAACATACTAAAATAAACCAAACGAAAAATTTGTTCTTGCCATTAATTGCATAAATAGAAGTTGTTCTAATTCGAATAAGAAAAATTATACTAATCACTCACATGAAAATATATTTTCCATATAAAGCCTACGTACTAAAATATTTTCTATATGTTTGAAAAAATTGAAAAATGACGAATTTCTTTTCACCCTACTTTTACTTTGTTTTTGGCATATTGTTGGTGTAAATGTTTTGTATGTACACCTTCATCTTAACCCATTTTCTTGGAATGTGTGTAGTCTGGGTTCAGATTATATAATCTACCTACATGTACTTTCTTTGGGGGGGGGGGTTCCTTGAGAGCATCTTGAAATGTGTTCACTAGCCACTTCACTCTCCCATCCTACTTTTCAATTTTTCATTTACGAAAATCTACGGCATCCAATTAATAGCACTAGTAGAGAAGAATATGACCATACCTTCAGAAGCAGATTTATATCTGTCATGCCACGTGATCTGCAATCTGGCAACATGGCAGGCAGCCAAATACCATCAATATTTCCAGTGTATATCTCGTTAGGCAGGTAAATAGTGCTGTATTTTCTATATGCACCAAATGACGCAAATGATTGCTACCGCCATATGCAATGCAATTTGCGAAATCGTTATTATCAAAGATAGAGCAAAACAAATCATTACTTGGGATTGAGGCCTTTTAAAAGGACAAATATATTTTGTAAAAACAAGATATACATGAAGATTTCTGGTAGCAGCCAAAAACCAGATAGACGGATGTAAATATATATATATATATATATATATATATATATTGTTAAGATACCAAAAGTAGCCCCAATACCAGAGAAGAAATATAAAGTAAAAAGCATGAAAATAAAGAAGAATTAACAATTTTAAATAAAGAAAAATAAAATGACTATAACGTATACGAGACAAATGACAATGACCCAACCCAAGTGATTGGCCCAATGACAAAAGAAATGAAATATGAACACATGAATTCCAAGTAAATATTATTAAATGCACCATTAATCATGGAAAGTAAAGCCCAAAGAAAATAATGTATTAGCAATTACGTAAATATAGAATGATAGAGAAATGAACAAAAACTCAAGGTTTATAACAATGAGTACAAAATGCTTTCAGGCAATAGAGAGTAGTCTGTTTAGTCTGATTACTATGAAAAAAAAACATTATTATATAAAAACCGTTAAAAAACGATTTAAGAGTCCATTTTTAGCATCAGAAGAGGGCAGATGATAAAATTGTCGATCCATAAAAATTAGTAAAAATAAACTAAACAGATGAAAGAAAATACTTAATAACAATGAAGAGACAAGATTGACAGAACATTTCAACAAAATTAATCCAAAATAAACCAGAATTACTAGAAATAAAACCCCTATAAGAGAAGGACGACTCGAACACAAGAGCTGATGAAAATAATCCATCAAACATCAATGAACTTGTAAAGTACAATACTAAATTACTTAACTACACCCACAAGACTTTTCACAACACTTAACGAATTTATGCACAATATCAAAACTTGGTTCAAACTTAATAAACACTGAATAATTATTAAAATATTCAATAACTAGTATTAAAAGATTGTTCAAATTCATTAATAACACTTTGAGAAATAAGAAACGATTTATGCACAATTCGAACTTAACCTATGTTGTAAAGTGAACTCACTATTGTTTTAAACCATAAGTAAACTGTTGTAAAGGAAGATTATTATATTTAGTTAACTTGATGTCAAGGATTGTACTTTCAAAAATCATTTTTAAACCTTTCTGCCGTAATCAAAAGAACTTTTTGACTGAAGAAAGCAGTGAAAACGTTAATAGGCTTTGAGTCGAATGACCCAAGTCAAGAATAGCCAACCGCTGAGTGGTAAATTATTTATAGCCGGAGCATAACAAGCAAAAAAGTAATATGTTTTTATAATTTCATGTTATCGTAATTATTAACAGCAGAATTGACCATTAATAAACCAATACTTATTTTAATTTTAAAACCATGTTCACGGTATCCGAGCCACTATATAATGTAATAAATTGATTTACCTCCGTCTTGTGGCTGCCTGATGATTCTTCTTAACATTTACGCGTTTCGGAACCTAAAGTTCCATCTTCAGAGCGTAAAAGTTTTTAAATCAGTCTAAAACACGTCGTTAACCAATAATCATAATAAAAATAAAATTGCATCCGCACACGCGGGTCTTTGAGTGCGCACTATACGATCGATCGCGACACACTGATGGTTCTGTAGTCGTATCGTCTTATCTACCTGCGACATTGCCTTCACTTATATTCACCGCGCCCAAAAATCTATCATACAAATCATGCGATTTGAAACCCAGTTGGTCGTTCAATACATTACTTTGGTTGGTTTTGAAGCCTTGTATATTTCGAATTCTTCCGCTGCGTTTATGTAACGTCCTTTATTGCACACATATAATGGTATGAAGTTGCTATCGAAATCGGTGTATTTGTGATTATATGTAATTAAATGATTAGCATAGTTAGACCTAACTGTGTTTAAATTACTTTTAAGCAGATGTTCTTTAAATCTCTCTTGGAAGGCCCTGCCTGTCTGACCGATATAGAACATATCACAGTCATCACAGATCATTTTATATACACCCGTTCTTCTCTCCATAGGTCTATGTGCGGTGTTTCTTAAGAATTTGTGGACGTTATTGTTAGTGCGGAACGTTACATGGATGTTGTGTTTAATGAAGGCATTTTTAAAAAACCATGGGTAAATTGTTGGTGTATTCAACGGAGATGTACTTCATGTTGGTCTTATCGAGACATGGTTTTTTGGTTTTATACTTATGTTTATGTATTAACCGTTCTATTAACGAGCTGCGGTATCCATTCGCCACCGCTATATGTTTAATTATGTTTACTTCCTCAGCGTAATCTAGCGGATCCAGAGGTACAATATGTAACCGATGTATAAGGCTATTAAAAGCTGCCATTTTTTGTGATACAGGATGGTAGGAATCAGCGTGTATAACACCATCTGTTGCAGTGGGTTTCCTGAATATTTTGTACCGAAATTTATTATTTTGTTTTATTAATGTTAAATCTAGAAAATTAATTTCATTTTTCGACTCTATTTCAACCGTAAACTGTATGTTTGTATTAATATTATTCATGTAATTCAGTAACGTGTGTATTTGTCTCGTGGTATCGTCGAAATGACAAAGGTATCGTCAACATAGCGTTTGTAAAAGTTTATCTTGTTATGTAATTTGTTGTTTGTTGAAAGCAAGTACTCATTCTCGTAATAGTTGAGATATATGTCCGCCAACAATCCAGATAGAGGTGATCCCATAGCCAGGCCCTCTTCTTGAATAAAATATCTATTATCGAATATAAAATAATTCTGCTTTAGTATAACCTCAAGAAGAAATAATAACTCATATATTTCCTGTGAACTCAAATTACCGGTTTTTTCCAAATTAATTTTCAGAATGTTCATAGTTGCCTGTATTGGTACACTAGAGTACAGTTAGTTATATCAAACGACACAAATTTGTGCTGGCTACTAATATTCATGTCTTTAGTTAGATTTACCAACTCAATACTATTTTTTATGCAATGATTATTATCCAAAACTACGTTGTTTTTTATTATATTGACCAGTTTCTTCGAAATTTTATACCCTAGTGCCGTGGTGTAATTTATAAGTGGCCTTATTGGAGTGTCGGGTTTATGAATTTTAGGTAGTCCGTTGAATTGAGGGGCATATGCTGTCATAGGTTTTAGATGGCGGCGCGTGGCTTCACTAAAGAGATTTGTGCATTTATTAATTGCATTATTAAGGTGTTTCATGTATTTCTGAGTAGGATCTGAATCTATAGATTTTATATTGTTGTTCTTGATAAAATCATATACTTTTTGGCAGTATATGTCTCTATGCATGATACCCAAGGTATTGCCTTTGTCGGCTTTTGCGACTATTGCATTCTGTTCTATTATATTATTGTTAATCTGTTTTAAAACTCTTATGTCGTTTGCATATTTTTGCTTAAGATTATTCGGTGATAACATAATATTATTATTATTTGTTCTGAGGGACCTACATATTCTGTTGCTGATCGAAACTCTTAATTTATTCTGTGAGTTCAAATCTGGTACGCTTTTTATAGCCGCTTCAGTCTGTATCATTTCACGCATTGCGTGATTTTTAGTCAAGTCAGGCAAATTATATTTGAACGCCTTGTTGAGTAAATTCAATTCTACCTAGTCGAAAACAATGTCTGTTAGGTTTGAAACGTGTTTATAAAATTTGTGTTTACATTCTGTACTCATGTCGTCACGTTGATAACTGGTTAAGGTAGTTAATTTCTTATTGTGTCTATGAATAGTCGGTAATATAATCTTTCTGACGCCCTCATTGATATAACTCATTACACTGTGCACAAGTACTGGATGTATCTTGCTCAACAAATCTAAATGCAATTTATACAATGCTATGTTAAGTCTGGTCTTTTTATTATATAATTGTTTAATCTCCTCTTTTACCCATGCTATCTCGGCTATATGTTTAACTTTATTTGCGAAAATAAAATGGCTTAAAGGAAAATTACTATAAAAATTAATCAAGGACTACCGTAAATTGAAATCATAAATTCGAAGAAATAAAGTGAATCAAAAACAACCATGCAATATATAATAAATTATAGGGAAATAATGATAATCCAATATATAGAATAATTATACGCAGGTAGAATAGGAGCATGTAAGGAAATACCACGGATAAACAAACCTCCATAATAAAAGGATAACTATTGGAAAAAAAACAACCAAATAATTATAAAAATAGAAACCCCCAAAAAAGATTAAATGTCCATAAGAAAAGTACAATACAATAATATAAGAATAAATGTAAAGTAGATGTAAGTAAAGTTTCTAGACATATGGTTAACAATACATAACCAGTGCAATTTATTTTTGTGATGACAAACAAATCGTGATGATCCCAATTAAGTGATATTCTTTATCTTACAATACTAGATAAAATGACTAAAATTAAGATAAGAGAATGCAGTAAATAGTGAAGTGAACAAGGGGAAATCCCTAAACTAAAACAAAAACATCAAAAGACTTCATAAAAATTAATTTTAATAAAAAATTTAAATGAAAAAACAGATGTGTTTTGTTGATGTTAACAGTTCATTGAACTCAAGGCTTGAATGTTTGAGATTGAGTCTATTTTTTTGTTATAGAATATATTTATTATGTTTTAATGATATCAATTAATAATAAACATTACTGTAATTAAGTAAGGGCAATTTAGTTAAGATTTTATAAGAATTGTATGTCAGCAAGGGTATTAGCAAGCTGAAATAATAATAAGCATTGTATGTGAACTAACATAAAATATAGGCCAAATGGTAAATATCACCAACCTTATAATTAGTAAATAAGTTAATGAAATTAATTAAATTGATGAAAATTATTTAATGTAAATCAATCACTGTGTATAATAACTGTAACAACAATTTGTGAAGGTATTGAAGGAATGTATAAAATATTATTAGAAAAAATGCAAGTGTAATCACCCTGGAATCTAAGGAAAAGCCTAAATTGAAAATAATATTCAAATTAGTTAACCAAATCATAAAATTACTGAGAATTAAAGAAAACGAACCATTTTAATTCAATCAATGATCTTGTTCAATGATAATTAGAATCTAACAGAAATTATAAACCATTTAATATGGCAGGAAGTAAAATAGCTAAAGCCTACAACCAGATATACTGTAAATATGACCTTTTAAGTTAAAAAATACTATAAAGTATATCATGTGTGGTATTAAATGATGCAGAATTAAATAAGGAAATTGATTATGTAATTAGTATTTAATAAGAATAACCGATAAGCAAAATGTAATTAATAATATAAGGTAAAAGTCAATTATTTTAGTAAACATATAATTTAGGCTGAGGTGTCAGCTAATTAAAACAATGTGAATTTAATATTAAATCAGCCAGGACCTTTTGTATGAAGAAGAAAGAGAGTTAGTTGATTGTTAAACGTTGAGATGCACACGTCGGAACGATCTTACACAAATTAATTAATTAAAAAAGATAGAAGATATAAGTTTGGATATGAACTAAACCTATAAAAATAAACGGAGAAATTTAAAAATATGAGTCGTCAACACTGAGTTCAAGTGGGATAAATCAAATTAATCTATTTATGAAGATTGGAAGGCGTAACCCAGATATTAGAACATATAAACGTTAATTCAGAATTTTATCGATACGAAATTTGCCATTGTAAAACCTTATGCACTATTGGAACAAGAACACATTTGAACACTGATTGCCGAGCCAAACAGCTGATCACTAATCCAGGATAATTACACTGTTATGAAGAGAAATTAATCACTACTGCTTGGATGAGGAACACATAAAGAATCAACATTTATTTGAAGGAATTCCGTCGTGAAGACTTCTCGTACCTACCTGACCAGCCAGCTGTGATGACGTAAGCATTCGCCCAGACTGTTGGTTCGAGAAATCTAATTTATTAACATTTTTATATTAAACATTATTTCAAATTTTATAATTAAGAACTGTTTTATTGTAAGTGTTGTACTTTTCAGCATCGCCCTTTCTCTGACTATTTAAATAACAGCTAAAAGAACCTATAATCCAATATTAATAATTTATATAACGAAACCAACTTGCCCTGAGATATGAGTTTGCGAGCTGTGGATTAGCAGATTGATTCAAAGTCGATTCATTGCGATAAATTTAATAAATTCATTTACTATTATAATTTTGAGTCTTATTTCTTGGTAAAAATATATATAGAAGAATTTCAGGTAATATATGAAACCTCGACTCCCAGAAAAGAAGAGAAGAACATTGCGAAGGAGTATAATCACTGAATAACTGAAAACCACTAATCGATTATTACATTTTATAATCTATTTAACGTTGGAAAACAATTCTTGTTATTCGAACATAATAAATCCAATAAATTAGTAATTAAAGAAATAAATATATAAAAATAAATATATAAAAATAAATAAATAAATAACAATTTTTATTTACAAACAAAATTTTTTTTTCAAGTTATATTTTAATTTTTGTAACCCCGAAAAGGAAACATTAAGTAACGTTACAAAATTCGCGCCCAACATGGGGCTGAAATTAGTAATTGATAGGCCATAAGAGATAAAAATAATCTGCCCAATTTCTAATTTTAGCTGGCAGCTTTATAAGATTAGAGGGGTAATAAAAATGCCAAAGAGAGCAACATGAAAGAAAAGGGCGGCAGAAGCCGAGAAATAGATCGATATGGACGACAAAGAGGCAACTCCGTTTGAAGATATAGAAGGAAGTTTACCTTCGGCGGAACCGAACCAACCCGCACAACAAGAGGAACAACCCGAGAAACCTACACAAACAGGGGACATCCATTTCCAGGAGAAAGAGTTAGAGAAATCCACCACAAAAGAAGATACGAAATTGGATAAGATGATGGAAATGTTCCTCCGAGAATTTAAATCGTCAAAGGAAGAATTGGGAGAATTGAGTAAAAAGATGGATGAGAATAACATATCCACAAAAGAAGAACTGAGTAAGAAAATGGATGAGAACAACCAATCCCCAAAAGAAGAATTAAGTAATAAAATTGAAAACACCAACATGAAAATATATGAGAACAGGAAGATGATGGAAGAGGAGATGGAAAAAAACAATAAAAAGATGGAAGAAAAGATGGGGGAGAAGTTGGAAGAATTGATGGATGACAACCAACTGTTAAGGGAAGATTTGCGGGAGAATATTAAGAAAATGGAAGAAAATAGCAAGAAGATGGAGAAGAAAATGGATGAGAATAACAGACTATTAAGAGAAGAATTAAGGGAGGCTAACTAGAAAAATATTGACAAGTTAGACGAAAGGACAGAGTTGTTAAAAGAAGAATTGAGCAGGGAAATCAACGATAAAAATGAATCCACAAACAAGAAGTGGGAAGAAGAAACAACAGGAATAAAACAACAAATTATAGAGGCTGACAAGAAGTGGGGTCAGACTAATCAAGAAGTACAAGATTTTAAGGAAGAAGTAAACACCAAAATTACTAATATCGAAGAAAACAATAGAAATAAATTGGAAGAAAACCGAAGGGAAACACACGAAGAATTAGGGAAGGTACGGAACCAATTCAGGGAAAGGTGTGATGGTATTGAAATTGCCATGACCAATATAACCGGTCAAGTACGTCAGAGCCAAGAAGAGATAGAATTAATTCGAAATCGACCCACTAACATTACTAGTATCTTTACTAATGAAAGCCGATAATGGCTAAATTTTCGACAATATAAAAGAAAACCCATGGAGTTTTTGCCAGGATTGAGAAATATTTTGCTAAACATCGGGGAAATAGATGGAGCACAAACCGTGAACTGTTAGATGAATCTTTCAGAGAAATGACAGACAATTGGTGGATGGCAATTAGGAGTGAATTAACGGACTACCAACAATTTAAGAACCTGTTCAAGGCAAAATATTGGTCGGAGTCGACACAAAACTTGATATGAGATAACATCTGTCACGGAAGGTATAATGCCACATAGGTAATACAATGACTGCATGTTTCCTAGGGAAAGTGTGTTTAGCAAAACATTTGGAACCAAACATACCAGAGGCGTGCCTGATAAATAAATTATCGTACCACCATGATGAAGATATCATAAGAGAACGGAGGGGTAGCCAGATTAAAACAGTGCAAGCTATGGCAGAATTACTAGAGAATTATGAACATGAAGACTACTATCGCCAAAGTAGGAGGAAAAATGATAGACCGGACTTAAGGAATAATTATCAGTACCATAATAATAATAATATTAATAATAACTACCCCGGGAACCGCAAAAACTATAATTATTATAATTTTTTTTTTATTTTTGCGGGGGAGGAAAAATGCATTATGCATCATCAGGAGACACCCGACTGGTCTCCCGGTGTGTGGGACTCGCACCCACTAAAAAACCTCCACTTTACAGGCAGGGAACCCCCCCTGGAACAACTATTCGTATGGCTTCAGGGTGGCACCTCGTATTGCGCTTACTAGGCTTCTACAGCTTTATCTATATCATCGACCTGTGAGACAGTCCAGTTCAGGTTTCTTTTGCCGCAGGACCATCCTCACGAAGGTCACAACCATGTCCCAGTTCTCTTTGCTGTTGAGCATGAAGCCTATGATGTTATCAGGCGTCATGGGGTCAATCTCCGATTCGAGTCCTCGCCTCTCCAGCACCCACCGTTGACACTCGAAAAAAGTATGATGAGCGTCATCAGAGTCTGAGTCGCCATACACGCACGACGGATCCTCCATCTTACCCAGGTATGCACAGAAATAACCATGCCCTGTCAGGAATTGAGTAAGGTAATAATCTACCTCGCCGTGCGTTCTGTCCACCTATTCAGGGAAGTTCCCAATCAACATCGCCGTCCACCTAGCTCGACTCTCCTGCTCCCATCGTAGTTGCCAGCTCCGCATGGAGTGTGCCCTGGCCACTGCTCTTGCTTCTACAAACTCCAAGTCTTCCTTGGTTGTGTAGACCCTCCTTCTCTCCTCAGCCATCCGATCTATTGGCATTACTCCAGCGACGACCAACACTGCTGGTTCCGACACCGTTCTGTAGGAGCTTGCAATCCGAAGTGCTCCTCTTCGTTGTACCGCGGCCATCTGCTTGCGGTATTTTTCTTGCTTCAGTGCGTCGGCCCAGACCTCGCATCCGTAGAGGAGAATCGAGTTGGTCACCGACATCAGCAGTCGCCGTCTTCCTGCAGCTGGGCCTCCGACATTTGCCATTAGTCTGCTTAGCACAGCAACGACCTTAGCGGCTTTCTCCGAGGAACATCGAATTTGCTCCCAGTAGGAAAGCTTAGTATCCAGGTGCACCCCTAGATTCTTCACCGCTGGCTTTGATATTATCGCCTTTTCCCCCACCACGAATTGTGTGATTGTGGGTACACGTCGTCGAGTGAGCAGCACAGTCTCTGTCTTCTCCGTCGCAAGGCTCAGATCGTGTTAGTCCATCCAGATGCGGACCCTACGCATGACCTGGTTCAGCATGCGCTGCGCCTCCTCTGCGTCTCTCGCGGTGATCACGGCAGCCACGTCATCAGCATATGCTACCAGAAAGGTATCATCTGGCATCTCCATCCGGAGGATTCCATCATAGAAGGCATTCCACAGGTCGGGGCCCAAGATAGAGCCTTGAGCTACGCCTCCTGTTATCTCTCTGCTGCGTGGCCCATCTGCTGTGTCCTACCGGAGCTCCCTGTCCCTCAAGTAACTTCGGAGCAGGTAGTCCGGCGCTTGAAAGACGTCCTCCAGAGCAGCTAGCAAGTCTGTCCACCTGGCCGAATTAAAGGCGTTGCGTACGTCCAGTGTAGCGAGTAGCACCATCCTTCTGGAGAAGTTATTACCCCGCTGGGTCACCTGGACGGCATTCAAGATCTCCTGTATGGCTCCAATGGTGGATCTGGCCGTTATGAACCCGCACTGCCTCGCTGACAGATCTCCCGCATCCCGAATTGCCGCTACTAGGCGAGGCCTGAGTAGACGTTCCAGTAGTTTCCCCGCCGTGTCCAGCATACAAAGAAGTCTGTATGCCGACGGGGAATTCGGGCCGCCCTTCCCTTTGCCGACTAAGACTAGTCTCTGGATCTTCCGCCTCTTCGGGAAGACTCCGTCTTTGAGGCAACGGTTGTACATATTGAGTAGCACCTGAGGGCAGGATCTAGCGACCACCCTCAGCACTTCCGCAGGTATACCATCCGGCCCTGGTGCTTTCTTGTTGCGCAGGGAGCTAGCAGCTAGTGATAGCTCGTCCTCGCTGAAAATCGGGACGTCTTCCAATGGGCCTGGATACTCCTCACGATCCCTCAGTGGGTGACGAGGAAATAGACCGTCCACGATAAAGCGCATCCGATTTTCGTCCATCCTTGGGCTACGAGGCCGGGCTCCAAGCCTGCTCATTACAAGCCTGTACCCCAGACCCCAGGGATCAGAATCAAGATCATTCCTGAGGGTCTCCCACTTGAGCCGCTTGCTTCTGTTGATGGCCTCCTTCAGTCTTTTCCTGGCGAGCCGATATTCGTCTTGCGCTTCGGCTGCTGCAATCGCGTTTCTCCGTCTGTTTCTAGTCGCCATGCGACGCGAGCGCAAGCAACGTCTCCTGAGGTCAGCAATCTCGTCTGTCCACCAGTACGCCACTGTCTTCCCCCCGCGGTGTCTCGCTCTCCTGGGCATAGACACATCGCAGGCATTCCGTATGAGGCGCATTGTCGCACCGACAACTTCCTCTGTCGGACCCAAGCTGTTCATCACCGCCTCCTTTCCGATCGCGATGACATCCTGCAACAACTCCATGTCCAGTTTGGACACGTTCCAGCCAGGTGTTCTAGGTATGGGCGAATGCTGAACTCTCCGCAGGGTGAAAGTGATATACAGGTGATCACTACCAGTATAATCTTCCAGCACCTCCCAGTTCATGACGCTGTGCGCCAATGCGTCGGACACCAAAGTAATGTCCGGGATTGTCTCGGCGTAACCAGGTCTTCTAAAAGTTGAGACACCGCCCACATTGGCCACCGCGAGCCCGACACTTGCTGCCATCACTAACACGTACCGTCCCCTGGCGCACGTCGCAGGCATTCCCCACTCCACCGTTTTGGCGTTGAAGTCTCCAGCGACCACGCAGGGTCCTTCCATCTCACGAATCGTGTCTTCCAATTTGTCCACTTTATCACGAAATTCGTGGATGGTCTCGTTAGGGGTGAGGTAGCAGCTCACATAAGCGATGTCCTCGCATCTCACCCACACGAAACCACTTCCGGCACCATGGCTTGAAGGGAGCGGCACGGTCGAGTCGGGAATCCAGATTGCAGCCGTCCCGAGTAAGTCAGCATACCATCCCGGTTCCTCTCTATCGTGGTGCTGCTCGCTGATGATCAGAAGATTGGCACCCACGTCCAGCTTCAGCTGCTCCAGGAGGGCGTCCGCCGTCCTGCTCCTATGCAGGTTTCCCTGGAGGATCTTCATCGGCCAAGCAGCTTGCTCTGGGCCCTCCCAAGCGCCTGTCGAAAGACCACACAGATACCCGACCCGGGAACATGTTTCAGAGCATCGGAGTCTAAACCACGCTCCTCGCAGAGAAAACACCTCGGCTCAGCTTGGCAGTCTTTTTTCAGATGGCCTGCACAGCCACACTGTATGCATATACCTGCCTTCTTTCTGTCGGGCCCTATGCAGTCCCCCTGACGATGGCCAAAACCAAAGCAGGCGTAACAGCGAATCACCAGGGCCCTTCGGCGTACTCTGCCATACACCCATCCGATCTTTATGCGGCCAGTTTCGAGGAGTTTAGCAGCTCCTCGCTCCCCCAGCTCCACAATCGCCATCTTCTGCTCCCTGGTGTTCGCCTTCGTCTGCGTCACTCTCATGTCCCCAGCCAGGTCATCTGCATCGCGTTTGACGGCATTACGGACCTCCTCTTCTGTTGTGAGGCAGTCAAGGTCCCTTATCTCAAGGAGTTGTCCTGGGTTCCAGGCTGCGGACAGAAGCAGACTCGCCCAACACTCCCCGCAACGCCTCACAGAAGCTCTCCTTATTGGTGGTCTTAGATCCCAACTCCAGGAGAACATCCCCATAGCGAGTGCGGCGGACGGACCTGATTTCAGTTCCCGTCGTCTCCCGGTTGGCATCTCTCCTGATCTGTGTCAGGACCTCCGCAAATGTCTTTCCCTCTACAGGCTTGATGAGCAGAGCATCGGGTCGAGCCTTCGGTGGACGCGTCCTCTTCCTCTCCGTGGTCGCCGGGGCCTTGCTTTCCTTCCCGGGCTCCTTCTTCTGTAGCCGTCTTTTCGCTTCGCGGACCGATCTCCTGGACTGCACCGTGTGCCATACACTGGGTGTGTCTTCTTTTACCTTCTTCTTATCTGTGGTCCTCTGTGTAAGGGGGCTGGTGGCAGCTCGCTTACTACCACCTCCCGCAGAAGATGAGGCCCCACTTTCTTGGCCCTCCTCCGTCTGTGTGGCACGGTCTGCTCCCTTCACCTGCTTGGGTGCTCGCAGGAACTCGAGGACTTCCAACGCCTCCCGTAGTTTGGACAGGCCAGATTTCACCTCCATTGAGATGTTTTTCTGCCTGTCCGTGGCAGTCTTCATGCTGTTGAGAAGAGAGCGACAGTATCGCCACATCTCCCCCTCGTTGCTCGTGTCTGGCTCCCTCTGTTCATCTGCAGAGCTCTTGCCTGCAGGTATCTTCTGGGCAGTTGTTTGCCCCACCCCTCTCTGTGTACTCCCCGGAGGAGTCCTTTGCACCCGCGAGCTCTTCCCGAAGGGGCTCGGCGTACCTTCCGCTGTATTGGGACTGTTTTCCATATTATTATACTACAGCACTGACCCTAATACCATGCTTAAACTTATTTAGACTAATTCAACTTTATAATAAAGTCACAATCCGAGACACACAAAATTGAAAGCTCTTTATAGAGCTCAAAGATTTAATAAATTGTCTTACAACAAGTATTCCTATTTAATTTGTACTTGTATACACAAAGAAAAATCCAAAGAAAATCTCTCTAAGCTCTCAACGATCTAAAGTCCAAAAATAAAATTCACCAAAAATTTACAATTAATCCGATTCGGATTACATCTTATGACGTGTCGGCTATGTCATAATCCAGGGAACCTGTGATAATTGACGCTAGCCAATTATACAGGCTGCCTACGTTGTAACAAACTGAAACTCAAAACACAAGACTAACAAAATTACAATTATCCTAATTATAGGAAACAAGGGGAGGGATTTAACTGATTTATGCACTCACTTTAGTATGTAACAAAGATGACATCCCTTTTATTCACATAGAATACGTAACACATTACAAATAAAGATATTATTTACTCTGAGATTTTAAGGGGGTTTTCTATCTAAAATAAAATGATCATTTAGATAATGAGTTTACCTCGGATCCGAGTCTTTCTTTTTCTTGTTAAAAATTTTCAAATTTACCATACTTGATAATATGATTACATTATTCCTTAAGTACCATTTGAAGAATGGTTTTATTTAGTTGAGCAACTTTTGAAGTTACATAAAGAAAGTTAAGTTACAACGTATGATTACAAGAATTGGTGGTTACACCAGTTTAAATCTTAGAGCTTATTGATTGTCTTTTGAAAGTCTTTTTCATCTTTAATTACTTATATTCTAAAATATGTATAACTCTCGGAAGACGAGCTCCCGCGTCACCTCTTATAAAATGGTTAACTTCCGTGTCTTGACGAGTGATTCTTCCGTACTCTTGTAGTCGAGGATTTTCCTAGGGGTAGTCTGTCCAGTAACGATGAAATGGATGTGATGGTGCCAGCTAACGTGAAGTCGTCAGGATTCTCGGCGATAGAGTAAAGGCAGTATAGTTCGAAGTCGTCACTTTTCACTGTTATTCACATCACCTGTTTAATTGCACCGTCGTGTTGGAGTTTACGTATTGTTTGTACATTATGTTGGAATTTCTTTTAACTTGAACAATATTTGACTGGATATTTAAATTACAGGAGATGTCACCTCTTATACACGTTTTTCCTTTTTCTTACATGTTTGTTTCACAAAAATTTACTCACTAAATTTTCGTTACATAAGTCTAGCTGTCCACACTTTTAGTGGAAGTTAACACTTAAATTAAAATACACACAAAATAACATTTTGTGAAGAGCCCCAGCGTGGAGCTGTTTACAGTTAGAAAGCCGCATCGTTAATCCCTAGTTGTTACAACAGGAAAGTCGCAACGACGCGGAGCGAATACTCCGCCATAATATAGTTCCATCTTTTATTTAATACTACAGTCTTACAGTTAGACAAAACAAACAATCGAGATTTTCCTCGTATGCTGAAATTATTACACCTATTACTAGTGACTTTAAATTATTAATTCTTTGTATTATGGTTTACACGTATTTCTTATTTAATGCCGGCTCGGTATACAAGTTGAATCCGGAATTCACAGGTCATAGCATGATAAGTTTAATAAAGGGTTAACAGTTTTATTCTTTAACTTTTGCTTCCACAATTTTAATTAATTAATACTAGTTAAATTTTCTTATTTAAGTCTCATCACTACCATGAGTTAGTCCAGGGGTAATTGGGTTAATAGTGCGATTTAATGTTTTTTAACTAACTTCCCATTCTTCGATTTCTATTATTAAATTTTTTATTTTTTTTTATTTAAATCGTCACAATCTGAAGTACTACACTTCATGCATAACTATGAAAAATGACTAAGTCCAATTTACACCTTATTGTATTAACAAACCAAAAAAATTTCGAATTTCTCTACAGAAAAAGTAACTAAGTCCTACACAGTAATGATGTACTGATGACAAATATTCTTAGTCCAATTTCCCTGCTGAAAGGTGAATTTCCCTTATGTGTGGGAAAGGCGCCAAACTACGGTACTCTAACCTCAATAGCTGTCTGCTCTGTATCTGTGCAAACTTACTACCAAAGGTCAATTACGGTACTGAAAGCCAACCGATATGACGACTTTCCAATCAGCTGTTTTCTGTACCAAAATACTATACTATTAATTTGCTAATTTCTGTCTTTAAATATTACCTTCCTATCCTACACTATTCTAAAAATGTAGTATGAATGTGTTCAAAAATTTTGAGTAGTCATGCGCAGTTCTACACTTAGCTTAAATATGACTATTTAACTACTAACTAGTTCACAATATTATACCCTAGTCCTACCTTAGGGCCAACAGATAATCATTATTTTACCCATAATAGGTCACTAATTGACCAACCACACACACACACACACACACACACACACTGGTTCCCAAGCCCTATTCTCGTGTTTTCACCACACCTTTCTCCGAAAACAACACAAAAACACTACTTTCAATTGACATATATTCAAGAGCACTAGAACAACGTCTGCTTAACAACCATCCGCGACTCGAATTTTCGCCGAATTATAATAATTATATAATTATTATAATAATAATCATAATAATAATAATAATAACAATAATAATAACAGAAATAATAATAACTACCTGAATAATAGAAATAATTATTATCATAATAATAATAATTATAATAGTCAGAGAAACTCCAACCAGGTTAATACAGAACATTATTATAATAATAATAGGAATTATCAATCCAATAATAACAATAATAACAATAGAGTTTCTAGACCGAGAGTAAATTTTATAAGGGCAGAAGAGAATGGTCAGAGAAGGTATCCGCAGCAGAGACGGAACAGTTTTCACGATTATGAAAATCGGCAGATGAATGTAGTGTGCCGGCGTTTGCACGAGCCGGCGTTCGGGGAAATACTATCCTAGTTTTCGACTACGGATAAATGTCGCGGCACGAGTGGGTAGACGCAATTTCGATGGCAGTGCTTCGACGATGACGCGATCTGGTGGCGAAGTTTAGGTTTCGTTGTGAGAGGTGGAGAATGAGTCAGTCGCTGCCATCTCTTCATTGAATAATCAGCTCAGCTTTCTTTCCTCGGGCAGCTTTCGTGTGTAGCCTTCTTCATCTGTATGGCAGGCTAATTGCTTAAGACTCACCGGGTTCTCGCCCTAGAACGGAGATCTGGCCACAGCTGGGTGTACTGCCGCCTTCACCAGCTATGAACCACTAAAAAACTTCGTCTGTGCCGAGGACGGAGCGAGCTGCCGATAACTATGAGAAACAGCCACTTCAAATAAGGTGATATAAACTCTTTTCTTATTTTTATCCTGGCCCGCAGAACATCACATGTGTGGAGTTTGTACTAGAACAATTTGCTTATTCAGCTAGATGGTTAAATCGAGGGTGTGTCACCAAGACATTTACTATGTACATTAGTCATGATAATACCGTACTATCACTGTAATTGTGAGCAGCACTGTGGGAGGGTCCCAGAGCTATTTTCATAGATATTGAGTGAAAATGTTGTAAGGGTAAATTTGTTCTTTAAAATTAAGTATAAGGTATGAGTTTCTTTATTCCGAACCGGCTGGTTCGGATGTCTTCTGAGTATTACTGGGGTATCATATTTAATTATTTTCCTGTATTTAAGGGCTGGGGGTTTTTGTTTTCATGCTGTTTCCGGGTGTTAATTTCTAAATAGGTTTTCTGGGCACAGGTTAGGCACCTGTTGGTGCCGTTTCATGCAGGTTTTCTACTGGTCATACCTTGTCAGGTCAGGCCTATTCTGGCACACTCCTACAGCTGCTAGTATACAACATGTTTTTATTTTATATATGCACAGATGGCTGATATTAAATTTTATTTTTTTAAGGCCTACATATAATTAATATTCTGAGATTATCAAATTTTATATGGAATGAAATATACAGGCGGTACTTGTTATTGTAACTTAGATGCTCTGGCTTTTACTTGCTAAACGTGTCTTGTTAATTTTGCTTATTACTAAACCATTATGATTAAAAAATGACTAATAGCTAATAAGGACTATTTAAGAACATAATTAAATGAATGAATAATTTCTAAACATTTAACCTTCTTATGACAAATGTTCTGTGCATTATATGAATCCACTAGTTTTACATTTTGCCTGTCATTATAGCAAGTTTAAATTATCATTATATTTCATTACAAATTAAATGTTATATATTATTATTTTATTAACAATATTAAGTATTATTATTCTATTATCATTACTTATTACAAATGGTGTCTCAAGTTATAAGTATATCTGTATCAGACAGAAGTGTTATTAATATAACTACCATTTAATATATTGGTAGGATGTGATATACTAAGGAGAAACTCAGCCATTATTGATTTGACCAAAGAGAAAGTATCACTGTTCTCAGAAGGGGTAACGTGGACGGCGGATTTAGTAGGTAGCGAGACGATACTTCCCAGTAGGATCCACCAACAACTCCGTGAGATAAATTATATAGAAAATAAATCATTATGTAATCAAATAATATACGATAATACAGAAGATGACTTATGGGCGCAGAAGATACAGGAAATAAGGAACTTCCGATGCGGGAAAACAAAGAAAAAATTATCAATACAACAAACAAACAATTTAATACGAATATATGAGAAGTATCGAACAGTGCTTTCAGATGAACCCGGTAAAATAAAAAACTACCAATTCAAAATTCAATTCAGGGAACCAGTGGAGTTTAACAGAAAGTCCTATCCTATAGCGCATTCACTGAAGGAGGCAGTACGAGCGGAAATTAATAAAATGGTCAGTAGTGATATTATAGAAAGTAGTCAATCTCCATTCACCAGTCCAATCGTGGCTATTCCAAAGGAAAACGGCCAAGTCCGGCTATGTTTGGATGCGCGCGAGATCAATAAAATGATTATAAATGATAGAACGTCGCCCGGTGAGATTGAAGAAATTTTAAAGAGGTTCCACGGTACCAAGTTCATTAGTACATGGGACACTGTGTGCGGTTACTGGCAAGTGGAGTTGCACCCACAGAGTCGCCAGTATATGGCGTTCATATTTAAAGGACGCAATTATCAATTCAAGAGATTGCCCTTCGGACTCGTGAATTCAGTAGCCATCTTTGTGGCATGTATGGACCAGATACTTGGCCAAGAAGTACTCCAGTTTACAACTGTGTACGTATACGATCTACTGATTACCTCGGCAAACTGGGAGGAACACTGCTACAGAGTGGAACATGTACTAGAAAAATTAGCCATTAACAATATAACCCTAAAGTTAGAAAAATCAAAATTTATTGCTAAAGAAGTCCAGTTCTTGGGATTTAATTTGAATGACCAAGGAATCTCACCATCATTAGAAAAGGTGGAAGCAATACAGAAGTTCCCTAAACCTAAAAATCGAAAACAATTACAGTCATTTTTAGGAATCTGTAATTATTATAGAAAATTTCAAAACCAATATTCAGAGCTAACAGCCAAATTTCAATATCAATTATCCTCCAAAAACAAATGGATCTGGGGTCGAGAGCAAGACGTTACCTTTCAACTAATTAAGGACAAGTTTTTAGAAAGAGTAGTACTTCACCATCCAAATTTTAACCAACCTTTCTTTTTAAACCAACATCAGACCCAACATCAGTCTGAGAACAACCCTGTATCAAGAAGATGAAAATGGTCATCATTTAGTGCTTAGCTTCGCTAGTCGAACATTAAATCAATGTGAAAGAAACTACAATGTAACAGAAAAAGAGTTACTTAGTGTAGTGTTTGCTTGTAGTAAATTTCGTATATATATTCTGGGTTATCCAGTAACAGTCCGGACGGACCATAAATCTATTTTATTTTTAAGGAGATGTAAGTTGAGTCACGGTAGACTGACCAGGTGGATACTTGCCCTGCAAGAATATGATCTACGATGGGAGTACATCCCAGGAAAAAAGAATGTTGTAGCTGACGTTTTATCACGGATTAATTTAGAAGATCAAACTTTTGAGGGACAGAAGGAGAGTATACTTAAGATTTACAACATTATTAGAACCAGATCAGATTTAGAAGCATTATTGCTGAACATAAGCATCCACCAGCAATCTGACCCAAAGTTAAGCAATATCAAGGATCGATTAGCAGAACAGGATGACACTGTAGCCAAATTCTACTGTGTTAATCACGGTATATTATTTGTTAAAACTTCTCTCAATCAGGAAAACTGGAAGGTTATTATCCCGACCAATATCGAAAAGGACATAATCATAGACTACCATCTACGATATGGCCATATGGGAGCCTTGAAAGTGATAAAGGAACTAGAAGAAAACTGTCACATCAAAAACATTAATCGGAAGGTAAGAAATTATATCAAAACTTGTCATATTTGCCAACTGGTAAAGACAAATAACGAAAAGAAGGAAGGCATTATGATACCAATCACCTCGAAAAAGAAGTTAGAAAAAGTATTCTTAGACATATGCGGTCCATTTCCTCGTAGTGGCGGTCGACACCGACATAAATATCTGATAATCATAATGGACCATTTCACATAATTTATAAAACTATACCCTGTTAATCGGGCAACTACTCTGAAAATCCTGGGAGTGATCACTGAACAATACATTCCAGAAATAGGAAAACTCTCATCAATTATAACTGATCACGGTACGCAATTTAAGGGGAGAAGATGGAGGAATACCTTGTTATCACTTGGGGTTAAAACTTACAAAACATCGGTTTACCACCCAAGTAGTAATCCGGCAGAGAGGGTGTTAAGAGAGGTGGAAGAATACTGAGGACGTACTGTCACCACCAACAGAAAAAATGGCAAGAATATCTGCCAGCCAAGGAGGAATTTCTCAAATTAGCTCATCATCCAGCTACAGGGATTACTCCATACTCCGCCATGTACGAGAAACCCCCCCCCCCCCGAGATATCAAAAAAATCATAGCGTTCTCTAATAATGATGAATATAAATTTGATAAAATAAAATTTTGTAATAAGGTGGCAGAGGACCAGGAGAAACGCCAAAACAAATATCAGAAAGCAATGGGAAAAATAGTGATATATAAAATAGGAGAAAAGGTACTACTGAAAAACCGCGAATTACCAAGCACCCTAGAATGAATCACTAAGGAGTTATTACTGCTATATACCGGACCATTTATAGTCACAAGAGCCAATAACAATAACACCTATGAAATAAAAGAGATTGTTTCAGAAAAAATCAAGGGCGTATATAACCAGGCCTCAATCAAAAAATATTACGAGGATTAGAATTAATTAAAAAATTCTAAAAGAAAAGTAAGATCAACTTACACCAATTATTTACAGAATTTAATTTTGATTTGAAATATAATTACTAAATTCTAAAACTAAATAAGATCAACTATTATCAATAATTTAGAGGAATTAATCTTGAATAAAAAGAATAAATCAACAAAATTCTAAAGGAAAAATAAAAACAACTTATATCAATAATGTGAATAAACTAATTTTGGAAAGGAAATATTTAAACATTTACGAAATGCAAAGGGAAGTAAAGACCACTTAAATAATATAATCTTAATGAAATAATTTGGATGAAAACAAGAGCAAAATAATAATTTTTGAAGAAAAAATATATATATATATAACTATAATCACTACTTTAATTTTAATTATAATTAGAACCATTGGAAGAATGACTGTCATGACATAAAACCAGTAGAACAATTAATTAGAACCAAGAGGAAAAACAAGAAAAAACAAAAACGCTATTAATATTAATAACCAGAAGAAGATTGTGCGAACAATAGAAGAAATAAAGAGAATTCAGACGAAAAGGTTTACACCCAATAACTAGTGATAAATTATATCAACAGAGCTTCCAAACATAAGAAGAATAAATATATCAACAGAGCTTCCAACCATGAGACGAATAAATATATCAGCAGAGCGATAAAACATTAGAAGAATAAATGAGATAGAAATATTAGCAAATCTGAGCAACCACGAAGTGAGGTATCCAAGGATGTTTCTTATTAGTCTAGAAATATACTATTCTTGTATAATTTTATTTGATGACTGTCTGTAGATGAATTCCAGCAGTATTATATTTTGAGCAGAGATGATGTTCCTCTGATCCCAAAAAAAGTGTAGAATGGCCAGCAGAGTATATGTAGCAAAAAGTGCCTCTCTGGACTGCCCCAGCTCACGTGTTAGGGAATGTTAGGGAATGAATATCCCATGGATAAAGCACCAACTCAAGGAAAAAATAAGTATAATAATATTGATATACCTCAGACAACGATAACTATTGAATAAGAATAAATTCAATGAAAAAAAAAAAACTAAAGCTCAATTACGAAGAAGCAGATATAGAAGTGGGTAGGAAGACAAAGAATGTAATAACCAATAAATATCATAAGCAATTATTTCATACATACTAAACGTATGATCTGAATTAATCACTTCTGGAGGAGAGCAATCTGTAGCGTGACAGAAAATCCACCTTGTTATAATTTAAAATATAATCAAGTATAGAATAAAAATAAAATGGCTTAAAGGAAAATTACTATAAAAATTAATCAAGGGCTACCGTAAATTAAAATCATAAATTCGAAGAAATAATGTGAATCAAAAACAACCATGCAATATATAATAAATTATTGGAAAATAATGATAATCCAATATATAGAATAATTATACGCAGGTAGAATAGGATCATGTAAGAAAATACCACGGATAAACAAACCTCCATAATAAAAGGATAACTATTGGAAAAAAACAACCAAATAATTATAAAAATAGAAACCCCCCAAAAAGATTAAATGTCCAATTAAAGTAAAGAAAAGTACAATACAATAAAATAAGAATAAATGTAAAGTAGATGTAAATAAAGTTTATAGACATATGATTAACAGTGGACCAGTGCAATTTATTTTTATGATGACAAGCAAATCTTGATGATCCCAATTAAGTGATATTCTTTATCTTACAATACTAGATAAAATGGCTAAAAATAAGATAAAAGAATGCAGTAAATAGTGAAGTGAACAAGGGGAAATCCCTAAACTAAAACGAAAACAGCAAAAGACTGCATAAAAATTAATTTTATTAAATAATTTAAATGAAAAAACAGATGTGTTTTGTTGATGTTAACAGTTCATTGAACTCAAGGCTTGAACGTTTGAGATTGAGTCTATTTTTTTGCTACCACCCCCACTATACCTTCCAAGCAACAACCGTTACTAAGTTCTGACAGTCTGTTCTAAGCTGACAAAGGCGAATACGACGCCGAAACGCGTTCTACGAAAAAGACAAGTTAAGATTTTATAAGAATTGTATGTCAGAAAGGGTATTAGAAAACTGAAATAATAATAAGCATTGTAGGAACTAACATAAAATATAGGTCAAATGGTAATCACCAACCTTATAATTAGTAAATAAGTTAATGAAATTAATTAAATTGATGAAAATTGTTTAATGTAAATCAATCACTGTGTATAATAACTGTAACAACAATTTGTGAAGGTATTGAAGGAATGTATAAAATATTATTAGAAAAAATGCAAGTGTAATCACCCTGGAATCTAAGGAAAAGCCTAAATTGAAAATAATATTCAAATTAGTTAACCAAATCATAAAATTACTGAGAATTAAAGAAAACGAACCATTTTAATTCAATCGATGATCTTGTTCAATGATAATTAGAATCTAACAGAAATTGTAAACCATTTAATGTGGCAGGAAGTAAAATAGCTAAAGCCTAAAACCAGATATACTGTAAATATGACCTTTTAAGTTAAGAAGTACTATAAAGTATATCATGTGTGGTATTAAATGATGCAGAAGTAAATAAGGAAATTGATTATGTAATTAGTATTTAATAAGAATAACCGATAAGCAAAATGTAATTAATAATATAAGGTAAAAGTCAAATATTTTAGTACAACATATAATTTAGGCTGAGGTGTCAGCTGATTAAAACAATGTGAATTTAATATTAAATCAGCCAGGACCTTTTGTATGAAGAAGAAAGAGAGTTAGTTGATTGTTAAACGTTGAGATGCACACATCGGAACGATCTCACACAAATTAATTAATTAAAAAAGATAGAAGATATAATTTTGGATATGAACTAAACCTATAAAAATAAACGGAGAAATTTAAAAATATGAGTCGTCAACACTGAGTTCAAGTGGGATAAATCAAATTAATCTATTTACGAAGATTGGAAGGCGTAACCCAGATATTAGAACATATAAACGTTAATTCAGAATTTTATGGATACGAAATTTGCCATTGTAAAACCTTATGCACTATTGGAACAAGAACACATTTGAACACTGACTGCCGAGCCAAACAACCGATCACTAATCCAGGATAATTACACTGTTATGAAGAGAAATTAATCACTACTGCTTGGATGAGGAACACATAAAGAATCAACATTTATTTGAAGAAATTCCGTCGTGAAGACTTCTCGTACATACGCAGCAATGGAGCGGCCATCTTGTTTGAAACTGACCTGACCAGCCAGCTGTGATGACGTAAGCATTCGCCCAGACTGTTGGTTCGAGAAATCTAATTTATTAACATTTTTATATTAAACATTATTTCTAATTTTATAATTAAGAACTGTTTTATTGTAAGTGTTGTACTTTTCAGCATTGCCCTTTCTCTGACTATTTAAATAACAGCTAAAAGAACCTATAATCCAATATTAATAATTTATATAACGAAACCAACTTGCCCTGAGATATGAGTTTGCGAGCTGTGGATTAGCAGATCGATTCAAAGTCGATTCATTGCGATAAATTTAATAAATTCATTTAAAATTATAATTTTTAGTCTTATTTCTTGGTAAAAATATATATAGAAGAATTTCAGGTAATATATGAAACCTGGACTCCCAGAAAAGAAGAGAAGAACATTGCGAAGGAGTATAATCACTGAATAACTGAAAACCACTAATCGATTATTACATTTTATAATCTATTTAACGTTGGAAAACAATTCTTTTTATTCGAACATAATAAATCCAATAAATTAGTAATTAAAGAAATAAATATAAAAAATAAATAAATAAAATTTTTTATTTTCAAACAAATTTTTTTTTCCAAGTTATATTTTTGTAACCCCGAAAAGGAAACATTAAGTAACGTTACAAAATATATAATACAATACAGTAAATCTGCTTTATCGGGACACGGCGGGACTATATCAACATGGCCCAATAAGCGGCTGACCCTGTTATCCAAAATTTCTAAAAAGTAAGCAAATAAGCCTTATAAACATAATTTCTAAATAACAGGAAGTCAAACGTAACTCTTAACTACATTAAACACCGTAATTATAAGATTCGTTACTAACAAAGTACATCTAAGGAAATACAGTAATTAATATATAATAATACTATAATTACAGCATATAGGAATACTATGAGAAGGCCTATTTTTGAGAATCCTGGAGTTCCTTGTGGTGCCTGTAGTTGGGTTATGATATGTCGCCGAGGACAAACACTGATAGTCCGAAACCAAACACATTTCGTCGGTAATATACTGTATTGTTATGGTTTGTCGCCCTCACTAGTCTACTCGTGTAAATTACGGTCTCAGAAAAAAGTGGCCTATTACTTCTATTTAAGAAGAGAAAATTGAACCATTACTGGACCTAATAACCGGCGGTCCGAGCCTATTAAGCGAAGCAACTTTCTATGTGCAACCCTATTTGTTTTTGTATTTTGAATATTGACCCAATAAAGCGGCTGGCCCTAATAACCCGTGTCTCCATTAACCGGAATACACTGTATTTGTTTTCACTAGTGATTGTATTATATACAATTACTAAAGGTAACGTACATTAATAGCGTCTCTGATATTATCTTCTAATTTATTATCACCATTAACACTAAATTTCTATATTAGTTTGCGAAGGACTATAGTGGAGTTCCATACTCAATTTAAAGAACAGTTAACTGTAAGCCGCACGTTGTCACATGGATATTGTAAGTAGACCGTTTAACAGTTGATAACAGCACCAGGTAGGTATCTGCAATCTCTCTCTCTCTCTCTCTCTCTCTCTCTCTCTCTCTCTCTCTCTCTCTCTCTCTCTCTCTCTCTCTCTCTCTCTCTATCTATCTATCTATCTATCTGTCTATCTATCTACCTATCTATCTCTCCGTATTTGCCTGTGTGTAATTATTAATAATAAATAATAAATAATATTTGTTATTTTTGTACTTAAATTTCATTTCAATGCTAGTGAAGATATGTGATAAAACCGGTTTTCAGACGGCCGTAAGTATATATTATTATTGTTCCGGCTGTACAATGTTTACACGTTTTCCGGAACCAAAGATTATAGAAATGATTGAATTCTCATATTCCACTGCTGCTTGTCCATCTAAAGATCTTCTTCCATTTCTCTTTCCCTCAATATAGACTGAATTTCTTCTACCCAGGTTATAGGAGGTCTTCCTCTATTCCATAACTCTACTTGGCAATCTTTCTGTGCCATTCATTTTGTGTGTCCAGCGTAAGTATATTCATTTTCAAAAAAACTCACTGAAAAACAAAAGCCTAACAGGCAAAAGTTTATTTATTTCGAAAGATACAAGTGTTTGAATTTTCCAGTTCAGCGTGTTTGCACATTTGATATTGACGAATCCCATCTCATATAATTCTTCTCTTTGAGCAACACCCACGCGTGCACCCCCCCCCACACACACACATACACAGACATATACATTTTTCCACCCGATCGAAGAGTAAATTGAAGTTTCATTCACTTGGAAAGGAAGTATCTCGTTTGTGTATCTTTGAATAACTAAATTATTAATGGAGCCCAAGGTAGCAATACTGTTTCTTGTGTTCGACACATATTGAATGATTTACACTGTTTGTATTTCCAAGTTCCATTATAAAACTACATGATACAATCACTATGTCTCATCATGTATACAGCACAAACAAACATAGGTTACTGCTTATACTGTAAAGTAGATTAGGCCAATTGCGTACACGTTGATTAACGACATTATTTCACTTTATTTTTAGCAGAGAAAAGTTAATTGACTATTGTACTTATAAGTTATATAAGTTAAACTATATCGGTAACTTATAAGAGATACAAATTAAAAATGTGTTACCGTTTTTCCCACTTGTGATTTTAACTATAATGGTTACGATTTCAAACATTAAATTTTTGTATACGATTTCCAACCCCAAAACATGAATATATAATTACGGAGATAGTTAAATTTTAGTTCACTGCTGTCATCTTTTTTTTTAAATGACTATCACTTGACTATATTGAGTAGATCGAGTCCAAGAAAAGGTTAATTCATGAGGAAAATAATTTTAAGCTTTGAAATAAAAACTAGGTCTGAAATTAGAGATTTAATTGTTACCTATAAGAGTACATATAAGTTACGCAATAGGTATTTTTCGTATCAGCTAAGGATGTTATCACTGTTCAGAGACTGAAACATTTTAACTATACGCTTGGAGTAAGCATGCTATTATTTGTGTCCTGATTCAGCGATACAGAACAAATTCACTCGTTCATGAGTCACCTATTTTATGAGTAGGCGTTATACTCAACCCAATATGCACGAATTGTAAGGTATGAACACCCTTTTTATGCGTTCCTTGATAATGTCTTGTATGTTTACGCATGACTGTATGTTACTAATAAATTTAGATATTCTAAGTATTTCTCAATTTCTGGGCGTATGTCAAATGGATTAACAATTCAAAACCTGCTTACATATTAAATATATTTTCAAATGTTTTAATAGCGTAGACCAAAAATATGCATTTAAACAGTACTATATTATTTAAACGTATAACGTAAGACAATCAGAAAGATTCTTTACAGATACAGTAATGCAGTATGAATTTACATAAATTTATGGGGCCTGTGTGGTTTTTAAAGCTAAATTTGGCAATATCCCTACTAGTGAATTATAAATTGGATAAACTAACATAACGAACTGATAGAGTACGGTTCATGAGAAGTCGAAGGCTAGATTGAATTGGTCACGTAACAAGGACGGATGACTTTAGAAAGGCTAAGAGAATGGATACCAAAGGGAGAACGAATCAGAGAAGGACCACGGTAAACATGATTTGAAGTCATGAACTACGTACGCTTTTGGATAAACACGACCAATAAAAGTGAGACATTTGCATTCGCAAATGATCTTCCTTGCTTGTAAAAATGCAAAGTCTTTTATTAAGATACATAAAATCCTGAATCAAATTTCTTTTGTCAGTTCAATTATTTTAACAAGCCATTTCGCCCTCCTCCCTCAAGCCGGCACACCTGGCTACCGCCAGCCCTGCCACCCGCTCGTCGCTACACCCCTGGAAGTTATTTTTCCACGTGTGAACAAAGTTCGCAAA
Source organism: Magicicada septendecula (assembly GCA_034769895.1). Classification (NCBI taxonomy): domain Eukaryota; kingdom Metazoa; phylum Arthropoda; class Insecta; order Hemiptera; family Cicadidae; genus Magicicada; species Magicicada septendecula. Next base: position 222,663,170 of record CM068368.1, read on the forward strand.
GTCTACTGTGGGAATATTAAGACGATGCTTGTGATACAAGGCAGACTCCAATTAAAGATTTAACACTAAGCAGAGAATATGGATTTTGGTTTAGAGAAGAGAGGTAGGCATATTAGGTAGAGGTACAGCTACTAGCGCTTAGCTGTGCGCCCAGTGGCGGCTGGTGGTTCCAAATTTTGGTGGTTGCAGTAGTCTGTTGAGTGAGGGGGGGGAGTTAAAAGAACACATTAAACAGGAGGCAGACCTACTACATATGTACATCATAAATAGTGCTGTCGTGTGGAAAAAAATAGAAAGTTACTGTTTTCCAATTATTTGAGCAGTTAATTTATGGGAAATTCCAAGTAAATTGTGTCGAGACAGTTCATCTAACAAGCATGATGCAAGCGACTGAGGATCATGTTTAGGAGAAGCAATGAAACCCCAGAACCTTTCAACCTGTTTACCTGTTTATCTTTCAAAGATAAACTATGACCATTTGAAAAACATTAGCAACATTAGCAATTACAGCCAAATAATACGCTTCTTGTATCTTACTCGTTATTTCTTCGTGGTATATTTCTAACATTATATTTTTTTTAAATCACTTTGAATGGATTTTGAGGTGGCCTAAAATGCAGTTGCTTCCTCTAAATGATTTTTCATTACTGTGTCAAGCTCAGAACTGAAACCAAATGAGCCTCGAAATACACCAGGATCTGATGAATATTCAGTCTCATTATGACCCCGCAAAGCTAATTCAAAAGCTCCACAGAAGCGAACACAGTTTATTATTATATTTAAGACGTACCGATTATTGCGTACTCTTTCGTTGTGTAAAAAAATATTTCGTCTATATTCACTGTCCACCTGCTGTGCTATATATACCAAAAAGAGAAAACTGAAAAGCATTCTTTATATGTACACTTAACGCCTGATGATTTCTTATTTTTTCAGCTAGATGATTAATATCTTTCATTCCGAATTTCGTCCAGGAGTTCCCTCCAAACAATAAACATGGAAAACAAAATAAAGAATTTCTTTCGTCACAACCACATAACCATAATTAAGTTACAACCATAACCACATAATTAAGTTAGTATTTTCATAATATTCTACTGTAAATGATAGATTACATTGTCGACAGCCTGATTTTACAATTTGATTTATTGTTAAGGGAGACATTTTTGGCGTTTAAAATTACTTACATATGTTTTCATAACATAACAAGACATTTGACGCTATTCATTTTAAACTAAAAAAAAACACGTTTTTAAAAGCACGCAGAATCAGTAACTCCAGAAAGCACAGACACAAAAGCACACAGCAGCACTAAACAAAGAAAATATAATACTTAACACACAGTTTAATTAATAAAAAGTCAATTGACACTTATTATCACAATCGCAGTTATACCAAATTATTACTATAATTTTATAAATTCAAATAATGGGTAACGTTTATTTTGAACCAATGTAAACACTAAACCTGACACCTTACAAATCAAGAAGGATAAGCTTGCAGACTTCATACAACTACTAACTACTACTAGTACTTACAACTAATACACAACTAAGGGATGAGCTACAACGCTACTAGTGGAGCGTTGCAGAGCTTGTGCAACCGTCTATCTAACATTGGGAACATACGGCAACTGTGAAGAGTAACGCACGTCTCCCATATGTTTGTGTAGTGAGCTCTACCATATTATACTGTTCAAGTTGCGAGCGGCCTACAACTACCAGCCTGCGCGCCACATTTGAATTGCCCGGGAACATTACCGCATAGAATCTAATACGCTTTCCGTTGAAATTTATGGCACTTTTAACTGCTTAATGTTTTCGTATATTATTTTACAGTTTAGTTATTCTATTTTGGTGGTTGTGCAACGCTGCAACCATAGCACCAGCCGCCACTGTATGCGCCTGAGTTTCGGCCGCTCTCACTGTACTAGTCAGCTCAAAACTTCACTTTGACTATACTGATCAGCCCCTCGGCGCGATGTCTTATCTCATATGATTACATTTGTTTTCCTGGTGCCTATACAAATCGAATTGGTTTTATGTAATTTTGTTTATGTTCACAATAATTTGGGCTTCCCAAGTGCTTTCATTATACATTTTTACTCCCTTTTTTAAACATTTTAATGTGGGGCTTTTTTTGACAAATACTTTTTTAATGTCATCAAATTAAAGAAAATAGCTTGAACTTGAATGATTAATCAAAATATATTTATCTAAATTAAATTAAATCTAGTCTATATTTATTTAAATATTTATGTAATTTTTTTAGTTTTTACAGGAAACGCGCTTTCTACATAGTTAGTGCACCAAGAATGCAATGTATCCCCTCCCGCATGTATAATAATCATACGATCTCCTTTAGAAATCGGAGAATGAATGCCATGGCTGGATTCGTCTGACCATACTTTTCCACTTACATGAGAAGAATGCATGTATGTTTCATCCATATAAATGATAGGACGGCCTTCATCTCAATATTTCTTGACAACTTGAAATAAATTATAAATGGAACTTTCACCATCTGTGAACACCTCACGCAATTCTTGTTATGTTATGAAAACATATGTAAGTAAGAACGGCTGGGTTTGTCAGTCAGTTACGCTGAACGATTTTTTTTAATGCGGATCGAGTGGTAGTTGAGATTAGTGGAAAGTGTTTACTGTGTTATAATGAGTTTGGAACTATACATTACTATTGCGTGTAGGCAAATATAACTTGAATTATCGTCATAAAAATGGAGGACTATAATAAGACATCATTATGTGATTCATGACAAAATTGTAAATACGAATACTCCTATATGACGACGATCTGATTCTGATAATAATGGATTTCTTTATTTAATTAATCTTAGAAAAATTAAATTTACCAATAATGATAGCAATCATGTTCTGAAACAATAGTAAATTATATACATACTACTTTCAAGTGTCAGTAGGTTAATCGGATCTTTAACAAAAACTAAGTGAACTTCTTGTAAACGAAGTCCATCCTTCGGTCTTTCTTTGAAACAAATCTATCAATCACCATTTTATTAAACTTAGGGATGGTCTTCACCAGTTCTTTCTCTATTGTTAACGTGGCTAAGGCATTAAGTCTTTCTTGAGACATCGTACTTCTCAAAAAGGTTTTTATCCTCTTCAAAGTCGAGAAGCATCGTTCCGCTTCAGCTGAAGTCATTGGGATTGTCGATATCATCGTTAACAGCTTATAGGACTCTGTAAACGAATCTTTAAAATCCTTTTGTATAAGAAATTACAGTAATCTTATAGCCCCATTCATATATCTTATGTCATCACGTCGGTAAAACACTCCCAGTTCGGTTTTCAGCTTTGCTTTGTCCAAAATGGGGTATTTTTGTGTTGTTTCATCTAACGCAGGTTGAAGAAATGATTTACTGTACTCACTAAATTTTTGAGGATCAATAAGGGATACGGCTGAATGGTGTGATGTAAATGAAAAGCGCTCTTTTATTTGCGTTGAAATCACGTCACATACTTCTTTAGGCGCGATCGTCCTATTAGCATGACAGTCTTCTTCGTGTCTTGCTCTTTGCGTTGTAGAAGCATCTGGTCTACAGCACTTTTCACGGAGCTCATTTTTTCTCTTTCTTTATTTATTTCCCTTAGAAAGGTTTCCACGTTCTTTTTTGTTCGCACACCATCTGTATAGGTAAGCTAAATTTGTTTGTATAAAACATCGACGTGTGGCATTGTATTATGGAAAACTGTAAGCCAAAACACAAAAATTGGGTCTTCCAGAATTCGCCGGATTGCTCCAGCTTTGGTAATAGATGATTCTTGTTTAGAGGTTGATTCTATTTCCTCCATACAGATAATAAGGTCTTTCCGATGTTCGAAAAGGTATTTCAGTTCTGCTTTTAAAATTCCTTCTAGTGATGAGCAAAGCAATGGATATAAAAAGCATACTCGTAAGGTCATTGAACAATTGTTTGTACACAGGTTAGGTGTCCGCTTATCACGTTTGCTCCGTCATAACTCTGAGAGATTAACTTTTCCGGCTTATCAACAACATGTTTTAAGGTGTCATGAATACATCCGGCGATTGAGTCTGAGTCGTGTCCGGGGGGGGGGTGTATAAACCCCCAGAATCTTTCTTATGGTTCTGCGTTACGTAATACTTAGCGAAAAACAATAGTTAATTGAAATGTGAAACTAACAACTGTTGTCTCGTCGGCGATTACAGAGAAAAAATCTGCAAATTTTATTTCCTCCTTCATCTTTTCCTGGCGAACAAAAAGCATACAATCGAGCAGGTCGTTTTGAATTTCTTTTGATGTTCCTTTAAAAACGGTTGCGTCACGTAAGTGTTCTCTTAGTGCGGCATCAAGCTGAGCAGTAAAATCCACTAAGCCTCTAAAAATCCCAGGATCTGAAGAATCATCTCCTTCCCTTCGTCCCTGAAGTCCCAGTTCAAAAGCGCCGCAAAATTCAATGCAGTCAATTATTTTTGACAATACATAACGATTTTTCTTTACTTTTTCATTATGTTCTTTTACATTCCTCCGATAAGCGCTGTCCAACTGCTGACGTATGTCGACTTTACCAAGCAAGTTAAACTCTAGCAAGGAGTTCAAATTAGCTTGAGAACATTCATGTTTTTTAATTTTTGAGTGTAAATGACTTAAATCATTCACACCGTACTTAATCCAATTTAAGTTTTCAGAGCTTTGTTTTGCAAATAACAGACAAGGAAAACAATACAGTTTATTTGTAGCTTCATAACCGCAGAACCAAGAAGTCTTTTCGTATAAAGTTTCTTTAAATTCCCTTTTGAAATACCATCTTTACCTTTGGTCACTTGTACAATATTAAGCTTTGGGGTCGGACGACCACGTTGTTTTATTTTGAATTTCTTTTCTAAAGAAATATTTGAAAAAAGTATTTCTTTTAACACAGACACAGGGGTAGCTATTGCTAATCAATCACCAACACTAACACAACAACAACACCAATCCTAACTGCACTGGGCGCGAGCGACACTGGGAGAGCGAGTGACGTGACCCCTTGAACGGCTAGGACAGCACTGGTTCAGAGGGGACCATTCCGGCTTCCCGCGCTAACCTAGCGATCAGCTGTTTTTGCCGCGTGACGTGAACTGGTGGAAGAAATACGCGCGAGTCTTGATTTACCATGGAATCTTACCTGAGACAATGTCCTACTTAGCATCTCTCTGCTGTTTACACGAAATATTAACAATAATTGTAATGAGCTATTCATATAGAAAAAGGATTAAACAACAAGATTAAATGGTTTGCGGCAAAAAATAATGGTAAAATCTATTTCTACATTTAATAGAAAAGTAAGCAAGTCTGTCCACATATAACATTGACAAAATGGCACAAGATGTAAAATTAAGTCGGAAAGGAGGCGATATTATATATATATATATAATTTTTTATTATTCGTTAATTTTATATTAATAGAATTGTTTCGATTGTTATTAATTTACTTAGAAACCTCTGATGATACTGATATTTTTCAGTGAAACGTGCGTCAGGTGTTAAAAAGAATATACGAAATTATACTACTTGCAGAAGAAACAAATTGAAAACATCACAAATTATATATATATATATATATATATATATATATATATATATATATAATATGCCTGCGTGGGTGGGTGCGCGTACGTGCACACGCGTGCGCGCATGAGTGCGTGTATAAACATTTCTATGTAGTATAATATATTTGAAACAAGCTTCCAATTATTATAATTATAATCAATATCATAATCATTTTCTTTATCTACATTTTCATTGTTATTTCATTGTTACTAGTTTCAGTTAAAAACTGAAGCTAGTACGTTTAGTTGTAAACATAAATACTTTTATCAACGAAATGAAAATGGTTATTTAGTTGATACATACCTTCATAGGTGACTTAAATTTTTGAAGACGAAGCTACCCATAGCCGACTCTTTGTTGCTGCATACTTTTCAAGTGACTTGAGTTTGAGCTGTTTGTTCAGATGGCGGATTCTGATGAATGTTCTTGTCCTGACGTACAGACAAATGACTTTCTCGTCCATCTCTGGAAATTTAGATTTGAGTAAGGTGGCCAAATAAGAGATAACTTTCACTTGTTTTGATACTGTACGTCCGTGGAAAGAAGTAAAAACTATCTCAAACTGAATCTGTTTTTGTAACCACTCGTCTGACGGATGGGTAAGCCCCCCCTTTGATATAATTGATACCCAGTCATGACTATGTTCCCCGGAAAGACACAATGTTTCGCCTCTCACACTTAGACTTTCATCAATGAAGCGGCACTTGAATGCGATGTACCCGGCCAGATATTTTAAGGCATCTTGAGGAACATCGTTGTCACTTGCAGACGGGGCCAAGTCCTCTGTTTTTAACAATTCTGCTTCGTCGGTGTCATTATTCGGAGAAATTGGTATTAACGTATGTTCAACTATGTCTATGCATAGTTCATTGGTAACAAACTGGATGAAATCCTCGTCAGAGTCATTTGATTCCATAACTTCGGTGGAATGAATGCTACCATCCTCAGCCACAGACGCACTTCCAGATAACGGTATATCGTCCGTGCTACCCGTTAAAAGTAAGAGCCGAATTCTGTTGCGCACTTCAAAGGAAGTGGGATTATTATAAAAGACGCCTAATCCCCGAATTCGTGAAAAAAAGTTTTCAAGGCAATCTTGATTGAATCTAGCGGTCAAAATGTACGTCACCCCACGAATCATTTTCATTTGTTCATAAAGGCCGAACAATGAATTTAAAGATATAACGAAACCTTTCTGAAAAGGTAGTAAACTTTTTTTACTTGCTACTCGCATGTTAGTTATTACTTCCAAAAACCTTTTTAAAGTATTTTCTTGGCTCCTTAAATTCATGCCGTACCCACTTCTGAGGGGCGTTTTCTGGTCTTTTGGAAGTCTTGAGTTTAAAACATCAAAACAGTTATGGAATCAAATGACTCTGACGAGGATTTCATCCAGTTTGTTACCAATGAACTATGCATAGACATAGTTGAACATACGTTAATACCAAGTTCTCCGAATAATGACACCGACGAAGCAGAATTGTTAAAAACAGAGGACTTGGCCCCGTCTGCAAGTGACAACGATGTTCCTCAAGATGCCTTAAAATATCTGGCCGGGTACATCGCATTCAAGTGCCGCTTCATTGATGAAAGTCTAAGTGTGAGAGGCGAAACATTGTGTCTTTCCGGGGAACATAGTCATGACTGGGTATCAATTATATCAAAGGGGGGGCTTACCCATCCGTCAGACGAGTGTTTACAAAAACAGATTCAGTTTGAGATAGTTTTTACTTCTTTCCACGGACGTACAGTATCAAAACAAGTGAAAGTTATCTCTTATTTGGCCACCTTACTCAAATCTAAATTTCCAGAGATGGACGAGAAAGTCATTTGTCTGTACGTCAGGACAAGAACATTCATCAGAATCCGCCATCTGAACAAACAGCTCAAACTCAAGTCACTTGAAAAGTATGCAGCAACAAAGAGTCGGCTATGGGTAGCTTCGTCTTCAAAAATTTAAGTCACCTATGAAGGTATGTATCAACTAAATAACCATTTTCATTTCGTTGATAAAAGTATTTATGTTTACAACTAAACGTACTAGCTTCAGTTTTTAACTGAAACTAGTAACAATGAAATAACAATGAAAATGTAGATAAAGAAAATGATTATGATATTGATTATAATTATAATAATTGGAAGCTTGTTTCAAATATATTATACTACATAGAAATGTTTATACACGCACTCATGCGCGCACGCGTGTGCACGTACGCGCACCCACCCACGCAGGCATATTATATATATATATATATATATATATATATATATATAATTTGTGATGTTTTCAATTTGTTTCTTCTGCAAGTAGTATAATTTCGTATATTCTTTTTAACACCTGACGCACGTTTCACTGAAAAATATCAGTATCATCAGAGGTTTCTAAGTAAATTAATAACAATCGAAACAATTCTATTAATATAAAATTAACGAATAATAAAAAATTATATATATATATAATATCGCCTCCTTTCCGACTTAATTTTACATCTTGTGCCATTTTGTCAATGTTATATGTGGACAGACTTGCTTACTTTTCTATTAATTGTAGAAATAGATTTTACCATTATTTTTTGCCGCAAACCATTTAATCTTGTTGTTTAATCCTTTTTCTATATGAATAGCTCATTACAATTATTGTTAATATTTCGTGTAAACAGCAGAGAGATGCTAAGTAGGACATTGTCTCAGGTAAGATTCCATGGTAAATCAAGACTCGCGCGTATTTCTTCCACCAGTTCACGTCACAGCGAATCAACCAATGGGAGCGTAATTGGCCGGAGTGGCCTACCTTATATTCTAGTTACATTGGCACTGGTTCACAATCCGAATGTGCCACTGTCTCTATACTTGCGTCTGTGTATGAGCCATAGGTTTTGCGGAGCCTGTAATCTGGCGTCATGGTGGGGCGATGACCGAGCCACGAATCTGGCATGGTGGGGAGCTTAGCTGATTATGGTACGAATTTTAAACGAATATTTCGTATGGCACTGTCCATACACGAACACACAAACTCATGAAAGCAAGAGTTACAGTGTATGCACTATAAATGACATGATTTGCAGTGTTTAATCCCTTTAACAGTATAAAATTCTGTTTGTGTGGATGACAGGACCTGCCACGTGTCATCTAAAGTTGTCAAAACTTTCTCTGCGTCCAACAACATACTAGCTTTGTGACGATTTCTTAATACTTGCAATTTTTTCACCAGTTTTCCTTTTTCCATTTTAATTATCAGATCAAAAATTTTATCTCTGAGCAAATGTAATATGGCACAGATTGTTTTATCCAGTCTTTTAATCCGTTTTCCTTTTAGATAACAATATTTTAATATTTTATTAAAAGTCTCTATTGACATGTTAGTGTTTATGGCTAAATGAATCCGATAACATGTATTGTTTCTTATTAATATGTTGTTTTATAAAATATTCATAAAATGAATGTGTTTCTTCATCATTAAACGGTCTTTTTAAAACTTCATAGAGCATTTATAAAAAATTAGTGTTCCTAGTCAGTAGTGATATATTTATAATCAGTGGACAACAAAATCCAGGAATTCAAATTACATTAAGGTACTAAATGATATTGAAATTTTTATTATTAAGTAGAATAATATAATAAATGTTAAAATATGATTACGTTAAGGTAATATTTATTATTAAGAAAAATCGTTACAAGAAAAATCGGTGCATGTGCCAACCAACTAAATTTCTTATAAAACCGCCAATATCTTGAAAACGAAAAAGCCGATTTTATTGAAACAAAAGCAAAATAAAATTTGGAATTTTCTATAATTTTCACTCGCTGACACCGTATAGCTATCTCTCATAAAACGAAAGTTCGTCGCATGCCGAAAATTTCACTACATGAAAATTAAAAAAGAAACTTCATGACGTGGAACCGTGTGAAGACTCTGTTTTTGAACACTGTTAAAACTATCGGTTAAAATTTATGCCTAAAACCATCTTCAAACTTCAAGGAACACGGTGGTGAAAGAATTTTAAAAATCAGATCAGCTGTTACTGAAGTTATGTCGAGCAATGAAACACATCGCATTCATTTTGTTTTATTTGTCTGCAAGTCACGTTTATTAACTAATTAGAATTAATATTAGGCATTACCTGTATTAACTTTCCGTCCCGTGACTAAACTGTTTTAATTTCTAAAATGACGCGTTTCGAGGATAAATCCTCATCTTCAGGTTTTTAATATTATAAAAACATCAAATTCACCCGAACGGGGTCGTCAATTACTTAAAATACTTAAAAACACATAAAAACACCACACATAACTTCACATTGATACAGTCTCGGCACAGTCCGATGCGCATCGTCTCGTTGCCAACGGGAAATCGGTGAAATCGTAGACAAGCTAGTAAGAAAACACTCAGTAAAAATCAATAGTAAAAGCAGACTAAGCGACCCAGATAAAAAAGATACTAAGTTTATAGTAACTGAGTACACGAATGTACTACCAGTCATTGTAAAGAATGAATTAAAGAAACGTAAAATAACAGTGGCTTTCAAAACCACAAATAACATCAAAAAACGTTTGGGACAAAGAACTCACATCCCGGATGAAGAGAAAACTGGAGTATACAAGCTTGAATGCGATGACTGCGACAAATTTTATATAGGACAAACGGGCAGAAAATCAGCCGAACGTTTAAGGAACACCTATCCAAAAGTGATATCTCAAAAACAAGATCTAGTTACGCTCAACATTTAATGCTGTATAATCATAAGTACTCAGACTTCCGCACAAACTTTAAACTGCTTCATAATTCCAAAAAAGGTGCATACATGAACGCTGTGGAGGAATATCAGATATACAAGGCTTCTAAGTTACAAGCCGACCAACTACTTAATGATAAAGTTTCGTTTCGTTCTAATCTACTGTACAACACAGCCATCGATATCGATGTGTCCACGGGCAATGATAACGGTCATACAGGATAAAGTACAACAGTTAATCGTTGGCAACGAGACGATGCGCATCGGACTGTGCCGAGACTTTATCAATGTGAAGTTATGTGTGGTGTTTTTATGTATTTTAAGTAATTGACGAACCCGTTCGGGAGAATTTGATGTTTTTATAATACTGTATTAAAAACTTGAAGATGAGGATTTATCCTCGAAACGCGTCGTTTTAGAAATTAAAACAGTTAAGTCACGGGACGGAAAGTTAATACAGGTAATGCCTAATATTAATTCTAATTAGTTAACATCGCATTCACTCGCGCTCTCCGTCCCACCATGCGGCTCGGTTATCGCTCCACCATGCCGCCAGATTACAGGCTCCGCAACACCCATGGCTCATACACAGACGCAAGTCTGTCTCTATACACGGGAGAGCGGGAGAGGTTTGCCCCCACCACCGCGCCAATGCCCGATCACGTCACCGCACTCATTACCCCCAAACTCGCGCGCGTGAAGCTGTGCGCCCACCTTGCGCCGCGCCGAATGCACAACTGTCTTACCAGAACGAGCATTTTATTATTGCACCATAAAACTAAACCAGATTATTTTGAGTATATTTAGTGTTTGTTAAAATTAATTTATGTATATTTATGTAGGGGGTTCACGTGCTCTTATGCACCAAATAAGAAACCGCCATTGTTGCATATTTGTAAGTGTTCTCCAGAACAATTCTCCAAACAACAAAGTGTAGAAAGTCACTCTCCATTGTTTGAGAGCGTTTCGTCGTTACAACACACACACACACACACACACACACACACACACACACACACACACACACACACACACACACACACACACACAATAATAATAATATTTTATATTTTTAAACAAGAATATATTTTTTATTATTTATTACAGTGTTTGGGAGTTTATTTTTACATTACTGTCATGTTCAGAATTGGAATGTAGGCCTACACGTAAATAGCGTTTAAAAACTATAAATATTATGTATGTACCTATGGATTTTAAACATATATATCTATTTATTTATACATTCTATTTGACAGTAACGTAAAACAAACAATGGGAACTAGTATTCAAAAGAAGAATATAAATTATTTACTATTAATATTTTAATAACAAGAATAATGTAAGCAATCATGAATATTATTAAGTAGTATGAGTGTAAACAGGGACAGACAGGCGATAAACACTCCGTGGTCTGTCGCTGTGAACACCTGTCGATTTTCAGCTGTGAGTGTGTGTACAGTGTTCGGCATATGTATGTGTAATTCTGACCCGTACCTCCTTTGTGCTACGAAAAGGGAGACGCCTCTGTGTACGTATGTAGGCCTATTTCACGTATGCTAGTGAAATCTGGTCTAGACATGAATGAATGAGAATAACTGAATATGTTTATTTAAGGAAATTTGCAAGTTACAAAATACGCATCGCAAATCAGACAATGCTATTGAAAGACGTGCATATCAACGCATGGAGTTCATGGAGTTCCCGAAACCCCAGGAAACCTAAGGACATCAGAGCGTTCCTCGGTCTCACTGGTTATTTCCGACGTTTCACTCCTGAGTATTCCGAAACAATTGAGCCGTTGCTGGAACTTTTACGGAAGAATACAAAATGGAGATGGGAGGAGCGTCACGAGCGTGCCTTTAACGCAACCAAAGACCTTTACAGCAGGAACCTTCACATATTCCACTCCGAGAAGGAGGGCACGTATGTCCTAAATTGCGACGCCTCGGATTATGCCATCTGAGGAGTACTCTACCAACGCAATGATAAAGGTGAGCACAAAGTGATCGCACACATCAGTAGATCGCTAAAAGGGGCTGAACGCAACTACTTCACTTCAGAGAAGGAAATCTTGGCCATAGTCTACTGCATCAGCAAGTTCCGATACTACCTGGTAGGGCAACATTTCGAAATCCTCTCGGACAACCAGGTCTTATCGTTCATGCTGCGCTGCAAGTTGGCTAACGCTCGCATATCCCGCTGGATCATGGCCATCCAGGAATATGATTTCACTATTAAATACCAGCGAGGCTATTAAAGGCCAGCGAGAACAAAACGGCGGACACCTTAAGCAGGTACCCTCCGGTAATGGAAGAGCGACATTCGTCGAATAATAACGAAATACAAATTCTTGCTGTTAAGTACAAAAAAGAAGATAATCTGAAAAATAAGTTAAAAAATATTGGTACGGAGCAGCAACGGGACACCAAATTAAAACAAATCAGTGACGCGATCCGGGTCCAAGAAAACCCCAAATACAAAGTATATAAAAATGTGCTATATAAAATTGTTAATGGGGGTTGGAAAATCATGGTGCCTGACGCGATGGTGGAAGACCTTACCTGGACGTGTCACGACAGCCTCGCACATGCGGGTGCCTATAAGTGTTACCTAGCGTTGCGGGAGGATTTTGTATGGCTAAATATGGCCAGGAAAGTAAAGGCCATACTGCGCACATGCCACGCCTGCCAAACTGCGAAATATCCCAACCAACATACCCAGGTAGAAATGGGTAACATCGTGTCAAAAAATAAAAACTTTTTAGGTCCACTTCCGCGGGCGGCTCGTGGGATGAAGAACCTTGTGGTTTGTACCGATTCCTTCACCAAGCATGTCAGCCTGTACGCCATCGGTAGACCTACCACATCTGCGGTAATAAAATCATCCTAAATAAATACATACCTAAATATGGCCCCATTAAAGAAATACTATCTGATCACGGTAAACAGTTTACGAACACCAAGTGGCATTCTGTGCTAGCAAAACACGGTGTCCAGACTGTACTGACAGCGATCCAGTGACCGCAAGGAAACCTTGCAAAACGCGTCAATAAGGTGTTTTGGGAGATTGTTCCGGACATATTGTAATGTCAACCAAAGTAAATGGCCGCAATTCCTGGAATTTTTCGAATCGGCCATAAATGGCAATTACAATTCGACAACAGGATACACCCCAAATGAACTCCAAACCGGAGCGATGCCAGGACGGATCTGGGAAGGTCACATCGAAAGGACAGCTACTCAAAATGTTCCGATACCAGTCGAAATAAAGAAACTTGAGGTGAGGCGACGCATTAAAAGGTGCGCAGAAGAGCGCACGGAAAAGTTTAATGCCGAACATAAACTCGTGAGTTTCAAGACTGGGGAAAGTGTGCTCTTGCGTGTATTGAATGTTGGGAAAAGGGAGGACAACACAGCCGCGAAGTTTTTAGGCTATACAACGGTCCTTATACCCTATCTGAGCAGGTTGGAAAGAATACTTTCATATTAACCAACCCCAACACTAACCGTGCGATTGGCAAATTTCATGTCTCGTCGCTGAGAAAATATTATACAAAAAATGTATAAATAAATAAATATCAGGATATAGGATGTACGAATGTGTAGCTGTATTTAAAATATGTCAGTTTATGTACAAGTGTCATATGTATGTTAAATCAGAGAGTGAACGTTAATCAAATAGAGATAAGGAAAGCAATCTGATGTGTAGCCGCTATGGATTGGAATTGTTTACATTGCCGACCTTGTCCACTTGCTATCTGGTTGTCAAAACATGTGTATTTGTTATTGTTTAAAGGTCAGTGTAGCTAGCCACGTGTCTTTGTTTTATTTATTCTGTCACGTTGACAGGTATGGGATGCTAAAATTGCATAGAAGTTGTTTATTTGATTTTACGTTTGAGATTATTGGTGTATTATTCATAGGATTAGGAATTTGTTATTGATATATCAAAAGAAGAACAAAAATTTTTTGTTTGTTAATGAACTAAAAAAAAAATTTGTTTTATACGGGAAGGGGTTAATCCTGCAATGAAACACAGGATCCTGATAAGCAGTGCAGGCTAATCTAAATACACGGACGATGAACATTCAGGTTTTAAATGGTATTTTGTTAGATTTGGTTTTTTTCGCTATAAGTTTTGTATCTTAGAACGGATAAGGATTTAGGATAAGTCAAAGTGTATTATTTTATGTTCTATTTATTCATGTACTGTGTCAGTGGAAATGTGCGCGCGTGCGCGAGTCATTCAAAGGTTGGCTAATCTGTACTTTCTGAAATTGCGCTTATCATGTTTCTACATCGACACAGTTCACCGAGCGTTGGCGGGCGGCAGACGTCAGAACGTTTGCTGGCCTCGTTCTGTCTATCATTTTTTTCTTGTTGTTGCGACAATTATCTAGGCCTTAGGCCTTAACATTTTTAATGTAGTTGAGTGTCGCACATTTGCGCCTCATTTGCCATGTAGCTTTCTTAAACGACTCGGTTCATTCAAAATTTAAATGTCTTCAGACATAGCCAACTTAGCACTCTGATTTAAGTGTAGTACACATAAAAAAATGTTATGTTTCGTCCCGTAGGATCCTTAAATGTTAGGAAGAATGGTGCTTTGTGGTGCTATTGCCAGGATGCAGAATAATGACGATAGTGGACTGTATTTAATACATTTATTAAGTTTTGTAGTACACTTAAATCAGAGTGCTAAGGTTGGCTATGTCTGAAGACATTTAAATTTTGAATGAACGGAGTCGTTAAGAAAGCTACATGGCAAATGAGGCGCAAATGTGCGGCACTCCAACTACATTAAAAAATGTTAAGGCCTAAGGCCTAAAGTAATAATATAACGTTTTCCCTGCCGTGCGTGATATAATTATCCGATCGTATTGACACTTGAACTGGACATAAACTATTATATTAGCTACAGTTTCCCTATATTGCCTGATCGTAATAGACGTTAAAATATGATTTCTTTAAAATATAAAACTCGTTATAAAACGCATTTCTACTTGAGATAAGAGATTCATAGATAACCATCTATGCATGCCCTTGCAAATCATATGCACTTCCCGGCATGAAACCACACTAGTGCCGTGTGCAAAATAACCATGTGACTTCTTTCCACCAATAAGAAGCTTCGAAGGCCAGTCGGAATTTTCCTCAGCCGATGACTGAACGGCCAGTTTTTCTTGTCTAGCTGTCGCGAAGGGAACGTGCGCTTCTCGTTCAAGATTTTTCGCTTGCGAGAATTCGTTAAGTCCATTCGTCGGTAGTAACAAGTGCGAACTCTCAAAACTATTTAATTAATCCATATTCAGACACGTTATTGTTTATTGTAACGTAACGGGTATAAAAGTGAACTTAAACTGGGTACTGTGTGAGGTATTCTACAGTAACAGAAGTATTTAATAATTTTCTTATTGTTATAATATTATCATCAGTAGTTTCCGTGTGAGTGGAAGATTTCCGCTTAGGAAGGTCTGCTGACCGTGGCAGATCTTGTGTTACGAGTGAACACTTGAAGATTCCGGATAGGTATAAGTTTAATATACCGTTTTTAGTTAGATACCCACTGTTACCTGAGATACTTCGAACATAAGGTTAGGTTAGAAG
Source organism: Magicicada septendecula (assembly GCA_034769895.1). Taxonomy (NCBI): domain Eukaryota; kingdom Metazoa; phylum Arthropoda; class Insecta; order Hemiptera; family Cicadidae; genus Magicicada; species Magicicada septendecula. The sequence goes on from CM068368.1 coordinate 222,679,101, forward strand.
TACAATAACTTTGTTAAATGACTAATAAATGCATAAAAGTTAAAAAAAAAACTTGTAAAGAATTTAATTCTGAGAAAAATAGTGTAAATAAAGTCAATAAAAATCAACAAAAAATTCCAATTGTTTCCAATTTTTCAAAATTTGTTTTTAGGCAAAGATTTTTATGTTTTACGTCGGATATCATGAAACGTATGGAAGATACAGTTCTGCGACCTGTTTTATTCGATTTTTCAGGTCAAAAACCATAAAAAACAGCAGAATTCGCCCCTTCCCAGAATTTCAGAAAGTCTTCATTTACCCGGGGGAACCGAACCCCAGGCGAAATCTTTCGCTAGCTGTGACTGGCTAACGAAGCATTTCCGGACCTATGTTTATATGAACGTTTTTTCTTATTTTTCCATGTAGATTCATCTCCCGAAGTATTTCCGTTTCTTCGTGAATCACCCTGTATATGAAACAAAACAAAGGTTTACTGTGCAACAATTATACTTGTGCAACGAACACACAAAAATTCTACGATCTATCCGGTGGTTTATAAAATTAGTTGCATTACGTATTAATACAGAATTGTATTGATAAATGATTGTATTGTTCGAAAATATATACGTTTTATATACGTTTATTGGTATACGTTATGATTTGTGTACATTAGCTTAAATAAAGAAAATGAAAGCTGACAACTTTGTCTCAGTTCTTGAGAGACGATTATCGAATTTCGGCGCGCGCGTATTCAAGTGCTTGTGAAGGAAAACGAGTAGCTATATGTAGAATATCTGAGTAAGTATGAATACACGGCACAGATTGTTTTTAATTCCAGGATATTGTTTGAATTACGTAGGTAAGTTTTGCGTCGGAATTACATAATAGGATAATAAAAATTACTGTTGTATATTTTTTTGCAATTGAGAAATATATAGGTATTTGCCGCATGTCCATATTTAACAAAGTTCTCTGAAATGTCGTTAATTAAACAAAATTGGTAAACAAAAAAACACGACCATGTTACAGAAGCTGTAACAAAAAATCATTATTGATTATAAGCCAGAGGTATTGTTAATAATATTATCGGAATAAAAAAAATCAAATTGTATTAAAACGTTTTGAAGCGTTTTAATAATATGAATGCTTGTAAAGTTTACGTTTTAATTTTGGAAATTTAATTAAACTCATTTTTTCCAACTGTTATTTAACTTTCTAAAAATTTTGTTTTATGCAATGATTTATTTTGCTTGTCTTTATTTCTTAGACGTAGTAAATGCATGTTATAATTAAGTCTCATATTTAATTGTATGTTTGTGTGAGTGAGTGTGTGTGTGTGTGTGTGTGTGTGATAAACATTTCATTAGACATGTGTTGTGAGTGAGTGTGTGTGTGTGTGTGATAAACATTTCATTAGACATGTGTAATATTTTATATCCTTGGTTACTCACGAAGATGCTATATTTTACTAAGAAAATCCTTGTACGTTAAAACACGGGTTATCAGAAACGACCCCAAAAATATTCATTAATCTGATATTTTTAAATGTCAAACACTCTTTGCGTACATAACCAACGATAGCGAGTACCTTGTTACTGTCTTTTACCCGGCCTCATAGTGTGTTCTGTCCTGAAACATAAACGTAAACGTAAGTTGCATGAGAATATTGCGTAGAGCTGAATCAGAATATTGGTATCTACGTTTGTAATTGGTATAATCATGTCGTTATACGAGAAATACTTAACATTATGAAGAGCAGCGAAATACAATAGTCCTACTACACTTACGGTCCATGATACATTGGGTTCAGGATCGTATTTTCTACTTAACGTCAATGTGTTGTAGGCAGTGGAGGGATCTGAGGGGAGCGCTTCTGGCCTCTCCAAAGTAAAGGGGAAACGTTGAACGTAGAGTGTATGTAGACTATGTCAACAGAATCCTTAAGTTTCTCCTATTTTCAGTCGGTTTGTGGACAAAAAAAATTGGTTTGTAAGGACTTACATTTGTCAAATATTTGCAGTCGGTTTTTATTTTTAGTGAACGTTTTTCTTTTTATTGCCTATGATCTCATTAAATTCACTTTCAACTAAACAGAATGACGGAAATTCAGTAACAAACTTTCTTAACAAATACATTATGCAGTATAAAGTGTTGTTATCTGTTTTTGGAACCATAACTCTTATACCAGTTTTTTTAATTTTAACTTAAATTCTTTGTATGTCAGTAATTCAATTAATTCTTCTTGCAATTGCAGTTCTGATTCTACATCACTTTAGAAAGGTTTAAAATACCATCGAAGGTTTTCGGTGAAAGGATATCAACAAATCGATTGATAAAATCTTTATGGAGTAAATCCTAAATCTGACATTGTATCAGAACATCATGATAACATTTTCATAACGTTTTCCCACTGAAAAAGCTTTGGAAACTTTAAAAATTCTTGACTTCCTATCTTGTTTTTGTACAAGACAGTTTTACAGAAATGCAGACATAACAGGTCTTGTTTTGATCAGAGTCAGCTCATACTCTTGCAGATGTAAACTAGTTTAATTAATTTTATTATACAAATCTGTCAAATAAGCTGTGTGGGTTTTAGACTTGTATAAATTTTCTCATAATGGATCACCCCCTGTTTTAAAGCTGAGTGGGTGGCTTTTGATTTCGTTAGTTGCTATGATGACGTGTTCCAATGAGACACAGCTATTCAGTAAGGTTTTTGTAACTATCTTTTGACAAATTAGCCACATTGGTAATGTTTAATTTTTGGTGTGCAAAAACACCATACATTGGATATTCGATATACCTATTGGTACTACCATGTTTTACCTGTAAAAATTTTAATTACTTCTACAAGGTGCTTTAATCTTTATATACATGTTAAATTTACACATGGATATTGCCTTTGCTTCACCCGGCTAGTAACAGAAAACAAGTTGTTTCGATATTTTATGAAGAACTTCTGTTTTATAACTTTTAACAAAATCACTTGCGTGAAACTCGCGTCAAGCAAAAAGAATTGACAGATTATTTATTAGTTAGCATGTTAAAAATTAAACATTTCGACTACCAAAAAATATCCACGCAAAAATTGAAGTAGTCTTGTAATAATTATGCTAAACATTGTATGTAATCGGTAGCTACCAGACCCACAATAAACGTATTACGAATTGTACTTGTAATGGGCCAAACTGATACACAAAACAATTGAATTTGCAAATAGTCTAATACTGATTTCTCACGCATTTATAATTTTGTACAATAAACTTGCTATACAGTATTCACAGCATCCGCTAAAGTCGCGCAGATGTTAGTTATGTAAAGTTAAAAGGGGTTTGTTATGTGTCCCTTATGTGTGTAGTAACAAACATAATTAGGTTTAGTTGGTTTCAAAAGTATGCTGCGAATATAATATTAATGTCATAAAATAGAAGTGCAAATGTTTTGTTCAGAAAATACACTGTGCAAATAATTTATGAGTTTATTAAAGCAGATTGACATTACACGACACAACAAAGGGTTTTGTTGTCGGCAGCGCATTTTATTTAGATATATAAACAAATGCTGCTCCTCGAAACATAGCCTTCATATAGCAATGAATTTTCAATTACATGGTATAGTTAAAAAGTCTTTTCATCTTACACCTGTACTTGTCAATCTTGCCTGATGTGAAATGCTGTTTATAAACTGTAAGTGAATTAAGTAATATTGTGGATAGTGACGACCGAGGAGTACATTTAATAAACAAAACAACTGTTGTCTCTCACGTATAGTCAAGTACACCAGTTAGTAACTAAGCGATGTATGTTTTGTTTCGTTTTGATGAAGGCTCTTTTTTAATGCACTGCATACGTATGATACCTTTCTAAAGTTTTTATTTGAAGTAGAATGAATGTATTATTAATCTTTGCATATCGTCAAAATATATATATCCAATTTTTATACTTTCTCCACTGAGTAAATAGCCTATAACGTAAAAAAATCTGTTAAATAATCGCCATTTTAGGTAATGTCTAGAACCCAAATCAAATGTGTTCAAATGCAAATTATGTAATAAGAAAACCGTTTAAATATAATTAAAACAAATATTTAAATTGTACTTCGTATGGCAAGTACGTATAAGCGTGTGTTATAAATTTAACAGAAAACATTTTAGGTTCTTAGAATGAAAAGCGGAATTCTCTAATATACTGTTGAAATGAACCAAGTTCACAGACAGGGTGTTATGACAATGTTTGTAATGGAAGACAACACACAGTTAAGTAAGGATTTAACACTTGACTAAAGATTGTGGTGTGAGAACAGAAGTAAGTAGGCCTGTATTTGAGTAAGAGTAAGTCTATAAGCCTACGTGTGGGACGGAAGAGAAATTTATCTTCTCCAGGGAACACACACGTTTTGATGTTTACCAACTTTTAAAGACAACAGCTATAAGCAGGTTGGGAGGTCGGTCGTGTTCAGAAGAGTTATTTGAGACTGGTGGGCTCAGTTGATGGAAATATAAATACTACTACCTATAGACGTATGCATTGTCAGTACTGTAAGTTGATAATTGTCTTTGACAGTTTGTCTAAAATTTCTTAAACTTATTTTATCTAGAGAATTTTAAAAATTTGTTTAATATCGAATCTTTCTCTAAAAATAACTAAACATTGTTTTATATAAGATTTTGTAGAAGATACGGTTTGCTGCATGGCCAATATTTACAATAAAAGGATTTCAGTTTTATCAGTTACATACAATTTTGTGTTTAACCTTAATTTCACCTAAGAGTACTCTAAAACGGAGAATACGGAGGTGAATACGTGCACCTGATAATTATAAAACCCCACTAATATGAAAGTTTTTAACATTTATTTCTTAGAATTACGGAGATTAGACTCTGTGTATGTGTGTGTCAATCACTGCGTCAATAAGTACGATAATTATTGTCAATATTATTGTCTTTAAACATGCAATTATCGAAACCTTACGTTTACACCATAAATAAGTTTCAACACGATATTCGTAAAAAATATTAGAACACCCATCAAAGTTCAAATTGTTTTAAGTCTTTACTACTCTAAGTTAATACTCCTCCCCATGTACTCGTGAGAGAAACTATGAACATAAAACAGTTGAGTTTATCCTATGTCCTATGTTCTCCTGTTCTCCTCAGAGAATACACAACGTACATACACCACAGTAAATTCCAGCTGAATGATTCCACACACATATACCTTTGTGAGGGAAAGAGCCCCTATATTCACCTTCACACACTCACAAACGTGCACATAAGCGTACACACATTCTAAATATTTTATTTCGGACACATAGAGAAATGAGAGACATGTTGGTTGTATAATTGTAAGAGAAATGACTCCTACCTAAAATGGGAACTTCAAGATAATTTTGAGAAATATTAAATATATGTCTACTGTGGTATCTGAAAAAGTGCCAGCCTACAACTAGAAAGTAATCTATGCTATAAGGAAAGAATACTATAAACAAACGATATAATTCTAAAATTATTTGTAAAATAATAACTTTGTGCCAGACTTAACTAAGTTAAGGAAAAAAAATTATTTTAAATCTAAAATGCATAAATAGGAATGATTGTTATATTACGTTTGAAACTGTATGTTTCATGATAACATAAATATTAAACTAGTTAACGGAAATAACAGAAATTGTATTCTATGACTAAATCGCGTAGAAGAAACATTAGCTTTGTTGCAATTATATTTAATTACGTTTAGTACTCTAAAACAAAACCACTCACAAACACAGACTTGAGTCGATATATGAAAATCTGAATGTACGAGATATATTGTGTCTATATATGAAAATCTGAATCTCGTATACATTTTGTTTTGTACTTAAGTACAAACTACAAACAGACTGATGGATGCAAAAATAGATAAGGCAGATCCTTTGACTGTGATACTGGTTGAATGAGACAAGGCGATGTTTGTTCTGCTTACTCTTCAACATAGCACTTGTGAAAGTCATAAGAGACTCCGGTCTACAAAGATCAAAAAGAATATTCACAAAGTCAGTTCAGTTACTGGCATACGGAGATGATAGTATCATTGTTCCAGTCTTATAGTATACCTCATCTTGGGAGTCGATCATTTTAGATATCTAGGACCATAGTAGCAAACATAGTAACACTTCAAATGAGATCCAACAGCGAATCTCAGCAGCAAATAGATGCTACTCTAGACTGTTGAAGCAGATGAGAAGTAGATTAATATCCATATCAACTAAATGTACAGGCCAATGGAGCAGAAATGGGCCATTACCAAAGTAAATGAAAGACATCTTTTTAACTTTTGAAAGAAAGATTTTGTGGAAAATTATGGTCCATTAAATAATAGGGGTACGTTATAATAAAGAATTATACACAAAGTTTTACAGATGTATTCATTATATTAAATTATCAAGTTTGTGATGGGCTGGGCATTTGATGAGGTTGATGGAGGATGAAATACCGAGAAAGGTCTTGACAATGTAGCTGGATGGAAAAATAAAGAGAGGCAGGTCAAAGCTGCGTTGGATTGATTATGTGAGCAACGATGACAAACTATCTGGACTGAGGGGACTACAGAGCCATCGCGTCAGATCTGGACCATTGGAGAAGGCTTCTGGAAGAGGTCAAAACTCAGAAATGAGTTGTAGCACCAGGGATGGTCATAGGCCATATTGGTACCATAGAAACAAATGACACGTACATTTTACATTCCAGAATTTGAATAATTGCGAATTTGTGTAATGCAGAGACTTGTCCAAACTGGAAAAACTTTGGCTGCTTGCAGCTTCGCTTTCAGCACGTTTTACTGTATCTCGCAAGTAACTTATACCTGTACTTGCCAAGACGTTAGGAAAGATATAAGAAAACGGTAGAAAAGTAATGAATGTTGAGAAATCTAACTGGATAGCAGGGCATAGCCATAAGAAAACGTTGAAGTTGTTATCACCGGTGTGCGCGCTGGGTCCCACCCACGTGTTGCTTATGTAGATGCCAGCTGTTACCCGCGGCTTTGCACGCGAATATTTGACTTATAATAAGTATTTTAATATAATTTTTATTGTCTATGTCTATATGGCGTTCTGTCAGCTCGTATAACAATTTTGTACTCATTAGTCAGATTCTCTCCAAAGCCTTTTTCAACACTTGTAGGCCTACTATTTTAACTTGTACTAAATTAATATGTTGGTGCAACAGCCTTTGGTGATTTAAAAGTACCTGTTTATAAAGCCTTTGGAGATATTTATAAAATACCTGTTAAATCAAAAACACTAAATTCTTTATTTTAAGTGTTACTGTGTTAGAAGCATTGTATAACACATTAAACATTATGTTTTCCTCAACCATGGCTTTTATTTATTTCAGCAGTAAACTAAAAACCCAAAACCATTGTCACCTAAACTCACAAATGAAAACAATACGTATTTTCGCTTTGCATTAAGTAATAGGACAATTTAAAATTAGTACACTTCTCATTTTTCACATCGTAATATATCGATACAATCGCATATTATATAAAACATCAAAAATGTACTGCAGGAATGCATAAATGTACAGTTCCGATGCCACTAAACAGCTTTTGTTTATTTACTTGTTACTATGGTAATTAATTCCGGTCACTATGGTGTTGTTGACATCTTTAGTAGTAGTATTTAATATTGTTACGACATCACAGAACAATCTACTTGTTTATCGAATGTTCCAGAGGAATCCGGCTGTAATGTTGTGTGCGTACATGGGCTCGCGAGATTTTTCTAGACGTCGCCAGCCACGCGCACTGTGTCAAGGCCGCAATCAATTGCGTCTTAGTTGGTGCGTAGTTAATGGATGTTTCTGGATCTTCTGCGGTGTATAAATACAAGTACTCAGCGACGTTCAGTTGGAGTTTGAGTCGTGATTTATTGGAGTGCGGTTCGTAATATTGTGGCGAAGTGTTATGTGTTTTATAATTGTGTGGGACAATTAATACAACTGTCTTGTATATTAATAGACATTTTTATTGCGTGTGAACAAATTTTATTTGATTTGTTGTAACAGACTATCTTGTTGATTACAAACTGTTTAATTGTGAAAATTAAAGCTGGTGATTAGTGACGTAATTGGTGTCTTGTATTTTGTTTTCCACTGTACCATACGACAATCAGTTAGACCGTCGTAACAATATATTTAATTACTTATTTATTGTGTCATCAGAAATACATATAAACATATATTTTATAATCGTTCAAGACAATAACAAAATATATAGACGTATCTGTATACAAAATTACAAAATATATCGATACATCGCATATTAAAACATTACAACTGCAGGAATAGATAAAGGCACAGTCCGATGCCATTAAATATCATTTGTTTATATACTTGTTACTATGGTAATTAATTCTGGTCTTCATGGTGTTGTTGACATATTTATATGCGTCAACGGAAAGACATAATTAAAAGGGCCTAAATCGTGTGAACAGGGCAAACTATCAAATTTCAAGTTAGACAGTATTTTTCGCCTTGTGTCAAAGGTTACCTGTGCAAAATTTGGTGGCAATTGGTGTAATGGTGTGGATTTGTATTCAGTACCCATATATCCTCAGACTTTTAAGTTTTATATATATAGATTATAGCTGTTGTAACGTAACAAAATTGTAGTTACATATAAATGATATCCAATATCTAGAATAAGAATCTACCACATACATGTCTAAGCCAAAATGATAAAAAACCTCTAAAGTATTAAAACCAATCGTGTATCCATGAATAAATAAAGTCAAAGTAAGTCAACACAATAGAAGGAAGAATTATAATTGAAAGCATCATCAATATGATAAGAAAAGAAAAAAAAAATATAAACCAAACAATTACGTTAGCAAACAGGACCCAATAGATCATACAAGTGAGGGAACATATCATATAAGTAAAACAACTTATCACACAAGTGAGGGAATATAGCATACAAGAGACGACACATAATACAAGTGAGGGAAAATACCCTATAAGTGGAAAAAACATATATATAAGAAGAAGAAGCAATCTGAATACAAGAAGAGGAGAAGTATATATAATTAAGAAGAAGAAAAATGTATAATAAACCATGAAAAATCTTTAACAAGGATAAGACAATAACATTCCCAGTGTGAGGAATACACTACGACAAGGAAGATAATAAGGCACGTGTGAAGAATGCCAAACAAGTGAATTATAATACCCCCAACAAGAAAGAACATGAAGAAGAAAAGGTGACCAAGAAAGTCTCGACAAACTAATAAGTAGCCACAAACAATAATAGTGAGTGACTTATATAAGTGCATCGATTAATACTAAAATATCACAATCCCAAACTAAATAACACAAACAATAAAAGTGCAATGTTTATGGAAGAGGAAGATAAGAAGTGTTAACAAAGAGAAATAGTAAATCCCAAATAAACAACACAAACAATTAGTGTGTGATTTATGAAACAAGATTATGATAAAATACAAACATAAAAAGACCACAAATGTACTGATAATAAAGAGAGAAATAATTGCTCAATAATGACTGAAATTAAATATAAAATCCTTAATAAGATATACGTTTAAATATCAAGAGAATAGAGAGTAAAACCAATATGTAATGTAATTATTAGTGTATTGAGAATAAGACAACTTGTCATAGAAAGACAAGGCAGTTTATCCAAACCAAAATATAAACACATAATATGTATAACAATAACAAGTAAGAATTAAGTAATAATGTGTAAACAAATAGTATATAATGTGGATAAAATAATGAAAATATTGTAATAGAGAATAGTAATAACATATCATAGTAAAAATATAATAATTAAGCAAGAAAATGAACAAATCAAGATGAGTATTGTTGTCAATTCAGTAGGAGACACATAACCTCAACTGAACAGAATCTGCAACACAGAACCACATATAATAATTAGAAAAATGCAGACAAAAGTAATTATTCAAATCAACAACCAAACTAAGATAAATGAGTAACATAATGAACCCAGTATGAATTGAGAAACACAATTATACAATCTATATTGTTTAAACAAACCATAGCCAGATTAACAAAACACAAGATGACTATCAGAGTTACACAAAATAATCACTTAAACTTGATAAAGGAGAGGAAAATAGATTGACAGTAGTAACTAGAATACTCAATACCTCTATGAGAACCTTTAACAGACATTAAATACATCAATTTATATGAAAATAATAATAAACAAATATACATGACCAATGGAACTAGATGCAAATAGCAATCCTACTGAAATTTATGAATGTTGAACACAGCAAAAAGTACTACACACACTAGACAAACAATGTACAAGGTCTAAGTACACATTAATGGATAAAAATACATCCATTAAGTACAAATAATGGTAATATATGTATATCAATGTGAAAGAACTATGACATGGTGTATTAAAGCCATACCATGTAAGTAACTGAAGTACCATAAATGGGAACAAAGCTTCACCAAAGGTGTATGAATATTTAAGGTACAACCTAAACACCTGAGAAGTGTATTATTATGAAATATATATTAGAATTAGTAAATATAAATGCAAGGACGTATAGGGCTTACACGCCTGAAAAGCATTTGACAAGAATTGTAAATATTTTAGTATTTAGAAGTAATTATTAAGAGAAAAGGCCTCTAAACACCTACAATAAGTATTAGAATTAGAATATATTATAATAAAGTGGAAAGGACTTAAGTGTGATTAAGAACCACAAAAAGTGCATTATCGAAAAGTTATTTAGGTTAATTATGGACGGATTTATAGCTTGTGTAGACTCTAAATAAAGAGCCAGGCATCCGCAGAATAATAATACCATTAATTTCTTAATTCGAAATGTAATAAGAAAGATATAAACAATAATAAGTTTTCCTTCAATTCCAACAAGAATTGAACGCGTCATCGCATACTCTTGAACCCAAAGACCGATGCTAAAAAATAAAATTTCTTACTTTATTAAGGCATATGGGGTCGAGATTAACAGATTATCAACCAATAGGAAGAGCTGATTTCAAGAGACGCCGACAGCAACTTCGAAGGAAAGCATTACTAGTTTTCTGACCATCAAAGTGAACGGAACGAGTATTCGTCGGGAGCAAGATTTTAAAAATGTGCGCGCCCCCAAGTATAAACAAGTAAATCTAACCTCACTAAAAGTGCATAACCCATTACGTGTGAAGTGCAACGAGTGATGTGAAATAATAATCCAACCATCGCCAGTGTATAATAAAGGCGATGATGAGTGGGAAATTAAGGGAGTACTTATTATTAACAATATTTTAATAAAAACTAATATTTACCAACAAATAAATTTTTACGTTGGTACTACTTTAGTCAAGTACAGTTGTACATGGCTAAACTAATTTATGAATGTTAATTAACCAGTATTTTAACAAAAGTTCTCGATTTTATTAATTTAAATAAAATATTATTGATTTTTTTGAAGAAAATGGCAAATGAAATTAATATTATAATGAATATCGAAGTAAACAATATTGAATATAGTGCCAACTTGACTACTATTAGTACGAAATCAGATCATTTATCAAATAATAACAGAGAACAATCATTACAGTTAATAAACAACATACTTACCATGAATAAATTTTATGTTTAGTTTTAAGATTTTAATGCCATCAATTGAAATATTTTATTAAATCACTTTGAGTAAAAGGCAATGTAACCTATATGTTACGAGAGATGTAACAGTCATACTGAGTTGTGTTTTAACTTTATACACACTTGAATATACTCAGTTAAAATGAGTTTATGAATTAATTATAATATATTTCATTATTAAAAACCATCCAAGTAATATTATTCTGACACACAATATTTGAAATCGTGTCACACACTCCACAACGTAGCTGGTGAATTGACACCAGGTGGACCAAAATACGATAATTTCGAATATCGTAATTAAACTTATTTTCTTGATTTGTAATAACTCTTTATAATGTATTATTGTTATATTTCAGCATTTTCGTATCCTGTATCATGTTAACTAAAAGAACACACGACTTTTGGTAATTGTAAACAAAACTAACCAAACTAGGTTAACAGCTGTACAATATAAAATAACCAGTGTTACCAGCCCTGAGCTGTAAGAATCTCAATAACTAACTAACTTGTTTTTTTATGATTATTAATTGTTTACAGGATGCTAATTTTAAATTAACTTATCGTTAATAAAATACTAATTTTCTTACCTTTGAATCAGTTTTTTATTTCAAAGTAGCCAAAAGAAAAAATATTTACAGAGCAATTATTTTCCAAAATGGCAGTACGACAAACGAGCGGCCAATATTTGAACTTCAAAACAGTATCAAATATACAAAGTCATTTTATTTACTGTATATACACTATAACGTGTCGGCTACGTTATAATCCAGGGAACCCGTGATAATTGACTCTAGCCAATTATACAGGCTGCCTACGTTGTAAAAAACTGAAAAATCAAACACATCCCTAACAATAATTATAATTATTGTAATTAAAGGAAACAAGGGGAGGGAATTTAGCTGATTTATGCACTCACTTTAGTATGTAACAAAGATGACATCTCTTTAGTAACATATGATATGTAACACATTACAAATAAAAATTTACTCATACAGAAATTGTAAAGGGTTTTCTGTCTTAAACAATGATCATACAGATCATGTATTTACCTCGGATCCGAGTCTCTTTTAATCTAGTTAAGAAGTTTCAAATTTACTTTACTTGTTTATATGATTACATTGTTACTTAAATACCATTTGAAGAATGGTTTTATTTAGTTAAGCGATGTTTCAAAGTTACATCTCAAGAGTTATGTTACAACGTATGATTTCAGAAATTACTGGTTACATCATTCTAAAACTTAATGCTTAGAGATTGTCTTTTAAAAGTATTTGTCATTTATAAATACTTATATTTTAAATATACATAATTCACGGAAGACGAGCTTCCGCGTCACCTCTTAGATAAGTGATATCTGTCCATGTCCTGGGGGCGTGAATCTTCTGTACTCTCTTAGTCGTGGGTTGTCATCGGGGTAGTCTTTCCAGTGGAGTCCTCGGAGTCAGTTAATGATGAGATGGATGTTATCTAGCGTGAAGTCGTCCTGATCCTCGGCGGTAATGGTAAATGTTGTTTAGGTCTTAGTCGTCACAATTCACAGTTATGCACATCACATATTTAATGGCACCGTAGTATTGGAGTTTACATCTTCTTTTCACATTATGTTGGAATTACCTTTAACTTGAATCATATTTGATGTTAGTTTTAATTAACAGGAGATGTCACCTTATACACTAGTTTTCCTTTTTCACATCTTTGTTTAACAAAATTACTCACTACATCTTAGTTATTTATAACTAGCTCTCCACGCTTTTAGTGGAAGCTAACACTCAAATAATAATAAAACTTAAACATTTTGTGAAGAGCCCTCGCTTGGAGCTGTTTACAGTTTGAAAGCCGCATCATAAGTCCTACATTGTTACAACAGGAAAGTTGCAACGACGCGGAGTGAATACTCCGCCATAATATAGTTCCAACTTTTAATTAGTAATACAGTCTTTCAGTTCGACAAAATAAACAATCGAGACTTATCTTGTCTACAGAATTTATTACAACTACTACTAGTGACTTTAAATTATTAATTATTTACATTATGGTTTACAGGTATTTCTTATTTAATGCCGGGTCGGTATGCAAGTTGGATCCGGAATACACAGGTCATAGCATGATAAATTAATAAAGGGTTAACAGTATTTGTTTTTAACTTTTGCTTTCACAGTTTTAATTAATTATTTTAGTTAGATTTTCTTTTTTAATTCTCATTACTATCATAAGTTAGTTCAGGGGTATTTGGTTTAATAGTGCGATTTAATGTTTTCCACTAACTTCCCATCTTATATTTTCATTATTAAATAAATTTTTTATTTATTTATTATTTAAATCGTCACATACTCCGCCGCTTAAAATAGACATGGGGGGAAGTTTTAATAAGGAGAATTCGAAAGTAAGGTACTGGGAGTATGCTTGGGGATTACCGTATGAAATTTACTTAGTACTCATTTTCTTTTCTTCCGTGAACTTCCCTTTATCTCGTTTCTTAAAGGCTACCTTAATTTTATTTCTACTACTAATTTCCCGCAACTTCACAATATCGTGGCCCGACTGATTACATTTGCATACTCTAACTCTATTAGTTAGCTTTCTGCACTTTCTTTAACTCTTTTCAGTGCGGCGCCGTTGTGACTTTGTTACGTTTTTATCTCTATCTCTTAATACTACTAAGGTAATCTAAAGTCAATCCCATACTCGACCTTAGATCCTTTCTTAACTCTAATTGCTTATTCTACTGAGACAAGCGGAATTTCATGAAGGGGAATCTTTATTTACTTTTAAACGATCAGCAGTTACAAACTATGCAAGAGGGGACAAAGGCTTTACACAATGTGCATTGTATTATACACAGGGGGTGGTGGCTATTGTTTACCACTTTAGGATTTCATAACAATTGGGGTCGCTTCCTACAATACTAAACACGATTATTTCCTGCACGAACGAGTTTGTCTTATACTTGCAAGCTGGGGAATTATTTTTCAAACAGGCCACAACCGCGTGTTTACACTATTCAAATATACTTTTATTATTAATTTCTTTTTACTTATTTTACCACTACACTTTTATAACACGTTAGTATACCTTAAGATATTATTCAGCCTTTTTATTTTAAAGGACTTATTATTTATTTAAAAAATTTTTTTTCTTATTTATATTTTTTTTTATTTAGGACACGTTTATACTTCGATTTAATTTTACTCAGTTTAAAAGTTTTTGTTTCGGGGTAAGGGGTTTAACATTTTATCAAACAAAAGAGAGGGTTAACTAAAGCATTTTGGAATACGAATCACTACAAATATTTATTATTCAAATTCTACTACACTATACAATTATTACATACACAATTTAATTCATGGTTAAAACATTTGCATTGGTTGTAAGAGAATTACTTATCATCTCAGAGAATGAGAAAAAAGTTCACACAGACGTCAACTTTACTTTCAACGATCAGCTGTTACGCTGGAATGTGGGTCAAACTAGTTTTCTTTTAAACAATGGCATAGTAGTATGCGTACGAAGGGGAGAATCACACTCGGGGTGAGAGAATGTTATTGTTCTATTCAACAACAGCTGACTGCTTCCTTTACAGACTTGTATCGGCTGGCTTCAACGAGGATGGCATGTGGATGCGCAACGATATACGTTTTAAACCAGTTACAGCCCGTCATTAAGCTGAGATTTAGTTATTATTTAGTTTTACGTACTAATTTTAATTTATCTAATTCTGCTACTAGAGAGGCGTATAATTTCACTTACAATTTATTTACACGTAATTGAACTTGTTTAATTTTGTCAATTGTTTATATAACTCACCGTGGCAACAGAAATACAATTTACATTTTTATGCAGCCATATGCAGGAAAACTACAGGTCTTGAATTGTCGCAAAATAGACATGTTAGAGACTGAACATATTGACAAGTACTAAATTCATGTAGGTACTTGAATTGGTGTAATACAATTATCATACAATAATAATTCAACCAATTATTTTCACGTATATTAAGTAAATGAGATATACGAGTTTGTGCGTAATCTCACACAAAATTTACAATGGTAAATTAATATTGTCACTATTCCTTTATGCTACTTAGCCTTTTTGTTTTACATACAATACATTAACTGAGTGCATAGATCTGCAGAGTGCCGCATCTTATATGAGACACTACGTACACTAACATTTTATATAAAAGCAGAGTGGCGCATATTATATGCGTCACTCTGTACACGATTAATTTTTTTTTTTTTTTTTTACAAAGCAGAGTGGCGCATTTTATAACGTGTCGGCTACGTTATAATCCAGGGAACCCGTGATAATTGACTCTAGCCAATTATACAGGCTGCCTACGTTGTAAAAAACTGAAAAATCAAACACATCCCTAACAATAATTATAATTATTGTAATTAAAGGAAACAAGGGGAGGGAATTTAGCTGATTTATGCACTCACTTTAGTATGTAACAAAGATGACATCTCTTTAGTAACATATGATATGTAACACATTACAAATAAAAATTTACTCATACAGAAATTGTAAAGGGTTTTCTGTCTTAAACAATGATCATACAGATCATGTATTTACCTCGGATCCGAGTCTCTTTTAATCTAGTTAAGAAGTTTCAAATTTACTTTACTTGTTTATATGATTACATTGTTACTTAAATACCATTTGAAGAATGGTTTTATTTAGTTAAGCGATGTTTCAAAGTTACATCTCAAGAGTTATGTTACAACGTATGATTTCAGAAATTACTGGTTACATCATTCTAAAACTTAATGCTTAGAGATTGTCTTTTAAAAGTATTTGTCATTTATAAATACTTATATTTTAAATATACATAATTCACGGAAGACGAGCTTCCGCGTCACCTCTTAGATAAGTGATATCTGTCCATGTCCTGGGGGCGTGAATCTTCTGTACTCTCTTAGTCGTGGGTTGTCATCGGGGTAGTCTTTCCAGTGGAGTCCTCGGAGTCAGTTAATGATGAGATGGATGTTATCTAGCGTGAAGTCGTCCTGATCCTCGGCGGTAATGGTAAATGTTGTTTAGGTCTTAGTCGTCACAATTCACAGTTATGCACATCACATATTTAATGGCACCGTAGTATTGGAGTTTACATCTTCTTTTCACATTATGTTGGAATTACCTTTAACTTGAATCATATTTGATGTTAGTTTTAATTAACAGGAGATGTCACCTTATACACTAGTTTTCCTTTTTCACATCTTTGTTTAACAAAATTACTCACTACATCTTAGTTATTTATAACTAGCTCTCCACGCTTTTAGTGGAAGCTAACACTCAAATAATAATAAAACTTAAACATTTTGTGAAGAGCCCTCGCTTGGAGCTGTTTACAGTTTGAAAGCCGCATCATAAGTCCTACATTGTTACAACAGGAAAGTTGCAACGACGCGGAGTGAATACTCCGCCATAATATAGTTCCAACTTTTAATTAGTAATACAGTCTTACAGTTCGACAAAATAAACAATCGAGACTTATCTTGTCTACAGAATTTATTACAACTACTACTAGTGACTTTAAATTATTAATTATTTACATTATGGTTTACAGGTATTTCTTATTTAATGCCGGGTCGGTATGCAAGTTGGACCCGGAATACACAGGTCATAGCATGATAAATTTAATAAAGGGTTAACATTTTTATTTTTAGCTTTTGCTTTCACAGTTTTAATTAATTATTTTAGTTAGATTTTCTTTTTTAATTCTCATTACTATCATAAGTTAGTTCAGGGGTATTTGGTTTAATAGTGCGATTTAATGTTTTTCACTAACTTCCCATCTTATATATTTATTATTAAATACATTTTTTTTTATTTATTATTTAAATCGTCACAACACAAATACACCTGTGACATATTTCATAAACTGTGTTGTGACATTTCAGTGTATTACAGGGCCTATTTTGGAAGACTGACAGCAATCATCATTGGTAAGTGAAACGGTAAATCTACCAGTGCTTCAAGAGAATTTTAACACTCCTTTAAACAACGTTTTTGAACTACCTAATAATAATTAAACAATTAAACATCTATCAATTACGTTTTATTACAACGTGACGAACCCAACGTGGAATTGATTTATTACAACGTGGAATTTAAACCAAACTTATTGTATTATTACACTGTTCATCCAATAGTGTGGAGATATATTGCATTTAGTACTACAGATCAACTAAAACAGTTGCATTGTATAACTGAGTTTAATATATACATAATGAATGTGTTCGTATATTTTCTTTAGGACTGAAGTAACGGAAATTCCAGGAAATACCGGGTTAGTCTAAATAGAGACATATTAGTAGGCAAAGGATACAACTTGGCGGCTTCCTACTTTTTGAGATGGAAGAGTGATAGCACAATTTATATTACTTTCTGTCGAGCGAGAAAGGCAGCCGCCAGCCACACTCTGTATACACAGATACAAAGACAAAAATTATAAATGCTCATGCACTAAATTTTAAACATAATAATATGATTAATATAACATTGTATTATATTATTGGAAATCAAAATTTTATTGAAAAATGTAAATCACATTTTATTAGATTTTAAAGAGAGTGATTGAATCGTTTTATCATTTTCTTCAGAGAGGTAACTCGCGGGCACTAAATTTTTCTGACCACACTATTATAAATTGTCGTCATTTACTCGATTGTCATGCGATTTACCGGAAGTCGTTATCTGATAATGAAATACTCAATGGCGACTGAACTAATAAGACGGGATTAAACTTATTTGTACTTACCCGGGTGTCTAGGATTACCAGCCTGTCAGTCCCCAGTCGACTCACTGCTTTACCGATCCGTTACTGTTACTGTTATTATAATTATAAGTTACTATTGTAACTTCATTACAATTGTTTACTCTTACTACACTCGTACGTGTATGCGTGTGCGAGGGGTACAATACACGTTTGCAAACGAGCGAGAAAGAGCTGACAGTAGATGACTATTTTACACCTAACGTTTGTATTTTGTGTCAGAATATTACAAATAGAATATCATTGTCTTATATTCAAAACATGATACTAATTATTTGCGTTTCTCTCACGAGAGACGTTTTACGTTACAGTCTTCACTTGTTACGTAGAAACCTTAAGGATTTCTTGAACCTAATTTGATAACAGTTAAGAATGGAATTGCTAATAACGGGTTGCAGTATTGTTGGCCTCCGATATGGACTAATTAAAATTACAACATTTCGGTCACTCGTATTGATATGTTTATTATTAAATAACAATAATAATAATAATAATTTTTATTATTATTAATTTTTTATTAAAAAAAAACAAATTTTTCTATTTTTATTTGTATTAGGATGGTTACACAATTTTGTATACTGTTATCTTCATATCTGAAAATCGTCAGACAGTACATTGTAATACACACACACACGCGCGCGCGCGTGTGTGTGTAAAGAAAAATCAAATTGTAAATAGAAAGATCCAGTAAAAGCGGATAGGATATGCATTAAAATAAAGTTAAATAAAATACAAGACATCCATAAACAAAACTTACGAATCATGTGAGGTGTTGTGTTTGTAGTTGGAAGCTTACAGACGACATTCAAGGCATCCAAGAGGAAACGCTGTTTTACATTACCGAAGATATTTTATATAACTAATTTCTTGCAGATAATACGATGGTAGGTCACACGAGTGTGTCAGAAGCAACGGTTTGTTTGCGAAAGTAGACTGAGTTTGATTAGAAGTTGACATATTAAAAAAGTGCAAAAACGTTACAAAACTTGCTTAATTTATTGTAGTTATTAAGCAAAACGAAGTACAGCTCATATGACATAAATAAAAAATTATTTAAAAGGTAATTATATGCCTACTCTGAAGAAACGAGGCTCAAGCTTTTAGTTTCCACTATTAATCTCAGGTCGGATAAAGACCGAGTTGCAGTTATTCCCATCAGGGATTATAGTTAACCCCCATCAGAGAAGCCTACATCTCTATTATTGCAACTGCCAGGTGGTCATCTATGCAACACCAGTACACCTGAGTGAATGATATTGTATGTACGTATATTAGGCAACGATCTTTTATAACATGTTATCATATCAAAAAATTGTTATTATGAAACGGGAAACAATCTTGCATAGACAACACACCTTGTCTCCAGAAATAGATGAATTTGGAACGTAAATAAATGTAATAGGCAGACTCGCAATTAACGAGCACCGATCGATGGGAACTCCTAATAGCAAACTGCGGATGTACAACTGCTGCTGCCATACCACACAAACTTTCTTAGTACGCGCACGTCATTCTCTCTCTCTCTCTCTCTCTCTCTCTCTCTCTCTCTCTCTCTCTCTCTCTCCTCTCTCTCTCTAACTCCCTTACCTTCCTACTTCCCTCTTACCCCTTTCCGATCCTCCCTAGCTCATGATACCCAAACTGATTGCAAACAACGTCCTCCTCTAATTGTATCATCTTCATTAAAACAACAATAAAACAACCTTTTTTGGTTCTCTTACATTTCGAGACAACTGCGGTACATATACTTGGGAGTAGTCTATGAACAATTTCCCATGCCTACTTAGGAGATTAAGTTAAGTTAGGAGATTTAATTTCTTTGTTATAATTTATTTTTCAATCTGTAACAAGTACACTTAGTAACATTAAGCGAAAATATGAGTGAAATAAAACCAAATAAAATAAGTACATGCCATGGGAGGGTATCCACCTAGCACTCCTTCCTTACTCTAATCTAAAATAAGGTAAAAAAGTTAATTTGGTATCTCCAATAGTCTCACGCGTTTTAATCGCCTTGTGTATCTTGCGTACCAGCTGGTTAAGGTGCTCTGTTAGTTTTTTCTGTACCTCGTGTAATGGTGTTGTATTTATTCTCGCACTCTGTATAAAGTGGTTTGGACCTGACACTAACATGGGGCATTGGGCGTTCGCCTCGTTCTAGAAACGCTGCAGGACTCTATGTTTGAATTGCTTGCTGTTACCCGTAGCTGAATACCATACGCCAAAATTGGTTTCAGAATTGTCATATATATATAGGCGGAATTAAATTTTCAGGGACTTCTGTGACCTTCCGATCAAACAATAGATATGTCTAAAGGTATATAAAAGCTGTTTATTGTATGTTAATGTGGGCTTCACCATGTGAGAGGTCTGTCCAGATCCTTGCCGAGATATTTAACACATTCTGCTTGTGGCAATTAAGAGAGTTTAATGTTAAAGGCGGACAATTGTCCCGTCTCAAGGTAAATGTTACGTGAGTTGATTTGGGTTCACTTTACCCGCTGTATCTATAATCAGTCTTGAATTTCGTTTATATTGTTTTGTAAGCTTTCTTCAGCAGCAGCATCTGTGTGCGAGGCTAGGATTAATGTGTTACCTGCGACTGTCGTCATTAGGGCTATAGTTGATCTGGAGCCTGATACGTCCTCAGTGTACAGCGAATATATAATTGGCCCCAACATGATTTCTTGTGGGACTCCTGAATTTATAATATACATGGTCACTTTAGTGTCTAACAAACAAATATATCTTTCTTGAAGATACAATGTTGGAATGATACAATACTTGTGTGCCAGATTTTTCTTTAGTTTACAAAGTAAGCCCTATTCCAAACCTTCTCAAAGGCCTAGCCTGATTTATGTTTAATAATGCTGGAAAGTAGTATCTTCTTTCTTTAAAGTCACTACGAATTTTGTCGACTGTGCGGTTCACTTGTTGTATATTGCCATATTTTATGAGATAATATTTTGATTATTTATAACTGAATAAAAAGCTGTGGGACGGAAAGTAGACATAATTTACATAAAGTACTATTTACTTTTACCCTAAAACAGAAAACACTCATGTATGTTTCTGTGAGATCCAAGGTCTAAAAACAGTGCGGTTTTGAGATTAGGTATCCATGGCTATAATTAAGTTTTCATTTCTCGCGTATTATTCTTAGTAGTATGTATGCAGCCAAGTATTCACCTGTGTATTTTTGTTGTTACGTTGAATTATTATCTGCCTTAGTATTTTATTTATTTTCGTATCGTGTTTAAATATCTCATTACGTGCGTCGAACGCATTTTTGTCCGTTAAAATCTACAAAGTAAATACCATATTTACGACATAGAAGTGAATATTAAACACAACAACAAAACCAAATCGTTTATATAATTTGTATTTTTAATCCCACTACACCAATATTAAATCCATTACTGTGCAAGAGAAAACATATTTGTGTAAGTAGCATTCAAATAAAATATCTGAAACATAACGAGCCTTTCCGTTAATGAAGCCAGTAATCAAATTATGCTGGATTTGCTGCAAAACTGACGGGAACTGCCTCCTGTTCACCTGTGAAACGGAGATTTAATTCCGACACCTTAATTGTACCACTGTGACAGGGTAATTAGCACACGTCAATTAGCGTTAAATTGACAAAACTGTAACAGATTTAAAACTATTCATAAAATTAAATATACTTTATACTGCAGCATTTTTGTTGTTTACTGTAATTCCATGCAATTCTTTTCTGCAAAATACTTAACAAATTTTATGTTAATTGGAGATTCGTTACAGGTTTTACTTCACTGGATGTTTCAGTAAAAAATAAAGTAAATTACTTTAACTTGAAAGCACTGGCATAGTTAAACAAAGATTTATGAAATATTAGTAGCATTCTCTATATTTACCTTTTCTTAATTTTAACTTATTTATTGTCGTACGTGAGATATCAATATAGGAAAGAAGAAATTAGAGAAGATTAAAGAAGATATGTAGAGGTAAAGCATTTGAACTCATATGGGCACATGAAAAGAATGCAACAAGACAGGTGGTCCCGACGTGGAATTGGCAATAAATAGCAGAACTAAATGGCACAGCGGGTTAACTAAACTAGTGACAAAATGACGAGGAGACCTGGACGCGAGCAACGTCAGGTGGTGGAGTTCGTATGCTCGACTAAGTATTGTATCAGTATTTAACTTATTAGGGGGAGCGTGAACCTGTTAGACTACAAAAGGAAATACTGAACTAAGACCGGTCTATATACTGTTTTATACACACTCATTTTCGTTTTTCTTGATATCTCCTTCTTATTTATAAATCTATTGTTTAATGCCTAGTATACTTTTATTGCCTTTTCAATTCTTTCATTTAATGCGGCTTCTTGATTCCCATTACTATCTACTATAACCCCTAGATATTTAAATTGTTTGACTTGTTCTAACTTCACTCCTCCAATCTCTATATTTATTATTTTCTCCCCCATTACAATTACCTTTGTTTTGGTCTTATTTATTTCCATCCTTTTTTCCTGGAGAATTTCATTCCATATATTCAAATTACCCCGTAACGCCCTTTCACTTGTAGCCATTAGCACTACATCATCCGCAAAAGCCCCTTCTGCTACTTCTATACTTCGCAAGTTCCTGTATCCAACATGCATTTTCCTAACCTTCAGTGAGTACTTCTTAATAATGTCGTCCATGTACAAGTTGAATAATGTCGGACTCACTCCACCTCCTTGTCTTAATCCATAATTTGTTGTAAATCCTAACGACGTCATATTTTTACCAATAACATAATTTACATTATTTTTGTATAACCTATGTACTACCTTAATTATTTTACTCATTATTCCTCTATTTTTTAAACTTTCCCATATTTTTATTCTAGGCACACTATCGAAAACCTTCTCAAGATCAATAAAAGGCAAACATACCAATTTATCTTGTTGTATCAACTTCTCAGCTGTCTGTTGCAGAGTAAATATGTGATCCAGCACACTTCTGCGAACAGATCAATATTTTACCTTCTTATTAGTATCAGTTTTCAAGCAACTAGAATCACCAGTTGACTTTCGAGCAACTCTTTCAAGCACTCTATGAAGTCGAGATTAGACTGAAGACTGTTGTCAGTTGACATCCTG
Organism: Magicicada septendecula; assembly: GCA_034769895.1. Classification (NCBI taxonomy): domain Eukaryota; kingdom Metazoa; phylum Arthropoda; class Insecta; order Hemiptera; family Cicadidae; genus Magicicada; species Magicicada septendecula. Next base: position 222,702,634 of record CM068368.1, read on the forward strand.
CTTTGCGTTTATGTCAGTCTATAAGTAGACTACCAGTACGTAATACGCAATAATGGACGTATATTTAGAACAGTCAGGAAGATTTAGTTGTAAGGGTACTACTTTTTACATAAGATAAATTGTTGCAAAGAAACATGTGTAACTATTTAGGTGGTTTCAGAAGGGAATTAGAACACCTACGACTTAATAATATTTTAGGGGACACTACCAATGAGTAAGAGAATGTCCAAAAAATAGGCCCATCAATTTTTATTGCCAGATGACACATTTAGTTTTAGGCAGATACACTAAGTCAGTATAGGATTGTTACATACCCTAATTGACATCAGAGATAATAAAACAATCACAATTGTAATTTAATTTTTACATTCAAATCACAGTTCACAATTATAATTTTCCAGTAGATACTATTCACAATAATGAGCAACACTCATTACGCTTGACTCAATAATTGAGCAATAATAATTGACTCATTACGGTTATTCAATTGCATTCAAAAATAAATTAACATTTAATGTCGTACTGTGGGATTCACTATATGCCACTACATTGTATGAAACCTACTGAGGAAAATCGTTTTTGTCTAATTGTAGAGTCGGCCAACGTTGCAAATCACGCAAAATAGTCTCTATTCCACCGGAAAACATACGTTTGATCTACGCGTCTGGAATATACTATGGTGTAGTGTTCTTTATAGTTCCAAATACACACCTCCTCTCGCTTGTTAGTTAACACGTCATCATATTTCTTCAGTGATGCGTCATCGTACTGAACTCGTTAAATTTGTAATTTCGTATCTTCCGTTGCCATGACAATGCATAACATTTTATTACTTCTACCTAGTTTATTTAATGGAATCGTAATGGAATCTTAATGGAAACGTAATCATTGTTTTATAGTTACTAGGCGTCATAAGTTCTATGAACGGTACAATCTCTTAGTTCCGAATGGTTTTTGATACTTATCTTGCTTAGACTTGATTTCTCTATCCAATGGCATCATGACACGGACAAAAATTAAAACTAATATTATCGCTCGTAATTTTTTAGATATTAATGTTTTGTTAAGTAGCGGACTATTTGCGTTTTTGTTTTGCTAGTAATTTTTTGCATTACAATATAGGCTTCTCAGTTGTAACGGGAAAAATTAATACTCTAAATTGAAAGGTAACGAACGTAATTTTAAAATGTCTAAGATACAATTTTAAAATGTTTTTTCTAAGAGAAGAATTATTAGTTTCATTAATTTACTCTCTGTTGAACACAAAGAAAAGAATCTAACATTTATTCCTTTTTAAGAACTTAACTTTTTTGCTAATTCGTAATAGACGAGTTGCTAAATAATAACACATTTTTCTTTGTAAATGGAATTTTCTGCAGTATAATGTTAACTTACGACAGATATAATTAAAAATTACTTAGAGGAAAATAAATGATAGAAAAAAAAACTAAAAATGGAAATATTAATTTTTTAATAACTTGTTGAGTAAAAGAAAAAGTGTAGACTCACTAAATAACTTAATAATTTACTTTCTGTTATTGTTTTTCATAAGCGATACAGCAAATTTACCAACACTTACTATACGCAATTCTATTCTAATATTAATTGCCCTCAACAATTGACCTCAAGTTAGTAATTTTCTTTAAATTAATTAAATTTAAATATATAATAAAATGATAATCTGAGAAAAAGATATATTTATAAAAAGTTTTAAACCGCTTTAAAAATTGTATTATAAAATTGAATCACAATTTATTAGGGGCATTTAGTACACACACTTATGTGCGGAACGTTGCTGATATATGTCTTCTACATAGACAAACAAATTGCAATTTGTGTCACGGATTTCAAGGGATTCTTAAATATATGCGATTTTAATGTAAGGGTGTTTATGTAGGTATCAGATTCTATAGCATACACCGACTTCATATATACTGGATTGTGCTTCATATGTGATGTGTGTTTTTGCCCATCTCTTCTACAAAGTAAGTTCCAAAAGAAATTTCTCTTATGACTCAAATAAGTATTTCTTGTTAACGTTCTCAGTGCCTTCTCCTCTGGTGACTCAATTGTTTCTTTAGATTGCAGTTACGAGTCCAGTAATATATAGTGTTCAATAGTGGAAGGCTATGTAAAACTATACATATAATATGTACCAGTATCATAGGAATAATATATATTTATATATTAAAATGAAATACTGTTTTCAGCTAACTATTAAAAATATATCAGCAAAACGTGTTAATACAGTACAAACCTGCCTATCAAAACGGATCTATACAATATAGTAGTAATTTGTTTACGGAAGAAGATTTTTTGTTGTTGTCAGGGCAATTCAGTATAAATGTATCGATAACTGTTAGATGTTTGTCTTTTAACACTACAATCAAAATAGAGACACTGAGTTCTCTCAGCCACAGACGCCAAGCTCTGGCAAACATAAGTTAAATGCAGCTGAAGTGCCGAGATAACATTGTTATCTTGTTTCCAGAATGTTGACACAGGCCCTATCAGTAACTTTGACAGTAGTTTCAGTATGATATACGTACTATACTTCGACCTTTTACGAATCTGTCATTTAGTAACGTATTAAGTGAACGCTTTGAAACTGTGTCTGGCTGTCAGCCAGTGATTATTACTTCTATTTTTGTCTTTCTTTACTGATATTTCTGTTTTAGTTGTCCAACTCTAACTTCTTAAAATAACAGCAGTATGTCCAAATTCAGCACAGCAGATGTATGTTGGAGAATACTTTATTGTAACATTGTCAGCTTGTTTTTTCACAGTGAAAATTGTGTAATGAAGATTCATGTGTTATACAACTAGAAAAATGCTAAATACGATCCTAATAGTTTCATGCTGCATCGTCAATGACGGATACTATTATCAATGGGATTCTAACACTTTTTTCAGTTTAGGTACATAATAAAAGTATTCACTTAAACATGATAAAGTACAAGTAATATCTGGAATATAATACAAGAATTCAGAACCGCGTGTTCGCGCGTGCGTGCGATTTTCTTTAATTAACTAGTAGTTTGTTGGGTTTCTAAACAATGATGAATTGCAAAGAAACCGTTGAAAATAGATTTTCAAGCGAACAATTTAATTGCTGGTGGAAATTTAAATCAGAAGTATTGAATAGAGAAACTCGTTAATTGTGAATAATGAATACAAACTATGGACAAAAGCGAGAAAGAAATTACTTTATTGTTTTCAATCCGTTGAATCTCGCCTGTCGCACAAGAACCTAACTTTTCACAATTAATAGTCTTTCACTGTAGTTGTGAAAGAAAGTTGAATATTTGATTAAGGGCATAACTTTAAATATGAATAATTATTATAAGAATAGACTGCACAGCTGATGATGATGTGTTTGTGTGTGTAGGAATACGGGGGGATTGGTGAGATGAACTACAGTTAACAGAAATAGGCACTGCAATGTCTGCAATGTAATATAATAAACATTTCCGATACAATTGTTTATTAATTAGTGAGTTAATGATTCAAGTATTTTTATAAGGTTATATTTTAAATGTCACTACGTTCTCCTTTATTTCTGCAATTTAGATATTACGTTTTCTTAATTGCAGGCATAATTTACCGCATAAGGGAAAACCTTAGTTAATTTTTTAATAACGTAGTTTTACCTTTTTTAAAATAAACTTTAAGTTTACAGTCCAGTCGTTGACGAGTTTAGTAAGTTACTGTTACCTTTCACCATCGACGTTTGTTTCACCAAAACTGTCGACAGTCTTACACACTGACCTGCGACGGAATTTGCTGCTTCCACTGATTGTTTTTGAGCGAATTTTTCCAGAATATACCGTTAACGAGTAGTCCTAATTTAAATTTAATTCGTTTTTAACATATGTCTGTGATGAGCTTACATTGATACAAGCAATTACTAATACACGCCTTGCCTTTCTTATTTTTCTTATTTCTTATTTCTTAATTCTTATTTCTTTATTATGAAGTTCTGCGCCACATAATAGAAACCCAATTTACACTGTGCAGAACATGTGTGTGTGTGTGTGTGTGTGTGTGTAAGAACGCGCGCGCGCGCACACACACAGAAAACACACTCACATAAAACAAGAAAACAATAAATGAACACAGAACTCAATAAGGCAAAGTCAACCAGAATGGTTTTCACTTAGCAGACAAATCAATTACCTACTCTCTTAACTGAAGGAAGTTATTGAGCAAATTATTACTGAACGAAGTTGATAGTTTAACTATTACAGGGCCACAAAATAGATGTAAAAACCTTTTCATGTCGTCCCAACAGACTTCTATTTTGTTATAAAAATCTCACGGTGTGTGTGTGTGCGTGTGTGTGTGTGCGTGTGTGTGTGTGTGTGTCATAAACTCGTCAATTTGTTATAGAAGAACATCAAATACTGGTTCAGTGTTTATAACAATTGTTATAAGGACGCCAAAATGAAGAAAACTATTATTAATCAAGAAATCTGAACCTTGCGGCTTACAACCTCACGTGATAGATTGCCGATTTCTCTCTGGCGGTGGTGGAACATGATTTGTAGCTGCAGGGGGCACAAGAGACCGCAGGCCTACTGCTTGAAGGGAGTAAAGAAGAAAACAGAAGAAATATTTATGCAAATCATCTACACATTTCTTTGCTAATAGAAGTATTAAAGCAAGTACAACTGGGTACGAAAATAGTAATAGCAATTCCAGTAACCCGAAAAAGAGAGGGTTTGTGTGAAGTATGAATTCCTGTTGTAAGACACAGAAAATTTCAATTTTGAAAGAATCTTCCATTTTTGTGAACGATTCAGATTTGGAGGGAAATTTTGGAGTATGTGACACTGATACCTTATAAAGTAAAACCTCTATGTAACACACTACTAGGCTACGTTAATAAATATCATTAAATTCACTAAATATGAATTCAAAAATTAAGTAATTAACACGAATAAAAAAAGGAACGGGATATATAAATTGAAAAACAGAAATTGTTAAATCAAATAAAAATGCAATTTAAAAAAGTGAGAAAATTACACGACAATGTAAAGAAAATATACGAGCATTGTTATGGTGAAATGTAAAAACAGTCACTATGCACAGATGGAACTGTAAAAAGTATGAAAAAATGCTTGTTAATTAAAAATGTATCAAAGCAGCATAAAACACAAATTGCAACAAAAGTATGACAAAATGGCGATACAAGGACACAAATGTAAAGAAAACAATAATGGGTATGGCACAGACCGGCTTCACGTGATGCACCCTGGGCAATGCTAACTAAACTGATAAAGAATACGAAATGTGATTGTAATGGGTGAGTATACAGCTGCTGTAACAGGAGGAGATTTATTAATGTATATGCTTTCTTTCGTCATAAAATATTTCTGACTTAACAACCCTGCTCGTGATTTAAAGAATTAATTATATTCTATTGTGATGTTATCTTAGAAGCATACTGTACTTATGGTTTGGAGAAGGGAATCCGAATCTTTGAGTACGTTGTGTGAGTGGTATCATAGAACACTTAAAGACGGCTATTTGCCTTGCCTACTTCATTCTACGTCGCTGGGTATATACCTAGTTTATCCGACTATACAATTGATATATTACTCTAAGATCTAAAGAGAATTGTGGCGTGAACACAATACGGTAAGCTAATACCGACCACCTTTCTCCCCCACGAAATATATAGATATTTCAATTCAATGAGATCAGAACCATGTAATGTTCGACAGGCCTACAATTCTATAGCCAGGTAGAGATTTTCTAACTTACTTATATTGTATGAATTACAACTATTGGAAACACGCGAAAGGCTGATTGCAGTAACAACGAAGAACATGGAAGCCCAAGTACATAACTAGTCCCATTACAGAACCATCAGAAAGTTACTGGCTACTTCTAACATTGTTCAAGCTAACGTAGAATACGTAAAAGACGAGTTAATGGGCATAAATAACTTGCTGACTAATTGAACAGTTCAGCAGCTATTCCTGTGACATCAAGACTGTGAGTCTTACCAGCGCCGTTGGCAAGTAAACATAAAATAAAAAAAATGCGGGAATCACAAGTAGAACAAAGATAATCCTGTATTTTATAAATATACATTCTAATGTAAACTCGGCAAGTAATCTAGAGGCTTCGTAACCTGTAGATGCCTTTGCAAATTACTACGTTGCTTAGTAAACCTAGGGGCAGACATTCCTAAATTGCCTAATACAAGGAAACGTCTTAATGTTAGAGTGAAAAAATATAAAACTAAGGGAAGGACACTAATACACTTTCTCTGTCAGTGTATCTGTCTATCTGACCCCCCTCTCCCCCGCTCTATCTATTTCTCTCCTTCTCTATCTATCTATGTATCACTCTGTACATTCTGCTTCTTACTTACCTTCCCTCTTTATTTCATTTCTTGTTTAGTTTAATGCAGTCGTTTAGTTTGTCGCGTTAACGTCTTAATTCTTAATTCCGAGACACTATTAGTAACCTCTTAAATGAAAATCTTCGTAATATATTGCAACGGTTCAAATTTGATTATACTAATAAGGATATAGTGAGTATGTAAATTTACAAACACGTCAATATGGAGGAGATGAAAAATCATTTATTATACACACAAATATAGTTTTTAAAGATGTATATTGTATCATAAATTGTCATGTATTGATAATAGAAATAATATTTCGTATTGTTCGATAATATAAATCGATTTTACTTGGTTGCTGCAACTTCCTCCTCTCCTCTTGTCGTTCCCGTCCTGGCGTCCTCTTCTTCAGCGTCACGCCTTCCTGGTGTCCTCTTGGTCCTGGCGTCCTCTTCGTCTTGTCGTCCTCTTCTACAGCGTCACTCCTTCCTGGTGTCCTCTTCGTCCTGGCGTCCTCTTCGCCTTGTCGTTCTCTTCTACGGCAGGCGGCTCCAGCGGCGATATTTCTACGAGTCTCGTTGTTATTATGTTTGACTGCTAACATTAATTCGTTTCTTCATAAATTGTTAACTCACAATGATTATAAATTTCACTCGTACAGTTTATTAATAATATATACTTTATATTTTCTTCATCTCAGGATTAATATGGGTATTAATTAATGCGGTGCATTTAATGTACACCTTCCACGATATCTTGAAGTGTCTTTAAATTCCCTAAGCGGATATCTTAACTTACACGAAAACAGCACTATATTATATTATAATTTTTATCTAAATATTTTACCCACTCGGTTCTTAACGCAAACCTTTGTTAAGAATTTCCAAGGTTTATTTTATATATGATATTTCTATGTTCGTAAGAGAACAACTCTCTTCACCGGGCACAACGTCCCCTTGCAGATGCTAAAGCAGAACTGTGTTCTTCCTAACTCTACAACGAATGAATCTTACTGAATTTAGTGTATTCTGATAGGCTAAGCCCAAGTCACATGATTGATGGAACAAACAGATATACGAATTTCCTGAAAAACTTTGTATAATTTAGCAAAGGCCTGCATGGAAATTATCTACAAATTTTATTAACCTATCATTGATAAGAGTTACAATTGAGGTTTTCTTCACTTAAAAAAACCATATTTCTAAAATAGTTATGAACCTCAGAGTATACACAAATTGAAGCTATTTACCTAAATAATTCCTTGTCAAAGTTTCACGTCAATCGGTTTACTACCACTGAAGCTATAGCGATCACACATTATCACACCCGCACACGCGCACAAATTCACACAAAAAATACATGACAATATAGAACACCTTTTTATGAAGAGTTTGGTATACCCTACATGCTTATCCATTTCTAAATACAAAACTTACGGCTAAAAGACAAAATTTTACATAAAACAAATTTAAACAAGAAAATGCTCGTCATCCGTGTGCTCTGATACAAACAACATAGCTTATCATCCTGTGTTCCGTTACAATATATATAGTTGTGTCGTGAATGGAATTATAGTGATTCTGTAAAAAAATTCATGTTTGGAACAACGACACATTTGTAAACTATGAGTTATTTACATTTTCAATTGGGCAGATCGCAATATGAATAGCAACATGGGAAAATATTTTTTTTGAAATGTTCACTTCCTTTTCTTTCTGCTGCCTCCATTAGGAATAGAATTTACTGTAAGAGGTTCGAGGGGCGTCCAAAATGTTGCGTAGTTGCTTTCTTGGTGAGTCTGTACAATGAGAGCTCTGCAATTTTACTATTGTCTTAATGAGACAAATGCATATTTGGCTGATAATGTTGAATAACAAATAGGGAACTGTTATAGTAAGGATAGTGATTACAATAAAGATAATGGTATTCCTAAAAATTATGAGAAGACGTGAATTACTTCTAATTTCTAACTATTATTTTAAATTGTAATTGTGTATCCACTTTTCAATGGATAATACATTATAATGGATTAATACATACTCTTATCAGAACAGTAAAACGTGAACGGTATTGCTTGGTGGAAGTAAGAGAAAGTTCAGAATTAAAACTGGTAGCTAAAATCTGAAATGTAGGAATAAGTTATAGAACGAAGTAGAACTATGTCGAAGGTTCTAACCTGGACCGGAGCTATTCAAAAGTATAAATGTTTTGTTATCTAATTTTTGAATACATACCCTGCCTACTGTAAGTTCTGTGTGTCATTATGTAACTGCAAATTACTATATCTTATTAGTTAGTCATTTTATTTACATCAACTAACGTAGTCCGCGAAGTTACAAGCGTTAGCATCGTCACACGATTTACGTAGATACTCTCTAATTGGGATCGATTCAGCTGCGTTTGGACAGAGGAAAATACAACGGTCATCAAACCGAGTATCTGAAAATCACATGTTGTACGATTATGTATTTCAGCAAACAGGAATTTCAGTATCGCCCCCATTACAGAATGAGTCCTTCGAAATACACACAAACAACTGAGACAAGACAAAAAAGGAATTCTGTTTAAGTGGAATAGAGAGGGCGAGCAAACTAGATAATGGCTTCACTTAGAGTCAAAGTTTCCAGTACAAGGCACTTTAGTAAAGGAAATTAAGTAATGTTATTTAGGTTCAACAGTAAAAGCGATGCAATTGTATGTAGTACAATAATGTACCAAGTGATAACTGTTAGCGTTGTTACGTCATTAACCAGTTAGGTTCCATTAACCGAATAAGTAAAGCTCTGCTTTAATTATAAACAACAAACTAATTACTATTGATATATTCAAATCACCTCCTTTTCCTCTTCTAGGACGCTAATCTGCACCTTTGACACATTACTTTGGGCTATGTCTATTTTTCCTTCAGCCGTAGGGTTTACGTCTGTCTTGTTATTCTACTTTTCTTCTTCTGTATTATGTTCTCCAAGTTTATCTCCTTCGCCTAAAGAATTTATTTTGCGAAGCATGCCACACAGTTCCAGGTGTCCTTTCCTGAAGCATCGCTTCGTTATCCGGGGAGATCTCTTGGCTGATATCCTCTTGCAGCGATCTCCTATGTTACTACCATCTGTCGCAGACGAAGAGGTTATGACTGACATCGTCCGCAGCTCCCGGGAAATACAGGCACTCTGGTCACTCGGCCTTCCCAACGTTCTTAAAATTTGATCGAAGATACCCGTATTCAGCCAGAAACTGGTAAGGTAATAGTCGATCTCCCCAAGCTGCCTCTCATTGTATGTAGACACAAAATGAGTGCAATTTACGCGAGTACACCTGAACTATGCAAACACATAATAATTAATCCGGTAATTAATACGTGATAAAAAATCGGTATGGAGAACCATACATGACTTCCATATTCTAAGATTTATATTTAAAATCATTTTCGAAATGAAATATTACCATAGAAACTACTTCTTTCTACTTACTGCTTCAGCCTTAACCACAGTACTGTGGTCACTAACGTATATCACCTCACGTTATCGCACTCGATTTTCACTGATGATGGAAGTCGATGGCATTGCCGAAACGTCTGGTTTTGTAGAAAACATTGGACTACGGCCAAATATCCCGGGAAGGAATTTTAACAAAAAATTACTTCTTTGTTGCCGATAACGTTGTACACATATATATAAAAAATATGCATAAAATTAATGGCTTGTATAAGTTAATGATTGATCTCCATTAAGTACTGCTCAAGTTTCCAAAGTTTTAATATTATGATGTCCGTAATTAAAACATCAGAGCAGGTTTAGTGTGTATGAGGGTACACCGTGGACAAAAATTTTCAACATTTCCTATTGAGCGTTGCTTAGAGTAAAGCTGCGAATCTACTGTGTATGTTTCACAGAACAAACACGCGAAAAAGAAGGAGCGCTCCGAAGTCACTCATGGACCCTCAGCATCTTGCAGAGGGTTCATTCGCTAAAGACGAAAAGCCTGTCTATGAATCGTTCCTCTGTAAACACGTGCAGTTACACTGCCCAGCGATCCACAGGAAGCAAATCGCTATCCACGCTGGACACTTTTTCGGCTTGCACGCGTTATGTTGGTATGGGTTTCGGCACTTTCCATTTAAAAAGCGTGCAAATGTAAGAAAATAAACATGAGTGAAGCCAGAAATAACGCGAATTTTGTGTGTGTGTCTTCCCTGTCTTTTTATTGCGGTAGTCATAATAATAAAATGGAAACGTAAACATTACATAACTGGGATATGCTTGCCTGCCACGAACGGTATTGATGTTTGTAACAAAATTTTCTGTTTGTACATTTTGAGTGTAAATTAATCCATTATACTATTAACTCATACATGATTTACATTAAAATGAAAAATTATAATTTTATTGCCTGGCAACAAAATTATTTTATTTTTAACAATTACCATTGTTTGAAAAATTTAAATGAGTTTTCAAGTACTTTACTGTTGTTAAAACGTAAAAGGTTGCAGGTAAACTACCCCTCGCCCTTAACCGATCTTCACCAAAATCGAAAGTCCTTGATATCTCTACAATTCAGGGACGTATGCAAAACATTATTTGATTCAGTTTGAATTTACGGCTGTTATCGTTTGCCATAGAAAATACCCTTGTTAAAAAAACGTTCCCGGTAAACTACTCCTTTCCCTTAACCGATCTTCACCAAAAACAATAGGTCTTGAGAACTCTACAATTTAGGGCAGTATGCAAATAATCTTTTGATTCTGTTTGAATTTGCGGCTGTTATCGTTTGCCATAGAAAATACCCTTGTTAAAACATAAAACGTTGCTAGTAAACTACCCCTTTCCCTTAACCGATCTTCACCAAAAACAATAGGTCTTGAGAACTCTATAATTCAGGGCTGTATGCGAAACATTATTTGATTCTGTTTGAATTTGCGGCTGTTATCGTTTGCCAAAAAAAAAATTGACCCTTGATAAAAAAAAAACCGTTGCTGGTAAACTACCCCTTTCTCTCAACCGATCTTCACCAAAAACAATAGGTCGTGACTACTCTACAAATCAGAGCTGTACGCAAAAAATTATTTGATTCTGTTTGAATTTGCGGCAGTTATCGTTTGCCATAGAAAAAAATCTAGAGACAGACAGACACACAGACAGACACACAGCCACACACACAGACACACAGACACACACACAGACACTTTTCGAAAAACGACTTTTTTTCATGTTTTGAGTATAGTACAATCAGAATCTGCAATAATCTCGAACACGATTTTTTTTTGCCATCACCATACTTCCATTTCCTTAAGGAATATGGAAGTAAAATTAATCTATATGTACATAGCGAGTGAAAAATCACGACTCTATTGCAACTGCTGGTTTGCACATCAACGTTGTTATTAGTTAAAAAAAAAGACGAAAAGATGATTTGTGTTAAACAGACGTTATGCAGGCCAGAACAAAATTTAACAAGTCTGAGAGAGTATCCAGCGCAATCTTACCAGTACCTATCGATTTGCACCAGACTATAAATACCTCGGACAATTTCAAAAGAAGGACAAACGTTAGTAATAATCGCTGGTCATTATGTCACTCTGGTTCTCGTCGTAGAATTTTCATCACCAACAGTATCATCAGGAAGTAAAACAACACACACAACGGTCGACGTGAGAGCACCAGAAACATCATCATCAACATCATCGTCATCATCATTATCATGCAGTGATCAACACACAAACGATCTACGTGGGAACGTTAGAATCATAATCATACAGGACCGGAACGCGCGCGCGCGCACACACACACACACATACACAAATACACACGCGGGCGCAACTGTAACACAGAAGTAATAACAAGTGAAAAATGAACAATTATTTTTCATAAATAAAGATTATAAAGAAAATGAAATATGGTGAAAATAAAGAAAAAGTAAATTCATAAGTGTTAAATTTTCTTCAATAGCAAAATTTAACTTTATATGTAGTGATTTTTAATTTAATTTTTCACGTTTAACATTTCTGTGTTTACGTTATTTTCTACTTTTAATATTTCAACATTTTCCAATATGCCTAGCATACAATGAGTTGGTTGGGTTATCTCCTTCCCCTCTGCGGTGTTCTTTCAATTTAAAATCAAAGGTATTTCCAGTTTTGCCGACATACACATTATCTCAATCTTTACTCTTTAATTTATACACTCCACTTTTTTGTAATGTTGGTATCTCTTCAGTGTGGTTACTTTAATGCACTCAAAATCCCTTTTGTCTTTTTTTATCACTACACATACACCATACTTTTCTGAACATTTTATGATTTATATAGTGCAAGTATATATATAATTTATATAATGATTTACATTATATGTGTCAGCCTACATAGTTATAGTTACATACTTTTTATTGTGTGCATAATACAATTACGTTCGTATATATTACGTTTGTCGGAGCACTCTACATTTTATGTATACGCATAGAATTTGTGTAGTTACAGTGAAGTGGCGCTTAACCGGGTTAATTAATCGGAGCGTCAGTTATCTGGGAGATTTCTCGGCAAATGTTTGTTCGGGAATTGAAGTACAATTGGAATTATATAAAATGCGACCAACGATCTAGTTCCCGTAACTTAACTAATTGGTTCCGCAGAAACGAAGTTGTATCTATTTGGCTAGAATGATCTGTAAAATTTTAAGCAATAAAATGATTAAGGCTTTCACTATATTCCTGTTTTCGGAATTCAGGTGTACATTCTGTCAGAACTGGCAGTGCTTTTCGTTGATTTTTACAGTGCGTAAACATGTACGTACATGTACGTTTATGTGCATGTGTATGTGTTTATGTGCGTTTTACATGTACGTAGTAACATGTCACAAACGCATAAACGTGATCTGCTGTCTTGAAATAGGAATCTAATGTCCTTGGGAAAATAAATTGAAGAAAATTGATCCAGCGTTGAAGAAAATATTAAATCAACGTTGAAGAATTTATTACGTTGATTTTTGTTGACTGCGACCGACTTTAATATGGAATATAATTTTTCCTTGTAGTGTTACATTTTTACTGGTTATATTTATTTAAAAAAAATAAATCTCCCTAATGTACCTTTCCAATTTACTAAGTGTTTGCTTATCAGGAAAAGTTCTGACTATTCATTTTCTGACCGTCTACTGGATCTAGAAAATGAATCATTCTCTTATAACACAAATTTCAATGTTTTGAATACGTCAGTCTTGTTAATGTTCTATGTTTTAATAATATTTTGTTGCTATTTTGAATTCTGTACTTTAAAACAAGAATTTTGGCAAAACACCTATATATTTTAAATTTTATACAAATCCTATACTTCATTGTAGTCAGTGAAACTTATCGTTGGCAGTCACCAGTCAAAGTGTGTGCAGTAGATATAACGACACCAGATGTTTCGTCAGCCATGATCACTTGTTGGGGCATAATTCAGGAACACATTGCAACATATATCATACGTGTAGGCAGTAGTCTAGAGCCTCTGGTATTAGACGGACACGTACAGTCCCCGTCATATTTCATACACTTCTTCGCCATCTAGTCTCCCGGCACATTAATTTTATCGAGCAATGTTAACTCTGCTTGCAAGTTAATGTGTATTATGATAAAATTTCTTAAGTGTTAACGATCATAATAATACTGTGTTTACTTGTGAAGACAAAAAGATATTACTTGAGAAATAATAAAATATTATCTTTATATCATTGGCAGATTGTAATCGGCAAAATGTATACTGCTTACTTTTTCCCTTTGTACGCATCCCTTACTTTATCAACAGCATTAAATTCGCCTTGAATAAAATACTGTTAAGAGAAATTGAGAACTACCTTAAGTAAATATTTCAAACAAACAGGCTATACTTTTATCAATCAAGCTGTACCATAAGACTAATTCTGTATGGACCAAACACGGCAGTAAAGTGCTGGTCACTAATATATATACAAAAGTTGGAAAAGGTTGTGAGAACTGTTCAGCCCACCTCTTAAACGGTAGTTTGATTATTCATCATTACCAAGATATATTATTTTTACTCCCAAATTGGGTTTTCGAATTGGTTTCTTGACAATATTGGTTCTGTAAAATAAAGAGGTTTCTCTTTGCCTCATAAACTCCCATAAACTCAATTAGCTATTACATATGTTTTTAATAAAGTTACGACTGTTTCACTGATCGGCGTATGGTACAGTGGAAACAAAATACAGACACCAGTCAGTAATTACCAGCTTTAATTAATCATAAATAACAGTTTGTAATCAACAAGGCACTTTCTAACAATAATTCAAGTTAATTTTTCCAACGCAATAAGAATGTCAAGAAATAGAATTTCACACTAATTATAACACGGGAAACACTTCCACTACTTTTCCACAACCACTCGATCAGCACTAAGGAAATCTCTCAACGGAACTGACAAAGCCAGCCTCTTAAATAAGTAGCGCAAAGGTTCCACAATAACTTTTCATTCTTACTGCGGCGTGGTAACATAATGCGTATTTCAAGTGTTCTCCATAATAATCTGGAAGGCACTTGAGTGCAGGCTTAACTGAAACGCTACACCAGCTCGACTAGTGGAGAAACGGTTGGAAGGACGCTCTCGAATTTTACAGAAAGTTCCATCATTACAATATGTAGTACTAATAAAAAAAAATAATTGCGAGATTTACATTAATCGTTCAGACTGCTGACCTTTACTGACTTTTTAAATAATTAGATAAGATCAAC
This sequence comes from Magicicada septendecula, assembly GCA_034769895.1. Lineage (NCBI taxonomy): Eukaryota > Metazoa > Arthropoda > Insecta > Hemiptera > Cicadidae > Magicicada > Magicicada septendecula. Next base: position 222,717,713 of record CM068368.1, read on the forward strand.
ATTCACAGCAACGTTAACTACATTCTAACGTTAACTACTGTTACGTAACACGAAATTTACCTTAGCTCTAAACTTCCCAAAATTTACAAATGTTCTAATCTTGACTTTCGTTTAGTTTTTGATAGAAAAAGATTAGTTTAGCATTGATTTCTCTACTGTGCTTTTAAATAGTTGGTTTCATGGACCAACCGGATGTACACAATGTCCGTTAGTCTCTGAGCCAGAGGCGTCTAAAAAATTAACAATTTTCTTGTTAGTCGTAATTGTATTCCAAAGCCCATCTCGGTATCGGTTTTATGTACCATAATTGTATTATATGGCAATAAAGTGTCAAAAGAACTTAATAATTTTAACTGAAATTGAAATATTTGAAAAGTTGAAAATAATTAGGCTTTGTTTGAGACCGAGAAAAATTTTGAACAAGACAAGAAGACCGTTTAGTTATCACGAGACGGTGCAATGTAAGACCTAAAGGTCCTTACAATTAAATTTCGTTTTCCTTATTCAACATAACAAATAATTAAATGTTTATATCTTTCCCTAATTTTATTTGACAGTCTATTTGATATTTTCTTTCTTTGAGCACTTTTCAAGTCCTTCCTTCTTATCGTAACGAGTTATAATCACGGATGTTATATGTGGTTTATGTAATCACATAAACATATAGGGGAAGTGTGGGCAATATGGAATACCATTTACATGCTTAATAATATTAAAGTATATTTATATCAGCTTCCTATGATCTGCAAATTAATTTAACAATAGGTATGTTTTTAGCTATATCTGACATTTAAAATAAAATTAAACCTTCACAATGTTGAAATGGATCTCTTCAATGACATGTTGAAAAATTGAGGGTAATATGGAATAGGGAGGGGAATATGGAATCACTACACATTTCACACAGAAACTTTCTGTTACTAACAAAATTTGTCAATAACATGTAAAAAACAACAATTTTCATGTGCGACAGTAATGTCTAATAATATAATGTTAAATCAGGAATCAGGATTCCTGATTTCTTTAGTCAGAAATTATATTTTTTGTTAAAAATTATATGATAACAAGGAAATTTCAAATATAATTTAGTACATTAACGAATGTAACATCTTTGTATGTGTATTGCAACAGTACAAACATTAACGGTACTGTGCATTGCCAAAATAAATAAAATAAATAAATATAAATTAATAAACATGATTCAGATTGCATAAGCTGGATCGTAGTAAAAATAGGGAGCGCAGAATTCATGCATGGACATGGTTTTTCGACACACCTGTCGTTAGCGTTGTGTACGCGCGTATTTTGTTGGTGTGTGTGAAACCTGTCCGTTCCTGAAATGTAACCAACCCTTTTCAAGTAAAATAGTTGTATGTTTATTTTTATTATAAGAAAATTATGTACGATAGGATAAAACAAAATACACCAAAGTGTATAGAAATTATAGGTAAATAAAGTGTTAAAAAACCGTATCGATGTGACGAAAAGTGCAATTACTATACGTAAAAAATGAATAACTCTTTTTGTGAGTACCATAAAGAAGTGCAATTTACGTATAGTAATCACATAAAATTAGTGATCGATTGAGCATAGAGTGATGTGAAACAAACGTCGTAATTCGCGAAAATAGGCGAAAATTGTGCCGTGAACCAGAGTGGGGAAAGTGACGCTCGACAGAATCTGACAGGTCAAATATTGTTCAGACAGGAATTTTTGCACGATCTGACTATAAATACCAGGTCGCACTAATAAAGTTTTTTCCTTCTAGATTCAACCGTTGCCGCAAGAGGCTATGTCAGTCGACGACGCCAATTCACATCTATAGTGAGAGTCACAAGACAAACTAGATGTCCAACCAGAGCCGCAGAATACATACGATGAGGTCTATGGACACATCGGCAGCATATGACATGAGACGAGACGACTATTAATCAGCACATGCAGTGGAACACGACCAGAGGACCAGAAGGACACGGAGGACACGACCAGAGGACCAGAAGGAGGACGTACAGATGAATAACCACGTCAAACAAGGTGATAAAAAACCATTGTAATTATAAATATTTAAAAGACACTAATTAAAGTTGGAATGAAAGACATTCAACCAATATTAAAGTAAATAAATTATACATAAATGTGAAAGCAGAATAAAAATTAGAATAATATTTCTTGTATCAAATTTAGTAATTAGTAACATAAATGATATGAGAAATATTTAAATTTTGAATTAACGTAAATAGTAAAGTCTGTGATGATAAAAGAGAATGCATATGCAGTAGAAAGTTAAAACAAAGTAATATAAAAGAAATTTGAATAGAAGTAAATTCATTTTTGAAGCTAATGAATCAGCAATTGCAAAAAAGATGAGCACACAATGAGTAAGCCGAGAGTAAAATAAATATTTTAAAGTAATTAAAATTAGATAATAAGATCTGTGTATACCTTGTGTATGTAATTTGTTAGTAATACGTTATGCACGAGAACTTCGTACAAACGATAAAATAATGAGTCAATGTTTAATATGCGATATGAAAGATTTTGTTTAATAAATAAATTATGGAACAATTTTTAACTTAAATAACGTATCATCTTCTTATTACGATGACACCCATGAAATCAATTCAATAAATTGAATTGAATTTGTTATGTTATATAACACACACATTTAAATTACATTAAATAAATATCAATTTGCAGTGTTATAAGATTTTGACGTCCCAAGAACGTGGGGCTCCTCAAACACAAATAAATTTGTTTTTCCAACCTATATACACAAAGATATACCGTTGTAAAAATTGTCTCCCAAAAGCGTGGGGCTACACAATTTAAAAAATATTTAAATTGGTAAAATGTGTTGTTATAGTATATTTTTAGTATGTTAACATCTATGGTGCAATGAGAATCAGACGAGAAGAAGAGGCTTTGGAAACAAAAAAGGCTTAGATCCCATATCTGTAGAAGAGCTGGAAGAAGCATTATGTAAAACAAAAATAGAAAAGCATCTGGTTCAGTAAGAATAGCTGCGGAATTGCTGAAATATGGAGGAATGTTACTGAAATATAGATTTCTGAATTTGATAATTTGGCTTGGAAGTAGGATACCTCACCAGTGGAGAATGGCAAATGTAGTGTCAGTTTTCAAGAAGGGAGATTGATCTAACCAAATAACTATAGAGGATTAAGAATCTTGAACGCAGGGTACAAAATATATGGTAGGATCCTTAACACTCGATTGCAACCCATAGTAGAGGCTAAATTAGCTGAAATTTAAAATGGTTTTTGGAAAGGAAGATCCTGCTCAGATAATATTCACATTATAAACAGAATATTGGAGAAGCGGTGAGAATTCAACCTTGCAACATATATTGTTTTTGTGGATTTTGAAAAGGCTTTCGACAAGATAGATAAGGAGATGTTATCGGAAATTTTACAAAGAAATTATGACTCTAAGCACCTAATTTTAGCAGTAAAATATCTGTATTTAGACACACAGATACTTCTGCAAAGAGGAAGTGAGCAGACGGTCCTAAGTATAAATCAAGGTGTAAGACAGTCTGTAGTCTCTCTCCAATGCTGTTTAATATATATTTGGACGATGTCACTCGTAGGTGGTAGAGCATTTACGCATCAACAGGTATTTCTCTACGAAAAGCGAATTTGTTAATACATTTGTTCGCTGACGACCTGCTGCTTATAGATACCACCGAAAATGGTTTGCAAAAAGCACTATATAAATTACAACCTTATTTGATTAAGTATAAGTTAAGAATCTGCACAAGCAAAACGAAGGTGATGGCTTTCCTGGGAAGCAATCCTGTAAGAACCAACATAATGATTAACAACCAACTAACTGAACAAGTCTCTCACTGTAGCTACCTAGGGTATGATACATCATATGAAATAATAGAGACACTGAGAATAAACTACATACGGTAAGTTTCAAATGATGTGCGGCACCATAAGAAGAACACAAAAAAAAAGACGCAGAAATATACTCACAATAGCTGTCACTATGCTTTTTTTTTTATGGAAGCGAGTCATGGATAATGAGAATGAGAGCTAAAAGCCGGATACTAGCAGCGGAGATGAAATTTCGAAGATCGGTCAAAGGTTGGTCTAAACAAGATTGATTTAGAAATGAAGAGACCAGAGAATAGTCGGATATAAAAACTTCAATGAAAAAACAGAGATGCATAGAAGAAATTGGAATTACCATCTCGAGCGTTGTTAAGTATTAGTGTTTGAAAATTAATATTGTAGTGGAATTAAATTTGCCAGGATGGAGGAAATAATGATGAGTAAGCGGACTGTATTTTAATACATTTATTATGCATAAATGTTACAATTTAATTTAGAATTGAAAGGTCAGCTAAGCCTTGTACGCATTATGAAGTCTGGAAAATCACATTAGGTTAAAAAATGTTACATTAGAAATTGAGGCGCAATTACGCAACACTTGAAGCTAAATAAATGAATGAGTTAGGGCCTAAGGCCTACATAATAATTCGTGATGAAAATAATTAGAATGACAGCCGAACGCAACGCGTAAGTCACGTCTGTTGTGTTCGGACGCTCGGAGCACTGTAACGTCATGTTTGCCGAAGCGTGCATAGTTGGACTATGATCAGATTAGCCAACCTTTCAGTTATACAATTCCCACATTAAATACCAACATTACTGTCCATAACTGCCCGCAAAAATCGAAAGATGTTTTGTAATACATTTTTAACAATTTACATTTTAAGAAAACACAAACATGTACGTTCTTACTAATAGATATCAACCATCAGTAAGTTGTTTTGATCATCGACATTGAAATGTTAGATAACAATATTATAACATTAAACTGCTCAGAGATAAAACCTTAATAATAATGATAAGGTTAAACAGGCCACAGTTGGCTTGCAAACTGATTTATACATGAGTATAAATGTGCATGAATTAGCAGAGATGTATACAATACAAAACATGAATAATGAATAATCTGATAATGCTTGATAATGAATAATCGGTGACTCATCCCTTGATGGGTCCGATACAAATTGCAAATATTTTATGCAAGTCATGATTGACAGTCCAAGCCAGTCAAGGCCAGCTGATTTATACATAATAGTATTGAATATAAAATGAATAGACAAGATTATTACAAAAGTTATATGCATATAAAAACATAGATTTAGCATAACGCTGCAATATAATAATTAAATAGTGCATGCTATACCAAACAATTGCAAGAATGCATAATAAATTAACATGCGAAAATAGATTATATATTGTTGAATAGTTGCAATTATATAAACGTAATAACATATATGTCATAATCACAAACATGAATAATAATATATGTGCAATACCTGATCGTAAAATACAAATACAAAATATGTGTAAAAATACATACGTGGTGCATAATCATAGACAATAGATGCGGGTACAATAATATGTTTTACATAGATACAAAGTACATGATAAAATACAATAGAAATATGTGTGTTGCATAATTACAAAATACATGAATACAAGGCATAATAGTAATAGTATAAGTGACAAGTACAGTAAATGTGTTCATACAAAAATATAATGCATGTGTTGAGCACTTACAAGTAACACATAAAATTCATAGAATAGTGAAATGGCAATGCACAAATATCAACAAAAAATGCGCAGCAAATATGCATACATGGTTTGTATAGCTCCAAATCCATGTGAATATTACAGTATATAACAAAATCTATAACATAAGAACCAATAACACCAATAGACATAATATATAAATCAAATGTTGTATACAAGAAAATACATAAAATAATTGAAGCTTTACATATTAAATAAATTGACTATCGCTTAAGTAAAACAAGCAATTTCTGAATTGAAAAGATACAAACTAAAGCTCATGGTAAAAATAAAAGTGCTTATATAACTAACATAATCTTCTTGAAACATTAACATATGTTTGATAAATACATACATTTAATTTTAAAAGAAAATAAACGACATCCTTTAATTTATATAAAGAAAACATCCTCTAAAACTGACTCAATATAGTAATACAATGATAGAGACATAATAGTAAATACAATAAAGAAAGAACATAATAATGTACATGTATAGTATTGACTGCATAGTATTGATATAATGAAATCACATTCAATGATACGTAGCAATAAAATAGACAGAAAGGATGTAAAATGTATAATATGCGTATACATAACGATACATACATAACGATTGTGTTAAGTAGCTACATTGATGTAGTGTTTACTGTTCGTCCCTCGCTGGCACCAAACATAACTTATGAATTGGTCTGCGAAAGGTGCCAACAGGAGTACGAACGTCAACTACTCTAATTAAATTGTCTGGTCCGGGAAATGTGGCTGTGATTACTCCAAATTTCCATGCTAATGGAGGCAAGTTATCCTCGATTAGCAGGACCAGGTCACCAATGGAAACGTTTTCTTTAGCGAACTTCCATTTGTGACGCTGTTGCAATTGGTGTAGGTAGTCGCGCGACCATGCTTTCCAAATAGCTTGGACAAACTTCTGGAGAAGTTGCCAACGGCCGAGACGAGAGATGGGAACGTGTGACAAGTCAGGATCAGGTATTGCCGTTAATGGTGCACAGATTAAAAAATGGCCAGGGGTAAGTGGCACTGGATCGTTTACATCCGATGAAACGGCAAATAATTGACGTGAGTTTAGACAGGCCTCTACCTGTGACAAAACCGTAGTAAACTCCTCGAATGTGAGTATGGACTTGCCGACAACGCGGCGCAAATGATACTTCAAACTTTTTATACCGCTCTCCCATAGACCACCAAAATGAGGTGACGATGGAGGAATGAATGACCACTTAATACCATGAGAAGTTGCAAATGATTGGATTGTTAAGGTGGCATCCCTTTTATGCCAGAGATTGTAAAGGTCATGCAAAACGTTGCGGGCCTTCCTAAAGTTCGTGCCATTGTCAGAATATAACTGGCTAGGTATGCCCCTACGGGCCATAAAGCGACGTAAGGCAGCTATAAACGCATTGGCCGTGAGGTCGGAAAACAATTCCAAATGAATGACCCTAGTGGCTAAGCAAATGAATAAAGACACATATGACTTGGACAGAGCCCTAGATCTCTGCCCGCCATGACGGATCATGAAGGGACCACCATAATCCACTGCGCAGAATAAAAACGGCCTGGAAGGAGTAACCCTGGGAGATGGCAAAACACCAAGCCTTTGAGCTTGATATTTGGTATTAAATCTGAGACATTTGACGCATCTACGAATGATGGAACGAATCACCCTCTTGGCGTTAATGATCCACCGGCGTTGACGAAGTGAATGATGGACAAGTTGAGCACCAGCGTGGAGGAGTCGAATATGCTCACTCTCGATTATAAGGCGAGTGATGTGAGCCGATGGATGCAAGACAGTAGGATGCTTATTATCATAGGGTAGTTGCGACTGCTGTAGACGTCCGCCGACACGTATGATGCCAAACTCATCAAGAAATGGGTCCAGAGAAGACAGTTTACTCCTAATAGAGACAGAAGCCCCATTTCGAAGGCAATTAAGCTCAGTAGCGAAGTGGATCGACTGGGATTGCCTTATGAAAAAGTTGAGAGTAGAATGATTTTCGGTAGGGGTAAGAACTCCCGAAATTTTCTCTGCCTTTGAGGGTCTAGCATTTTAAATAAATCGAAAGCAATAAGTGTACACTTAGTCGGTGCAACGAGGAAAAGTCCTTAGAGAGATCAATAGGTAAGGTAGAAATTAGAGAAAGTTTGGGGGTTTGTTTCTCCTCAACGGAGCATTCAGGAAGCGGCACATTAGAAGGTGAAAAAGGTGAAAAAACATTGGGTTCAGAAGATTGAGACAAACAAGCGGGACCATGCCACCAAAGCGAACAATCGCGCAAAACGTCAAGGTGACATCCTCTAGAAATAATGTCAGCAGGATTATGTTGCGAATCAATATGATGCCATGTGTGGGTTTCAGTGAGACGCTGAATCTCAGCAACACGATTAGCGACGTAAGCCTTCCACCTAGAAGACTGAGCATGAATCCAATAGAGAGATACCATGGAGTCGGAGTATAGGTGTACGCTATTGACAAAGGAATGGAGAGCAGGGGTGACCTTTAATAGAAGTCGCGATAACAACAAACAAGCACAGAGCTCATTGCGGGGTAATGACACCTGTCGTAGTGGAGTCACACGAGATTTAGAACAGAAAAGGTGACAAGAGGCCTATAATCTTGATAAATAACTCTAATATAAATGCAACATCCATAACCCTTTTCAGAGGCATCCGCGAAACCATGTAATTCAACTAGCTTGGTCTCAGACTTGCTGCGTATGGAGCGTGGAACAATAATTTTACCAATTAAATACAACTTATCGCATAATGAACGCCAATACGAATATAATTGCTCAGAAATTGGCTCATCCCAACCAAGATTGCACAACCACAGTTGCTGCATAAACTGTTTATAAAGGAAAACAATTGGACCAATGAGTCCCAATGGGTCGTAGATACCCGCTATAATTGACAGGATTCTCATCTTAGACATACTTGACTCAACTGGAAATGACTTGATGTCAAACAAGGATGAATCTGTAGGGTTGTTCCAAAGAATGCCCAACGTACGCACATTGCCTTGTTTGTTTAATGGATGTGATAAATTACTATGCTCAGTGACACATTTGGTTCATTTGATGCCCATTTATGTAGAGTAAAGCCATATTGACTCAACAACGTACTTAAGTCAGATTTTAACTTGATCAGATTAGAAATGGTGTCTGCACCGGTCAACAAATCATCGACATAAAAATCATTAATTATAGTTGAAGCAGCGTCAGGAAAGGAAGCTTCATTATCCTTACCAATCTGAATAAGGCAGCGAGTTGCCAAGAATGAAGCGCTAGCTGTACCGTATCTTACAGTTCGCAGCACGAAATGTTTAAATTGTTCAAGCAAAGAATTATGCCACAGAATACGTTGGTAATGACAATCGTTATCAGACACTAGAATTTGTCGATACATCTTCTCGATGTCAGCGATTAGAACATAGTTGTGTATACGAAATCGCAAAAGAATGGAGAAAAGATCTTGTTGGACATTTGTGCCCACTAACAAAATATCATTGAGAGATAGACCATTGGCAGTTTTAGCCGAACCATCAAAAACGACGCGAAGCTTCGTCGTGGAACTAGAATGTTTGAAAACGGCATGATGAGGCAAATAGTAGGTATTTGAAACCTTGAATCAACAGAACAATCATCAACCAGCGCCATGTGGCCAAGATCCCTATATTCCTGAATAAAATTTGCATATTCGCGCGCAAGCTCAGAATCACGCTAGAACCTGCGTTCTAAACTTAAAAATCTCGCTTCAGCGGTAGCATAGGACTCACCCAGCTGGGCATTATCAGACACGAATTGTAATGAGACGACAAATCTACCTTCATCATTACGATGAGTAGACTTAACAAAATGTTCTTTGCAAACTGAATCGTTAATAATGGGTGCATTATCAAAGACGGTTTCAGTCTCCCAAAATTTTTCAAGAGACGCTAAAATTTGATCATCGTTGTTTCTTGCCAAGAACGAAACAGTAGGACCCTTTGAATGACAATGCTTAGGCAAATTGCTTGCTAGAATATAGCCTAACTTAGTTTTTTGTATAACAGGAAAGTTAGGACCACGAACATATTTGTTAGCTTGAATCAAGTCTAAATAAAACTGCGCTCCCAACAGTATGTCTATGTCAGCTGATACATTAAAATGTGGGTCAGCAAGGAAAATATTATCTGGGATATTAAAATGTTTTATGTCAAAAAATTGTGCTGGAAGTTTGTGGGTCAACGCAGATAAGACTGCGCATGGAGCATTAAAGGTGAACCTTTGATAACGAGAAACAATACGAACTGATACCAAATTAGTAGCGCAACATGTAGCATTATTAATACCTGAGATTGGTATATTAGATTTAGTTAAGTTAAGTTGCAATTTTTTTGCAAATGATGCAGTACAAAAGTTGACCTGAGATCCTGCTTCTAACAAAACTCGTGCAAGTTGCCTGTTACCAGCGCGGTCGATGACGAACACGACGGCTGTAGATAAGATAACATTGTTTGCTGATTGCAGTTTAAATGAACAATAATTACTACTGCTGGCAGAACCCTGTTTTGACCCATTATTTATATGAAGCAATGTATGGTGTCGTCTGGAACAGATGTTACAATCTTACATGATTGTTTGACCTTGCAATTAGGTGAAAAATGATCTGGTCTTAAACAATTAGTGCAGCATTTATGCTTTAATATAAATTGCCCTCGTTCCGATATGCTCAAATTGCGAAATTTGTCACACATATAAATTGGGTGACTTGCCTTGCAGCATGAGCATGAATAATTATTTGAAATAGAATGATAACTTTTAATTGCAGTGCTGCCAGCAGAGTTTCGTAACTTAGGTTTTTCAGACTTATTATTAAATTTTAAAATTGGTTTGTTAAGCTGCTGTCCAGCTTCTATCGGTAACGTGTTTTCTAATAATTGTCTACGGGCATTTAGAAACTGTATAAAACTCTGAAAATTAGGAAGATTTTCAGAATCTATAGATTCTTTCCATAATTTGAATGCGGAATGATCAAGTTTTGTTGACAGTAACTGTATAGTAATGAGTTCAAATGAATCCACTGACAATTACATAGCTGTCAGAGAATTGACAGAAGACGTTATTGTATTTATAAATTCTGCTAAGGTCTGTACAGAGTCCTTGGTTGTAGACTTCACTTCTAATAAATTTTGAATGTAATATTTAGCTAATATGAATTTATTGTCATATCTAGCGGACAGCAAACTTCACGCTATTGAATAGTTTTCATTACAAATAGGCAAAGCCTTGATTAAATCTAGTGGCTCATTTTTGAGAGATGAATATAAGTAATGTAATTTTTGCACTGAAGTTAAGTCAGATCTAGCATGTACCAAGTCTAAAAATATCGAGTAAAAGTGCTGCCATTCGAGAATGTTGCCTGTGAAGCAGGGCAAACTTATAGGTTTTAATTGAATGTTACTGCTTAATGTTTGAGATTCAGTCTGGATGTTGAAAGTGTCTATTAGTTGTAAGATGTTAGCCTCGGTTGAATATAAAAGCTCTTCAACCTCGATTCTGTCCTCTTGGGCAGCATTTATGTCCTTAGAAATTAATTCGATCTCAAACTGGACCTCATCATATTTTATTGCTAAACTCTTTAAGCTTTCTTGTCTCACATTTAGAAAATGTTTGGTATTACTATTTTTATCAATATTAAGTACTGCGGAATTGATTCTCACTATGGCAGACTTTAAGCCGCCTCTCTTTCTAACCAACACTCTTAAGCCTTCTTCCGTCATTTTACGCACCTTTTACTGGTGGCGTTGATGTCGTACCTTCGGTGAGATGTGTTGCAGAGTTGAGGCCGTGGAGCAGATGGTAGACACGCACGAACTGGATGGATGACTGCTCTCAACTTGGAACTGGTCAAACCTGGCGTTTAGGCGTTAACACGTGGATCTTTATGTACTGGTGTTGTCTACGAAGCTCAATGACGACGACGAAAGAAATGTTGAATAAATCCCGACACGGTCGGATCAGCGAACATACTGAATCGGCCGTGATGGCCAGAAATTGAAATAAAAAAATCATGAGAAGCCGCTCGGTAGGGTATAAAGTTGTGAAAGAAGGTTAAAATGATGAATCCAGGCGCGGAGTGACCAAAAAAATGTTAAGTATTAGTGTTTGAAAATTAATATTGTAGTGGAATTAAATTTGCCAGGATGGAGGAAATAATGATGAGTAAGCGGACTGTATTTTAATACATTTATTATGCATAAATGTTACAATTTAATTTAGAATTGAAAGGTCAGCTAAGCCTTGTACGCATTATGAAGTCTGGAAAATCACATTAGGTTAAAAAATGTTACATTAGAAAGTGAGGCGCAATTACGCAACACTTGAAGCTAAATAAATGAATGAGTTAGGGCCTAAGGCCTACATAATAAGTCGTGATGAAAATAATTAGAATGACAGCCGAACGCAACGCGTAAGTCGCGTCTGTTGTGTTCGGACGCTCGGAGCACTGTAACGTCATGTTTGCCGAAGCGTGCATAGTTGGACTATGATCAGATTAGCCAACCTTTCAATTATACAATTCCCACATTAAATACCAACATTACTGTCCAAGCGTAATCGAAGACTACCAAAAGCGGCAAATACATACAAACCAGCTAGAAGAAAAAGAGTGGGGAGACAAAAGAGAAAAAGGAATAAATTCTATGAACTGCTATAAACTAAATAAGCTCTTCAAATTTCTATCAATTGCCGAGAAACGAAAAAAAGTATTGTTATTAACAATTACAACAACACACATAAATGTTAATATTTTTCTATATGCAACACTTACTCCTGTGCAAGGAATTAATTCTTCAAATTACTTGTCGGTCATAATACGTCTGCTTGTAACCATATTTGACGAGAGAAAGGCTAACCAAGGCCCACGGTGGCCTTTCATTTTGGGTCCTCAGATACGGTTTGATTATTGTATACGTATACATTTCATAGATTTTAGTAGTAGGTCTTCATGTCCAAATATTAAACTCACTATATACAGGTTTTAACGAAACAGAAACAAGAAGACGTACAAAAACGATAAAAGTCGAAGTTTCGTATAAATTAAGTTACATAGAAAGTAAATTATGATTAGTTTTCAAGCCTTGTTTTAGCGAATTTATCTATTACATAATTCAAAGAAGATGTAATGTTTCTTTTTGTAAACAAAATCGCCAAGTTTATCACTCATCGTTGATGTACGGTGTTTTTTTTTAATTTCAGTTTTGAGAAACGTCTTTCACATGAGGCCACAGACAAAAAAATCGTTAAGAAAATACTGTAGGATGAGACATAGGTTGGGAAAGGATTCACTTGAGTGCATCTTTACTTGAATAAACTGAATAACTTCCTTGGCTGTCCATGTAGGTTTAACTTCTCCTTCTACTGTGGCATTAGTAACGCGTACATGTCGAATTCTGTTTATATACCACTTTGTCTTCATCATAGTCACATACAGTATACCTGGCTGAAGAAAACTGGCGAAGAAAACTTTTCACCAGCTGAACTCATGTATGCAACGAAAGTAATCTTTACAAAAACCTCTAACTCTTGGATATGATGTGCTAGTTGGTTTAAATACTGATAACACATTTTTGTGTCTATTTAAATATAGGCCTATATTTACCAATCCTTACCAGCTTGGCCTCTTCCAAAAGATGTATAATGTGGTTTCTTACGGCCATTTGGTAAGCCATCCTTCTAACACCTAGTCGTGTAACACTATATTAATGATTGCACTTATAATGATGATACCTTACCAATTCTTCTTATGGTTCTGGGCTGAATACTGGTTTCCGACCAATGACTTTGATGTCGTACACTAGGTTCACTAGACGTCTCAGCAGCTAGCCGAAATAGAGTAGATCTGGGTACTCTAAAAGTTTTAGCAGCCTTTAGGATTTCCACTTGCTTGTCGCAGACTTCGTGTATAGCCAACTCCACATTTTATGGGTCCCACTGTTTTCTTAGGGTTGGCCGGTCTGTATAGGAAAAAACCTTCGGAATTTTAATGTTTTCTTAACTGTTGTATGTAATCAGTTACCTGCTTTACAATTATAATCCTTCCAAAATAGGAATTATAAATCCTTCTGTCTTCTGCTGTTTAGACAGATACTGAAGCAACTTGAGCCGCTTAAGCATTAATTCCTAAAGCTCACGAATTTCAGTTATTTTTTCATACAGATTGAGATTAACATTTAATATATTGTAGTAATTCATGCATTAACATTTTCTTATAAACATTTTACAACTTGCTGTTTGGTGTCTTAATTGAGAGTGTTGAATTAAGATGAATGTAAAAAATACGTATGGGTATTATAGAATACTGATAAAATATGTGGGCAATATATAGTAGTGGTATTACATATAGCCCGACTCGCCCATCTTGGTAAAGAATTATTCTTGTTAGGTTATAATACGTACATTAGAATAATTGTTATAACCGAAAGGTAAACAAGAATAGTTAGCCTTAAACTAAGAGATTAAGTTGAATAGAGACGATAGCAACTGTACAAGATATGTAAACTGCAATGTTAATACTTACCTGAAAAGTTTCTGTAAACATCAAAACAAACAAACTCTTCTTTCTCAACAACACCAGTCGGTCTGTTGGCGTCACAGTGACACTAGCTCTTCCTACTTGCTTCCTGTAGTACTTCTAGAATATTACAAGAGAAACAAATTCTCAAAAGAGCTGAAACAACGGTATTCCATATTGCGCGCCTATTCCATATTACCCTCATTTCCTCTGCATAAGGAATTTAGGATATTTGTATTGAATATAGAATCTTCTCTTTTGTGAAATTCATTGGATTTCCAGTTGACGAAATTTCATTAAGAAATATTAGTATTTCCCACACAAATCTGCCATATTCATAATTTATGTTTATTTAAACATTAAACTTAAACTATATGTTTCTTTATTAGTCTAGTTGTGTGTAATAAGGAGGCTGCAGCTTCTCTGATTTTTCCTGTATACTTACTCCTTTACTTGTATTTGTTAACGACAGCAATGTTATCTTTGACGGCCGTAAACGTCATTATCTATTACAAAGCCATTGTATTGGTATCCGCGTCACGGTTATTATTAAATATAATTTACCTTGACCGTACGTTAGTCATACTTGACGTACTTAAATATAATTTATCCGCGTACGTTAGTCATACTTGTGGGACATGTGTATGAATATTTCTGTGTTACTTTTAATATTTGCAACGAAGTCATAATCGACTGATTTTAATACATTCTGGTGATGGAGATTGAAATAATCCGAAACGCGTTAGTACAAGGAGAAAGAAGTAAGCAGTCACAAAGACGGTCAAGGTAAATTATATTTAATTACTATTACAAAGGTTACACAAGTATAAGGGAAGATAGGCCCTAATGTCTCCGGAGCATAATCACCAATATTGGAGTGATGATCTCGATGGGGGAATTACTCCAGTATCAAGACAAATGTATTAAAACTTGCGGCGGTAGGCCTCCAACTAATTAAACAATATTTGTAGAGCATGATAAAACCAGTACATGAGGTTTGCCTGAACTTAATTTGGCTAAATATTTAATTCATAATTTGGCAATACTTTTAGACCAACAATGGAACATTTTACAGTTATAATGTTAATTTAATCAACAATTAATATAATTAATTATAAAATAATAATTAACATCAAACAATAATTATTTCAATATATTGACCTTACCACATTTATCACAGTTATAGTTTGTATGTTTTTTTTTTGTCTTACATTTCACAAATGGGGTTCAATCAAGTTATGTAGTGTAACGAAACCATATTTTTTGCCAAACGTCAAGGTAAGGCAAAAGAAACATTTAATTAGTTTAAATGAGCGTAGTAAGATGGAACCATGTCTTTGACTCAGGTTCTTAGGTACAAAAATCATGTTTAGGTGGCGTTGAAACTACAAAAGATGAACCCTGCATAATTTAAAAATGCTTAAAATCTACATAAAATTGCTTCCACAAATTTCTCACGATCGTGACGTCAGATGACGTTGTCTTTTTCAGTATTACTCTAATGTGTACGATGCAATCTATTGAAGGTTATTGTTCACAACGAACATACAACGACCAGGAACTTTACGGACGGAGTCGAGCATGCCAACGTTTTTAATGATAGATGAAGTCATGTTGTGGAAAGTAATTTGACGTAGTCAGTTTTGAGGGTACCAGGTGAATTGTAGTCCATATTAGTATGTAGCATCCAGAAAGAGTAAAATCAAGGAAACTTGTTTAGATGTTTAGAATGATTGAAGTGACGAGGAAATTTTAATTTTTTACGGCAGTCAAACGAATTAATTCAGTCAATAATTTGGCGTTGAAAGCGCTGACAAATATGTCAAACGCTTTAGAGTCAGGTACTATAAAACGTTCTTTAATAATACAAGTATATTTATTTTAAATTAAAATTTAGTCTAAAAACATTGTTTACAGTTTGGTCGGGTAACGAGAGCGGCTGGGCTACCAGCGTAGATTCACTAACACAAAACACACACCCTCACTGAGCTCACAAGTTTGTGTTACCTACTGGACATTCCAGTACTCAATCAAACTTTATTACTTTTGAATTGTATTTCACTAAGCCCGTAGTATTTGGAATTTTTCACTAAATTCTAAGAAAAACAATAGCAAAACACGATGGAGAAATACTGTATACTGTATTGTAAGTGTAAATGACACACTAATTTTTTTCATACAAATATACATTAAGTTACACACAATTATTCAACGATAGCGTCGATCAAGAGGAAAAGTTTGGTGTTCGTTACAAACGTTGTTTCAGAGACATTTAGTAGTATTACTCAATCAATTAAATACGCCGTGAGAGACAAGGAGAGGAAGAAAGAAAATTTTTACAGCCGTCTCGATTTTCCATTAATCTGCGACACTCCTGTAACAACGACGACAAGGACGAAAAGTTGAATAATTAAAGTACTTTATTGTTTTTTTTATACATGCATACATACATTAAGTTACACAGTTATTCAAGCCCGTTACAACGAGGCCGTCGATGAAGGGAAGACTTTTGCCGTTCGTTACGAACGTTATTATAGAGACTTCGGTTTTATCAGTACACATAAGCCGTGAGAAAAAGGAAGAGAGAGAAAGAGAAATTTTACAACCTTGTCGATTTTTTATGAATCTGCACTGCAAGTGTTTGCCACTCATGTGACCTGACTTTGACAAGATGGCCACAGAGACGGAGGAAACAGAGCCGTGACGTTGAAAAACTCATTCCCGTCCTGACGTAGCCACGATGGTGGCAACACAAAATTTTCCCTCACACTTTCTTTTGTAAACTATTTCCATACGCGAAGGGATAATTCTACCTCATTAAAATTGGTCAAACTAACATCGACCCACGCGCGTGCGAGCGTCGTACATACTGGAGCAATAATGAAACAGGACTCAGTTTGATTGCTTTATAGCCTTGAGTAAAAATTCGTGTTGCGCAATGTCTTGGGCGCTGGAAAAGTAATGAACATTTTTGTTTTTTTTTCTAGATTTGGTCTTTCTAACTTTTTTCTCTATGTGTGTTAACGTTTGTGTGCTATTCCTCGCTTTGCTGGCTTGTTTCTAGGGTTAGTCTCAAAAATCTAAGCTTCGCTACCAGCTATTATATCTTTTGTAAAATATGTGCGCTCAAACAAGTCAACACACAAATCTTTTCGGTTTCCTTCTCTTGATATGTGAGAAATTTGTGAAAGCAATTTTACGTAGATTTTCAGGATTTTCAAATAAGTTCATCTTAAGGATTAAGAGGTTCATCTTTTGTAGTTTCAACGGTATCAAAACATGATTTTTGCACCTAAGGACCTGAGCCCAAGACATGGTTCCATCTTACTATGCTTATTTTAACTAATTAAATGTTTGTTTTGCCCTACCTTAACGTTTGGCAGTAAATATGATTTAGTAACACTACATAACATGATTGAATCCCAATTGTGAAACGTAAGACAAAAGAAACATACAAACTATAACTAGGCAGCAAGAACGTGGAAATAGTGTTGGTATATACAGTCCAGTACCCTAATCGGAATCCTGTTTGTCCACAACAACCAATGACCAATGTTTAAAAAAAAAAAAAAGTATGTACAACATTGTTATACGCAGCCAAATCCACCGCAGTTATGTAGTTCTTGTATTATGAAAAATAAATATATATATCGGGTAGTGTCAATGAAAATTAAATTATATTCATCACGCCGTTAGATACCTTTTCTAGTACATAAAATAAACTTTATGTACGTACGTTCTGTCTCAGTAAAATTAATTCCACCGAAACGCAATAGTCCTTGCTTGTAACATTGTTTTGCGCACTAAATCATTTTTATAGTTAAAGAATAGGGCTACTACACACGGTATCTCTGATACCACTTGTGTAACCCATCCACTTTAACTTAATTTGCTTATAGGAAGTCACTATTATCCGTGTCAATAACCTCACTTTTGCAAATGTTTATTGTCAAATATAAATATAAATTAAAAATCTGCATTCTCAAGAACGAGAGACAACTTTAGAAGATTAGAATTAGAAGAAAATTGCACTTCAAATGTTTTTTTTAATTAATTGTTAAATAATAAAGACTAATACTTGCGAATGCAGGAAATACTGTATATGGGGGTGTATGTGTAGATCTACTAGATTCCAAACAATTATGTAGTGATTACTTAAAAATTGTGTAGTATACCAAGTGGCATGCCAATTTAAAAAGGATTAAGATCTTAACTTTGCCGTGGTGCACACCAAGGTATGACCGCGTTCCAGAAAATTGTGTGTATTATGTGTTGTTTCGCAACGTCTACAAGTGTATCAATCTGTGTAAGCGACCTCCCATGATTGAAGTTTTATGATAACGAAAGACGTGTCTCGAAATGCTAAAAACAATTAATAAAGACTCATGAAGGAAGTCAGAAAACGGAATAACCAGTAAATTTATTAATATACTATTTCCGACTACTGAACACTTAATATTCGCCTAACCTAGCTTTCGTTTTTTCAAGTTTTATCATCTTTGAAATAGTAACTTACATAAATAAATTTATTTATGTATATTCATAGTGACGTGAATGGGTATTCACAGAACAATGCATTGTAAAAGACTAATTTCCGACAGCTTTGGCAAAGTTTATTTTTTGTATAATTTTTACTTAGGGTAGATATTACTAAGTTGGTGGTAGCATAAATGTAATGTGTTATGTTATACCTCGTATTTCAAAAAAGTCTCAATAATTTCAAGATAATCATAAATATGTTTTCATATTTAAATCTTTTATTGTACATACATATACCAAACCACGCATGTTATAAATTTACATGTACACTAAATAGCTATCTTACAGTACAAAAACTATCTTAAAATCAAAGGATAAGATTCTTCATAAGAAGAATTCAATGCTAAAAGCATTCTTGGCGTTTACACGATTTAGTGTCATAGTTGACATTTTTAGAACCTCAGTATTAAACTTTGTTATCTCTAATAACGGTAATTGAAAGAGCACTGCTCGACTGTTTCCCAATAAAAACTAGCAAAACACTGACCTACAGTCTAGTGGAATTCTAAATTCGTAATTCTACACTTCCAGAATAATATTCTTGACCGTATCAACTACACATTGCTTTTAATAAAAATATTCTTGATTTATCTCATTTTCCTTCTTTCCATTCTAACTCTTTCTTTGTACCAAACGTACCTAATCAAAATTCCATTATACTTGAATAATTACATTGTCCTGCATTTTCCTGTACCATAGATTTTGCTTGCAACATACGTAATTGAACTACTATTATTTGGTGCAGTTTAACTACAAAGCATTGTGTTTACACTCTAGTGGCTGTAGTACATGGCGTTACAATTCTAAATAGCGCTCAGCTAAACAATTTACTGCTTGAAGATACAGTAAAAACACAGGTCGGGGGTTTAACGTTTGAATTCTTATTTGATCAGTGTATAATTTGGATTTTATTGTGTACCGAAGTATCAAACCATTGGCGTAAGTCAATGGTTTAAGTAAACACAATACATAATAATTGAGATAAGTAGTACTCTCTTGGCACCTAAATGTTCCTTATATAATAACGTCATGTGTTTTCTGCCCGTGTGCAAGTCCTACAGGGCATACTCCCACCATGCTTTCCTGTTCTGGACTAGTCTCTTCATTTCACGATATCGCATCTTTGTACCGTCTATCGTCTGCTCTCTCCCGTGTCCTCTATTCCGCTTTCCATTTACCAGCCCCTTCAATGGTTTTACCATCACAGTGCTTTGTGTTTACCGCATACAGTGTCCCAAACAATTTCCCCTTTAGCCCTTGTTGGTCCAGGAGTGCTTCCCGTTCTTTCCCATAACCACATCTCAAAGACCTGTAGCCTCTTGTCTTCTTTCCTCAATGTCCATGTTTTTGCACCGTATGGGAGCACCGTATGGGAATACGTTATATACTTACTAATAAGGGTGTCTATGTATAGGGTATAGTTAAGTCACTACTAAATTAACAAATAAACAAGCTATATTGCATAGATTAAAAGGAAACAGGGGGCAAGATGATTTTGAGAAAATTTTAGAAAATATCAAATAAGATAAGTTAGGGAATTGTGATCTACGGCGTTTATCTATGTCCAAGAATTGCCCTACGTAAAAAACAGAAATAAATAAAAACAGAAGAAGTAAAAACCCTTAATAAAACGACCTACATGTTGGCAAGAAACTTGTCATTCCAGAGATACAAAGAAACCGCAACCACAGAGTTACGCACAAATAACAAAAGCAACACCTTCGACATCACCGATGACTAAGGATTTGATGTCAGCCGTAGTCACAAATACTGAGAAATATTTGAAGGAATTTCAAGATGACTACCAAGTTGAACGACCTAGAATAACAAACGAGTAGCCTGCAACCACACAACGGCAGGCTACAGCTGAAACAATCTAAAATTAACCTACATTTGCGATAGCAAGCACCTTCTAGCTCTGATAGGAAGCCGTCAGATAATTGCTTCCCATTACCCCTTCCTCCCAGGTACAGGAGGGAGGACTTTCTAACAGGAGACCAAGGGAAGCAAAAAGCTCGACTTCTGCCTAACGTCAGTGACCTCGCTTATCTTGGCCAAGGGCAGAACTGCGGGAGATACGCAAAAAGAATAAAGGATGGCGGAAGGGCAAGCCCAAAAACCATAAACGTATTTCAGCCACTGAAGATGAGAGTTTTCTGTGTATCTCTACCCAACGCCCGATAGCTTGGCAGAACTGCAACATCTAGTCGAGTAACTGCCGACATCCATACTCTTACTGGAAGACTTTAATGCTCACATTCCCAATTGGGGCTGTGCAACTACAAACAGAGCCGGCTCTAAATTTAAAGAATTTCTATTTACAATGTACAATTTTTCGAATACCGGTGACAGCACAGTGGTACATTCTCGGCCACTAATCTATCCCTATGTAGCTCGACTCTTGCTTTGCGCCTCTTATGGAGAGTTCTTCCTGATCTCCATAAAAGCGGCCATTTTCCTTTGCAGATCGTGACCAACCCCCATAAGAAGGAAGTGCGCGCGCAAGAGAGGTGGTGCACGGACTGTGAAAACTGGTCTGACTTTGCCGAAGGTTTAAATCCTGCCGACGTTGGTGGCGACATTGAGTAGGACATGTGCTGCATCCCGCAGACTGGAGGATCTGTACGGTGGATACAAGTGCCGCGGTGAAATGCAGAAGGTAAATAAGCGATCAGGGAGAAGAGGAGAGCTTTCAAGAGATTTAAACGGGTACATGATTTGGACAACCTGATCGCTTACAAGCGCCTTATATTCGTAGCTCGGCGAAAGATTTTGTCTGCGAAAACATCGAGTTGGGAGAACCTTGTATACGACATCACCTCAGCAGCAGAAGTTTGGAGGTGGGTGCGGGCAATCATAGGTTCATCGGTGTACAAACCTTTGACCGCCCTTGAACAGGACGGTCGAGTGGTGTCCAACGGAGATAAAGTTGTGGAAATATTGGCTGCGCATTATGCCGCAGACAGTAGTTCGAATAGTTATATTTCCTCAGGCGAAACAGAGAAAAACAGGAAACAGACGAACGCTTGAAGCATGTTGTACAATCGCCTGTTTACAATGAGGGAATAGAAAAATAACTTTGCGGGTAACACGGCAGCATTACCAGATCAACGAAATCGATCTTGTTAAACATATACAATAACATATAGACGCAAGGGATTAATTCACGAGCGTGGAACGAAGTAATTGTTATTTTCCTTCTCAAATCCGGTAAAGACCCGATGAACCTGGACAATCATCGTCCAGAGTCTCTAACATGCTGTTTAAGAAAGTTATTAAAGAAATTGGTCACCAATTGGCTCACTTGGTGTCCGGAGTGTAACAATCAACTTTCCGTTCACCAGTGTGGACATGTAAAACATCATTCGAATACTGACCAACTGCTACACTTGGAAAATACGGTTAAAACTTGCTTTAGAGAAGAAAATATGTTTGCCGTATTTCTGACGTAGAGAAGGCCTTCGACACAACGTGGAGGCACAATATATTCCAACAGCTCGACGGGTAGCGATTTCTGGTTAACCTGCGTGGATTAATAATAAGCTTCCTCTCCTTTATGGTCCGCGTTGGGGAGCGTGTTGGAGAATAGCGTGCCCCAGGGCTCTCCGCTAAGCGGTACGCTGTTTATTATTGCCTTAAACGACACCTTTAAGGGCATTGAGGAATGTGTAGGAAAATGGTTTGTTTTACTAACCACCATCAACAGCGATGATAAAATACAAGTTGGAAAGAACCGTAAATAAGATTACAGCGAACACCGAAAATGTGAGTTTTTGTTTCTCAGTAGCGAAGACAACCTGGGTTCATTTCTGACGCAAACGAATGAGATGCACAAATCCAACCATGAAGATAAACAAAGGTGAGAGTCAGTATCAAAAGGAAGTTTGCTTTGTGAGCCTCCTCTTTGAAGATCTGGCTGCTACATGTAAATCAGCACTCAATGCTATTAGATGCATCTCCATATCAAATGAGGAACGGATAGACAAGTGCTGCTCCACTTATATACAGCCCTGGACTATGGGTACGCAGCGTACTCTTCAGCCAAGAAGTCTAATATCAAACAATTACTGGTAATGAATAACACACAGATCGTTAACCTTTATTGCGATGAATGAATGACATCACTACAACTTAGACGTCCTAAGTTGCTACAGAGCTATGCTTCAAAGATCCTGCGCTGCCAACTCATGTGAAGCACGCTGCGTTCACTGAGAACAGACAGACACGTGTGTATCCGCTGTTGCACATCCTCTTGATCGGCTGGTGTTTGCGCGTAGGATCTATTTGACCAGTACAATGATCCACATTCGATTATGGCATCTGAAGTACTACAAGTACTACCTTGGCTGCTTAGAAAAACACATTTACATGTTTGGCTGCTTTCAAACATATTTACATAAATAAAATTGAATTATCCCTCTTCGAGTTACCCCAATTAAATGGTTCTCAAAGGGAAAGTATTCAAATTAAATTTGTTCAAATATTCTTAAATTTAACTGTCGCCATCTACCGGTGGTAAAAGAAATTGGGACATCAGTAGAATTGCGAACCAAATAACGAAAAACTGTTAATTATCAGCTGCACAATTTGACAGCAACTTAATATATAGCCTAGGTCCTAAAATAGGGCGTAAGAAACCCGTATACAAAATTTCAAGTGAATATTAAAACGCACAATTTTTGCTTTAATACGTGGTGTGTTTTGCTTGTGTCGAGATATTTTCAAATAAATATGTAAATTTTCTTATTGAGTATATGTTCAATGATAATTGAGTATTGGTTTATGAACTGATTGCGTTTCACTTTTGGGCGCCAAAATAGGTAATAGTAAATTGGAATAGGCTCATATTTCTACCTGTACCTGTAGTTAAGTACATATAGGGATCTAGGTTTTTAGGTTATTTTTCATTAATTAAAATATTTAATGTTTTGACTAACTAAAATTCTTTAATTTCAATTAATTCCTTCCTTTATTCCGTTTGAATTCATTAACCTATTTAAATAATTCAAATTACACGTGGTACACCAGCAATAGGTACTACGAACTTATTCTTTGAAGGTGTATTTGTCATTGAACAGCATTGATCTCAAACCGGGAGTACGCTTTTTTTAGTAAAGTTTTAAAATTAGGTACAACAAAGTTTATTCGGATATCTGTACAATAGCGGACATAAATGTAAATGACTTATCGTCGAAATTCTATTCGAGCATTGGTTATAACTTAGTACTATTTCACATGGCTTTTAGTAAAAACTAAATGACATCAAGAAAAAATTTAATTTAAAAACATGGAAGAGTCTCAGATCTATGTAGGCCTTTGAATCGTGGGACACCTACCGAAGAGAAGAAAGAAGATAGAGGCTGCCGAGGCATGGTATTGGAAGATAATGTAGAGAATGTCAAGCAGATGTAGGCTAACATACCACAAAGAGTTTAAATGAGAAAAAAAGACTATAAAAAATGTTCATCAGAAGAAAATAACAATGATGATGACCTATAATCTCTAGACTGAGGCTACAAGAGAAAGATGAATTATTGTGATATTTAATTATTAGTCATAAATAAAAGAAATTTCCAAGGAAATGTTAACGTTACGTACTATGACAGTTTAAATCAAAGTGAGAAGTCAACTGATATTAAAGAATGATTCTGTGTGCACGACAAGAGGTGTAATGAAAATCAGTACTCCATAAAACGCCCATGATATGTCTATAAATGGGATAACATATCGTGGCTTTTGCCATTTTCAACAGTTGATGTAAGTTTGTTACATACATCCAACACGGAATCTGTGTTGTTGGAATGTGACTTTGAATTAGAGAATTACTTATCAATAGCAATATGCATCTATATTAAGAACACGGTTGAATACAATAACGGAAACCATGCTTTTAGAGACCCTGAACGGTTTCAGGAAGGGCAGATCATGTTTATATTGCATACTTATAATAGAATAGCTCATTGAAAAGCGTTTAGTATCAGCTGTCCACAAACATAGCTTTCATCGACTTCAAGAAGGCGTTTTTCAGGGTGAATCGGAGCAAACTATGGGGAATATGGCAAAGAAAGGGTGTCAAATAACAAGGGTGTCCATCTTCTCTTTTTAATTTATATATTGACGATGTCATACAAAATTGGCAGATGTGTCTTCTGGAGTTTATGATTGACCACAATGTAATTGACATTTGTTATCTACCTACACATGTAGGTAACAACCCAATACATTTTGTATTAGGTCATCATCATGTAAAGACTCTGGATTACAAACATCCACACCTAAGACCAAGGTAATGGCTTTTCGTGTACATTTATACATGCATACATTTTGTGTACATACATACATTTACGTGTGCTCTGAACAGTCTTTTCAATTTTATAAGTTCATATACTTTTACTGAACATTAAACAGTATACGCAAATTATTCTCTATTCATGAAGTATCTATGAATTGTCAAAGACCAAGGTAACAGTTTTCGTGGAACTGATTCCGTACGGGCAAAAATTGTTACAGATTGTACTGTCCTGGAACAAGTCAGCAATTTTGAATACCTAGGGCACAGTGTGTCTTATAAAACAAGCAACGACGTTGTGAATAAATTGCATAAGTTCAACATTATGTGCTGGACCATCATGCGAACTCGTAAGTAAGCAGGTAAAGAAACACGCCTAAAATATACAAGGTGATGGTCCTTCCCATACTTCTTTACGGGTCTGAAAACTGGACTTTAACGACAGGCTGAAATGAGATTGCTCAGGCACATGGCAGGGTATACTTTCCATGATCATAGAAGAAATACATATATACGGCAGGAACTGAGTATTATGAGTGTACTTGACAGGATTGGCCAGCATCGGCTGAACTGGTGGCCGAATGGATGACTTCCGCATCCCCAAACAACTATGGAACTATAAGCCGAAGGGACGGAGAGCTGTGGGACGTCCAAGGAAGCGCTGGAGTGACCAGCTCTAGACTTTGCCTGTTTGAGACCGGAACTAACCATCCTTGGTATAATCCTTGCAGATGATGATGAGGATGATGATTGATCAGTAGCATACGGTATTTACAGTTGAAATTAATTTCAAAAAATCGATAAATTTAATAGTGGAAAGAACACAGAGAGAATGTCAGATTCAAGACTAGCGGAACAAGTCGGGAAATATAAATATATAGGGCACAGAGGTGTGTGTAGACCCAGGAAAAGATGGCTGGAGGATCTTTGAAGGCGTAACAGGCAGCACCTTGTCTATGCATTGATGCAAAGGTGATGATGATGATTTATATTTTTAGGCGCCCTCTACTGTTAGTACGCTGCTACGCTGTCGGCGCGGGTTTGATTCCCGCCGGAGCCATGTGATTTAGATATGACCGTTCCCCCTTGCAAGGCAATGGTAAACCAGCGAGAGGTATCCTGCCTAGTATAAACCCTCCCCAACTATTCCGTTCGGATCCGGCGTTAAACCGTAGGTCCCATATACCTGTTAGAGACTCCATAACACACGCACCACGGGTATATGCGGGGAGGGTACAAACCAGTCGAAAGACTGAGGGACCAATAATAATAATAATAATAATAATAATACTTTTAGTACATCGGTACTGAAGACGCTATTTACGTCTGACATATTTCTGAACCCACACCTAATATATCGTATTATATGTATGCTGACGGGGGGGGGGGAACTATGTTTCACTCTGAAGAGGAACTGGCAGGTGAAATAATCTGTATAAGTTGAATTCCCCTGGATCAGACATAAACACATTTTTCGCGATAGCCGGGAAGTTACTGAAAACAGTGTTAATTATTACTTTGTTTTCATTCAGAATTTCCGCATATAATTTATCTGGAAGCTAACACGCATCTGATTATATTGCTCCACACTGTACGAGTAGCCTACATTATGACATGAGCTAGTTGGCTCGCTATCAACCTAAAGTAAGTAATATTAAAGAATCGACATGACCTTGGTACGTGCCCGCTCACAGCGACAATTTCCCCTCCAATTTCCCTCCCACTACAAGCTCTCTGCGCTTAACCGTTACTCATTTTATTTCTGTCTACCACTTCGCACAGGTAGTAGATCATTGTGTAGCCCGTATTATTACATTTTCACAAGGTTAGCAGCAGTGTTAATACAGTATAATCAGTTTAGCTCTTTTGGCTTTTTGTATGTTTAGAATTTTTTTTAGTAGTTTTATTATCATTTGATCGACGTTTTAATTGTTACGTTTTAATCAGGCCTAATTAAGTTTTAATTTAATCGTTGTATTATTTATTTACTTTTAAAATGCCACCCCGTGTAGATCGAGGAAGAGTGCGTAAATTTGGGAGAGGGGCGACATTAAACTCACAAGCACGGACTTTCATAAGACGACTGAGAGATTATTTCCAAAAAGAGTCTGCAAGTAATGCTCCACTACTGCCATTTCCGAAAGTCACTGAACGAGTTGCTAATGCACTCCAGGTCAGCAGGGCGACTGTATCTAAAGTTACAGCGGAAGTTGTGGATGTAACACCGGGAAAGAACGTCCTCGTAAAAGCCCAAAGTCGGGCTTGGATTCTTTTTCGGAAACAGCAGTACGGAATCATATATACGCATATTACAAAAGAAGAGAGCTACCGACAATAAGAAAACTACTGAATTCGTTAAAAGAGAGTGATATTTTCGACGGCAGTAGGTTTACTCTTTGGAAAATTATAAAAAATTTGCGTTTTAAGTGGAGAAAGATTAATAATAGAAAGTTTCTGATGGAGAGAAATGATGTTGTTAATTGGAGATGTAATTTTTTAAGAGAGATGAGGGAAATCGATGTAAAAAAAATAGTCTATCTGGATGAAACCTGGATAAATGCGGGTCACACAGTTGCCAAATGTTGGGACGATGACACTTTGCAATCGTCAAGAAAAGAGCCGACAGGAAGAGGTCAACGGGTGATAATTATTCATGCCGGCACTAGCGCTGGATTCGTACCGAATTGTTTAAAAATTTTTAGATCGACAAAGAAGGGTGATTATCACGAAGAAATGAATGCGAGCACTTTCAAAGGATGGTTTATTAATTTATTAGAAAATATACAACCCTGTTCCACAATTGTAATGGACAATGCGCCGTATTCAAGAAAACAAACCTCCAACGCAGAATTCAACAAAACCAGCAATCCAAGATTGGCTGCAGTCAAATAACATACCGTTTGACTGTCATTTAAAAAAGGCAGAACTGCTTCAAATTGTACACAAAAATAAGCCAAATTTCAAATCCTATGAACTGGATTCACTAGGAAAATCAGAAGGCCACAGAGTGATAAGGCAGCCTCCCTATCACTGTCACTTTAATCCCATCAAGCTTATATGGGCAAACGTTAAAGGCAAGGTAGCCAGAAACAATAAATTATTCATCTTAGCTGAAGTAGAGAGTCTGGCTCTTCAAGCCATCGATGAAATTAAAGAGGAGGACTGGAGAAGAGCGGTTAATCACGTTGAAAGAGTAATGGACGAAGCTTGGGACGCAGAAGGCATCCTAGAAGAAAGGAAAGATGAAATGATTATTTCCATAAGGAGTGATCCACAATGTACGTCTTCGGATAGCTCATCGTGCACTTCGGAGGAGGAATCGGATGCAGATAATGAGGCTGACGCTGAAGCAGGTCCAAGTGGCCTGTCAAATATAAGAGGAATTCAACCGCGTCCAAGTGACAGTGATAGTGAGTAAAAAGTGCTTGCATTTCAATGTAAATTATGAATTTCTTTTAGTAAATAAAGAATTGTACATAGTAGTATGATTCAGTCGATAAGAAAAAATATAATTATATGAAAAAAAAAATCAAAATAAAAGACAAAAAAATTAAATAAAAAAAATAAATAAAAAAAACTTGTAATGCGGCCTTCGGTGTAATATTGCTACTTAATAGAAATTTTCTGTACCTTAAGGTTAAAATATAACACCGATGTCTGTCCCAACCCAGTTAAAACGCAGAGGGCAAGTTTACAACAAAGCAAATTATTATTAAAAAAATTAATAATAGCCATGGTACACTCATGTATACTCATGGTAGGCTATTATGAAATTGCTCAGACCTGAATAAGGTTGAATTTACATAACTTCTTTTAAAATTAACAGAAAGATAATAAAGTATGGAATAGATCAGAGTAATGCAAAAATTTAGTCGTTAATAAAACTCTGTCGCAGACAAAGGAATAAATATTATATAAATGGCAATAAACACAGTGAAAGGAAAGATATTATTCCTTTGTCTTTTCTATAACTGTACATGTAGTGCTTAGAAATACGCGACCGACGACTGACAGGGACAGTTGTAAACTGAATGCTGCCGAGTTTCGTGCGCATGCGTAGCGGAAGCGGGTGGGGAATTGGCCAACTCCCTCTCCGTGTCAATTCTCTTGTATGACAGACTTTAGCAGATGCTATATTTTACTTCTTGCTCAATACTCATTTTGTCACGCAAGAGGAAAACCTTCGTAAAACAAAAATTCGTAGAGTGCAATTTTCATAACTTCATTAATTAAAATTTGATTTCCCAAACTTTAAAAATCAAAAAATTATGAAATCCGAAACGTTCGTTTCTGATTATGGTGTTGTTTTGGTACGTATGGAGTGAAACGTGAAATGTAGGAACGTTTTATGGACTTCTCGTAACCGTTTGTACGGACTACCTTTCACCTTCCTTCTCGTAGTTCAACGTAACGTTGCTAAATGATAACTCTAAATGAGTACATTTTAGTTGTATATTATAGTGTTTGATTCTTGAATTGTTGTGAAAGCGAAGAAGTTATGCTGGCAAAAATTTTGACGATGTTCCTGTCAGATTTAGGGGAGGTTGGGGCAAAGTGAACTACGGGGGCAAAGCAAACTACCATGTTTAATTCCGAGACAAGTGTCGCGATCTATCGGAAATCTCGTCGAAACGTGTTATATACTCTGCTGTTATGTTAGTAAGAGTTTGCGCCATCTTTACGAATGACGCCAACAGTTATTTAGAAAAGATTGATTTTTCAACCAACTGATGTAAGGTAAGTTCCATCTTTTAACTTGCATTAATTGATTAAAATACATTTTTAAATATGTGTAATTGTACGTATAAATATATCATTTAATGTAGAATTGATGTTGTGCTCAAATCTTTTGTTGAAATAGATGCACATGGATAACCTCATTTTCTGTTCTTTGTACCTAATTGGGGCAAAGTGAGCCACAGGTAGTTCACTTTACCCCAGACAAATTATATAGGTGGTTTACTTTGCCCCACTTATTTCTATGTTACTTTTATTATTTTTCTTATACCTTTGTATTTCTTTTTTGTTTCAGAGGTCAAATATGGTTCGTAATTATGAAAGAACTTCCACACAACAATCATGGTCGTCGACTTCAATGGAAGAAGCGATAAAGGCAGTGAAGAATGGTCAGATGGGTTATCTCAAGGCTAGTAAGACATTCAATGTTCCTAAAGCAACTATGATTCGTCGTTGTAAAGATAAGTATAAACGTTTATCTGTTAATGAAAAAGAACTGGGTAGATATTCTCCTGTTTTTAATAAGGAAGGAGCAGGAAGCAGAATTAGTCAAGTATATTTTAGATATGGAGGCTCGACTTTTTGGAGTAACTCTGTTCGAACTGCGATCCTTGGCATTTCAGCTAGCTGAAAGGAATGCCATCAGTCATCCATTTGATAAAAATAAGAACTTGCTGGAGAGGACTGGGCATATGGCTTCAGAAAACACCATCGTGAAATTTCATTGAGAAAACCTGAGTCAACATCTGCGTCAAGGGCCCAGGCTTTTAATTCTCAAAATGTAAAACAATTTTTTGATCTCTTCAAAAGTATAATGGATAGTACAGAAATAAAGGCTAGTCGTATTTTTAACTGTGACGAAACAGGTTTAGCGACTGTCCATAAAAGTAACAGCAAAAGTTTAGCTAAAAAGGGACGAAAGCAGGTTGGGTGGCTGACTTCTGCTGATCGTAGCGGTACAACCACTGCAGTTATCTGTATGTCTTCCTCCGGTATTTACGTACCACCCATGGTTATTTTTGCTAGGAAAAGGATGAAGGTTGAACTTCAAGATGGTGCACCCCTTGGTACTGTTTTTGCGTGTAATGAAAGTGGTTGGATAAATATCGAAACTTTTACAAAATGGTTTGAACATTTTTTGAAACATTCAAAACCGAGTGTGGAAGACCCATTGCTTTTAATTATTGATGGTCATGCAAGCCATACCAAAAATGTTGACATGGCACGAAAGAATCATGTACACATCTTATGCTTACCTCCTCATATTACGCATAAGATGCAGCCTACAGATATTGGATTTATGGGGCCATTACATTAAAAGTCATACAGCGCGTTAGTGGGAGAACTTCCATCTTTTACATTTACATATTAGTGTGTGTCTCTGCGCCTTTCTGTCTTCCGTTTGCTACTTCAGTTTTAAGTCAGCAATCCGAAGATTGTTTTAAACCGGTCCATACGGGCGTGATGTTCAGATTCTTCAGAGACTTAATTCTTATCATGTAGTAGACAGGAGACTCTGGACGGGCGTAGCCATACTGATTTACCATTGGCTAAAATCTAACTCTTTAAAAACCACCAAACGTAATCAACAACTTTTTTTTCCAACTTTTGCACACAACTGCATGCAGAGAAATAGTGAGAGATGAGATAAGAACAAGCATGAAGTAGTTTTAATACTGACAAAGAAACTAGTATATGATGATACATGTTTCAACTATGTATCTCTTATGGTTTGTACTATAATATGCACAATGGTCTGTGCGTAATAAACTCTGAATGCCAAATAGGTTTCCAAAAAAGGCGATTATCACAACTACATGAATTATGAAAATTAAGCTTTTCCCGAATATCAATAAGAACAGTGTAGTAGGAATAGATAATACTTCCTACCATAATGTACAAATAAATCCACCTCCAACATCATTAACAAAAATGCAGACATAATTAACTGGTTAGTGAACAATGACATTCCTTTAGTCCACCTACTTTAAAATATGAGCTCTATGTACTAATCAAACAAAATAAACCAACATACAAAACTTTTAAAGTAAATGTTATTTTGGTAAACCATGTTATTGTAACATATCTTTTTATGACTTTTACCCGAATCTTAGTCGTATAAAAATGATTAGGGATAGCGTGAAGTAGCGTTTGCGATGAGACTAGCGTTATAACACTGCATGTTTTTGTAAACAGTGTTACAAACTTAGGAAAAAAGGAACTTAATTACAAACAAGTTTTTTGCAACCAAACACACAACTTTGTTACCAAAGAAATAAGTTTGTAATATTAGCGGCGCTTGTGGTATGAAAGTACGACCTAACTATATTGGCAGCGCATTGTTATTTTGCTATCACCTATTTTCAGTTCTGTAAACTGTAAGCGAATATGACACGTTGACTACGAACAAACGATCACTCGTAAAAATCTATACAATTATGATCTAAATGATGACATGGAACAACGACAAGATAATTTTTAAAATGCAGTATAATTGACAATTAGTAATTTTGTTCAGTTGATTAAAAAATCTGAAGATCATGGGACAATATTAGACAGACTGATAAATTGATCCAGAAATTTTAATAATAGTAGAAAACAAGGAGGCGTTACCTACAATATCTACTGTATTATCTACGGAGCCTACCTAAATCTGTCAGAAGACTATCTGCAGAGCACAACAATTCACAGAGTTGATTTCATCGTGTAAGTTTAAACCTTATGTATTGTGTTTGATTCATTACTAAATTGACAACTTTGTGTTTGGTTGACTGATGACTTTCACAGATTTGTAAACTATGTGAGACCGGTGATTAATAGTTATTCTGAGGCTATTAATAGCTATTCTCCTTCCCCTAATTTACTCTGGCATCACAAAGTAACATTCACTTCTTCTGAGTGTAAGAGTAGGCGTACAACGTGCGCTTATATATTACAGTATATTACAATACTGTAATACCACTAAGGCCAGCCTGCCACCCTTTGCAGTAATCGGTACCTACTTTTTGATGAAACTATTACTGGTGATAATTATTACTAATAAAATTTAGGTAATTACGTCATTTCAGAGCTTTAGTGAAAGTTTTAATGAAACTATTTTTCAATCTTATGAAGCTCCGACGCATTATTCGTGCATCATGAGTGATTTATTCTGCGGAATGACTTACGATACTGCGAGTATAAGATTTCCTGACACATCTGTTTACCACAGTACAACAGAACTATAATAATGATACAAAGGGATTCTTTGTATGCAGCGGATACGTGCCTTTATTTTGAACTGTAGAACTGTAGCATATGCTGTACTATTGTTTTACGCAAGTAATACCTAAGGAAACTAAATGTCCCTACCTAATAGGCACATTCCTTTAAGATAGCCTCCACTTTTCTGGTTAAAAATCGCGACGCAAAAACGTTTTGGCATTCTGTTTTCCATTTTCCGTGTTTGTTTCAATTAGATATCGAGGATGTAAGGGAGGATTAGTGACGTTAAGAGTAGCCTCTGGACAAAGTACTCCTTTATCTGTAGGTAAAAGCACTTAAGGAAATCTTAATCAGCGAGTTCAACTTTATTACGTTATAGCGGTTCTCTAACACTATGTTTGATGACATGAAATTTGGGAAGATTAATTCATCAACAATATCAAATAACCAAAATAGTAGTCAAAGTATTGAAAAACAGCTATTATTTTATACATATACGCACTAATTTTTACTTTGGTTGACTGGTCGTGATTTAAAAGTGTGATAATGTCACAGTTTGACACAGAAATATGCTATTCTTCTTAACATGACGTAATAGAAGAAATCATGACGTTGGCTAGTAGTGCCGTGTTACTGATACCAAATGAGAATTGGGCATAAATTATAAACACCTTTGAACAAAATAAATATAGAATAAAGTACCTATAATTTTTAACGTATTGCAAAAACATAAATTAAGGGTGCGCCGTTATAAACAACTAATATATCTTTAATTATGAATACTAGAATACTATACTATGTTTATTTACTTTGTCGATTATCTATTAATAATCGTTTATCTATAATTAATAAGTTTATCAGTTACTGCAGCCGTGTGTAGTGCAAAAAGAATAAAATATAAATATTTATCTTTTCCTCATTATTATCTCCAGCCCAAGGAAATATGCCTGTTACCCCTGGTTTGAGGATCAGAAATATTTTAATATTCTACGAGCTACATTTTGTCTTTCCACCGCATTTCAACCACGTGATGTACGACTACGTATAATTAATTACAAAGTTTCAATTAGGAAAAGCGTGAATTGCACAAAGCGAAGAGAAAAAGTGTAGATTGTCGAAAATGGTAGGAGAAAAAGAGTGAAGCTTAAATAATAATTGCAATGTGAAGGAAAGGGGAATAAATCACTTATGTTTGGTGAACAGATTATTTCTGAATATTCAATAGTTTGGTTAAGATTTCCTAACAAAAATCTAATTAGGGCTGCTTAAACGGATTTGTTTGTTAACGTCTTTTGTCCCTTTACCGAGATAGGCTTTCTGTTAGTACACGTTGATAAATACAGCAGATTACTTCTGAATATTAAATAGTTCGGTTGAAAATTCTTAACAAAAATAATTACTTTAATGGATTTGCCTGTTGTTCCTTTAGCGATACAGGAAGGCGTTAGTAAAGAAATGTGTTTCATAAGACAATCAGTGGACTGACGGTGAGCATTCACCTCCCAAAAGTGTGGCACGCAGATACCTATAGATTTAATTCTGTTATTGACTACTAATCAGAAATATAGACCTACTTAAATTTTAGCTTATTAAAAAACGCAGAAGAAAAACGTACAACAATATTAAGTGATTCTAAAGTCAACTGAAGTATTTCAAAATAACTCGGATCTCATTCATTATAATAACTGGAATTATTCATTTAAAGGATTTACTAAATGCGTTGTAAAAACATAAAATAAAAGTTGAATATGTAAACGTTGTTGGGACATCAAGCTTTCTGTCACTAATTAGATTGTCAACAACAATTTGTGAAAAAGAAAGTTGCGTTCTTCAGTTGTGCGTTTGCCTACAGTCATTTAATTTAAAACGTATACAACCACTAAGCTCAATCCCTCGGGGAGTGCTTCGCTACCAACAGCGGGATCAGAATTTTGTTGTGACACAGACCCCCTAAGGGAGACTACAGATCACCATACATGCACGCACGTATAGATGTTACCTGCGACATGTTACAGAGATACAGTTAGTTCTAACAAAATTTTGTAAAATAAAACCATGGCATGCAATATATTACAACATTTGAATTATTTAATGCTGGAACCCCAGATTCTTGGAAGTCGTTTACAATACATTAAATTCGTGTGTGTATTATGATGGTGGGTGTAATCGTAATAATAATAACACTATGTAATTTGTTATTTTATTTTCTGTAATTACACTTTTTATCCTTTTTACACTATTTTTTATACACATTTGCGTCATATTTTTATACATATTTTGGTGTATTTGGTTTTGTGCTATTATGCACACAATCTTTACAAAATAAATAAATTCATATAATTAATAGCGTTCCTTAAGGTTGACGCTTTTCAGGAATTGACAGGTCTCACGCACACATGTAACATACGCGTGTACACACAGACAGAGCAGCTGGCGTGATCCACCTGTTCCAACATGAAAGTTTGGTCGTTCAGATTGCAAGCTGAATTATTATTATTAACAATATGAATTATTTATTTATTTTAATTAATTATTTTAATTACTTTGTGCAATGCACAGTACCCTATACACTTGTACTGTTGCATTATATTAACTTTAAATTAACTGTAACTCTTTATTAAGTACACCTAACTAACCCAGCTGAGTAATTTGAAACATAATGTTCACACAATCTATGTAGTCTTCTGTTAATTTGTGATCAGAAGACTACATAATAATTAAACATACGTAAATGTTCTGTAAAAACATTCACCATAAATGCATGTGGACTACACAAACGTTGTATACGCATGCTTTTAATCTTACACTTTGTAATAACTAGACGTTTAACAGATCTTATTACATGTGATGTAAGAATGTAAACCTCTGATTACTACTAAATCATATTGTGAGGCATCGGTACCAGTACTTACTTTTATAGATACTTTGTATAGACAATAAAAAGAGTATATATTATTTAATATTTGCGTACACATTTAATATAATTGCATACAGGAAAACTTCGTAATACCTCCCTCACTTGTTCAACTAATTACTGGGTGGGGTGGGGGGGGGTTAGTATCTGTGTTTTCCCTTGGCTACGGCACAGTTGGTACGTTAGTCTTCAAAACATAATTTACAATCGTAGAATGAGTTATGGAGTCGCCAGTCTAAGGCTGGCATTTTTGTTCAGGGAAGAAACAGTTCCCATAGTACTTTATCAGGTTCGCAAAAAAAAGTTAACAATTTTCCATCACTCTGTTGTGTGTATACTGTAGCTGTCATGTATTGCATATTATTTTGGCACATGTAGTAAGTGTGTAGTATTCCCAAATCACTGCATTGTCATTGTCACGTGGTGTGCCACTTGTGACTCATATGACACTGATGGCACTGTCTACTTCGTTACATAAGCCTATATTCTTCTGTTATCTTTTATCTACTTCTTCCTTTCCAGCCAATATATATATATATATATATATATATATATATATATATATTGCAACGAATCACAGGATCATGATAAGCGGGGCAAGCTCATATAATACACAGACTATGGACATTCATGTTTATATTGGTAGATGGTTAAATTTGGTTATGTTATCAGTTGTATTTTAGTAAGGATAAGGATTTAAGTTTAGTAAAACTGTGTATTATTTATTTATTGTTATTCATGTACTGTGTTTGTGGAAATGTGTGCGCGTGCGCGAGTGGTAAACGTTTCCCTGGCTGTGCGTGAATAAATTATCGTTGTGTTAGACATTGAACTGAACATAGACATATGTATTCGCTACAATCCCTGTATATTTCTGGCTATTACACAAGCCTGCGATGGTTCTGTTTTGTAATTTTTGATGATTGATTCCTATGTATGTTTGTGCGCTGAATCCAAAAATGACCTTAGTTTTTTCCATCACGTCAGAATTTTTTGCAAATCGCAATTTGCCAAATGTAGTATATGTCGAAAAATATCACAAATATGAGACTTAATGACAGAGTGAAATAGGTTTGTTTCGTATAAAACGTATTATTTTGCGGCTTATAATAGACATAGTATAATAGAATATAGAAATATAGAAAATAAAAAACTCACGATTTTAGTCGTTGTGTCGACGTCTTTTTGGACCAGCCATGCTCTGTTTCAGGCTTTTCCGTGCATGTGCTCTTCTGGGATCATCTCGGTGCAACATCCAGCAATAGTCCGCCATCATTGTAGTATTCCATCTTCCTTGGTAACGCTTTTCCATTTCTTTGATGTCCTGATGAAATCTCTCACCCATCTCTTCACTAACAGCACCCAGATTCTCAGGAAAGTAGTCCGAATGTGAATGTAGGAAATGAACCTTCAAACTCATGGAACAGCCTAAATTTTGGTACTTCTGCAGCATAGTCTCAACGATAGACTTGAAATTCGGATCCTTCTTGTTGCCCAGAAACTTGGTTACTACGTCTTTAAAGGCGACCCAGGCTTCTTTTTCAGCAACTTCCATTTCTTTTTCAAAATTTCCATCTTTGCAAAGTTTTCTAATGTCCGGACCCGTAAAGACACCCTCTTTTAGTTTTGCGGTTGACAAGGCTGGAAATTTGTTACAAATGTACTGGAAACATTTACCATCTTTTGGTAAGGCTTTCACAAATTGCTTCGTCAAGCCTAATTTAATATGTAGAGGTGGAAGGAGAACTTTCGTCGACTCGATGAGAGGTTTTTGGAGCACATTTTTTACTCCAGGTTCCAATGAAGCTCGTTGTGGCCAATCTTTCTGTTTCCAATGATTTTCCTTGTCTCTGCTATCCCACTCACATAAAAAACAAGGAAACTTTGTGTACCCACCTTGCTGTCCAAGGATCATCGATATTACTTTGAGATCACCACACATGATCCACTTATGATCGTCGTACTTAATTTTCTGGAGAACAAATTTTAAATTGTCGTACCGTTCTTTTAAGTGTACAGAATTCCCTATGGGTATTGACGCATACCTGTTTCCGTTGTGAAGCAGGACAACTTTAAGGCTTCGTTTCGACGAATCGATGAATAGCTATTCATCGATCGTGATCGTGAGTTTTTTATTTTCTATATTTCTATATTCTATTATATTATGTCTATTATAAGCCGCAAAATAATACGTTTTATACGAAACAAACCTATTTCACTCTGTCATTAAGTCTCATATTTGTGATATTTTTAGACATATACTACATTTGGCAAATTGCGATTTGCAAAAATTCTGACGTGATGGAAAGAAACTAAGGTCATTTTTGGATTCAGCGCACAAACATACATAGGAATCCATCATCAAAACTTGAAAAACATGATGCAACCGAAAAAATGCAGGCCTGTGTTATTTACGTTCATATATGATATTAGTAAAGTATGCAGTTATGCATGAGATAAGGGTATTCTGATTACCGCTATGCATGCTCTTACAAAGTAGATGCACTTTACAGCATGAAAAGTGCATGTCATGGTGTATGTAACCATGTGACTTCCTTCCACCAATAGAATGCTGGAAGGTGGTCGGAAATTTTCTTAATCCTGTTGTTACACAGGCAGTTCTTCTCAGCCCTGCTACCGCGAACGGGACGTACAATTCTTGTTCAAGATTCTGTCGCTTGCAAGAATTTGTAAAGACTATTTGTCGATAGTAACGCGTGAAGACTCAGAGTTGTTCGTGTTTTACAACTTTACACAGTGTTATTATTACAGCATTGTGTGCATAATTACGAGAGTTCTTCTCTACCATCTATCACGATCGGGTCACGCAGTTCTTGTTCAAGATTCTGTCGCTTGCAAGAATCTGTAAAGACTATTCGGCGATAGTAACGCGTGTTGACGCAGAACAGTTGAATATTAACTCTTTACACACGGTATTATTATTAAAGTATTACGTGTGTAATAAGTGAGTGTAACTGTATCACTGTGTGAGATTTTCTGCAGTGTCAGTAAAATTTAGTAGTTACGCAATAGTAAGTTGTTTCATCAGGAAGTTTCCGTGTTAGTGGAAGATTTCCGCATAGGGAGGTCTGCTGATCGCGGTAGACCTTGTGATTCGCGTGAACACTTGAAGAGTCCGGATTGGTATAAGTTCATTATACCGTTATTAGATTAAACTCACTGTCACCTGAGGTACTTGTTGGTCATAAACTCTATATTAATTTAACGAGTAGTAAGTTCCATAGAACCGTTGTGTGTGCGAAGCGTCAGATTCATCGTGGGAATTACAGGACACCAGCCCAGCTGTAAGCGTTTCAGGGTGAACGTCTACCATTTATAAGCCACACCTGACGACCTCACAACACTGCAAAAACCTTCCCTTCTCTTCAGCAACATCATCGTGGGAATCTTCATTTATGTAACGTATCACATCATGTGTATGAACAGTATTTAACATTTTAAAAAAGACTCTATATCAAACACTACATTTTGTACATATCAAATATACCGTATAAACAATTACTTATGTCTTGTGCAATAAATAATCTTAAACCCTCCAATATAGACTTTTAATTTAAGATACACATACTATCATATCCTATGCGCCAATAGTTTAGTAATTTGTGTTATGCATACACTGTCCGCACACATCACCGTCGGTTGACATCGCGGGAGGACGACAGAAGATAACGGAAGGCGAGAACGCATGCCGCCGTATGAGATCTTCGTGGGACGGAATCTGAAAGCATCTATAATCTATACCCACCGGCATCAGATAATTGGAGTAATATCATCATCTTCACAACACGGTATAAGGAAAGCCGTGTCGTGCTGCCTGTTCCGCCTTCAAAGATCCTCCAGCAATCTCCTTCTGGGTCTACCCACCACCCATGTTCTATAGATTTGTACTTCCAGACTTGTTTGGTCGGCCTAGAATCTGACATTCTTTGTAAGTGTTCTTTTCACCGTTGTTTGTAATCTTTTAATTTCTCATTCAAGTCAAAATCTTATAAATCTTCTCTTACGTTCTCATTCTTTATACGGTCAAGTTTAGAAAACTCTTTAACTCCTCTTAAGAACACTATTTCCGAAGCCTGTATTTTACCGTCTTGTTTCTTGGTTGTTGTCCATAATTCAGTCATAGGACAGTACAGGGACTGCCATAAATTTGTAGAACTTTAATTTTGTATCACGATGTACCTTGTTTTTAAAAATACGGTTGATTGTCCTACAGATGGTCTGGAACTTACCTAACTCAACATCAATAACATAATTCCTATCATAGACAATATCATTTCCGAAATAATTAAAATAGCTCACCTGTTCTAGAATTTGATCATTAATCATTATTTTTGTATTTATTGGATTCTTCCATTACCTTTGTTTTTATAGTGGAGATTTTCATATTGTATTGTCTGCAAATCTGATGAAGCGTAAAAACAGATTTTTGCAAATCAGTTTCTGTATTTTCAATTATAAGCAAGTCGTCAGCAAACAACAGCACATTCAAACATCTGTCTCGTGATAACTTAATACCAGGGTTTACTAGATGTTTCCATTTTTACCAGATCGCCAATACAAATGTTAAAAGAGCAGATGATATATTGCACCCTTGTCTAACACCTTGATTGACAGATATTTGTAGATATACCCTACAATTATTTTTAACAGCTATTCTTGTTCCATTATAATAGGACTTGTATAGTTCTTAAAAGTTGTTGCGGGTATTTGTCCCGTTCCTCTTATAATTGGCCTATCAAATTTCCGTATATTCTATCAAAGGCCTTCTCAAAGTCAACGAAAGCTACATGCGGTACTTTATTGAATTCACGGTGATTTTCAATGATTTGTGTAATAATAAAAGCATTGTCTGTACAAGATCTGCTCTTCCTGAAGCCGTTTTGTTCTTCCAATATAAGATGCTTGGAAATAGTCTGCAGCCGGGGGTTTATGATCCCTGCGTATATGTTATATCTAGTGTCAACAAACACATTCCGCTATAGTTATTACAGTCATTTCGTTTAATTGGTTTAATAATTACATTATAATCGTTATTTCCCAAAGAAATATTTAAAGACAATTTAAGTTATTTTAAAGGTCGTTGGAGGTTGGTTGCACAATAAACGTAATTTTTTAAAAAGAGGAGTGAGACGTTGATGGCATGAAATAATTAATTAAAACATCTTAAAATAATCACTCAACAGTTTATTAAATATTGCAAAGGAAATTAATTGATTACGGTACTAAAATTTGAAATTAGAAAGTTCAAAATATTCTCTTTTATAATTTTACACTCTGAAAACATAACATACATTTGCTATTCAGCACACATATAGGCTATTCTTAAATATTTAGTATGTTGAACAAATTAAAAATTTTTTTATATTGCATGGATGTCTGACTTTGAATCATTATTAAAATAGAAACTTATTTATAAAAATAATATTAACTTTACTAAATAAAAAACTAAATTGTTATTATTAATATTTTAATAAAAATAACATTTACTTTAAGAATATTTATGATTCCTAATGACACACCCTATTTGTAAAATTAAACAGAATAAATTATTATTTTTGATACCAACTCACAATTACGTCTTTTACTTTGGATATTTGCAGTATTTACATCTAAGTCTTTATATTACTCTATTATATCATATTCTGTTTGTTATGAGTTCTGTCATTAATCACAAAAATATAATTGTTCATTTGTCTCCTACGTATTGTCGAATTTACCGTTGCGTGTGTGTGCGCCTCCTGAATGATGACAATGACGATGATGAAAATGCTGATGTGTCCTCGGTTGGTGATGGTCCTTCTCCATCAATCGTGGTGTATTACAGATGATGGTGATGATTACGATGATGTCAAGTTGATCAGCAGACGGAAATAGTGACCATATATAAAAGTTTCTTGAGTGTGACGACTACCAAACGGACATAATGTCCTCGTAGAAAGATACTTTTAGTCTGACCCTCGTCCAAAATTGCCAGAGATATTTATAGTAGACGGCAAACTGACATTCAGATACTGTTTTTGACGTATTAAATTTTGTCAATTCGAGTTCGAGTGTAGCGTCCTTTCTTTACTGATCACTTTTAGTCCGTTTTCCCGATCACGTAAACTTTATCTTTACGCACTGTCTTCGTAATTTTTTATTAGTTGTTTACATCTAACACACTCGTTAATTACTAGTTAATTATGGTAGTAATTAATATTAATTTGTATGGCATCTTTATTATTGCACTTTTCTGCAATAATTTTGCATGAGCATAAGCGTTTAAGTGTCCATATTCCAATGGTGTTTGTAGAATTGTGGTATGTCTTTGGTAACAGGTAAAAAGCATATTTATTAATTTATTTTAATCATGTTAACACCCGATTTAATAATAAAAACCAACAAATTATACTTCTCCCCTCTCGTAGTACAATGCAGGTCCGTGCTGCACACAAACAATGACTCACAGGTGTACACTTTAAACAGACTCCCATGTGCACACGCCTGTACTTTCACGCACAAAAATATTTAAAACTATTCGTTGTATTCTTTTTACACTAATTATTTACAAAATACTACCCTGGATAAATATGCAAATATATGCAAATGTATACAATATATATTGCAACAATACATATATTTGCATATTTACCCAGGGCAGTATTTTTATGTGTGCGTGTGTGTGTGTGTGTATAGATATATAATTAGTTAATAATTAAATAATTTTTGAGTATTAAAATAAATTTCTTAATGAATTTTTTACAAAATATCATGTGCGTCTAGTAAAAAGGTGTGTTTACTTCAATTCCAATTTCAATAAAATTAACAAATACATGATATTTATATTTAAATATATCATAATATGTGCTACAATAGAAGAAAATAATTTTAAATTATAATTAAATTTAAAGTGTCTCAAAATTAGTGATAAAAAATCTGCAGTCTATTAACATACCTTCGAAATTATAATAACTACATTTATATAAACAAATCGGCTAACACATACTGACGATTTGCAATTGACGTCGTCTATGTTGCATAATCTAATTAAGTTTCTTACCGCGTGAGCGTTTAAATTGCACAATCCACTAAAAAGTGCGGATGGTGTGTTTTATTATACGCGTACTACAACGGACCATGTGGCATAATAAACATAACACCTAATTGTAAAAAAATTCGTATGCACTATTACAGACATACTATTTTTGAGTTAATTAGTTGGAGGAATCCATTATCGAAAAGCATCTTCCACACCGTCTGAAATGAATAATATTTATTTACAATATATAGGCTTGCGCACATGATTTTGTATTAATACTGTTGTGTTTATGTTATCTAATATTTCGTGCAAAAGTGAGTGGTAAATGCAAACAAAATACCCAATAACACTAAAATCGTATCGTATTTTAGCAGGCGACCGTCAATATTTACGTTTCTTTCCTTTCCAATAGTCAAAAACGTAGCAGTTAAAAAAAAGAGAAAATAAGAGTGTAACGTTCAAACAGATTCAGTAGCCTCATTAAAGAAATTCTTTGACGATAAAGGATTGTTGTTATTTATTCATCAGTAATTTTTTTCTTAACTCGAAAGTGGAATTTAAAAAAGCGTTAAACCCGCTGCAATACCCTTAAATCCAATCAGTTTCGCTTACCACCGAAGCAATCGTTTCTCCCAACATAAAATCAGTACTATAAAACAAATACTTTTATTTTTCGTAGAGTAAAACGATATTCTTATTTTCGTAATTTTATGCTTATATTTCTCATTCTTATGTTATTTCATTCTTATAGTGATTCCTCCCAATACGCAAACCTAGTAAATATCCCTCTCAAAGCTTTCATGGGCAAAAAGAATAAAACATAAATATTTATCTTTTGCTCATTATTATCTCCCGCTCAAGGAAATAGGCCTGTTACCCCTGATTTGAGGATCAGAAATATTTTAATATTCTACGTCCTACATTTTATCTTTCCACCACATTTCAACCACGTGATGTATGGCTACTTATAATTAATTACAAAGTGTCAATTAGGAAAAGCGTGAATTGCACAAAGCGGAGAGAAAAAGTGCGTATTGTCGAAAATAGTAGGAGAAAAAGAGTGAAGCTTAAATAATAATTGCGATGTGAAGGCAAGGAGAATAAATCCCTTATGTTTGTTGATAAGAAACCGTATTCAAAAGATAAAAATTTGAAACAAAATATTCTAAGAAAACTGTAATTCGAAGAAAAAATAAATTCACTAGAAACACAAAGTGTATAATGTGGGGTCTTGCAAAAATAGATGCATACAGTTTGTAATGTGTGATAAGCAGGCTGACCCCACTACAGTCATCTGTCATTATGATCTCCTTTTTTGAATATGGGGACTAGCTTTCCAATCTGCCAGTCTTCGGGAATATGACCAGTAGTTCAGCAGCATAGTATTAATAAAGTTCAATAACGATCATGCGACAGGGCTGGAGCACACTTAATAGGCTTGAAATTAAACCCATCAGTGCCCCGCGATTTTACATTTTCACAGCATTGTAGAGCAGCTAAGAATTCATCTGTTGTTACGGAATCCATTCATGTTTGCAAATTTTGCTGCTGAGTCCACAGCCGCTCATAATATTGGAGCCATCCTTCTTTCTGATATTGTTGACCTCAGGGGTATCTCTTTCTGTCTGATTTAAATGCCATAAAATTTTATAAACCTGCACATCGTGCTCTATATCACTTATATATTTGTCCCAGCTATTTCTTTTCACCTTCCTTACTTCTCTTCTTGCAGTGGCGCAGCAGACCTTAATATTCAGACCTTGTCTGATTAGTCTTTATAGCTAGGTGTTTCAAATATAAGCTACCTGTTTCTTAGCATCTATTATTTGGGAAATATCATCCCATATACGCAGGCCTCGGTTTCCGTATTTTTTGCGCTCAATCGGTTGCATCTTTCTCCACCTTACCAGAAATACTTATTTACCTTTCATATGAGAAGAAAATGGTCAGACTCAACATTACATCCTCTAA
Source organism: Magicicada septendecula (assembly GCA_034769895.1). Classification (NCBI taxonomy): domain Eukaryota; kingdom Metazoa; phylum Arthropoda; class Insecta; order Hemiptera; family Cicadidae; genus Magicicada; species Magicicada septendecula. Next base: position 222,762,585 of record CM068368.1, read on the forward strand.
AAAGCCTTTTACCCTCTAAAAATATCTACAGTTCTTCATTTAGTAAAACATAATCAATTATTGACAATATTGCAACGTTTATTAATATTTTAATTTATATAATTAATAAATTAGGAAGCTGAAGGTAATATTGTTCTGTGTACCATGAAATGAGAATTAATAAGTGCATCAAATCTTGGTTGGTAGAAACACTTTACAAGGCAGTTAGCATTTCATTTAGAATTAAAAAAGTACAATATGAATAAAGTAACTTAGTTCACATGTCATTTTAGTTATTTACGTAAGTTATAATTATGTAATTATTGTATTTAACATAAATACATAACATAGTCGTATGCATACAAAAATACATAATACAAACAGTTGAACCTCATGCTCTAAGTATATTACAGTGTCTGTATTTTAAAGTATGTGCAGTTGCCCTCCCTGAAACCTGGATGACTGCAAATTGTACTGTTCACTGAGATTCAGTAAGGTTACTGAACGTATTTAGAATTGATACATCCTGTGTAGTTTTATATGGATCTTTTATATGAAACAAAAATGAAAAGTATTTTAAATGAAGCCTTGTAATGTATGCATCGATTAGGAAGAGAGAAATGAAATATATGGAAAGCTTTAGATTGTGATTTTCCCCCAAAAATAGAAAAGATTAGCACAAAAGAAAAGGTAAGAAATGAAAAAGTGCTAAGGAGAATAAATAAACAAAGACGTATTATAAGGTATAAAAGCATTATAATAAAACTGTAAGATAAAAAAAGCGAACTGGATTGGTCACATTTTGAGAAAGAACTATCTACAGAAGTCATTAGTTCAGGGAAGGACAGAAGGCAGGAGGCGGGATGAAGAAGATATAATGTGTTCGCAGATTTGATGATAGGGAAAAGTTATGAACAAGTGAAGAGAAAGACTCAAGACAGAGCAACCTTTTTTGTTGTTGTTGTATTTGGATGTGTCATCTTTAACATACAAGCATTTTGAATTTTCTAGTGCAGCGGTACGATTTTCCAGATGTATATATTGTTACACCGGTCACAACGATCGTCATGTTGTTCAGTGGAAACAGAATAACCGACATGAAGTCACTAATTACAAACCATAATTAAGCACGTACAGCAGGTATAAATCGACCAAGCACCCTTGTACAATAATTAAAGTTAAATTTGTCCAACAATAAATGTCACCTTATTACAGTTTTTCAGTAATTAACACAATAATCAATTCTCAGAAAACCGCAAGAATTACTGCGAACCGCACTGTAAAATCGCCAGGTGTTACTGAACTGGACCGCTTCAAAATCCAGTATTAATAACTTCGCCGCCTTTCAATGTAGTAAGTTAGCGGGCGTCGATGTTGGAAGGGTAATCGAGTAGGCCTACGTCAGGAAGGGGCACACGACTTAGTACTATCCAAAGGGTTATGCAATTCTGCCGCGCAATATATGTGCAAGACGACAAGTAGTCATTCGACGATGCTATCTATTTACTCGCCGTAGCACCGCCCCTTCTTAAGTGTGTTCGTCCCAAACTTGCAAATCATCTCAGCACTAATACTAGGCCAGGCGGTTTAGGTGAACGACCTTGAACAACAATATCGATCCCTTTATACAGTGTAAGAGCATTCTCAGTTAGATTGGTCTCGTCAATAACCTCTTGCATAAACGCCTTTCTGCAGCGACACGGTACTTTTTCCTCAGCGTAGCATGTTTAATAGCTAAATTGTAAGCCCATGAATTGTAAAGGCATAAACTTGTGGAGAGTTAGTATCCATTATGTTTTTGAAGTCTTCTTCCAGTATGGACCGCGTCAAAAATGTCTTGGATGACAATGTTTCACTCATATTACAATGAGTATCCTCAGATCTAAGTAACAAAAACGTCGGCAAGCGAACTCAGTTATATTGTGTAGAAGTGCGGTGGGTGGTCCGATAAGTGGACCCTAAAGTCAACCCGCGTGCAGTCAAACCAGAAAGTAAAGGGTACCACGTCGTATTAAGCGTGGCGGTTTCTCTGTTGATGTTATCATTGTGTTTATTAATTTCTATTGCTTCTAGGATCAGTCTGTCATAATACCAATTACATGATCTTATTACAGACGCGTCTTTGATGTTTACCACGCTGTGGTAACATAACGGACACCGGCCGCGGAAACCTGCGTGAGAATATAGAGTTAATATCCAGTTCTTAATTTTCAAAAATTAATGTTACCAATAACACTTCTGTAACGCTCGCGCGCTCGCGCGCGCACACGCACACACACACACACATACAACAATCTCACACACACAAAGCGAGTGGGTCGCTTGTGCCTTTCATACACTAGTCGTAAATTATATTTTAAGGTTAGTAAGTAATAGTTTAAAAAACTAGTTGATATGTTTACTTTTTCCTTTCCTTCGTTGCTACTGGCTATTTCCGGCTTTTTACATGATACTTTTACCATATATTTTAAAAACTAAATACGCTTCATGTATGTGTTAAAATGTTTTCATTATTGGTTTATCTTATGTTTATTTTCCTTACTTAGACTAATGGAGTACTGGTTGCGTAAGTTTAAAAGCTATATCTTGTCAAGTAACTGCACTTACGTTTGGGAGAATCTTTTTTCTTTGTATAGGACCAAATAACTGATTTGCAGAAAAAAGAAGAAAAATTCAGTTCAAATACATTTTTGATAAAAACCAAATCGTTGAATTATAGTAGCATAAATATTATAGTAGTCGCTGCGTACCATTGCCAGTGTAACGCATATATCGAATATTAAGCGATTGACGCGTGACAGGCAATTAAAAAGGTAGAACCAATCAAAGATGTGGTTTACGGTCTGTTTGTATGTTTGTGCGAATGTGTGTAAGTAACTGTTGTTTGTCAGATGAAACAGAAAAGCTCGCCATTTATCGTGTGATCTCAGAGCGGCAGAAGCGGCACTCCTTTTATTTTCGTTTAGTTTCAGTCCACTTCTCCCGTTAAGAAGACGACGCTACTTTCGATAGAAAATTTGTCCTTGTGTTTCATATACCTTTGTCCCCCTCTCATCATTTAACGGTCAACTGCACTGATCGATCATGTTTCTATAAAGATTTGAAAGTGTGTCTCTGTCATGTTATGTTCTGTTTAATTGTTCAGTGATTCCTTCGTATTTTGTTTTTACTTTCACTACAGTGCAAAATATATTGTTATCCGGTTTAGTGACAGGCATCATGTTCAAAAAGCTGAAATATAACGTTTTCAGGAACATTGGCACTCGTTGTAAATAATAATAATAACAATTGTTTAAAACACACTAACTCATTACAAATTTGTATATACTCAATTCGCATAGAATATAAACACGTCATTTAAAAAAAAATTAATAAATCAACATTAAGAGCTGAAATACTAAGTAAATTTAAATTTATATTTAGTTTACTATGCAAACATTTTTTATGTCAGTGGTCACAGATGAAGCAGGTGTATTAAGACATCAGAAATGCAGGACCTTGAAAAGTGAAAAACCAAATTTAATTCAACAGTACATTCTTGATTCTGCATATGTGTACTTTTTGGACTATTTAATAAAAACATCATAGCCTTCTTCTTCTTCTTCTTCTTCTTCTTCTTCTTCTTCTTCTTCTTCTTCTTCTTCTTCTTCTTCTTCTTCTTCTTCTTCTTCTTCTTCTTCTTCTTCTTCTTCTTCTTCTTCTTCTTCTTCTATTAGGGTACATAAACCTGTTCCGGCACCATCATATAAACATGATCCCACCATCCTCTTCTGTAAGTTAAAATAGTTTCATTCATGTCCTGTACTTCAAATTATGCTCTGATATCCTCATTTCTTATTCTATCTTGCAATGTATAATTTAAAGTACTTTGAAGAAACTGCATTTCAGCCGTCTGAATGTTGCCGCATTCCATTTGTCATGACCCGCCCCACTCGCATATATCAATGTGGGTATTGCAATTGCCTTACACAATTTAATCCGTGTTCTGTGTCTTGTTTTATTTCTAAGATTTCTATGAATCTTACCACATAATATTGTATAGAAATAATAATATTTGGATTGTTAGAGAAAGAATAGTAAGGTTTACTTCATACAGAATGAAGAAACATATTACACATAGTTGGAAACATTATTTGCCGGGCTGTTAGGCCGTGGTATTTAGTTTGTGTGGGCAGACGTTTCGGTCCCACATCGGAAGACATCTTCAGTGTCGGCAGCAGCTGGTACGGTGTCCGCCACTTCACCCCAATGATGAAGTAGAGGTTAATTGGTGTGAATTTTCGGACACCGTGCTAGTTGTTTCCGACACTGAAGATGGCATCCGGTGGTGGGATGAAAAGGTTTGTACACACAAGAAATATACCTTGGCCTAAGAGCCCGGCAAGTAGTGTTTCCAACTATGTTGACTCCCGTGAAAATCTTAGCAAGTCTATCTATATCTATAAAAATGAATGTTTGTTTCTTTCTTTGTCCCGTATGCGTTCCTATACCATTCATCCGATTGCGATGAAACTTCGGTGAGTTGTTGTGCGCACGCCCGCGAAGGTATATGAATTTTTTCGATGGGGTCCTTTGGGGGGTTCTTGGGGTCTTTCACATCTCCTCCTAAACCACTGGACCGATTTCAACCAAACTTGGCACAAATATTTTATGCAACGGGAGAACCAACATAGGGTAGGTGATTTTTCGATGGGGTCCTTTGGGGGTCCTTTGGGGTCTTCCACATCTCCTCCTAAACCACTGGACCGATTTCAACCAAACTTGGCACAAATATTTTACGCAACGGGAGAACCAACATAGGATAGGTGTTTTTTTCGACGGGGTCCATTGGGGGGTCCTTTGGGGTCTTCTACATCTCCTCCTAAACCACTGGACCGATTTCAACCAAACTTGGCACAAATATTTTACGCAACGGGAAAACCAACATAGTATATGTGTTTTTTCGATATGATCCTTCGGGGGGTCCTTTTGGGGGTCCTTTGGGGTCTTTCACATCTCCTCCTAAACCACTGGACCGATTTCAACCAAACTTGGCACAAATATTTTACGCAAAGGGAGAACCAACATAGGATAGGTGTTTTTTCAATGGGGTTCTTTTGGGGGTTCTTTGGGGTCTTCCACATCTCCTCCTAAACCACTGGACCGATTTCAACCAAACTTGGCAAAAATATTTTACGCAACGGGAGAACCAACATAGGATATGTGTTTTTTCGATATGATACTTCGGGGGTCCTTTTGGGGGTCCTTTGGGGTCTTCCACATCTCCTCCTAAACCACTGGACCGATTTCAACCAAACTTGGCACAAAATATTTTACGCAAAGGGAGAACCAACATAGGATAGGTGTTTTTTCGATGGGGTTCTTTTGGGGGTTCTTTGGGGTCTTCCACATCTTCTCCTAAACCACTGGACCGATTTCAACCAAACTTGGCACAAATATTTTACGCAACGGGAGAACCAACATAGGACAGGTGTTTTTTTTCGATACGATCCTCTGGGGGGTCCTTTGGAGTCTTAAAAAACTAACTTATTAGATCTGGTTACTATGGCAACCCAATGGAATAGATTCTGTTCTAAATATATTATCGCATTAAATTGAAGACCACGCGAACGAAGTCTTTATATATTATATATATATACAAACACTTTCTTTCTTTGAGTGGCATTGCAACGCATGCCGGGTACTCGCTAGTATATTATATATATTTTACAAAAAGTGTGCAGGTGCATGGGTATAACGCGTGGCTGCCAACTTAGAGGTTACGTTTTCAATATCAAGCAATGTCTAATGGCATGTTGTACGCGCATTTACGTACCGAGCAACTTTCCATCATGTAAAATTTAGCATAAAGGATAACGCATTTTTTAATCATGGGTGACTAAAGCAAAGCTTTTTTTTTAATTTTTGTTAAAGAAACACCATAACACAAGTAACAAACACACTATGCCAAACGGTTCACACACATGTAGCCTTCCACTATTGGCACACGTAAGTAACTTCAGTGTTATAACAACGAACTCTTTCTTACCACCCTCGCAGTTTAGAGCTAGAAAAGGTATGTGTAATTTACTAATACTAAACTCTTAACTCTGCTTGTGGCGACTCTTAAAATTATCTCAGGGTATCCAAGAAATGATTATTAACACAATTAACTTGAATGACTGCTAATTTTAATGAACATCTTCATTAACATATTACAAGTTGCATACAATCTTAATGATTAACAATTATTGAGATTATACTTCTCATCATTTATCATTGAAAGTAGGTTCATAGACCAATTGAATTGCCAATAGTAATAGAGTTACAAAAAGACATGAATTAATTTGAGTTTAATGTTCAATTTGGTTTACTTGTTAAGTTGAATTCCTTTTGGTTGGTGTATCCTTCCCTCGGATCTGCGATCTTGGAGACTGCGTTGTCGGCGATTCGGATGATCCTGTCGTTGACACTCGATGACACTAACACTTGATTACTTCGGTTTCACTTTAATTACCACTGTTCACACCTACTCACTGATTCAGCATGTAACTAGTGTATACTAATTAATTTTGACACCTTAGTAACTAACAATGTTATTAAACTGAGTGCTCGCAATATCAATAATTCATCCCGAATACATTCCCACGTTCCGCAACTTCCGAATGCACGCGTTCGATTATCGATACTATGAAGTTCGGTAATTATCACCAAGTTATTAGTCTAACAATTACTTTGATTTGGTATACTTCGTTTACTGTAATACTGGGTTTAATATTATTTAACGCACGACTCGAATACTGTACTTATTACTTATCGCAAGTTTTAGTTATGAAATCGCAATGCGCGATAACGAGTCTGATAGTTGTAGTGTTCGCCGTAGACTGACTGACAAATTCCCAACTACATTTTTTTATACCCCCTCAAACGTTACCCATACTCAATATTTACAAATCGCGTTCCCATTGGTTTCAAGTACCGCGATATTTGATTTACTCCAACCCAACTAGCTAATTTCGCCCACTTAAAAGTGACGCTTTCTCCCATTCGTCAAAAAACAGCGCGTAACAAACTTTTACCGCGAAAGTGACATGACGCTACTTCGAGTTCTCTCTCTCACCCTCTCTGTCTAACTTGTAACGGTACGGTGTTGTCCGAGCATTCAATTTTCCTCGACTTCACTTAACTTTATTGCTTTTTTTTAATACAATACATTTTATGATTTTACAACGTGTACTTGACTTGCTGAATAACTTTCGCACCGCCAGACTGTCGCCTTACCTAGAGTGTGTGCTTTTGAAAAAACACCACCAAGCTGGTTTATAACAGTACATCAAGTCACATTACTTGCATTTCTTATTCTAATATACATTTAATAATCGTATTTTCTATATAAAACCAGCGTAAAATTGGGTAGCATTCAATTTTTATGTTATATACTCTATGCATTTTTCTCGCGGTAATTATCTATCAGCTTACCTATCAGGACTCGTGGAATTATATTGTAAGATTCTTTAGTACAAAAATATATTTTCCACTATTATATAAATACGACGGCTATTCCTAAGTTAAGCTCCGATTAGCTGCTACGAACAGACTAGTTGCCAAGCAATACGGCGCATGCTCAGAATTGATGAGTATCATTTTACACTATTACACGCAAACCAGCGGCCCATTATGTCTGTCTGACAAACATCTAGTCTGTCATTGCCTGTTTCGTCAGTTCTGAAGTGTGTAATTGTATTCGCTGAAATGTCCCTCGTCTGCTGGATTTGTTTGCGTTGGCAGGTGAGGCTCTCAGTCGGAAGAATGGCGAAAGCAAAGCAAATGGGCCCTTGTCGGGGGCAGTGCGGGACTGTGCGCAGAACGGCCCTGTGTGAACGATGGTCGTTCCAACCAATTACAGTCGGATAAAAAGGCAGTACGAGTCGCCAAGTTATCGATATAACCTTATAAGGCAATCGTCCTCTTCTTCGAGGATCAAGTGTTGCGTGAGGCAGACTCCGCGTAATCGAAGGGCTCTCACTTCGAGTAAGTTCATGTCAGGACGAGGACGATAGTACGCATAATCTAGCAGCGGCCGATTCGAAATTGTTACTCCACGGCATCGAGTCTGGACTAGGGCACCGTCATCTTGGTAACGGTTGCCTATCCAGCGCTTTGAAACCAATGGTGATCTCATTAATGGCACCAACTCTTAGTCGGGTGGATTTGGCGGAGGATTCTTCAACAAGAGGCTGTAAAAACGCAGTAGGCATTTATTTGGCAGGTAGTAAAGTAATGTGAATAGGCCTATGTATGAAACTTTGTATATAATAAACTAATTTCTCTATTTTTGTTACCCCTTTCCACGCTTTTTGAGGTTAATTTTACTTCCATATTCCTTAAGGAATGGAAGTATGGTGATGGCAAAAAAAAATCGTGTTCGAGATTATTGCAGATTCTGATTCTACTACGCTCAAAACATGAAAAAATATCGGTATGGAGAACCATACATGACTTCCATATTCTAAGATTTATTTTTAAAATCATTTTCGAAATGAAATATTACCATAGAAACTACTTCTTTCTACTTACTGCTTCAGCCTTAACCACAGTACTGTGGTCACTAACATATACCACCTTACGTTATCGCACTCGATTTTCACTGATGATGGAAGGCAATGGCATTGCCGAAACGTCTGGTTTTGTAGAAAACATTGGACTACGGCCAAATATCCCGGGAAGGAATTTTAACAAAAACTACTTCTTTGTTGCCGATAACGTTGTACACATATATATAAAAAATATGCATAAAATTAATGGCTTGTATAAGTTAATGATTGATCTCCATTAAGTAGTGCTCAAGTTTCCAAAGTTTTAATATTATGATGTCCGTAATTAAAACATCAGAGCAGGTTTAGTGTGTATGAGGGTTCACCGTGGACAAAAATTTTCAACATTTCCTATTGAGCGTTGCCGATAACGTTGTACACATATATATAAAAAATATGCATAAAATTAATGGCTTGTATAAGTTAATGATTGATCTCCATTAAGTAGTGCTCAAGAAACAATTACCATTGTTTCAAAAAGTTTAAATAAATTTTCAAGTACTTTACTCTTGTTAAAACGTAAAAGGTTGCAGGTAAACTACCCCTTCCCCTTAACCGATCTTCACCAAAAACAATAGGTCTTGAGTACTCTACAAATCAGGGCTGTATGCAAAACATTATTTGATTCTGTTTGAATTTGCGGCTGTTATCGTTTGCCATAGAAAATAAAACGTAAAAGGTTGCAGGTAAACTACCCCTTCCCCTTAACCGATCTTCACCAAAAACAATAGGTCTTGAGTACTCTACAAATCAGGACTGTATGCAAAACATTATTTGATTCTGTTTGAATTTGCGGCTGTTATCGTTTGCCATAGGAAATACCCTTGTTAAAAAAACGTTGCAGGTAAACTACCCCTTTCCCTCAACCGATCTTCACCAAAAACAATAGGTCTTGAGAAATCTACAATTCAGGGCTGTATGCGAAACATTATTTGATTCTGTTTGAATTTGCGGCTGTTATCGTTTGCCAAAAAAAAAAAATTTCCCTTAATAAAAAAAACCGTTGCAGGTAAACTACCCCTTCCCCTCAACCGATCTTCACCAAAAACAATAGGTCGCGAGTACTCTACAAATCAGGGCTGTATGCAAACAATTATTTGATTCTGTTTGAATTTGCGGCAGTTGTCGTTTGCCATAGAAAATACGCATGATAAAAAACGTTGCTGGTAAACTACCCCTTCCCCTCAACCGATCTTCACCAAAAACAATAGGTCTTGAGTACTCTACAAATCAGGGCTGTATGCAGAAAATTATTTGATTCTGTTTGAATTTGCGGCTGTTATCGTTTGCCATAGAAAATACCCTTGTTAAAAAAACGTTGTAGGTAAACTACCCCTTTCCCTTAACCGATCTTCACCAAAAACAAAAGGTATTGAGAACTCTACAATTTAGGGCTGTATGCAAATAATCTTTTCATTCTGTTTGAATTTGCGGCTGTTATCGTGTGCCATAGGAAATACCCTTGTTAAAACATAAAACGTTACAGGTAAACTACCCCTTTCCCTTAACCGATCTTCACCAAAAACAATAGGACTTGAGAACTCTACAAATCAGGGCTGTATGCGAAACATTATTTGATTCTGTTTGAATTTGCGGCTGTTATCGTTTGCCAAACAAACAAAATTTCCCTTGCTAAAAAAAAACCGTTGCAGGTAAACTACCCCTTTCCCTCAACCGATCTTCACCAAAAACAATAGGTCGCGAGAACTCTGCAAAACCGGCCTGTATGCAAAAAATTATTTGATTCTGTTTGAATTTGCGGCAGTTATCGTTTGCCATAGAAAAAAAATCTACAGACACACAGACACACACACAGACAGACAGACAGACAGACAGACAGACAGACAGATAGACACACAGACACTTTTCGGAAAACGACTTTTTTTCATGTTTTGAGTGTTGTAGAATCAGAATCTGCAATAATCTCGAACACGATTTTTTTTGCCATCACCATACTTCCATTCCTTAAGGAATATGGAAGTAAAAGTCGTTTTCCGAAAAGTGTCTGTCTGTGTGTGTCTGTGTGTCTGTAGATTTTTTTTATGGCAAACGATAACTGCCGCAAATTCAAACAGAATCAAATAATTTTTTGCATACAGCCCTGATTTGTAGAGTACTCACGACCTATTGTTTTTGGTGAAGATCGGTTGAGGGAAAGGGGTAGTTTACCAGCAACGTTGTATGTTTTTTATCAAGGGAATTTTTTTTTTTTTTGGCAAACGATAACAGCCGCAAATTCAAACAGAATCAAATAATGTTTCGCATACGGCCCAGAATTGTAGAGTTCTCAAGACCTATTGTTTTTGGTGAAGATTGGTTAAGGGGAAGGGGTAGTTTACCTGTAACGTTTTATGTTTTAACAAGGGTATTTCCTATGGCAAACGATAACAGCCGCAAATTCAAACAGAATCAAACGATTATTTGCATACAGCCCTAAATTGTAGAGTTCTCAAGGCCTATTGTTTTTGGTGAAGATCGGTTAAGGGAAAGGGGTAGTTTACCTGCAACGTTTTTTTAACAAGGGTATTTTATATGGCAAACGATAACAGCCGCAAATTCAAACAGAATCAAATAATGTTTTGCATACAGCCCTGATTTGTAGAGTACTCAAGACCTATTGTTTTTGGTGAAGATCGGTTAAGGGGAAGGGGTAGTTTACCTGCAACGTTTTTTTATCAAGCGTATTTTCTATGGCAAACGATAACAGCCGCAAATTCAAACAGAATCAAATATTTTTTGCATACGTCCCTGAATTGTAGAGGTCTCAAGGACTTTCGATTTTGGTGAAGATCGGTTAAGGGGAAGGGGTAGTTTACCTGCAACCTTTTACGTTTTAACAAGAGTAAAGTACTTGAAAATTTATTTAAACGTTTTGAAACAATGGTAATTGTTGAAAATAAAATAATTTTGTTGCCAGGCAATAAAATTATAATTTTTTCATTTTAATGTAAATCATGTATAAGAGAAAATATATCGCGCTTGGCAGGCGATATTAAGATTTAAATATAAATCTTAGAATATGGAAGTCATATATGGTTCTCCATACCGATATTTTTAATTGCTTTCCTACTTTACTTCTCTAGTAAAATACACTGAAGCACACTAATCACCAGTACCAAAGTTTATCAGCGTATCGATTCTAGGCTGAAAACCCTAATTCGTAGCTAAGTAAGTAAAGCTGTGTTCGAGCATCCAAATAGACGCGCGCGCGTGCGTGTGTGTACGCGCGAAAACTAATTTTACAAATGTTCCTTTATCCGTCACTTGTTTAGCATAGGTTTATGTTATAGAAACATTTGGTCATCCCCTATCTCCTTTTCAACAATATCAGAAGCTGGGAGAGTTTACAAGAGTATTAAAATTTATTAGCCCTTATTCATGGATGCCGTAATACTTTTCGTAAATCTCATTGGTTCCCATGAGCCAGAAAGTACCCATATTTTCTAACTGAATTAGAAGTTTGAGTTATTCCGGCTAAATTGGATTATGTTATTACAAAACTTATAAAGTATGCAGTAATAATCGTAATATACTTACACTACTTCATTGTCTTTTGTCTGTTAAATGTTTTCAACCTAATTGTGTTACATATAGACTAATCATATAGCTAATAGAATGATCAAATTAAAAGTTTTAATAAAATAAACGATTTAAGGATATGAAAACAGTAAACCTTTGATGAGTACAAACCCTATAAACTGTCTGTTGTTTTGTATTTAAATATTTTAAATGAATGGTATACAACAGTAAATAGGAGTGAATCTTGTGTGTACGACACTGTTGAGTGGTCGTCCATAGTAACAACTTTTAAAGCAGAGGCACCTAACCTGTCACACACCGTTTCGAATATCCAATCGATCTAGTATGCAATAGTTAAAGTCATAACCAGTTATAGTAATTATCTAGTTAACCTACAACAGGTAACAAACGATTACTGAACACTGCGACCAAGATCACTTATATGCACAGGGTCAAATATCTATATAACTGCAATAAACAATGACTGTGTGTAACTGATATGGATGCCTGTTGTACTGCTGCAATTTCCAAGTAGTGTTTCGTCTTTGGCATTAATTCCATCAACTTCTACAGTCAATAAACTCGGCTTTGCTTTCTTCGGTCAACTGTAGACATGATCCTTGATATTCAAAACATAAGATGTAGGCTATAACATTCCCAGAAATTTACTCTTGTGTATTCTATGTATTTCATTGTATAGTATCCTGTCTACATCCTGCACGGAGGTAAATAAAAAAAACTTGGAAACAATAAAACACCGACAGTTTAAAGGAAAATGATAGCGCAAGTCTGTTTACAGTTTCTATTACTTTACTTTATTTTCACTTCTGGAAACTACTACGGGGTTTAACATAACCATATCTTGTCTGTGTTTACGTTAACTGCAGAGAATTAATTTCTTCCCGACAGGGCAATATTGTGATTTCAAAAACTCTGTACGTTTAAAGATAACACGTATATTCTCAATCAGGCTGACGTTCGCTGCCATGTATTTAGTGAACATAAAATTAGAAACTATTGACAAAACTCTAAATTTTAAGAATCCTTCCAAAGAGAATTAAGACTTTTTAGTTAAGTAAACCACACACACACACACACACACACACACACACACACTCGATACGATATTCTACGTTCCACCCCCGGTGATCTATGCACACCAGGATTCAATATCCTCTTCCAGGTTTTCTCTGTTTCCCCCGATTTTGACTACAGAAAGGAACCCATTGCATTACCTTCTTTGGAAGTCTCTCATCCCCCATCGTCTGGTCGTGTCCACAACAAATCAACTAGTTCCTTTCAATATCTTGAAACAAAGTTCCCTCTACTTTTCATTTAAAGCACAATACCTTTCTTCTAATTTGTTTATTTGAAATTCTTAAGGATCTTCAGAGCACGTCTATCTCAACTGCTTCTAATTTTACTTCTATGTTCCTTAAGGAAATGGAAGTATGGTGATGGCAAAAAAAATCGTGTTCGAGATTATTGCAGAATATGATTGTACTACACTCAAAACATGAAAAAAAGTCATTTTTCGAAAAGTGTCTGTGTGTGTGTGTGTCTGTGTGTCTGTGTGTGTGTCTGTCTGTAGTTTTTTTTCTATGGCAAACGATAACAGCCGCAAATTAGAACAGAATCAAATACTTTTTTCATACAGCCCTGATTTGTAGAGTACTCGCGACCTATTGTTTTTGGTGAAGATCGGTTGAGGGAAAGGGGTAGTTTACCAGCAACGGTTTTTTTATCAAGGGTAATTTTGTTTGTTTGGCAAACGATAACAGCCGAAAATTCAAACAGAATTAAATAATGTTTCGCATACACTCCTGAATTGTAGAGTTCTCAAGATCTGTTGATTTTGGTAAAGATCGGTTAAGGTAAAGGGGTAGTTTACCCGCAACGTTTTATGTTTTACCAAGGGTATTCTCTATGGCAAACGATAACAGCCGTAAATTCAAACATAATCAAATAATATTTGCATACTGCCCTGAATTGTAGAGTTCTCAAGACCTTTTGTTTTTGGTGAATATCGGTTAAGGGAAGGGGTAGTTTACCAGCAACGTTTTCTGTTTTAAAAGGGTATTTTTTATGGCAAACGATAACAACCGCAAGTTCAAACAGAATCAAATACGTTTTTGCATACAGCCCTGATTTCTTGAGTACTAAAGACCTATTATTTTTGGTGAAGATCGTTTAAGGGAAAGGGGTAGTTTACCGGCCACGTTTTTTGTTTTATCAAGGGTATTTTGTATGGCAAACGATAACAGCCGCAAATGCAAACAAAATCATACAATATTTTGCATAAAGCCCTAAATTGTAAAGTTCTCAAGACCTGTCGTTTTTGGTGAAGATCGGTTAAGGGAAAGGGGTAGTTTACCAGACACGTTTTTTGTTTCATCAAGGGTATTTTATATGGCAAACGATAACAGCCGCTAATTCAAACAGAATCATATAATATTTTCATACAGCCCTGAATTGTAGAGTTCTCAAGACCTATTGTTTTTAGTGAAGATCGGTTAATGGAATAGGGTAGTTTACCAGCAACGTTGTATGTTTTATCAAGGGTCTTTTCTATGGCAAACGATAACAGCCTCAAATTCAAACAGAATCAAATAAGTGTTTGCACACAGGCCTGAATTGTAGAGTACCCAAGATCTGTCGCTTTCGGTGGAGATCGGTTAAGGGAAAGGGGTAGTTTACCTGCAACGGTTTTTTATCAAGGGTAATTTTTACTTCCATATTCCTTAAGGAATGGAAGTATGGTGATGGCAATAAAAATCGTGTTCGAGATTATTGCAGATTCTGATTCTACTACGCTCATAACATGAAAAAAGTCGTTTTCCGAAAAGTGTCTGTCTGTGTGTCTGTGTGTGTCTGTGTGTGTGTCTGTAGATTTTTTTTATGGCAAACGATAACTGCCGCAAATTCAAACAGAATCAAATAAATTTTTGCATACAGCCCTGATTTGTAGAGTACTCACGACCTATTGTTTTTGGTGAAGATCGGTTGAGGGAAAGGGGTAGTTTACCAGCAACGGTTTTTTTTTTATCAAGGGAAATTTTTTTTTGGCAAACGATAACAGCCGCAAATTCAAACAGAATCAAATAATGTTTCGCATACGGCCCTGAATTGTAGAGTTCTCAAGACCTTTTGTTTTTGGTGAAGATTGGTTAAGGGAAAGGGGTAGTTTACCTGTAACGTTTTATGTTTTAACAAGGGTATTTCCTAAGGCAAACGATAACAGCCGCAAAGTCAAACAGAATCAAACGATTATTTGCATACAGCCATAAATTGTAGAGTTCTCAAGGCTCGTTGTTTTTGGTGAAGATCGGTTAAGATAAAGGGGTAGTTTACCTGCAACGTTTTTTTAACAAGGGTATTTTATATGGCAAACGATAACAGCCGCAAATTCAAACAGAATCAAATAATCTTTTGCATACAGCCCTCATTTGTAGAGTACTCAAGACCTGTTGTTTTTGGTAAAGATCGGTTAAGGGGAAGGGGTAGTTTACCAGCAACGTTTTTTTATCAAGCGTATTTTCTATGGCAAACGATAACAGCCGCAAATTCAAACAGAATCAAATAATTTTTTGCATACGTCCCTGAATTGTAGAGGTCTCAAGGACTTTCGATTGTGGTGAAGATCGGTTAAGGGGAAGGGGTAGTTTACCTGCAACCTTTTACGTTTTAACAAGAGTAAAGTACTTGAAAACTTATTTAAACGTTTTGAAACAATGGTAATTGTTAAAAATAAAATAATTTTGTTGCCAGGCAATAAAATTAAAATTTTTTCATTTTAATGTAAATTATGTTTGAGTTAATATCTTTATATATACAGTGGAACTTGGTTATTACGGCCTCGGCTGTTACGTCAACTCGGGTGTAGCGTTATTTTGTCATAAGTTCGGTCAAACTGATATCTTTAACATTATAAAAATTCCCGGTTTTAACGTCACTAAATATTGTACTACTCTGTTATAGCGTCAAATATTTCTCAGATATTTTACTCTAAATTTCATATAAACGTATATATGTGCGCGCGCGCGCTAGCCCATGGCTACAGACATACATTGTATGCAAGCGATAAGCACTGTAACAGGACTGCCGGCATCAGCCATTTTACGTGCTCCAACGGATGGCTAGATCGATTTAAGGCCCGACACTCGATTTCCTTTGCAAAAATTTGTGGTGAGGCAAAATGCGTAGATCTGAACGTTACAGGCGATTGGGTGCGTAACACTTGGCCAGAAATTAGACGATCATATAAAGATGAAGACATCTTTAATGGACATGAAGCCGGAATTTTTTATAAATTAACTCCAGATAAGACTTTCAAATTTAAAAATGAAAAGTGCGTTGGTGGGAAGCTCTCTAAACAAAGAGTTACAGTTTTTGTTTGTGCGAACATGACGGGAACCGAAAAAAGGAAACTTTTAGTTATCGGGAAAAGTTTGCATACTAGATGTTTTAAAAACATCAAAAAACTTCCTGTAAGTTACACTGCCAACATAAAGCGTGGACGACTTCTAGTATTTTTGAAGATGACTTCTGTACGTGTGTATGTCACTGAACTCCTCCATGTATAAAATAATATATCGTTCGTGGCAGGTAAGCATATCTCAGTTATGTAATGTTTACGTTTCCATTTTATTATTATGCCTACAGCGGCAATAAAAAGGCAGGTAAGACACACACACACACACACACACACACACACACACACACACACACACACACACACACACACACACACACACACACACACACACGCACACACACACACACACACACACACACACACACACAATTCACGTTATTTCTGGCCTCTCTCATGTTTATTTTCTTACATTTGCACGCTTTTTAAATGGAAAGTGGCGAAACCCATACCAACATAACGCGTGCAAGCCGAAAAAATGGACATCAATTTGCTTCCTGTGGATCGCTGGGCAGTGTAACTGCACGTGTTTACAGAGGAACGATTCATAGACAGAATTTTCGTCTTTAGGGAATGAACCCTCTGCAAGATGCTGAGGGTCCATGAGTGACTTCGGAGCGCTCCTTCTGTTTCGCGTGTTTGTTCTGTGAAACATACACTGTAGATTCGCAGCTTTACTCTAAGCAACGCTCAATAGGAAATGTTGAAAATTTTTGTCCACAGTGTACCCTCGTTCACACTAAACCTGCTCTGATGTTTTAATTACGGACATCATAATATTAAAACTTTGGAAACTTGAGCACTACTTAATGGAGATCAATCATTAACTTATACAAGCCATTAATTTTATGCATATATTTTATATATATGTGTACAACGTTATCGGCAACAAAGAAGTAGTTTTTGTTAAAATTCCTTCCCGGGATATTTGGCCGTAGTCCAATGTTTTCTACAAAACCAGACGTTTCGGCAATGCCATTGACTTCCATCATCAGTGAAAATCGAGTGCGATAACGTGAGGTGGTATATGTTAGTGACCACAGTACTGTGGTTAAGGCTGAAGCAGTAAGTAGAAAGAAGTAGTTTCTATGGTAATATTTCATTTCGAAAATGATTTTAAATATAAATCTTAGAATATGGAAGTCATGTATGGTTCTCCATACCGATATTTTTCTATAGTAAACGATAACAACCGCAAATTTAAACAGAATCAAATGATGTTTTGCATACAGCCCTGTATTGTAGAGTTCTCAATACCTATTGGTGTTGGTGAAGATCGGTTAAGGGAAAGGGGTAGTTTACCAGCAACATTTTATGTTTTAACAAGGGTAATTTTTTATATGACGAACGATAACTGCCGTAAATTCAAACAGAATCAACTAGGTTTTTGCATACCTTTTTGAACTAAAGAGAACTCAAGGTCTGTTGATTTTGTTGAAGATCGGTTAAGGGAAGGGGTAGTTTATCAGCAACGATTTATGTTTTAAAAAGGGTAATTTTTTATGACGAACGATAACTGCCGAAAACTCGACGAGAATCAAATAATTTTTTGCACCCTTTCCTGAGTTGTAGAGAGCTCAAGGTCTATTGATTTTAGTGAAGATCGGTTAAGGGAAAGGGGTAGTTTACCTGCAACATTTTATGTTGTAACAAGAGAAATGTTTCCATGACGAACGATAACTGCCGCACATTCAAACAGAATCAAATATTTTTTTGCATGCTTCCCTGAATTTTAGAGGACGGAAGGTCTGTTGATTTTGGAGAAGATCGGTTAAGAGAAAGGGGTAGTTTACCTGAAACATTTTATGATTTAACAAGAGTAAAGTTCTTAATTTTTATAAATAAAGTATCCTGATAAGAAGCTCATAGTAATCCACTGTAGAAACGTAGATGAACTATCTATAAATGAAGAAGTTAGGTGAACGGGGCGGGGGTAATTTTCTATTATTAAAAATTATAGTTGATGGTGGAGGGGAGAATTTTTTGTATGTGTACAACGTTATCGGCAACAAAGAAGTAGTTTTTGTTAAAATTCCTTCCCGGGATGTTTGGCCGTAGTCCAATGTTTTCTACAAAACCAGACGTTTCGGCAATGCCATCGACTTCCATCATCAGTGAAAATCGAGTGCGATAACGTGAGGTGGTATACGTTAGTGACCACAGTACTGTGGTTAAGGCTGAAGCAGTAAGTAGAAAGAAGTAGTTTCTATGGTAATATTTCATTTCGAAAATGATTTTAAATATAAATCTTAGAATATGGAAGTCATGTATGGTTCTCCATACCGATATTTTGTTTGTTTTGCTATTTGACGCGCGATGTTCGGCTCCATATAGTAAGTTACTCTTAATTAGTGTATCATAAAAATTAGATTTCCGTTTTTTATCCAAATTCAATTAAAGGATCCGTTTTCTTGGCGTGACGTATCCTTCGTGTAATGTCCCATCGTCATTACCAGTCACATAAAAAATGACACCTAAATACGTGTATTGCTCATTATCCGAGCTTACGTTAGATATATCAGCTCCAATTGGCATGTATTTTATTTACTGTGAGTAATTGTTCACTACAATCGTATTCAGCATCGATGGACTGAAACTGGCTTCCACAATTAGTTTTGGAGTTCCTATATTCAAGGTTCAAGTTTACATCAACTTTTTTCAATGGGGGATAGTAATTGAGTAAAAGTAAATAGAGTGAAAGAGATACAAATTTTAATCTATGTCAGGGTAAAGAAAGATCATTTGTTTGGATGTGTTGTTCTGATTCATAAACAATAGTGTAGTGTTTATTAAAAGAATAAGTCATTTCTAATGAATTCAGTTTAAGAATAATACTACAAAATAAAGCCGTGAAGCTTTGGTATACACTCAAATAATATTTACTAGCGTTACTACATTAGAGTCGTATGTTTCGAAATTGGAATTTTGCAATAAAAAATAATTTAAAAAGGGTTATGCTTGAAGTTTGATTTAGTACGAGCTATAAGTGCGAGTCCAGAATAGGGTATCTTGAAAGAAACGATGATCAGCTCCTGACTAAGCTGTTTTATTTAATACTCATCCCCTTCGGAGATACTATTCTCGTATATTTTTTAATTAGTTTCACACCCCTTTCTATGTGTCACACTTCCCCTTGTAACTTGCACTGTACTGCTGCGGCTAAACTACACTTTTAGTTTAAATTCCTTTACGTCCCTTTTTACTTGCCGTGTGCTTTTGGTAAAAAAAAAATAATCGCTTTCCCTCTCACTCCCTCTATCACTCCTTCTATGTCCGGTGCGGACATAGGTTTGTCTCTTTTACGCATGCCACATCGTTTTAAGAAATGCAATAAAACGATTTTAGTTGTTCCGGAACCTTATCAGTTAGTTACAGCTGGCGCTTTATTCAGTAAGGATCAAATGATTGTTTAGGATTATTAGATTTAGTGATTATTGTTCTAATTAGTGCGGAACTATAATAAGGTGAGATTTATTATTGCGTTAGAGAAATTTAACTTGAATTATTGTGTAATGGTGCTTAGTTGATTTTCAACTGCTACTTGTGTCTAATTAAAGTTTGTGATTATTGACTTCATTTGTGTCTGTTATTCTGTTACCACTGTACCCACAACGATCCGATTGACCGTCGTAACAGTGGTGTCAGAAGTGGGATAGGAAATTTTTAACAATGTAAACAGCCGAAACTTCGTAGAAGAGTAGTGCGAACGGTAATTGGAAAAATGGATAC
Organism: Magicicada septendecula; assembly: GCA_034769895.1. Classification (NCBI taxonomy): domain Eukaryota; kingdom Metazoa; phylum Arthropoda; class Insecta; order Hemiptera; family Cicadidae; genus Magicicada; species Magicicada septendecula. The sequence goes on from CM068368.1 coordinate 222,782,817, forward strand.
TTTTCAGACAATGGAAACTTTCCAAACACTTCTACTGCAACCGGTGGTACGACGACGACAGGAGACAGAGGAAGCAGTGAAATGACGACGACGGGAGGCAGAGGAAGCAGAATAACGACGACTGGAGGCAGAAGAAGCTGAGGAACGACAGAATGCATTCTTGTTGGAAACACAAGAACGTCAAGACGAGAAAGGTAAGCAGAAAACAGAAGTTATAAAAGCACTGATACAGGAGCAAAAGGAATCCAAGAGCACACTACTGCAGAGTTGTGTCTCCTACGTAGTGAGTTGGCTGACATACGCGGTGAGATGATCGGGCAAGTATTAAGATTGTCTACTGTAGAAAAATCCGTCTGAAATATAGAAGAAGCATCCGTTTCTCTATCAATGTATCCGTTACAGTAGAGGAGTCAGTTGTAAACATAATAGAGAAAATTAAAAGTTAACTCCAATAGTTAATGAAAATACAGACAAGAGTTTCAAAACAAACGGTTGCAGAGACAGAACCAATCGTATATACGGAAAGTTATATTAAAAGTAAGACAATAGAGAGGGTCACTTTGCCAGCAATTGGGACACTTCATGTCAAGTCCCCAACATTTCATGGAAGCACCCACTGGATGACATACCTTCGGCAATTTAAAGCCGCTGCATGCGGAAATAATTGGCCAAAAAAGACAAGGCAGTTTCGCTCATTCTCGCTTTAAAAGGATTGGCGGCAGAGCTACTACAGAATGTACCGCCTTATAATTAGTTCTTAAAACTTTATAATTACAATATAGTGATAAAGATTTGCGAGATGTGTACTGGAGACAATTAAGAGGGAGACGACAACAGTCCCAGAAGAGTTATTAAGAATTTGATGCAAGCATCGACAGACTAATTAAACTAGCATATCCTGAGTACTTTTTAATGAAATTTGTGGTGCAGAGAGGCATTTAATGATGGATCAGAAGCTCTTGTTCACACCCTCGAGTTTGAAGCTACCAACTTAGATTTTCTCTACATCCATGAGTTTATGTCATCACACCCTAGTCGGTATGCCCACAGCATCACATTGCCTTTACGGTGTGGGCAGAAAAGAAATGATACAAAACAAACAACTCGAAGGGCCAAAGTCCCCGCAGGGATTTGAACGATGATAAAGAGACAGAAGACTATCTTCTGATGGTCACGTTACAAATGTAGGAAGCATGGACTTCTTTAAGCAGATTGTTGGGAGAATAAAGTACAGATAGACAAGCATGAACGTACGAATTTGAGAAATAACACTCCAGAACAGCACACAGTTTCCCTAATTCATAAGACCAGTAGAAACGTGATCTTCAATGAATTTGCGGGAGGTAAACCAACATTATTTACACTTGACACGGGCGCGACAGTGTACTTTATAGACTGTGCCTGGAAGTCCTGTCAAAGTGTGAGGAAAATAGACGTACGTGTACATTTGAGTATTCTCGAGTTTCGCCACGAACTGATTTTTACAGACATTGTAGATATAGTAGACATTGTAGAATTATTCTTCGGAAGTAGAGCATCAACCGCCTAGACCATCTAGATCGCCTGGCCAAGTATTACTGCAGAGACGGGTTGCCAGTTCGGGACGAACAGGCTTAAGGAGGGAACAGTGCTACGCTAACATGAATGACAATTACTTGACACTAACGAGGCATTATTCGAGACTGTTTCAGACGGTATCTGACGCGTGTCAAGGTTATGCACTGACCTAGCTTCTAGCAAATTCAGAGCGCTTTCCCAACGCTTTTCAAACCGTCAGCCGGAAAGGAGAAGCTGTATCTGGAATATCTACGGGGGATACGTAAACGTCACGGGCCAGTGTTCAAGAGAAATTTAACTTGAATAATTGTGTAATAGTGCTTTGTTGATTTATAACTGTTGTTTTGTATCTAATCAAAGTTTTTATTTAGTGACTTCATTGCTGTCTGCTATTCTGTTTCCACTGTATACATAATCACGATCTGTGTCGCCGTAGCAACTATACCCCAATTATGGCTAGAAAAATATTTCGTGAAACTAACGTTTCTGGTTCTAGTGACAGTCTTCTTTATTTAGATTTTATTAATGATTTCTTATAGTTTAATGAGATCTATTTGTATTTTATAAGATGTGTGGATTATTCATATATTGTCCAGCCTCTCAATCTCTCTCTCTCAGACACCCACTATGTGTGTGTGTGTGTGTGTGCGCGCGTGCGTGCGTGCGTGCGTGCGTGTGTCATCGTTGATCGTCAATTGAAGCTGACTTTCGTTTAGCCAGAATTAAAAATTTAATTGTATACACTAAGTATAATTGATTTTATGTAATAGCATTTACGGATTTTACACAAACAGAAAATTTATTCTTGACAGTTATGAATTTTAAAACCTGTATGCTTTAGCTACATGTTTCTTATAAAATAAAATATGGGAGTTTATTCGACCTCGCATATTAATCACTGGTAATTATTAACAAAGTGTTAAAACTATGCAATTTAAGTAGTTTTCCACATTGTAATTTTATGTAAATTGAACGGATAATATTTATTTAAGAGTTCATGTAAAATTCGTACGCGTATATTTTTCATAAACATGTGTGGGCCCTAGTGCGGTAATTTGTCAAAGTAATCTGTGTTTGTTTGTGGACGTACAAGTATGGTTAGATAATCGGTATTGTGCATCTATGCATCTACAAAATATGCGTCTGTCACATACGTAAGGCTGCTATATCTACCCCGAAATGCGATATCTACGTAGATGGGCAAGTACACTAAGCTTGTACTCTTCGTGACCTGAAATGTGTTATATAAATGTAAGCGTGTATGTTTGACAGCAATCATATAACAATGCATTTTACTGTATTAAAAACTTATATAAGCACCCATTTATACTTATAAGTACACTCTCGGACAACGACCCCCAACTCACACACACACAACACAAAACTGAAAATATGGATAGAATATGTTTCCTGAAGATTACGTGTTATTTTATTTACAAGATAAGAAATTAAGATAAAACATGTTCCTTCGTTTTTACATGCAAATATAACGTTATCATTAAATATTTCGTTTTAAATAACGTTAAACAGTCAGATTTTGAACTGATAAACTGAAAAAAAATTTATGTACTGATAAAATTTTTTCAGTCAAAACAAAGTAGTCGATACATTATATTTCAGTGCATGCCCGAATGTCTAGTATTACATTACAGCTCAATAGTGCAGGAAGATGGAGAAGCTGAAACTTTCAAAATAAATGATTATTTTTTTGTCAAAATTAGCTTTGGATGAGTTCATTAAACAAGCAATGATTATCATATTATTCACTGTAGAAAGCCGGACAGAAGCGGCGATGAGTGAATGGGCAATAGGCGCAAACGTTAAAGCGGGTGCCCTGGCTGTGTCTGACGTCGTAAAGATTTATTATACGCTTCGTAATGTCTAAACGCATACAGTTCATGCGTTTTGAAGACCGTTAAAAGTTTTCACAATTTCTGTAATGCACTTCACAATCAAATATAGCATTTTAAACAAAATATGTTTATACTGTAAACACATTATATGTTTAAAGCAGTATTTACTTTGTCATATAGTGTAGTTTTGTAGAGATAATTAAACTACTGTTTAGCACGTTTGCACACACATTCCCACATTAATTATTTTTCACCTGTTTTGTTATGGCTTAAAAGGATTGTATGATATCTTAACACTAAATCTCAACAACTGGGCATACGACCAGAGATAATAGTATTTAATAACTGTATAGTTTTTAATATTTTTAATAAAATACTTTTTTCGTCCAAATTTACTGTTAACAGCAAATGCTTCACCCTTTCTATGAGGTTGCATCGTCAATGATACTGAAAAGCAGTATGGTACACTTTCACATTTATATACCCCGTCAGTGCCTGTGGTTCCATGGTTCCATTTTACAATATGCACAACACATTACAAGCAACAAACAAAGGTCATGTAACAAGAATCAAGACGCAACTGTACTAAAAGTAGTAAAATAAAAAATATATATATATGTGCAGTACTAATTCTACCATTGCAACTGATGCTACTATTACTACTACTACTTCTGATGAATATGGTGACGATGATGATAAACTACTTTTAAGTTCCAATTGTGTCTATTTTCTGTTCGAATTGTTGATTGTTGTTAAAGAACGTTAATAACGAAGTGAATTATTAATTTCAGATGAAAACGGTTGTTTTACGAATGAAAATTAAATCCTGTTACCTAGAAACGGCGATAGGCGTAACGAGTGACTCAGATGTGATTTACCTAATAAAACTGAAGAAGCTATTTAACAGCAATAATTTAACACAGAAGACTATATGAGGAAAATATGTGATACTTTTCGAGTAAGATCAAGGAAAAAATAGAAGAAGAAGACGAAAAGTGAAGTAAACGTGCTTAAGAAACCTATGTTCTGGTTGATTATAAGCTAATACCAAGCGTTTCCATCAGAACATAGGGAAAATACAATTCTTTACAATATGATACACCGCTAAGAGGGGTGTGAGACGAGTACTGAGTGTTGAGAGGGGTTGGAAAAAAGTAGGAACAGTAAAAGGGAAAATCGTTCTTTCCTTGCTATGCTGCTCACTATCTTTTGTACTCTTTCATGTTCTTCACTTGTTATTTCCAACTTTCTTTATATTTAATTCAAAGCGTTTAGAAGTTTGCTTATTACAGAACTCGTAATTAGCAATGTGAGAACTGCAGAAACAAGAAAGCTTCAACTCACTTCTTTTTAAAGTAAATGTTACATGCCTGGTGGTTTTTCTAACAGTTAGGCATGTTACTAAGGGTATGGACACAAATAAATAGGTATGCTGTGGCGACTATCAGCAATGTCCACCTCTTTCAAAACATAATACCTACAATGCTTCAATGTAGATGCTTTAGATTTTTCTTGTTGTGTAACACTAATCTTGTTTCCTGTAATAGTTTAAGGAAAAAGTAATTCTGAGAAGCAGACAAGCGGGAAAACTTGAGATAAAAATATTTTCCATAGAATATACATTTTCATATTGTAGGCTACATATTTAATGCAAATATGAGTGTACAAAGAACACACCTCGTCAACGATACTTTATTTTAATTTTTAATTTACTTTGTTATATTTTTAATTTTTTTTCTTGAATGCTGCAAACGACACTACGTAATGTAACACCAGTTACTAATTGTACAGAGAGAAAGAGAGAGAGTGAGAGAAAGTGGGGAAGAAAGGAGAAAGTGCACAATTATTTTAGCACCTACTACGTTTCCGTTGCATTTACAGAAGTTTAACTAGCAATAGATGAATTTATACTGTCCTCATAATATGGTGATTATAGACGGAGCTTATGTAAGTAATTCTGTTCGCAATTAATACGACTAGAATTTATCAAAGAATGTTAATGTACAGTTTATATATTGTGGTTTTATTGTTTTGTATATATGGCCTTTGAATATAGTAACACATGTGTTATGTACATAATACATTTTGTCGGTATTCTTGTGCGGACCAGTGGGCTGTGCGAGAGACGAAGGGCATGCACACTGCGTCCTGAGCTTCAGATAGAGGTCCTGCCGCAGCCAGGGACGATAGATAGGGGCTGGATTTAGGGTGTGGCCTGCTATTGACCGTGGGTTATTGTATTCTTATCGGTGTTCAGAAAAATCATCGACTCCAAAAGACCCGAAGTGAACGGCGTGACACAGAAACTACGCCAGCTGAGTTGCCAAAATGGCATATGTCACAAATCTCCACCTATAAGGTGGATAATCCAGAGAAAATGGGTTTTCCGTGGAGTTGTTAGTGCTACAGTGAGTCAGCATCATCTTCCCTGAAGGCCAGCCGGGCAGGGGCCTAGAGAACTTTCCCGGCCTGTCGGAGAGCCCTGCGTACCCAGAGGAGTCAATAGCCAATTTCTAACACAGGATTTTCAAGCAGCCACCTACATTGTCGTGTTCAATGGCAGGGGACTTCTTGACAACGTCAGTAGCCTCCTGCCAAAAGACGACCATGAGAGTTGTTTAAGATATATTCTCTCCTGAATCAAAGTTGGATATCGGTAATGCACAGTAGGATATCGTGAACAATTCATGTGCACCCGGGGATAATTCTTTCTTACCGACTGAACTCCGGCTGTTACATAATACAGTCATTTGGAAAACAATATAATAATTTATAAAGAAGGTTGTTATATGCCAAACAGTTTGTTCTACACATATTTATTTTGGACAAAGCGTCCCTAGTAAATTGATTGGTGCATTACGATGCCAAGAGTTCAGTAGAAGTCACTGGAATACAGGTACAAAAGTTATTACAATTTGTATATTTTTAAGAATGTTTTTAGAAACTGATGTAACCACAGACTCTATACTACTGCTGCATTTATCTTTTCGCCTAAGGACTGTTTTAGTTTGTGAAATTTGTTGGATGTGGTGTAGTATAATGAAACCCATATTATGTGTTATTCGCCGCTATTCTGAGTAAAGAACATGCGGATTGGCAAATGGAGTACAGGAAAATAAAATTGCTAAACATTATGGTACATGGCGTCGGTCTTTAGAATGTGATAACGATTATATTCGGTAGGCTGATGTTTGCAGTCAAATAGACAGTATTCTTTATAAATCCTGTAACGATAATTTTCACACAAAAGAATTCAATTTAAACAGTGAGACTTATGCTTTGACTAGACAAAACAACATACAAAATTGTTAATTATTTACGGTACTGTAATTATTAGTTCCTGTTAGTTTCGTAATATCTTTACGCCGTTACAGAACGTTCTACACGTTTCTCGGCTATGCCAGCAGAGCCCAGCTGTAATGTTGTGTGCGTACGTGACACTTCACATGCGAGACAGTGTTACGTAATACGGAACATTCTTGTATATTCTATAGTGTTGTTCGACAAGCTTTTCAACTAGCCCAACAATAAGTGTTTCAGCCAAGGCCGCGCTGAAGTATCCTCTAGAATTTTCAAGTGTTCGTTAAAGACGCATATTATGGAACCCTGCAGAATATAAATACGCCAACCCGCTGCGTTTTCACTTTTATGTTGGCGAATTTACACAGTGCGTCTCAAGTGGTGTATTAGTGAAAAGTGATTATAGTGCGGAATTCTTTATAGTTGACATTATTATTTGTGTGGACAGAATTATTGTACTAGTATTATCTTGTTGAATACTTGTTGATTACGAACTGTTTAATTGTGATAAATAAAGCTGGTTTTTTGTGACTCCATTGGTGTCTTGTATTTTGTTTTCCACTTTACCATTCGACGATCAGCGAGACCGTCGTAAAAAATATTATTAAACTGAAGACGTCTGCAATCATTATCAAATACAATATTATATTGAAATGTCCTCCAAACATTCTTGGCCAGTAACTGAAACGTGCTTGTACAGTTCCACATATAGTTCTTTATACTGAAGACTTAGTGAGCACAGAGAAATAATTTGAGAAATAAGAATTTTTTAGCTAACATTGACATTCTTGGATAACAAATATTACTAGAAATTTTAAGACGGATTTTACTTATTGAACAGGTTAATATTTCTATAACAAATATTATTTCTATAAGGAAGAACCGAGAATTATTTGCCAATATGTTACGAATTTAACTTTTTACGTCGTAGTTAAACTAAAGTTTATCTACGTAACAAAAACTATTAGAAAATGTTTAAAATAGTTTTAAACTTATAATTATGCCCGACTTATATTCTGCGACAATTTGATTTTAATTTGTGACAATTTTTGAAATTTTGATTTTAATAATAAACTAATCGAATACTTTCGACCTTCTCAGTTAGTGTTGCACAATTAATGTCGTATGTGACAGGGAATGGGGAGTAACATCGGAACTTGGAAACTTTGAAAGGAAGTCTCAGGACGTCGTGTTTTATAGAGCTGAGATTTGTGTGAGCCTTTTCATTCCTACAAAGGACAGTTTGTGCGAGAGAATGGGTGAAACATATAAAAACATTGTCAGAAAATAGAAAAATAACGTTATTTCTTGAAGTCAAATTTAATTTACCGAATTTTCTAACATGTCATAGCAGAATTAGTTATAAATGAATTCAAAATCTTTGACACTGGGTTTGTGTGCTACTAATTCTTATTGGTAAATCTGATTTTTGCACTTCCAAATTCTTAAAAATATGTATGTGACTAAGACGCATTACACACTAATAATGCATCATGATTTTGTTGTTTTTGTAATAATATTAAAGTATCATTTCGGCTACGAATACGTATAAAACCACAACAGATGGAATGTAATGTTACAGATACCTCAAAAATATCGTGCACCAACAACTCAAAACACCAAAGTAGAAACTGTAAATAATATAATAAAATTATATCCTATAGCACACAAACACAATATTATGAAATAGACATTATAAGTTACATAATTTGTTACATAGAGGAAGCCTAGTACGAAGGCAAATTGAAGAATCTTAGTAAAATGGTTTCTACTCAATTCGTAACTCTCACACTGCACATAAGACAGAGTAGCAGAGGAGCAGACTCTTACAAAATATCATCAAGTTTAAAACCTGAAACATTAAAAAACCAAAGGGATTCACAGTTTCCGATAGGAAACTGATGAAATGGGAGCATTTGAAAACTCGAAAAGGTACTTAATAAAACAATCAAGAATTAAAACATCACAGCGACGCTGTAAATAATACATGCAAAACAAAAAACAATTGTAGATTAGAAACAATAAATTAGTAAACTCAAAATTAATGTGGGTTAATGTACAATACAATTTTAGATGATGACTGTAATACTGCATCGACCAGAAGATGACAATCGAAAGCGTGTGATGCAATAAGGTGTTCTCAAAAGTGCGGGACTTCCCGACACTGTCTCTTTGTACCAATCAGATTGCACCGTTAGTAAGAAGAGATTACCATCCTCACTCTACGTTAGAGCGGCATTGCCTCATTTACTATACATCAACCGCAGCTTGTCACGTTCAGTAGAGCCTGACCGTCATCATTCTGCTGTCGGTGAAGTCGTTTTTAATGATGTGCAGATGATGAATAACCATGCGTTGTCAACAACGTACATACACTGACGAGAGATAAAAATTAATTACAACTGATGACTGTCGTTTAGATTGTCGGAGGGCTACTGCTTAAGCGAGGGAGCTACGATTATGTGTGTGTGTGTGTGTGTGTGTGTGTGTGTGTGTGTGTGTGTGTGTGTGTGTGTGTGTGTGTGTGTGTGTGTGTGTGTGTGTGTGTGTGTGTGTGTGTGTGTGTGAGTTTTGTTGACCGTGATTTGAACTATTGAATGCAGATGTTTGTGGGTACGAATGCATATGCATAAACTGCTGCTACCGAGATTGGTTGCCCTCCCAGAATCTGTAAGGTTATTGTATCTCCGTTGTCGTTTGTTAGCCTTTGTTCATCACTCTCTGGGTGAATGATTGTGACAGTCGTGTAAGGGGTAACACGTTAGAGAATTTAATACAAAAGCAACTTCCATGACTTGCTTTTTGGAATTATATTATAATAGTACTGAAGACTTTTAACGTTTACTACATATACTTCGAACAACGATAGACTTAGATTTTACAACTACTTGAAAATCTTATAGCTTTTAAGCTTTAATGCTACATACTCGTTATTAGCTGTAGACGCCTAGAAGCCGATGCTTCACAGAAACACTATCGTGCATACGCTAATTTTCTTTGCGTCGTGCAATAGTAGATAATCGCTCTAAACATTCAAATCTCGCTTGATTAACGCTGTTAAAAACATTCTAAAACTCACGCGTGAATTTCATTTCTCTTTTTACCGTATTTCACTATATACACGATTAAAACGTTTCTTTTGTGTTTAATCTAGATACCGTTAGATACCGGTTACTTTGAAAGCTGTAAAGAAACTACCTATGCTAGGTATATGCACGCTATCTGTTTACCAACATAGCAAAGTACCACGAATGGATTATTTGATTTAGTTTCCAAAGATAAAATTGTTTTAAGCTACTCGTATCGTAAACTGATAACCTGAGGACTAACTACTCTAACAGTATTACCTTATATCAGTGTTACCTTTACCTTTTCTCGAACCCACAAAATACTCTTATCTCGGATAAAACTTTGTGTTACTAATGAGCTGTTTAATTGTTTGTAGACGCATGGAGTTAAGAAGCCTCCTGTTGCAGACATCTATATCACAAGAAACATATTTCATTAAACCTAATAAACCATAAGGACTAAACCTAAGAATCCATATACCACAAAGCAAACAAGTTATAATTTAATAATATATATAAAACTTTCACTAATGAACTTACTGTTGTCACTTCCCAAACGTTTCGAGATGTTGTTTCTCTTCTTCAGTGGGTGTAATACTCAATTACAATTATTCAATTAATAAAGTGAACGAAGAGGATGCAACAACAAGATAAGTTATAATTGTTTAAAAAGAAAGAAGTGCCTCGACTACCAAGACATTTAATTTGTCATTTAAATTGTAATTTCCTAAAATACCATAAGTGGAATATATTTTGGGAAGAACAGCAACAGGCTAATTTTTTGACGGTATAGTACTATGAATATCCTAATAACAAACAACATACAAAGGTAACACACAACTTCTTCTTTCCTCACTTCTTAAGCACCAAAAGAAAAAATTCTGTTGCCATAGTAACCATCCAGTCAGTTGTAGTCATAAACCATAAACCATGTAACCTAACGTTTAACCTAAACAAATTTCGGGTAAAAATTTTATGTTTTTGTGTATCATTTTTCATTCGCTGTTTGTTAATTAAAATCGTTTTCAAATTAAAAACTTTGTTTTATTATCCAATTTCGTATCCTTGGTGACAATTCCGGATTCAAATAGAGTGATTTGACACTACGTTTGTCAAACTAGTCCATTCGTTTTAGAGTTACAAAAACAAACAAACTAAGTACAGTACCACATAAACAAAATACTTTCATACTTGCATCATTCGTTAAAAATAAAGAGAATAGGGGTAAAAGCTTTGCGAGAGTTACAGTCTACAGGATACGAAGAAAATAGATTAGCACTAATCCGAATGCAGCAGGAAAACACATGAATATGAATTACTGTATTCTTTCCAATATTTACACTTCTGCTTTTTGCCCTGTAACAGAAAATGGCATCACGTTATGCATAATGGTCGCGCGCTTTAATCCGATACGGTTGTAAACTTAGTACTGGCAAGTAATGTAATTTATACTCTTTAAAGTTTGCGAATATGGCCTCATTGTGTATTTACTGATCAGTACATGGAACTAAAATACCATTGGCGAGTAAAATACATAATTCACTAATATGTTAATTATATTTTTATATATATTAGATGCTACAACAACTGACGTTAATTATAATACTAAAATATTTAATATGCTAATAAGGCCTTACAAAATGTTTTCAAAGCCAAACAGTATTAACACTGCATACTAGTACTGTGAAACTGTTTGTTACGCATTTGGATTCTTTTTTATATTAGTTCTATTTTTTAAAGAACGCGTTTTTTATGTAAATGAATTACATTTATTACAAGACGAAGATCGGTATTTGGATACAGACAAAGAAAGTTATTACGGTAGTTTGTTGACAAAGAAAATTATGATACTTTTTCTACGAAAATTGTATTTAACGAATAGTTTAAATACCTGTAACATACTTATCAAACACATATAATAAATAATATGTCATGGTCCGTCTTATAACAGCGGAAAAAACAATTGACGATTTAAATTTTATTAAACATTAGTTATTTCTGCATTTATTGATTGGATTGTATGCTGCGTAGGAAACTACATATAAAAGGGTGATGGATCTGTCTAATGGCTGAGGAAGTTTAAAGGGAATTGCATACTACTTTTTGTTATAGAAGTTAGGTTTGAATGGAATTTTTTCGTCTCAGGTGGGATACATATTGTTCCGTAATACGGAACGTTCTACAAGTATCTCGGCTATCCCAGTGTAATGTGTGTGTGTGTACATATTGCTGCTACTTTGAGATGAAAGACAATTACGCGTCAACAATCGAGTCTATTCCAGACCGTATCGGTCAGCGTACTGTGTTCAAGGACACTGTTTCTAGTGGAGTGAAGAGCGCCTGTTTGTTTAACACGTCATCCGAAGTGACAGATTATTCTGGCGTATAAGCGGGGTATAAATATAGGCATTCGGGGCGACGGCCAGCTTCCGTTTATTTCGGACAATTACTCAGTGCATTTCAAGTGGCTATTAGTGAATACTGATTATTTTGCGCGACTCTATTAGTTGGCATTATTATTGCGTGTAGACAAATTTTATTTGAATTATTGTACCGAGTATAATCTTGTTGATTAAAAATTATTAATTGTGATAATTAAAGCTGATTAGTGACTTCATTGGTGTCTTTTTTTTTTGTTTTCCACTGTAACATACGACGATCACTGAGTCCGTCGTAACAACACATAGGTGTCAGGAAGGTGACAGAGTATCTCCGTGTAGGCTATAAACCTCGCCGTTTTTCCATGTAATATTTAACACATGTAATATTTGTTCCTTCCTACTTAAGACTAACTGTTTCTTTATAGACATTATCAGTAAAATCAAGCTGCTTTTAGTGCACAATTTGGCTATATAAATTTGAAATTTACATAGTAAACTGTGAGCCCAGCTGTGGGTAAACTGAAGGAACACGCACAAACGAATACATTTGAAAAAATCAAATTTTTGTTTTGTTTTAAAATTCACAAAAACAAACCAACTGGAAGTAACGTGGGATCCGTCATGGACTCCTGTTGTGTAACAGAATTCATTGTTTCCTTTACCAATACATTTTACACAATTTTTTGCTGTAACCAGTTTGTTGGGACTCGCTTGTTCTCTAACCATACACTATATCTTCGATTTTATTAATATTTCTAAACCGTGTATATACCTTTTTATGTGGTTCTTCCAAGTTAATTTTGCTTTTTGTATTTTTAGTATAACTGTATTACAAGGATACTTTTCATTGTTAAATCGTTCTGTTGTTAATTTGTTAAAACGGTTTCATGTTACAATCATTGTAATTAGTTATTAAACTTTTTAATTTTTCATAAGGAGTGTATTGTATTCTTTAACAAGAAACTTTCTTTCTTAACCTCGGAAACATTTTACCCATGAAGTTAAGCAATACAATCATGTAGGCCTACAATTGGTACAGTCCGTTTTCTTCACAGCCTATTGGGTAATCAGAACATTGCAGTGCAGGTACAGTCATTGGGAAAGTACTGAAGTTTTTTACTATCTACTGCGTAATGTTGAACACTGGAATGAAATGTAGATAAGTGAATCTGATTAGATTTGGTGTACGTGAACGTCCCTTTCGCCAAACGTATTTTTTTTACCAGAACCTAGTAACAGCTTTCAGAAACAAATGTACTCGTATTTGCAGTTATAATCACAAACCGGATTATATTTATTAAATTCTTTACTTGTATAAAAATGTAAGGGCAGTTCATTACGTATAAAATTCTGCAAGTTATCCTTCACCACTTACAATTATTCAAATCACAGTTATGGTACCAGTGACAAACCACCTGGCATGCTGACTAATCGTCTGAAGTCTGGCAAACTAAAGTGTATAAAGTATACATAAAGATACGGTTCTTTTTAATAGCAGTGAAAAACAACAGTTTAGTAATAAATAATGACAGACATTACCCAAGCGACGTTATCGTTTCTGGTAACGCAAGCAATTTCTCAAGAAGTGTAAACAGTATAATTCGCATTCATATCCCTAAATAGCCGTAGTTCAGGTCACTGCTAGGATTTATGCCCTATTAATTTTTGTCGTCCCCAAAAAACATTAATTAATTCATGTTCCTTCTGTCGTTGACTATGCGAAACTGGAATAAGTCCAATAAATGGAACAGTCGGAGGACGTCTCAGAGAATGCCATAATTATTGTCCTCTTTAATTAATAATAATTAATTATGAATTTCTAAATAAATTTATACATTCTCTTATACAATAATTGTCTTCGACCATTATGTCATTGAAGAACATGATTGTCTTGTCATTTACAATGATAATATTTCAATTTAAAACTGAACAAACGTTTACAACTAATGCAAAAGCTATTATTTATTGTATAGATAAATGAAAGTAAAAATTGGACTTAATGAATGTGAGTGTACGTTGCCTAAACATCACTTTGAGTAGGATTTTCTGGAATCGGGGCTGCGAGCGGATAAATATATTCTCCCTCTAATTCACCACTGGTAGCAGCATTATTGACAAAAAGAGTAGTAGTAGTAGTAGTAGTAGTAGTAGTAGTAGTAGTAGTAGTAGTAGTAGTAATAGTAGTAGTAGTAGCAGTAGGCAGTACTAGTAATAGTAGTAGTAGTAGAAGCAAGAAGCAGTAACAAGAGGCAATATGAGTTGATAAAATATTAGTATTACAGAAAGTTTTTAGCTACAATATTTGTGAGGAAAATGTTTCATATAAAACGAGTTGGCATTTACAACCGAAACAAAGAAAATATTTTGTTTTTACGTCGGTGTCGCCTGCTTGGTCCTTCCTTCACATGTTTCTATACGTTCTACCCTATCTTCTCATATAAGTTATTTATTATTTAAATGAAATAGAAGGGTACACAAACCGAGCCGCTTATAAAATACGACGCCGTCGCTGGCTTCCTTTTAAACGTTCCCCGGTTTGGGATCCCTTTTATCTACTGTTTACGACGCAGTGCGGTAACCAATCAGTGGAGGCAGAAAATATTGGAGATTTAACAAAAACCTGAAAGACAAGGCATTCAGTCTTACCTTACATCATGAGGTGAACTCAATATTAATTACAGTATATTACCAGTTGAAGATGATAAAACTTTTCCATCGGGGAAATTCTAATAAAGTACATGAAACAATTTTTTTATTGCTACTCATGCACACATGTACATGTAAAACGATGAGGACGTCAGGTAAAATATTCTTTTTAGCTTGTAATTTTAATATAACTTCACGTGACCTAAATGTTGAACCTATTAGTTACGGAAAAAAGATAACAAAGAAACAGTCGTACTCGGAATAGAGTCAAATTTGCAGACTACCAGGTATGATGACTGTAACCCCTCTTTAGATTTTTATGCTTTATAAAATTTTTTTTTTTTTGAAGAATGGCCACTAGTTATTTAAAACTAGGCCAAAGCCTAGAGAAGCCAAAATGCGCTGGGTCCAGTGGGACGGGACTTCCAATTAAACTCTCTGTTATAACCAACAATATCATTTATTGAGTACTTGAGTGTATAGCATATAAGGTAACAATTGGTTTTCCTTTGTTTGTTATAAATGCAAATTTTTGTATAAATCTTCCCCGTACATACCCCACAAAAGTAACACAAACATGAATCACATAAATAGCATATAAGGTAAAAACTTGTTTTCTTTTTGTTTTTTACAAATGCAAATTTTTATATAATCTTCCCCGTATATAAGCCACAAAGTAACACCTACATAAATCACATAAATAGCATATAAGGTAACAAGTGTTTTCTTTTTGTTTTTATAAATGCAATAATTTTTTTTATATAAATAAATCTTCCCCACACATAACCCACAAAAGTAACACATACATAATTGACATAAATACACATATAAATATAATATATATATCTCCATCACATCCACATTTTCAGTCTCACTATACCAATAACCACAATTATAATTTTTGAAACATAGCCACTCGCCTCTATACCCCTTTTTTTTGACATACATATTTCGCCCCCGTCTGAAAGAAATAATTACTAATTACCTGAAAATTCAACCACCCTACCTCTACAGACATCCGGATGTATAAAGATATCACTAGTGCTCCCACGAATCTGGGTTGGCCAAAATGCCAGATAAAACATTAAAGTGCTCTTAAGCTTGGTAAGATTATAATCAATAAGTCAGAAAATTATAACTGACGATAATAAATAGGAAAGACGGTAAGCCACCATCTTTCCTTGACCTGAACTGTATTTGTGAATTTGCTGAGATAATAATTTATAAATTTTGTGTAAGAAATATATTTTAGCGATAGCGTTTAAACATTTACAATAATCATATGACCTGATCCGTTATGTAACATTTTAAGAAAAGTGAATCGACAATAATACATTTAAAGAACTTTTTTAACTGTGAGGTGACATACCGGTATATAACCCTTTTAAGAAAACTGGATTGGCCCGGGAACCAACATGTTCCTAAGCCTGGAGCATGCCTATGTCTGCATACAAAGCTGCCTATACAGGATTAAACAGGGGCCGGACTGTTACTGAATCAGAAGCTTATTACCCTTACATAACCCCAAAATGTAATTTAAATATGTGAAATGATCGTGATTATCTGAACTAAGTTGACAGGAATTATAGCTGAACCCTACCAGCCGGTGGGGTTCATCCTGTCACCCACGGAACCCCCCTTACATATTTGAAATACCAGTCCCCTAATACTTGAACTACCCCCTTTTACTGAAAACGAGAAGGAAAATAATAAGTGAATGAAATGTGATGAGCCTTGGATGCATGCCAGCCCCCGGGCTTACACTTAATACAAAGTTAGTACATAATCAACAACGTTCCCCCAAAATCCGCGCACAATTCTGTCCAGTTAAAGTGGGGCCTGACTAAAACGTTTGAAAGATGAAAGTTTTGTGACAGTGTGTCACTCATACTCCACAAGTGTTATAAGGTGGTAACGGCACAGATCCGGGTGTCTGTGTAGATCAAAATAAAATCATAATAAATGGTTTGAGGTCACTTGGTGGTGTTTGAGTTCCTACTTCCAGTGCCTGTGGTGTTGGTTTGACGTGGTCATGTCGCTATCCCCTCCGGCAGGCGAAGTCGAGAGTCTTTGTTAATCGTTCAGGCGGAGATGTTCATCCTGTGCCACCGTCCACGTCTAAGACCAGGGGCCCTGCGCATACATAAATAATTAGAGGACTGGTCCCAACACTTATTCTCACTCTATTAGGCATCACGCACACTGGGTAGAACCCGTATATAACAATTTTAACCGGCCTACTCTTAACCCTTTAAACTCATTACTTTGTTCGTTTTAGTTAAAACTTAGACTCCCCCAAAACCAACATATAATATTTAAGTATGATTATGCTCATATGGGCAAAAGTTTGACACATTGTAACCTGCCTATTTATGCACTAACACGTGTTATTACATTTGAAAAACTATTACATCAGACAAAAGAGCAGGATTTTACACCACTACAGTGATACCGACAAATATTGTCTCTTAATTAAGATATTGGTTATATTGAACACTTCAGATATATTAGATATTGACTACTTCAGATGTACGCCACGCGGTGTAAAATTATCAACTTCCTTTCACACTTTCAATATTAAAATTTACATGTTATTTCTTATGAAACGCATAATATATGTGTTAATGCGACTTACCGCAGTTTTGTGCGAGTTTATCTACCCATCCTGGGTGATAGAATCCTTTCAAAAAATTGACTCCGCTCTGTCGAAGATGTACGCGATGTTGGTGGTTTGGGCTTCGAAGCAAGACAGAACCTAGACGGTCGGTACAGCGTAGTACCGAAACCCAGCTTCAAGGCGAACGCTAGGGTGCGTGGCATGTACCACGGCGAGCTAAATTTCGCCGTTTCGTTAAACGTTAAACACAGTAACAGCTAAACTAATTTTCGCCGCTTCGTTAAACACCGAAACAGCTAAACAATTGCGCGTTATGAAATATTATTTATATAATATCATAAATATACAATATAATACGGTTTATTTTTCGTATTTAATCGCCGGTTCGTAAAACAACCGGCACATGACAACCAAAAGTAATGTGTTTTTAAATATGGAAAACGTTAGTAGGCATGTAACGTGTAACAAACTAAACGTTAGTAGGCATGTAACGTGTAACAAACTAAAAAACAGTGTTCTCAAATGGCTCTTCTAATACAATTTATAAGCTATGACAAGCTTAAGTAACTATGTATTATACAAAAATTAAAACTAAATATGTTCAATCTTATTTTAATATTGTCTATATTGGTTTACATACAAAATTCAATTAACACATTGCACATAAAAAGTGAAAGAAATTAAAATATACACATAGCATGAAACTAGTTAAACTTCAGTAGTCTTAGTATGTAGATAGGACTTATAGCGTACATAGAAATGTATCTATTAAATATTTTGTTTTGCAATTTCTTTTTGCAAACTTTTATTTAAGATTTTTTACTTCCATACATAGTGAAGGTCTGTAGACAACGCATAAATGTAAAAACCGCGGATTCTGCAGTTTCATGCGTGTCATTGAATAGGTGATAGTAGCAACAAACGATTACGCTATTTGTTATTGCAGCGTAAAGACACCTATTTACATATTTTCATATACAGAACGTCATTTCATAATACATTTGTAAAAATAAAAGCAACCTATGTACACGCACTTGTAACTGCTATCACACAAACACCGTTACCCTGTTTGCTGGCTGCTAGGGGAGATGTAATCACAGTGGTCGTAAAGGAATGTCGCGAGCTCCGTAAATATGTTCTGTTATATTGCGACTGAACTACGATGTCGTTTTTCCAAAATAACGATGTTATCTAAACACCACCCAAATACGACGAAAATGGTAACGGAAACGAGTAAATGAACAGTGGCACAAGCCAGCTTAGCGAAAGTAGCTGCCTTGTCTGGCCAGAATATAGATTTTTACTAATATTTCACATTTTCTAAAGGCCGTAAATTAATTTTTTCCTCTTACTCTTTTGTATAGTTAAAAATTTTTCTAATAGCTTTGAAATATTTTAGCAATAATACACAATACTAAAATGGTAGCAGTAAAAGTACTAACACTACAAAGCACCACTGTCCCCACTCCCAGCACCAGAACCCCCACTACTACCTACTACTACTACTACTACTACTACTACTACTACTACTATTACTACTACTGCTGCTGCTGCTGCTGCTGCTGCTACTACTACTAAAATATAAATAATTTATATAAAATTATTTATATTACTATATATTATTATTATTTAGATTCATACTACTAATTATTCATATTATTATTTATAATTACTATTATAAATAACATAAATGTTTTTAGTTTTGGTGATGAGAAGTATTATTAATAATGTTGATATTAATACTGGTTTGGTCGATATCATCAGGATCAGCATCATCGTTCTAACAATTTTGTTGAAGAATCTAATGGCTGACTAAGAGCAAACAATTAGACAAACATAGAGAAGGAGTGAGTGTGAAGGAGAGCGGAGAGAGAGAGAGAGAGAGAGAGAGAGAGAGAGAGAGAGAGAGAGAGAGAGAGGGAGAGAGGGAGAGAGGGAGAGAGAGAGAGAGAGAGAGAGAGAGAGAGAGAGAGAGAGAGAGAGAGAGAGAGAGAGAGAATTGTACATTTAACGTACAAGAAAGGGAATTAATTTACATTGCCAGCGAAATTTATAGAGAAGGAATGAAAACTAAACGTTTAGTTTAGCCGCAGCGGCAAAATAGAAGGGTGGACAAGTGTGACACATACAAAGGGCAGTGGAATTGGTTACCAACAGAAAGAAAAATGTGTGTCCGAAGGGGACGAGAACACAATAAAACAGCTTAGTCATGGGCTGCTGTGCTCGTTAATATGAGTATAAGCCATTCTACCCTCACAACCTCAGGGATGACTTTTAATTGAACTTTAGTAAAATTTTTTAAAGAAATTTTTCTTGAAAATTTCATTACCTCCCCATACTTTGATACTAGAAATTAATCGCAAGGCAAACCATGCCCTTCACTTTAGTTTCCTTAGGTGAAATTTATGCAATGTTTTACTCCAACAGGAAAACCTAAACTACAGCTGAATACTGTTTATAACACACCTAATCCCATGCTCTTCTGCCCTTAACTTGCCTGGCACTTTTTGTATCTCTCTCTCTGAGTCAGATTGCAGAGTGCAGAGTCAGATTGAGTGACTTAGGCCTATATATTTTAAGTAATTCATTTGGCTCACCCAAAGTTATTAATTCTTAACGGTTTAGAGAATGTTACTACGCAGTAAAGTTTATTGGCACACATTTGTTCGAATCCTACTTTTTGGCGTCACAAATTATTGCCTCTGGAAGTCTGTAGTTGTTTTTTAATGTGTCCTCTAATTATATGTATAAGTTATAACACAAAACTTGCATAACATTTTGTTTTTAGAATGTAATAATTATTGTAAGTACAGACTGCAAACGTTTTCATTACTCGGTTGAAAATTAAAATATCGGTATGGAGAACCATACGTGCCTTCCATGTTCTAAGATTTATATTTAAAATTATTTTAGAAATGAAATATTTTCATAGAAACTACTTCTTTCTACTTACTGCTTCAGCCTTAACCACAATACTGTGGTCACTAACGTATACTACCACACATTATTCCACTCGTTTTTCACTGATGATGCCAATCGACGGCACTACCGAAACGTCTGGTTTTGCAGAAAACATTGGACTACGGCCAAACAGGACGGGAAGGAATTTTAACAACAAACTACTTGTTTGTTGCCGATAACGTAGTACACATATAAAAATTATCCCCTCCCATATCAACTATAATTTTCATTTATAGAAAATTACCCCAACCCCGTTCACCTAACCTCTTCATTAATAGATATTTCATCTATGTTTTTACAGTGGATTATTATGAGCTTCTTATCAGGATACTTTAGTTATCAAAATTAAGTACTTTACTCTTGTTAAAACATAAAACATTGCTGGTAGCCTACCCCTTTCTCTTAACCGATCTTCACCAAAATCAACAGACCTTGAGATCTCTACAATTCAGGAACGTATACAAGAACGTAGTTGATTCTATTTGAATTTACGGCAGTTATCGTTAGTCATATAAAAAATTACCTTTGTTAAAACATAAAATGTTGCAGGTAAACCTTTCCCTTAACCGATCTTCACCAACACCAACAGGTCTTGAGAACTTTACAATACAACGCTGTATGCAAAACATTATTTGATTCTGTTTGAATTTGCGGCTGTTATCGTTTGCCATAGAAAACAATTACCCTTTATTAAAAAAAAAATGTTGCCGGTAAACTACCCCTTTCCCTTAACCGATCTTCACCAAAAATAATAGGTCTTGAGTACTCTACAAATAAGGTTTGTATGCAAAATATTATTTAATTCTGTTTGAATTTGCGGCTGTTATCGTTTGCCATAGAAAAAATCTACACACACACACACACACACACACATTTCGAAAAATGACTTTTTTTCATGTTTTGAGTGTAGTACATCAGAATCTCCAATAATCTCGAACACGATTTTTTTGCCATCACCATACTTCCATTTCCTTAAGGAACATGGAAGTAAAAACGAAAATCATTGTTCCAAATTATTTGAGAACATCATACGGTTTTGTTTTATGCATTGATGTAAAATTAATAGAGGTGCTAACATAATTTATTGGGATTTGTACGGTGGTAAGGAATTTATATGGCCTGTCTCTAGTAAATAGTAGTTAGGAAGAAATCCAAAGTCCAATGATATACAGTAATGAATACTATAATAATTAAAAAACTATGATGATTTAACCCCACGTTTTGCCTCTTGCATTCGGGCTCAAAATAATAGATATAGTTCTCATCAAATCATTTTTCTTTCAAAAAATGTACCATGTTACATCCTATAAACAATAAGTCTTTTGACAGAAGACTGTTCTTTAAATATGCGCATTTATAGAAGATCTAATATTGTTTAGTACATTATATATACATTGTCTGAAATACGTTTTTACTGTTTTAAATTGATGGAAGGAATATCAGGTATATGGTTTTTAGAGTATCGTCTCTTACCCTGATCCTATGCTTTTAAAAGTGTTTGACACTATACTTATTGAACGATCCTCTTGGTCTATAATGTATTGTTTGCTAGAAAAAACAAAACTTCGTTATCAGTCAATTATATTTGCAGGTTTTTATTTTGTATGTATAGAATTCCTTATGTCGCTTCAGAGAAGTTTACAGAAAATGGAGCGACATTTTCAGTTGGACTACTCGTTAAATCATTCACATTTTATATCGCGAAGTAGGTTATTAGGTTATTGCATATATAACGTATTGATTTCTGCCTTGGTAACGTATATTGTTTGCAAGAAATGAACACTAGGTTTTTTTAATTCTAGTAACCTACTCTTGTAATGACTAAATTTGTTGAAACAAAAAGAAACGTTTGCTTTTACCATGGTATAAATATGAATGTTTCTCCGTGCTTACACAAAACGGAAAATTATAATTTATAACAAAACCATTTCAGTGACACTCTTATAATTTTCATTAAAAAAGTGCTTAATGAGAAAACTTTTCGTCACAGCATTAGAATGAATCTCACGAGAATTTGATTTTTATAGTAAAATATCCAAAGTTTTCAACCACCTCCTGACAGCTTTAAACTACTGAACTCATATATAGCAGGAAATGGGGACTAACATTGTAACTTGGAAAATTTGAAAGAATATTTAGGGATGTCGTACTTTTGAGATGTGACTCCTTTCATCTTTCAGAGAACAGTTTATATAGCAGAAAGGGCAAAATTATAAGAAACTAGTAAACTTAGAAAAAAGTAAGATGTCACTAAATGTATGTGATATGTTTGGTAAAAAAAAGACAACATATACAGTTAGTTGTTAAACAATCTCAGTATAAATACCGTTTGAAATCAGTTTTTGCATTAAAAGCACCTGGAAGATTTGGCCTGTACACGAGGACAAGAATATTTGTGTAACGCTATGTCAAAGGTCACAAGAAACATGCTGAACATAACAAACTAATTAAACATTCGTAAAACTAATACTAGAAAACTTGTTACGCTACGAAAGAAACAAACAAAACTATACATTTTAATATTAAGAAGCGTTTGAAAAATGCGACGTAGTTAAACATTTTCAACTTTGGTATTTTATAAACAAATTATTTAGCTTCTTCATTGTTTTTGAAACTTGACAGTGGATGATTACGTACATAGCGTAGACGAAGTCAACATTAAATTAACACACAAACTATTGAAAGAAATAACATCGAAATGAAAATTAGAATACAAAATATAGAAAGCATAAAATAGAAATACAAACGAACAATTTTAATATAAACTTAATAAACTACAGCCAAAAATAATCTAACGTACAAGGAGTTTCAAAAGTCAACAGCACTGCATAAGGTAGCATACTATAAAGTGGAGAAAACATAATAATGTTTACGGTACAAGAAAACATTAAGATTTTCAATGAAATTATCACACAAAATTTAACTGCAGCTGTTGGTGTGAGAATGCTGTATTCATATCCTAGTGGGCAACACAAAATGGCTGTGTCACTAGTCGTTTCAACATGAAGAGAAATTGTAGTTCGAAGAGATTATAGAAGCTAACAACACAGTGCACATGAGAAAACTGTACATCAATCACACGTAGACCTACTCAAAATTCAGAAACCGTGAATAAGAAAACATGTTAGAGAAATGGGCTTACTCACAGCTAAAGCATATGTAAATCGTTACAATTAATCGTATCACTAGATTTATGAATGTACGCTTTATTACATAAATCGTAACAGTATGTTTGTATAGTACTTTCCCGAGACCAACAGAAATATTGTTTGGTTTCAGCCTGGTATACATGGAAGGTTAAATGTGGCCTGAACTGCGCACAGCCAGTGCTTATGGATACAATTCAGACGCATAGTAATATTGGGGATGGGATCCCACATGCGTTGGCTGCCCTCCCCCTCCCACAGCGTGCAAACTCTGACGTTTCTCCTTACTTAACGCTATCGAGTCTTATTTTGTTGCATGAACGTGGCACCAAATATCGCATGAATAGTATATGCTATTAAGCTGCGAGTCTTCAGACAATTCTGTTCAACGTGCTAGCATAATGGCACCCAGTGTATCTTTATTACTCGCTGAATGTTGTAAAATTAGTGTGAATTTATACACTAACCGGCTGAAATATGTATGAATTTACGAACTTAACATAAATCCGCGTTCATTAAATAGCAGAATACTCTTATTCCGCATGGCTCGATTGCATTTTACGATTAAAGATTAATTTGTTTTCCAAACACTATGAGCTATCAACTGGTTAGACTTAACTAAGTATCTGATTACAGTATTAACATTACACAGCAGATATAATTTTATTTTTTACTTAATGAAATGTTTATGAAGCTGTTAGGCCATTATTGTGAGACGTTTCTTTCAGTCAGTAAAGACAATTTTCTTACACAATGCATCTAAAATACAAATTACTACACAATTTGTACTAAGCAGTACTGTACAGCGTTTAAAATAAAAATATTTTAATGGATCGTATCATTAAAGCAAGAATTTTTTGGTAACGTCACAGAATAAAGCTTGAAAAAATAGGTTACCTGCCTAACAATTTACACACTAGATGGATTCAAGTGTCGGTATCATTGCAACATTACGAATATGGATAGGCAAAAACGGTGTTATTTACCGCACGATGGCTTCCGCGAATTGAACTAGGAATTGTGGTGCCTTAAGAACACATTAACAGAATTTATATGACTGCAGTAAATTTACCAGTTACTCAAATTTAATAGTCTTAAATCTATATAGTTTTGCAGTTTATTAAAATAATTTGAAAAATCAAAAGTTAGTAAGAATCAATACCATAGTGCTTTGAAAACTTTCCTACTACGGTCAACATTTTCAACGTGGTAAACAAACTTTTCAATTTAAGTCGTTACGTTTCTTCATTAATAAAATGTTCTTTAACTAGAGGTCTCATATAAGTTACATCATTCGCCTTATTTCATTCATGAAAACGACGTAGCAAAATACTAACTGTCAGGGCAACGTTTGTTAAACCATTATATTTGTTTACGTTAGATATTCTTATTAAACACATTTCATTATCCTTGGGATTACTTCATTAATGTACGACAATGATGTTGATGTTAAAATGTAATTTATATGATGACAACATGGAGATATTATTGGTAAATCGTGATGAAGCATCTCCAAAGCAATGAATTTGAGTAGTAATTGTATGAGAGAAGAGCTATATTATAAGAGTTTTTAAAGAGAGAAACGTCAGATCTTGAAGACGTAATATCTGAAAGTTTGGACACGTAAATCGATAGTAGCTGACAACATTTAAGAACTATGATCCTTTACCGTACATCTCGTATCCTCTCTCTCCCACTCACTCCTCCTCCTCCTCCTCCTCTCGCTCATATTATCTATGTAAATGTGTATCAGTGTCCGCTCTAACTTTGACCAGTCTATTTGTTATCTGCCCTCCTCTCCCTCTCAAACTTTCTCCTTTGATTCAGCCAAGCTTGCATTTTAAAAAGAGTATTTTATAACTAATAGCAAAATAACCATAGAAAATCATTGGCCCATGTTCTCAAAAATACGAAAAAAATTTACTGTTACGTTACAAAAAAGATCAGTAAAATATGATTTATAACGTGGAAGAAATGTCTCGTCAGTTAATCAACTGAGTTATGACACAAGAAAAAGCCAGAAAGAGTGAGAGAGGGGCAATGAGACAGAGACAGATAATTCGTGCGTGTATGTGAGAAAGGGCGCACAGTATTAAGTTCTATTTATCTACTTTCTACGGTCTGTCAGATATCCCTGAACATTGTATGCACATCTACCCATGCACCGAGTGCTATTTAAAATTTTGTTTAACCAAGAAAACTAAGTAACAATATTGCATATCATCAGTACTTAGCATACAGTCGAAAACGGAACTCTAAGAATACAACTGTCGTTCTCATTAAAAATGTTGAATTTAAATATTCGTTATGATGCAAATATAAGGTCAAGTATGTTGCGAGAGGAAGGGAAGATACATATTTCATTTCCATACATATTTATACATTTTGATCAGAATATCATATGAAACTTACGAAACTGGAATCTACTCCAGCGTATAGTGGTTGGTGTTAAATGCAAATAATAGCTTCATACTGTACAACATTTAAGTCTGGATAAAGAAAAAAATCAATCGGCGGCAAATATGATGTACTTTACTACAGTGGACCTATTAGCCTTAAACATCCGTTGCAACAGTACAACCATTAACGGTACTGTGCATTGCCAAAATAATTTAAATAAATAATGAACATAAATAAATATGGAATAGACATGATTCAGATTGCAAGCTGTATTATAGTTAAAAATAGGGAACGCTCAATTCACACATGGACACGCACATCTAACCCACCTGTCGCTAGCGTTGTGTACACGTGTATTTTGATTGTGTGTGTGAAGCCTGTCCGTTCCTGAACTGTAACCAACCCTTTTCAAGTAGAATAGCTTTATGTTTTATTTGAATTATAAGAAAAATATGTGCGATATGGTAAAACAAAAGACACCAAAGTGTATAGAAATTAAAGGTGAACAAAGGGTTAAAAGACCGTGCCAAAGTGACGGAAAGTACACTTACTATACGTAAAAAGTGAATAGCTCTTTTCGTAATGACAATAAAGAAGTGTAATTTACGTATAGTAAACATATAAAAATTAGCGATCGATTGAGCATCGTATAGTGTGAAACAGACTTCGTAATTCGCGAAGATAGGCGAAAATAGTGAATTGAACCAGAGTGGGGGAAAAGACGCTTCGACAAAATCTGACAAGTTGAAAATTGTTTAGACCTGAGCGAGCTTTTGCACGACTTGGCTATAAATACCAGGTCGCGCTAATAAAGTTTTTCTTCTCTATTAAACAGTTGCCACAGGAGGCTATGTCAGTCAGAGTCGCTATTTAAATTTACAGTGAAAGTCACAGGACGAACTGGAAGTCAACCAGAGCAGGAGAGCACATACGAGGAGGACTATGGATACACCTGCAGCATATGATGTGAGGCGAGACCACTATTAAACAGCACATGCAGTGGAATCCGGGAAGAGGACCCGAGGAGGAGGGCACCGAGGACGGAGGACGAGGACTGAGGGCCAAAGGAGGACACACGGATGATTAACCCCGTCAAACGAGGTGATGAAAAACCATAGTACTTTCAGACATTTGAAAGACACTAATTAAAGTTAGAATGAAAGGCATTAAACCAGTTTATTAAAATAACTAAATTGTACATAAATGTAAAAGCAGAGTGAAATTTAGAATAATATCTCTTGTATAAAATTTAGTAATTGAGAGTAACGTAAATGATAAGAGAAATATTTGATTTTTAAGTTAACGTAATTAATAAAGTCTTTGTTGATAAAGGAGAATGCATATGCAGTAGAAAGTTTTAAAGCCAATTAATATTAAAGAAATTGGAATACAAGTAAATTCATTATTGAAGTAAATTAATCAGCAATTGCAAAAGATGACCACACAATGAGTAAGCCGAGAGCAAATAAATATTTAATTAATTGAGATTAGATAATAAGATTTATGTATAACCTGTTGTATGTAATTTGTTAGCTATAAGCCGTGTGCGAAAGAGTCGTACAAACTATGTAATAATAAGTAATATTTCAATATGCGAAATGAAAGATTTTGTTTAATAAAAAAATAAAAAATGGAACAATTTTAAACTTATATAACCCATCATCTTCTTATTACGATTACACCCATGAATACATTCAATTTGTTTTGTGTTGTTATATAAATTTGGCGCCCCAAAAGCTTGGGACTCCACACATTTAAATTACATTAAATTTGTTTTGTGTTATGCTATACCGTATAAGCAGTTGTTATACAAATTTTTAACTGGAGTTGTTAACCAGCCTTAAATATTCAAAATAACATTGAACTCTAGATTGATTTTATCTTCAGACAGGTCTGCAGCCCAATGTCTTGATTTTATGTTAAACTGTAGGAAAACCAAATTTTACAAACATTCCTATGAAGAGAATGTTCAAGTTGATTTGTTACTGAATAAATATTGATGGTTTGAAAACGACAAAAACAAATTGTTGCTTTTAAAATTTTAGAAAATTACAGACAAATGTTGGTGATGCATAACCGTCACTGTCTCAGTAGTTATTATTGTTTTTCAGGATCAATTGACCTGGGTGTTAATAAGTACTCTATGATTTTATGCTGCCGTCGGGAATCAAATTTGAAATCTCTGGATTACTGAACATAACATAAGCCCGTACACACTGATCTATTATGAATCTCTTTTATTAGAATTGCCAACAAAAATAAGACCAAAAGAAATTAAACTGAACTCTTAGAATAGTCGCGAAGAACCAAGAGAGGTTTCCATCATCTTCTACTCCATCAATTGGCATATATGTGAAGCAGCATACACCGTACTTCTGAGTCTTATAGTTTCATTTCCCGTAGTTTTATTCTTATATCACATAAAACAAATGTTATGTATTTGTATCTACACGGACTGATTGAAATGCACGTTGCAGCCGCTTGTTGAAGTTTGCAAAAATATATTCCTAATCACACTGGCAGCACCAGCTTCAAAAAAAGTGCGTGCGCGCGCAGGCGCGCATATGTGTGTATTCCAATGGAGATTGTAATTGCATATGAAATGTACCAAACAATGTTGCCATAAGGTAAGTTATATGAATAATACAGAGTGCAGGTTTGAACATTGTAAAGTAATTAATAAGGAACATTGTAAAAAATGTTAGTTTTAAGTATTTTTAAACTTGTAAAGCAGCTATAAGTGCAGTGAAATGATACGTAAGGATACTTAACCGCATGTGTAGTGCACGTATGCAAGTGTACGTATTTATTTTTGGGATATTCTTAAATAACGCATTAATTTAACTAACTATTAAAATTTGGGAAATTTTGTGATGGGGCTTATATTAAAATATTCTTAATAAAAAGACATACTTGTAACTAATAATAGTTGATTTAAAAACTAAAACCTGAATGTACGCATTTTTGGAGTAAAATGGTTTTATAGCCCATAAAATCGGTCATAAAATATTTCAGGTTTTTTGAACATGAATTGTTCTGCTCATAAACATTCTTGTACAAGTAAATCTGCTATCAATAAGAAGTCCATGAAAATGGATTACCGAGGAACCAATCAAGTTGCAAGAAATTCAGTTTAATAATATGACTGTTAACATACAGTTAGTCTTTTAGGAAGCGATAACAATTGGACGTTGCGCTGGTACAAGACGTTTGGTCTGGCAGTTGTAACGAACGCAAGTTGAGCAATCTCGTAGAGTTACTGCAATCGTTACTATGACTGTGTGCTATCCGCGTAGTGCAAGATAATTTGTTTAGAAGTGTATAGACACTTCAAGCTAAGTGAAAAAGTGTAAACCTAATACATTAGTTGAAGCAGTAACAGTATCTGTTCGCGGTGTGAAATTGTATGTAACCGTGCCCGCGAGAACTTTTCCACGTCCAGAAGCGACTCTGAGACCGGATACAGTAACTTGACCCACGCATTCATCCAGATAGTATCAACCCGTCGCCTGTAGGATCTGCAGTTGACATTGCAGGAAAGTGAACTTGTGTTATTTAAACACTTATAAAACTCATTTAAGAAAAAGACTAGTACAACAGTAAATACTTTACAGTTTAGATAATACAAAAAGAACTTTTTAAATAGCAATCTATTTCACTGTACAAAATTAAATTTTAGATTTTGTTACGAAGGTCAACAGAGACAAATTAATTATTTTCTGTAAACTGTATTAAAGTCGCAGTAGTTCGTCACGGTAAATTAATAGCATCATTAATAAATCCGTTTCATTCCAATAACCTCTGTCTCGACCCTTACATGCGACACTTATGTGTCCAATAACATATGTGCGAGTCTGATACATCGCAATATATTACTGTTATTTTTTTAACAACATACAAAGTCGTTTTTTGCATCCTACATTCCAAACATTACAATCTTTCCAATCATTTATCTTCAGATTTCTCTGTTTGACTGAATTTGACTATCGGACTACCTAATGAATTTACAGTCACTAAAGAATTGCAACAAGGTTGTACTATGGTACCTATTTTATTTACGGTCAATTTGAATTCAGCTTTAGATCGATGGAGACGCACCTGCTGCAATATGTAAATGTTTCTTAATAAAATGTTTATTAATGAGTAGAAACTTTTTACTTTGCACTTTGCAGATAATCAGGTAATTTATAGCTGAAGATAAGGATGACATATGTTATATGCTTTGGAAATTAAACGAGAAATGCCAGAAGGTCTTAACGGTAAAATAAAATAAAACTGAATGTATTATTGTCGGAAATATATGCAGAGATATATTATTGGAACGGGGAATTGTAAAAGCAGTCGATTTATACAAATAAAAATTGATGTTACAGTTACAAAAGACGGAACTAGTGTAGCAGAAATAAAATTCGCGTTGGCTAAGGGAAACAAGTGACGAGACAATTATATTCCACATATATTGAACAATCAAATAAGACCCAAAACAAAAATTAAAATATATAAATCAGTAGTAGAAAACATTGTGACATATATTGGAGCCTCCGTATACAGTGCTTGTACTGTTGATATGTAGCGCTTCCACAGCTCTAACATACACACTGTTAACACTATTTGTTAAAAACACCGGTTGTAGATTATTCAATAGAACAATGTCGTATGCCTTCTTGAGGTCTATGATTATTAATGGGTTACTATATTCCTCGCCATTCTTTTATTTCTTTCATTTCTTGCTTTTATTATATTTTTATACCCCCACATCAGTGCGTATAGTATTTCTGATCAACATCATCAGTTTATTTGATAACCATTTTTCATGGGCAATCATTTCTTCCATTACCACATTTCTAGTTTGTTCATTACACCACCAATTTCTCTGTTGATATTTTTTATAAATTCCCCTAATGCTTATTTTGTGGCTTCTTGTACATATTTAAATATGATGTGATATATGTACGTCACTTGAAAATGTTATGTTAACTAATTTCAGATTAAACTTAAATTTCAATAGGAGAACTTTAGAGTCATTTTTTAAACTGTATAAATGAAATCTTAAAATGAGCATCTGTCTAGTATTACCATCGTCTGTTCTGTGCCGATGAAGAGTAATTTATGGAAAATAAATCTTTGCTCTCACAAGGTAGTAGTAAGTGCCAAATTCACCCCTCTGTAAACCGTAACGTCATTACAAGAATCGGGTGTGTTGTTTAATAATAACAAATTCAATTATTGATTACCTTTTAGAGAGTTGATTGTGATCAAGTATGTTAATGAATTTATTTGTTTTCAAAAAATCCATTTCTTATTTTGACTGAATGTTGGTGTCATATTGCTATGAATCTCTCTCCATTGTCATTTACATTATTTTCTCCAAAGGGCATAATGGCGTCATTTCTTCTTCCGTGTAAATTTTAAAATCAAGGTTTTTAAATTTTCGTGAACAGAGTGGACATCCTTTCCTGTGTGAAGATTAGCCTACATAGACATAAATATGTCGGTTCCATTTTATCTCGTAAAAAGGGCAAACACCACTTTCGCGTCATTAATTGCTTGTATCTAAAACAGTTCGTTCAGTTATATTTTGTTTCAGTAACTATGACTGGATGTGAAGACTAATTGTTTGTTGCCAATGCCATCTCTAATCATGTATGTGACATCTGAAAGTCTTTGCCTGATCACACTGACGAAAACACTAATTAAATATTTTAACAAAGTTTGGCCATGTAATATAACAAAATAGACTGGTTAATTTTGGTGTTATAATCTTATTTGTAATTTGTAAATTGTACATTGTTACTGACATATAACCACTTCCATATTGTCTGTTACAAAATGTTATCGATACTTACTGGTATCAGTCAAGTATCTGTGCTTACATGTATAAAGTGTGTGCATTTTCTATTATTAACTTTAAATATTCACAAAAATAAAAATCACTAATCTTATAACGCTTTATAACACTCACACACGCGCGCACACACACACAATTCCAAAATTTTAATTGTGGCAATCATAATAATGAAACTTTCAAAGTTTTGAAAGTACATATTACTAATAGAGAATAAACAATACTACATTGTTAAGTCTATACGATGCAGTATTTGTATTTGTTACATTGTATTACGTATTTATATATATATCTGTGTGTTAGTCAATCTTCTCAATCTATGTGTAATTCTATCTAACTCAGTCTGCTGAAAAATTACCAAGTGGTGACGTAATGTATTGTCGCGTTCATAGGAATTTCATTGATACGAGCCATTAAAATTTAGTAGACGTAACGTGTTTTCGATTCTGTCTTATTATTTTAATACTGTGATGGCCAAAATTCTTGAGGCTGACCTCATGCACGCATGCTCAAAAGGTAATTATAATCGTTTTCTCTCAAAACGTATTTTGTCTATTACGTACTGCCATTAAACCAATATGTGAAAGCAGCCTCAATCTATATTTAACGGTTTTTATATTTTATACTTTTATATAACGCTTTTTATATTTTTATTTAATTGTTACTATTTAAATTTCGATTAAATGAACTCGGCGTCTTTATCGCGTTATCAGAAAAGCATTTTCAGAACCAAGGTAAGATTTACATCAATGTATTTCAATTTTATATTGAAAAAAATTTAAGGCTTATGCCAAAATATTAAAGTATTGTTTAAGGGGAGTTATGAAGTGTTTGATTACGGTACACGTTTAAATAAAATTATCTTACAATGTTCATTCATGTCAATACTTCAATTTGTAGGTAATCATGTTAATCAGTTGACTACTGTAAATTCTTTCAATCAATTATGTAATATTGATATTTATGTCAAAAATTAAATTGATATTTTAATTATAAATCTAACTTAGTTGGTTTAAATGTGTATGACCTGGACCTAATTTAGAAGTTTCTAATCATGTGTGATTTTGTAATACTGATCTTTGACTCACACCGTCTGAACATGATTGTAAGCTTACTTTACACTAATTTTAAACTAGCAAACTTTAATATTTAACTGTAGCTAAATGAAAGATTTCAAAGATAAACTAGTGATATAATATTTTAATAAGCATGACATTTTGAGGTCTGGTATGCAATAATTGAGTATGATCATGTTAAACTGACAATAGAGACATTCTAAAACTGGTATTTAATTATTATCATATCATTTAAAGTTTTGCTTGATTAATTATATTTTAACTAAATCATTAGACTCTTTATAAAAACTGTATGTTTATTTGTGTATAGTTGTGTCACACTTTGTTTCTGGTGTTGACGTAAAACAGTTTTGAAATAATCTGGATCCAAGTCTTTCTTTATCCGTTAGCTTTGAGCTTAGTTTCAATTTTGGAATTGCAGATTTTATGTCCGGTATTTTAGAGTTAAAGGCGGGAACGCAAATTATAATTTTACTAAATTTGAGTTAAATTCTACAACTCTTTAAAATTCTGGCAATACTTCATAAACACCAGGATTTAGAGAAAGAAATAAAATGAGGTAATATGGCCCAATAGGCCGTACATACGGATTGTCTTAGTTAAATTCAAAACCTTTCTCTAGTCTCTTCTTTCCCTTTTGCATGTGATATAGCAATTATCTTTTATATTAACCGTGCCCTTCAAGCTCAACCAAGCCTTAACTGTTTTTTTTAAACAAATCTTCCAGGCTCAGTCGCGGTTTAAATTTAATCGTTAACAGGTAAGTATACTTCAACTCTCGAACTCGGCCATCGTACCACTAATCCCTGTCAGCCTCGGCCACAACTTC
This sequence comes from Magicicada septendecula, assembly GCA_034769895.1. Taxonomy (NCBI): domain Eukaryota; kingdom Metazoa; phylum Arthropoda; class Insecta; order Hemiptera; family Cicadidae; genus Magicicada; species Magicicada septendecula. The sequence continues at coordinate 222,816,496 of CM068368.1, forward strand.
CATGTATCTAAATTATCTGTTACAGGTACAACTCACTGTTTTAAGTACAGAATGAATACTTTCTTAGAATAATTGGAACGTAGTGGTATAATACAGTAATTCTTCTTCTTTCTCATCACTTAATGGTTCAATAAATACAAATTCACTTTACTTCTTCTTCTCTTCTTCTACACTTCATGGTATAGGCAGAAATGCCTGTACTTAACTTTTATTTAAATTAAATTCAATAAAAGATCAATGTTTTTAATAATTAAGAAATACCTTTTATTCTTTTCTATTCATAACTGATAATTTTGTTAGAGCTGCTTTCGTATCCATTACGACTATCAGCTCTTCTCGAGAATGCATTATTATTATTTTTTTTTTTATAAAAAGAGTGCTCAAAGGAATAGTAGTGTAGTGTAGATTTAACAGGCCTACTTCACTTAAAGAGTTAACTAGTAAACGCCAGGACCAGAATTAACCTGCAAAACGGAATACAACACTTGATTAACTCTTAGAAGTTGTTTACATCTTGTGTCAGTACGTCCAATCACACTTCTCGAAGCATCTTAAACTAACTTCAGACGTTAGTACTTCACTGCACCTGCTCGAGTTTCATCTCGCTTCCCGATCTATAATACAGTCGTAATTGGTAATGTTCCACCTCAGACTTCTAATATCGGTACAGTCGAGCAGGAAATTGTGCCCTACCCTGTATCTGTCCGTATGTGCACTACACCAAAATCTTCCTTAAAAACTATAAATCTTTGAAAAGTGTTGTTTGTCATTCTACGTAGTTTATGATAATACGAAAGATTGCATCAATTTGTTTTTACTTAGTTTTCAATAAATGTGATATTAATTCCTTTTGATATTGTATACTGTAAGTCTGTAAAATTATCTCCTTTTATTCTTTCCTGTTTTGTAACAAAACTAATATATTTGCAAATCACAAGAGAATTGCAATATACGTATCTTTGTCACTGAAGGAATTAACAGACAAATTGTAACTCACTATGTAACTTGCCCGTGTTGCAACAAGGAAAATATAATTATCTTGTTGATTCATCCTCTTCGTTCACTTTATTAAATTTATTAATATATATAAACATTCACGTACGAACTTACTATTCGTTGTCACTTCCCCAAACGTTTCGAGGTGATGTTCCTCTTCCTCAGTGGGAGTAAATACTGAATGTCGATTACAGAATAACAGTTATGGACTATAGGTGTGTGTGGTGGGGGTTGATGGTGGGAAAGGATTGGCGCTGAGGTTCAAATTGTGTGTTTGGATCAGTGTATCGAATAGTGTATGTGATTTATAATATAATTGTTCATTTAATATGTTGTTTGGTTGTAGTTTGTGATATCTGTATATTTCAAATTGTTCAGCTGTGTTTAGTTTTCTACTTTTAGGTAAGTAGTGTAATATTTCCATGTTGTGTTCTATGTTTGTGTAACTGTGGTTTTCGTTATGTAAATGTGTGGCAAATGTGGAATGTATGTAGTTTGTGGTGAGGGCTTTTAAATGTTCTGAAAATCTGGAAGAAAAAGATCTTCCCGTCTGGCCGATGTAGAATTGGTGACAATCATTACAATTTAATTTATAAACCCCTGTTTTGCTGTATGTGTAAGTGTCTTTGTTAGTGAATCAACAAGAAAATTATAATACCGCCAACACAGCGTATTACATTAACAAATACAGAAATGTCAGATTACAGGTAACGAAAACCTCCTTGAACATCGCATACAACAAAACATGCCGTAAACACAACATTATACCCAGACATGCACAAATCACAATAAAAAATAACACACACGCCGCAATACAAACAAAACGTAAAGCCGAAATAATACACCTGGACAATATCATCAATGATTTATACCATAAAAAGACACACTAAACAAAACGGCATACAACCTACACGTAAAACTCACACAAATATTACACCACATTGAATTCGAACACATAATACAACATACACGAAATATCATAGAGAAAATCCAAATAAAAATACAGGAATTACATAACAGAAAAATCAATAACCTATTAACACGCAGAAACGAAACCGTCCCTACACCGACACGTAAGTTTCACACACGTACTGTAAATACAACAACGACCAATTTCACTAACGCAGAAATAAACCTATTAGATAAAGGTCTAAAACACAATTCAGGCATCAATCCAACTAATAACAACATTAATAAAAGACATACACGTGACATAGTTCTAGACGCTGAAACAGCCATACAACACACGCTGAACCAAGACCATGACACCATACGCTATGATATAAAACGCAAATTACAACACACACAGCAATACGAACATAAACAACACAATAATGAATTCCAAACACTAAAAAACATAAAACGTAAATTACAAGAACACAACCTAACCATACTCAAAGCAGACAAAGGTAATATAAATGTCATAATAGAAAAACAGGCTTTAAATAACAAAATAGAAACATTTTTTAATGAAAACAACATCACTAAATTAAATAAAGACTCCATCCCAAAATATCACAAACAAATAAACAAAACCCTAAATAACACAAAACACATAGTATCACCTGACAACATCAAATATCTAAAACAAATTAAACCAAACGCCCCTACACTAAATGCACTACCGAAATTACACAAACCAAATATTCCCATCAGGCCACTTATAAACAACACACAAGCACCTGCACACAAAATAGCTAGACATTTAGATAAATTAATCAGAAATAGCATAAATTTAACAAACAACACCACTGTCAAAAATAATTTAGATCTAGTGAATAAAACTCAACATGTACACATTCCCCACTAGCTTCATTTGACATAACAAACCTATACACCAATGTTCCCATAAAAAAAACCATAACTACATTAGAACAATTACTAAAAATAAATAACACACCTGAAACACACATAAAAGAGATCATCCATCTAACTAAAATTATCACAGATCAAAATTATTTCGCACACAACAACATGTTTTACACACAAACAGATGGACTACCCATGGGCTCCCCTATATCAGGTATACTAGCCAAAATATTTGTATACACCATAGAACAGAAACACATACTGAACAACAACAAATACACCGATAAAATAATATAATGGCACAGGTATGTTGATGACATTTTACTCCTCTACAACGGCAACAAATGTCAAATAGAAAATTTCCACAAATACATTAACACTACACACCATAAATTAAAATGCACACTTGAAATAGAACTAAATAATAGCATAAACTTCTTAGACCTTACAATCACCAAAACAAACAACACACACACATACAAAATATACAGGAAACCCACCACATCAGACATGGTCATACATAACTCATCCAACCACCCAACTCAACACAAACATGCAGCTTTCAACTACATGCTCCATAGGCTCACTTCATTACCCCTAAACACACATTACTACCAAGATGAATTAAACACAATCAAATATATAGCAGTCAAAAATAGATACAACCCCGAATTAATAAATAAACTACATAAACGAATCCTAAACACAAAAAATAAATCACATCAGACCAACAGCACACAACCCAGCAAATACATAACACTTACATACTACAATTCCAATACACACAAAATTGCAAACACATTTAGGAAACACAATTATAAAGTAGCCTACAGAACCAACAACACTATTAGAAAACACATAAATAATACTAACAAAGACACTTAAACATACAGCAAAACAGGGGTTTATAAATTAAATTGTAATGATTGTCACCAATTCTACATCGGCCAGACGGGAAGATCTTTTTCTTCCAGATTTTCAGAACATTTAAAAGCCCTCACCACAAACTACATAAATTCCACATTTGCCACACATTTACATAACGAAAACCACAGTTACACAAACATAGAACACAACATGGAGATATTACACTACTTACCTAAAAGTAGAAAACTAAACACAACTGAACAATTTGAAATATACAGATATCACAAACTACAACCAAACAACATATTAAATTAACAATTACATTATAAATCACATACACTATTCGATACACTGATCCAAACACACAATTTGAACCTCAGCGCCAATCCCTTCCCACCATCAACCCCACCACACACCCCTATAGTCCTTAACGGTTATTCTGTAATCGACATTCAGTATTTACTCCCACTGAGGAAGAGGAACATCACCTCGAAACGTTTGGGGAAGTGACAACGAATAGTAAGTTCGTACGTGAAAGTTTATATATATTAATAAACGGAAATATGTATTACGTATACATTGTAATGTAACAAAATAGGAAAACTAAATAAATGTAAAAACTCAAAAATAAAAAAAAGACCTATACAAAAATAATTGAAACTAAAACAATAATAAATGACAATGAAGTACAATGGATTTAGTAAATGGAGTAATGTACCATAGTATATAAACAACAAAAATGTATATAAGATTAAATGATAAGAGTACAGTGATAACGGGCATAAACCAGTGAATAATAATGAGTGATAATCAATCAAACAGGATTGAGAAAATTAGTATGGTGAGTTGATAAATCATCACCATAAAATACGTGGTGAAAGCTCATATCAAACTAAGTGTTTTATGAACAACGATCACAAATCAAGTGATAATATTATGTGTATGAATAACAAAGTTAATAACAATTGTTTATGTTTCCAATTCCTTAATACTATAGAAACAGGACTGTATTTAAGTGAAAGGGCAATCGTTAATTATCATACAAAAAGAATGCTCAATAAATAAAACACAGCAAAGTTGGCTGAAAGGAGACATGGTTACTATGTGTAGAACCATTATAGTAGTTTAATTTGGAAAAAAATAGTTTAGTTACGCAAATGTTCATTAGGATCATAGCCACATGGGCATGACAGTAAGTTAATATAATAATATAGCTTTTGTTTGTTAAAATAAGGTTATAGGAATGTAATGAAGAGTATAGCTTAAATAATTCACCAGAAGGTAACAAAGTAATAAAAAACAATACAGTTGGTAAAGTTAAGGCAGTATACCAAGCAATAGGCCAATACTAGTGTTTTACGATTGGTCATATTACTAATTATGGTAAACTGCAGAAATAAGAAAATGTTGTGGTATGTTAAACAGTATTTAAAATTGTTGAAAGTTAATTTAAATGTTGAAAATTTGTTAGAATACCAGTCATGGAAACATGACATGAATTTAAATGTTTATAAAGTTTGTTAATGAAGAAATAGAATAAGGGTATAATAAATTTTAATACAATGTAGTAGAAGTACAGAGAACATTTGTAATTAATCATAAGACTTTAAATTAACAGGACAAATAATGATTATAAAAGAACAAAACAATGAATTAAAGAAACAACAGGGCCTAGGCAGATGTTAAACCTTAAAAGTAGTATCAAAATTAGCTAACAAAAAGTAAAACCACTGTGAATTATTGAAAGTAAGCCAGAATTGTTAAATAGATTTTCTTTTTTTATAGTAATCATAATGTAGTAATTAGTGTAAGGAATTATAACATGATTTTGTGAAAGTCAAATGACTAAATGGCCTATAAAACATGATTTTGTAAATCATAAAAAATACTTATTAGGTCTCACACACACAGGTCATATCAGGTATAAAATTGTTTGTAATAAAATAAGGAAAACCATTATGTAAATTAAAATAAGTAAAATTAGGTAATAGTTAGGGAGTAATTTATACTGGAAGGTGAAAAAACCATTTATTTGAAATAATACTAGTCATGTGACCCAGAGTTCAGCTGAACTGACCAATGAGGAATTAGCAAAATTCGGTCAAGACCGTTGGAAAGAGTAAGAAAACGAATTAATTGATTGTTAGACTTAAAAGCGAGCAGGTCAAATCTGTGGAGCGAAGAACAAAAAGTTCAACCGAGTGTGTCAAAAAAGAATAAATAATTATATAACCTAAGACGTTATTAAAACATTAAGATAAAATAAATAAACAAGCATAAAATAAGAAAAGAACAAGTAACAAGTAAAGTATAAAATAAAAATAAAGTGAAATTGTTTCAACTAAATATGGTAAGAATAACCTTATTCTAAAAATACTATTAACGACCACATAACACCAAGAATAACCTCACAGACACTTTTAAGCAACATCACAGTGAAAGAAAAAGAATAAATAACTAATATTACAGTGAACACCTAAAACAAATTCATTTATTTAAATGAGAAAGTAACGGAAAACATTCATATTATTCGAGATAGAACGCAGGCGGCCATCTTTAAAACAGTTCGTCATCATTTCAAACAAGGCCAAACGACGCCATGTTTATGAACTCTGGTTAAACGAATTAAATAACTATCAATTTATATTTTCAAACAAAATCAACTAGGTATTTATGTATTAGTAAGTAAGATTCATAATTATTTGTAAGTATTGTACTTCTAAAATGCATTTCTGACTTTTGGTAGCAGTTAAAAAAGAACCTGAAAATTAATGTAATAAGAATTAGTAAAAAATAAACTTTGTGAAAAACGACCCGAGGTGAAGAGTCGATCCGGAAACGACACTTTCGACTCAAGAGACTTATAATAAAATAAAAATAATTAATTACTCCTGAATTCAGTTTTATTTGGTAAATAAATTTAGTTAAAAGGATTTTAGGTATCAAAGGAAGGAAGAACACACGTTGATGATTGGAACGTCTTCGAGAAAGGGTGAACAAAAAGATTATCTATATTCTACGAGTCGATTCCACAATCGAACCAAACTTCCTCAAAATATTTCTTTAAAATAAAATTTTACCGAACTAATGGAAACCAAATGAGGTTTGAATAATAATTTTTAACAATTTAATCCCGAATTAATTAATTCGGACAACAAAAATAAACCAAAATTAAAGTAAAATACGAATAATTAAAAAATAATTAATTAAAATACTTAGAGAAAAAACAAAATTTTGTTTAAATAAAATATTTTTTTATAAATACTTTAACACTATCTTTTGATAACGAAAGAAGGAGGAAAGAAGTCTTCACGTTACATATTGGCGCTCCAACGCGGGGCCTTAAGACAGAAGGAATAAAGAGGATTAGAGTAATCACGTTACAGAATGGCCCTCCAACGCGGGGCTTAACAAGGTAAAAATTACAGAAGGATTTAATTTGCCGGTCTTGGTTTGTTGTCAAACCGACACGTTGGTGACTGAAATTTTTGGACAAGTACGTACATGGATTAGTATAATGTGTCATATAATGTGTAAATATGTTAATATGAGTTTACACATATTAAATTCACAATTAATCTTACCTGTATACTATTCTATTCTAATTATTATTTTATTTATTTATTTTTTTAAATTACTGGAATATTTTAAAGTAACTGAGTGAATAGATCTACAGAGGGGCACATGGTATATGTGTCACGATCTACACAATTATTATTTTTTTTACAGAATAGCAGAGTGGCGCATTTTATAACGTCTTACCTACGTTATAACATCGGGAACCTGTGCTTAATTGCCTCGGATCAATTGCATAGGCTGCCATAGTCGTAACCAACTTCTAATTATTAATTTTACAAGCTGTAGTTAGAATTAAAGGAAATTTTACAGGGGGGTCTGATGATTTATTCACTCAGTGTTAAGTGTTATGTAATGACATCTCTTTATTAAACGATTTCTTTAACAGCTCTACATGAGGTTTTCACCATAAGGTTTTCTTAATATATAGTTTACAGTTTAAACAAATTTTCTGAAGGGGCCCTCAAAATAAGGAATGTTATATGCTAGCATTTTCCACGGATCCGGGATATTAAACTGGTTTGTAAGTAAAGCTCACTTACTCATAAACTATCATACTATTTGGGGGGGGGGGCATTTGAAGAATGGACTTGATTTAACTTTTAGTATCAGAGAATCTGTATAATATAAGAATTACTTGCTACTACAAACATTTTTTAATCGTATGACATACTACATGTTACAAAGTGACTATTATTAAAGTCTTTTATATTGTTATTTAAAGTGTCTTTTACAAATCATTTGTTTGAATGTTAATTAACCACGGAAGACAGGCTTCCGCGTCACCTTGCTATTCTGATGTTTACATCCGTGTCCTGCTCCTTGGTCCTTGGGGTGTCCACAGATGGTCGATCTTTATTGTAGTTTTCTTTCCTGCTGAAGTTCCTGAAGTGATTCGTTCATTATGAAGCTGGTATGCTGTTCTCAGAAGTCTGGTAACTAAGCCTCTTTAGTAGTATAACTCGAGTTAATGTTTTTGTTTGCCACAGAAATGCACGTCACATCATTATTGATAAAAGGTTCTCACTTTAGGTACCTCGTACCTTTTTATTTTAACGAAACATTGATATCATCCCGCACATTTATTTATTCCTATCTTTTTTTATAGATTACATGTTTACTTTATGACGCACTAATTTACCGCTACATTCCTCTGCACCTTGTTAAATCTATACTTAAAAAAAAACAAATATTGTCGTACTTTTGGTGCATGGTTCCGGTATGTACTGTTTACAACGAGAACGCTCCATCTCGACTGATTTACTATGTTAGGACAGGTAAGTTAACTGCGCGGAGTTTACGCTTCACCATAAAATAGTTCCACATTTATTCGATAATTACGGTATTAATGTTTGACCTATTAATTATCCAAAGATATGCTTTACTTCAGAATTAATTAAGGTATACTACTGTGTTATTGTTTATTTATTTATTTAATTGCAAATTTACAGGTATTATTAGTTATGTTTATGGGTTTGTATGCAAGTTGATTCCGGTTACCGCATGTCGATGCATGGTAAATTATTAAAGGGTTTCCTTACCTTTACACTCGCATTTCTTTGGCCTTTTAACTCTCTTTATTAAATATTATTTTGAGTTATTTCAGGGGTTTAAAATTTGTTTAAATGTACGATTTATTAAAAGTTAAATTTCTCTCCTTTATATATAATTTTTTTTATTAATAAAATCGTCACACTACGGATCAACGGAGGACATGGGTATGAGTTACAGAATCGAGGTGACAAATAATCAAGTTATAATTTTTAAATGAAAGACTAAAGACATTTAAAAGACACTTTAAAATTTAAAAATAAATAAGAGTTATGTAAAATGTAGATACAGAGGTTCAGAGAATCTAATTTAAATTTAATAAATATTTTCTTTGATGATTAACAATTAATTTATCCAATTTAAATTTTATTTAAAGTTTGTAAAGCAATCAATTATTAATACTGTAGCATAACGGAAATTGTAGTGTATTGTAGTATGTCGCAACTCTTCAATCTTCTCCTTATTATTGGTGGTCAGGCTTCGTACATTGTTTACTGTTGCGTCTAATTCCTCGCATCTCTCCCCTACGTCCGTTCGTACACGTTTTATTTCTTCCTGATTCATCCTTTTCAGAGAGTCCATTCTAATTTCGTTATTTTCTTCGAGGTTGTTTATTTACACGTCTGTCTCTTCTCTGGTTTGTTGTAACTCTTGATTGTGCTGTTCGCACCTCTCGTGGACTTCTGCAATCTCTCTTCTAACTCCCGTTATCTCCCCGTCTATTTTCGTGTTTATTCTCCTCCATTCTCTTGCTGATCATTTCCGTATTTTCTTCCATCTTCTTGTTCAGTAATTCCATATTTTTATTTAAATGTTCCGCCATATTTTTCTGAAAATCCTCTTTTAACGCTTCGATGTTTTTATTCGTCTCTTCCGTTTTTTAATTTAATTCCCCCTTAAGCTCCTTATTACTATCGTCTATTTTCCGATTTACTGATTCGATATTCTTGTTGGTTTCCATTATCGCTCTCATTATTTCCTGTAAGTTGACATCCCCTGTTTGTGTGGGTCTCTCAGGTTGTTCCTCTTATTGTGTGGGTGTGGTAGGCTCCGCGGGAGGTAATACCACTTCGATATCTTCGACTGGCGTTGCCTCCTTATCGTCCATATCCAATTCTTTTTCGGCTTCCGCCGCGCGTTTCTCGAGGTGGCTCTCCGGTGCATCTTCCGTTTGTTCGTATTGCAGCTGCTACTAGAAGTTAGGTTGTTTTATAAAAAAAAAATTTTTTTCGTTTATTTTGAATTAGATTCCACCTAATTCTAGCCTCTAACGTTGATCGCCAATTTGTGACGTTGTTGGCGTAATTTTCTAAGTAAACTAGATCGTCGGTATTATTTTGATTTAGTTTAATTAATTATTTTGTTTATAAATTTATTTATGATTGGTTTTGTTTTTATTTATTATTATAAAGTCGTTGAGTTAAAGTTGTAACCCCTACTTCATCTTGAGTAGTTAAAACAAAAAGAATATTTCTTTTTGTAAAGAGGGGCCACAAGTTAATTAAAACTAGGCTAAGGCCTAGAGAAGCAAAAATTGTGCCGGGTCTAGTATGACGGGACTTCCAATGAAAACTCAAGAATTAAATAATTAACAATCCCATTTTATTATTCTATCTCATAACAACAATAATAAAAAAATACAACAGTGATTTATGAGTCTCCTTTAAATAGTTAAATAAAGAAGTATACTCTCTCAACAAGGCCACCTGAAAAATATTAACTGAAACCAAGAAAATAATTGCTATGTCACACCATCAATGAATTGAAATTTAAAATAATCATTAACCTCAAAATAAAGCTCCCATTAAACTATTTAATAAAATATAAAATTTATTTTATATGTTCCTTTTATAATACTGTATATAAATTAATGAAGATAAATGATTTCATTCCTTGTTACTATTAATAATAAAAATAATTACTCAACAAATTAAATAAATTTTAAAGGTGACAATTCCTATACTTGTTATACTGTTAAATAAATTAAATAATTTCCTTAAAGAAATGATCAGCCACGATTATTGAGATAGAATACCTCCCTTAAAAACAAAATGAAAAGGACATACGCACATGACTACATGTGTTAACTTTCTGTTGTAAAAGCCATTGAATAAGAAATCCCTATATTCCAAGTTCCCACCAAAAGTACAGTAATGCATAATATTTATATATATATATATATATATATATATATATACCCCAAAATGTACACAGAAATATACAGACACAACATGTTCCACAAGACAAAATTACATTATACAATAGTATACAAAAATACATAAAGGTCTCTTGCCACGCCCTTTTTTATATTACCCTTCTGGTGTATATAAATTCTAACTTTTCTTTTTATAATAATAATCCCAATTAGGATTAGAAATTTATTTTTATAATGTACCCACATGGTGTGGGTTAATTGCACGTCATGTGTATAAGAGAATGTATAGCATACAAATGTCCCCAGGACCTAATAAAAATTCAAAAGTAAGTGCCTAAGTGGCTAAGTGCTTAAGTATCTAATTCCGGTGAGAAATAAAAATTGTTTAAAATAATTAACGCCCCCCAGTTATCATAATGAGTATAAAGAATTTATATATACTTAAATAGGGCCAATTAATGAAAAGAGAAAAATTGCACAATATTAGCACCTTATAAAAAATACACTTGGGTCAGAGACGGACATGTTCATTCAACTTTCGGCTTGTTTCAACAAACTTGTCTCAACAAACAAGTCTCGACAAACAAGTTGAAAAGTGTTTCGACATGCATAGCTTGGTTGAAACTAGTTAAAAATTCGCCTACCTCCCCAGTAATCTTTTTATACAAATGAAATAAACTGATTTTAAAAATAAGAGAAAATATATGTTTTGATGCATAGTAAATTAAACTTGAGAAAATTACTAATAACAAAACTGACTTTAAATCTGTAGCGATAGCCCTATAAAGAAATGAGTGGAAATCTATGTTGGATGCTGTCTTGTAACCATATCAGTCTCTGAACTGACAATTTACTATAAATATATTGAAATTTTACAATTAATTCTTTTTCTTAGTGTACACACTAAACTGTCCCATCAATTGGGGATCCAAATGAATGTTTAACTTGAAAGGTGGAAACTGATGGTTATGTATAACTGGTGGTGCCATGTTGATTCTACGTGTTAATTATAAATGGTTGTTTTTCACCTGCTTATGGGTCCAGAAGGATGGTCTTTTATTGGTAACGTGGCGATCTTATGATTGGCATGTTGTTGTTGTTGTGGTGAGCTAATTCTCTTCGGTGGCGAGTGTGGAGCTTTTTAAGATGGAATTCGTTCAGCAATGTAGCAGGACTTTGTCTCTGGTCGGCGAACCCTGCTCACACATTACATTTTTAGTGAGAGACCACACACAAATGCCCCCACTGTTTGGACACCCTCCAAAATACATATATAAAGGCAACACCTAGTTATGGGCTACATAATGAAACTTGGTAAAATTATTTTGGCCAACATGCCTTATTTAAAAACTCTCTAACGATGATTCTTTATAAACTGAACCTCACCTAATGTGAGTTACTTTTTGCAATATAAAATTTTATTTTGGGTTTGTAACATCTTATGAACTTATTACTTTGAGTGAAATTGTGGTTACCACGTGGTGCAGAATTTATTTAAAACACATAGTTTTCTTACTACATATAATTTGAGAACACCATTAATTTGAATGTGACATGATTTACATTTAAAACGTGCCTGAGTAAGTTCCCATATATATGTATAAGGTTTTACTGATATTGTAGCAAAACTTTATACCACCTAACCAACAACTATTGTGCAACATTTTGATGTTCACGTATCTCATCACATCGGTGTCAATGAAAGTTCAAACTTAATTATTTTGTTGTTAATGTACTTTAGGTTTTAGGGCCGAGATTCTGACACTCCAATAATCTAGCTTTATTAGTTTATAAAAACTTTACAACAATTACGTATCTCAGAATGCACGATTGAACAAGTGGGCTTACTAAAAAAAAGTTTTCTCCCGTGAAATTTAGTATATAATTAATATAATGTAATTAAGACTCACCGCAGTCGTTTAAGAACTTATCTTTCCATAGTTGTTAGAAGTAGAAGATGGAATTAATTCTTCTCTCCACCGAAGGAATTTACCACGAGGCAATCACTTAGAATTCCAAGTCGAGACAAGCACAAGGAACGCAGTTGGTGAAGCACTTCGCCGTCTTTAATCAGGCGACAGGTAGCGGCACCTGGCTTTTATAATGCATCAACAAGCCGACAGATAGCGACAGCGATCGGGCACTGTAATAAGTCTGTCTTATTTCGATACAAGAGCGCAGCACGAATTATTACTTTAATTCAGTACTGCCCTTAACTATCAACGGTAGATACATTAATTTCGCATCGTTTTACCGCTAGGTATCGGTGCACTCTCCGATTGTAAAAATGACAGAGCTGAACGACAAAGTTCAGCACACCCTCACCCCAAAAGGGCAACATAGTTGCCCCAACGTTAAAGGCCAGGAGGGTACCCTGCAGTGTACCTCTCCCCAAAAGATACCGGTGGACGTCGTGGTTGGGTTGGCTCAGCTGAGCTTGCTCTCAGGAGAACAGAAATCAAAAAGGAAAATGAAAGAGACGAAAGAAGATATGTATTATGTAAGTGTGCGGGTGCTGCATGCTGACCTGATCAGAGTCCGCATACAGCACAAGAGAGAGAGACAGCAAAAGACAAAAGAAAGATTCCTACCTCGGTAGATCTTCCGATCTCCTGAGGCTCGCCCCATTCGCCTGAACACGACTTCCACATTTAACAAGGACCTCCGTCCTATCTTTACGGGGACTATCCCCCTTCGAACGTTTTTGATAGCCCCCGACAACGTTTGAGTTTGGAAATGTGGCTTGTCATCAATTTTTGTTTGTCTCCCGGTACGCCCATCCGGGCCGTCACCGGTGACGTAAATCCTATGATACTGTATGGCCCCGACCAACGGTAGCATAGATTCGCAGCACGTTTGTCGGCGGCCGAGCTGAGTGGGTGGCTTTGGCAATAGACCCAGTCACCAATCCGGAAGGGGTTTGGAATACGCCCCTGATTATAACGCCGACGGACCCGCTCGTGCGCTCGCAGCAAATTCTTCCGAGCCATTTTCCATCTCTCCGCAGTTCTATTCTTGGGCTCCCGCGGCAGAAGATCTTCGATATCCCATAGGTTGGTCAACGGGAGTGCGGGCGAGAATCCAAACAAAATTTCAAAGGGCACGGCCTGATGACTGTCGTGTCTGGCCGTGTTGAAGGCTAATTGTAACCACTTCAGATTCTGATCCCAGGTGGTTTGTTGCTCAGCGTGATAAGCAATCAAGGCGGACCGGAGATTCCGATTGAATCTCTCCGCATGGGACGGTTGTGGGTAATAAGGGGAAGTGGTTACGTGTTTGATGCCACTGGCGAAACACATACGCCTGAATTCGTTTGAAATAAATTGCGGGCCATTGTCCAAGACAATGATGGTCGGAAGACCGAAATGCTGAAAAACGTGGTTCTGTAAAGCGTTGATGGTCAAACGAGCGGTTGCCTGTCGTAAGGGCAGTAGCCAGGCAAACTTTGAAAAAGCATCTACACAAACAAGCAGGTAAGCATTACCTGACTTGCTACGGGGGAACGGCCCCACGTAGTCAATAAATAACTTTTCCATTGGTCTGCTCGCCACCTCAGAAGATAACAACCCTAATTTCGTGTTCTGGGCAGGCTTGCTCAAGCCACACAGATGACAGTTTTTTACTCTCGTCGCGATGTCTCTATCCATGCCCTTCCAGATAAAATGTTTCCTAATACTGGAAATGGTCTTCGAAATTCCCTTGTGGCCTCCGATTGGGGAATCATGGTAATAACTGAAGACCATGGGCATTAATTTGCTAGGCAGCACGATTTTAGGTGCTCGTCCTTTTCTTTCTCGACAACAAAGGACTCCCTTGGACAAGAAATAAGGGGCCTGTACGTTACCCTGCTTAATATTTTGGATGACTTGACCCAGCACTTCGTCGTTTAACTGATGGGGTAACACATCAGTGAAGGCTAATGGAAAATCGAGAAGAACGGAACAGGGTTGCTCAGCTTGGGCATCACTGGGTTGGGCAAAAATACGGGATAAGGCATCTCCAACCACATTCTGGGATCCCCTGATGTGTTGCACGGTGAACTTAAAGGATGAGATTTTCACCACCCATCTACCTATTTTACCCAGTTGCCGGGGATGAGCTAGAAGCCATGAGAGAGCCTGATTATCGGTCTCGAGCAGGAACTCAGCATGTTCCAGGAAACGCCTGAACTTATCTAGAGCGTACACAACAGCTAAACACTCTAGCTCATAAACGGATGATTTACGTTCTTGCTGGGTCAACGTGCGTGAGATAAAAGCCACAGGCTGCCTAGCGTCGTCAATAACTTGGGAAAGGACCGCTCCGAGCGCAACCGAACTCGCGTCCGTCTGCAAAATGAACGGCTTTGAAAAGTCGGGCATCCGCAACACCGGTGGGGAAATGATGGCTTCTTTTAAGGTAGCGAAAGCCTTCTGTTGGTTTTCCCCCCATGTAAACTTTGCCCCCTTCTTCCTCAGTTCATTCAAGGGAGCGGCAATTTCAGCGATATTCGGTATGAAACGCCGATAAAAATTTATCATACCGACGAATCTCGCTATGCCTTTCGCATCCCTTGGCGGAGGAAAGTCACGGATGCCTTGTGTCCTCTCTGGGTCTACCGTCACGCCCTTGTATGAAATTAAATGGCCCAAGAAAGAAATACTCTCTTGGGCGAAACGAACCTTTTCGGGATTGACAGTGAGGCCAGCCTCTCTTAAACGACCCAACACCTCTCTTAAATGCCTCAGATGATCTTCGAAAGTCTCGCTATATACCAAAAGATCGTCAAGATAATTATGGACGAAACGGAATTTGATGTCGTGAAAGACAGTGTCGAGAAGGCAAGTAAGTGTCTGGGCCCCCACAGCCAAACCCATGGGAACCCTTGTGTACTGGTACAAATTCCAGGGTACACAAAAAGCCGTATATGGTTTACTTTCTTGGGCAAGAGGTATCTGATGATAGGCCGCGTTCAGATCGATAATGGTATAAAATCTGGCCCCACTGAACCAATCAAAGGCCGAATGTAAATCCGGGAGGGGAACAGAATCCACCTCGATATTGGCGTTCAACTTCCTGTAATCAATAACCATTCTTTGTTTGCCACCAGGCTTTGGCACTAAAAATGCTGGACTGGCATAGCTGGAATGAGAAGGTTCAATCACCCCTTGGTCCAATAATTCTTGAACCTTCTCTCGCAGAATGGTCATCTTTGGAGGGGCAAACTTGTAAGGGTGTGACCTCAGTATTTTCGAATCTGTAAGGCTGATTTTGTATTTCAGCAGGTGTGTGAGTCCCAAAGTAGGAGTTAACACCTCGGGAAATTCCTCACACAAATTATCTAAGGCCGTCTGCTGGGATGGAGTGAGATGGTCTCGTGCAGAATCGGGACAAGCTACTTCTTGGATACCCGGCTTAGCGCCCTGGTACCCAAGGAACGGAATTAAAACCTCCCGATTAAATTTAAAAAAACATTGGTGCGCTGGGATGTCCAGCACGAGACCACTTTTTGCGATGAAATCGGCACCAATAATACAATCCACTCCCAGAGCAGGAGAAACCAGAAAAGACCACACCCAAGAAAACCCATCGATTTTGATCTTAAAGGAAGTAACCCGGGAGATAGGCAAGATTTCCCGGGATGCCGTCCAGCATATTGCAGATGACTTGTCTGACCTTTTAATTAAACCCTGTCGTTCAAGGTCCGCATGTACCCGAGATGAAATGATGGATCGGGCTGAACCGGAGTCAACTAAGGCTCTGAGCTGACCCCTGTTTAACTCGAGCGACAGAAAGGGGCATACAGAAAGTTGTTGCGAGGTAGCGGACTGGACCTTGATATTAGAAGATTGGGCTTTTAACGACTGCCTGGAGGTCGGCGGAAGTTGAACAGAATTGAAGCGGGGGGAAGACATCCTCCGAAATATCTTCCCCTGTCTACTTAGTTTTTTGGCGCTGGTCTAGACATAGGTGGTGCTGGTCGCGCGCGCCCTCGCGTACAATTTCTCGCCACGTGTCCCGGGCGGTTACAATTATAACAAATCACAGAATTTGAATTTGTTTGCTGACGATTTCGAGCTGGCTGGGCCTGTCGGGGGAAGGTAGGCTCTCTGGACCCTTCCGATGTCTGAGGTCTTGGTTCGGCTCGTCTACTGTTTCCGCTCGCCTGGTCGGTCATCTGCATGGTTTCCGTCATAACGCAGAGTCGCTCCAGGTCGGTAAACCACTGCGGCCGCTGTGCAAAAACTAGTCGCAGACGGTCGTCGGCAGAGACGCCGTCGAGAATGTGTTGTACTACCTCTTCCTCCGACATGCCCATTCCCAGAATACGAGCTACCTGGCGCATTCGCAGCACGTACTGGGCCAATGTTTCGCCCCGTGCCTATACTCTATAAAAATGACGATGGCGCAATTGCTCCATCAGTCTACTGGGTACGAACGCCCTCAGCACCACCCGGTGGAACTCATCCACACCTTCCTTGCGTCGCATTACCTCCGCCACCCTGTCAGCCATGGTACCGCGACAGTAGGGGAAGATGAGTTCGAGCACCGTTCGCTCCAGCATACCCGGATAGTCCATCAATTCAAAGACTATTTTGAAAAAAGGTAATAGTTTGTCTGCTTCCAGTCCGTCCACGACTGGAAGTTGTTGTATTATATGGGCAAGTGGGTTGGGCAGGTGGTTGTACGTTGCCGCCCCCGAACCAGTCCGTACAGGCTCTACTTCTCTGTATGAAGAAGTGTTCACCGCTGAGACCACGGACTCCTCCACAACCGGAATTGGGGTGGATGCTCTTACCGGTGGTGACCCTTGGAGGGTCGAGGTAATCTCCTGTATTATGTCTGTTATATTATATGGCGGTTCACAGACTTGTGCCTGTAAATTCTGCAGCCGATGAATTAAGTGCAGCATACGTTGCCGGATCCGCCGGACAACGAGAGAGCATCCCGGTCCCTCCTCCAAACTTTCGACGGATTGAGCCAACTCCTGCAGCTCACCCCATTTTTCCGTACACCGTTCCCACTCACTCTCGGGGTCAGTGATAGTGACCCTGGAGAGCGCATCACCCGCGGCCAGCGCTTCACGGAGCAGCCGCCGTAAGGTTTGGACATTGCCTCGGGTTTCTTTACCCCGGGCCCGGAGCTCAAACTCAATTTCCTCCCTTAAAAACAACTCAGGATTCATTGAAGTCATCCTCACTTCGCGGTCGGCACACTTAACATAAACTTTAAAACTTATTTTAAATAAAACCAGAATCTGAAAAACCCAAGTACTGTTCTTCCAAAGAGTAGACTGCGGGTCCACCTACCGATGCGAGAACTAGCCCACTACCTGAACTGCTCACACTCGATCACACCAGACAAAAGGAACGCGACACACACACAACACACACAACACGAAAAACAAAATACCGACCATCGAAAATTTATTTTAACATTTCTTATGTTATTCCGGCTACCATCTATCGGAAGCAACCGACTGCCGATCGGGCCATACCGCATAAAATAAAAAGCAACACCTCCCCAAACATGGGCAAGGTGAACTCAAACTAACCATGCACCGAACTGCGATAAGTCTTGCCCAGGGATTTCCCCTTCTAAAATTTCCTACCACGTGGCACCATTCACTATGCAAGGCGGGCAAGTACATGTACATATATTTAAAACCTTAAAACTAACAAGAAATATTTTAAACTTGGGATATAGGGCCTTTAAAATTTTTCTAAGTTCTATTTGAACTTAACATTGTGAAAGTTCCAAAATATTTCCTAAGTTTGCAAGCCCCGTCACACACTAGGACCCACGGGTTGACCCTCATCGTAACCGCGCTCTGCTACCAAATGTAACCCCTACTTCATCTTGAGTAGTTAAAACAAAAAGAATATTTCTTTTTGTAAAGAGGGGCCACAAGTTAATTAAAACTAGGCTAAGGCCTAGAGAAGCAAAAATTGTGCCGGGTCCAGTATGACGGGACTTCCAATGAAAACTCAAGAATTAAATAATTAACAATCCCATTTTATTATTCTATCTCATAACAACAATAATAAAAAAATACAACAGTGATTTATGAGTCTCCTTTAAATAGTTAAATAAAGAAGTATACTCTCTCAACAAGGCCACCTGAAAAATATTAACTGAAACCAAGAAAATAATTGCTATGTCACACCATCAATGAATTGAAATTTAAAATAATCATTAACCTCAAAATAAAGCTCCCATTAAACTATTTAATAAAATATAAAATTTATTTTATATGTTCCTTTTATAATACTGTATATAAATTAATGAAGATAAATGATTTCATTCCTTGTTACTATTAATAATAAAAATAATTACTCAACAAATTAAATAAATTTTAAAGGTGACAATTCCTATACTTGTTATACTGTTAAATAAATTAAATAATTTCCTTAAAGAAATGATCAGCCACGATTATTGAGATAGAATACCTCCCTTAAAAACAAAATGAAAAGGACATACGCACATGACTACATGTGTTAACTTTCTGTTGTAAAAGCCATTGAACAAGAAATCCCTATATTCCAAGTTCCCACCAAAAGTACAGTAATTCATAATATTTATATATATATATATATATATACCCCAAAATGTACACAGAAATATACAGACACAACATGTTCCACAAGACAAAATTACATTATACAATAGTATACAAAAATACATAAAGGTCTCTTGCCACGCCCTTTTTTATATTACCCTTCTGGTGTATATAAATTCTAACTTTTCTTTTTATAATAATAATCCCAATTAGGATTAGAAATTTATTTTTATAATGTACCCACATGGTGTGGGTTAATTGCACGTCATGTGTATAAGAGAATGTATAGCATACAAATGTCCCCAGGACCTAATAAAAATTCAAAAGTAAGTGCCTAAGTGGCTAAGTGCTTAAGTATCTAATTCCGGTGAGAAATAAAAATTGTTTAAAATAATTAACGCCCCCCAGTTATCATAATGAGTATAAAGAATTTATATATACTTAAATAGGGCCAATTAATGAAAAGAGAAAAATTGCACAATATTAGCACCTTATAAAAAATACACTTGGGTCAGAGACGGACATGTTCATTCAACTTTCGGCTTGTTTCAACAAACTTGTCTCAACAAACAAGTCTCGACAAACAAGTTGAAAAGTGTTTCGACATGCATAGCTTGGTTGAAACTAGTTAAAAATTCGCCTACCTCCCCAGTAATCTTTTTATACAAATGAAATAAACTGATTTTAAAAATAAGAGAAAATATATGTTTTGATGCATAGTAAATTAAACTTGAGAAAATTACTAATAACAAAACTGACTTTAAATCTGTAGCGATAGCCCTATAAAGAAATGAGTGGAAATCTATGTTGGATGCTGTCTTGTAACCATATCAGTCTCTGAACTGACAATTTACTATAAATATATTGAAATTTTACAATTAATTCTTTTTCTTAGTGTACACACTAAACTGTCCCATCAATTGGGGATCCAAATGAATGTTTAACTTGAAAGGTGGAAACTGATGGTTATGTATAACTGGTGGTGCCATGTTGATTCTACGTGTTAATTATAAATGGTTGTTTTTCACCTGCTTATGGGTCCAGAAGGATGGTCTTTTATTGGTAACGTGGCGATCTTATGATTGGCATGTTGTTGTTGTTGTGGTGAGCTAATTCTCTTCGGTGGCGAGTGTGGAGCTTTTTAAGATGGAATTCGTTCAGCAATGTAGCAGGACTTTGTCTCTGGTCGGCGAACCCTGCTCACACATTACATTTTTAGTGAGAGACCACACACAAATGCCCCCACTGTTTGGACACCCTCCAAAATACATATATAAAGGCAACACCTAGTTATGGGCTACATAATGAAACTTGGTAAAATTATTTTGGCCAACATGCCTTATTTAAAAACTCTCTAACGATGATTCTTTATAAACTGAACCTCACCTAATGTGAGTTACTTTTTGCAATATAAAATTTTATTTTGGGTTTGTAACATCTTATGAACTTATTACTTTGAGTGAAATTGTGGTTACCACGTGGTGCAGAATTTATTTAAAACACATAGTTTTCTTACTACATATAATTTGAGAACACCATTAATTTGAATGTGACATGATTTACTTTAAAACGTGCCTGAGTAAGTTCCCATATATATGTATAAGGTTTTACTGATATTGTAGCAAAACTTTATACCACCTAACCAACAACTATTGTGCAACATTTTGATGTTCACGTATCTCATCACATCGGTGTCAATGAAAGTTCAAACTTAATTATTTTGTTGTTAATGTACTTTAGGTTTTAGGGCCGAGATTCTGACACTCCAATAATCTAGCTTTATTAGTTTATAAAAACTTTACAACAATTACGTATCTCAGAATGCACGATTGAAAAAGTGGGCACGCTCACTCAGGCTTACTAAAAAAAAGTTTTCTCCCGTGAAATTTAGTATATAATTAATATAATGTAATTAAGACTCACCGCAGTCGTTTAAGAACTTATCTTTCCATAGTTGTTAGAAGTAGAAGATGGAATTAATTCTTCTCTCCACCGAAGGAATTTACCACGAGGCAATCACTTAGAATTCCAAGTCGAGACAAGCACAAGGAACGCAGTTGGTGAAGCACTTCGCCCGTCTTTAATCAGGCGACAGGTAGCGGCACCTGGCTTTTATAATGCCTCAACAAGCCGACAGATAGCGACAGCGATCGGGCACTGTAATAAGTCTGTCTTATTTCGATACAAGAGCGCAGCACGAATTATTACTTTAATTCAGTACTGCCCTTAACTATCAACGGTAGATACATTAATTTCGCATCGTTTTACCGCTAGGTATCGGTGCACTCTCCGATTATAAAAATGACAGAGCTGAACGACGAAGTTCAGCACAAAGTGTTCAAGATTATTTTACTGGTTTTATCTGTTCATCGTTGGTCGAATGTTGAGTGTCGGACAGAGTTTGGTTCCTCTTCACTAATAGAGAATTTCGTCGGCGTTGGTTCCAACTGTAATCAAGACAGTTTAGAATAACGGTACTTACTTTGTGTGATGTTCTCGTTATCAGGTAAAGTGTATCAGCTTCCCTAAAAAACAAGATTAATTCAAATCATTCGTGGCGCCGTTTGTATTGCCAACCGTTGCATGTCGTCTGCCAAGCCTGTAAATGCCTATCTACTTGAAATAATCGGGCCAACTCTAATTCAGTTAAACATAATTTATTTCTTGTTAAAATCTGATCATTAATATCACTGAACCTTTAACATAAGAAGGTTAAACTTTCCAATTACTTTTTCATTTTTTTATCAAACTCTTATTACAATCTCAGGGTGGTCAATCTGCGAATGTGTATACAACACTCCACAAAGTTTGTTTTCAATAAAATTAATCAACATGGGTTCTTTTAGCTTACAAGATACTAAACGTTAACACAACAAAACAATTATTATTGTTTAATAGGAGAGTGGTCACCTTGGATAACTAAAATCTCATTTTCATTACTTTTATAGAAACGTAAACAGACGGCTTGCGTCAACTTCTAGGTTAGACTGGCGAGTCTAATATAAT
Source organism: Magicicada septendecula (assembly GCA_034769895.1). NCBI lineage: Eukaryota > Metazoa > Arthropoda > Insecta > Hemiptera > Cicadidae > Magicicada > Magicicada septendecula. Next base: position 222,838,995 of record CM068368.1, read on the forward strand.
GCCAGTTAAATTCATTAAAAATCTAAGTGGTCAATTGACAAATAAAATTCAAATTTACTAAAGTTATAACATCTTCAGTATATCCAACTATCGCTAGACTATTTTGGATACCCTTTATCAGGTAATTTCCTTATTTCTAATAACATATCAACAGGTTATAAAATGTTGTTACATTGACTTAACCTATTCGATTCAGTAAAACATACTGTCTTGATGTAATTAGTCAACACTCACTTTATAATCAGAGCGAATAAATTTCGTTAATTCTTATCCCTAGTTACTTGTTACTTGACTTTATGAGGTTTAACGCCTCTTCCAAGTTCATTTTTTATTCGTAATACTATACAGTGTCAGGTTATGTTCACTTGCTAAGTCTATAATAAGATTATCAAACCACTATACTCCCTTTTTATTTATAATACTGCGATTGCCGGGATTGACACTGGCAATCTTATTCACACCTTCACTATTCTTTATTATTTCGTTAAATCACTTTATTAATGCCTTTTAGACATTTTGGTTCGTATTAACTCTGACTATGACGTTTACTATCCGCACAGGTTAGGTAAAATTACTTTTTTGGCGTCGAGAACTTTCGTCTTGTTTCCTGAGTCGATCGTACAATAAGAATGACGCTTAACTTGGCGTCCCTTTGTTGGCCAAGCCTCGCTATAGGTAATTTGATTGGTTGAAATCTCGATGACACCTCACTGGCGGCTTCCGTCGGCGTCGGTTTTTGATGTCAAGAGTACGAAAATATTTTCTTCAATTTACAAAAAATATTTAAAATGCGTGTAACTTTCTTATGGTACATGGGAGTTCTAATTGACTCATCTCAATCGTTTTCAATTGTTCTCTAGATCAATTAGATACCCCTCAATCCATAATTCCGTTTATGTTTGATAATTACTTATTTTCACAACTTATGACTATTACATTTTTCATTTAAAACTATCTTACTTTATATTATTTACAATTTAACTTCACTATTAGTGTTATTGATGATTATTTAGTCTCTTTCAGTCCTTTAGTTATATTATAAATCAGTTATCTATGATAATAATTCTAAAATCAACTATAAACCCTGCTGTACAGATAGCATTATAGTTTAGATTTACATGATGTTATTCACTGAAGGTATTTTAAGAGTTAGTTACACTTCACACTTATTCTTAAAGTTTCCCTTCAACTTCTGGTTATCATTGGCTGACTTAATCAATACCCTTTTTTGTGTATTTTTGTTAATGACATATTTTGTGTTTGGCACACCTAGGCCTTAATTTTTATTCTGCTCTAATCTTATAATGGGTACATTGTTTATATTGGTTATCTTTTAACCATTACTTGGTGTCTTGTCTATCTGGTTATTTTACTACTGTTGGTTTAGTCTGATACTCTGTATAACTTAATATTTAGTATCAGACTCTGGGCTCCTTTAGGCCTATTACCCCCCAAGTTAGTTTTAACAGTGGTCTGTTCATTACTATTGGATTAGTTCTGAATATTGTTACTCATTTCTCTGAACTAACTATTACAACCTTTAGCAGTTACCTTTGGTGGTTTTGACACCAAATATAATTCCCTGAATTATACCCTTTGGGTTCACCTATAGTTAAAGCCCTATATGGTGTTACATCTTTTCTCTTAACTCTTAATTATTTTTCATTTTAGTGATCATTCTCCTTTACAAAATAGTAAGAGTGATTATATTAAGGTGTTACCATCATTTGATTGGTAATAGTATATCACCCTTCTCTGTTAATACAATAAAATTTCTTGCATCTGGTGTCAAGATACCAGTATGTCTAATTTCTATTATCTTGTTATAATTTTAATCTAATTAGAATTGGTTTACATTATATAAGTGACTGTGAACCTTGCTGGTTCTTTTGATACTAATGTCTCATCTCTTTTATACCTTATGGTTACAGTTTTTGTAAGATTTGTTAGGTAACTTCAGAATTTCTAATTTATTGTTTGTATTTATACTAATTACAATATAATTCTACTTCTCCGATGCATTAATTTTGTGTTGGTACTACCTTGTTAACATTTAGGTTTATTACCCTCCAACAGAAATTGGATTATTAGGCTTTTAGTTACTTAATTCTCTTGTTTTAGGTGCATAATTCACATGTAGTGAGGTTATGGTTCCTATCTTGGTTTGACAACAATGTGTTTGTTTTATGGTGATTTCAATGTCTTTTATTTCACATTATTATAGTATTACTAATGTTATTTATTAGAATAGGTTTATTATACACCCTTCTGTCTCTATTACCCGTTCTTAAACAGTATTTATTAACATCATTCGATAAGTAATATCCCTACATTTGCTCTATTAACAAGGCTGGTCTATATGATTCATTTTTGTTATTCTTCCAGATACACAGTTAATTTATACCTTTACTAATTTTATTTCACTCTCCTGACCTTTATTCATTATCTCATTTATTTACTTTATAAGCTTTCTTTGTCGGCATAGTTACAATAATAACTATATTAATTCATCAGGCTTCATCATTACTCTGTCCTTTACTCTGGGGTTTCTTGTTATGACCCATTCATCTTGTCTGAATTCTTCTTTTGTCTCGTGTAGGGCATATCTTATTCTTCTTGCTGGTTTTGTATCCAGTTGGGCGTTGTAGTGTTCTTCTTTACTCTACTCATAGTTTCTTCTCTCTGTCCTTGGCTTTCACATTTTTACCTAATCTATTGGGTTAGTTGTCAATTAATTACTTTTCGTCTCAGTCATTGTCATTATTTCTTTGATCATCTTCATCAGTTTGTTAAAGATGTATTCTTTATTCCCTTAAAGTTAGTTTCTATTTATTTTGGTGATTAACCTTAAAGTTTGGCTGTAGCATTTCTTATGATTTGTTATTGTTGGATTATTGGTTGTTTGGGTCCCTGGTGGTCGTGATGTTATGTGACATTACAATATATATATTAAAACCTCTTATAACTATTTGCTATTTTATGAAAATAACATACATTTATAAGTTACAGAGAAAACAGTTTGCATTAAATCGTTAATACACATTATGTCTCGTAAGTTGGCAATCTCCGGCGCTGGCATTGGCACAGGTAGGACGGAACGCCGAAGGCTGCCAATCTTTTTCGATTTCCCGTCACGATCGCAACTTCCAGTCACTTTTTTTTGTGCATGTACTTTGTATTACTGTCCCCCAAAGGACCGGAGATAATGGATCGTATGCCTCGAGATAAGGAAATATTCAACCGCACCTCCGAGTGGTAGGAGATGGACAACGGGCGGATAACGAGGCTCTGTAGATCGGGTAACAGCCGGTACAAACGTTACACCTTGTCTGTCAGGTAGGCCTACCTGTAAACATGTAAACAAATCTACTTATCATAAAAATTATAATAGGGTATAGCTGAATCTACAACAGATTTTAAAGTGTTTACACAATTTTTTTTTTGTAAATGACTAGTAAATGTACCGACTAACAGGTTTTCTTCTTGTTTAACACATAGAAAATTTCTTAGAGAAATACGCAAATTACACATTGACGCAGTGAAACTGTGTTGACTGACATATGAAAACAGTGTCCATATAGTACAGTATATAGTATACTAAGCACCGTAGAAAGTACCAGTATTCGGATTGAGGTTAACCTTAGTTTTTTAAACCTTCATATTTTAAGCTATTTTGGAATTGGATGTACTCATTCTGGTGTTTAAATTTAGCATCCACATGACTTTGAAAGACTACGCTACCTGAGTGTGAAATGTTTACCTGAAGAACTGTAATGGAAATTGGTAAGTATTTAGATAGGATCTATACAGCTAATTGCAAGCAAAGTAACTTGTGTTAGCACCAACTTAAGAGTTTATTTCAAGAAATCTGATTATTTCCAATGGATCTGCAATTGCATCTATGTATTTCAGCATTAATTTCAAATTCACCAACTGGCTTCAGCATTAATAATTTATAGTGGTTAAAATATAGTTATTGTTGTACTGTACTTGAAAAATGTTAATGTCTGAAACGTTTCTCTGTCATTAACAGTTTCATCAGTCATGGAGGTGTACACAACGCACAGAGAAAAAAGGGACATTTTAAGAACTTTTATTAATGGATTTACATTCTTACATAGAACTCTTACAGCATAATAAATTACATATAAATCAATATTTAATACACGCTTTTTACTTCCATGTTCCATAAGAAAATGGAAGTATGGTGATGGCGAAAAAAAATCGTGTTCAAGACAAGGGCAGATTGTGATTGTAGTGCCCTCAAAACATGAAGAAAAGTCATCTTCCGAAAAGTGTGTGTGTGTGCGCGCGCGCGCATGCGTGCGTTCGTGCGTGTCCATGTGCGTGTGCGTGTGTGTCTGTGTGTAGAATTTTTCTATGGCGAACGATAACTGTCGCAAATTCAAACAGAATCAAATGATTATTTGCATATGTGCCCGAGTTGTAGAGGACTCAATGCTTATTGATGTTTGGTCAAGATCGGTTAAGGGGAAGGGGTAGTTTGCTCGCAACGATTTACGTTTTAACAAAAGTAAAGTACTTAATTTTGATAAATAAAGTATCCTGGAAAGGAGGTCATAATAATCCACTGTAGAAAGGTTGATGACATGTCTATAAATAAAAAGGTTAGTTGAAGGGGAAGGGTTTTTTTTGCATTGACGTTATAAAGTAATTCGACCGAAAACTTAAAAAGTTCAATAAAATATTAACAATTAATACTGCTCAATATTATGTAACCACGCATACGTAAACAAAACAAGATCATTTAATTCTTTATTTTTAAAATATTAACAACTAGGTACAATTCGTATTTTGATTACCATTCTCATTTTTACCAAAAGCATGCTGATAGGCCTATATTTGGTTTCGTTCTAAGTGTACATATTAAAAATAATTTTATAATTAATTAGAACATGGAAGTCATGTATGTTTCTTCATACCGATTTTTTTGTACTTCACAAATGGCATTCTCGTAAATTCAATTGTAGTCCCAAAAACTCATGTTAAGTTATTTAAATTTTAACTAATCCAAAACTTACTAATTACATTCCCTGAGATAAATGTCAGTGTACCAATCTACGCTGAGCAAAATTAATTCTGTAAATTGAGCCGTGGTATTTGTTGATTGAACATTATTTAATTATTTTATATAAGAAAAAGAAAAACTTAGGAATTAAATAAAGGAATTTTGATGTTTACTGTAAAAAAACATTGTATAATTATTTTAAACGGTTAATGAATTACCGATAGAACAATATGAGTTTAAACTGGAGAAGATGTGATGCGACATGTAGTACACACTTGGTGTACTAAAGGTAAGAGAAAATAATAATTATAGAAAAATAAAACATTGCTAACTCTAATCTATCCTTGAAATCCTGAAATAACCTAAAATCACAGACAGAAACACTATGTTATAATTTTAATTTTATTAATTCTATAAATAATATTGCATAATTAGGGCAACCAAAGAAAGACGTTAATAAGAATATACATATACTCAAATTTCATTATATTACATATTTGGCGCTTCAAACGTGAGGCTTGCCAATTAATACAAATTACATTATACTACATATTTGGAACACACAACGTGGGACCCGATAACAAAGAAAAATTAGATATATACACAAATACATTATGTTACAATATGTTTCAAACCTTGTTTTTGCAGCTTTTGAAGGACATCTTATGGACTCTTCATATAATGCATGTTTATGTTCGCATTCACGAATATGTCTTTCTTATGTGTGCATGTTTAAAATTAAAGAAAACTTGATATACTTATAGGTACTTCTATATGTGGTTTATATATAATATAAACCACACGTTCAGCATCCAATTAATTATAATTAAAATTATAACACGTTTTGTCGAATAATTTTAATATTATGCGCTACTGTAAGAATGGACGATGCATGGATGCACTTGAAGAATATGAACGATATAAAATGGTTATTTTCCAAAAGTACCTTGAAGGCTGAACGTGATACTTGATACAGTAATAAGGAAAGCAACACGAACTAGGTACCATGACCAGTGTAAAACAGTTTTTGATGTAGACTATCAACTTTTATCTCGAGACCGTCTCTTTTAACTTGAAAACGTCAGCCTCAATCTCGTCGATTTTTAATTCCAAAGACGCATTAATAACACTTTAAACATGTCAGTATTTACCTCATATAACTTACTACTGATAGAATTAATACCAAAGCTGCCTGGAAATTATCAATTTTGCAACTGACTGCAGAATTTATATAGTTAGTTCTTTGATAAACAGGTAAAATAAAATATTCACTGCTTATTAGTACTTTTTAGTCGTTTATAATGCCAACACATTCGGTATTTTGGACTATATATTCTATGTACCGTGGTATTTGGCAAACCAAGTGTAATATAAAATTTGGACATTTTTCGAGACAGTTCTTCTGCTATTTGCGTTGGAAACCAATCCAAAGTTTACATTGTGTACGCACAACAAATTCCTACATGAATTACCAAAAATTTTATTTCAACATTGTAATTTGTATGTAATTTTGTAAATTGGAGCTTTGAAGCTTTCTTTTTTTTGCTAGACCTTGTTCACAGATAGTTTATATTTTCAATGCTGTTGAGTAGCCTGGTTCCAAAGATGGCTATCTCCGTTTGGTAAAATTTTACAGGAGAGCAGAAAAACTGGTTTCCATAAAATTAATAACACTAACAACTTGCATTTTTTCTGTAGATTCATGGTAGTCTAAAAATAGAAAAAGCACTAATATCTGCTGATAAACAGTAAAAAAAGTCATTTATTATCAAAAAACAATACACAGATTCAATAATACTTTTATTAAAAATGAAACAAATTCAATTAAACAGCAATATTACCAATACTGAAAGAACACAAATGTCAAAACAAAACTTTAATGGATGTCATTATCTTGCAAAATAATCTCAGTAACATCATTGCATTCATCAGCAGACATATTTTCACAGTCACAATGAAAAGCTTCTTTAGGAAGTTCAGGTTTTGTGTCATTTTCTTCTATTATTTTCTTAAGCCATTGCAATTTTTGCAGTTCCTTCCAGTTTTCACAATAATGCTTAACAAGCAATTTTTCAACGTCAATTATTTTAGAGGGCTTCACTTTGACACCTATAACTAACTCTGTTGGATTAATATCAATATCTGTTGCTTTTCTTTGTTATTGACAAAGACTGTGCTATATTCATGTTATAAAAATATAGTTGTTTTCTCCACTTACAGATATGGAGCATTTCATTTTAGTTAAAACAAGTTTTCGAACTTTTGAAATTTGGAAGTGAAGTGTAGCCGGATCTTTGACATTTTGTTTTGCTTCAGCTTTCCAATCACAGTTAGTCCAGTCAGTTCCCAAAATTTTGAGGGTACCATGGTTTTGGAAAACCTGATGGTACTCCTCCAACTGAATAACGTTTCCATTTTTTGTACATCTCTTTCAATCATCCAAACACTCTATCACTGGGCATGTATGAGTGCCCAGTAACAGGGAAAACCATTTCCATTTTTTTATATGTGAAGGGGCCCGAGCCAACCAGGCAAGGCACATTGATAAAATTGTTGTATTTTTGTTCTGCCCTGGGCACCCATCAACCACCAATCGAACAGTGTGAACTTCGTTTAAGGCCCCGTTATTTACTTTTCCCTGAAGTTCATTGAAAACTGCGGAAGCAATTTCATTTGAGGAATTTTTCATTTCATGGTCAGCCCACGAATACACTGAAACATTTTCTTTATCGAGAGCTGATTTACCAATGGACTTTCCAGATGGTCAAATTATAGCCGTACAACTGTCTAGAATAGTATGTAATTTGATCTGGAAGTTGTGGAATTGGCATATTCTTCTGCATATCAAAAGACATAATAAAAACCCCAGCTTCATCTTTTTTTAAGAAATCATAAAAACTTTTGGCTTGAGTTTTATGCACTGTTAGATCGGTGCTTAGCTTTTGTTTAACGTTTTCATTTTTCTCTTGCTTAATTTTCTCATTCAACTGTAAACATATTGAGCATACATCGGTGGTTGGACTTTTAAAACTAATATTGAAATTAGTAACAAATATTTTATGAAACAGTGACTCTTTAACTTTCAGTTCATCAGAAACTGATTCCTGATACATCCTCCACATTTTTGCTATGTTAAGGGTGGGATGTAAATAGATACGGGCAGTTTTAGCTCTAGAATAATGTGATTCACACCCTTTAAATTTTTTAATAAATGATCTGATTTACTCTATTTTGTGCTCATACATAGCAGCTTTTCTGTACCCTCCACGGGTCTCTACTGGAACTAGAGATCCATCAGCTTTGAAACGCTTGTACACTCTTTGAACCCTGTGTTTTGTAATTTCCAGGACATTTAAAGAAGTGTCTCTACAAACGTCCATTTTGTTTCCAGCCGTATTTTCAATGAAATAAGAAAAAGTGATGGTTGTCTTACCCCTTTGTCCATTCTTTGGCCTATGTCGCTCTGGAGCATCTGCAGAGCAATATTTTAACAAAAACATATCTTGAGCAACTTTCCATCCACAAGAGACTGCAGTTTTTGCGTTTACCTCTGTGACCACAAGTAGGAAAAACGGCCATGCTTTTTGGTCCATATCTGAAAAAGACAAAAGTACACAAAAATTAGTTTTTCTTTTTTAAATTACCTGATTAATTTGTAATTAGTATGATGAGAACATAAGTGAGTACAATACGCAATATTCACATCTAAACACAACACACTAAACCAGTATTTTGTTAACACATTGGTAAATTAAATAGTAATTGTGCTAAAGTTGCTCAAAACAACATTTACTATCTTCTTTACAGTTTGATATTGCCTAATTTGTAATTGAAATTATGCTGGTATTATTTAGGTCTTGGCATTACAACACTACACAATCATCACGATTATTGAAGACATTAACACTGTTCATTAAAATTTAACATTATGTGAAAAAAAAAACATTTCCACAAAAATATCTCAACTAATGTAGTAAAAAATGTACCATAAAGTAAAACTAACCTCACTTCCTTTGCTTTTGCACACTTCCATTTTGTCAGATCTGCTACTCTCTTCCTGCTTTTACTTGGAGGAATTTCTTCCACGTTTTGCTCCATAACAATCAAAACTTTTGATTACTTTATAAGTGTAATAAAATCACACTCGCAAGAGTAAAGTTCACAAATTAAATAACTCCAAACATACTCCAAACATATTCAACCAGAATGATACTTCTTATTTGCATATGCAATCCTACGATCTATTCCTAATAAATTAGGAGGAGTAATTGCATTATTCATATCAATTTTTATTTTAATTTTTGTTCCCTTCATAAACAATTCAAAATTTATAGGACTATTAAATTACCCTATTAATCAGATTTTATTTTGATACTTGTTCATTGTTTTAGTTTTATTAACTTGGCTTGGAGCTTGTCCTGTTGAATACCCATATATCAAGATCGGGATACTTTTAACAATAATTTATTTTATATATTTTGTTTTAGACCCTATAATTAAATCTTTTTGAGATAAATTAATTAAATAGTTAATTAGCTTATAAATAAAGCATTTACTTTGAAAGTAAAGAAAAGAAAATTAAGTTCTATTAACTTAATATTAAGACAATTTTTAATGAACTAAATAATAGATTTAATCATGAAAAAAAAATCAATAAATTTAAACTTACTGGTAAATATGATTTTCATGCTAAATATATTAATTTATCATAACGATCTATCAATAATCTATATAATTAATATTTAATTTATATTAATCTATCATAAATAACCCAAAAAGCACAGTGTACAACAGACGATAATAACAACAATCCTATCAGCCCTGCAGCTGTCACGTGACAGGATCTAAAGCTCTGATTGGTTCTAAATAAAGTTGGCCGATATTGTAACCAAGCTGTTAAGGAGTTGGCCGTATATGTAACTAAGCTCATTTTTCAGATGTAATTTTAGCACAGTTTTGGGCATTTTTGTCACAAACTGACTTCATATTCAGATATCTCGTACAATTCTACATAAGAATCAATCATAAACCCAATTATGAAAAAATTGGAGTTGGCCGTCTTTGAAACTAGGCTACTCTGTTGTTTTAACTTAAATATCTTCTTTAATTTATACTTCATTTAGTATAATTTTTAAAAACAGGTGTCCCATGCTATTTAACACCAAAGATTTATGCAAAATTTGTAAAATTATTATTAGTGTTCTGTCATTATTGTTTTATTATTATTATTATAGTCATTAGCACTTGTAAGTAATATATAAGTAAATGTTTTTACTTACTTTCAGAAAAATACGTTATTTTATCATGGTAAAAACTAAATTTAAAACATCGTTATATACCGATATCTGTAATTTTTTAAGAAACTGAAGAGTACATAAACACAACTAGTTTGTGCTGAAAACTATAAAGTAAGTCAAAAAATGTCGTTATGGATTATAATTATTGTATGTAACATTAACTTTAAATTTTCAGTATATTCAAGCTGATGATAATATATTTTACACTTTGTACTAGAAGTGATGCATGAACTTTATGTAGCAAGTTAATTGGCAACGTATTTCAACAACAGAGGGTGTGTATCGGCGTGGTGAAGTTAATAATACAGTACGGAAAAGGGTGGAAGAAAGTGAATAATGTTAAATGACAGCTTTTATAACAAGTGGTGTTATTAATGATAACTGTTAGCAACGTTGTATATTAATTAGTGTAAGCTGTGAGTTTAGCGTATCTCTGGTATCGATTTCTATAGACCTTACAAAAGTGGTAAACGACATAGTAAAGCTACATGAAAACAAAATAGTTTTAGGTAATGCGAAATGTAGTAATATAGAGAGAACTGTCAGCAAAAATAGTAAATAATTTACAACTTTGTTGTTTTACGAATCAGGTGGTTAAAATGATCACTTAAAAATGTTTTTGAAACCTTTATTGTGTTAAAATTGATTTGACATGAAAATATTTATGGGATTACTAATTAAACATTTTCTTTAAGATACTAACATTTATTTTCAAAGCAAGTTTGATATAGCTATGTGATATTTTAAAAATAATCTGATAATAATTGTACGATTTTGTTTCGAATAATTCCTAGTTAATGACAACCTCTAACCTCTTTGTTTTTCATTGAACAAACGCTTTAGGAATTACAACTCACATATTTGTTCAAGTGCACATATAATAATTGTTAGTTATGCAATTAAATAATATAAAATAATTAATTACAATTAAATAATATTAATTAGGAAATTTTAATACCTACATTATACTAGTCTACTGTTTACAAAGACATAGGTCTTAAATGAGCATTCGTCGAACTACACGCACATTGCTATTTGATGTTCTTCTAAAGACATGATATTGTTGAAGCAGTCTTGCTAAGTTTACTAGACTGAAAATGATTCTGTATAAAACGTATGCGTATTGTAAACGATTTCGGTATTTACCCAAAACTCTGGCATTAAGTATAGAAAGCTGGATAACTGTACAGACGGCGGGATCCTAAAAATGATTTTATACTGATGTGATGCGCTCAATTTATCTTCTGTTGTCAAATAACGACGTACTCTTCAAACGAGGCAATATGTATCATGTTAACTGTAATTAGGGTCAGAAGTGAAAAGAGGTTTGGGATTGGGGAGCAAACACAAACCAATGAGAGTGAAAATTGTGGCAGCGTGTGTATCTTACAAAGGTGAAATTATTACGAATACTGCGTTCTGGCTGAACGATGTAATTTTGTTTTACTAGTATATTAACAGCTCATTTCTCTATCACAGACATAGTTTAGAAGATGCAGATTGAGTAGGTGGATTGTGTGAGTCGCTCAGGATACAAAGAGTCAGCATACAAGGTATCACCCTAAACAGAATTTGGATCCACAAGGTTGGTTCGCTGTACACGGTGTAACAATATGTGTTTATTAATATTTACATTTTCTTACACCAAGATATGTTTTCATAGAATCTCAAAATGTTTTTGACAATACCTGCATTTGTTGAACATGTTTTATGAAATAATTTTTCGTACATTATTTTATATTCTGTTTTGTTTATTTATTATTCAAGTAGTATCAGAACGTATTTGTTAATTGGATTTAGAATATTTGGTATTTAGTGATAGTAAGATGCGTTGGTCTTTTCCATTGTTTAGATTTTTGATAGTCGCCACATACAAATATAGCATAATATTACAATGCGTTACTCATTATATACACCTAGCAGTAAAGACATCCAAAAATTCTGTTATACCAGGAATATATAGCAATCTAAGAAGTTGGTTGTTTAAAGGAAAATAGTGAGCAGTTGTAGCTGCCTGAAAAAGATTACGGATAGGCACTGTTCGCTTTTGTTGCGTTCATTTGACTACTTGACCAAGGAGTGCCACAAATTTTGAAATATCTGGAATTACGCTTACCAGATGTACCATTTGCAGTCCTTTTCTTATATTTTAGGATCTTACCTGACTGCGAAAGAAACTACACTTCTCTCACGTGTACGGAGTCTTCCTATCATAGAGCAAATTTTTATATCTAACAATATTTCTTGTTTTAACATTTGTATAATACCATTCAAATTTAGATAAATTTTACTTTATTTTCGGTAGCCTAGTTTCATTATATCAAGTGAGTCCAGTTAGTTGAATTCAGTTAAATGTTATACAGATAAAATAGTAAGATAACTATAAAATGATTCAATATGAACGTAACGTTGAATTGATAAATATTTATACCCGAGATCTATAGCTTCAAGTCGATCGGCAGGCGAAACAAAAAAAAATACGGTTTGTGTACAAATTTGATGTAAATAATTCTCAGAAATTCTTTTAACAGAGAAAATACTATTAATTATTCATCATGCCATCCCATGCTTGTGAACAGCACAATAAATAAGAGGAATCTGCGTAATTAACATGCAAATAATTTACTGCCACTGAGAGAACGAAAATGTGTGGGGAACGTAAAATGAATACAAGAAGAGGTCGTTTTTCCATATTTTGTGCTTACAGCGTATATTTGCATATTGAATGATTTTGTAGTAATTCAGCGTCACAGTAGCCGCCAGTACATTCTTTTGTAACGAAGTGCAGTCTATGCATTTTGCATCACAATTGAGCATGATGATAACACTCTATTCCCACAATTGAAATTCATTACTGATGATGAATTAATTAAGAAATGTGTTATTAAATACTACCGCTACTACAACTACTACCAACACTACTACACTTATAGCAGGTTAGAAGTATTTTTAAATCAGTTTTATGTAATCGGGCCTAGTTTTTCAGACATCCTGATAAACAACTGTTTTCTTTGTACGTGTAGCGTTATGATTTAGTGCTACTTCATTTTTTAGTTATATAATACTTTCTATTTGTTATGTTACTATTATGTTTTGTGACTATCGATCTCATTCAAATAATGGTACACGTTCAGCTTAACAAATTTTCATTTGTATTTATTTAGCTTTCATTTAGTATTATCAATTATTTTTTAATGCAATATTAGTGCTGATAAATCTTTTTAATACGGCACGAAATAGACTTATGGCAGTGGTGACTGTTATTGACCTTATTATTGTTAGAATATATTTACATAGCGGTTGTACCGTACTCCATAGTATGAATTCTCCATATGCTTTATCTGCATTCCAAGGATTAAATATTGCAGTGTGATCGTCCAACACATGGGCGATATTTAAGTGAAATGAAATAAACATGAATGTGAGGTCTGTGAGAATTAATATTCTGTGAAGTCTGGCAGTACTGTCTGGATACTGATTTTGCTTTTTGAAGTAATGTGATACTATATATTTTAGAACTGATACTGTTAGAAAAAGTTGTTCTTGACAAATCTTTTCGGCAACTTTGGAGACCTTGGTCGACCGGGCGAAGAGGATCTGTGAGCCCCGGTATCTCGACAAGGAGCTGCGGCATCTCGAACAGTCGCTGCAAACGAATGGTTACTCCGTCGGTCGGAGAAGTGATGCGTGCAGTCCGGCTGATTCAGTGTCGCAGGAGGCTGTTGGCTGCGCTGTCTTTCCCTACGTTCACGGGGTGATGGACCGCATTGAGAGGTTGCTGAATCGACGGGGGGTGAGGCCATCTATAAGCCAACCAGGATGATACAACAGTTCCTGAGACCGGTGAAAGACGCAAGGGACGGCTGTCGTCGGGAGGCGTATTCAGTGCGTCTTGCTCGTGCCGGGAAGTGTACATCGGCACCACGAAGCGCAGCGTCTGCAACCGCGTTGGCGAACACAGCCGCTGTTGTCGCTTGAAGCAGACTTCTCAGTCTGCGGTGGGCGAGCATGCACTCTCCAACGTTGGTCATTGTGTTTCCTTTGAGAAGACTAAGATCTTATCCTCGGAGAGTACCTACTACCCTCGGCTGTACATGGAGTCCATGGAAATCTTCAAACATGGTTCCATCGCTGTGAACTGAAGGGGAGGGTCAATCAGACAGCACTTGATGCTGATTGGTTGATGCTGCTTTCCAGCTTAGATCGTACTTCTATGAAAGTTTTTATACGTTGGCCTTCTCAGGCAAAATACATAGTCTCTACCTAACCAATGGGGTGAATTGGCTGATGGCGTGCCAGTCTTTCGGACACTGATGATGGCCTACGATGGTGGGGCGAAAAGTTTGTCAACAACAACTATCGATCACGACCTAATAGCCTGGATATTTAAGAACTTGAAAAACTTAAGAAGGTCGTGAAAACTTAAAAACTTGCATACATATTTTAGAATTAAAATTGCTAGTAATCAAAGCGTTTTCTCAAACGCCGTGTTCAGCGTATATTTTGCGATCTTCAAAGACATTTGTAGTAGTATACTGGCTTTACGTGATACGCTAACAACATATAATTGAACAACTCAAGAGGAGTACAGATAACTGTAATTGTACTTACGTGCTTAACTAATAACTGAGTTGAGGTATGCTTCATCACTTTTGGCGTTCATGGGTTAAAGTGAGTCAAATTGCAGTTTTAGCCCTGTAGCACCGCGAGTACGATCATTGATATGAACCATTCATAATTGTCGTAGCGTTGATATTAACTAACAGAAAAGTCTGTAACGATAATTAATTCTACGTATTTGTTATAGATGAATTCGCAATGTTGTAACTAAAATCTTATCGTTCGAGTAGTTTCTTCTTTCACGTTTGATGGGTTAAGGTTTCTTACTGACATTATTAGTAGTCTATAGAATGCCGTTCATAGGGATATTCCCGTTGAGGGAAGTGCTTGGGATATTTCAGAAAATTTGCTTACTCTGACTTTTCGTTGTATCTATTTGTATTGTTATAAACTGATATAATAGAACAGTATATACCAAGTAACATAAGAAACAAATTATTATTAAAGTTAAAATACATTTTTTTCTACACTATATTTGACAAATTATTAAAACTAACAAAATAACTTTATAAGTTTCTGTTTATAAATAATGAAATTTCAAATAAATTTAATGCCTCCATTGAATCGGAAAAGTTAATTTATTTTACTTACAATGTGACTTTGTTTGTCAAGTATCTATAACATAGAGACTGAGTGATAGGATTAAAGTGAGAAATACGCATTGCAATAAAACAATGCAGTAAGAGTCATTTTATATACACGAAGAGGCTATTACACACTTTATGACGTTATAGATATGTTTTTAATTGATTTTCTTCAAATGTTTGTATAATAGATATAAGTTTTGAAATAAGAGATGGGTAATTATGTGTTATATGTTAAAATGCCCATAAATTTATTCTATGTCATGTCAAGTGAAAATTTAGTGTCCGTGTTATTTGTGTTTTCCTGAATAACTCCTATAATAATTGACGTATCCAAATGAAACATGGACAGCGTATGCGTCATAAATAGCGCTATATTTTTCGTTTGTCATAAACTCAAAACATATAATTTTACTATGAATTTTTTAACCGAATTCACTTTTCTATAAGTCTTATCTGCAAAAAAGTCATAAAACTTGTAGTTAAAATCTATACAAGATTTTACAGACTCTGGCATAGTCTTACATGGTGTCTAGCTATTAAGGTAAAAATCTATTACGTGTTCTAGATTTCAACCAATCAGGAGTTCCTATTTCCATTTGCGATGTGCGCTGGTAGAGGAAATATCGGGCAGTTCTCGCCTGCAACTCGTCCTAATAAGACATACTCTCTGTGCGAGTTTTTCGCGACAGTCCACGTTTTCTATAAGGGTGACGACAGTCCAAGATCTTATCTACGAGATACCCGTATGGTAGATCAAGGGATTATTAAAACGCAGAGCTGAGTTATTTGAAGATCAAATAGTGCTAACTCGCGGTAGTAAGATTTCCGAGTAAGGCAGTTGTATAAACTCGGAATACACCTGTACGAACACGTGGACACGTTAAGATTGCCGGAGGTGTATGTTAATCACACCGCTTTAAATAATAACTAATTAACCTACATTTATCGAACCTGAAATTTGTAAATAAAAACCACATCGGGTAGACAATCGGCGTGCGTGAGTAAATCGCGAGGACAGCGCGGCAGCGAGATCAGCGGTCAACTTTAAACGGAGCAGCCTACAACTGTACGACGTGAAGGAATTCTTTAAACAAGTAAAATACACTATTGTTCAAATAAACATTCACTATCACTTAAAGACAATATATTTTACTAAATAATTTGTGTAAAAGAATTTACAGACATTTGTATAAAGAATTTTAGTTTAATAAAAGCCTACCTCCATATAAGAGACCCTATTATATATTATTAGTTACATTACATGTCTATGCATCCTCAATTTGTTTTACTGCAGTATGTGGACGTTTATGTGTAAGTTTATGTTCCTCTGTGCAAGATACTTTATAGGTAAAAGCTGTAAATTTTAAATTAGACTGCACTAAAGCTATATAGATAAATCTGAAATACTGAATTTCAACACTGTTTTATTAAAATTATATTAGGAATTTGTTACAGCAAGGCAACTTATTTTCTCAGTAGTTCGATCTCTTGTCAGTAGATCGTCAAGTATGCTGTTGATTTTAATTTATTTTTCTTTGCCTTTGCATCTAATTAAAATTCAAAACTAACACACGTTAGCTATACATTAATTATAACAACAATTAATACGGTAATCACTTTGTAGGTCTAATCTTACGTAGCTTTTTATTATCATGTTTGATCTATCTACAAGAGTAATGGGCTGTGAACCTTGGTGAATCTGAGGAGTGCAAAGTGTGTAATTAAACTTAAACGCGCGCCCACACACACTCACACACAGACAGTACTCTACCCTTCGGAGATGACTAGATAATCTGACAAATTAATCTATATACGGTATTCAGAAGATTGTAAGCATCTGCTTTACAAAGTTAAAATACTGGATGAAGAGTGGATCAAAAGATGAGATTCAGAAAATTTCCCTATAAAATTTACAAAGTATTGGCAGTTTTTCTCAAGATTTCAGTGCTTGTCTCTATGTTGTGGATTTTATATTACTTACCATGACCTGTTGCTATTTCTAACTGATAGTCGACTGCACGTTAATGAGGTTCAGTGACAAGGTGACTAGATTTTTCAGATCATAACTGGGGCTGCGTAATGGGGTTTGTTTAGGGATGTTGATTGTAAAACAGAAGTTATTTTAATAATGGGTATAAAGAAAATAAGAAAGAGAGGAGAGTAAAAAACGGAGAGAGAGAGAGAGAGAGAGAGAGAGAGAGAGAGAGAGAGAGAGAGAGAGAGAGAGAGAGAGAGAGAGAGAGAGAGAGAGAGAGAAAAGGGGAAGTGAGATATTTAACGTGTAGATAACAGTTTTACTCTACTTTACATTCGGGAATTAGAAATTCAATAAATTCTTTCTCTGGGTTTTGCTTTTCTCCCACCTTTATTCAACAACAGAGACACCAAGTTTGCTTGATGTTATAATATCTCTTCCTCCATACTTATGCAATGAATTATACATACACATTTAGCAAAACTTTGACACTTTGTAAAGATGTAACCACTGGAAATAATGTACTAAACTTTTCCAAAATGTAAAACCTTGACTTTTTACTTAAATTTTAAAAAATAAAATAAAATATAATTTAAATGTGTAATTAACATTTTCTTTATTTCTTTAACATTTTATTTACTGTAACAGCAATATATTCAATGTCATATTATGTATAAAATGAATTTAACTCACGTTTGTAGCTGTTCCTGAATAGGATAGTACTTGCTTCCAACAGATTACCTGTTTAGCAGAATATAATTTATTTTATAAGACATACCACTATTATGTGTGTTGTGTATTAGGAAAGTCTTCACTGAATGGTCGTAAATAGAATTCAGTTTATAAGATAATTTACTTGAACTTTGATAATAACATTCTTGTTACGCAAAAATGAGTATAAATAACTGTAACGTTTATTTACACCACTTTGTAAATTACAGAAACATTTGTTTTGATCACACTGGAGCTAGCAACACTGTTTGCAGTTATGTGCTGTGACTGATACAGTTAAAGAGCACTGCTGCAGAAGACGAATTGAAAATAGTAACTAATTTGGACAAAATTGTTTAATTAGTAAACGTGTGTAACGCATAAAATTAAGTAAACAAGATTACGCTCTTTCTCACGTATGTAAACCATGAATTGTCACTGTAATTTTTATTACTTAAATGAGGTACGGATTTGACGCTGTACTGCTTAAATAGAATATTACAGGCTTACTGTTACGTAGGTAGTATCTTTGTGGCGAACACAATATAACACCGGAGAGAGTAAAAGTTACCACTTTTATTAAACATCTTTTTATAAATTTCATTTATTTCAAGAAATATTCTATAGTACATTAATGTTTTGTATAAAGTATACAGTAAACAAAAATAATTCTTCCAAAACTACAAATTTACTAAATGAAAAATAAATTTATTAATTGAAGCACGGCTAATCTAAAGTTGTATAGGTCATATTCTACGTACCAAATACGCGTGAAATAATCGCATTACCAGCATTGTTCTATGACTTCTTAGAATGTGCTACTTATACCTCATTAGTCTTTTAGGTTATATATCGTTGTGTTCAATTACTTAATCAATACACAGTATCTGTCGTTAAATTCGATTCCTTTCTTCCGAATCCCAGTTACCATTACACTATTCAACTTGTATAAAAAAGAAGCAAACAGCTAGGTACATATAACATAAGTACTGTTACTGGTAGATAAGGTTGAATTTGACGTACTCACGACGTATTCTAGTCGTGTTCTAGATGATGTAAGAACCACCCATCTAAAGAATGTAGGCCTACTTATTTACAGTTGATGTTTATTTGGTTTCAAAATTGTTGGAAGGCACTTTCAAAAATTTTTAAACAAAACTAAGTTTTCCAGGTAATAAAGGAAATTTTCTTTCAGTGTGATTGATCAACATTCAATTTCAAGGGCTGAAGGGAATGTCTCCGATTTCCTCCACACTGGATGAGCCACTGATAAATAGGTAACTAAGTAATAAATTGATAGTATCAAATTTTTACAAGAGCTAAGTGTCATAGAATTTTCCAATCTTCAGGAAAATATATTTTCATTACTTTCTACAGCCAGTAGCCAATATGACTTTAATTTTTAATTGCCTAAGGTTCCTCCCGTATTGATTAATAGTGATCAAGGAATGCAGACAGAGGATGTAGTAATATAAAAGTTTGGTAGTGTAGAAAATTTTATAATTAAAATACATAAATATATCGAAACCTCGTTAAACAAACCTGGGTCCATCTGTCCCGGATTGTAGCGCCCAGTTATAGGGCCCTGGCCTAAGGTAACAGGTGAAAAATGGTCAATGGCCTCAAAGGCGGAGGGGAGAGCGGATGAGTCTAGGAGAAGGGTCTCCAAATGAAACCCAGGGCAGGTCTAGAGCCTCGAAAGTAGCAAAGTAGCAGGTCTAGGAAAGTGGCGGACGAGCCTAGGAGCAGGGTCTCTGAATGAAACCCAGGGCATGTGGCACCACCTCCACCGGACCTTCCTGCAATCAAGTTGTTTGCTTATTCAAGAAGACTTAAGCACTTCCAATCGTATAATAAAGAGATCAGTTGTAACGACGAACGACGTAATTGACTTTGAGCCTTATAATTGCAAAGAAAATGAAGAAAGAAGAAGAATAAGTACTATATCGTAAAAGAATTAACCTTATAGGCCTATTATTTTTAAATTGCCAACACGACGTCAAATAACGGATAAATGTAAAATTCAAATTTCAAAAATTGTGCTGTACTTAAAGACTGAAAATGTACTGTTACTGAGACTGAAACTCAGCCTCTTATATGTTTTTTGTTTCAAGTATCCCCTCGATACGGAACGTTTTCAGATTAACTAAATGTCACGGTAATTACCTACGTTGTTAAAATAAATATACAACTATGTACGTTTTATATTGCAGATTCTCTGTTATCTGAAATTCAGAAGTTTACATATCCTGCTCAACAACAATCTAAGTTTCAAACGATATACTTAATTACAGCACGCATACCACCTCATAATTTATTATAGGCCATGTGACATAGTTTTGAAGTGGCCATTATATTGATTACTGCGTTGGCTGGCTTAATTAAGCGGCTTGGTTCGATTAAACTCGTGTCAAAAACATATTCTGGATTTTACATGGTAACAGTTTTATATGAAGATTTAATTTAGTGTTACAAGTGAGTAGTAGTAATCGTATCTAGTAGAACTCTTCCTTCAGTTAAAGCCACACTAAAGTGTAGGTCACATATACCACAGTAATATGCATGGACGTCGACTACTACTTCAGAAAGATTCGAATACGGAGCTCAAAGGAAAAACGTAGTATCATATACAGCATAGATTTTCTTAGAGATTATTGTAATGTAAGCATTACGTTGTCTGTATTTTATAATTCTTACCTATTGTATGCACGTAAAGTTGGGTCTTTGGAGCGTACATAACTGTTGTTATTTAATATGCTAATCACCTCCGATTGTATTTTGCAAATAGATTATAGATTGCACTGTGCAAAATACAGGAAATATTTAAGTATACAGTTTTCAAGAAAGTAAAGAACCATACACCTAAAATATAAGATAATAAAACAGAATTTATTAGTTACGTCTCAGGAAATTGTTAAAGAGTAATAATGTTTTACCGAAACGGCACTGCTTGATTGTATATTAATTACCTAGATCTCTTATTATTGTCGTACAGTACCCTTAACGTTACATTAGAACTAGTAATAAGAACCTTGTCACTCTCACGTTGTTAGTGTGGTACTGAGATTGGTTGGAAGTGAATGAAAGCGACCACAATTGATTAAACTAACAAGCTTCTGTACCACCTCAAGCAAGATGTAACGTCTTACTTAATTGGCTCTCTAGTTCAACGATACTAACAAACATGACGAATACAGAATCTTGAGAGCTTTATAAACATTTATTACTTTAGTGTTTACTAAATTTTGTAATTAGATTAATTTATGTGCTGCTAATTTATATTACAAGAATGACTTCCAGCAAAATTTTAACATATTTTGTAATGAGAATCGAAACTACAGTAAAATTTAAAGAAATGAGAAATAACTTAAAATAAAATAAATACGTAATTAATACATTCTTAATTAAAAAATATATTATGACATTTAAGGTTAAACATAAATTCGGTACACATATAACCTCGCATAGTAACGCTCAATGTGTTTTGTCAAAATTGAGCTGACATTCATCTAGAACAGGTATTCTTTATTCATGAAGTGTCAAACAATTACGCACGAAGTGCAATCCATTAATATATATATAAAGCAAATGTGATTTTTATAGTGTCCGAATTTAACGTTACTAAATAACGTTATACTAAATACTTTATAGTGGCGTATAAATGTATAAATAATGAATTTACTTATGAATTTAAATAAAATAATTAAATTTTAAAAACGTACACACTTTTACTGATAATTAACATTACATACGAATATTCAGAGACAACCACAATTGTTTCTTAATAGTTTATATTGCTATTTACTGGATGTAAACTTATGTCTGCATTAATTGTAGATCTTGTCAAGTACTTTGTAGATCTTATCGTATCATTGTAGATTTTTAGCGTTTATTAAGAACTTGTTGATTATTTTAAGCACAACTGTTTTGAAAAAGAAAGATGCACTATTTTAGTCATTATAGGCCTCACATAAATACTGAATACACTAGCAGTGACGAGCATTTAAAATAAAAGTCAAAACAGTTGGAAAGAACATGTGAGCTGATATACTTGTTGAATTCCCGCGAGGAAAGTGAAAGAATGGTGGGTACGTGCTAAAGCAGAAACAATTCATACGTACGCCAGAAATACACTGCAGTAATGTTAAAATCTAATTTTAGTTTATGAGTTTTTCTTGGATATATTTCATGATTTAATTAGAGTACATTAATGTAAGAGTAATGAAGTTGGTAATAAAATAACTTAAACTTCTAACAATTTTTGGAATACATGGAAACACTATAATTTAAAATTGTGATGAAGATCATGTATTGTCGCAAAAACAGCATTAGAAGTTTGCTAAAATTAAACTAAATCTGTGGCTATCCAATCCTGTGTAACAACTGTCAAATGTATTAGGATCAAAGATTAAGGCTGTCCGAAGCCAATAAAGAAATGGGTTCAGTGTGGCATCAATAAGAAAATGATGGATGTTCTCATGAAACAAGGGTATGAAAAACCAACACTGATTCAAGCACAGGCAATTCCAGCTACAATGTAGATTTGTTTTTATTAGTACATAATGTGGTATTATGCTGGTTTCTGATATTTGTATAATCCACATCTGTAACACCTTCTGAACTTTTCGTTAGTATAACTAGTTAATTTTTAACCCATAACTAGTCGTGTAAAGTAAATATCACACAACTAGTCACATGGCGTCAGTATAGATTCCTAAATTGTAAATATAAACAAGTATAAATATAGTGTATAATTACATATCGCAAATAATTATACCTTAAATAAAACACAGTTAAAATTATGAGTATAGAAAACAATATAAAATGTGTGTTATTTTCGAAACATGTTTCTTTTGAACATTGGGGGATGTTTTATTAGGTTCTCGAATTCAACAGTCTCGTTTGACTTATTACACCCATCTTTAAAATTTTGTTTGTAAGTTGCTGCATTCCTAAGTTGAGCATACGTAATCTCACCTCTGAACTAACTTGTTTGGGTAACCTCTTTTGAAGTCACTGTAGAAACTGTAATTGTATTATGGCAGTTCATTATAGAATATACATGTTGCTCTGAATGCTGGGCTGTATCCTTTATTTTTCAGATGAAATGCGTTAAAGTGTTTGAAAGATATTGTTTTAATTTTTTTCTTTATAAGTATAGCAATTTTTATTTGGCCGTCTTAAAGTGTTATATCTTTGTGAAGGAAAGTGATCTTATTGTAATAATAGTGTTGTTAATGTCAATTGGCCATATGCATAGTCCATAAAAAGGGAACCAGCGTAAAGATCGATCAGTTTAGGTACTAAAGGATTAAGAATGCAGAAGACGTTTCAGTTTCCGGTACACTGAACTCAATGGTGTTTGAAGATAGGATGGATGCCTCTTTATCCACTGTCTTGTCTCTTGCCATTTTTTTTATTGCTGAGTGCTATTAGCTTTGAAGCATGAATGTTGAGTGAACTGTCTTAACAGGGTATCTACGTACTTTTTCTGGGAAGCCTTAAAACGGTATACAGGACGAACGGAGTACACAATGAATACATAAATGAGGATTTTGAATATCTACTCTATTAGGAAGAAGATTATCTAGAAACATATCGGAAACCCCTATTCTTTGAAATAATGGTGATAACAAAAGTAGACACAATATGTTTACGATTGTAATGAATACTAAAAGACTTTATACTCAGTGTTTGTCATACTCTTATTAGGTTGAATCTTAATAAGGGTCTGGTACCTATCGTGGAGTTGGGAAAATTTAAAGAAAGGACATAGTGTGCATGGTGTCAAATCACGGCGAAGTGTTTAATAGGCTTTAAAGTGCTTGATGTAATGTGACTTTTGTAAATCTAAAAACTGCTTAATATAACTATTATATTGTATTTTTCGCTTAGTTCGTTTTCTGAATGTTAGGTGTGTTTCAATCTTCGGCTACAACTGCAGAAATCCTTCAGTGACTGTCAACCACATTCCTGATCCCACCGACTGCCGCTTGGTAATGATTGAACCAACTCGCGGTGCTTTTCAATTGCCGATATGTGTATTATGAACGGGGATATAGTCCTTAACGGTTCCTGTAACATATACTACTGCATATTTTGTTCCGTATTGCCCCACTAGGTATTGGTGCCGGTCGAGTTCTTACTCTTTCTTTCTCTTTTTACGACGAGATTTTATATCACTCTTAGGTTTTCACGGTAGAGATAATTATAACAATGAACCGTGGATAATTATAGGTATTTACAAAGCTAATGGATTATTACAACCTTTTACATAGAAAACAAAATGAAGTAAAGATTATAATTTTTAAAAACTAAGAATTACAGTGTAAATATTGAAACAAGAAAGAACTCGTTATTACAGTGTGAAATTCCCGTTAGGTTTATATTATCCGGAAAAATGAAAAGAATTGTGCGATAGAATTGTCATTTTAAATAAAATTCTGTGTTACAATATTTTTAATGCTAACACTTTTAACTAATTTTTATAAAATTCAATGACTAAAAGTGATCTCAGAATTAATTGTAACATTTCAGGTACAATTGTAATTAAAATGTTAACAGCGTTTAAAATGTACAATATGATGTGACAGTACAGTGCAATGACTGCTTGACATGTTTATCTGATTCCCCATATGAGTGTCGGGATCCAGTTTGCCTCCAACTTAAATTTGCTTACAAATTCGGTAAAATAAAGCAGAGTTTAATGGTAACCACTGCACTGGGCACAGATTGCAGTGTGGAATTGAATTGTATAACGCGGTGTAGATGCAGATTGACTTATATTGGACTGATACGATAATCATTGTAATTGCATTTCCCATATTCCAGTAGTCACACGGATGTGCAGTCAGAATCAGAACGAAATGTTTCTCAATACGAATGTCACATAAAATCGATAACTAGTGTATAATTGTTTGAATGCTTTTAATGCTCCTTTTATTAACATTGAAGTTACTCATTTCTGTGTATTTTGTTTCACTTGTGTGACCACTGAGAATCTAGCAATTTAATTGTTTGGAATATTTTGGCATAAAACCTTACGTCATTTTGAAGTAGAAAACTCGTTTAATCGGTTGCATTTTACAAGATGCATTACACTCCATAACACATAAAACTCTCAGTGGTTATTCCCAAAATTTTCGGTACCCATAACTATTCAATTTTTTGTAACTACATTCCATATAGGCAAGTATTTACTATATGCAAGTACTCTTATTTGAATCATTTTAATCATTATAAAAATTGTGCAATCTTTTACTTTAATTTAAGAATATAAAATTTACAATTATTAATATTTACAAAATTAGTATATAGAGTATATCATACTCTCTCTAATTTTTTAAATATTTTTTTAAATATTGTTCATGAACCGTGTGTTGGCGAATAATATGGTTTTGTGTCACCTTGTTATTGATAAGGTGATATTCTGTGACTCCTCGTCTTGATCCTGAGTTCTGTGTCCTTGTCCACCGTCGAACCTCCGTCGTCCTCCGTACCTCCTGGAATACGTTCTGCTTAATACTGATGGCTATGCATTCCGTCGTCTCCTCTCCTGGTACGGTCAGCAACTCAGATGACTCGTACGGTGTATTAATGCTCCATACGTACTCGGATATCGACCTTGGATTTATAAATCTTTGCTATGTACTTTGAACATACCTTTCGGCTGCACAAATGTTCAAGTAGACTGCCTCGAGGCTCTTGATGCCTCGCTTATTTATAGTGTCGGGCGCAAAAATCATGTTTCGACAATTCTGAACAAGATTTGAGTGGTCAAAGTTTTTTAAGCGTCCCTTTCCCAATTTGTTTATTTTATTCTCACTTATTTTAATTTTTTTCGCAACATGCAAAGTCTTTCGGTTACGTCACTATGTTCATATGTTCAAATGATCGGTATTTTTCGTGTGCATAATCGTGTATTAATAGTTTTTGCATATTTTAATTATTATGATTATTATTCACTTTTATTTTCTTTTACATAAAAGTCCATTGTTTGTTTCGCACTAGATTTTACACATTTGTGCGTCTTTATATAAGTAATAACGTGGCATAATTCGTTTTGTCATATACTTCGCGGACTTGCCAAAATTTAAATAAATTATTTTATTAATTTGCACTTACTCAAGGGTGGAGTCAAGCGGGTTCGTACTTGTTTTACATACACACATCACTTACACTGTACACACTCGTAGATTGTGTGTGGCGTGATTTTCCGGAACTGACCTTTCGGTCGGTGTCACCCGTTCACTGCTTAGTTACAGCTTTCAATATTGATTTTTATATAGTGACAATATTAATTATTTACAATGATTTTTCAGTTTCTAATGAATTGCGTGAATGCACAGAATCGTAACCAGAAGTACTGTTGATATATATGCTTACGTTTTGAAATGTTTGTTGTTACTTTAATACTTGCGCTGTAATGTATCTTGAACTGATTATTATCATTAACTGATCTTATCTTAAAGTTACTCTGGTGCCCAATTGCTAGATGTGCTACTCCGGAAGATGAGAATTCCTATGTAACACCCTGATTACTAGGCAATGCCCCCGAAGAGGACTGTTAGGCTTTGTCTCTTTATGAAAGTCACTCATTATTTCCCAAGAGAATTTATTTTCTGATCCTCTTAACACCAACGGGCCCTGTCTCCTACTCCAGGACGGACGCAGAAATAACACTTCAAGATTACGAAATAATATCTCCAGAGTAACAGGCATTGAACGACCAACCAACGGTTGTAACAACAGTTACATCCAACCGTGTACTGTCCCTCGTAATATGCTTTATTGTTTCTTACCCTTTCGTCGTTGCTTAGTGTTACACACTGTTAGGCTGAGAAAATATGCTTCAGAGCCTAAAATTCTAGTTTTCCTCAAATCTCTAGAATAATTTTAATATCTTTATTGCGACATTTCTAATAAACTCGTGAGTTTGATGTAACTAACGGATTCATTGCACTGCTTTTCATACACATATCAAAAATATTACAATAAATAATAACAGTAAAATAAGTAAAGAGTTGTCGTTCAATTGAAGAAACACTATAGGTTTTAAAACATGAATGGTATAAATAATAAAATTTTACTTTGAAAGCAGTATAATATGTGAATTATTTCTATGCAAAGCAGACAAGGAAATTGAACTGGTAGAATGTATTACACAAAGAAAATGCAAGAGATTACTGTAAGTTGCCTGCGCCGGTTGCATTTTGAAAACATAGTCAACGGATGTAGAACCAATTCATAACGAAATTCATATTACAATAGAACAATACAAAACCTGAAAATGAAGAATAATGAATCTCTTTACAGAAAGTTTAAGTACGTAACATATAGTTGCAGCACTTACGTATTCTACATACCAATTTGCGTTATTCTGTGTGTGTGTGTGTGTGTGTGTGTGTGTGTGTGTGTGTGTGCGTGTACGGGCGCGCGCGCGGCCGCGACTGTTCATATTTTACTGTAATTCCATTGTAATTTGTAGTTTTTTTTGTTAAGAAGAGTTCCATAACACGTGGATTATTAGTTTACTGTTTTAAAATATGTTGACCAATAGAAACATCAAGTAAATTTTAATATTATTTGTAGTTTTAATATATAAGTGTTAACATATGCCCCCAGCGGTGATTTAGGCTACAAAAGGAGAACCTAAAACACCTTCGTCATCGGCTTATTTACTTCATTTACGAACTAAAAACTAAATTAAAAAGTTCATAACTAAGGAAAGAGCATAGTAGCATGCTTATACGTCTTTGTTTTTATGGTGCTTTAGGTTGTGTATTTGCGTGCACACAAATATGAATAGCTAATTTTTGTAATATAAGTATCACCACCTATTGTATACGGTTATATTCAATCAGTTGAATACACCTTAGTATTAAGTAATTGCGTATATTTCTGAAATAAAGTAAGTGAACCTAATGTAATTTGCCTAAACAATGTAATTAAAAAAGTGTTTTTTGTTAATTCCAGAATTGAAAACTAATAGTCTAGTAGTCAAATTAAAAAAAAATGCAACTATTAAATGCAAACATTTTTAAAGATTTACGTGGCCCAGTAAATAATTTTAAAAAGTTATCATTTAGGATGTACTTGGCACCTAAATACGCAATATGCTCTAATAATATTTCATTCTCATTTAAAAGTTTAATCTATAGAAATATAAAGTAAAATAGGGCAATATTATTTTTATAGGTTTGCAGATGCATTGGCAGTTTTACTAAAACACAGGACTATGCTGTATTTGATATATAACAATTAACAAAAATACTCAAAAGTCAATTGTTTTGTCAACAATATATTTAAAAATCATTTCAATATATTTAATTTTTCTTGTCTTGTAGCCACTGACTAGGAATCGCTGTCGAGATAAATAAAATGCTTTCTTTCATCCCACACCGTCTCATCAGCATATTTGTCATAAATGTTACACTTGTAGTCTAGCTTATGTGTACCTTAATAACAGTTTCTTTTTTTTGTGGTTATAAACATAACGGAGCGGTCGTGGCGTAGTGGCTAGCGTGTGGCGCTGCTACGCTGTCGGCGCGCGTTCAATTCCCGCCGGGGGCCATCTGATTTAGATACGACCGTTCCCCCTCGCAAGGCAATGGCAACCCAGCGAGAGGTATCCTGCTTAGTATAAACCTTCCCCAACTATGCCGTTCGGATCCGGCGTTAAACTGTAGGTCCCATATACCTGTGAGAGACTCAGTACCACACGCACCACGGGTATATGCGGGGAGGGTACAAACCAGTCGCAGACTGAAGGACTACGATGATAAACATAACGTTGTTACAAAACTAAAAAAACTGAGTACAGTTTTGTGAAGCTATGATAATATGAACCTCGGAAATTACTAACTGTTACTTCTTATTTACAAAAAACACTGGCATACTTATAAAATATTAAATTGGTAAAAATATATAACGTTTGACTTGGCTTTGCTGTCAACAAAGAGATATATAAACTAAGCAGTTGATGGAAACAAGTCTCGCCTGTAAATACTATCGTTTTCTATAAATTTGATCATGTAACCAAGGGCAAACAACAATTGGGTATTAGCTGTATTGGGCTCAATTACTTTATTTATAGTCCGTTAATTATAGGTTTTCATTTTAATTGTAATATTGTATAGTTTCTTTGTTTCAGTAAACTTTCTGTCTTGTTACTCTCGGCGTCGGCGTCCTCTTTATTAGTACCTTTGTTTAACAATTTGGAATATTTTAACAGTTCGTGTTTTGTAGTAGGTATTACTTCCGCCAGAAGACTTCTTCTTTAGTTAGCGATCTGCAGATTGATTTATAGCAGTTCTCCACACCGATCCGCCAGACGTATATAAGTGAAGGAGCCTTTGATCTATCCGATTTTACTTGTATACGGCTTTGCCTGTTTTCGGTCAAATACAATGTCAAAGAATATTGCACCTGTTGGTCGCTATTATGCTTTCTGAGTTAATCTTTGAATACTTCGTATAGGTAACTACCAATTAGGGCTCAGTAGTCACGACACGGCGGATTAAGACCAAGAACCAGTCGTCTGCACGGTACAAAATGTTATACTGCCGAAAGTGGAAAAGCGATTAATAGAAGGCTCTACTGCACAAAACATTTACTTAAACCCTGAAACGTATAACTTTCATTTCATTCAGTCCGAATATTAACATTAATTCCTTTTACAAACTAAATAATACAACCTTAATAAAACGTACTTTAAAAAGCAAAAGTAACCTACTTGCTAGTATTCGATAATTCTAAGGGA
Source organism: Magicicada septendecula (assembly GCA_034769895.1). Classification (NCBI taxonomy): domain Eukaryota; kingdom Metazoa; phylum Arthropoda; class Insecta; order Hemiptera; family Cicadidae; genus Magicicada; species Magicicada septendecula. Next base: position 222,868,975 of record CM068368.1, read on the forward strand.
GAGACGTCCTGTTCTCTACCACTACGTGCCCACCATTCCCCAAAGTGACTACTTGGAAACTGTTATGTACATAATTCTTTACCTGTAAGGAAAGCAGGCTAGTACCTCAAGAACGAAAAGAATTTAACGAACTATTACAAGCTCTTTTCTAAGTCTTTTATGGAATGTGAAAATAAAAATAAAAAGGAGTTATTCACATTGTAATAAAGGATTTAAATTTAAATTCAACCATGAATACTTTTAACAAATAAAAAAAACAAATTTATTACACAGTATATAAAGAAGAATGGATTAAAATTGCTCTTTCTTTGCACAATCATCTTAACAATTCTTGATGGGACCGGGTGTTCATCATTAATATCATTGTTCCTCAATGAAAGCATCGCGAAATCTCGTGGAACTACATTCTATCAGCTACTCTCTGTAAATACAGAAAGCATTGCCTATGAAATAAGAAAAGTACATTTTGCGAGCAGGATTTACTTGGAAATCTTGGTTATGTGCCGTAACAGAGGAAGGGTGCGTCTAGATAAGTGCTCCAAATGCTAGAACTTTGATCATTTGCAAGAATTTTGAAAACCTCCCGACAGATCAGAACATTGTATTGCATTGTTGTGTATTGCCTATTGCGTACACAAAGAACATAAGTCTGACAAATCTCAGTATGAGTCTAACTGTCTACTATTCCTTGTAGAGAGCTCAATTTCAATCACTGTGAGGCCTCATAACGCGGTCAGTAGAAGAATTTAAAGTACATATAGGCCTCGAAGACAGACGCCAATGACATTCCTGCTATTCGGTTCTGTGATCAGCACATTTAGGAGACAATTGGAATGCGAAAATCACCCTTCTTATGGGTAAAGATGGATGGAACATACAACTACAGCTGCTGTTCCTCACCTAATTACTAGACTGAGGAATTCAAACGTTTCCTGTCTTGACTGGTTAGTGACACTAGGGGACACACCCCCAAGGTTAATTGGTAGTCTGGGCAGGGTGTGACTTAAACGCCTGGGCTGTTGAACGGGTTAGCAAGGAGAAGAACGCTAGAGGGCGTGACCTTCTGAACTTCCTTACTGGGCCACATAGTACTTCTTAATAATGACGAGACCTTAAAGCATGAACTGACTCAATTATTGGCCTTACCTATTACAGTGGTTACCCGGCTGGGAAAAGAACTGGCTGGAGGGTGAGTGAGCACTACACAACTGATTAAATAAAAATAAAATTTCTACGCCGTTGTGTATGATAAAACATGACATCCTGAAACGGAACATACTTTATATCGAGTCTTAAACATATTTAAATGGAGTTTGATTATTTCAACTAATGTTTGACTGTCTGTCCTGTTGAAGTGTAGCATTTGTTAGTTTGGAATGGTAATTTAACTAGATTACATAATCTTTTCAATAAATCAGATATATCCTGCTAGACAGTAGGTGTAGCACAGTTATTTCTTCACTTAAGTTAATGATGTTGATAGCATCACACAGAAGCCAGACGAAGATAAAATAAATGTATAAAATACATAAGATGGGAAGAACTAAATTACTGAAAAGATAATCTAGGGGCTGTTAAATGAATTCCCAGCGGGGTGGACATTATAAATGTGGAACTGCAATAAAAATACATCACGGCGACGTGGAGACATTCTCCTCGTTTACTTTGGGTTTTCTGTATACACTTTGGTGGAAAATTGAATTTATTTATTTTTTAGTGTTGTTTCCAAATGTAATCAGTTTATTTAGTTTAACATAATTTACTTAAAAAACATTTACAATACAACTAAAAGTTCATGTCTGATTTTACGTTTTTTCTCAGTTAATAAGCACTGACGTCATAAGTTTTCTCTTTTTTCCTTATTCTACCTTCCCCATTCATTTTCACGACCCCCTTTTCCTTCGCAATTCCATCTCTGCTTACATTAAAATTTTAAAAAGCCTTTTTCTACGTCAACCCAGGTATGCCATTTACAAAACGAAAAATATTCTTACGCTGCAAAAAGAAAGAGAAAAATGGAAAAACAATTACTGGTCTTTGCAGACAGAGCGTGTTTACTGCGTCCAGATATATGTTCTTGTACATTAAAAACAAGCATATTCAGTTATTAAAGAATAAATTTGTTTAAGGACAGAAATAAAGAAAAGATTAAAATCTAAAGTTAATCCTTAAGAAAGAAGTAATAACTTAAGAATGAAATAAAACGATGACTCAGTAAAAGTTTCTGTGAAAGAATTCATGTTACAAACAACTGACACATAAGCACACATTTCTAAAGAACTGTATAATATCTTTGTTCCTGAATAAAATTTCTTTACAATAATCCTTATTTAGTTATGTCGTCAGAAAATCTCAAAAGACACCACACGCTGATATGCAGCATACAATATAAGGTAAGATAGGTAAGACAGACACACATGCAAACGCGCACGCACGTGAAATAAGAAAATCTTTTCTTTCTTGAACTGGCTTATTCTTTCAGTCAGGCTCTCCATATATCTGCTTAACTGTTTCAGTTATTGTCCATTTTAATTTCTAATATTCAACGAGTAACTCCAATGTGCAATTCTTCTAATGAAGTTCTTTTTGCTATAAGACTCTGAAGAAAAAAAAACTGTAAAAACAACATTGTTTTACAAAGAAATTTATAGTCAGTAAAAATTTGTGTAAATGTTGCCACCGCCTTGTATAGACAAGCTGTAATTCAAACTTTTATATCCTATTTTTTTTTTTTATTTATGAACATATATAGGTTTATATATTGTGACGGCAGCGGTATGTGAACATCTGCTCTCCGGTACCAGCGGCGGACACAGCGAGCCAATCAGGGATCAGCAGCCGAGACGTGACCAACTACGTGCTCGGAGCTAGCCAATCAGCGATCCCGGTTAGTGCATAAAAAACCGGTCCGGCAGAACGCACTTCATCTCCTCTCCTCTCTCGGACGACATCGGCGCGGAGTCAGCCGGAAGGAACGGCCGAAGAATAGACCGGCGTTCTTGCGTCTTCGCCCTCCAGTTCCGCGCCAGCGATAGGACGTCGCTGGGCCGGCAGCCGACTCTACAACCGATGCCGAAAGAAGAGGAGAATCGCAGTACGCCACGAACAGCGGGCGCAGCCGCCGAACATCTCAGCGCGGTACTACTAACATCAGCGTTCTCGCCACTCGGTCTTTTTTAGGGCCACCAAAATAACTAGAATGTACGATTGGCGCCATTTGTCATGCGGCAAGCCTTTTGTCCGGTGACAATATGATCTGGAATAATTTTTCTTGGCATTTGTACGTGATTACAACAACACGTATACATAAATACAGTATATACACCACCAACAACTAATATTTAACAGCTGAATCAACAAACGTCTGTCCATTTATAGAGTACTTAATTTAATATGGTTTGATAATTCTACATATCACTAATATTTTCGAAGAACAGGAATAATTGAATATATTTGTAACTTTATTTTTCTGTCCTACTGAAGTTTTTACACTTCTGTTTTGGTTATTTGATCTCAAAATACAACAGCACTCTAATAAGATACTATACAGGTGGTGTTGTGATACTATACACTATAGAGGTTGAGAGGTTTGTGGTAAAATGTAATGTTTCGCTTTGTATAATGCATTGTTGGTAACGAATGTATTCGCTTCTTTCTTAATTGGTTGCTCACATTCAATCACGCTGTAGACAGTGAGTGAAATATCAAAATGCACTTATTATACACTTCTAACCCTTGTTAATCACATTGTGTTTACTGTTATTAAATAAATACTATATTTTACTTTTTACGTTCTCCGTTGTTTCTTATCTTTATTAAATGTAAATATGTCTCACATTTCGCGACTATCGTATATAGAAAAATTTTGTATAAGATTAATATTTTCCAGATTTTAAGAAGTGTTATCAGACCACATTAGTACAATATTTTTAATACTTGTGTGTAGTCACGGCTTTTTGTAAAAAATGTTTCCGGATATAATAACATTTTCTTGGATAGCCGGTTTGTTGTACTTATATTCTTGTTACACGATAAACTGAGAACATATTACACTACTACAGCATTTCCAGAGTTGGAAGTTAGCGACAAATAAGTATACTGCGCGATTTTCCTCAGTTTATATCTGTACTTAATACGATATGTCATCTGGAATACTAATAATATTAGCAAACACGTAATAATTTTTATCGATCCACCATAAAATCAAACCTCATATAGACTCAACCTATGGAAATGAATACCTGGGGTAACACTTTTGGGTAATAATGTGCGGCTGAAACGCACAACACACCTTGCCAAACTGACTTCTTTTTACATGTCGAGCAGTTCACTTGGGAAGGTCCTCATAAATATTTCGATGATGATAGTTACTACTACTACTACTACTACTACTACTACTACTACTACTACTACTACTACTACTACTACTACTACTACTACTACTATTATTATTATTATTATTATTATTATTATTATTATTATTATATAATAAAATCTGTCTTTAATATTATAACGTTGCAGAAATTAGACCCTATAGGGTATCCACAATTATTAGATAAATGATAAAAGGTAAAATAATGTAATGAATAATAACGAAAAAAATATAAAATGGAATTAAGAAAGAAAAAAGGAGAATCGTAAACAAGAATAATAAACAAATGAATATACAAGACTGACAAACAAATGACTATGACCCAACCCCAGAGATTGGCCAGATAAAAACTATAAGATGAGAAAAGACAAATTAATGATAAAAGGCACAAATGAGTAAAGCAAATATAATAACTAACCATGAATAAAACAATTATAAAGAAGGTACACTAACCATAAGAAATAAGTAAGACAATTATTAGTAGATAAAGTATGTTGTTAGGAACCTTATTATAATAAGAAAGTAAGACACACAATGTTGAAAGAATAATTATAAATGTGTGTTTAAAATATCATTGAAACCAAGAGTGAGAGATAGGTAGGGAGTGATAACCATAAATAGTAAAAGTGATGTGATAAGTGAGGATTAATAATAACTAATCAAAGAGGCAGGACTGTGGAAATTAATGAGTTCAGTCAGTGCAAATATAAGTGTACTCAACCAAAAAGATTAAAAAACAATATTGGAATAACAATAATAATAATTCCTAATTATGCTTTTTAATGAGTAAGGGGATTGCCAATTTTGGTATTAGTTACAAAAGATCCCTATGTCTTAGTAACAGTTAAGGTTGATGCAAAGAGACATCAATAACAAATAAGATACGTTACTTATTCAGTTAGAAAGAATTAAATTAAATTGTGTTGAAGAAACTGAACTGAGGAAAATAAGATTAATGTATGGTAAACAGTTTTGTTAGTTTAAAGAAAATTAGTTTATTTGTTTAGTGTTCATAGGAGTATAAACCAAGAAGGCATAACACTAAGGTAATATGTTTATATTTTTTATGTATGTAATTATATTATAAAGAGATGAGGAGTATGTTAGTTTCAAGTAATAACATACAACATAACAATTGTAATTAATAAGAAGGAATATGGCTGAACAATAGACAGACCATTAAATTATTTCTATATTATGTTTTGTTAATAGATGTAAGTGTTAAATAGGTGTGTGAGAAATGGGAGTAGGAATAAACTAGCAATGATATAAACTTAACAAGCAACAAATTAATCACTATTATATAAATAGAAAAGAAAAAATATCGGATAAGAAATAATTTTGTAAAAGTATAATAACACTAATAGATGGTAAAACAGTTTCAAAGTAATTCAAAAGCCAATAAGTGCGAAATGAAAATAAGCAGAACATATGTATTTAATAAATAATGTTTAAATAGAGCAAAATAAGAAATTCTAAGATGTTACAGTTTAGGCCTATAAATGACATAGCTGTCTAACTTCAGAAAACCAATTGTAAACAATTGAATATTGTATTTGAATAATAAGACCAAGTAAATTATGTGATTACCATTAACTAACAATAATAATATGTCAGAATTATAATAAACAGTATAATTAAGTGAGATATGTAATAACATAGTATTAGCAATTTTGTCCAAAAACATTAATACATGACCTAGACCAGCCTTGTGAGATGTCAATTTGATCTTTGAAAGAAAATAGGGACATCTATGTTAATATTTCATACATTGGTAATATCACCAAGGAACAATAACCATTACAAAATATTTATTCATTTTGGACAGAAACCCAGGATTTGTAACAATTTCAAATATGTTTAACCAATGAGAGGGCAAGTGGTTGCCATAACAACAAAACCTTATTATACTTTTGACCGTTATGAAACGGGAGTTCCATTATTAACTATCCAGCGGTACAGACGCTATATTGACTGCGGCTCTATTAAAGGCTAATAAAGAAGAAAATCAGATATAAATGAAAGTAAAATGAACACAAGAAGTCAACCATAGTTCCAGCAACTCAAGGAGAAACAATAAACAAAATTTTAAAATTAAAATATAAAAAAAATTGAATAAAAAGAAACAGACGCCAGAAGGAAACGGGTAACCATACAATTGAAAATTAAAGAAAGTACGATTACAACCTTGAAGAAATCCTGACGACCCATAACCAAAACAACATGGTTTTGTTAAGTATAAATTAAGTTATCAATAATTACGAACTAAAACTGATTAACTTTTTTCACAATATATAACTCTCACTCTGAACTTTGAACACCAAATTCTTTCAAGGATTAATGGATCATATTTATTCACACTGTATGTAACTATAAGATAACCTATGTCTGAAGCCTATAAATTTGACACACACTTTTAAACACCAAGAGTTGAATTTCATGTAAACCTTTTTAGTATTTAAGTACCACAACTCATTGGCAGAATAACTTGTGTAAATAAGGACGCTAGCCATTTTGGCGTAAAACGACTGCTGCCACCGTTGCTTTCAGCTGAGTGAAAATTAATTTGTTGCCGGGGCGAAACTTTATTATAATACTCTCTATTGTACAAAAGTTATCAAAAATTAGTGAATTTTAGACTCAAATAAATAAGTACGAATCATTACTAACTGTCCTTTGTTTTTATTGAAATTGTATTGTATAGTTTGTGTTCTTTAGCGGAGAATAGAATTCTTTGCAAAAATTTATGTTGGCAACACGTCGAAGAAACAAGCGAAATTCGAGTTCCCGCCAGTCTGCGAGGTAATTCGAATTCATCATCACTGTACAGGAGGCAAACTAATTTGAATCTTTTAATTGTTTTCTAAAAAACAATTTGGCGCCGTTCGGGAAATAAATATATGAAATAAGGACAGGTAAGGATATCGGTACTGGTTATTCGTGCGTTCGCGACGGACGTAGTCTGCGTGAGATACGTTTAAAATCGACGACGACTTGGTAAGACCTTGAGAGTACTCAGAAGAGTAAAGTTATAATATTTAGAATTATTTGCTGGGTAGGTACATATTCAACTAACATACAATTTTTTAAAAAGTCAGAATATATTTTTCTAAATTTATTTAAATTGACATAAATAATAGACTACTAGATTTACTAGGTTTATATGTGTAGAGATGAATAAGTGAAAGATAATTTTAACCGCTAGTACTCAATTCATAGTGTGTCCTGAAAATATTTTACAATATTCCTAATAAACTAACTAATAAATGTTATCGTGCCCAAAACATAGATCAGAATTAAACGGGGGGGGGGGGGAGTGAGTAGGCGGTAGTCATAAACCAGCTACTTGAAATCGCTGTCCGGGATGGGTGTGGCGGCCCTGAGATTTACTTACGTACACAGCTTTCAGCGTTCTTCTTAAAAGTGGTTGTTTCATCATAGAAATTACAGATTTTTTTAACAAAATTTAATACTTCTTATAATGTTTTAGTGGATGGTTAGTGAGGATCGGTCAATAATACAACTTTTAGTTATTTTGCGTCGACGTTTCGACAATATTTATTGCCATCTTCAGGACCTGTGTATGAAATACAATAGAAATATCAAACATAACGAAACAATTAAATATTTGGGTGAACGTGTTGGTGATGTGAGTGTGTGCGTGCGTATGTATGTATCATTTTTTATGTGAAGACTTATGATAGTTTGTTTACATCTTCAAATTATCTTTAAGAAAGCGAGCAAATTATAGTATGAGAGAACTTAATTTATACAGTATTACAATTTAAATTACTAAATATAATGTTATTTTAATTAATTATACAAACAGTAACCAACAATTGGATATTAGATTGGTACATAAATTGTTTATACCTACAACAGTCAACATATAGCAAAGTAATATATTACCTATAACTAAAACATCCCCTAATCTGTTTTAGTTATAGGTAATATATTACTTTGCTATATGTTGACTGTTGTAGGTATAAACAATTTATGTACCAATCTAATATCCAATTGTTGGTTACTGTTTGTATAATTAATTAAAATAACATTATATTTAGTAATTTAAATTGTAATACTGTATAAATTAAGTTCTCTCATACTATAATTTGCTCGCTTTCTTAAAGATAATTTGAAGATGTAAACAAACTATCATAAGTCTTCACATAAAAAATGATACATACATACGCACGCACACACTCACATCACCAACACGTTCACCCAAATATTTAATTGTTTCGTTATGTTTGATATTTCTATTGTATTTCATACACAGGTCCTGAAGATGGCAATAAATATTGTCGAAACGTCGACGCAAAATAACTAAAAGTTGTATTATTGACCGATCCTCACTAACCATCCACTAAAACATTCACTGATTGACGGTCACTAAAATTTAAGGACTTCTTATAATGTTTATGTTATGTCTTAGTAATAACAAGACGGACATATCAGCCACTAGAATTATCTGCAGATTTGCATGCAGAAGAGGATTCATAAAAAATAAAAAATTCTTACCGGCACATAAATAAATTATAGTTAACATCAAATTTGCTGTTTATTAACTTTTAATCTAATTAAAATTCATATTAATACTTAACAGATATTGTTATTATCATTCCCTACTTGCTAATAGCAAACCTTATGTTACTCACATAGTGTACTGATTACATGCGCGAGTATTTTTATTATTGAAAGATATTTATCAAAAACATTCACCTATGGCAAGCATGTGTTCTTTAACCCATGCCTTACCTTTCATTTAAACATAACAATATGTATTTTCCATGCACTTGAAACAAACTACAATAATCAAATTGTTTGTTTATTGTATACGACACGTGTGTGCTGTGACAAAACGTTGATATTTTCGGTTTCTTTGTTTTTTTTTGTTGTTGCAGAATAATGATAACAACAATGATTTAAATAATATTTCTTTTCTTCACTTTGTTATGAGTCAAAACTGTTGCCTGCATAATTGTCAGTTCTTATTGTGGACAGTAGGCATTACGTTTGTATTTACAAAAGAGCCAACGGACTCTATCTAATTATTGTTCTTCCAGTAGTTACATTTCATTTTATTCAATTATATATTCCTCGGGAAAACAAAGGATATGTGACCCATGGTAGGCCGATCGTTTCAAAACCCCGTCTCTCGGAATTATTTGTTTCTCATGGTCATCAACTGTGGACTCTTAACGTACACGAAATCCCTTAATTTTAAAAGAGAGCCACTCAATGGTTTCCTGTATTTTAGAGTGATTCCTTTTTCCACCGTGGCTTGCTGGGGCAAGTGGCTCTTTTGTATACGTTTAGAATACAAACATGGTAATATTAAATAAATTTAGTCGGCCGAGTAGCAATATTATTATCTAAAAATTAGACATTAGAAAAGCACATATCGCTTTGTAATTACAAATTTACGTATGTTAGCAGCACACTCTCTGTACGAATGCATATCATCGGAAAGCAGTAAACACACACATTCACAACGCACAGAATAGAATCATAAGCAGCGCAGTGTCGCTCATTTACCTAACACTGCATTCTACGTGACTCTTACTTATACGTAATTTTTATAAGCGTCTGTAATTTTCGTCTCTGTAACTGGAGCGATAGATTAGTGTGTATGTAATTTGTATTTTGTGAGTCAGTATTATTTGCTAGAACACGGACACCAAAACTTTACTTTATAGTAAAATTAATCCAGTGATTGCAAACGTCCGTTTTTCAAATTTAAACACAAAATTCACTCACCGTTCAACAACTAGCCGTGGTTTTATTCTTCCGAGATCCTTAATTTATAAAACTTTACATATAACCATGATACATTATTGGGTATTTGTTTTATTCAGTTTCATATTACTTTTCATTATACCATTAACAATGATAATTCTGTCCGAAGACAAGCACGTTGTCTGTTCCGTTCTTGGACTCCGTCTCTGATCTAGTTTGCCCATCTCTGATGTATACATAATACGATGCTCTATATAAAGTACTTAGTATACATCTCATTCTTAGGTTATATTAATTGTAAATTATTGTGTGCCGATAACTGGTGAATGGTATCATTCATTGCGACAGTAGTACGAGTATTACTTGTGTATGTCATTTGTTACATTAGTGTGTCTTAGACAATATTGAGCTTGAAGGCTTGTTGTATACAAATGTTTGTGTTCATTGAAACTGGTTTCAATGTTGTCAGTAACTGATTCTCCGGTGTTCGATTATTTATTCCACTGTTGAAAGATGACGTCCCGTGCCATCGTCGTAACACCGTAATATTGTTCTAGGAAGGGACAAGTTTAAAAATGGCAATGGCTATCGATTATTATACATTGTGGAAATATAAAATTATGCGTGAAATAACTGGAATATTTAATTTTAAGTAAACAGGAATTTTTAAACACATTGGGCTATGAATTTAAGAAAAAAAAATTAATTAAAATAAACATTTTGTATAGCACACAGTAAATTTTTTAGCAAACTAAACTAGTATTATACAGGTATTGAAAATTCCATCTAGGCCTCAAAACACATTGCACATTAGATAATGGGAAAGGAAATTAAAGTAACTCTATATAAATTTTGACATGTAACTACGCGTATGATACATTATTGTGGTATTTTTTTTATTCAGTTTCATATTACTAATACTATTAACATTGATAATTCTGTTCAAAGACAAAGTTCAGGTAAATTGTTTTCTGCACGCTGTCATATAAATTTTGTTTGTAATACATTAGATACCAATCAAAGCACGACATTGTATATGAACTATATGACTGACGTTACAGTATATTACTTATAGGCCTATTACTTACAGTATATTACTTCTTATGTTTAGTTTTCAAATCTAGGAGTTTCCAGAGTTAAAATTTAATAACTTTTATTAAAATTTAGTGGAAAGTAAAACTTTTATGAAATAGTGTATATTAGTGACATTTTTAACTAATAATACTAATACTTTTGTGTAAAAGTGTATTTTAGATAACTGTAACTATATTTTAGAAAGTGTAACTTCTTGTTACTAGGTGAAGGGTATTAATAAATTATACCTCTGTTATCCGTGACTTGCAAGAAGCACAAAAAGAGGAGATAACTGTTTAATTAAGATACAGACAATATGCTGCTACAGAGCGACTAGAAATGTGTGGGGAAGCTGACATGAATAAAAAAATATTGAAAATCATCTTTTTGGAATTTTGTTTATTAAAACGAAAATTGCTATATTAATTGACTTGCAATTATTTATTGTCGCAAAGTTGTTCGTAAATGGATGCTTCCTTTGAGTGTCAAAAAAATATGTTCATTTTGTAGGCTACAAAAAAATCATTGTGCTTTCAAGTACAATATTCTTTCTTTAAACAATATGTATGGTATTTATTTGAAAATGTAAGAAAGTAAAGTCAATTAAATTAATTTGAACGAAGCAATTTATTTTTTTTGAAGTGATTAATAATATAATGACAAATTTAAATTTTCTTTTAAAATTGTCTGTGGCTGCACTACAGAAACGTCTAGTTTGAAGGGTCAGATTTGATCCAAGTTAATATCTGGTATAGACGTTTACTAGGCCATACAAATAAGGTAATTGCTAGAACTCATGGGGCTGCATTAGCCTATATCATCCAGAAACAGAAAAAAATGTCGATTATAAAATGTCAGGCATACCATTTGACCCAACCTAATATTTGGAACAAGAGACAATGAATAGTCGCAGCCAGAACTCGCGGTGGCTAAAATAGGCTCACATGTAAAGTGAAAGTAACGATTTTGTAAGCGTTTGAAGTGACGGACCATTTGAAGAAAGCTAATATTTGTGCAGAGATTCCTTGGATTGTAAAAATGAACAGTCATTGCTAGAACTCGTAGTGTCTAGGGCAGAGCAAACAGAACGCTCTTAAATATAACATGTTAAAGATAACGGTTTTGAAGCTCAAGGAACTCCTGTATCGATTTTTTACTTCAGTGGTTTTGGGCAGGCTCACTCCAAAAGACAAAATACCAATCCGAACATATTAAAGAAAGTCTAAATAAACAACATACCGTTTGTATCCTGAGAAAAAGCTGATATCGTATAACGAGTTTGTGCGTGATATCTGTGCAGTGTAGTGTAGTGTAATCTAAAAATAGTGTAACCTTTTGATACAAAACTTACAATTGCAGTAGTCCTACGTGGTAGGTGAAAGCAAGAACGTGTACCTAGAATGCCTCTCATAAAACACAATAATTTTTTGTTATCCTTATTTGTTATTGACTTTTCGTTGGACAGGTGCAATAAATAAAAATTTTAAAGATATCCAAAATGGTCCTACTAAAACTGCTCTTAAAAGTGAGTTACTTATTACGTATGTACAAACTATTTTAATTAAGCAGGTGACACAATTTGTTACGTTTTCAAAAATAAAATCACAATTGTTTTAATTTACAATACTCAAAAAAACTTAAATTTAATTACAAATAATTCGCACCAACTTAAATCTTTTCCCTCTTTTAATTTTGGAATGTAATAAGAAAGAATGTTTATTAATTTCATACTGTTTTAAAGTGAACATAAAACATATGTGATTCTTTTGAGAAGGGTACACCTTCTTAAATGCTGTTTATCCACTGCCAGCAAAGCAATGGATATACACGGTCAGAATATTTCCTTACTTTATCTTAGCTATTTGCAGCCACTGACACGAAATTATCTGAAAAGTTAAATCGACCTGAGAGACTTTTTAAAACTTCTCTCAGTTTCATTATAAAATTATTTAATCCTAATGTTCCAATTTTTTTTTTGGCCGTTGTTTTGTCATAATTAATCAACTGTTTTACTTCCAAAGTTTACATTTATCATGTACTCGACTTGTTTACTGATGAACGTTTCTGTTTATTCGTCGCCTCTGAAACGTCACTGCATAACGAGAACAAACTACATTCAATTACTTCAGTTTGGAGCAGTCTACTGTAAGAAACGTGTGTACTTTTTGTATGGGTTTGGAAGAAAGCATCCGTTACGATTATATCTTGCTGAGTTTAAGAAAAGAACAAGAGTGAGTTGATTAAAATGCCAACAAGTGTTTACGAATTTTTCATAAATGACTGCAAATGTTGGTTATCTTCAACTGCCAACAAGTTATGAATGCGGTAGTTTTAGAGGTTCTCATACGATTTACTAGAAATAATTAGTTTCTTACTTAAACTCATGTTTGTTTTACGAAAATTGGTGATTAAGTCTAGGAAACCTTCACTATGAACCGATTTCCTGTGAGCTTATTATTCTCTTTGACTTCTCGACCAGATGTGATTTTGTTAAATTCCAACATTAAAAAGTCTATGAAAGTCAGTGTATTTTCACATGTAATATTATCTTGCAACGTGAAGTGAAACTTAAAAGTTAAGTAGAAGTAGCGTTTATGTACAAGTATAAGTTAAGCAAAAATTATGCATTAGGCATAAAAATTCAAAATATTTTAGTCGGAATATTTATTTCAATAAAAATTATGCAGTCATTAGAATTATTTTTTCTGAAGTCGACTCTAAAATCCCATTTTAAGCAGAGTTTTGTATTATCAAACAAACGAAGAGACTGCTCTTGTAACTCGGCCGTTTGGCACGTGTCTATCTGTTCATTTGTAAATGTTAGCAATTACTTGCATACTGTGCTTCGTGATGTGGTTTACACGATGCATAAACTATACGAAAATCTATACATTTAAATAATTCTGGTGGACGGTACTAAATTACAGAGAAGGTAATTGGGGCTGTCATTCAATGAATTCGCAGTAGGAGACATTATAAGTAAGGATGGATGCTACCTTTCGGAATATAAATATGATGACAACGACGACAAGGGGGAGCATATACTCCCCTTACCTTGTATTTACTCTTTTTTCCGTTTGTATTATTAAGAAATAATTTTGATGAATTGATTTAATACAGGATTCACGTACCAAAGAGGAAACTACCGTATGCAAGCAAGCATAATTACCCATGAAATATGGCAGGGATGGTTGGCAATGGCTTTATTATTATAATTACGTGGCGACGATGTGTTCCGCGTGCTCTGCGGTGGCAGCTTCCCATCCGCCTACAGACGCTTCATTTGAATCCCCTTGCGACTCGCCGCTCGGCGTGTATATTACACTGCAATCATCCAACCAATGTAATTTCACAGACGCTGGTGAATTTCCATGCAGCTTAAACCTTCCGTATTTCTGTTTTTGTGTGTTTTGAGAGTTTTTAATTCTAAATTTCAGTAGCACAGTGCGTAATTCAATAATTTTTATATAGTCATCAATTTTTCTATAATTAAGCGCAATGTTTCTGAACTGCAATGTTTAATGAATGTTAACATGATTTCTAAATAATTTACTTGTTTCTGTTCTTCATCTTATGTTGTTTCCTCTAAGATAATAGGGCATTTGCAAGAGACCTAATTATGTCAATATCATGTCTGAATATCAACGGGGTGGAAAACTTAATATCAGGTTTCCTACCCCGTCGCCGTCATATTGATGGTCAATACCGCTACTGATTGATTTGTTCAACGTGTGGCTTCCACGCTTACATTCATCAGATGTATACACATAAGGTAACTTATACTTCATCAGATTCTACGTTTCTGCAACCCCGAAATTTTATTTCAGTGTTTACGACTTTGAAACACCGGTTGCCTTCGATCCATTAATTACTACTCAAATTACGCTTATATAAACAAAGGTTATTTATTTTATTTCGTTTTGAGTTCTTTCACTATTAAACATTTCAGTCGTCGGACTGTTAACAAATATATTTGTTTGTAGTTGCCGGAAAACAAAATTGAATTTGAAAGTTTTCTTTCGACAACTAAATCACAAGATTCGCATTTTTTATTTGTTAGCTAACTGATAGTTTCCAAGGCATCAAGTGAATTGGTGCACAGGGTAATGTCGCAGAACGTAACTTAGAGACTTAGAGTAGCGTCAAATAATCGTTGAAGCTAAAGTACATCAACATTAAACATATTGATTCCACTGTGATTTCATATATTCTGAGTAGCTTTAATCAACAATAACTGTTTCCTTACCATATATTCAAAAGTATACTGAGCGCTGATTAAGAATGTACTCATTGTGGACTGGGCGTGTTGTAAAATCTCTCTTCGTTTTTTATTATCTCCAATAAAACGAAAGATGTTAGTTTTTAAAACATAAAGTAAACAGATACCTTCAAAAATATCTTATTATGTCTTGAGTGTCTTTGTAATCGTCCTGGGAAAGCGTGTAAATAACTTGACGTCTTAGGTGAAAGTATGAAAAGGTTAAAACAAGTAATTATCATCATGTTGCTATAACGTAATCATCTGTCAATAGTATTAAGTAGGCCTGTAAAATTTTCATTACCACATGCTATATTTTCTAATACGTCGTGGGTTTAACAGTTCAACGAATTAACAAATTCAAAGCAAATTTAAAACATTTCAGTAAATAATTATGCAACATTCTAATAAGAAAGTCGAATCAACTGAAACGTCTTAGCACAGTTTAATGTATATGGTAATTTTGTTGATAAAGAAATAATATTGCTTTTTCAGTTTTTCAGGATTGTAATTAACTTTTAATATTTAGTGACCTGTAATTTAATTGACACGTAGTTAACATTTATTCTAATGAAGATAGTCGTAGATTTGTTTTAATGAAAGTTATTTATACATTGATTAAAACGTGCCGCCACATTGGCGACAACCAATTGTTAACTACGTTATAGAGGAATTCGCATTTATTAAAAAGTTAAATTAAATCAGAAATAAATAACTTATTGGTTTCCAAAATAGTAAACAAACGGGATTTTGATTGTAAATGAGTTATTACACTAGTTTCATAATTACAGATTAAATTTCATGTTTTTTATTTTACTGGTATAAAACACAAAAATACTGCAACATAACAATTTATATATATATATATTGTGTATCTGCTGAGAACTTAACGTAACTATCGAATAATCTACCAGCTGTACGTTACGTTAAGTCCCTTTTGTTGCACAATAATACTTATGTGAGAAGAGAGGAAGAAGATTTTGTGGCGTGAATCAAATACAAATAAACCATTGATTTTTCAAAAAAACAAATTCTTCAAAATTTGAAAAGAAATGTTTGAAATGTCGCCTTTTAAAAGAAGCTGTTTTACAAGCATTAGTCATAGTATACACATTACAAATCACACAAAAATTATATACAAACAATAAAAATAAAACACAGATATGAACACATGAATAACAAACATAAAACACATATATAAAATCAATTATAAAAATTGTTTCAATTACTTGGGTGCCTGACATTAAAATATAGAATTCAAATCATTATTTTAAATGTTGCAAATCATATATAAAGTACTATTTATGTTTATTACATAACAATGGAAACGTTTGGTCGTATTCAAAAATACTAATGATTTAAAAAAAAAATTAATTTAAGTGTAATAATTAATTAAACTTTAATTATTAATTTAATAGTTTTAATAAATTTTAATTTTGACTAATTTTAATCAAAATGATTATGCACTAGTTCAATAAATACTATTATTACGCACCCATTTTAATTAAATGTAAAAGTAATTAGCAACAGATATTAATATGACATACTTTAAACATTATGTACTTTTAATTATTAAAATTTTTGTATTTACAATAATTTGTATTTATTTTCTCTTATTTAGACTAGATTTAGCTTACTTACTCTCTTTTCCTTTAATAAATAATTGTTGATTTTCACTTGCTTTCACTGCTGTTTTACCGTGTCGAAAATATCGTTTTGTGTTTGTGTGTGAGTTTTGATCCTTAATGATGATGATGATGATGATGTGCTGATTCCCTCGTAGATCGTTAGTTGTCAATGTTCTATTGCATGGTGATGATGATGGTCCTAGTGCTCCTTCGTCAATTGTTGTAGTATGTTCTGTTTACGGCTTGATGGTGTGCTCAAGATGAGTCAATGTCGCTGAGCAAACTGACATAGTGTCACCGTGAGCAAATTCTTTTTGATCGTTCAGAATCGGCCGGGGTTTTATACCCAAGGCACTTTAACAGAACCGAAGATTGCTTAACAAGCCATATCAACCATGTCAGATTTTGTTTGCTTGTTTCGCGCGTCAGTTCTCCACACACCATTTTTGCGCATTTTCACACTCATAATTAGTGTACATATGTGAACTAATAGAATCATTAGATTCACTATGCTTCTGTCCTTGTTTACATACAAATTAATTGCTCGTGACGTATTAATTAGCTGAGTAATTAATTAATTTGTTTATAGTTCGGTAATAATTTTACCATTCACCTTCAAGTTGTATCCACACATTCCACACGTCATTTCGCACATTTTAAAATGACGTCATTCACTTTGCTGTAGTTATTGTCAGTGTGCGAATTTTTATAAAATAAACATATTTAATTTTTTGTATTTTTGCCTGTCTGAACTGGAGCTCACTACCACAAGTTAAATACACTGTACACAGTCTTCCTTATTCGTAGCACAATTCCTGTCTCTGCTGGGAGACCACACACCCACATGCAGTTGAATACTGTGCACACACACGTTCATCCTAGTAACCAAGTAAATCATTGTTTAAAACAGGTTACGAATTGTCCAGTTCTTTTCTGTTTCCGTATGCACCATTTCAAACTATTTACAACTGTTTATGTTTACTTTATGTATACAAATAAACTACCCTGGTCGAATATGCCAATATGTATCTTTGTAATAGAAAATATATGTCAGAATATTTACAGAAAATATTTTAGGATAAGTTAGATTTGTGTCGAGTGTTATACTATATACAATTAACAGCGTAACTAAACAATTATATTAACTGAAAACACTATTAAAATCTTAATTGTCTACATTATAGAAAATTTTGAACAAAGTAGTGACCCTCTGTATAGAAGAAAAAACGTAGTAAAGTGTAATACTCATATTCAAAAAATACCTTTTTAAAACTGACGTTATGCTGTTATGTGTCAGCTACGACATGCGTTTTGACGTTTCAGTATTCGCGATGAGCTCAGACAGACATGAAGTAAAATAAAGAAAATTTGTTAATACAATGTCATATTTCTTTTATTATGAAAAATAGTAATTAGGCCTCCTGATAACTTTTCCATTGTTAAAACGATTATTAATTATGCTCTGTAAAATAGATTTAGATAAAGTTATATTTGAAAACAGAACAACGTGTTAAGTAGTTGCTATTACATAATTTTGTATAGAAAATTAAATTAATAAATTGGTAAAACCTTGTGAAAATTATTCTTGAATACTTTCTTGGAGTGCAGACGATCTGACAATTGCTAATACATTTCGTGAAATGTGCTGCACAAAATTAAGCGTGCATTTTGTACAGATATATTAAAGCTGATACTAAGATTGACTCTGTTTATGTAGCGGTCGTCCAACCATTGTAACAAATACGGTCTATTTTATGCTTGGAAAACGATTATGTAAACAACACGGGCCATGCATACAACATCGTCGAGTAATACTTCACATATATAATAGATATTCCACAATGTCGAGCCTACAATAAGCACTCGCTCAATAACCTAAGTTGTACCTCGTCAAAACACTTAAAGATGCTGGGATAGTGAGCATATACATTGTCGTTATATTCTTAAGGAATTTAGACCATGAGAGATCCAAAACATGATTCTGAAAAATAAACGATGGAACAAACTTGTATCGAAGAAAACGGTTAACTCGGATGTAGAGTGACAGAAGAAATTCAGTAATTTATGCATGAATGCATAATTTCATGTATACACGTAGGCCTATTATTAAACGTAGCCTATTTTTGGTCTTTGTCTAAAAAAATTATATTACACAGTGTGTACAAGGGCTAGAATACATGAGGTCTATGGAAAATAATCTATGTTAGATGTGATTGTTTTTATTTACCGATGTATTTGAACTTTGTTTAGAAGGTAATAAGAGATAAAAAATTATGTTTAGAATTTTAATCTGTAAATTGTCATAAGCTATTCTGTTTACTGGATTTTTTGTTAACAATATTTTATGTATATAACATGTAAAAGTCCCATAATATCGGGGATTTTAAAATGTCACTTTCAGGATGCACAAAATTTTCTATTAGAAGACGCATTTTTTAATTATATAGTAGCTAAATGACAACTTTTATTTCTGTTACACTTTTATTGTCATTTCCGTTTACATATTTAAGCATTTATTGTTTGTAAGCCTTCAATATTTTCATACAACACACTATCTTTCTTAGTTAAATTTATTCTATGCGACGGTCTGCTTATTTATGTTACAACGGTCTACTGATCGTCGTATGGTACAGTGGAAAACAAAATACAAGACACCAATTAAATCACTAATCACCACCTTTAATTATTACAATAAAACAGTTTGCAATCAACAAGATAGTCTATTACAACAGATAAAATTATAACACTTCACCACAATACAACGAACCGCACTGGAATAAATCGCCACTAAAACTGAACTAAGCGGAGCTGAGTACTTGTATTTATACTCTCTGAGATTCGAGAATAGGCTATACTACGCGTCAAGAACGCTACTTGAAAACACCAGAACGTAATTGGTTGCGTCCTTGCACACATGGCGCGCGGACTGGTGAAATCTGGATCAGTCTCGGCTACGGACGCGTGACAAATGTCACGTAATTGTCCTTCATCTCAAAGCACCAGCAATATGTACGCACACACACACATTACAGCCGGGCTCCGCTGGAATAGCCGAGAAACACGTAGCATATTCTGTAATGTCGTAACAATATGTGTGCACGATACGTATACGATATTGTTTTCCCAACTTTCGGTGATGGGTCAAGAGAAAAAAATGTTGTGAATACGAGTATGTTGCGTCAATGGGGCATGTCGTACCAGAATGTCCAGTATAAAAAAAACACAAAAGAACGAAAAAGTTCATGAAAACAGAGCTCCGAAAAAGTATAAATCACACTTAGATTAAGTTATTTAATATAAAGAAAGTATTAACGTTGCTGCGCATTTCAACACTTCTCGAAAAAAAATTAATTTCGTACGCCAAGAAATCGATAATTAAAAATACGCCAAAACAAGAAATAAGAAGATATATCCCAGTAAGCAATCTGCGCTATCAAGATTAATGTTGCAACTTAGACAATCCAAAGTAGGTATTCAATATAGTAACGAATATCGATATTATTTCTAGTGTGATGAATAAAAGAACATGTACCTTTACTATAAACTGTAATGCTTACGTAATATATATCTCATAGTTACTTGTAAAAACGGAAGTGTGGATAATCTGAAATAATATCCTGCCTTGCTGTTACTCATGTAGGGGTATTCATTTGGCTTTGATTAATAATTGGATTACCAGCACTTTGATCGTTATATTGAGACTGTTAATAAGTAGTTGTAAGCCACACGGGGTTTAGTGGATGAGGGGATGATTCTATCAACCCGCAATTTAGCTAACGTCATCACTACCACTACTTACGTTACACGTGACATCTTCACTAATTACAACAGCAGTAAAGAAAAATACTCGTATTTGAAAATTAATGGAATAATTCTGTAGTGACATTTAAAAAAGTCTAGAGAGAGTCGTGAAATTGTCATTTGGAATTAAAAAAAAAAACAATTTTCTTAATTTAAAAGGAAAGTTGAAGAAATAGATTAGTCTTACAAACACCAGAACACACCGAATAACAAAATATTTTATATTAAATCCTTTGTACTAACAACCTTATTAGGAAACTTACAGAAAATTATTTTTTTGTTTATTTACGAAATAGAAACTCTAAACTGAGTAAGTAAATTAATTTTTGTAATTCTATAATTTTATTCAATAATTCTATAATTATCAGAATTATCAATATTGCACACCACTATATAAAAATTATTCCGATTAGCGCTTTCAAGCTTCACAGCTCATCGTCAGATCAGGAATAGACATAAAATATTTAATACCCAACCCTTCACCCCTCTCCGCCACCCTGCTCACCCACAACAAACTAAAATTAATGACCCTTCCCCACCTATATTTCTAGTACTATATTTCATAGTACTAATTGGTTGTTTTAAAATAAGGGTGTGTGACTGACCCATGTGTGTGGAGAGGAAGCGGGTAGGTTAAAAGGATGCACACACACACACACACACACACACACACACACACACACACACACACACACACACACACACACAGATACACAAGGAATTTACTAGAAAAATATGTAACTGTACAGATGGTGTGACAGAGTTTAGGGGGTGGGGAAGGGTCATTAATTTTAGTTTGTTGTGGGTGAGCAGGGTGGGGGAGAGGGGTGAAGGGTTGGGTATTAAATATTTTCTGTCTATTCCTGATCTGACGATGAGCTGTGAAGCTTGAAAGCGCTAATCGGAATAATTTTTATATAGTGGTGTGCAATATTGATAATTCTGATTGTGATTTCAACCACTAACACAAATTTCTTCATTAAAATTCTATAATTATTGAATTTAATTTAATTATAATTTTAATTATAATTTTGTTTTGAATTCTATAATTTTATTTTATTTTATAAGGCATAGGACTGCTTGCAATGGAATTACTTAGACTTTCCTAAATATTAAACAAAAGGTTATAGATCCATTCGTTTAGGTTTAAACACAATTTCAGTTACCATTTTGTTAAATGCGATTTTTGTGTTTCTTATCAAGTGCATTACAAGCATCATATTTAACTGTTACATGTTCAGTTGTTAATTTGTTGAAATCGTTCTGTCCTATGTGTTTCTAAATGTTACTGGCACACAATTATTTATCATATATATATATATATATATATATATATATATATATATATATATATATATATATATATATATATATAATCACGTTTATCCATCATTAGCTAAACATGCAAGTTCTGACCAGAGAAGTTCATCTTTTTGAGACCCCATATATAAAAGTTACGAGTAAGCTTAGACATTTTATTCTTACATATTCGTAATCAGCATAAAAAACCGTAAAAATATATATCCGTTTCAAGATAGTTTGTTGAAAAAAGTTGAATAATAATTACCCTGTTAACTTTATCGTTACAAACCACTCACACGTTTAAAAAAATGCATTACTATTTTATCACGGATATCGGTTTAGCTTTTAGTGATGAAAAATATGCACAGTGTTGCCACAAAATGTATATAAAGTCACGAAGGTCACAACGTTGCCAAGTCTACTGAACGTAAGCAATTTCTGCAGCTGCTGTGTCTCGGCTGTGTATTCCAGTCGCCTACGTTTAATTCCTGTATACGATCTTAGTTATTTTTAATTTCAGTACCGTAGTAAAAATAATCTTTGAAAGACGTAATCAACTATTTTTCAACGCTGTTATTAAAAAGTGGGTTAATCATTCAATGACAGAAAACATATAAGGTATAAAATGTTGTGATCACTTTATTCACACGTTCTTTTCTTGACACGTAAATAACTATATACTAAATAAAGATATAATAAGTATATCTTCATTGTACATTAGTATAATATGTAGTTAAAAAGTACAGTACAACCTGTCACATCTTGACCTGTGATATCCGGAACCTCCCATATCCGGACGTATCTCCAAACTAATTTTTGCAATTTTGGTTAGCGAATGGATAGGGATGTAAAGATACTACTCTTGATGTTTTGGCTGATCACCCATTTTTCTTCACTACACTTACGTCATTCTGCGATATGGTTCACTATTTTTGAATATTTAAGTTTTTACAATTGAAATACATTATATTAGGGCAACTGAATCTGGGGCAGCGGCGTTAGGTCGACTCACTTTGGCTTCATGGCTTCCAATAAACGTGTGCATTGTATGAAGCAGCCGAATCACAAACTTTTTCAAAAACTGATGTAGGCGTACTGTAAGTAAAACTTTTTAACCAATTTTACTTTTTGTATTTTAAAGAGTACAGTGTACAAATGAAAATGCTAAACCAATAGAAACGTCTAAAAAAACACGTTCTTCTTCTGTGTATCTTCTGTAATTGTTAATTATATTAATTGAGATTTTGGCTACTTATAGAGATTTAATTACTGAACACAATGCAGTTTTCAGAATTGCTGTATATTTTTTGGTTTTGAAGTTATCGCAGGTTGAACTGCAAAAATGGATTGAATAAAACTTACTCATGCGGCCGCGTGTTTGACCACGAAGTTAGAGCGAGATAGTTGCTTATTATACCCTTTCTGTCTAGCGTACGGCGCAGCGCACAGTGTCCCTTTCAATACAGTATATTTAATGTATCTTTTAAATGTCAATAAATTTCAATGTAGATAATGTAGAATGTAGAAAATGTAGATAAAGAAAATGATTATGATATTGATTATAATTATAATAATTGGAAGCTTGTTTCAAATATATTATACTACATAGAAATGTTTATACACGCACTCATGCGCGCACGCGTGTGCACGTACGCGCACCCACCCACGCAGGCATATTATATATATATATAAAATTTGTGATGTTTTCAATTTGTTTCTTCTGCAAGTAGTATAATTTCGTATATTCTTTTTAACACCTGACGCACGTTTCACTGAAAAATATCAGTATCATCTGAGGTTTCTAAGTAAATTAATAACAATCGAAATAATTCTATTAATATAAAATTAACGAATAATAAAAAATTCCGACTTAATTTTACATATTGTGCCATTTTGTCAATGTTATATGTGGACAGACTTGCTTACTTTTCTATTAAATGTAGAAATAGATTTTACCATTATTTTTTGCCGCAAACCATTTAATCTTGTTGTTTAATCCTTTTTCTATATGAATAGCTCATTACAATTATTGTTAATATTTCGTGTAAACAGCAGAGAGATGCTAAGTAGGACATTGTCTCAGGTAAGATTGCATGGTAAATCAAGACTCGCGCGTATTTCTTCCACCAGTCGGACGTCACGCGGCAAAAACAGCTGATCGCTAGGTTAGCGCGGGAAGCCGGAATGCCCCCCCCCCCTGTGTTGTGTCTATTCAGCGCTAACACCACAAGATTTCTCATTCCCGTCAACATGAGTACCTACTCAAGGTCAAATACCATTCTTAATGTTGTAATGACAGACGTGTACGTTTACAAAACACTGTTTTGGCTGACACATATATACACATCTACGTCTGAACTCGCAACCTCTTATTTATCAGCTGGCCGGTTTTACGTTTCCACCAAACGTGTTCCAGAAAATCATATTAAAATAATATGAATATTTTATAGTAAAAACATACTAAAAATAATAATAATATACAATTTAAAAAGTTAATACACTACCTCTTGCTTATCCTAAGTTTTGTGCCGTATCACTTTTCCAAGGATTCATAAAATTGTTATCTCGAATGATACATGGATCTTGTAGAGTTCGTAATCCTAATGTTCCTTTCATGATTGATGGAATATGTACACATAATAACCGAGCAACATTTTACGTTAAACTATTGAAAATAACAATGGTTTTCCAAAGTACCGGAGACGAGATGACGGAATTGTTGAACTAAAAGGAATACCGTATATCATTTGATAATCGTGATTCGTTCAATACAATCGCTTCCTGATTCTACAGTACAATGCTCACATCAATATTGAAAACCGATAAATACATGTATAAATAGGCTTACCATACGTCCCGGTTTGACCGGGATTGTCCCGGTTTGACGACCTGATCCCGGGGTCCCGGGCAGTTTGTCAATTGTCCCGGTTTGAAAATTGACGAGAGTAGTTTCCGTCCGGGCGAAGACGTTGTGCAAGCTAAGCTCCCGATTTTTGGTTAAATCAATAGAAAAGAGAGTTTGAAAGATTAAAAGTAATTTTTCATGAATGGAAAATTCAAAAGCTGCAGTAGTCACTTTGCACGAGTATACACATTCAAATGACTTAGGGAGCACAAAAATCCTAATGTGTGCTACACTTGCTTTCCTTCGAAAAGATGTAGAATGTGGCTGGTAGTATATCCATGGTCAAGTTCCAGAGGAAGAGAAACTCGATTAATTCTTTAATTGTTTCGTAGAACAATAGCTAGACAATGATTAGTGCCACAGGAGTTACGGAACTGCTACTTCCGACGTCATACAATGAATAATACCGTACAAGCACGCATCAGAAACTAAACAGCCACGTTGGAAGACCACATCCAAGAATAAAAAACATTATCAAATGTTTATAATCTGAGGCAGAGAAATGTATTCAGAACACGATGTAACGATGGAGTGAAATTTTTAAGCTATGAAAAGGACGAAAAAGTATACTGAATTGGATAAACTAAAAGATATGAAAAAGATTCTGAAGTTGGGATGTTTCTCAAGATCACGTCGTCCGTTCTACAAGTTGACTAATAAAAAAAATAAAAAATAACCTTCCTTTTTAATTTAGAGAGAGAGAGAGAGAGAGAGAGAGGGAGAGAGAGAGAGAGAGAGAGAGAGAGAGAGAGAGAGAGAGAGTGAGAGTGAGGGAGCGGCTATGCAAGTGTGTGTGTGTGTGAGTTTTATAAAAATTGTAACTTGGTAAACGTAGTTGGTAACAAAAAATACATTTAACGAATTATAAAAACATAAACACAATACAGGGTGGATGTACATACATCGTTGTTTGTGTGTTCGCAAGTGGGAGGTACTCTCAAGTATCTAAAATTAATTACGTGTCTTATCTACTTGAGTGTTCGCAAGTGAAATGAGTTGCAAGTGCCACTGTTCGTAAGTGGGAGCACACCATCGTCGGCCGGATACGAAAAGCAGATTAATTTACCTGGTTTCTTCGAGACAAAAGCATCAACATGAATCAAA
This sequence comes from Magicicada septendecula, assembly GCA_034769895.1. Taxonomy (NCBI): domain Eukaryota; kingdom Metazoa; phylum Arthropoda; class Insecta; order Hemiptera; family Cicadidae; genus Magicicada; species Magicicada septendecula. Next base: position 222,895,158 of record CM068368.1, read on the forward strand.
AAATTTAACTTGCAACCATTATTTTAGTAAAACGTAGATGATTGTGGGTATCATAGCTTAGGCTTTTAGAGCATAGGCTTGTACATTTATCTAGGATTTACATTATGTAGCTGATGATAGAAGTTCAAATGCGAGTTCCTGGTCCCTAAAAACATGGGTATCTCAGCTGGGAGAGTGAACTCCAAGACAAAATACTGATCCTTCAAATGTGTGCGTGTCGGGTAGGTATAGGCCTACTCTGGGCTCCTTAAAAAAGCTACTGCTAAAATAACAGTGATTTGTTCTAATTTTGTTTGCTACATAATAAGGTGACGCCGTATAACATTAAAATTTGGGTTTGGCAAAGATTATCAGAATTGGCACATTCAACAATTAAAAGTTTTGTACGAATGAGCAGAAAATAATGGTATTTAAAAGGAACTATAAAGACATATCTTATGGTCATAAACAAACCGTAGAAGAAATTACTATTGTAATCAGTATAGTCATATTTGGACAGGTGTAGAAAAATATGGAGAAGCCTGTACAGGTGTGTCGGTGCTGATGGGAACACACATAAAAACGTTTGTATGAGATTCAACGTATGTATCCAAGATAAATACCGTTTTATCTACAACAGGTGGCTTCGAAATATGAATTTGGGGATTTCCCTTTTATTTAGGGGGAATTGTTATAAGGTAAATACAGTACAACCTGTCACATCCGGACCTGTGATATCCGGAACCTCCCATATCCGGACGTATCTCCAAACTAATTTTTGCAATTTTGGTTAGCGAAATGGTTAGGGATGTAAAGATACTACTCTTGATGTTTTGGCTGATCACCCCTTTTTCTTCACTACACTTACGTCATTCTGCGATATGGTTCACTATTTTTGAATATTTAAGTTTTTACAATTGAAATACTTTATTTTGTCTGGGGCAGCGGCGTTAGGTCGACTCACTTTGGCTTCATGGCTTCCAAAAAACGTGTGCATTGAAGAAGCAGCCGAATCACAAACTTTTTCAAAAACGGATGTAGGCGTACTGTAAGTAAAACTTTTTAACCAATTTTACTTTTTGTATTTTAAAGAGTACAGTGTACAAATGAAAATGCTACACCAATAGAAACGTCTAAATAAACACGTTCTTCTTCTGTGTATCTTCTGTAATTGTTAATTATATTAATTGAGATTTTGGCTACTTATAGAGATTTAATTACTGAACACAATGCAGTTTTCAGAATTGCTGTATATTTATTGGTTTTGAAGTTATCGCAGGTTGAACTGCAAAAATGAATCGAATAAAATTTACTCATCCGCCGCGTGTTTCACTGACGAAAATAGAGCGAGATAGTTGCTATTATACCCTCTCTGTCTAGCGTACGGCGCAGCGCACAGTCTCCCTTTATGTACATAAATATGTAGGAAAAATAAGGAAAATATGTAGCTAAATATGTAATATTTAAGAAATATGTAGTATTAAAATACTTTCACATCAACAATATAATTTACATTTTACGAGAACATAACAGTGCCCTCTTTGAAAGGTTTTGAAAATAATAGGTGCTTCATTTTAAACTTTTTAAAATCACTTTCAAAACATGCAAATATATTTTGAGCAAAGTCAATGTAATCCATAAAATACTAATCAAGTTCGGGGCTGACACTAATCACCAGTTAGATTACCACTTCTGTTACAGAAAATAAGTTAACCCTCAGAATACACAGTATCTGAAAGTTCAACTCTTTGTTGAAGAGTTTACAATAAGACAGCATGCATAAGAAATGAATTACTTTTCAATTGTTTATTGTACTTTAGAAAATTTATGAAAACATATTTTAGAAAACAGTATTAAAAAAGAAACCTTGATATTATAAAATTAACAACAACAAAGTATTTTACCTATGGATTTCTGTAGTATAGGACATAAGTATAAAGTAAAAAATTGAGAATTATTAACTATTTAACAAAGTATTTTACTAGGAGAGTTGAAATTACTATAAAATTAAAGGTAGATTTTTGACTTGAAAATCTATATTGTATATATATATATATATCAAACTCTACTATAACTCTGCATAAGAATAAAGTGTCCATGTAAGTTTTTTTTTCCACTGTTTAGTTGCACAATTAATTATTAAATACTTTTCTATATTGTCTGTTGACATGGACTGTCTTCGGTCTGAGAGTATGTTTTTATATATAGAAAAGGATCTCTCGACATCACATGTCGTCACCGGCGCATGTTTATATAGAGGAATCGTACTTGGAAGAATATTCTCAATCGATTCTACAGTTTCGCCGTTACATATGCGATAAATGGTATGTAAAGTTGAGTAACCAGGGTTTCTATTCAGCACAGCATTTAATTTAGTAGAAACTTTGTCACCGACTTCACCCTGCACAGCATTTAACTTGTTAACTGCTCCTTCAACTATTCCTATGGCCTCTTGGAGAGTCAGACCTGCAGTCTCCAGTTTCTTGATACAACTGAAATGCGTTTTGATGTACGAAACTGAACATATCACCTTAGAGTTGTTGAATGCAGACAAGGATTCGCTCGCTGACACTGCAGAATCGGGAGATAATGTTTCCACCACATACTTCACAGCTTCAAAGTTGTCACTGTAGAAATTTACGGCTTCGATCCAGGTTCCCCATCTTGTAATTACGGGTTCTGGAGGCAGAGGTGTGTCAGGTAGCCTTTGTTTGTAGCACTGGATACGGTAAGGAGCTTTCAAGAACACCTTTTTTGTTGCTGATATTAATGTATTTACTTCGGGGAAAAGGTCTCTGACAGTTTCAGCTACTCGATGCAATCCATGAGCCAGGCATGTAACATGTAGTAGGTTGGGGTAAAACACATTTAGAGAATTACCTGCTTTTAACATGTATGCTGCTGCATCTGTATACAACAGCAGTACCTTCTCTTCTTTAACACCATTTGGCCATAACAAACTTGGCAAAATACAGCTTTATCGTCAGTTGTAAAAGCACTGTCAATCTGTACCCATGATTTTAACTTAGATGACAAAGATGATGCGGTCGGTGCCATGATAAAACAAGGATATTTGTATTTAAAACTCTTAAGAACTTGCGTTGAACAATACCGCACAATATATTATTTAAGACGTCTTTTGTCCAACAACGAGAATCCGCCAAGGCAAGAAACAAGCAAGCGCAGAAGTGTAGGCGAAAGACAAAACACTGACTTGACAATAACTTCAACACACCACACTGCACGCCAGATTGTTATTTACGTGTAGGCTTACACTCCGAGAGCGTCGATAATACTGGCGTCAAAAATCACATTGTGCCCTACAATAGCATAGAGTTATATAGATATTTGTTTGTTTAGGTAGATGGAATCCGTTGCGAGAACTGCAAGATCTGCGAAGAGTATTTATTTACCGCGGACAGCACGTTCTTTCCCCACCGAGCCCGCTGAACGTGCGAACAAAACGTAAATGAGTGGAGCCGCGCATACCATTCTCATTAACATCCCGTGCAAAATGCCTTACTTGTCGCTTGAGCTCGTAAAAAATTTTACTTCTTGAAAGTAGAATCTATGTGTGCAATTGCAACAGATGCAATATTTTGCCTTTTCTTGTAATAAATTTAATTGGACCTGATTCTGATTAATTGCACATTTGCGCATCTGAGTAGTGTTGTTATAGGCCTAACTATTTTTTGCCATTTCAATTTTCAAATTGAAGTAAAGTATAGTAAAATATGTAGAAATATGTAAGATGGAGTGAAATATGTAATATGAACAAAATATGTAAAAATATGTAAAATTAAACTCGCGGATAAGACACCTATTGGTATGATTCGCCGATATCTGGCTTTTCCGTGTAAATGTGCACTCAGCATTCAAATATGTAATTACATAAAAATCCGGGCCTTAATCATCACCTACACCTGCATAAATATGAATGTAGGGGCTACTCATTACAGTATTCACTTCCCCTTCCTTTGTATTTTGATTTGACAGCATTACAGGATGTTTACACTACCTTGTAAGCACGTATGTTTCCCCTTCTGTTTTGTCCAGTATACAGTAGATTTGATAGAAATTTTAAATGAAGAAGGAAACTGCTACTTGGTAAATTAATATGTATTGTGCTTTTAAAAGGAAAAGAGAGATAGCTACCGTTTTTCTAATTCTATCAGTAGGATAGAAAACAGATATAATATAAAATGTATGAGACCCCATTAATATTAAGTATTTATCTCTAAATCACCAGTCGATTGTCTCAAAATAATGCGAAAAATTGCGAAAGGAACTACCGTGTAGTTATTTTTATCTCGCAAGGGTGTGTACGATGAACTATAGAAAAGAAACTTGTAGATAAATGTTTTTAAACAATGCTAATCCCAATAAATGTTTGGTTGCTAATCCCCGACCTTATAACTTTTTTATATACTTGCTTTTGTATAGAAAAGTCTTATGAAGTGAAAAGAAATTAGTAAAAGAGAATGGAAAATTCCAGGGTGAGGAAGAATATTTAACGTTACGAATTATAAAACGAAGGAGATATTACAGCTGCAATAAGGAGCAGGCAACGAATTATATCAAGGGCTCAAGAGAGAAGTAACGCAACGGAAGGCTGATTGGAATTCCTCAACTTAAATGTGGAGGTATTGTATAATATTAATACTACCTGTAACTACCGCAGACCTTCCTTTGTCATAAACCGTCTCCTCACCATTCCCGATGGACCTCCTCCCAGAAACCCCCGCCAACGGAGAAATAGAAATAATTAAGTCTCTTCGTCATACTTACTACACCTGGCTTCCTTATTGATAACTTAACATCTTAAATTTTCCTATCTACCTATCCGGTCTTTATCCCTCTCCTTTGTGCCTCCCCGCCTTACCTTGACGCCTCTCTGACACCTCCCTCCAGCTTTGGCGTCCTGCGTTACTCGACTTCGTCTTGGCTGTCGTTTGACTTATACTTTTATTATGGCTCTACCATCACCCATTTGGCTCTGCACACTACGTAAACACACAAATACACATCCATACACTACACTCTATCCTGAATGCCTCCACCTACTTCGCCACCGGTCCGCGCTGCGCTGGCGTGCGACTCCTCTAAATCTCCAATCGGCGGAAGGGTGCTTGCCCCAGATCAGCCTGAGTCTTATCCTCTGAGACAAGTCTCAGACAACGCAAAAAAAGGTATAATATTATAGCCTACTGTCTACTATGACTGTGAGACGCGAATATGACAGCAGATACGCAAGAATGTAGGAGGCTACAGAAGAATAAAGGAACGGTCCAACTTCGGATATTATGGCTTAAGTAATCATATTAGAAAGGATTATTACAATTTATTTTATACACCACACAATATATGTGATAATTTTAATTTTTTATTTATCTATAAATTTTGAAACGAATTAAGACCTGTATTAACATCAACCGTTGTGTATATAATTCTTTTCACTCAGACTTTTCACAAAGTTTAGTGATATATTAAAACCATGTGTAAGATAATCAATTTTTGTGAAACCTATAATATACCCATTAAATAGTGTAGACTAGACAAGTATGATAGTAGCTTAATACAGTCTTTTTTCCGGGATGAAAGGGAAATTATAATATTGTGCGCTTAAGAATGAAACTTTTTTTGTTACTAGACCAACGTTTATGAAAATCTATTTGGCTTCATTTCTCAGATTGTAATAAAATTGGAATCAATTATAGCCTATATCAAATTAAAAATTGTTGCCAAAATTATTTGTTACTAACCAAGTTTACTTTATTTTCTTAACCGATGGATTTTTGCATATCAAATTCCGTTTATTAGACATCGATTTTTCAATATAAAATTGGTCTCTAGATTACTGATTTGCGTTAATGCGTCCAAGAAAAATAGTAGTTTGATAAACCTTATTACTAAGTTTTAATGTTTGTTTACATACGGCGTTTTCAAGAAACTGTAACAGTGTTAGAATAAATAGGCCTACTTAAAAATTTGATTACATACCTGCACCTAGTTTCGTATACAGAAGCAGTGTAAAAAGTATTTTGTAAAGCTTTCTTACAAAATTATAACATAACTGAAGCCCAAATGATGTTTAAGATTTTGCACGTTAAGTCATATGAAGTTTACTTAAGAACCTGTTACGTTCAGACTTCCTGAGATACAGTTATTGAGAAGAACAAGAGTAACAGAAAGAAAGAGAGAGAGAGTGAGAGAGAGGTCAAAGTACATGATGTTTACTACAGTTGGCTACTTATAAGGAACTTGAAAATAATTAAACTTATTGTAATGTAGAAAGTTAACGAAACATGAACCAAAAGCGAGGATTATGTGCAGCAGACTCAAGAGTTTTATTAACAGGATCCAAACAGCCTTTGGTGAAACGATTATTACGTTAAATAATTTATTCGCAATTAAGAAGTGGTACATTTTGAAGAAAGGAAAAAACCGAGGATGAGGAACTTATAAGTTGCTATTAAAATATGTAACTTACCTTTTGGATACCTAATTATTTTACAAGCAAGTTACGGAAACTATAAAAAAAAATTAATTCTTAATATATAAGCCTTCACGTATTATTTCAAAAAAATTAGATTACTGCTCACTGTGATATACGAAAAGCAAAAATATAATTAATGTAACATTACAACTCTTCAACTCTGTAAGATATAAACTCTTCTGCTTCTGCAGGTTGTTATTTATATTATTGGTACTTGTAGAAATTTTTATTAATCAGAATGGTGAATAAATTTCCAACGGATGGGAGTCAACTTGAAACATGTTGCTTCGGTACTACTGTATACCAATAACTGCATAACTATATTCTTACAAATGATATTCGGTATGAATGAGAATAATTAAAAATTCGTAATTCTCTCTCCCCCGTCTCTCTTCTCCCCCTCACTCTTTCTCTGTCAATTTTCCCCAAATACTTCACTAATAGGGGCAAACCTCACTACTACCTTTAATTAAACATGACTACCTCACTATTAATTTCCTTTTATTTTCATTAAGTTAGCACGGCAGGTCCTTCTGCGACTGCACCCAAAGCACGCCTCTTTAAGTGTTTGTTGAAATGTTACACTGCTACAAACAGATTACTCAAGTTTGAATGTGTAGTCTGTACGAACACAATGAATGATTAAACAAACAGGCACAAACAAACAGTGAAGGATTGTGTGTAACACTGAAATTGTTGACAAGAAAAAGAAGAAACTGTACGAGTTGGCGCGCGTGCGTGTGCGCGCGCGAGAGAGAGAGAGTGAGTGAGTGAGTGAGTGAGAGGACTGAAAGAGAGAACATGGGCAGAGGTAAAAAAAATCTGTCGCATTAAATTCACGCCAACAACATTCTTAATGTCGTAATGACACAACAGTCTTTGTTTCCGAAAATTACTACCGTCGTCACGACACAAATATACAGATCTAATGTGTGTTGGCAGGCTGACGCGTTCGTACTACTAATTCATTCGAAGGCTGTATTCACTCCTGTCTGTATTAAAATAATACAAATGTTGTTTTATAGTAATAATATAATAATAATAATAACAACTATCACGATTTGTAGGCTTAAGCATTCATAACATAAACAGTTTTCTAACGTTCCCTCCACTCAAAAGACTTCTACGAACTTTTTTTAACCTATTGATTTTACTCCATTTTTAATAATTCACCAATCCCTTCAGTTTATAACTTACTGCTTACATGTCGGAGTCATGTGATAGTATGAAACTTTTATTGAGCAGAATTCAGTATGACGGATATTCGTGGCATACCTACGGAGATGTGAAAGTAACGTAGTTATACTTCGATTGCAGCTTGGATTCACTAAATTCTGTTGCCTTCTGTACGAGCGGGTAAATTCTATGCAGGAATGGGAAAATTATTACGTAAAAAAAAGCAGTGATCATTAAAGACAGAGGCACTGAGTGTAGGAGATCAGACCGTTGTAGGTCAAGTACTAGTAAAACCTGGAAAAGCTTATCGTTCACTACTACATATTAAGTAGGTTTAATGAAAATTATGTAAATGGAACGGATGTAATTTCGAAACTGTTAATTTCCTTCAAGTGTGTACTAAAGTAAAGAATGTTACAATTTATAAGTTGGTAATTACACCAGGTATGCTAACAACCAGTAGCCTACTGATTCGAATGTGTGTGTGAAGAGGGCTTTTGAGTCGATAATAACGCTATTACCTACTTGACACAGAAATTCCCGTGTCACCTGCATTTTGTATTATGCAAACGTTCGGAGGATGTAAATTTTTCAACAACATTGTTGGAGTGCCAACCTTTAGAATGAACCGTTGTGGCGGAATGCAAGATTGATTTAAAGAATTCAAAAATTCTTGGAGATAGTACACTATATTTTCAATATTAAATACGGTGTTAATAGATTCTTCGGACTTTTTATTATCCCCAGAAAATTTTTCCAAACTTGTATCATTATTTTCCTTCACAGATTCGATTCTTTGGGAATAACCACTTGTAATTTTTATCAAGTAAACACTTGACGTTTTGCACAGAATTTAGCAATTAATACAGTGTCGTACTATTTACTATGTCCCAGTGTTTCGTCAATTTCTGTGAAGCTATCGTCATTAGGAACACTACCGTCACCGAGGTGCAGTAAGTTTGTAGAAAAATCACCATCTCCTCCTGCTCCTAAATGGGCTCTCATATTGCTTTGCAAATTTAGTCTGAATAGCATTCCACATCGCCGAGGACTTTAAACACACTGAGACAATATCAGCGCGGGTTCCTCTTGCAGTTACCGGTAATCTCTAGCGAGAATCCTCTGAAATAACAAATGTTACGCTACCCACTAATTTGTTACAATTTCTTAAGTCTTGGAGAGTTTGATTGACCGTTTCTATACAGTCCACAAATCGCCTTCGTTTTACCGTTCATGATTAGTTTCCGTTTTGATCGCTCTTTCTTTTGTCATGCCTCCTCTTCAATACGAATTGCTTTTTTAATAGGAGTCAGTGAGAATACTTGACTTTTTCTTCTTGGCGCATTTCTATTTTATTTTTGCAGTCGCTTTCGGATAAGGGCGAATTTATTCTGGTGTCAATTGTGATAAGGTATTAGCAGATGTCTCGTTTATTTCCGACGTGGGAGGTCCGGCTACTGTGGTCTCTTGACAATCTTTTGTTGGTGTTAATCTTCCTTCATAATTACTTTTGTCTCCTATCTCTCTGTCAATTACAGGTGAACACAGAAACTCTTCGATACTGAATATATTTTCATTTAATGGCCAAATTCCAGTTGAACTAAAACCTGCTGTCAGTTAGATGGTGTAGCTGCCTTTGAAAGAGCATCTTTTGCTAGCCCAGGTATGTCATGGTTTTATTGTCATACAGCTCTCAGCGGCTGCACCGAAACAGGCCATATAAACACTTGTCTAATGGCTGAAGTCAGATTGTAACGGGTATGAGGTATAAACTGTTTCATAAATAGTAAAAAAAGAGAGGCTGTAATTTATCTTGATGGATGTGCTACTCCAATACAACCTGCTGGTCCATAAATAATCAAAGTGATATCTACATAACACTCTGTGGATATAACGATAAGTGGTGGTTTCCAGCTGCCATCTATGAAAATACCACTGGTTTCACCCTTTTCCAAAGGGGTAACCCTGCTGACTTGTTTATTTCCCTTCAAACTGACAACTTTGTTAGGACAGTGCACTGTCGTTATGCTGCCTGGTTTCCTTCACATTCCAAATATTGTGACAGTAAAAATGAAGGCGACTTATCACAGAATTCCAATATTGAAGAAAGTTTTATGTTATGTTTATTAAAACTAAATGCTATTGCAAAACTTGTTGCTTCAGCCTCTCTAAAAGACAACCTTGAATGTCGCTGCATGAAGCCAGTAAAACAATCTTTTACCGGCCCAGTTCACCAGAAAATCGACATTATTTGCAAACACGTATTCGGAGGCTAACATACGAATATTCTTAGGGTACAAACCATAATAACTAACAGAATAGTGCAGATCATAACACAGAAATCTGATTTTTCTTTTTGTTCTTTCCTAAATACAAGTTGTGGAAAACGCCGAGTCTTTGTAGGGTTTGTGAGCTACATCGCCCCAGAAAGTTTTTCACTTGTACGTTTGAACCAAATATGAAAAAAAGAAAACAGAACAAAATGTTTTACTTACATTGTACCAACATACCACTTTCCTTCTGGTGAAATTGAAGGTACACCTTTAATTTTAAAATTAGTGGCTGAAGTGTAGTGCTGCTGGCCACTCTACCTTTAGTGCGTGTGTCGAACACTCACTTTAGGCAACCTATTCTACCTCCTAAATTTCCTAGGCGGCATAAAAAGGAGCCATTATTACTATTATCATTTTAAAAATTTTAGTTTTTTAGGATTTAATAAACACGTAATCTTCATTATAGGATCACAAGTAACTGACACATAATTAATTCTGAGATCTGTTAGGTTATGAATTAATTTTCTTTTAAAAGTTATAGAGAAACATAACTTGCCCTCATGTTGCCACATTGCTTTTGTATTAGTATGAATCAATTGTACACTTACCATGGATCCAACAAAGTACGTAGCTGTAAACACCCATAGCAAATTAGTGACAAAAAGGTTGCTTTACACGTTCTAAAATACAAAAGGGAACAAAGACTCATTTTACTGTACACTGCTATAATCAGACTGGAGGAGCATGTACTACAAGCTATAACAAAAACGTTATACAGTTGCAGAGGTGCTGCGACTAAGGGACACTTGAAGAAGTACAAAGTATCAACTTATGTCTCTCTGCTCTCCCCTATATGGTAATACTGTCTTATAACGACTGTTAAACAAATCAAATGTATTGTATACCTTTATATGTGTATTTATACACAATATATCATAAACGTTTTTTGTGGCAAAAATACCTTTATATGTGTATTTATACACAATATATCATAAACGTTTTTTGTGACAAAAATATCTGTCAAATTTTTGTATGTTGTAATGGTACATATAACACTACCAACACCAGCGTACCACAAATAAGTTGAAAGCCACTACAATTAAGAATACCTACAAGGTCAAGCATACGATCATGGATAAAAAAGGAAGTATCATAAGCCAAAACCAAGTGAATTAAAATGAAGAAGGAATTACCAGTAAATGTGCAACTAAAGAAGATAAAGCAAGACTAACGACGAGACGACATACATAATTACCCAATAGATCAAACAGTGAGAAGGAAACCCATTAAAGACAAAATCAAGAAGAAACCTATTAACCGTGAGAAGGAAACCAGTGAAAACAACGCCATGAAGAAACTTGTTAAGAGGGAGGAAGGAATCGGTGAAGAGAAGAAGAAAATATCCAGATCAAACACAAAAAAGGGAGATAACATGAATTATAATGAACTAACATATGGCAATAAAAGAATTATTATAAAAGAAGAAAGAATAAATGGAATAAACAACATGAATTAAACCCCTAAGCTGCAAAACAAATTGACACTGACCAAAACATATTAAGTGAATACCTTCCTTGACAATGTAATACAAACAATAATCAATAAGAATGAATTATTGAACATAAAAAGTAAGAAAGAGAATGAATAATAATAAGTTCTTAGCTAAATTATGTGTAGACATGAAAAGCGGCTATGTCCAAAACACCAATGACCAATTGTAAAGTGGAATTGATATTAGAAATAACCACTAATTACCAATAGTAAAGACTGTAAAAGATAAACCAAATGTAATCTAATAATAACCAATAGATATACCAGTACTACATAAAGTCAAATAAATCAAATGTAATACAGAAACACAAAACCGACAATAATCCATTGTTGTATATTATAACTATATGCTTGCCATAGAATGGATGCATGATGAACAAAATTATCTTGTAAACTTATCACAAAAGAGTAGGAACTAAACCAACAACATTGAATGAGGCAGAATACTATTCGAATAAGTAAATTCAAGGATTATAGCCACCCAAATACTAATAATAACAATAATAATAAATAAACCATGTTGACAGCTAGATGCAAGTAATCTTGGTTACTTTAAACCAAAGCAATTTTCAGTATAAATGCAGAATGAACTACTGCACAATAATAACAGTGCTGTCAAAACAATGATAAGAGATATTCAAGCAATAACGAGAATAATTTGATAGGATTACAACCCATATAAAAAGGTAACTTCCTAAAGTATAGTAAACTCACTTAACAAACTATAGTTAAGGTAATAAAACCACAAGATGAAGAAAAAGGACACTATCAGAAGTGACAATGACCAATGCAGTATGCATAGGCCATAATAAAATGTTATTAACTATTAATGTTATAATAATATTAAGTATCATGTACATGTTGTGTTTATGTTAGTGTCTATACAGGAAAGAACAGAGCAACTCACCGCAGCTAATAATAGAAGAGTCAACGCAACTTCTTCAGAATCGAACTCATGAAATGGAACAAAAAACATTCTAAACTATTTAAACAAAATTAATAAACGATGTCAAAGAGTAAGTAAACCGATTTATTCATATCGGATTCAATAATAGATTGAATTGGGTAGAATAAATCAATAAACCAAAAATTAATAATAAAAACCAAAACGTTAAGAATAATAATAAAACAGACAATCTCGTCGTGCTACAATGTACATACACACTTTTTAAGAGAAAATTACTTAAAACTTCGAATCTAACAAGAAAAATATTGTGTCGAATATTCATAATGCAAACCCTTAGATATCAAATATGAAATGAAAATATAAGTACCAAGTAAAATGTATATTCTATAGCCGGCAGAATAAGGGAAGGACAAATAAAATAGAGGCAGGATATCAAGAGAATGGAAAACATGGGACTACCTAAACAAGTAATAAGATACAGACCTCAGGGAAGACGAGATATAGGTAGGGCAAGGAAAAGAGATGCCTTCAGTGAAGGCAAAACAGGCTGTAATCCTATACCTTGACATGGAGAAGATTCCTAATACTTAATAGCACACTTAAGAACAAAATATTGGTATGGAGAATCATACACGACTTCCATGTTCTAAGATTTATATTTAAAATCATTTTCGAAATGAAATATTTCCATTGAAACTACTTCTTTCTACTTACTGCTTCAGCCACTTACTGTGGGCACTAACGTATACCACCTCACGTTATCGCACTTGATTTTCACTGATGATGGAAGTCGATGGCACTGGCGAAACGTCTGGTTTTGCAGAAAACATTGGTCTACGGCCAAACAGGCCGGGAAGGAATTTTAAAAACAAACTGCTTCTTTGTTGTCAATAACGTAGTACATATATACAAAAAATTATCAGGTAAACTATTACGTTACAACAAAAAAATGTTTCAGGTAAACTACCCTTTCCCCGTAACCGATCTTCACCAAAATCAATAGGCCTTGAGTCCTCTGTAACTCGGGCACATATGTAAAAAAATATCTGATTCTGTTTGAATTTACGGCAGTTATCGTCCGTCATGAAAAAATTTCTCTTGTTACAACATAAAATATTGCAGGTAAACTACCCCTTTATCTTAACTGATCTTCACAAAAAACAATAGGTCTTGAATACTCTACAATTCAGGGCTGTATGCAAAAAATTATTTGATTCTGTTTGAATTTGCGGCTCTTATCGTTTGCCATAAAAAATCTATACAGACACACAGACACTTTTCGATAAATTACTTTTTTTCATGTTTTGAGGGTAGTATAATCAGAATCTGCAAAAATCTCTAACACGATTTTTTTTGCCATCACCATACTTCCATTTCCTTATGGAACATGAAAGTAAAATCAAAGTAAAATTCTGATGGCAACAAAAATCAAATATTCTATCAAAAATTGGGGATATACATTTTTGGTAGGTATTTGGTAGGCCTACTTGCATTGCACAAGGAGTGTGTTATTTTCAATAGGTTATTGATAAAAAAAGACTTACAAGTACATTGATTTTTATTACAAAATTTATACAAAACAGTTTCAATTCTAAGGTATCAATAATTAATAATTATTAAGGATAATGAACAAATTATTTCTTCATAGAAGATACATAAAAACATTGCAAAAATAATACATATCAGACAAATATTATTGCAACAAAAATACCACACAGACATTTGGGCTTTGTTACTTTATCAGTAACTATAAGATTACATTCATAAAGTACATAGAATATTTATTTACAAGAACATAATTACAAAAAGTGAAAACACCTTTGATGAAATAAACATTTTATTTATTACATCAAACATAACTAAACTCAGATGACAATATAAATGAACTAAATATAGGTTTTTCTGCGAGGGAGTGTAGGATTGATTAGGGGTTCAATTAGTTGAAATTATTAAAAAAAAAAAGCATAAACTATAAATAGAAAAACTAGACTGGTATGTTTACAACAAAATGAAAACTTCAAGTTACATTTAAGAGATATTCCGTGTCAAATCAACAAGTGCTACAACCTGACCCTCTTAGATTTATTTGAAATTAAGTATGCATGTAGTATTCATAAATAGTAACACAAATCAATTTTTTCACATTTTTCTGACGAAAGGTTACTGAGTAATGGGTGCTCAAAAATGAAAAAAATAAATAAAATTTTTGACTTGCGCAACAATATTGATTTGTTCACAACTTGTGTTCTAATTAAGCTAGAACAATGACATCGAGTTCATTTGAAAGCTCTTTTAAAGGGCTTTCATATGATATAAAACATAATTAGTTGAAAATATATATATTTTTTATAAACACATCATTATTGCATTTACTGAATTTTGAAAAACTGTATTTTTAAAATTCTCAAAAAAATATATGTGAAAGATATTGTTTTCCTCTACATATTCTGAAAGTTTCAACTTGGGATGAGCATGAGATCACTATCAAAAGTAATTTTATGTTTATCACGATTCTGTAAAACGTCATTCAGATCGGTGAATTATTATTATTTTTATTTTCCTACCCGTGACAATTTTTCATAATCATAGTTGGATTTATTACTTGGCCTACAAAATTGTACTTTTCTTTCATACAAATAACTGTGTTTTAAAGCTTAGCACTAGCTAAATTAATAGCTCAAAATTAATAAATTGACCTACATATCTAAAATATATATCTTAATACAGTGATCCAGGTTTTCCGTGTACAAGCAAAAAAATCTCATTTTAAAGACTATATACAAAATGGTTGGTTGGTGTGACTATCTCCCATCTGTTTAGTATTTTGTCATCGGATAATATTCAGTCAGCTGTTGTCAACTGTTGTTGAAAGTGACCTGTACATTTTCTTTTGGTGTGACATAGCCTATAAAGTGAAAAAAATGTGGTTAATTCTGAAATGTTGTGTTTTGAAATTAGCTTAAAGGTACTTTTGTACAATTCTCACAACAGTGTATAAGTTTATATGCCTACAACCAGTTAATATTTTAACGAGACATATGAGCCCAAATATTTCAGTAACCCAAAATATTAACACATGTCAATAATTGAGTGAAAGAGACAAACCAAGTGTTTCTTCTAAAAGGCCAAGCATGAAACTACATGAGCTACTCATCACCAAGGATAAACTCACAACAATAAGAGTTAATAAAACTAATGGTAACTAACAAGTGAAATAACATTATAAGAAAAAGAAGATGCACCGAACAATGGTTGTACCACAGCAACCAACAACCCAATAGTTTTCGGTCAGTAAGGAACCAATGAAGACAAGGAAGAAACATACTACGAGAAAGACACCTAACAACCATGGTATAAAATATAGATTCCAAGAGCCAGTCAACTATAGAACATCTTACCCGTATATGCAATGACTGAACAACTTACAGATTGAAGAGATGGACAAGAACTGACTAACTGAGATGACCAATATTGTAACGCAACAGAAATGTTAGCACTCAAGTTACATAAAAACAAGGTTCACAGAATAATAAACAAGTCAATATTTAACCCCATGATAGAACAAAGATCTAATAATTATATTTATAATCATAGATAAAGGTAAATAAGGATGCAAGGTAATATTAACAAGAATAACCGAACCTGTAAGTTAGACAATAGTTGATGATATATGTTTAATGAAAAACAAACAAAAAATGAAACAATAATTTACTAATAGCAAATAAGAATTTTGAGTTAAGAGGTATTATTTTGTGACAACAAATGTTATGATAAAGTTTATGTTATGTTATACCAAATATGTGTTGAGTTAATGAAAGATAATGAAACAAGATGTATTATTCAATGACTGTTGTAGAATGAAGTGTGAAGCAGCTAATTAACGTTAATAGATTTGAATTTTCTTATATGTGATCCATAGGTCAAGATAAAATTGTTATTAGATATGGAAAAAATAATTGTTTATGTAAATGTCAATAGTTAAGATTTAATTATATGTATGAATTTATGTAAAATGGGCTATAGATGTGTACCAGTTATAAACACAGGTAGATCTGTTTACAATAAAAGGCCTAACAGCCAAAACCACTATATAACCACTCATAACATAAAGGTTAGGTACATCAATTAATAATAATTAATGAATACGATTTGAAGAGCTAGAAAAAACATTAAATTAATAATGATATATAATAAAATTATTTATACAAATTATGATAATACCATAATGCCATGATATCGATTAATAACATTTAATATCGAAAGTGGATTAAATATAAAAAAAGGAAAGAAACCGGCTTATATCAAAAAACCAGCAGAATAGGTGTAGAAAATAATAAACCAACTATCGGTAAAGTTACATTCCGATAGGATAGCAAATTGATAAGGAATAGACAAAAAATATATGAAATAAACACTATATTCAAAACATGTGGAAGGAAGAAGTCGTGTGTTGCTAGGGACGACAGAAGAAGAGGAAGTTGTTAATTTGACAATAATTGCTTTGATGATCTGAATGTGATGAGATTAAAAAACCCAAGAATTATCTATTTAATCGGAATATTTTAAATCATCAGACACGATTATAAAACACAAAATCCTAATGACAATGTTTATGACTATCACCAGTACAGTTTAATCCAAATAACACTACAGTATGAAATCACAATAGAGAATAAATAACTGGATTATACAAGGAAGAACTTGAACTGTCCCATATCCGAAGGGAATTGATGATATATTAAACCAAATAGAAAGAATTAACAGTATCACAATTAATAATATTCACTACACCAGAAGTTATAACCTTTCAAAAACACGGAACAACACTAATTGCTTCAACCAAGAGAAGAACGTATTTGGATCCTGGCGTTGCAGAAGAAGCATCAATCGGGCTGTAAACCAATCCGGAAAGCTGTAATTCCGAAGTGGACAGGAGAAGAATTCCATTCTATTAAATCGAAGAAAGAAAATCGTACGGCATAATTGTCCAGAACAGTAAATTTATCAATCAACCGCCTACACGATTGGCTTCGTTCTAGTCTGGTAAATTATTATTATATTAATCATACTAACTACACAACACTTTAAATTTGTAAATCTTGCATTCTTATCTATGTATTTTTAATCTTCCCCACAGTTACAAGAACCTTCACACCCTGAATTAAATTAATTACAAATTAAAACACACTATATAACTAAATTTAAATAAAGTATCAGAATAATCAACAATCGATTCATACAATCTATAGCTGAAGCATATGTTAATTAGAACATATATTATTCAATGTTAAAGAAGTAAACAAATAAAGAACCTTTATATATTGGCAAAATCTTGTTATTTGGAGTATGGTTTAATGAGCTAAGAATAAAAAAGTAACTGAATAAGTATAGAATAATTGGTTAACATAAACATTGAAATAACCTATAAGTTTCGTTGAGCCGATACTACAGCGCTTATAGCGGAATTATCTGACACCAAAGAGAGAGAGTAAAAATACAAAATTAGACAGAATTCTCTTCAAGGTATAATAGGGTTGAACGGAATTATAAAATAACTCATTAATTATTTTAGTTACAGGTACACAAACACTGATAGTTTTTAGAGAGCTAAGTTAATAATTAATTACTTACATCAATACATCCCACAACTCCAAATATCTCCGAGATTTACATAATTAAAATAATTCAAAACACATTGGCACAGGTGTATGTACAAATTGACAAACATAACAGTGGGGTTTTAAGGAGAGGAAACCCATTCCTGTACAATATACAACAGATAATATTATAAATGTATAGGACAAGATATGTTATAAAAGAATGAAAGTAACTAGACTGTTAACTGAATAGAAGCTGTGAATAAAAGCATAGTAACATGTTATGCATAGCACCCATGTAACATAAAGAAGTATTAAAATTGCCTCATAATAATAACAAATATTACTCAAATAGTCAAACAATCATGTAAGATAAGAAAAGGCAATAACTAAAGAGTTATTAGTTATCATTAATAAAACCAAACTTGAGAAAATAAGGTTAAAAGAATGTAAATTTGTATCAACCTAACATACACATTGTTGGTACAAATTTCACCTAAATTCACATCTATCAGTAGGAAAAGCCTACCTAAACCAAAATGTTTTGTGCCTTAAACCAAGAAGAACTGATAAGCTTTCTACAGGTACCAATATAAGATACCCAAAATGGATTTTAAATAAGAATTTAAGTAAATAAAGTGAACCAAAACCGACCAAAAGGGGATTCACTAAGTAAAACGTGAACAAAACCACTTTATAATACCAAATAGAAGTAAAAGGTTAATGTCTATACCACAAGGAAGGTGTAATGCCACTATTGTAATAGTATAAGAATATTATAAGAAAGGACATAATGTATTATAATCGTAATTAAGAACACCTGTCATGTGACACTAGGTGTAAGTAATGTTAGTCAATGATATACACTAAGGGACAGACCAGTGTACAAAAAACACTAAACCAATTATAAAGAGACT
This sequence comes from Magicicada septendecula, assembly GCA_034769895.1. Classification (NCBI taxonomy): domain Eukaryota; kingdom Metazoa; phylum Arthropoda; class Insecta; order Hemiptera; family Cicadidae; genus Magicicada; species Magicicada septendecula. The sequence continues at coordinate 222,914,054 of CM068368.1, forward strand.
ACTATGATTAAACTATTGTAACTAAATAATAGTAGAAAGAGATAAAAGAATACCAAATAAGAATGGAAATAAGTGTACACCTCATAGTGCAAAATAGAGGTCAGAGAGAGATAACTATATAAGAATACAGCAGTTCTATAAGGAGAAATTTACCTCCAAACTTATAAATTTTGCACAATCATCTGGCGATGTAAGAGCTTCTACAACAATGGACTCTGTAACAAAGAAAGAATTTTAGCTAACAGAGAAAAATAATTATCATTGCCAGTATCAACAAAAGTGCAAATTACTAAATGAAATAATTGCAATTTTATGGGAAATAATGTTATTAAACTAATTATGTACTTTATTAAGAACTTTTGTTTTCCAGCAGCTTCCAAAACTCTTTATATAAAAAATAATATAAACAAACTTATTTAGAGCTTCTAACAATACTTATCTTAAAATTATCATATGATTATACTTTCCAAAGGAAGCCCCTGATTTGAAAGCATTGACACATAATACTACTAATTAAAAATGATTCCAACTACTATGTTACTAAATTTTCTCATTTAAAATGTAAATGGGACTGTTAATAACTTTATATTGTTGTCATTAACAAGACAAAACAATCATTAATGGCTATTTTATCACAAACTTCAAAATCTCCTATAAAGCTTGCTCAATGAAATAGGACATTCCTGATGCAGAAAATTAACTTTGCCATAACACAAATTAAATAGGCTAACACCCAAACAAAAAAATGCTTTGAAAACAAAACATTAATGAAATATGGTATGAATTAATTGTGCTACATTCAAAGCTGATTTTCTTAATTGATTTAAAGTACCTATACAAGTCTAGTTTGTCAAGTAAAGATAATTTAGGTAAACCTAACACTACATATGAAACAAACATTAAATCAAATATGCTAATGTTACAAAATTCACAAACAGAACAAAAAAATTTTAATTATCTATAGGCTAAATTGCTTTGATTATATTACCTTCTCCACTTCATATGTTTTCCACATCAATATCATCTGATGTCGATACTACTGATGGTGCAATAATAGTCATTTTTTCCCAGTCAATTCTGGAAAGTTCAGGAGGAACCTGAAAGATCATTACAAAACTCATACATAATTTTTCACTAAGTTAATAATTATAATAATATTAAGCTAATAATTAAGAGAATAATTTATTTTCTTAACCTAGCACAATATTTGTAGGTTAGCACTATGAATTTACAAAAAGTTAATGGATTTTGTGTAAATTTCTAAAAAAAATTAAATTTACAGCATAATCTAGTAGTTATTTTATAGTAATCTATTTTAATTTAAATGAACTCAAGTCACTATTGCTTGGTTACATCCCTGCACTGAAGATTCCTGAAAAAGATTTCTAATATAATCACACAAACTCGAAAAACAAAAACTGTTCAAATGATTAACATTGAATAATATAATCCTGATTATAACGGTATTATAACTAGCAAATACATTACGGATAATTCATCCATACTCCGTATCATTTAAATCTACTATTAAGTATAACACACCCCATAAAATTTAGAATATTAAGATACTAATTTTTTAAAATTTCATGTGATATTAGTTGAGTATCATTGAGGAGGTTAAACAATATAAATACAATTCTACACATTAAGTTACAGATTATAAATACAGATAATAAGAAATTAAATAAAAATAACACTATAGGCCTACATCAATTATCGGGTTTAAGAACCTGCTGCTGTAAGCAGTGATAATTTTAGTTTAGTGAGCTTTAACCAGACTTGCATGCAATAATAAATTTTACATAAGATAAAAGAACGATGCTTTCTTTAGTCACCAGCAAAACCTTTTCTGTCTGCAAGTTAATATTATAAAATTTAAAAACAGCACAATTTTATTAAAAAATTTAATCGAGATTAAAAAGCTTTTTAACTCAAAAATTAAAGAAGTCACAGTTCAAATTCTCTTTTCACTTTTTCTTTTACCTGACAAATGTTAGTCCTTAATTTTTAAAGCAGAGCTGTGTTAAAATAAAATTTTTATGTCAAATAAATTACAATTTAATGGACTCGATGTTATGAAAGTAACTATGTGTACAAAATATTACAACAGTTTGCTTCCGTATTACAGTAGCAATAGGCCTATATTATAAATTTTGTTATATTAGGTGTTAAAATTAACCTTAACTTATTAAGTCATATCTTATTTAATTAATTACGTTTCTCTGAAAAATCCTGAATTTGAAAGTATATTTAGAGTAATATAGTGGGACTGAAGAATAAAATAAAATATGTTAACTAGTTAAATACGAGCAGAGTACAAATTAAATATATTATGGTAAGGCCTACCATCTTGTGTTAGGTAGAACCTCATTTTACGAATAAAATGACTTACAAATTGGATACATTACACAAATATAGGTAGGCCTATTTCATTTTTACAATTGAAAACGTACGCAGTCTAGCTAATATTTCTATAGGCTAATGGGTGTACTCAGTAGGAACTCAAGGCTTAGTACTTGTCTTCAGACATTTTATACTTCATATCAAAGCCATAGATTAAATTACTGGCAAAAAATTTAGGCAGAATTTACGAACAAAATTTAGCATAAATTTCAGGCCTAATCTACCACTCAAACTTACTTGATCAGACACTTGTGTGTGTCTGAAACAATCTTGTGAAAATCGATCGCATTCCGGAAACAGAGCCCGTCTTACATCAGTAAGAAAATTAAAATTATGTAATGTTCATACATGAATCACAATAAAAGTAATAAATGGAATTTTTTAGAGTAGACAAAATAATTGTCAGACTTACAGGAGTATCTATAATAAAGCAAAAATATTTAATTATATTGCGGTCAGTGCCCTCACATGGACTTTTTTTAAAAATCAGTTAATTAATCTTAGTTTTAAGTTAACTAGAGTTTAAGGGGTGATTTTATACACCAAATATAAGGTAACATGAACAAATTAACACTGAACTTACTACGTTCCCAGTCAAATATGAAAGTAAAGTATGAAAATATATGTAGACATGCACTATTGGTGTAAGTTCTGGAGCTAAAGATAATTCAACTGTGATACAGAACTTAGTCTATTATACTTAACACCCAGGCCTATAAACTTTTGATCTTTTTCTAAAAGTAATTAATTTTATTTTAGAGTTAGGTTAGGCTTACAGGCTAATCCGCAGTAAGTTTAGCTAAATCAGTTATATTATCATAGGCCAGACTTAATCTAAATAAAATTATTCTGTGTAAAGGTATCAGTAACTTGATATTTATACAGAATAAGCATTTAATACAGAATACATATTTCATTTAACTGGAGTCAGTTCCCTCACAGGGTCTTTTTCAAAAATGGGTTAATTAATTTTATATTTTTAGTTGATTATAGTTAAGGGGTGCTTTTATACACTGAATATAAATAACAATTAAAACTATATGTACCTTTTTTTGCTGTACGTCTCCTAGGCCTACTTTCACAGTCATCTGAAAAGTAAAATATGACAATTGATGTAGACATGCAAGTATCTGGAGCTAGAGACAATTTTCTGTGATAAAGAACTTAGCCTATTATACTTAACACCCAAGCCTACATAACACAAACAAATTTTGATTTTTTCCTAAAAGTAATTCATTTTATTTCAGAGTTAGGTTAGGCTTACAGGCTATTCCGCTGTAAGTTAATCGGCTAATGCCATGCTAGTTTGCTAGTTTTGTTAACATAATTAATCTTTCAGCGAAATCAGTTCTATTATCACAGGAACTTTGCTGTTGTTAATAATACATCAGCACAAAACTAACTGGAAGTTTATTCTAGTCCTAGGGTTATAGAATCAAAGTCTTATCTAAACACTGAACTATCCTTAACTGATAATTTCATGTTATGACATCCAACTTGCATACAATACAATAAATACTCATGTTCTTGTATACCACAAAGAATCTATGATTTCTATTCAAATATTATTATTCTGATATTTTCATGTTTCTGTTTTACCCTGCACTTTTCAAAGCAGGAATTACAATATTAAAGTTTTACAACAATGCATCTAATAAAATTATTCTGTGTAAAGGTTTAGTAACCTGATATTTATATCACTATTGTATTAACAACTCGGAACACTAAGTGTGTTTGATATTTATGTAGCATAAGGTGACGCGTATATGACAGGCTTTATTAATGCTGTAAAGGAACAAATCTAATTTAAATAGTCTTTGTATTATTTTGGAATTCAATTTTTTAAAGCAAATGATAATACCTTATGCACCTTTGTAAAGGTTTTTACTTATTGGGGATAAGTGAACTGAATTAAAACATCAAACAAATGATTTTTGTTTCACAATCAAAACAATACGCCTACTGTATTAAATTTATTATGGCAATTCTATTTACCCTAAAACACTACAATACAAAACTCCAGAATTTTTGTTTTTGTATAAATTGGCCCGCTAATAATGAAAAAATAAAATTGTATTAATTAAATTAGAATGCTAACTTGCTCAATTATTAAATTTTGGGCAGAACACAGTGCTATTAGGCATAGTTGGTTCTATAACAGATATGTGTTCGACAAAGTATTCTAGACATGAAACATAACCTAAAGTATTTCTTTTATGAATTTTATGAAAAATGCTGAATTTGAAAGTATATTTAGAGTAATATAGCTGGACTGAAGAATTAAATAAAATTTGTAACTAGTTAAATACGAGCAGAGTTCAAATTAAATATATTATAGTAAGGCGTACCATCTTGTGTTAGGTAGGACCACATTTTACGAATAAAATGATTTACAAATTGGATACATTACACATATATAGGTAGGCTAGAGTAGACAAAATAATTGTCAGACTTACAGGAGTATCTATAATAAAGAAACTTTATTTAATTAAATTGCTTCAGTGCCTTACAGGGACTTTTTTTTAAAATTAGTTAATTACCCCTTGGGTAATTATGAAGATTCTCATCAATGCTGATATTGCGCTGATATATTTTTATTATATTCTTCTATGTTATATAAACACGAGAAAAATAATTTTAAACGGCGGTCGAACCTATTTACGGAGACAAAAAATTAAATTTTTACTCCCATAAGAACGCATGGCGTTAGCCTAGGTATATTGTATTAATTAAATTAGAATGCTAATTTGCTCCATTATTAAATTTTGGACAGAACACAGTGATATTATGTATAGTTGGGTCTATAACAACCGGTAGGCCTAGTGTACAACCCAAAGTAATCGAGACATTCATACATAACCTAACAGCTAATTTCCTACAAACAACGGACAACATACACTAAATAAATGATCATCTTACCTTTCATTATTATTCCTAGCGCCTCCAACATATTTTTACTTCGACTTGCAATCACAAACACTTCATACGAATTACAAAATTCTGTCCCACACACGTTAGCAAACTCAACGAATTACCGCACGAGACGACTAAACAGAATAAATTATGGCAGGTCCCAATATTTCGTTATACCAACTAAACAGAATAAAAACACACTTTCCTCTGTAGTGTCTGTCTTTTTTACACATGTTACAAATTTTATAGAATAATTATTACGAATGCCAATATGGCCGACTAACTACCCATATTTCATTATATACATTTGTATATATCGAACAGGTTGTCTGGCTTCAGCGTACAGCAAAAATACGATGTATAAAAATTTGTATAAGTTTTTCGTACGCTGACACACCATAACTTGGGCAAAATAACTTCTTCACCTAAAGATGTACTTATACAAGTTCCTCAAATTTGTTTTAGATACCCTGGGTAAAAATTGGCGTGTGATGAAGAAATTATGCGGCGCTAAGTCTATATATATATATATATAATATATATATATATAATCACGTTTATCCATCATTAGCTAAACATGCAAGTTCTGACCAGAGAAGTTCATCTTTTTGAGACCCCATATATAAAAGTTACGAGTAAGCTTAGACATTTTATTCTTACATATTCGTAATCAGCATAAAAAACCGTAAAAATATATATCCGTTTCAAGATAGTTTGTTGAAAAATGTTGAATAATAATTACCCTGTTAACTTTATCGTTACAAACCACTCACACGTTTAAAAAAATGCATTATTTTTTTATCACGGATATCGGTTTAGCTTTTAGTGATGAAAAATATGCACAGTGTTGCCACAAAATGTATATAAAGTCACGAAGGTCACAACGTTGCCAAGTCTACTGAACGTAAGCAATTCCTGCAGCTGCTGTGTCTCGGCTGTGTATTCCAGTCGCCTACGTTTAATTCCTGTATACGATCTTAGTTATTTTTAATTTCAGTACCGTAGTAAAAATAATCTTTGAAAGACGTAATCAACTATTTTTCAACGCTGTTATTAAAAAGTGGTTTAATCATTCAATGACAGAAAACATATAAGGTATAAAATGTTGTGATCACTTTATTCACACGTTCTTTTCTTGACACGTAAATAACTATATACTAAATAAAGATATAATAAGTATATCTTCATTGTACATTAGTAGTAAACCAATAGAAACGTCTAAAAAAACACGTTCTTCTTCTGTGTATCTTCTGTAATTGTTAATTATATTAATTGAGATTTTGGCTACTTATAGAGATTTAATTACTGAACACAATGCAGTTTTCAGAATTGCTGTATATTTATTGGTTTTGAAGTTATCGCAGGTTGAACTGCAAAAATGGATCGACTAAAATTTACTCATCCGCCGTGTGTTTCACTGACGAAAGTAGAGCGAGATAGTTGCTATTATACCCTTTCTGTCTAGCGTACGGCGCAACGCACAGTGTCCCTTTCAATACAGTATATTTAATGTATCTTTTAAATGTCAATAAATTTCAATGTAGATAATGTAGAATGTAGAAAATGTAGATAAAGAAAATGATTATGATATTGATTATAATTATAATAATTGGAAGCTTGTTTCAAATATATTATACTACATAGAAATGTTTATACACGCACTCATGCGCGCACGCGTGTGCACGTACGCGCACCCACCCACGCAGGCATATTATATATATATATAAAATTTGTGATGTTTTCAATTTGTTTCTTCTGCAAGTAGTATAATTTCGTATATTCTTTTTAACACCTGACGCACGTTTCACTGAAAAATATCAGTATCATCTGAGGTTTCTAAGTAAATTAATAACAATCGAAATAATTCTATTAATATAAAATTAACGAATAATAAAAAATTCCGACTTAATTTTACATATTGTGCCATTTTGTCAATGTTATATGTGGACAGACTTGCTTACTTTTCTATTAAATGTAGAAATAGATTTTACCATTATTTTTTGCCGCAAACCATTTAATCTTGTTGTTTAATCCTTTTTCTATATGTATAGCTCATTACAATTATTGTTAATATTTCGTGTAAACAGCAGAGAGATGCTAAGTAGGACATTGTCTCAGGTAAGATTGCATGGTAAATCAAGACTCGCGCGTATTTCTTCCACCAGTCGGACGTCACGCGGCAAAAACAGCTGATCGCTAGGTTAGCGCGGGAAGCCGGAATGGCCCCCCCTGTGTTGTGTCTACTCAGCGCTAACACCACAAGATTTCTCATTCCCGTCAACATGAGTACCTACTTAAGGTCAAATAACATTCTTAATGTTGTAATGACAGACGTGTACGTTTACAAAACACTGTTTTGGCTGACACATATATACACATCTACGTCTGAACTCGCAACCTCTTATTTATCAGCTGGCCGGTTTTACGTTTCCACCAAACGTGTTCCAGAAAATCATATTAAAATAATATGAATATTTTATAGTAAAAACATAATAAAATAAAAAAAATAATAATATACAATTTAAAAAGTTAATACACTACCTCTTGCTTATCCTAAGTTTTGTGCCGTATCACTTTTCCAAGGATTCATAAAATTGTTATCTCGAATGATACATGGATCTTGTAGAGCTCGTAATCCTAATGTTCCTTGCATGATTGATGGAATATGTACACATAATAACCGAGCAACATTTTACGTTAAACTATTGAAAATAACAATGGTTTTCCAAAGTACCGGAGACGAGATGACGGAATTGTTGAACTAAAAGGAATACCGTATATCATTTGATAATCGTGATTCGTTCAATACAATCGCTTCCTAATTCTACAGTACAATGCTCACATCAATATTGAAAACCGATAAATACATGTATAAATAGGCTTACCATACGTCCCGGTTTGACCGGGATTGTCCCGGTTTGACGACCTGATCCCGGGGTCCCGGCCAGTTTGTCAATTGTCCCGGTTTGAAAATTGACGAGAGTAGTTTCCGTCCGGGCGAAGACGTTGTGCAAGCTAAGCTCCCGATTTTTGGTTAAATCAATAGAAAAGAGAGTTTGAAAGATTAAAAGTAATTTTTCATGAGTGGAAAATTCAAAAGCTGCAGTAGTCACTTTGCACGAGTATACACATTCAAATGACTTAGGGAGCACAAAAATCCTAATGTGTGCTACACTTGCTTTCCTTCGAAAAGATGTAGAATGTGGCTGGTAGTATATCCATGGTCAAGTTCCAGAGGAAGAGAAACTCGATTAATTCTTTAATTGTTTCGTAGAACAATAGCTAGACAATGATTAGTGCCACAGGAGTTACGGAACTGCTACTTCCGACGTCATACAATGAATAATACCGTACAAGCACGCATCAAAAACTAAACAGCCACGTTGGAAGACCACATCCAAGAATAAAAAACATTATCAAATGTTTATAATCTGAGACAGAGAAATGTATTCAGAACACGATGTAACGATGGAGTGAAATTTTTAAGCTATGAAAAGGACGAAAAAGTATACTGAATTGGATAAACTAAAAGATATGAAAAAGATTCTGAAGTTGGGATGTTTCTCAAGATCACGTCGTCCGTTCTACAAGTTGACTAATAAAAAAAATAAAAAATAACCTTCCTTTTTAATTTAGAGAGAGAGAGAGAGAGAGAGAGAGAGAGAGAGAGAGAGAGAGAGAGAGAGAGAGAGAGAGAGAGGGAGCGGCTATGCAAGTGTGTGTGTGTTTGAGTTTTATAAAAATTGTAACTTGGTAAACGTAGTTGGTAACAAAAAATACATTTAACGAATTATAAAAACATAAACACAATACAGGGTGGATGTACATACATCGTTGTTTGTGTGTTCGCAAGTGGGAGGTACTCTCACGTATCAAAAATTAATTACGTGTCTTATCTACTTGAGTGTTCGCAAGTGAAACGAGTTGCAAGTGCCACTGTTCGTAAGTGGGAGCACACCATCGTCGGCCGGATACGAAAAGCAGATTAATTTACCTGGTTTCTTCGAGACAAAAGCATCAACATGAATCAAAAAATTTAACTTGCAACCATTATTTTAGTAAAACGTAGATGATTGTGGGTATCATAGCTTAGGCTTTTAGAGCATAGGCTTGTACATTTATCTAGGATTTACATTATGTAGCTGATGATAGAAGTTCAAATGCGAGTTCCTGGTCCCTAAAAACATGGGTATCTCAGCTGGGAGAGTGAACTCCAAGACAAAATACTGATCCTTCAAATGTATGCGTGTCGGGTAGGTATAGGCCTACTCTGGGCTCCTTAAAAAAGCTACTGCTAAAATAACAGTGATTTGTTCTAATTTTGTTTGCTACATAATAAGGTGACGCCGTATAACATTAAAATTTGGGTTTGGCAAAGATTATCAGAATTGGCACATTCAACAATTAAAAGTTTTGTACGAATGAGCAGAAAATAATGGTATTTAAAAGGAACTATAAAGACATATCTTATGGTCATAAACAAACCGTAGAAGAAATTACTATTGTAATCAGTATAGTCATATTTGGACAGGTGTAGAAAAATATGGAGAAGCCTGTACAGGTGTGTCGGTGCTGATGGGAACACACATAAAAACGTTTGTATGAGATTAAACGTATGTATCCAAGATAAATACCGTTTTATCTACAACAGGTGGCTTCGAAATATGAATTTGGGGATTTCCCTTTTATTTAGGGGGAATTGTTATAAGGTAAATACAGTACAACCTGTCACATCCGGACCTGTGATATCCGGAACCTCCCATATCCGGACGTATCTCCAAACTAATTTTTGCAATTTTGGTTAGCGAAATGGTTAGGGATGTAAAGATACTACTCTTGATGTTTTGGCTGATCACCCCTTTTTCTTCACTACACTTACGTCATTCTGCGATATGGTTCACTATTTTTGAATATTTAAGTTTTTACAATTGAAATACTTTATTTTGTCTGGGGCAGCGGCGTTAGGTCGACTCACTTTGGCTTCATGGCTTCCAAAAAACGTGTGCATTGAAGAAGCAGCCGAATCACAAACTTTTTCAAAAACGGATGTAGGCGTACTGTAAGTAAAACTTTTTAACCAATTTTACTTTTTGTATTTTAAAGAGTACAGTGTACAAATGCAAATGCTAAACCAATAGAAACGTCTAAAAAAACACGTTCTTCTTCTGTGTATCTTCTGTAATTGTTAATTATATTAATTGAGATTTTGGCTACTTATAGAGATTTAATTACTGAACACAATGCAGTTTTCATAATTGCTGTATATTTATTGGTTTTGAAGTTATCGCAGGTTGAACTGCAAAAATTAATCGACTAAAATTTACTCATCCGCCGCGTGTTTCACTGACGAAAATAGAGCGAGATAGTTGCTATTATACCCTCTCTGTCTAGCGTACGGCGCAGCGCACAGTCTCCCTTTATGTACATAAATATGTAGGAAAAATAAGGAAAATATGTAGCTAAATATGTAATATTTAAGAAATATGTAGTATTAAAATACTTTCACATCAACAATATAATTTACATTTTACGAGAACATAACAGTGCCCTCTTTGAAAGGTTTTGAAAATAATAGGTGCTTCATTTTAAACTTTTTAAAATCACTTTCAAAACATGCAAATATATTTTGAGCAAAGTCAATGTAATCCATAAAATACTAATCAAGTTCGGGGCTGACACTAATCACCAGTTAGATTACCACTTCTGTTACAGAAAATAAGTTAACCCTCAGAATACACAGTATCTGAAAGTTCAACTCTTTGTTGAAGAGTTTACAATAAGACAGCATGCATAAGAAATGAATTACTTTTCAATTGTTTATTGTACTTTAGAAAATTTATGAAAACATATTTTAGAAAATAGTATTAAAAAAGAAACCTTGATATTATAAAATTAACAACAACAATGTATTTTACCTATGGATCTCTGTAGTATAGGACATGAGTATAAAGTAAAAAATTGAGAATTATTAACTATTTAACAAAGTATTTTACTAGGAGAGTTGAAATTACTATAAAATTAAAGGTAGATTTTTGACTTGAAAATCTATATTGTATATATATATATCAAACTCTACTATAACTCTGCATAAGAATAAAGTGTCCATGTAAGTTTTTTTTTCCACTGTTTAGTTGCACAATTAATTATTAAATACTTTTCTATATTGTCTGTTGACATGGACTGTCTTCGGTCTGAGAGTATGTTTTTATATATAGAAAAGGATCTCTCGACATCACATGTCGTCACCGGCGCATGTTTATATAGAGGAATCGTACTTGGAAGAATATTCTCAATCGATTCTACAGTTTCGCCGTTACATATGCGATAAATGGTATGTAAAGTTGAGTAACCAGGGTTTCTATTCAGCACAGCATTTAATTTAGTAGAAACTTTGTCACCGACTTCACCCTGCACAGCATTTAACTTGTTAACTGCTCCTTCAACTATTCCTATGGCCTCTTGGAGAGTCAGACCTGCAGTCTCCAGTTTCTTGATACAACTGAAATGCGTTTTGATGTACGAAACTGAACATATCACCTTAGAGTTGTTGAATGCAGACAAGGATTCGCTCGCTGACACTGCAGAATCGGGAGATAATGTTTCCACCACATACTTCACAGCTTCAAAGTTGTCACTGTAGAAATTTACGGCTTCGATCCAGGTTCCCCATCTTGTAATTACGGGTTCTGGAGGCAGAGGTGTGTCAGGTAGCCTTTGTTTGTAGCACTGGATACGGTAAGGAGCTTTCAAGAACACCTTTTTTGTTGCTGATATTAATGTATTTACTTCGGGGAAAAGGTCTCTGACAGTTTCAGCTACTCGATGCAATCCATGAGCCAGGCATGTAACATGTAGTAGGTTGGGGTAAAACACATTTAGAGAATTACCTGCTTTTAACATGTATGCTGCTGCATCTGTATACAACAGCAGTACCTTCTCTTCTTTAACACCATTTGGCCATAACAAACTTGGCAAAATACAGCTTTATCGTCAGTTGTAAAAGCACTGTCAATCTGTACCCATGATTTTAACTTAGATGACAAAGATGATGCGGTCGGTGCCATGATAAAACAAGGATATTTGTATTTAAAACTCTTAAGAACTTGCGTTGAACAATACCGCACAATATATTATTTAAGACGTCTTTTGTCCAACAACGAGAATCCGCCAAGGCAAGAAACAAGCAAGCGCAGAAGTGTAGGCGAAAGACAAAACACTGACTTGACAATAACTTCAGCACACCACACTGCACGCCAGATTGTTATTTACGTGTAGGCTTACACTCCGAGAGCGTCGATAATACTGGCGTCAAAAATCACATTGTGCCCTACAATAGCATAGAGTTATATAGATATTTGTTTGTTTAGGTAGATGGAATCCGTTGCGAGAACTGCAAGATCTGCGAAGAGTATTTATTTACCGCGGACAGCACGTTCTTTCCCCACCGAGCCCGCTGAACGTGCGAACAAAACGTAAATGAGTGGAGCCGCGCATACCATTCTCATTAACATCCCGTGCAAAATGCCTTACTTGTCGCTTGAGCTCGTAAAAAATTTTACTTCTTGAAAGTAGAATCTATGTGTGCAATTGCAACAGATGCAATATTTTGCCTTTTCTTGTAATAAATTTAATTGGACCTGATTCTGATTAATTGCACATTTGCGCATCTGAGTAATGTTGTTATAGGCCTAACTATTTTTTGCCATTTCAATTTTCAAATTGAAGTAAAGTATAGTAAAATATGTAGAAATATGTAAGATGGAGTGAAATATGTAATATGAACAAAATATGTAAAAATATGTAAAATTAAACTCGCGGATAAGACACCTATTGGTATGATTCGCCGATATCTGGCTTTTCCGTGTAAATGTGCACTCAGCATTCAAATATGTAATTACATAAAAATCCGGGCCTTAATCATCACCTACACCTGCATAAATATGAATGTAGGGGCTACTCATTACAGTATTCACTTCCCCTTCCTTTGTATTTTGATTTGACAGCATTACAGGATGTTTACACTACCTTGTAAGCACGTATGTTTCCCCTTCTGTTTTGTCCAATATACAGTAGATTTGATAGAAATTTTAAATGAAGAAGGAAACTGCTACTTGGTAAATTAATATGTATTGTGCTTTTAAAAGGAAAAGAGAGATAGCTACCGTTTTTCTAATTCTATCAGTAGGATAGAAAACAGATATAATATAAAATGTATGAGACCCCATTAATATTAAGTATTTATCTCTAAATCACCAGTCGATTGTCTCAAAATAATGCGAAAAATTGCGAAAGGAACTACCGTGTAGTTATTTTTATCTCGCAAGGGTGTGTACGATGAACTATAGAAAAGAAACTTGTAGATAAATGTTTTTAAACAATGCTAATCCCAATAAATGTTTGGTTGCTAATCCCCGACCTTATAACTTTTTTATATACTTGCTTTTGTATAGAAAAGTCTTATGAAGTGAAAAGAAATTAGTAAAAGAGAATGGAAAATTCCAGGGTGAGGAAGAATATTTAACGTTACGAATTATAAAACGAAGGAGATATTACAGCTGCAATAAGGAGCAGGCAACGAATTATATCAAGGGCTCAAGAGAGAAGTAACGCAACGGAAGGCTGATTGGAATTCCTCAACTTAAATGTGGAGGTATTGTATAATATTAATACTACCTGTAACTACCGCAGACCTTCCTTTGTCATAAACCGTCTCCTCACCATTCCCGATGGACCTCCTCCCAGAAACCCCCGCCAACGGAGAAATAGAAATAATTAAGTCTCTTCGTCATACTTACTACACCTGGCTTCCTTATTGATAACTTAACATCTTAAATTTTCCTATCTACCTATCCGGTCTTTATCCCTCTCCTTTGTGCCTCCCCGCCTTACCTTGACGCCTCTCTGACACCTCCCTCCAGCTTTGGCGTCCTGCGTTACTCGACTTCGTCTTGGCTGTCGTTTGACTTATACTTTTATTATGGCTCTACCATCACCCATTTGGCTCTGCACACTACGTAAACACACAAATACACATCCATACACTACACTCTATCCTGAATGCCTCCACCTACTTCGCCACCGGTCCGCGCTGCGCTGGCGTGCGACTCCTCTAAATCTCCAATCGGCGGAAGGGTGCTTGCCCCAGATCAGCCTGAGTCTTATCCTCTGAGACAAGTCTCAGACAACGCAAAAAAAGGTATAATATTATAGCCTACTGTCTACTATGACTGTGAGACGCGAATATGACAGCAGATACGCAAGAATGTAGGAGGCTACAGAAGAATAAAGGAACGGTCCAACTTCGGATATTATGGCTTAAGTAATCATATTAGAAAGGATTATTACAATTTATTTTATACACCACACAATATATGTGATAATTTTAATTTTTTATTTATCTATAAATTTTGAAACGAATTAAGACCTGTATTAACATCAACCGTTGTGTATATAATTCTTTTCACTCAGACTTTTCACAAAGTTTAGTGATATATTAAAACCATGTGTAAGATAATCAATTTTTGTGAAACCTATAATATACCCATTAAATAGTGTAGACTAGACAAGTATGATAGTAGCTTAATACAGTCTTTTTTCCGGGATGAAAGGGAAATTATAATATTGTGCGCTTAAGAATGAAACTTTTTTTGTTACTAGACCAACGTTTATGAAAATCTATTTGGCTTCATTTCTCAGATTGTAATAAAATTGGAATCAATTATAGCCTATATCAAATTAAAAATTGTTGCCAAAATTATTTGTTACTAACCAAGTTTACTTTATTTTCTTAACCGATGGATTTTTGCATATCAAATTCCGTTTATTAGACATCGATTTTTCAATATAAAATTGGTCTCTAGATTACTGATTTGCGTTAATGCGTCCAAGAAAAATAGTAGTTTGATAAACCTTATTACTAAGTTTTAATGTTTGTTTACATACGGCGTTTTCAAGAAACTGTAACAGTGTTAGAATAAATAGGCCTACTTAAAAATTTGATTACATACCTGCACCTAGTTTCGTATACAGAAGCAGTGTAAAAAGTATTTTGTAAAGCTTTCTTACAAAATTATAACATAACTGAAGCCCAAATGATGTTTAAGATTTTGCACGTTAAGTCATATGAAGTTTACTTAAGAACCTGTTACGTTCAGACTTCCTGAGATACAGTTATTGAGAAGAACAAGAGTAACAGAAAGAAAGAGAGAGAGAGTGAGAGAGAGGTCAAAGTACATGATGTTTACTACAGTTGGCTACTTATAAGGAACTTGAAAATAATTAAACTTATTGTAATGTAGAAAGTTAACGAAACATGAACCAAAAGCGAGGATTATGTGCAGCAGACTCAAGAGTTTTATTAACAGGATCCAAACAGCCTTTGGTGAAACGATTATTACGTTAAATAATTTATTCGCAATTAAGAAGTGGTACATTTTGAAGAAAGGAAAAAACCGAGGATGAGGAACTTATAAGTTGCTATTAAAATATGTAACTTACCTTTTGGATACCTAATTATTTTACAAGCAAGTTGCGGAAACTATAAAAAAAAATTAATTCTTAATATATAAGCCTTCACGTATTATTTCAAAAAAATTAGATTACTGCTCACTGTGATATACGAAAAGCAAAAATATAATTAATGTAACATTACAACTCTTCAACTCTGTAAGATATAAACTCTTCTGCTTCTGCAGGTTGTTATTTATATTATTGGTACTTGTAGAAATTTTTATTAATCAGAATGGTGAATAAATTTCCAACGGATGGGAGTCAACTTGAAACATGTTGCTTCGGTACTACTGTATACCAATAACTGCATAACTATATTCTTACAAATGATATTCGGTATGAATGAGAATAATTAAAAATTCGTAATTCTCTCTCCCCCGTCTCTCTTCTCCCCCTCACTCTTTCTCTGTCAATTTTCCCCATCTACCTCACTAATAGGGGCAAACCTCACTACTACTTTTAATTAAACATGACTACCTCACTATTAATTTCCTTTTATTTTCATTAAGTTAGCACGGCAGGTCCTTCTGCGACTGCATCCAAAGCGCGCCTCTTTAAGTGTTTGTTGAAATGTTACACTGCTACAAACAGATTACTCAAGTTTGAATGTGTAGTCTGTACGAACACAATGAATGATTAAACAAACAGGCACAAACAAACAGTGAAGGATTGTGTGTAACACTGAAATTGTTGACAAGAAAAAGAAGAAACTGTACGAGTTGGCGCGCGTGCGTGTGCGCGCGCGAGAGAGAGAGAGTGAGTGAGTGAGTGAGTGAGAGGACTGAAAGAGAGAACATGGGCAGAGGTAAAAAAAATCTGTCGCATTAAATTCACGCCAACAACATTCTTAATGTCGTAATGACACAACAGTCTTTGTTTCCGAAAATTACTACCGTCGTCACGACACAAATATACAGATCTAATGTGTGTTGGCAGGCTGACGCGTTCGTACTACTAATTCATTCGAAGGCTGTATTCACTCCTGTCTGTATTAAAATAATACAAATGTTGTTTTATAGTAATAATATAATAATAATAATAACAACTATCACGATTTGTAGGCTTAAGCATTCATAACATCAACAGATTTCTAACGTTCCCTCCACTCAAAAGACTTCTACGAACTTTTTTTAACCTATTGATTTTACTCCATTTTTAATAATTCACCAATCCCTTCAGTTTATAACTTACTGCTTACATGTCGGAGTCATGTGATAGTATGAAACTTTTATTGAGCAGAATTCAGTATGACGGATATTCGTGGCATACCTACGGAGATGTGAAAGTAACGTAGTTATACTTCGATTGCAGCTTGGATTCACTAAATTCTGTTGCCTTCTGTACGAGCGGGTAAATTCTATGCAGGAATGGGAAAATTATTATGTAAAAAAAAGCAGTGATCATTAAAGACAGAGGCACTGAGTGTAGGAGATCAGACCGTTGTAGGTCAAGTACTAGTAAAACCTGGAAAAGCTTATCGTTCACTACTACATATTAAGTAGGTTTAATGAAAATTATGTAAATGGAACGGATGTAATTTCGAAACTGTTAATTTCCTTCAAGTGTGTACTAAAGTAAAGAATGTTACAATTTATAAGTTGGTAATTACACCAGGTAATGCTAACAACCAGTAGCCTACTGATTCGAATGTGTGTGTGAAGAGGGCTTTTGAGTCGATAATAACGCTATTACCTACTTGACACAGAAATTCCCGTGTCACCTGCATTTTGTATTATGCAAACGTTCGGAGGATGTAAATTTTTCAACAACATTGATGGAGTGCCAACCTTTAGAATGAACCGTTGTGGCGGAATGCAAGATTGATTTAAAGAATTCAAAAATTCTTGGAGATAGTACACTATATTTTCAATATTAAATACGGTGTTAATAGATTCTTCGGACTTTTTATTATCCCCAGAAAATTTTTCCAAACTTGTATCATTATTTTCCTTCACAGATTCGATTCTTTGGGAATAACCACTTGTAATTTTTATCAAGTAAACACTTGACGTTTTGCACAGAATTTAGCAATTAATACAGTGTTGTACTATTTACTATGTCCCAGTTTTTCGTCAATTTCTGTGAAGCTATCGTCATTAGGAACACTACCGTCACCGAGGTGCAGTAAGTTTGTAGAAAAATCACCATCTCCACCACCTCCTAAATGGGCTCTCATATTGCTTTGCAAATTTAGTCTGAATATCATTCCACATCGCCGAGGACTTTAAACACACTGAGACAATATCAGCGCGGGTTCCTCTTGCAGTTACCGGTAATCTCTAGCGAGAATCCTCTGAAATAACAAATGTTACGCTACCCACTAATTTGTTACAATTTCTTAAGTCTTGGAGAGTTTGATTGACCGTTTCTATACAGTCCACAAATCGCCTTCGTTTTACCGTTCATGATTAGTTTCCGTTTTGATCGCTCTTTCTTTTGTCATGCCTCCTCTTCAATACGAATTGATTTTTTAATAGGAGTCAGTGAGAATACTTGACTTTTTCTTCTTGGCGCATTTCTATTTTATTTTTGCAGTCGCTTTCGGATAAGGGCGAATTTATTCTGGTGTCAATTGTGATAAGGTATTAGCAGATGTCTCGTTTATTTCCGACGTGGGAGGTCCGGCTACTGTGGTCTCTTGACAATCTTTTGTTGGTGTTAATCTTCCTTCATAATTACTTTTGTCTCCTATCTCTCTGTCAATTACAGGTGAACACAGAAACTCTTCGATACTGAATATATTTTCATTTAATGGCCAAATTCCAGTTGAACTAAAACCTGCTGTCAGTTAGATGGTGTAGCTGCCTTTGAAAGAGTATCTTTTGCTAGCCCAGGTATGTCATGGTTTTATTGTCATACAGCTCTCAGCGGCTGCACCGAAACAGGCCATATAAACACTTGTCTAATGGCTGAAGTCAGATTGTAACGGGTATGAGGTATAAACTGTTTCATAAATAGTAAAAAAAGAGAGGCTGTAATTTATCTTGATGGATGTGCTACTCCAATACAACCTGCTGGTCCATAAATAATCAAAGTGATATCTACATAACACTCTGTGGATATAACGATAAGTGGTGGTTTCCAGCTGCCATCTATGAAAATACCACTGGTTTCACCCTTTTCCAAAGGGGTAACCCTGCTGACTTGTTTATTTCCCTTCAAACTGACAACTTTGTTAGGACAGTGCACTGTCGTTATGCTGCCTGGTTTCCTTCACATTCCAAATATTGTGACAGTAAAAATGAAGGCGACTTATCACAGAATTCCAATATTGAAGAAAGTTTTATGTTATGTTTATTAAAACTAAATGCTATTGCAAAACTTGTTGCTTCAGCCTCTCTAAAAGACAACCTTGAATGTCGCTGCATGAAGCCAGTAAAACAATCTTTTACCGACCCAGTTCACCAGAAAATCGACATTATTTGCAAACACGTATTCGGAGGCTAACATACGAATATTCTTAGGGTACAAACCATAATAACTAACAGAATAGTGCAGATCATAACACAGAAATCTGATTTTTATTTTTGTTCTTTCCTAAATACAAGTTGTGGAAAACGCCGAGTCTTTGTAGGGTTTGTGAGCTACATCGCCCCAGAAAGTTTTTCACTTGTACGTTTGAACCAAATATGAAAAAAAGAAAACAGAACAAAATGTTTTACTTACATTGTACCAACATACCACTTTCCTTCTGGTGAAATTGAAGGTACACCTTTAATTTTAAAATTAGTGGCTGAAGTGTAGTGCTGCTGGCCACTCTACCTTTAGTGCGTGTGTCGAACACTCACTTTAGGCAACCTATTCTACCTCCTAAATTTCCTAGGCGGCATAAAAAGGAGCCATTATTACTATTATCATTTTAAAAATTTTAGTTTTTTAGGATTTAATAAACACGTAATCTTCATTATAGGATCACAAGTAACTGACACATAATTAATTCTGAGATCTGTTAGGTTATGAATTAATTTTCTTTTAAAAGTTATAGAGAAACATAACTTGCCCTCATGTTGCCACATTGCTTTTGTATTAGTATGAATCAATTGTACACTTACCATGGATCCAACAAAGTACGTAGCTGTAAACACCCATAGCAAATTAGTGACAAAAAGGTTGCTTTACACGTTCTAAAATACAAAAGGGAACAAAGACTCATTTTACTGTACACTGCTATAATCAGACTGGAGGAGCATGTACTACAAGCTATAACAAAAACGTTATACAGTTGCAGAGGTGCTGCGACTAAGGGACACTTGAAGAAGTACAAAGTATCAACTTATGTCTCTCTGCTCTCCCCTATATGGTAATACTGTCTTATAACGACTGTTAAACAAATCAAATGTATTGTATACCTTTATATGTGTATTTATACACAATATATCATAAACGTTTTTTGTGGCAAAAATACCTTTATATGTGTATTTATACACAATATATCATAAACGTTTTTTGTGACAAAAATATCTGTCAAATTTTTGTATGTTGTAATGGTACATATAACACTACCAACACCAGCGTACCACAAATAAGTTGAAAGCCACTACAATTAAGAATACCTACAAGGTCAAGCATACGATCATGGATAAAAAAGGAAGTATCATAAGCCAAAACCAAGTGAATTAAAATGAAGAAGGAATTACTAGTAAATGTGCAACTAAAGAAGATAAAGCAAGACTAACGACGAGACGACATACATAATTACCCAATAGATCAAACAGTGAGAAGGAAACCCATTAAAGACAAAATCAAGAAGAAACCTATTAACCGTGAGAAGGAAACCAGTGAAAACAACGCCATGAAGAAACTTGTTAAGAGGGAGGAAGGAATCGGTGAAGAGAAGAAGAAAATATCCAGATCAAACACAAAAAAGGGAGATAACATGAATTATAATGAACTAACATATGGCAATAAAAGAATTATTATAAAAGAAGAAAGAATAAATGGAATAAACAACATGATTTAAACCCCTAAGCTGCAAAACAAATTGACACTTGACCAAAACTTATTAAGTGAATACCTTCCTTGACAATGTAATACAAACAATAATCAATAAGAATGAATTATTGAACATAAAAAGTAAGAAAGAGAATGAATAATAATAAGTTCTTAGCTAAATTATGTGTAGACATGAAAAGCGGGCTATGTCCAAAACACCAATGACCAATTGTAAAGTGGAATTGATATTAGAAATAACCACTAATTACCAATAGTAAAGACTGTAAAAGATAAACCAAATGTAATCTAATAATAACCAATAGATATACCAGTACTACATAAAGTCAAATAAATCAAATGTAATACAGAAACACAAAACCGACAATAATCCATTGTTGTATATTATAACTATATGCTTGCCATAGAATGGATGCATGATGAACAAAATTATCTTGTAAACTTATCACAAAAGAGTAGGAACTAAACCAACAACATTGAATGAGGCAGAATACTATTCGAATAAGTAAATTCAAGGATTATAGCCACCCAAATACTAATAATAACAATAATAATAAATAAACCATGTTGACAGCTAGATGCAAGTAATCTTGGTTACTTTAAACCAAAGCAATTTTCAGTATAAATGCAGAATGAACTACTGCACAATAATAACAGTGCTGTCAAAACAATGATAAGAGATATTCAAGCAATAACGAGAATAATTTGATAGGATTACAACCCATATAAAAAGGTAACTTCCTAAAGTATTGTAAACTCACTTAACAAACTATAGTTAAGGTAATAAAACCACAAGATGAAGAAAAAGGACACTATCAGAAGTGACAATGACCAATGCAGTATGCATAGGCCATAATAAAATGTTATTAACTATTAATGTTATAATAATATTAAGTATCATGTACATGTTGTGTTTATGTTAGTGTCTATACAGGAAAGTACAGAGCAACTCACCGCAGCTAATAATAGAAGAGTCAACGCAACTTCTTCAGAATCGAACTCGTGAAATGGAAAAAAAACCATTCTAAACTATTTAAACAAAATTAATAAACGATGTCAAAGAGTAAGTAAACCGATTTATTCATATCGGATTCAATAATAGATTGAATTGGGTAGAATAAATCAATAAACCAAAAATTAATAATAAAAACCAAAACGTTAAGAATAATAATAAAACAGACAATCTCGTCGTGCTAAAATGTTCATACACACTTTTTAAGAGAAAATTACTTAAAACTTCGAATCTAACAAGAAAAATATTGTGTCGAGTATTCATAATGCAAACCCTTAGATATCAAATATGAAATGAAAATATAAGTACCAAGTAAAATGTATATTCTATAGCCGGCAGAATAAGGGAAGGACAAATAAAATAGAGGCAGGATATCAAGAGAATGGAAAACATGGGACTACCTAAACAAGTAATAAGATACAGACCTCAGGGAAGACGAGATATAGGTAGGGCAAGGAAAAGAGATGCCTTCAGTGAAGGCAAAACAGGCTGTAATCCTATACCTTGACATGGAGAAGATTCCTAATACTTAATAGCACACTTAAGAACAAAATATTGGTATGGAGAATCATACACGACTTCCATGTTCTAAGATTTATATTTAAAATCATTTTCGAAATGAAATATTTCCATTGAAACTACTTCTTTCTACTTACTGCTTCAGCCACTTACTGTGGGCACTAACGTATACCACCTCACGTTATCGCACTTGATTTTCACTGATGATGGAAGTCGATGGCACTGGCGAAACGTCTGGTTTTGCAGAAAACATTGGTCTACGGCCAAACAGGCCGGGAAGGAATTTTAAAAACAAACTGCTTCTTTGTTGTCAATAACGTAGTACATATATACAAAAAATTATCAGGTAAACTATTACGTTACAACAAAAAAATGTTTCAGGTAAACTACCCTTTCCCCGTAACCGATCTTCACCAAAATCAATAGGCCTTGAGTCCTCTGTAACTCGGGCACATATGTAAAAAAATATCTGATTCTGTTTGAATTTACGGCAGTTATCGTCCGTCATGAAAAAATTTCTCTTGTTACAACATAAAATATTGCAGGTAAACTACCCCTTTATCTTAACTGATCTTCACAAAAAACAATAGGTCTTGAATACTCTACAATTCAGGGCTGTATGCAAAAAATTATTTGATTCTGTTTGAATTTGCGGCTCTTATCGTTTGCCATAAAAAATCTATACAGACACACAGACACTTTTCGATAAATTACTTTTTTTCATGTTTTGAGGGTAGTATAATCAGAATCTGCAAAAATCTCTAACACGATTTTTTTTGCCATCACCATACTTCCATTTCCTTATGGAACATGAAAGTAAAATCAAAGTAAAATTCTGATGGCAACAAAAATCAAATATTCTATCAAAAATTGGGGATATACATTTTTGGTAGGTATTTGGTAGGCCTACTTGCATTGCACAAGGAATGTGTTATTTTCAATAGGTTATTGATAAAAAAAGACTTACAAGTACATTGATTTTTATTACAAAATTTATACAAAACAGTTTCAATTCTAAGGTATCAATAATTAATAATTATTAAGGATAATGAACAAATTATTTCTTCATAGAAGATACATAAAAACATTGCAAAAATAATAAAAATATCAGACAAATATTATTACAACAAAAATACCACACAGACATTTGGGCTTTGTTACTTTATCAGTAACTATAAGATTACATTCATAAAGTACATAGAATGTTTATTTACAAGAACATAATTACAAAAAGTGAAAACACCTTTGATGAAATAAACATTTTATTTATTACATCAAACATAACTAAACTCAGATGACAATATAAATGAACTAAATATAGGTTTTTCTGCGAGGGAGTGTAGGATTGATTAGGGGTTCAATTAGTTGAAATTATTAAAAAAAAAAAAGCATAAACTATAAATAGAAAAACTAGACTGGTATGTTTACAACAAAATGAAAACTTCAAGTTACATTTAAGAGATATTCCGTGTCAAATCAACAAGTGCTACAACCTGACCCTCTTAGATTTATTTGAAATTAAGTATGCATGTAGTATTCATAAATAGTAACACAAATCAATTTTTTCACATTTTTCTGACGAAAGGTTACTGAGTAATGGGTGCTCAAAAATGAAAAAAATAAATAAAATTTTTGACTTGCGCAACAATATTGATTTGTTCACAACTTGTGTTCTAATTAAGCTAGAACAATGACATCGAGTTCATTTGAAAGCTCTTTTAAAGGGCTTTCATATGATATAAAACATAATTTGTTGAAAATATATATATTTTTTATAAACACATCATTATTGCATTTACTGAATTTTGAAAAACTGTATTTTTAAAATTCTCAAAAAAATATATGTGAAAGATATTGTTTTCCTCTACATATTCTGAAAGTTTCAACTTGGGATGAGCATGGGATCACTATCAAAAGTAATTTTATGTTTATCACGATTCTGTAAAACGTCATTCAGATCGGTGAATTATTATTATTTTTATTTTCCTACCCGTGACAATTTTTCATAATCATAGTTGGATTTATTACTTGGCCTACAAAATTGTACTTTTCTTTCATACAAATAACTGTGTTTTAAAGCTTAGCACTAGCTAAATTAATAGCTCAAAATTAATAAATTGACCTACATATCTAAAATATATATCTTAATACAGTGATCCAGGTTTTCCGTGTACAAGCAAAAAAATCTCATTTTAAAGACTATATACAAAATGGTTGGTTGGTGTGACTATCTCCCATCTGTTTAGTATTTTGTCATCGGATAATATTCAGTCAGCTGTTGTCAACTGTTGTTGAAAGTGACCTGTACATTTTCTTTTGGTGTGACATAGCCTATAAAGTGAAAAAAATGTGATTAATTCTGAAATGTTGTGTTTTGAAATTAGCTTAAAGGTACTTTTGTACAATTCTCACAACAGTGTATAAGTTTATATGCCTACAACCAGTTAATATTGTAACGAGACATATGAGCCCAAATATTTCAGTAACCCAAAATATTAACACATGTCAATAATTGAGTGAAAGAGACAAACCAAGTGTTTCGTCTAAAAGGCCAAGCATGAAACTACATGAGCTACTCATCACCAAGGATAAACTCACAACAATAAGAGTTAATAAAACTAATGGTAACTAACAAGTGAAATAACATTATAAGAAAAAGAAGATGCACCGAACAATGGTTGTACCACAGCAACCAACAACCCAATAGTTTTCGGTCAGTAAGGAACCAATGAAGACAAGGAAGAAACATACTACGAGAAAGACACCTAACAACCATGGTATAAAATATAGATTCCAAGAGCCAGTCAACTATAGAACATCTTACCCGTGTATGCAATGACTGAACAACTTACAGATTGAAGAGATGGACAAGAACTGACTAACTGAGATGACCAATATTGTAACGCAACAGAAATGCTAGCACTCAAGTTACATAAAAACAAGGTTCACAGAATAATAAACAAGTCAGTATTTAACCCCATGATAGAACAAAGATCTAATAATTATATTTATAATCATAGATACAGGTAAATAAGGATGCAAGGTAATATTAACAAGAATAACCGAACCTGTAAGTTAGACAATAGTTGATGATATATGTTTAATGAAAAACAAACAAAAAATGAAACAATAATTTACTAATAGCAAATAAGAATTTTGAGTTAAGAGGTATTATTTTGTGACAACAAATGTTATGATAAAGTTTATGTTATGTTATACCAAATATGTGTTGAGTTAATGAAAGATAATGAAACAAGATGTATTATTCAATGACTGTTGTAGAATGAAGTGTGAAGCAGCTAATTAACGTTAATAGATTTGAATTTTCTTATATGTGATCCATAGGTCAAGATAAAATTGTTATTAGATATGGAAAAAATAATTGTTTATGTAAATGTTAATAGTTAAGATTTAATTATATGTATGAATTTATATAAAAGGGGCTATAGATGTGTACCAGTTATAAACACAGGTAGATCTGTTTACAATAAAAGGCCTAACAGCCAAAACCACTATATAACCACTCATAACATAAAGGTTAGGTACATCAATTAATAATAATTAATGAATACGATTTGAAGAGCTAGAAAAAACATTAAATTAATAATGATATATAATAAAATTTATACAAATTATGATAATACCATAATGCCATGATATCGATTAATAACATTTAATATCGAAAGTGGATTAAATATAAAAAAAGGAAAAAAACCGGCTTATATCAAAAAACCAGCAGAATATGTGTAGAAAATAATAAACCAACTATCGGTAAAGTTACATTCCGATAGGATAGCAAATTGATAAGGAATAGACAAAAAATATATGAAATAAACACTATATTCAAAACATGTGGAAGGAAGAAGTCGTGTGTTGCTAGGGACGACAGAAGAAGAGGAAGTTGTTAATTTGACAATAATTGCTTTGATGATCTGAATGTGATGAGATTAAAAAACCCAAGAATTATCTATTTAATCGGAATATTTTAAATCATCAGACACGATTATAAAACACAAAATCCTAATGACAATGTTTATGACTATCACCAGTACAGTTTAATCCAAATAACACTACAGTATGAAATCACAATAGAGAATAAATAACTGGATTATACAAGGAAGAACTTGAACTGTCCCATATCCGAAGGGAATTGATGATATATTAAACCAAATAGAAAGAATTAACAGTATCACAATTAATAATATTCACTACACCAGAAGTTATAACCTTTCAAAAACACGGAACAACACTAATTGCTTCAAACAAGAGAAGAACGTATTTGGATCCTGGCGTTGCAGAAGAAGCATCAATCGGGCTGTAAACCAATCCGGAAAGCTGTAATTCCGAAGTGGACAGGAGAAGAATTCCATTCTATTAAATCGAAGAAAGAAAATCGTACGGCATAATTGTCCAGAACAGTAAATTTATCAATCAACCGCCTACACGATTGGCTTCGTTCTAGTCTGGTAAATTATTATTATATTAATCATACTAACTACACAACACTTTAAATTTGTAAATCTTGCATTCTTATCTATGTATTTTTAATCTTCCCCACAGTTACAAGAACCTTCACACCCTGAATTAAATTAATTACAAATTAAACACACTATATAACTAAATTTAAATAAAGTATCAGAATAATCAACAATCGATTCATACAATCTATAGCTCAAGCATATGTTAATTAGAACATATATTATTCAATGTTAAAGAAGTAAACAACTAAAGAACCTTTATATATTGGCAAAATCTTGTTATTTGGAGTATGGTTTAATGAGCTAGGAATAAAAAAGTAACTGAATAAGTATAGAATAATTGGTTAACATAAACATTGAAATAACCTATAAGTTTCGTTGAGCCGATACTACAGCGCTTATAGCGGAATTATCTGACACCAAAGAGAGAGAGTAAAAATACAAAATTAGACAGAATTCTCTTCAAGGTATAATAGGGTTGAACGGAATTATAAAATAACTCATTAATTATTTTAGTTACAGGTACACAAACACTGATAGTTTTTAGAGAGCTAAGTTAATAATTAATTACTTACATCAATACATCCCACAACTCCAAATATCTCCGAGATTTACATAATTAAAATAATTCAAAACACATTGGCACAGGTGTATGTACAAATTGACAAACACAACAGTGGGGTTTTAAGGAGAGGAAACCCATTCCTGTACAATATACAACAGATAATATTATAAATGTATAGGACAAGATATGTTATAAAAGAATGAAAGTAACTAGACTGTTAACTGAATAGAAGCTGTGAATAAAAGCATAGTAACATGTTATGCATAGCACCCATGTAACATAAAGAAGTATTAAAATTGTCTCATAATAATAACAAATATTACTCAAATAGTCAAACAATCATGTAAGATAAGAAAAGGCAATAACTAAAGAGTTATTAGTTATCATTAATAAAACCAAACTTGAGAAAATAAGGTTAAAAGAATGTAAATTTGTATCAACCTAACATACACATTGTTGGTACAAATTTCACCTAAATTCACATCTATCAGTAGGAAAAGCCTACCTAAACCAAAATGTTTTGTGCCTTAAACCAAGAAGAACTGATAAGCTTTCTACAGGTACCAATATAAGATACCCAAAATGGATTTTAAATAAGAATTTAAGTAAATAAAGTGAACCAAAACCGACCAAAAGGGGATTCACTAAGTAAAACGTGAACAAAACCACTTTATAATACCAAATAGAAGTAAAAGGTTAATGTCTATACCACAAGTAAGGTGTAATGCCACTATTGTAATAGTATAAGAATATTATAAGAAAGGACATAATGTATTATAATCGTAATTAAGAACACCTGTCATGTGACACTAGGTGTAAGTAATGTTAGTCAATGATATACACTAAGGGACAGACCAGTGTACAAAAAACACTAAACCAATTATAAAGAGACTACTATGATTAAACTATTGTAACTAAATAATAGTAGAAAGAGATAAAAGAATACCAAATAAGAATGGAAATAAGTGTACACCTCATAGTGCAAAATAGAGGTCAGAGAGAGATAACTATATAAGAATACAGCAGTTCTATAAGAAGAAATTTACCTCCAAACTTATAAATTTTGCACAATCATCTGGCGATATAAGAGCTTCTACAACAATGGACTCTGTAACAAAGAAAGAATTTTAACTAACAGAGAAAAATAATTATCATTGCCAGTATCAACAAAAGTGAAAATTACTAAATGAAATAATTGCAATTTTATGGGAAATAATGTTATTAAACTAATTATGTACTTTATTAAGAACTTTTGTTTTCCAGAAGCTTCCAAAACTCTTTATATAAAAAATAATATAAACAAACTTATTTAGAGCTTCTAACAATACTTATCTTAAAATTATCATATGATTATACTTTCCAAAGGAAGCCCCTGATTTGAAAGCATTGACACATAATACTACTAATTAAAAATGATTCCAACTACTATGTTACTAAATTTTCTCATTTAAAATGTAAATGGGACTGTTAATAACTTTATATTGTTGTCATTAACAAGACAAAACAATCATTAATTGCTATTTTATCACAAACTTCAAAATCTCCTATAAAGCTTGCTCAATGAAATAGGACATTCCTGATGCAGAAAATTAACTTTGCCATAACACAAATTAAATAGGCTAACACCCAAACAAAAAAATGCTTTGAAAACAAAACATTAATGAAATATGGTATGAATTAATTGTGCTACATTCAAAGCTGATTTTCTTAATTGATTTAAAGTACCTATACAAGTCTAGTTTGTCAAGTAAAGATAATTTAGGTAAACCTAACACTACATATGAAACAAACATTAAATCAAATATGCTAATGTTACAAAATTCACAAACAGAAAAAAAATAATTTTAAATTATCTATAGGCTAAATTGCTTTGATTATATTACCTTCTCCACTTCATATGTTTTCCACATCAATATCATCTGATGTCGATACTACTGATGGTGCAATAATAGTCATTTTTTCCCAGTCAATTCTGGAAAGTTCAGGAGGAACCTGAAAGATCATTACAAAACTCATACATAATTTTTCACTAAGTTAATAATTATAATAATATTAAGCTAATAATTAAGAGAATAATTTATTTTCTTAACCTAGCACAATATTTGTAGGTTAGCACTATGAATTTACAAAAAGTTAATGGATTTTGTGTAAATTTCTAAAAAAAATTAAATTTACAGCATAATCTAGTAGTTATTTTATAGTAATCTATTTTAATTTAAATGAACTCAAGTCACTATTGCTTGGTTACATCCCTGCACTGAAGATTCCTGAAAAAGATTTCTAATATAATCACACAAACTCGAAAAACAAAAACTGTTCAAATGATTAACATTGAATAATATAATCCTGATTATAACGGTATTATAACTAGCAAATACATTACGGATAATTCATCCATACTCCGTATCATTTAAATCTACTATTAAGTATAACACACCCCATAAAATTTAGAATATTAAGATACTAATTTTTTAAAATTTCATGTGATATTAGTTGAGTATCATTTAGGAGGTTAAACAATATAAATACAATTCTACACATTAAGTTACAGATTATAAATACAGATAATAAGAAATTAAATAAAAATAACACTATAGGCCTACATCAATTATCGGGTTTAAGAACCTGCTGCTGTAAGCAGTGATAATTTTAGTTTAGTGAGCTTTAATCAGACTTGCATGCAATAATAAATTTTACATAAGATAAAAGAACGATGCTTTCTTTAGTCACCAGCAAAACCTTTTCTGTCTGCAAGTTAATATTATAAAATTTAAAAACAGCACAATTTTATTAAAAAATTTAATCGAGATTAAAAAGCTTTTTAACTCAAAAATTAAAGAAGTCACAGTTCAAATTCTCTTTTCACTTTTTCTTTTACCTGACAAATGTTAGTCCTTAATTTTTAAAGCAGAGCTGTGTTAAAATAAAATTTTTATGTCAAATAAATTACAATTTAATGGACTCGATGTTATGAAAGTAACTATGTGTACAAAATATTACAACAGTTTGCTTCCGTATTACAGTAGCCATAGGCCTATATTATAAATTTTGTTATATTAGGTGTTAAAATTAACCTTAACTTATTAAGTCATATCTTATTTAATTAATTACGTTTCTCTGAAAAATCCTGAATTTGAAAGTATATTTAGAGTAATATAGTGGGACTGAAGAATAAAATAAAATATGTTAACTAGTTAAATACGAGCAGAGTACAAATTAAATATATTATGGTAAGGCCTACCATCTTGTGTTAGGTAGGACCTCATTTTACGAATAAAATGACTTACAAATTGGATACATTACACAAATATAGGTAGGCCTATTTCATTTTTACAATTGAAAACGTACGCAGTCTAGCTAATATTTCTATAGGCTAATGGGTGTACTCAGTAGGAACTCAAGGCTTAGTACTTGTCTTCAGACATTTTATACTTCATATCAAAGCCACAGATTAAATTACTGGCAAAAAATTTTGGCAGAATTTACGAACAAAATTTAGCATAAATTTCATGCCAAATCTACCACTCAAACTTACTTGATCAGACACTTGTGTGTGTCTGAAACAATCTTGTGAAAATCGATCGCATTCCGGAAACAGAGCCCGTCTTACATCTGTAAGAAAATTAAAATTATGTAATGTTCATACATGAATCACAATAAAAGTAATAAATGGAATTTTTTAGAGTAGACAAAATAATTGTCAGACTTACAGGAGTATCTATAATAAAGCAAAAATATTTAATTATATTGCGGTCAGTGCCCTCACATGGACTTTTTTTAAAAATCAGTTAATTAATCTTAGTTTTAAGTTAACTAGAGTTTAAGGGGTGATTTTATACACCAAATATAAGGTAACATGAACAAATTAACACTGAACTTACTACGTTCCCAGTCAAATATGAAAGTAAAGTATGAAAATATATGTAGACATGCACTATTGGTGTAAGTTCTGGAGTTAAAGATAATTCAACTGTGATACAGAACTTAGTCTATTATACTTAACACCCAGGCCTATAAACTTTTGATCTTTTTCTAAAAGTAATTAATTTTATTTTAGAGTTAGGTTAGGCTTACAGGCTAATCCGCAGTAAGTTTAGCTAAATCAGTTATATTATCATAGGCCAGACTTAATCTAAATAAAATTATTCTGTGTAAAGGTATCAGTAACTTGATATTTATACAGAATAAGCATTTAATACAGAATACATATTTCATTTAACTGGAGTCAGTTCCCTCACAGGGTCTTTTTCAAAAATGGGTTAATTAATTTTATATTTTTAGTTGATTAGAGTTAAGGGGTGCTTTTATACACTGAATATAAATAACAATTAAAACTATATGTACCTTTTTTTGCTGTACGTCTCCTAGGCCTACTTTCACAGTCATCTGAAAAGTAAAATATGACAATTGATGTAGACATGCAAGTATCTGGAGCTAGAGACAATTTTCTGTGATAAAGAACTTAGCCTATTATACTTAACACCCAAGCCTACATAACACAAACAAATTTTGATTTTTTCCTAAAAGTAATTCATTTTATTTCAGAGTTAGGTTAGGCTTACAGGCTATTCCGCTGTAAGTTAATCGGCTAATGCCCTGCTAGTTTGCTAGTTTTGTTAACATAATTAATCACTAACTAACTAAGTGTGTTTGATATTTATGTAGCATAAGGTGACGCGTATATGACAGGTTTTATTAATGCAGTAAAGGAACAAATCTAATTTAAATAGTCTTTGTATTATTTTGGAATTCAATTTTTTAAAGCAAATGATAATACCTTATGCACCTTTGTAAAGGTTTTTACTTATTGGGGATAAGTGAACTGAATTAAAACATCAAACAAATGATTTTTGTTTCACAATCAAAACAATACGCCTACTGTATTAAATTTATTATGGCAATTCTATTTACCCTAAAACACTACAATACAAAACTCCAGAATTTTTGTTTTTGTATAAATTGGCCCGCTAATAATGAAAAAATAAAATTGTATTAATTAAATTAGAATGCTAACTTGCTCAATTATTAAATTTTGGGCAGAACACAGTGCTATTAGGCATAGTTGGTTCTATAACAGATACGTGTTCGACAAAGTAATCTAGACATGAAACATAACCTAACGTATTTCTTTTATGAATTTTATGAAAAATGCTGAATTTGAAAGTATATTTAGAGTAATATAGCTGGACTGAAGAATTAAATAAAATTTGTAACTAGTTAAATACGAGCAGAGTTCAAATTAAATATATTATAGTAAGGCGTACCATCTTGTGTTAGGTAGGACCACATTTTACGAATAAAATGATTTACAAATTGGATACATTACACATATATAGGTAGGCTAGAGTAGACAAAATAATTGTCAGACTTACAGGAGTATCTATAATAAAGAAACTTTATTTAATTAAATTGCTTCAGTGCCTTACAGGGACTTTTTTTAAAAATTAGTTAATTACCCCTTGGGTAATTATGAAGATTCTCATCAATGCTGATATTGCGCTGATATATTTTTATTATATTCTTCTATGTTATATAAACACGAGAAAAATAATTTTAAACGGCGGTCGAACCTATTTACGGAGACAAAAAATTAAATTTTTACTCCCATAAGAACGCATGGCGTTAGCCTAGGTATAATTATTAATTAAATTAGAATGCTAATTTGCTCCATTATTAAATTTTGGACAGAACACAGTGATATTATGTATAGTTGGGTCTATAACAACCGGTAGGCCTAGTGTACAACCCAAAGTAATCGAGACATTCATACATAACCTAACAGCTAATTTCCTACAAACAACGGACAACATACACTAAATAAATGATCATCTTACCTTTCATTATTATTCCTAGCGCCTCCAACATATTTTTACTTCGACTTGCAATCACAAACACTTCATACGAATTACAAAATTCTGTCCCACACACGTTAGAAAACTCAACGAATTACCGCACGAGACGACTAAACAGAATAAATTATGGCAGGTCCCAATATTTCGTTATACCAACTAAACAGAATAAAAACACACTTTCCTCTGTAGTGTCTGTCTTTTTTACACATGTTACAAATTTTATAGAATAATTATTACGAATGCCAATATGGCCGACTAACTACCCATATTTCATTATATACATTTGTATATATCGAACAGGTTGTCTGGCTTCAGCGTACAGCAAAAATACGATGTATAAAAATTTGTATAAGTTTTTCGTACGCTGACACACCATAACTTGGGCAAAATAACTTCTTCACCTAAAGATGTACTTATACAAGTTCCTGAAATTTGTTTTAGATACCCTGGGTAAAAATTGGCGTGTGATGAAGAAATTATGCGGCGCTAAGTATATATATATATATATATATAGTTAGTAACTTTTTTGTCATAACATGAGTATTGTTGCCTTTAAAAAATATAATAAAAACCAAAATTATCTTTCCTAATCTCGCGCATGTAAACAACATGTGTTTGCACACGCAGTTAAATAATATAATCTTTTTCAATTAGTATACTTTCTCTTCGCCGCAACGAGACATACCAATACTATAGCTAGTCAAAACATCGAAAATATAGCACGGGTACAGATAATGGGAAAGTACGGAATAGGCAAATAATAAATATTACATATACATCTATACATTCTTATCTTAATAGGATATAGGCCTAACTATAAAATATTCCTTACATATTAATTCTCGTTAGGTGTGTATTAATTATTTATATATTACTCTTGTATAGGTCCTGATACGACAATAAATTTTGACGAAACGTCTACAAAATGTTTTAGAATTGCGTGCAGTAGCATGATAAAACTTTTCATCACCGGAAGTTATCCAAAGTTAACGCAAATATTCTGGTTACTGTAAAGCACAGTGTTTTTATACTTTGAATTTCCGACTAAAAATATGTATTAAGGATACACACTATTACAGTGGCCCGCGACTACACTGTAGGCTGTTTATTTGTTTCCTTCAAAAAATGGGTGTTTGTAAAAGTTTTCATCTTCTCTCAAGCATTAGGTCCATGTGACCTGATGCACCTTTTAGCCGTGGTACAGTTTACACCAAACCATTTCAGGGGGAATCAGTCCTCGCATTTAACCTCCATGTGTAGTGAAGAGCTGAACGAGGTATTGTTGGTGTCCCACGTGTAGATATCGCGTTGTTATTAACTGGGGTTTGCTTTCCCCCAGCCACACTGTTGTTTGACTAAGGCAATAGTTGGGTGATGCGACCTTAAGCATGACGAAACGACGCCAACAAAGCAAACTTTCTTTCTTTGAACTACCTCGTCGTCCAAGACCAGCCAGTGATCTCTAACGGTCACCCATCCAAGTACTGACCGGTCCCAAAGTTGCTTAACTTCTGTGGTCATATTGAAATCAATGGTTTGGCCGTTAGGAAAAAATTATTGTTATTATTAATTTTCAATTTGTCTCTCGTGTCACTAAGTGAACTTTTAATTGAAAGAAAATATTTTTGTTAAAAGGTATGTGAAGGACATAAACCGGTAGCTTAAAAAATCCAATTTGGCAGTGGAACATTCATCTTATCACCTGAGCAATACTTGTATATAGAAACCTCACATCTGTTCCTTCGGTTTGCGGGCACCATAGTACTATCCCTTGCCGCCCACTGCGATTAGCTGTTTTTCACGCCATATCCGTTCCTCTAGCTTCTCTCATACCCATACGGTTGTTTAGCTCTCAGAGTAATTACAGAATATAAGTGAAGGTGCCCGTTACCTTGTAATTAGACGCTACTTCTTACTTTTGTTGTTTTTTCAGTTTTCCTTGCCATACTGCGTACCTTTAAATTTACAATATGTTATTTGTACACGATAAACAGTTAAAGTCTCCATAACGTTGAAAAACTACTATGCGATCAGTTACAAGCAAACGTTCAGAATTGTTGAAACAGTTATACTGTTGAAATGGCGTAAGCGATCCGCGTGTTCTTGTAATTTGTAGTGTAGTTTAACAGTGTGTCAAAAACGAGTAACAAAGGAAGGGTGTTTATATTTAGAAGCTAAGTGAAGTGTTATTTTTTAAAGTGATAAGTGTATGTCAGCAAGGGAACTTGTCGATGTTGTTAAATGTGAAAGATCAACAGCAAATTTTAAATTGGCACAACATATCGTTCAAAATAATTTTGGGTGATGGTGCGTACGTACGTGATAATGAAGTCAGTGACTGGAAAGAGAGGTTACCAAGTATTCTAGCCCAACGAATTAAGTGACATTTATAACGTTGACAAGACTTAAACTTTAGAGCTGTACCAAATATATAATTAACATTACAAAATAAATTATGTAGACATGGAAAAATGGCTAAAGAAAGACTAAAGATTATGTTATCTTCTTGCGCTGCTGTCAAAAAAAAGCAGCTGTTATTTCACAGAAAATCATTAAAATCGAGGTGTTGCAGGAATTTGGAGTCAACATTACTGAGAATTAGTTGGGATGCTAACAAACAATGTCTGTGAAGTCCAGAATTTTGGAAGACTAGTTGCAAGAATTTAAAAAAAAAAAATATTTACAGCATAATTATATTACTGGGTTATGCGACAAGTCATCCAGTTTCATCAGTGTCAGACTGTTATCTGTTCTACCAAGCACGACATCTTCCACCATTAGACCATAGAATAATTCAGACATTTAAAAGTTTTATCTTCGGTCCATTGTGCCTCCATATGGATAACAGGAATTTAGCAGTTCAGTTGGCGAAGAAAATCACTGTCCTCGATGCGGTATGCTGGTTCGAGTCAGCCTTGAATGAGGTTGCTGCTAACACTATTGAGAAGTGTTTTACAAAATGTGGCATTCAAATTAGCGACACTGACCTGCAGGCCCAATCATTACATGAAATTTCGCAAGATCTTCAGCCACTCGCTGGAATGCCATATGATGAAAGTGCAAAGTCTACAAGTCTGTGACGATCTCAAGGGAAACTGGGAGGTTCGACTTCAAGAAGATTTTAATGTTAGGTCAGAAACATTTCTGTTTTTACAATGTAAACTCTTTGAAATGGTTTGTTAAAATTTCTACTATTCCGGAATACAACCTTTAACAATACAATATTTTTTCTGCTTTCTGCAGAGACGGGTGACGATGATGTACAGAGTGATGAAGAAGAAATTAAATAAACCGCCGATAGTTTAAACGAAGTGTTACAATCTCTTAGGCGGATCAAAGATTGCTTTACTATCGATACGATATGTGGGGAGAATGCTGTGGAATAGTAAACATTACTGTTTGGTCAAAAATTACGCAATTAAAAGAAGCTGCTATCCCTAAACAAACGATATTAAAAGACCATTTTTCAAAAGCATAATTTCTTTACCACGTGTTGTAATATACCGGGTAAGGTTTTTATTTGTAAACATAATGTAACTAGGAATACAACTGCTAGTACATAATAAAATGGTATCGCTGATCATCCGTACCATTACGTAATATAGTGTGTTGTTACTATCCCCGCCAACCCTTCATTAAACGGCCACCTTTCTAAGCGGCCACATTTTACTGAGACCCAAGGGTGACCGCTTAATTAAGACACGTCTTACAGTAGATAGGCTATTTAATAGTTTTATTCTTTCGTTAATTTTCTGTTACGATGGAAACAGCTACAACATTATGCTGATTTTCATTAGACAGAAACTCCAACCCTCCACTCGTTTCGTCAGTAAACAGTAATCGCTTTAAAAATGACGCAGTAGCGTCAATAATTAATTATTATACTACAGTAACTCGTTTACGCTTTCGATACGTATTTGTGAGAAATGAATAATTGATCGGCTCTGTACATTCTAACAGGTTTAAGCCTTAAGCAGACACAGCGCCGTTAAAATTAATGTTGAGACTTTACGAAAGCGACGGCAACTGTTTCTTATCCTTTATAACTATTAGTTTTGCAACAGTTTACACACTCCGTAAATCTAGTTCCCTACAATATTATTAATAAAATATGACAATCTCATAATAGAAGTTTAATGAAGAAAGTAGTGTTAGTGGTTGAAATCACAAGCAGAATGATCACTGTTGCACACCACTATACAAAATTATCCCGATTAGCGCTTTCAAGCTTCACAGCTCATCGTCAGATCGGAATTCTGATCCGATCAGAATTCAGAATTCCGATCTGACGATCAGATCTCAGAATTCCGATCTGACGATGAGCTGTGAAGCTTGAAAGCGCTAATCGGGATAATTTTATATAGCGGTGTGCAACAGTGATCATTCTGCTTGTAATCTCATAATAAGTTAACATTACGTTGACTTTGTATTGCATAGCCTAACCCATACGTGAACTTGTTCTCGTATGTTCTGATGGATAATCATCAAGTGTAATGCAATGCAATATACTGTCACAGGACAAATGGCGCCAATCGTACACACTATAGTTTTTTAGGCCCTTAAAAGGACCGTTTGTCGGGTACGCTAAATCATTTGCGTACGCTGCCCGAGCCGCGCTGTGATGTTCGGCGGCTGCGTCCGCTGTTCCGGGCGTGCTGCGGTTCTCTTCTTTCGGCAGCGGTATGTAGAGCCCGCTGCTGTCCCAGTCGATGTAGCAGCATGTAGCACTGTAGTAGCGGGGCGTCTTTGCACCCGGTGCATGACTGCAGCATCTGGGACGAGCCCAATGGCTGCCTGTGGATAGACATAGTTCTGGTTCATTCGACAGGTAACCTAGAATAAAATAGGAATGGACAACCGCCAACCAGGATGTAGCAATGTAGCAATGTAGCAATGTAGCAATGTAGTAGCGGGGCGTCTTTGCACCCGGTGCATGACTGCAGCATCTGAGTCGAGCTCAATGGCTGCCTGTAGATATACATAGGTCTGGTTCTTCGACTGGTGCCTAATATCGGGAATGGACAACCGCCAACCAGTTAACTGAGAAGGCGGGGGAGAAAGGTTTTTAATTTTTATTTATTTAAATTATCAGCAATCAGTGGGCACTGCCGCAAGGACGGGTTCAGGTGACAGATGTCGCCCTTTCCCAGTCCCGCGTGCAGACGCCGTGAGGCGTCGGTCGCTCCCCGCGAGGCAGAGAGCCTCCGTGCCAGTGATAGCGCGTAGCAGCAGCATTCAGCGCGGTCGGCATACTAGGAAGGGAGGAAGGAAACAGCTTTACAGGTAAATTCTGGGGCATGGGCAGATAGAGAATATACAAATTAAGTGAGGTTTAAGTTTACTTAAACTTATGGCGGGTCATCGAGAATCGCCCGAGGGCGTTTGACCCGGACAGGGGGAGGTGGTTGCGTGGTGCTGATGGTTCTGAGGTAAGGGAAGGAAGAGGTCTCAGCTGCGGCAAAGAGAGTCGCAGCTAATGACCAGACAAAGGCTGAGAGAGCAGGAACTCGTAGACCTCCTCGAATTACACTGTTTCTAACAAACCAAGGAGATCCCGACAAGGAACGGAGGGTTCTGGATTGGAAACTTTCCAGCCTACGCCTGTTGGTGGCGGAGGCAAGTGACCACCATACAGGTGCCGCATAGGTCAATACAGACCGGAGAAACAACAGATAGAGGGTAACTTTCGTGCGCAGCGCCAGGGGGCTGCGGCACGCGAGGTATGGGTAAAGTTTGGCTCGGACGCCGCGAGCCTTGGCAAGGGTGTCCGTCACGTGGGCGTTGAAGCATAGGCGACGATCTAGCCGAACGCCTAGATACTTCACCGACTCTTTGTAGGCGATAGGCCTCCCTTCAAGGGAGAGGGGCTGGCATCGGGAGATGGACTTACGAGTGAAACAGATCGCCTCGGATTTCTCCGTGTTGATCGTCACCCGCCATTTCCGTAGCCAGTCCGGAAGCTGGTCCAACTGACGCTGCAACTGTGTACTCGCAAAACGCGGGGACACAGAGCTGTAATGATACATTGCATCGTCAGCGAACAAAGACAACGTGACTCCGGGCAAAACAGGCAGGTCGTTCGTGTACACGAGGTACAGAACGGGGCCGAGGACAGATCCCTGGGGTACGCCAGCGGCGACAGGACGAACTGCAGAGCAGGTTCCGTCGACGCTAACCCTGAAGGTTCGGTCGCTGAGATACGACCGGAGGAAAAACACTATGGACGATGGTAAGGGGGAGTTAGCAAGTTTGAAGAGAAGACCTTCGTGCCAGACTTTGTCGAAGGCCTTGCTCACGTCCAGCAGTGCGGCGGCCGTAGCCGCTCGCCTGTTGGTGGCGTCAGAGAGTTGCGTTACCACGCGGACTAGTTGAAGCGTGGTCGAGTGCTCTCTGCGAAACCCGAACTGTTCGTTGCGGATAAAATTATCCAACAACGGCGAGATGCGGGCCAGCAGGAGCCGCTCGAACACCTTCGAGATAACTGGCAAGAGAGATATTGGCCGATAGCTTTCAGGAAGCATGCGCGGCTTGCGGGGTTTAGGAATCATAACGATGTTGGCATTTTTCCACAGGCGGGGAAAGTACTGTAGCCGGAGACAAGAGTTGAACAGCTCGAGAACGAGGTCAACGCCTGAGGCCGGGAGATATTGTAATGCAGCGGCCCCGATCCGGTCAGGACCGGGGGCGCGACGGCGGTTTAGTCGACAGACAGACGAAACGAGTTCGTCCCTGTCGAACGGGAGGTCTGGGCCAGCGGGAGGGCGAGAAAAATAACCAGATAGGAAGTCCCGGACGTCTGCCGAGTGGGCAGGGTCCGAAACGCCTCGATGAACGGTAAATTGCGACTCCATGCAGTCGGCGAAGACCTCAGCCTTGCCGTCTGATGAAGACACAACCCCGTTCGGGGTTTCCAGCGGGTTGCGAGTTCTCTTCTCGCGGGTCAGTCTACTCACCGCTCTCCAGACGGAGGCGTGGTCGACTTCAAGAGACTCAAGGTATGAGTCCCATCGATCAGAGTTTACGTCCCGCAGTAGCTGCTGAACGTAAAGGGACTGTTGTTGAAATCGTCGCTTAACGACTGGGTCACGGGTTCTTTGCCATCTGCGGCGGAGCTGGCGCCGAAGCCAGATGGCGTGGAGTACTTCCGCAGGTAAGGCCGATTTACGATGATTCACCTCGAGTGCGTAGGTGTGTCGATCCATGACACCTTGGACCAATTCCTGAAGATTTGTAGCGCGGAGATCCAGATCGTCACGAGTGACGATTGGGTCCGCCGGGAGAGATGGTAACCTTCGAGAGAGCTCGTCATGATAGGATCGCCAGTTGACTCTCCTAACAATCTGAGCGGGAAGTCGGGGTGACGCCGACAGCTCTCGAACAGTTATAACAAGGGGATTGTGATCGGACGAAAGGTCCGACACAGACGAGACCTCGATGTTGCGGGCAACGTTCTTGACAACTACTATGTCAAGAACGTCCGGCCGATGGCCGTGAAAGGGGAAGTAGGTAGGGTCTTCAGGGCCGATGACATTAAGTGCCGGGTCGCCAGAGACGAACCGGAACAGAGAATTTCCATAGGCGTTGACAACGCGGCTGTTCCATGAAGGGTGTTTGGCGTTTAAGTCGCCGGCTACAATGGTTGAGAGGGGGTGGTCGAGGAGGGCGTCCCACTCCTCGGGCGGTGGCGGAGTTCGCCGGCCAACGCAGAAACAACGCGCAGCTCCGATCCGCCGGCGTCCACCGCCACCGCGCAGCCTTCAATAATAGATGTATCTAGAGGAGGCAAAAGCCTGTGGGATATCCGCCTGTGGACTAAAACAGCTGTGCCCCCCGAGGGGGGACAGCGAGGCCGTAGGGGACGATCCTGACGATAACAGGCATAGGCAGGAAGGGAAAACGAGTGGTAATGAGCCAGATGAGTCTCGGAAAGAAGTATGATATCAACATCATACTCCGTTACGAAAGTCATCAGTTCAGATCGCCTGGGGAGTAGCCCGAAGGCGTTCCACGCAACGATCCTCAGGCTATTAGCCATTTAGGGGGAGTAGAGGAAAGAGGGCAGCTAATGATTGGAACACCAGGGCAAGCACAGTGGTAGTGTCGCGAGCAGTCCTGATGGATGCAACAAGATTATCTGCCCAGGCAGTCAGGGGATCCGCCGAAGCCCGGGAAGATTCCCGGGATTCAGGAGGACAAGCCTGACTGACCTCGACAGGGGTAGCAGATGGCGCTGGGCTGGTGGTCTGAGTAGTAGACTGCTCGCTGGAAGGTTGAGGACGATGGCTGGGGGCGGGTCGAGCCCGCGGAGAGGGTACAGGTGGAACCTGTGATGATGTAGGTCGGCCGGCGGAGTTCCGGCGACGACGAGAGCGCTTTGATTTGCCCGATCGGGCTGGAGGCGGGGCTGATTTAGCGGCCATGGCCGCGTAGGAAGGTGCGGGCGCTCCGGTAGGCGCCGGGATTGAGGCCGCTGCAGGCGGCGCCGAAGCGACGACTGCCGGCGAGACAGCGGCACCGGAAGCAACCGGAGTTGCTGCCGGGACCTGGGCGGATGAACCGGTGAGAGGCGGGAAAGCCGCTCGCCGGTTAGGGCCAGGACCAGCTACACGGCCTGCCTGCGCGCCAGGGCGCACAGGAGGTCGCTGCGGTTTCATGGCGGCGATAAAGTTAGGGCAGCCTCGGTAATTAGCCGGATGGGCTCCTTTACAGTTGCAGCATTTAGCTGTGTACCCCGTCGTAGGCTTATCACAGCCACGATGAGGCTCAGCACAACGCACGCAACGCGGGGGCTGATGGCAGAAAAGACTGCTGTGGCCGAACCTCTGGCAGTTGAAACACTGCGAGGGGCCGGGCCGCGGGTCAAATGTTCTGACTTGCACCCGTAGGTGCAGAAGATTCTGGAGAGTGTAAATCTCCTCGAAGGGGCCTACTTTCAGTAATTTACAAAGAAAGCTGTTGACAGGACGGCGGTCATCACCTTTGCCAACATGCAGGACGCTTACCGCGGTCGGCGCATAGCCGAGCGCAACAAGTTCCTGCCTGATGGCATCAGGGTCGGTAAAGGATGGAATTCCCGACAGAACGACCTTGATTTCACGCTCTGACGGGAGGGCAAATGTATGAAAAGATATCTTACGCTCTGTCAGGAATGACTGAACAGAGCGGAAGTCCGGGATCGTAGCGGTCGCCAGCTTTAGCGAGGGGCCTTGGCACCTCGCCTCGACCTTGACCGAAGGGAGAGCTCGGGATAAGGAACGTAACAGGTCAGAATAATTCCTATTATCCGGAATTACAATAGGAGGAATGCGAGGAGGAGACACAGTTTGGGTGGTAGCTGGATACTCACGTTGCACGCGCTGAGTGCCGCTGTTACCATGATTAGATGGCAGATCTGCAGCTGAGGCGGGCGGCGGAGTTTGGGCCAGTTTTCGCTTGCGTTTGGCAGATTTGCCCTCCACAAGCGAGAACTGTCCGTCCCCCGACCCAACACTGCACATTTCTACCGCACTATGATCACTTTCACTATCACTTTCACTGTCGTGAGGAAGTGGAGTGGTACGGAAGCCGGTTGAGCATGTTTCCATTAAGGAAACAAGCGGCGCCGGCAGAGGATTCGGTGGCGTATTCGACGCCATTTCGGACAAGCCGAAATGAACGTCTACGCAGGTCTAGGATTGAGGGATCACCAGACACTGAAAACTATCCACAGGCACAATTGAACACGAAACAGACCGCACAGCACACGGAAACAAAAACACTCCCGCACTGATTAAATAAAGCTGAGTCGCACTGAACTGTAGGTGAAATCTGTAGTGATGATGATGCTGAATACGATGATGATAAGTAAAATGGTGAAAACTGAATGTTTCCGCACAAATTGGAAAAATTTTGCAGAGCAAAAACAGTCACAGCCTACCCGGGCAAATGCTCTAGGTAGACTCCCGCTCCTTCTGCGGGATGTTTTAGCGGCGCTGTTTTTATGCCCTGACAGGTCGTATGCCACGAACCTATCAGAGTGCCGCTGGTCCCTGGTTGGCTCGCCTCGAGCACGTTAGATGGTCACGTTGAGGCCAATCAAGCTGCTGCCGATCCTTGATTGGGTCGCCTCGGGTCTGATCAGATGACTTCTGCTCCAGCTTCTGATCTGGACGCTCTCATTGGACTGCTCTTCTTCAGCTCTCTTCGCACCAGTTTGGTGGTCACTTGTCTCCGCCACCAACAGGCGTAGACTGGAATGTTTCCAATCCAGAACTCTCCGTTCCTTGTCGGGATCTCCTTGGTTTGTTAGAAACAGTGTAATTCGAGGAGGTCTACGAGTTCCTGCTCTCTCAGC
Source organism: Magicicada septendecula (assembly GCA_034769895.1). Lineage (NCBI taxonomy): Eukaryota > Metazoa > Arthropoda > Insecta > Hemiptera > Cicadidae > Magicicada > Magicicada septendecula. The sequence goes on from CM068368.1 coordinate 222,957,588, forward strand.
CTTTGTCTGGTCATTAGCTGCGACTCTCTTTGCCGCAGCTGAGACCTCTTCCTTCCCTTACCTCAGAACCATCAGCACCACGCAACCACCTCCCCCTGTCCGGGTCAAACGCCCTCGGGCGATTCTCGATGACCCGCCATAAGTTTAAGTAACCTGCTTAAACCTCAATTTGAATATTCACCATCTGCCCATGCCCCAGAATTTACCTGCTAACCTGTTTCCTTCCTCCCTTCCTAGTATGCCGACCACGCTGAATGCTGCTGCTACGCGCTATCACTGGCACGGAGGCTCTCTGCCTCGTGGGGAGCGACCGACGCCTCAAGGCGTCTGCACGCGGGACTGGGAACGGGTGACATCTGTCATCTGAATCCGTTCATGCGGCAGTGCCCACTGATTGCAAATATTTTAAAATAAATAAAAACAAAAACCTTTCTCCCCCGCCTTCTCAGTTAACTGGTTGGCGGTTGTCCATTCCTGATATTAGGCACCAGTCGAAGAACCAGACCTATGTATATCCACAGGCAGCCATTGAGCTCGACTCAGATGCTGCAGTCATGCACCGGGTGCAAAGACGCCCCGCTACTACAATGCTACATGCTACATGCTACATGCTACATGCTACATGCTCTCTTCGCTGGACCATCTACGGCTTTGCTGCCTTCGGCCACCTCGCCTTTCGACGAGGAATAACTCTTCTCTTCGTGGGAACCAAGCCAGCTGCTGCCGGTGAACTTAGTAGCTGGTAGAAGAAGCAGCTGGCCGAAGTTTGCCCTTGTAAGGACCACCTGCGCCGGAACAACATCTTGCCGGACAGGAAAGAAGTGGATTGCTCTGGGCTCACCTGGTGAGTGCCGTATCAGTGTGTAATTCCTAACTTGTTCACGACTGTTAGGTAGCGCTGCCCCGGACGATCCTTGCAAGCCCCCACCAGTGGTAAGCGAGCTAGGATATCGCCGGGGTAAAGGGGCCAGTGGACACCAGTCTTGGTAAGGACTGGTATTCAACGAAGCTGGTCGTTAGCCCAGCTCCTCCCGCATCGTCGTGAACAAGGAAGACGCGCGGGTAATCCGGCTTCGGCCGGACCCGAGATCCCTGGCGTCTGGCAGTGACTGCCTAGCAGTCTCTGCCCGGCAGCCGCCGCACCTGGCCAGCATGCCTTCTACAGGCAACGGCCCAAGTGCCGAGTCGCTCGGCCCCGCCTTGCTACCCCATCTGGGCGACTCGCCCGATTCGCCTCGGGCGATGGAGACGGACGATCCTCTCCCCAACCCGATTCCTCCTCTTCCGGCTGACGAGTCGGGCGAGTTCGCGACCGTTGGTCGGCGTAATCGCCCGGCTAAGAAGCCCAAGAGAACCCACCCAACCGCTTCCTCTAACACCTCGGCCATGGACATTGGACCTTCTCAGGGCCCACAGGCCGCGGTTCCGACTGCTTCGACATCAGCTCCGGCTGGTGCCGCTGTTGGTCGTGCGCCGCCCCTGTACGTCCATAGCGTATCCAATGTCGCCGCTATATACAGACGGCTGATCGCGGCCCACGGCCTGTCGGCCGACAAGCTTGACCTGAAGCTGCTTGGCGGTGATACGGTCAGGATTGTCGTCCGCCAGCTCGAGGATCATCGCTTGGTCGAGGCCTTCCTCCAAGCCCATAACCTTCAGTATCACACCTTTACTCCTAAGCGAGTCAAGCCCTTGTCGGTAATTTTGCGAGGGCTTGACGCGCACACCGATCCACAGGAGATCCTTATGGAACTCCGCGACCTCGGGTACCCGGTGCAGGCAATTTTCCGCCTGTTCACTCACTCTGAGACCCGAGTCCCTCTCCCGCTCGTCCGTCTCCAGCTCGAGAAGGGCGAGGCTGCAGACAAAATTTTCCACCTGACGCGGCTGTTTGGCTTCCGCGTCAGGGTGGAAACCAGTAGTCCCCAGGGCAAGCTCGCGCAGTGCCACCGGTGCCAGAGGTTCGGCCACCACACCGACGTCTGCCGCAATGCCCCGGCCTGTCTACGATGTTCTCTGGGACATTCAACCCAGGCCTGCACTGTGGCAGACAAGACCAAATTCCGCTGCATCAATTGTGGCCAAGGCCATGCAGCAAGCAACGTAAACTGCCCGGTGTATAAGGCGGAGCTCCTGCGGAAGCAAAGGTCGCAGGGGCCCCTCCCGAAGCCACGGCAGCCAGCTATGCAGCCCCAACCTAGACAGCCTAAAATGCAGGCTAGGCCTAAACCTCAGGCACAACCGGCACGGCGCGCGCCCTCTCCGGCTCCACCTCCAGCCCCTACAAAGGCAACTAAACGTACCGCGTCTCCTTCTACAGCAGAGACACACCCAGTAGCTATTATCTCGGTTTTGGAGCCGGAGAATGAACCCTCCACCTCCGCGGAACCTCCTACTCCCGCCTCTGAACCAGAGGTAGCCTCGCCGCCCCTGCCACCTCCGCGATTTCCGCGAGCAGGCATCAAAACCAGGAACAAAGGGATACCCACACCGGATGCTCGGCCCCGAGCTCCTGCCGGCCCACAGCCCAAGAAAAGTCCTGCTTCCCGGTATAAGTCCGACGAAGCGCAACAGCGTACTTTTCCTGCCGCTGATCCAAAACCGTCTGGCCCTGGTCCTATGGCTTCCACCATGACCCGATCTGCCGTAACACCTGGTCGCTCTTATGCGGCCTCAGTTTCCAGGCAAACCGCCCAGTCCGTCAGTTCCAATGACGCACAGTTCGTCCGCGGCTTTCTGTCTAGCTACGACCTCCCGAAAGTCGCATCCACCTTCAGGTCCATCCGAGCCCGCCTGGAAACTGCTGACCCAACTGAGAGATTCATGCTCTTGGTGGAAGCCTGCGAAGTCATAGGTCTTCTATGAACCGAGCCCTTAGACGAGATCTCTCGCTCGTAGCCTGGAATGCTAACAGCATCGGTCCCAAGCATTCCGACCTTCTTGAATTCCTGGCTCGGTTCAAACCCGACGTACTTCTCCTTACTGAAACCCACCTGACCCCGGCGAACCGGTTTCGATTACCAAATTACGTGGTCTATCGGGATGACCGAGTTGGCCGACGAGGAGGCGGCACGGCGATCGCGGTGAGGACCTCCATAGGTCATCATCGTGTCGCTTTGCCGCAGCTTACCAACCTAGAGGCCACCGCCATTGAGGTCCACGGAGCTCTTGGCGGCGTCCTCGTGGTCTCAGTTTATAAGCCCCCTCAAGCTGAACTCCTTGTCGGCGACCTGGACGTCATCTTCGATTCCCATCGAATGGTAATTCTGGCCGGCGATCTGAATTGCAAGCATCGCGTTTGGAATAGTCGCCTGACTACTCCGAACGGGAGGCGCTTGCTCAGTTTTGTTGAATCGCGCCGGGCGATGGTGTTTGGTCCAGCGCAACCCACGTTCTTTCCGTCACAGCCTAACGCGGCTCCCGATGTTCTGGATATCGCGGTGACCCAAGGAGTTGTCTGTCCGGTCGAGGTATTCTCACTTACGGAGCTGACATCCGACCACAACCCTATCTTGGTCCACGTCGCTACCCAGCACGCCTATGCACGTTCTGACCAGAAGAAGGTTATCGATTGGGATCGCTACGGCCCGGCCTTGTGCCGTCGATTGCCGCCAGCGGCCCCAATCGATTCCGTTCGCCTCCTAGACGAAGCAGTTGCGGGAATCGAAGAGGCAATCATCTCGGCTATAGGCGTGTCTTCACGTACGCGAGCTGGTCTCACGCCTGGCTACCAACGCATCCCTGAGGAAGTCTCTCTTCTCGCTCGCGAGAGGAATTACTTCCGGAAACGTTGGCAGAGGACCCGTGATCCGGCCGATAAGGCAGCATACAATCGGCTCACCGGACGACTGCGTGGCAGTCTGAAGGCGTTCCGACGTAGCTGTTGGGAACTCGACGTGGCCCGAACGGGGGATGCGGACCCGCAATCTCACCCGTACAGAATACCTACCGCATTGACGGGACGGAGGCGCCGACCTCCACTTCCCGCCATTGTTGGACCGTTCGGTCGACCCCTGGGTCGCCCGGAGGAGAAGGCCGAGTACTTGGGCTTGTGTTTCGAGCGACAGTTCGCTCCCAACCCGCCCATGGACTGGGACTTCGACGAACAAGTCGAGATGGCCGTGGAAGACTTTCTGTCACTTCCGATCACGACGGAGCCCGAACCCATCTCTTTGGAAGAGGTCTCAGATCGGCTCGCTGAACTTCAGCCAAGAAAAGCTCCAGGCCCGGACGGTGTTACCAACACCGCTCCACGTCTTCTTCCCGAGCCTGGAGTTCAATTCTTGACTGATTTGTTCAACGCGTGTCTTAGACTGGCCTACTTTCCCAAGAAATGGAGAAAGGCGACGGTTATCGTGATCCCGAAGCCGGGAAAGGATACCACCCGCTCGGAAAACCTCCGGCCTATCAGCCTACTTTCCGCTACGTCCAAGGTTTTTGAGCGCCTCGTACAGCGTCGTGTACGAGAACATCTAACCAACTTTGACGTGCTGGTCCCCGAACAGTTCGGCTTTCGTGTGGGGCATTCGACCACTCATCAATTGATGAGACTGGTGGAAGGCATCACGGAAGCCGGGTGTCGGAGAGAACGGACCGTTTCTTAGATGTTGAGGAAGCCTTCGACAGCGTATGGCATGATGGCCTGTTATTCAAACTTAGGGAAGTCCAGCTCTCGGACTGCTACCTCCATCTGGTTGCTAGCTTTCTGACGGAGAGGACCTTCTGCGTGAGAGTTGGCGATTCAGTCTCTTCCGAGAGGCGAATCACAGCCGGCGTCCCTCAAGGTAGTGTTCTAGGCCCCCTTCTGTTCTCGATCTACGTCAACGACGTGCCGAGACAGCCTGGAGTCCAGATGGCCCTCTTCGCTGACGACACGGCCGTATTTACGGCCGATCGTCATGAGGAAAGGGCCGTCCTACGACTGCAGCGCCAGCTCGACACGCTCGTGGACTGGACTGATAACTGGAGAGTGCTCCTCAACCCTACCAAGAGCGTAGCCGTCGAATTCTCTAAGCGACGGAAGAACCCCGTTAGGCAACTACGTATCGGCAGAACGTACTTGCGCTGGTCCAACGAGGTCAAGTACCTCGGCTTACACCTCGACCGTCGGCTCCCCTGGCATTCCCACGCACAGACAGTTCTTAAGCGAGCATCCACTCGCCTGTGCGCACTGTTTCCACTCCTGATCAGCCCAGCCATGACCAGGAAATTGGGTAGGATGATCGTCGGCGCGTATCTGCTGCCGGTCATTACCTACGCCTGCCCGGTCTGGGGTTACCTCGCCGCAATGCATAAAAAGAAGTTGCAGAGCGTCCTCGACAAGGGGCTTCGGCTAGCGGCCAAAGTCCCCCGTCGCTTCTCATCTCGCCTTCTAAGGAGAGGACTTGGCGTCCGCTCCTTAGACGACACTTTCAGGCGGCTTGCACGCAAATTTTATGCACGTGCGGCGAGGTTCCCAGATAATCCTCTCGTGACTGGGCTGGGAAGGTACCGTATACGCTCAGGTGATTCATGGAAACGCCCTCGGTGTATACTGCGCTAGCGTAGGCTAGCACAACAGCCGAGAAAGGCCTGCTATAGAGCACACGCCCTGCTTGGGCAGGGCCACGAGGCAGGAGCTCCAGATGGTAGCTCGGAACTCAGTTCCCGTGCGGTTCGTCTCTGCGACGCACAACCGCAAAGCCCAGAGCAAAAAAAAAAAAAAAAAAAAAAAAATTGTGTCGCCTCGCCTTCTCGTGTCACGTCTCGGCTGGCGCCGAGAGCAGATCTTCGCCTCGCTATGTCACAACTCCCCCGGGTCTTGAATGCTCTCCGGTGGCCAGCCCATTGTTCTTCTCCGGCGGGTTTGAGCCGTTGGCGGTGAACCTTGTATGGACGTCCGTCCTTCTCCACCGTGTAAATCTGCCCGCCGAGGGTTGCGGCAACGCTAAAGGGACCTTCCCAGGCTGGCTCCCATCCAGGGTACCTCCGTCCTTTGGCTGGTCCGGCGTGGCTCTTGACGTACACCAGCTGCCCTACGGCCAGTGTAGGGTCCTGTGTCCTCCGTTCCGGATACCGCCGCCGCTGATACTGCGTCTGGTGTGACCTGGCCGCCTCTTCTCGTTCCTCAATTGGCCGGACGTCCTGTTCTGCGTGTGGCCGACACCAGTCGCCGGGTCGGCGTAGGTCTCTGCCCAGCAGAAGCTCGCTCGGTGTCACTCCAGTGGCGGCGTTTGCACGATTCCGCAGCGAGAACAGAATCGTCGGCAAACGCTTGTCCCAGTCGCCATGGTCCTTGCAGTCATGGAGCTGGATCCGCAGCGCCTTCTTGATCTCGCCGTTGCGCCGCTCGGTCGGGTTCGCCCTGGGATGGTAGTTGGCTGTAGTCCACGGTCATATGTGCAGCTTGTCGCACATCTGCTTCCACTTGTGGCCCGTGAGCGGCTTTCCGTTGTCGGTGACCAACGCCTCTGGGTATCCCCAACGAGGGAACACTTCTTCCTCCAGGTAGCGGATAATGGTGTCGGCGTCCGCCTTGCGCACGGCCTTTGCTTCCACCCATCTCGACATCATATCCGTGACCACTACGATGTACCGGTTGCCAGCTCGAGTCAGCGGATATGGTCCCATGACGTCCAGGGCGACAGTATTCCAACATCTCCTGGGTCGGTGAGGTCGCTGTTGGTCCTGTTCGGGATTTGCGCCGCGCTTGTGTAGGGCGCATATTCTGCAACTCCGGACGTATCTGCGGACATCAATGGTTAGGCCGGTCCAGACGAAGTCCTTGCCGATGGCCCGAAACGTTTCTTCGGCCCCCGGATGACCGGCTTCAGGGAAGTCGTGGAAGTGCCTGATGACCTCCATGCGGACACTCGGCGGCACGTACAATCCTGGTTCCTGGTTGCGTCTGTCCTTCCAAACCAGGCCGTTGTCCACCCGGTATCGTCTCGCTGTAGCCGCTGCAGGGTCGTTTCTCCACGCTTGGCACTCCTGGTCGCCTTCTTGGGCCTCCTGCACTGCCTGATGGATGCCGACAGCTGTGATTTCTTGTAGTCGGGGTGCAGCTGCCGCAACACTGCGAAGTGGCCTCTCTTCAGGCTGCATCCGTGGTTCTTCTTGGACGCCGGCAGTATCTTCAAGCCCAGGTTCCCTCGAGAGGAAGTCCGGCAACTCGTTCTCCTTGCCCGGGCAGTGGACGACGGTGAATTTGAAGCTCTGTATCAGTAGAGCCCAGCGAGCGTACTTCGTCTTCTGCCCCGTCGCCTGCTTCAGCCAAGTTAGCGCCTTGTTGTCGGTCCTTAGGGTGAAATGTCGATCCTCCAAGTATGGCCGGTATTTCTTGATGGCCCAGACGACTGCCAAACACTCCAGTTCGTTGGAGTGGTAGTTCTTCTCCGCCTCGTGGAGCTTGGCACTGGCGTACGAGATGATACGCCTCTCTCCGGCTTCGGTGCATTGATAAAGCACCGCTCCAAGTCCCTTTTGGGTGCCGTCGGTCTGCAGAAACATCGGCAAGTCTCGATCCGGTCGTGAGAGTTTTAACGGCTGCCGGAAAGCGGCCTTAACCTCTTCGAAGGCTCGCTGAGTTGTGTCGTCCCAATGCCACTTTCTTGTCCGCAGCAGGTCCGTTAACGGTTCCGAAATCATGGCGAAGCAGGGGATGTACTCTCGCAGCCAGTTGCAGGTTCCCAGGAAGCGTTGCAGCTCTTTCTTGTTGCTGGGGGCCGGCTGGTCTTCAATCGCTCTGAGATGTTGCTGCTGCGGGAGGTTGCCGTCCGGAGTAATCTTGTGGCCCAGAAAGGCGACTTCTTCCCGGCCGAAGTGACACTTGTTGAGCGAGCAGGTCAGCTGGTGCATCTGCAGCCTTTCCAAGACTTGATCCAGGTGTCGCAGGTGCGTTTCCCAGTCGGGGGAGTAGACAATGATGTCGTCCAGATAGACGAGGCAGCACTCCCGTAATAGTCCCGTGAGAACATCCTGCATCAGCCGTTGGAAGGTGCTGGGCGCGTTCTTCAGCCCAAAGCACATCACCCGGAACTGGTAGCGACCTCCGTCGGGCACCGAGAATGCTGTGTACTTCTTTGCTTCTTCCTCCAGCGGGATTTGCCAGTAGCCGCTCTTGAGATCTAGGGTCGAGAAGACTTGGGCCCCGCTGAGGTCCTTGATTGTTTCGTATATCAGCGGCAGTGGTGAGTCCACATCCTCGGTCTGATCGTTCAGCCTCCGGAAGTCTACGCAGAACCGGGGTGTGCTGTCCTTCTTCTTCACAATCACCACCGGAGAGCTGTATGGCGAGGTGGCCGGTTCAATGATACGCTGCCTCAGCATCTCTTCTACCTGTTCCCGGATGGTGCGTTTCTTCTCGTCGGAGTACCGGTACATTGGGAGCCGGAATGGCTGGCTACCTTCTATCAGCCGGATCTCGTGCTTGGCCGCAGATGTAGTGCGGAGCGGGCCACGGGAGAACAAACTGCGATGACGGTGTAACATTTCCAGAAGCCGTTTATGGTGTTGGCCACCTGCTGACGTTTGAAGGCTAGCTTCGTCAATGTCCTCTTCCTCGGGCTCCGCGCGGTCATTCCAGAAGACCGTCTGTCGGTTCTCGCTGCCAATGTGAAGGCAGCCCCGTCGGTAGTCCACAACTGCTTGGTTGGCCGTGAGCCAGTGGTGGCCCAATAAAACTTCTTCTTGCAGTCCGGACATTGCTGACCGTGTAGCGCTAGCTGGACAACTCGGGGCTCCGTCTTCCTTCCTCCGGGCAGCAGACCGGCTCGTACGAAGTCGTAGTTTGCGGCGGAGTCCAAGGCTGCGGTCAGTTTTCGGCCGGCGATCTCTATTGGAATGCCCGGTATGTCCGCACCTAGTTGGTTCACGCGCCCCGGTGGGCTATTTACCGGGGCGCTTGGTCGTTTCCCTGCCGGTTCTTCACAGGGCAGTCCCGATGGAAGTGTCTTCCCGGGCAGTAGCGGCACTTGGGCGTTAGGCTGTTCAATCTTTGTTCCTCTTTCGTGCTTGAGGCCGATCGACACTGCTTCGACCCCCCTACTCGATCCAGGGAGTTTTCAGCAGAGTCATCCCGACCTCGCGCACGACTATCTTGATCCAAGTCCGCCTCGATGCTCATTGCCCGTTGTAAAAGTTCCTCTAAAGTCATAGGCGGCGGGAACCTCAGCGCCGGTCGAAGGCGTGGCTGCAGCTGTTGTGTAAGCATGGCTATGCTCGTCCTCTCGTCACCTCCGGGGTACAGACGGCGAAACAGCTTGATTTTTCTCAGGATGAAGATTTCCGCCGATTCCTGCCGCTGCGTTTGTCCGTACAGCTCGGCCAGCAGCTCTGCGTCTCGTTGCATCCCGCAGAAGTGATGCCGGAAGCGGTCGCAGAACTCGGGCCAATTTATCTGCAATCCCGTGTATCTCTCTGCCCACGTGGCAGCTTCTCCTCGGAGCTGCCGCACTGCGTAATCTGCCCACTGTTCAGGTGGGACTCTGTAGTCCCGCAGCTGTCGCTTTAGCTGTTGAAGATATCGTTCTGGATCCTCGTACTTGAGGCCATGGTATGTAGCGGTGATCACCGGTGGCAACGTGCACCTCAGAGCTGCGGCGAATTGCGCAAAGCCTTGCTCTACCTCGAACCCGGTGTCCCGCTGGGTGTAGCTGTTGGGCGCCATGTTGTTTTGTGTGCCGGCTGGTAGTTCTCTGGCGTGGCTGGATCCTGCATCCGCAAGATGATCGTCGCCCCACGTTGGGCGCCACTTGTCACAGGACAAATGGCGCCAATCGTACACACTATAGTTTTTTAGGCCCTTAAAAGGACCGTTTGTCGGGTACGCTAAATCATTTGCGTACGCTGCCCGAGCCGCGCTGTGATGTTCGGCGGCTGCGTCCGCTGTTCCGGGCGTGCTGCGGTTCTCTTCTTTCGGCAGCGGTATGTAGAGCCCGCTGCTGTCCCAGTCGATGTCCATCACTGCTTCTCCTGCGTTCTCCAGTCTTCTTTCTTCCTTTTCTTCCAGCTGGCTTGACGACGTCCAATGGAGTGCGCCAAAAATTTTTTTTTTTGCTCTGGGCTTTGCGGTTGTGCGTCGCAGAGACGAACCGCACGGGAACTGAGTTCCGAGCTGCCATCTGGAGCTCCTGCCTCGTGGCCCTGCCCAAGTAGGGCGTGTGATCTATAGCAGGCCTTTCTCGGCTGTTGTGCTAGCCTACGCTAGCGCAGTATACACCGAGGGCGTTTCCATGAATCACCTGGGCGTATACGGTACCTTCCCAGCCCAGTCACGAGAGGATTGTCTGGGAACCTCGCCGCACGTGCATAAAATTTGCGTGCAAGCCGCCTGAAAGTGTCGTCTAAGGAGCGGACGCCAAGTCCTCTCCTTAGAAAACGAGATGAGAAGCGACGGGGGACTTTGGCCGCTAGCCGAAGCCCCTTGTCGAGGACGCTCTGCAACTTCTTTTTATGCATTGCGGCGAGGTAACCCCAGACCGGGCAGGCGTAGGTAATGACCGGCAGCAGATACGCGCCGACGATCATCCTACCCAATTTCCTGGTCATGGCTGGGCTGATCAGGAGTGGAAACAGTGCGCACAGGCGAGTGGATGCTCGCTTAAGAACTGTCTGTGCGTGGGTACGCCAGGTGAGCCGACGGTCGAGGTGTAAGCCGAGGTACTTGACCTCGTTGGACCAGCGTAAGTACGTTCTGCCGATACGTAGTTGCCTAACGGGGTTCTTCCGTCGCTTGGAGAATTCGACGGCTACGCTCTTGGTAGGGTTGAGGAGCACTCTCCAGTTATCAGTCCAGTCCACGAGCGTGTCGAGCTGGCGCTGCAGTCGTAGGACGGCCCTTTCCTCGTGACGATCGGCCGTAAATACGGCCGTGTCGTCAGCGAAGAGGGCCATCTGGACTCCAGGCTGTCTCGGCACGTCGTTGACGTAGATCGAGAACAGAAGGGGGCCGAGAACACTACCTTGAGGGACGCCGGCTGTGATTCGCCTCTCGGAAGAGACTGAATCGCCAACTCTCACGCAGAAGGTCCTCTCCGTCAGAAAGCTAGCAACCAGATGGAGGTAGCAGTCCGGGAGCTGGACTTCCCTAAGTTTGAATAACAGGCCATCATGCCATACGCTGTCGAAGGCTTTCTCAACATCTAAGAAACAGCCAACGGTCCGTTCTCTCCGACACCCGGCTTCCGTGATGCCTTCCACCAGTCTCATCAATTGATGAGTGGTCGAATGCCCCACACGAAAGCCGAACTGTTCGGGGACCAGCACGTCAAAGTTGGTTAGATGTTCTCGTACACGACGCTGTACGAGGCGCTCAAAAACCTTGGACGTAGCGGAAAGTAGGCTGATAGGCCGGAGGTTTTCCGAGCGGGTGGTATCCTTTCCCGGCTTCGGGATCACGATAACCGTCGCCTTTCTCCATTTCTTGGGAAAGTAGGCCAGTCTAAGACACGCGTTGAACAAATCAGTCAAGAATTGAACTCCAGGCTCGGGAAGAAGACGTAGAGCGGTGTTGGTAACACCGTCCGGGCCTGGAGCTTTTCTTGGCTGAAGTTCAGCGAGCCGATCTGAGACCTCTTCCAAAGAGATGGGTTCGGGCTCCGTCGTGATCGGAAGTGACAGAAAGTCTTCCACGGCCATCTCGACTTGTTCGTCGAAGTCCCAGTCCATGGGCGGGTTGGGAGCGAACTGTCGCTCGAAACACAAGCCCAAGTACTCGGCCTTCTCTTCCGGGCGACCCAGGGGTCGACCGAACGGTCCAAAAATGGCGGGAAGTGGAGGTCGGCGCCTCCGTCCCGTCAATGCGGTAGGTATTCTGTACGGGTGAGATTGCGGGTCCGCATCCCCCGTTCGGGCCACGTCGAGTTCCCAACAGCTACGTCGGAACGCCTTCAGACTGCCACGCAGTCGTCCGGTGAGCCGATTGTATGCTGCCTTATCGGCCGGATCACGGGTCCTCTGCCAACGTTTCCGGAAGTAATTCCTCTCGCGAGCGAGAAGAGAGACTTCCTCAGGGATGCGTTGGTAGCCAGGCGTGAGACCAGCTCGCGTACGTGAAGACACGCCTATAGCCGAGATGATTGCCTCTTCGATTCCCGCAACTGCTTCGTCTAGGAGGCGAACGGAATCGATTGGGGCCGCTGGCGGCAATCGACGGCACAAGGCCGGGCCGTAGCGATCCCAATCGATAACCTTCTTCTGGTCAGAACGTGCATAGGCGTGCTGGGTAGCGACGTGGACCAAGATAGGGTTGTGGTCGGATGTCAGCTCCGTAAGTGAGAATACCTCGACCGGACAGACAACTCCTTGGGTCACCGCGATATCCAAAACATCGGGAGCCGCGTTAGGCTGTGACGGAAAGAACGTGGGTTGCGCTGGACCAAACACCATCGCCCGGCGCGATTCAACAAAACTGAGCAAGCGCCTCCCGTTCGGAGTAGTCAGGCGACTATTCCAAGCGCGATGCTTGCAATTCAGATCGCCGGCCAAAATTACCCTTTGATGGGAATCGAAGATGACGTCCAGGTCGCCGACAAGGAGTTCAGCTTGTGGGGTCTTGTAAGCTGAGACCACGAGGACGCCGCCAAGAGCTCCGTGGACCTCAATGGCGGTGGCCTCTAGGTTGGTAAGCTGCGGCAAAGCGACACGATGATGACCTATGGAGGTCCTCACCGCGATCGCCGTGCCGCCTCCTCGTCGGCCAACTCGGTCATCCCGATAGACCACGTAATTTGGTAATCGAAACCGGTTCGCCGGGGTCAGGTGGGTTTCAGTAAGGAGAAGTACGTCGGGTTTGAACCGAGCCAGGAATTCAAGAAGGTCGGAATGCTTGGGACCGATGCTGTTAGCATTCCAGGCTACGAGCGAGAAATCTCGTCTAAGGGCTCGGTTCATAGAAGACCTATGACTTCGCAGGCTTCCACCAAGAGCATGAATCTCTCAGTTGGGTCAGCAGTTTCCAGGCGGGCTCGGATGGACCTGAAGGTAGATGCGACTTTCGGGAGGTCGTAGCTAGACAGAAAGCCGCGGACGAACTGTGCGTCATTGGAACTGACGGACTGGGTGGTTTGCCTGGAAACTGAGGCCGCATAAGAGCGACCAGGTGTTACGGCAGATCGGGTCATGGTGGAAGCCATAGGACCAGGGCCAGACGGTTTTGGATCAGCGGCAGGAAAAGTACGCTGTTGCGCTTCGTCGGACTTATACCGGGAAGCAGGACTTTTCTTGGGCTGTGGGCAGGCAGGAGCTCGGGGCCGAGCATCCGGTGTGGGTATCCCTTTGTTCCTGGTTTTGATGCCTGCTCGCGGAAATCGCGGAGGTGGCAGGGGCGGCGAGGCTCCCTCTGGTTCAGAGGCGGGAGTAGGAGGTTCCGCGGAGGTGGAGGGTTCATTCTCCGGCTCCAAAACCGAGATAACAGCTACTGGGCGTGTCTCTGCTGTGGAAGGAGACGCGGTACGTTTAGTTGCCTTTGTAGGGGCTGGAGGTGGAGCCGGAGAGGGCGCGCGCCGTGCCGGTTGTGCCTGAGGTTTAGGCCTAGCCTGCATTTTAGGCTGTCTAGGTTGGGGCTGCATAACTGGCTGCCGTGGCTTCGGGAGGGGCCCCTGCGGCTTTTGCTTCCGCAGGAGCTCCGCCTTATAGACCGGGCAGTTTACGTTAGACGCTGCGTGGCCTTGGCCACAATTTATGCAGCGAAATTTGGTTTTGTCTGCCACAGTGCAGGCCTGTGTTGAATGTCCCAGAGAACATCGGAGACAGGCCGGAGCATTGCGGCAGACGTCGGTGTGGTGGCCGAACCTCTGGCACCGGTGGCACTGCGCGAGCTTGCCCTGGGGACGACTGGTTTCCACCCTGACGCGGAAGCCAAACAGCCGCGTCAGGTGGAAAATTTTGTCTGCAGCCTCGCCCTTCTCGAGCTGGAGACGGACGAGCGGGAGAGGGACTCGGGTCTCTGAGTGAGTGAACAGGCGGAAAATTGCCTGCACCGGGTACCCGAGGTCGCGGAGTTCCATAAGGATCTCCTGTGGATCGGTGTGCGCGTCAAGCCCTCGCAAAATGACAGACAAGGGCTTGACTCGCTTAGGAGTGAAGGTGTGATATTGGAGGTTGTGTGCTTGGAGGAAGGCCTCGACCAAGCGATGGTCCTCGAGCTGGCGGACGACAATCCTGACCGTATCACCGCCAAGCAGCTTCAGGTCAAGCTTGTCGGCCGACAGGCCGTGGGCCGCGATCAGCCGTCTGTATAAGGCGGCGACATTGGATACGCTATGGACGTACAGGGGCGGCGCACGACCAACAGCGGCAGCAGCCGGAGCTGCTGTCGAAGCAGTCGGAACCGCGACCTGTGGGCCCTGAGAAGGTCCAATGTCCATGGCCGAGGTCTGTGAGGAAGTGGATCCAGGTGCGTGGGTCCTCTTGGGCTTCTTAGCCGAGCGATTTCGCCGACCAACGGTCGCGAACTCGCCCGACTCGTCAGCCGGAAGAGGAGGAATCGGGTTAGGGAGAGGATCGTCCGTCTCCATCGCCCGAGGCGAATCGGGCGAGTCGCCCAGATGTGGTAGCAAGGCGGGGCCGAGCGACTCGGCACTTGGGCCGTTGCCTGTAGAAGGCATGCTGGCCAGGTGCGACGGCTGCCGGGCAGAGACTGCTAGGCAGTCACTGCCAGACGCCAGGGATCTCGGGTCCGGCCGAAGCCGGATTACCCGCGCGTCTTCCTTGTTCACGACGATGCGGGAGGAGCTGGGCTAACGACCAGCTTCGTTGAATACCAGTCCTTACCAAGACTGGTGTCCACTGGCCCCTTTACCCCGGCGATATCCTAGCTCGCTTACCACTGGTGGGGGCTTGCAAGGATCGTCCGGGGCAGCGCTACCTAACAGTCGTGAACAAGTTAGGAATTACACACTGGAAATGCGGCACTCACCAGGTGAGCCCAGAGCAATCCTCTTCAGTTCTTCGCCAGCAGATGGTATCCGGCAAGGTGGTCCTTAGCAGGGCAACTTCGGCCAGCTGTTGCTTCTACCAGCTACTCGATTCACTGGTAACAGCTGGCGCGAGAGTCTTGTCCCACGAAGAGAGCAGCGAAATTCCTCGTCCTGCGAGGTGGGCGGATGCAGCCAGAAGCTGAAGCAACGTCCAGATTAGAGAGCAGTCCAAGGAGCAGTCCTGTCCGTCTGAAGTCTGGAGCAGAAGTGAACTCGATCGATCCGATCGCGCCAAAAAGTAAGTGGTCAGAGCTGTTGGGTTGAGCGTCGTGAGACGACCCAATGGTTTCCTAGTACCGAGCCTCCGGTAGGGGCTCCTGCCTAGTGGTCCTGTCCAGACGGAATATTGTTAATTAATTTTTAATGGTCGCTACAACGACATGCTCGTACTAGGTCGACTAGTACAGTATTTGTCGAGGCCGTTCCCAAGATTCACCTGGACGTATTCGGTACCTGCCAAGGCCGGCTATGAGTGGGTTTGTCTGGGTCCTCGCAGCTCGGACGTAAAATTTACGTGCAAGTCGCCTTGCGGTGTCATCCAAGGAGCGGACACCGAGTCCTCTTCTCAGGAGACGAGAAGAAAACCGATAGGGGACTTTGGCCGCTAGCCGAAGCCCTCTATCGAGAACGCTTTGCAACCTTCTTTTATGAACGGTTGCGAGGTAACCCCAGACGGGAAGAGCGTAGGTAATGATCGGCAACAGGTACGCGTTGACAATCAACTTACCCAGCTTGCGGGTCATAGCCTTGTTGGCAAGTAGCGGAAACAGTTGCGCGAGACGAGCGGACGCTTTCTTTCGCATCGTCTCAGCGTGGGTACGCCAGGTGAGCCGACGATCGAGGTGGACACCGAGGTACTTAACTTCCCTCGACCAGGGCAGGTACGTTCTACCGAGTCTCACTCGGCCTCGTGGTTCTTTCCGGCGCTTTGTGAATAGCACCGCGGAGCTCTTGGTTTCGTTGACGGCAACTTTCCAGCTTTCCGTCCACGTCGAATACGCATCGAGTGCGCGCTGAAGTCGTGGGATAGCAAAGTCTGCGTTCCGATCGGCGGTATAGACCGCCGTGTCGTCGGCAAACAAAGCCATCTGGACTCCAGGCTCTCTGGGTGCGTCGTTGACATACACGTAGAACAGGAGAGGCCCTAGCACGCTACCTTGAGGTACCCCGGCTGTGATACGTCTCTCGGAAGAGACGTGGTCGTCTATTCGCACGCAGAAAGTCCTCTCCGTCAGAAAGCTAGCAATCAAGCGAAGGTAGCAATCTGGGAGCTGGATTTCCCGGAGCTTGAACAAGAGCCCGTCGTGCCAGACACTATCAAAGGCCTTTTCCACATCTAGGAAACAGGCGACATTCTGCTCTTTCCGACACCCGGCGTCCGTGATGTATTCCACCAGTCTCATCAGTTGATGAGTGGTGGAATGCCCCACACGAAAGCCGAACTGTTCGGGGACCAGTACATCGAAATTTCCTAGATGATCTAGTACTCTCCGTTGTACAAGACGTTCGAGGACCTTTGACGTGGCTGACAGTAGACTAATGGGCCGGAGGTTGCCGGGACGGGAAGCGTCCTTTCCCTGCTTCGGGATCACTATAACCGTTGCCTTACGCCATTTCTGGGGAAAATAGGCCAGTCTGAGACACGCGTTGAACAGCGCGACCAAGAAAAGTACTCCTCGCTCCGGGAGTCGAGTAAGAGCGGCGTTCGAGACGCCGTCCGGGCCAGGAGCTTTTCTCGGCACGAGTTCAACGAGCCGATCTGTGACCTCTTCCCTAGTAATGGGTTCGGGCTCCGTAGTGATCGGAAGAGACAGAAAGTCTTCCACTTCGTTCTCGACTTCTTCGTCGAAGTCCCAGTCCATGGGCGGGTTAGGTGCGAACTGTCGCTCAAAACACGCGCCCAAGTACTCGGCCTTCGCCTCCGGGCGAGCCAGGATTTGACCGAAAGGTCCAGCAATGGCCGGGATGCGAGGCCGGCGCCTCTTCCCTACCAACGCCGAAGGTATCCGGTAAGGGCTACTTTCGTCCGATCCGTCCCCTGCCTGGGCCAAAAATTTTTTTTTTTTTTTTTTTCGCTCTGGGCTTTGCGGTTGTGCGTCGCAGAGACGAACCGCACGGGAACTGAGTTCCGAGCTACCATCTGGAGCTCCTGCCTCGTGGCCCTGCCCAAGTAGGGCGCGTGCTCTATAGCAGGCCGATTCTCGGCTGTTGTGCTAGCCTACGCTAGCGCAGTATGCACCGAGGGCGTTTCCACGAATCACCTGGGCGTATACGGTACCTTCCCAGCCCAGTCACTAGAGGATTGCCTGGGAACCTCGCCGCACGTGCATAAAATTTGCGTGCAAGCCGCCTGAAAGTGTCGTCTAAGGAGCGGACGCCAAGTCCTCTCCTTAGAAGGCGAGATGAGAAGCGACGGGGGACTTTGGCCGCTAGCCGAAGCCCCCTGTCGAGGACGCTCTGCAACTTCTTTTTATGCATTGCGGCGAGGTAACCCCAGACCGGGCAGGCGTAGGTAATGACCGGCAGCAGATACGCGCCGACGATCATCCTACCCAATTTCCTGGTCATGGCTGAGCTGATCAGGAGTGGAAACAGTGCGCACAGGCGAGTGGATGCTCGCTTTAGAACTGTCTGTGCGTGGGTACGCCAGGTGAGCCGACGGTCGAGGTGTAAGCCGAGGTACTTGACCTCGTTGGACCAGCGCAAGTACGTTCTGCCGATACGTAGTTGCCTAACGGGGTTCTTCCGTCGCTTGGAGAATTCGACGGCTACGCTCTTGGTGGCGTTGAGTTGCACTCTCCAATTCTCAGTCCAGTCCACGAGCGTGTCGAGCTGGCGCTGCAGTCTTAGGACGGCCCTTTCCTCATAACGATCGGCCGTAAATACGGCCGTGTCGTCAGCGAAGAGGGCCATCTGGACTCCAGGCTGTCTCGGCACGTCGTTGACGTAGATCGAGAACAGAAGGGGGCCTAGAACACTACCTTGAGGGACGCCGGCTGTGATTCGTCTCTCGGAAGAGACAGAATCGCCAACTCTCACGCAGAAGGTCCTGTCCGTCAGAAAGCTAGCAACCAGATGGAGGTAGCAGTCCGGGAGCTGGACTTCCCTAAGTTTGAATAAAAGGCCATCATGCCATACGCTGTCGAAGGCTTTCTCAACATCTAAGAAACAGCCAACGGTCCGTTCTCTCCGACACCCGGCTTCCGTGATGCTTTCCACCAGTCTCATCAGTTGATGAGTGGTCGAATGCCCCACACGAAAGCCGAACTGTTCGGGGACCAGCACGTCAAAGTTGGTTAGATGCTCTCGTACACGACGCTGCACGAGGCGCTCAAAAACCTTGGACGTAGCGGAAAGTAGGCTGATAGGCCGGAGGTTTTCCGAGCGGGTGGTATCCTTTCCCTGCTTCGGGATCACGATAACCGTCGCCTTTCTCCATTTCTTGGGAAAGTAGGCCAGTCTAAGACACGCGTTGAACAAATCAGTCAAGAATTGAACTCCAGGCTCGGGAAGAAGTCGTAGAGCGGTGTTGGTAACACCGTCCGGGCCTGGAGCCTTTCTTGGCTGAAGTTCAGCGAGCCGATCTGAGACCTCTTCCAAAGAGATGGGTTCGGGCTCCGCCGTGATCGGAAGAGACAGAAAGTCTTCCACAGCCATCTCGACTTGTTCGTCGAAGTCCCAGTCCATGGGCGGGTTGGGAGCGAACTGACGCTCAAAACACAAGCCCAAGTACTCGGCCTTCTCCTCCGGGCGACCCAGGAGTCGACCGAACGGTCCAACAATGGCGGGAAGTGGAGGTCGGCGCCTCCGTCCCGTCAATGCGGTAGGTATTCTGTACGGGTGAGATTGCGGGTCCGCATCCCCCGTTCGGGCCACGTCGAGTTCCCAACAGCTACGTCGGAACGCCTTCAGACTGCCACGCAGTCGTCCGGTGAGCCGATTGTATGCTGCCTTATCGGCCGGATCACGGGTCCTCTGCCAACGTTTCCGGAAGTAATTCCTCTCGCGAGCGAGAAGAGAGACTTCCTCAGGGATGCGTTGGTAGTCAGGCGTGAAGCCAGCTCGCGTACGTGAAGACACGCCTATAGCCGAGATGATTGCCTCTTCGATTCCCGCAACTGCTTCGTCTAGGAGGCGAACGGAATCGAGTGGGGCCGCTGGCGGCAATCTACGGCACAAGGCCGGGCCGTAGCGATCCCAATCGATGACCTTCTGCTTGTCAGAACGTGCATAGGCGTGCTGGGTAGCGACGTGGACCAAGATAGGGTTGTGGTCGGATGTCAGCTCCGTAAGTGAGAATACCTCGACCGGACAGACAATTCCTTGGGTCACCGCGATGTCCAGAACATCGGGAGCCGCGTTAGGCAGTGACGGAAAGAACGTGGGTTGCGCTGGACCAAACACCATCGCCCGGCGCGATTCAACAAAACTGAGCAAGCGCCTCCCGTTCGGAGTAGTCAGGCGACTATTCCAAACGCGATGCTTGCAATTCAGATCGCCGGCCAAAATTACCCTTCGATGGGAATCGAAGATGACGTCCAGGTCGCTGACAAGGAGTTCAGCTTGTGGGGGCTTGTAAGCTGAGACCACGAGGACGCCGCCAAGAGCTCCGTGGACCTCAATGGCGGTGGCCTCTAGGTTGGTAAGCTGCGGCAAAGCGACACGATGATGACCTATGGAGGTCCTCACCGCGATCGCCGTGCCGCCTCCTCGTCGGCCAACTCGGTCATCCCGATAGACCACGTAATTTGGTAATCGAAACCGGTTCGCCGGGGTCAGGTGGGTTTCAGTAAGGAGAAGTACGTCGGGTTTGAACCGAGCCAGGAATTCAAGAAGGTCGGAATGCTTGGGACCGATGCTGTTAGCATTCCAGGCTACGAGCGAGAGATCTCGTCTAAGGGCTCGGTTCATAGAAGACCTATGACTTCGCAGGCTTCCACCAAGAGCATGAATCTCTCAGTTGGGTCAGCAGTTTCCAGGCGGGCTCGGATGGACCTGAAGAGAGATGCGACTTTCGGGAGGTCGTAGCTAGACAGAAAGCCGCGGACGAACTGTGCGTCATTGGAACTGACGGACTGGGTGGTTTGCCTGGAAACTGAGGCCGCATAAGAGCGACCAGGTGTTACGGCAGATCGGGTCATGGTGGAAGCCATAGGACCAGGGCCAGACGGTTTTGGATCAGCGGCAGGAAAAGTACGCTGTTGCGCTTCGTCGGACTTATACCGGGAAGCAGGACTTTTCTTGGGCTGTGGGCAGGCAGGAGCTCGGGGCCGAGCATCCGGTGTGGGTATCCCTTTGTTCCTGGGTTTGATGCCTGCTCGCGGAAATCGCGGAGGTGGCAGGGGCGGCGAGGCTACCTCTGGTTCAGAGGCGGGAGTAGGAGGTTCCGCGGAGGTGGAGGGTTCATTCTCCGGCTCCAAAACCGAGATAACAGCTACTGGGCGTGTCTCTGCTGTGGAAGGAGACGCGGTACGTTTAGTTGCCTTTGTAGGGGCTGGAGGTGGAGCCGGAGAGGGCGCGCGCCGTGCCGGTTGTGCCTGAGGTTTAGGCCTAGCCTGCATTTTAGGCTGTCTAGGTTGGGGCTGCATAACTGGCTGCCGTGGCTTCGGGAGGGGCCCCTGCGGCTTTTGCTTCCGCAGGAGCTCCGCCTTATAGACCGGGCAGTTTACGTTAGACGCTGCGTGGCCTTGACCACAATTTATGCAGCGAAATTTGGTTTTGTCTGCCACAGTGCAGGCCTGTGTTGAATGTCCCAGAGAACATCGGAGACAGGCCGGGGCATTGCGGCAGACGTCGGTGTGGTGGCCGAACCTCTGGCACCGGTGGCACTGCGCAAGCTTGCCCTGGGGTCGACTGGTTTCCACCCGGACGCGGAAGCCAAACAGCCGCGTCAGGTGGAAAATTTTGTCTGCAGCCTCGCCCTTCTCGAGCTGGAGACGGACGAGCGGGAGAGGGACTCGGGTCTCGGAGTGAGTGAACAGGCGGAAAATTGCCTGCACCGAGGTCGCGGAGTTCCATAAGGATCTCCTGTGGATCGGTGTGCGCGTCGAGCCCTCGCAAAATTACCGACAAGGGCTTGACTCGCTTAGGAGTAAAGGTGTGATACTGCAGGTTATGCGCTTGGAGGAAGGCCTCGACCAAGCGATGGTCCTCGAGCTGGCGGACGACAATCCTGACCGTATCACCGCCAAGCAGCTTCAGGTCAAGCTTGTCGGCCGACAGGCCGTGGGCCGCGATCAGCCGTCTGTATAAGGCGGCGACATTTGACACGCTATGGACGTACAGGGGCGGCGCACGACCAACAGCGGCAGCAGCCGGAGCTGCTGTCGAAGCGGTCGGAACCGCGGCCTGTGGGCCCTGAGAAGGTCCAATGTCCATGGCCGAGGTCTGTGAGGAAGTGGATCCAGGTGCGTGGGTCCTCTTGGGCTTCTTAGCCGAGCGATTTCGCCGACCAACGGTCGCGAACTCGCCCGACTCGTCTGCCGGCAGAGGGGGAAGCGGGTTGGGGAGAGGATCGTCCGTCTCCATCGCCCGAGGCGAATCGGGCGAGTCGCCCAGATGGGGTAGCAAGGCGGGGCCGAGCGACTCGGCACTTGGGCCGTTGCCTGTAGAAGGCATGCTGGCCAGGTGCGACGGCTGCCGGGCAGAGACTGCTAGGCAGTCACTGCCAGACGCCAGGGATCTCGGGTCCGGCCGAAGCCGGATTACCCGCGCGTCTTCCTTGTTCACGACGATGCGGGAGGAGCTGGGCTAACGACCAGCTTCGTTGAATACCAGTCCTTACCAAGACTGGTGTCCACTGGCCCCTTTACCCCGGCGATATCCTAGCTCGCTTACCACTGGTGGGGGCTTGCAAGGATCGTCCGGGGCAGCGCTACCTAACAGTCGTGAACAAGTTAGGAATTACACACTGGAAATGCGGCACTCACCAGGTGAGCCCAGAGCAATCCTCTTCTTTCCTGTCCGGCAAGAAGTTGTTCCGGCGCAGGTGGTCCTTAGCAGGGCAACTTCGGCTAGCTGCTTCTTCTACCGGCTACTAAGTTCACCGGCAGCAGCTGGCTTGGTTCCCTCGAAGGAAGATATTCCTCGTCGGAAGGCGAGGTGGCCGAAGGCAGCAAAGCCGTAGAGATGGTCCAGCGAGAGAGCTGAGAGAGCAGTCTAAGAAGAGCAGTCCTGATCAGTCCAAGGCTGGAGCAGAAGTGTCTCGTCGATCGTCTGCGGGGCCAAAAATTTTTAGCGGCGCTGTTTTTATGCCCTGACAGGTCGTATGCCACGAACCTATCAGAGTGCCGCTGGTCCCTGGTTGGCTCGCCTCGAGCACGTTAGATGGTCACGTTGAGGCCAATCAAGCTGCTGCCGATCCTTGATTGGGTCGCCTCGCCTTCTCGTGTCACGTCTCGGCTGGCGCCGAGAGCAGATCTTCGCCTCGCTGTCACAATACCTATGTCACTTTCTGAATTCTGTTTGAAGCTTCATAAAATGTTCTAAAAATTCACTCTGTATTATCAAAACTCGTTAAATATTAAGAACTGCTGTAGTCGGGAGGAGAAACTGCATTTCAGTTTGTCTGTCTGCCAGTTATGTGTGCCCATAAAGTAGGTTCATCAGTCCCTATATAGGTATAATGTAACGAGTTATCTAATCTTTTCCTGTGATTGTTTACTTCGCTAGATTCTGTCTCGTCTCGTCACTCTCTCTCTCTCTCTCTCTCTCTCTCTCTCTCTCTCTCTCTCTGTCACACAACAACGCGCGCGCGCGGAGTCGTACAGCGCAATAGTGAAAATATATTCCGAAGGAAATTGTATACCATGAATTTGGCACTGTCATCGTGCAGGACGTAATAATAATAATAATAATCGATGTTTATCCTCGTAACAACAGCAAAGTAGTCTACTTCATTATTAATTCAAATAAGTATTTGCCCTTCTTGAGTTGATTGGTTGGTTTGTCACTAGACGCCTTACCCTCGTTTGTGCCTTATTTGGAATTCAAAGGGAATTCGAATATTTTCTTCGAACACAACCGTATAATTTACGCAACTGTAAAGAAAGGCATCATAAGCAGACCTAGTAGCTTTGTCTCATTCACATCGTGAACTTTTATTCAGTGTTTCATTATATTTTTGCCTTCGTAATGACGTTTCATTCCGTAAGGTACGAGCTCGTATCAGCTGTCTTAAGTTCAGTCCTTCGACGTTCTTACTGTCTGCCTATTAGTCTCTTGTCTTTCTCTGCCCTTCACTTTGAACAGATACGGAACACTATAAGAGCCTACAATAGTCGCCACATGCTACACAACGCATTACTCTCTGTATGACTGTGGTATGTGCACGTCGGGGCATAGTAGACCAGTAGCAGTCTAATGTAGTCTAGTTTCTAATGTAGACGGCCCGAGTTCGATTCCCCTACGCACCGTGTAATTAAGGTGCATTTTCAGCTCATTTACGTCTATGTAAATGAGTACCTGGGATAATAGCACTTGCAGCGAAGTAATAGCCAAACTATGCCGAACGGCCTACATAAAGTAGTCTATGCTCCCAGCTATTACACTGCTTAGGCCAATGGTTTCCAACTCGAAAACGCTGGAGGGCATTTGACTCAGGAACCCACTTACGGTCCGAATCATAAGCAATCAATTTTCGACAAGAAATGTAAAAATAGGAATAGTATTTAGTTGTAAGTTGTTGCTAATCTTAGTAGGAAATGCAGGTAAAAATCAATGAGGCGATGTAATTGATTAATTTTGTTGCGGAAAACACACTTTCACAGTTTATGTACTTCCAAATATTGACGAAATTTTCTGTACAGAATTTAGCAGCTGTGGAAATCATTCATCACGTAACAGCTTAAAGAAATCCGACTTTTTTCTTACCTAGTCTATGGGAAGGGATTGCTTTGTAAATGACACAATTCTAGTTGAAAACTCTTCAACATAAGTTTGAATAACAGCTGCGACTCACTACGAATCAAGGACGAAACATCGGTAAAGCTGGTGTGCTTTGTCTAGCGGATGAACGAAAGGAAATAGACTGAGGGCTTCTAATATGATGAAAATAAAGGGAGGCTAGAGCAAATACACATTCTATTGAACAAAATGAAGTCTACTGTACGTTTGTAGGTGAATCATTGAATAATAGATTTCTTCGACAAAACCGTTTTTAGGTAGAATAACATTTTATTATTCATTTACTTACTAAAGTAATGCGAGTATATATTAAAATGGGATTTCCAAGGTAAAATCACGGCCCGAATATTTAAAAGATGTTGGTGGCTGCAGGCGGCCCCCGGGCTTGTAGTTGGCTTAGGCGGTAAAAAAGGATGAACATTAGTAACATGTCTGTGTATGTGAATCACTATCACTCTCACGGTGTCCTCCCAGTTTGGAACAGTGGCACTTGCGAACTCTTATGTAGACAAGATTAGAATAATTAGATAATTTATTGTTAACGTGAGAAGGTACTTCCAACTTGCGAACAAATAGGTGGGACTAATTATCTTTTTATACCTGATGTGCCGAAGTTCTAAAAGATAACTTCTTTAAGTAAAGATGAATAACAATAGTAAAATTTACATTTTCTCTATAAAAGTACTCAAACACTATTAAAAAGTGATATCGGCTATAATGACAGTTGAAGTAAAGCAGCTACATTGCCTTGGCATTTCGCAATTTTTCTCTTTATCATTTTTAAAATTTTATTTACCTAATTTTCTACTATATACGTTTCATTCCCTACATTTTTTAACTAAATTACTAAATACATTTTCTAAAATAAATTTTCAACTACCACACACACACACACACACACACACACACACACACACACACACACACACACACACACACACACACACACACACACACACACACACACACACAAACGTGTGTATAAAACTGAATTTTTTCTAATTCAACAAACTTTTTAAGTTTTTGCAATTAGTTTTATAATTTTTAAATCATTTTGTTATTTTTAAAGGTTTTTATGTTACATATATTTTCATTAAATTATATATTCAATACACTAGTTTGTCAATTTATTATTAAATTCACTATTGTGGTGAGTGTGTGTGTGTGTGTGTGTGTGTGTGTGTAGGCCTATATACGTATAAAAATATAAAACATGCGACCTGTCGCTTATAGGGCCTATAGAGTGGAAAGCACATGCACACGTGTAAATCCTCCTACTATCTCTTTATCTTTCATATCTTCTTTCTTACTCCCCACCTCTCTCTCTCTCTCTCTTTATCTGTCTATCTATCTATCTATATATCTATCTATCTACCTGTCCATTTATTTTTCTTAATTTAAAATAAGAGATTTTTAATTATTTTTATAATTTTTTGTTTTCTGTTTATTATATTTTTGATTAAAGTAGATACTAAATACTTCCACTACATGACTAAATTCCATTTGTATCACACACACACACACACACACACACACACACACACACACACACACACACACACACACACACACACACACACACACACACACACACACACACACACACACACATCACGTGTGTGTGTTCTTTCCTTTGTTTCATTTTAGTTAACTTTTTAAAACATTAGAGATACCACAGCTATCAGAAAGTTCCCGGACTAGGTCTAATAAATTCTTTTTGCTTGCCTAGGCCATTAATGGCTCCCATCTCCTTCAAAGTAGTCTCCCTGCGAATTGATACAACGAATCCAGCGTTGTTTCCATGCCTGGAAAGTGTCAAAAAAAGTCTTTTGCTGAAGGCTGTCAAGCACCTCCTGCGTTTTTGTCTTAATGTCTTCTACAGTGTCAAAACGGTGACCTTCCATGTGAATTTTTATTTTCAGGAACAGAGAAAAATCACAGGGGGCTAAATCTGGTGAATATGGAGGGTGTGGGACGGTGGCCATATTGTTTTTGGTCAAAAACTCTGTTGTTTTCAGTGAAGCGTGAGCAGGTGCATTGTCGTGATGCAACAGCCAGTTTTGGTCTTCCCACAATTTGGGCCTTTTTCGTCGCACATTTTGTCTCAGCCGCCTCAAAACGTCACAATAAAAATCTGAGTTCACTGTAACACCAGCTGGCATGAACTCGCGATGGACAATGCCTTTGATGTCGAAAAACACAATGAGCATGGTTTTTGTTGCACTTCTGACCTGCCGTGCTTTTTTTGGTCTCGGTGATTGTGGACTTTTCCACTGTGACGACTGCTGTTTTGTTTCTGGATCATAACCATAAAACCAGCTTTCATCACCGGTTATGACCCTGGAGATGATGGTAGGGTCATTTTCAGACGTTTCTCTGAGTTCACTCCACACATCAACACGGCGCTGTTTCTGATCCACAGACAAAAGCCGAGGGACGAATTTCGCAGCAACACGACGCATGCCTAAATTTTCAGTTAGAATTTCTTGACAGCTTCCATAGCTTATTCCGGCACTTGTACACAACTCATGGATTGTTTGACGACGGTCTTCGTGAATGAGTTGCCGAATTTTTTCAACATTTTCATCCGTTTTGCTCGTGGAAGGTCGTCCTGAACGGTGATCATCTTCAAGTGACATTCTGCCGGCCTTGAAACGAGCGTACCACTCAAAAACCTGTGTTCTGTGTAGGGAATGTTCTTCAAAAGCTTCTCGAAGCATTGCAAAAGTTTCAGTAGGCGATTTACCAAGTTTAAAACAAAACTTAATGCACGCGCGTTGCTTCGAATTTATCAGCCATCATAAAATTAGCAAATGAACGTTAACACACGATTACAAATCGCAACGCGTAGACCGAACACAAGCTCATAATGCAACGAAACTCGGCAGACTGACTCATTGCTTATTACGGAATCAGACACTGGGACACCAGGTTGTACAGTCACGTCCAACAGCCGTGCCAAGTACAGTCCGGGAACTTTCTGATAGCACCTTGTACCTTTTAGTGTTCCTTGCAATTCTTTCATTCAATTCAGTATATTTTTTCTTCCTTTTCGTATCCTTCAAATTTAACTGCATCCTTAGAATGTTGTGATTAGATTTTTGAGTTGCAGATTTTAAACATTTCTTATGTGTGTAGTCTTTCAAAGTGGCTGCTCAGTTCTTGATGCCGTGCTTTTACTTTTATATGCTTGCTGCTGTGTCGATGGTAGCAGTTCCATAATTCACGTGGCGCTAATGGGTGCTTTTAGCCACTGTTCCACAAAGTAGTTAAAGAATTAGTAAGATTTGTCGCTCCTGGAGATTTGTTCTTTGTGGACATACGTACAGCCAGCCATCTACATCTTCGGGGCAGAGGGAAATGAAGTGTAGTGCAGACTCTGACGTTCAGCCTATGGTTTAAACTCACTCATGCCACTTGATCCTACTCGACTCTCTGTCTCCTAATTTTGAATAAGATTATCCACAGAATAAAACAAAATATGTGTCTTATGTTATTTCTATAAGCTTTAACATCGTTTGGAATTAAAAGTGAAAATACAAATAGCTACACAAAATAAAACAAGTGAAGTTGGAATGAGTAACTTCTAATGAGTACTTGGAAGAAGAGTGTAGTGAGTCTATGCACCCGTGGTTTGCAGTTGTATGTAGAACTCCTTTATCAAAAGCGACTGACAAGGAACCGGCAAGGAACAGAATTTTCAGTGGTTTCCAGCTACTAATAATGAGTAAAAAATAACGTACGTGGTTCAAAACTCATGGCAAATCGTGAAGTGTTTTCCAATTTATATCAAGTATCAGTTTTTTAAATATTGACTGGTATTTAAGGGTAAAGTGTAGTCTAATTAAAAACAAATTACCTTTTATTTTACATATAATTCTTCTTTCCAATGTTCTTAACAATATGGTAGATATTTTATATATATGTAGCCTACGGTTTGTTACTTACAAATGACAATGAGACACTCAGAAATATTTAAGCGTTTTTCAAGTCTCATGAAAATTTCACGTTAACTTTTAGTTGACGGCCGTAAAGCAGTTACTGCTATGACTTTACGGTGATTGGAAATGTTACAATACATATTGTAAAACAACCCCTGTTGATAAGGGTGATTGCAAGTGGTCCCGGTTGTAAGTGAAAAGGACCTGCCTCACAACACACGTTGCAACACTTTCGTTTTATAGTATACAAAATCAATTATATTTCAAAGCAGTATAAGCTTAGAAACCAATATTCAAAGCTGGTTTTCAAAATAAAGTTTAGTTCTGTAACAGTATTTAATTCACTTCTGACTAACTGATGCTGAACACTAACTGTAACATTAAACGTATGACTCATTTGGACACTGGATCAATGAGGATGGTTTGAATCTTTAATATTCCACATTTATTCGTACACTGCAAGCGTGTTCTGGACTTTCTTGGATCACGTAAGGTTTTTTTTTTTGAAATCGAGTCGAGTTTTTGAGTCTCTTTCTTATGGCTTTATTTTTAATTGACAGAGCTTGTAATCCATATTCTGTCGGATACTTAACTTCCAATTACTACAACAATATACAATTGACAAAATTTTAGTTTAAAAAATAATAAATAAATTTAAATATTATGTTAACATAATTAAATCCGAATCTCATATACATAATCACTCCGATCACTAAAGACAACGGTGAGACTGCGAATATGGCAAAAAAGTTTCATAACTCAGAATGACCCAGAAATAAGAGTGCTATCAAAATATGTGTAGGAAAATAAACACTAAACACTAATGTTGAAGAGTAAACTGTAAAATATAATTTAAAGTGTAACTATCTCTTTTATTTGGAACAAATTAAACTAGCCACTAAAATCTGTATTACATTGTACGTGAGATGTTTTAGTTGCAGTTGCTTACAAACGTTTTCAACAGATTGTCATAAGAAACTTATAGACGCGTAAATTGCGTTAAAATTGCTCATGTTTGATCCATATAAGTGATCATCCTTTACTTTTAAATAATGAGAAATTACAGAATTTATTTTATCGTTATAAGTAGTAAAGTACTAAAACAGTAATTTGCAACTGGAATGCTACTCGAATCAGTAGTACACATGAACACTGCCCAATGTGTGTTAATCACCAGAATCATCAGTATTTAATGTCGGCATTCAATTAATACTTACATGATATTAATCAATTGATAGTACAATGGTATGATTCTACTACGCTTAAATTTATGTTTGTTAGACGTTAAAAAATCTTACGTTGCAAAAAATTAAGTTTCTACCATTATTGAGTCCTAACGACCATAGTGGAGGTACAGAAAGGATTGTCCAATGGGAAGGTACTAGCGGTTCGGCAATTATACTTTGGGCCACGTAACTTTCGAATAAGCGTAAACACTTTGAGACTCCTAAATTAAACGCAGTAGCTCGAGATAAACAAATGAATCGCATTAAATCGTCCTTGACTTATTTTGAAAACAAAATATAAGTACAAGTTTTGAATATGATGGTTTTCAAACCAAACAGTTGATTTTGTTACTTACAATGTTTTCAGTTTTAGGGTACGATAGTAACAGCGGGCTATGCAGTCGTCGAGTGTACGCGCGGAAAGCGTGAGCTGTTGGAAGTGCCTAGACCAATCGAATCGCTCTAGCCTACCTGTTCTGGACTCCATCTATGAGAATGTTGGAGTAGTAGAAACTGTGAGAAACTAATTTATTAAGCGTAAAAATATAACTGGAAAAACAGCTGATATTGAGAACGAAATACCTTTACATTTTGTGTAGGGGTTATAAATGATATCAATATGCACAAGCAAAGGCAAATTCGCAAGTTCTGTATATAGGAATATTTATCGATTTCCATAACTGTCTGAGATAGACGTGAAGCCTCATTTCTATATATAAGCAGCTCAATCCCTAATCTAATTTGCATGCCCTCACGCAGTGAAGTGTATACACGCAGATCTGTTTCGCTTCTGAATCTACTAGAAACATTATAACCCAATTCGTGAATATCATACAGACCATCAGCTTTTCTTTTCATAACATCTGTTTGTATAAATATCTATACATTTACACTTATGTTAGAAAAATGGATTTACTCAACACATCTCACTGAACTCAAACATCTTTACAGATATATTATCAAAAATAAAATACAATATAAACGCAATAAGAAAACTTTTTGTTGTCTTGTATAAACACGAGATTAACTTTTAGCAATACGGAGAGTGAGTGAGGGAGTGTGTAAGCTCACGCGCGTGAGAGAGAGAGAGAGAGAGAGAGAGAGTGAGAGAGTGACAGGGAGCTGACATCGTAGAGGATGAGCGGGATTGACCAAAAGTGAAAACACAGTGACAGGACTGAGTTATCTTGAAGTGATGCAGACCTGGCTTTTTTCTACAACTTCATGAGGACTCTGATGATTTTATATTCACACAAGACGGAGCCCCGCCACACTGGCTCTACAAAGTACGGCAATTCCTGAATGACACACTACCTCAACGTAAATTTCCATTAGGGCAACATTAGAACTAACGGTGACATTAGGGCGCACGGGACCCCGAGACACTGCGTACACTTTTGGCCTCCAAGATCTCCAGACATTACCGCATGCGACTGCTTCTTGTGGGATACGTGAAAGACGGTGTTTTTGTTCCACCGTTAGTTCGTGACTTAGACGAGCTCAAAAACAGGATATCAGCAGCAGTAGCTTCAGTCAAAGATGATACCTTGCGGTAAGCGTGGGATGTACTTAGCTATCGTCTTGATGTTGTCCGAGCGGCTGGTGGAGGACACATAGAGCACTTGCAATAACCTGAAACTTTATGATTTTGTGAGTATTTTGTACTTTGTTCCATTATTGTAACGTGTTTTTATCAATAAATATAACTACTTAAAATTGGGCCATCCTTTTTGAAACATTCTATATAATATTATATACATCACTGCGATAAAAATTTGGCATGAAATAAAAACTATTTATAATAAAAATCAAAATGAATGGAGAACCTTTAATTATTAAAACTACCAAAATAAAAAAATGTAGCCTATTTAGAAGCAATACCGTAACGTGAGGATTTATAACATCAAATTTCAAGCAACTATCCAGTACATAATCGTTTCCCAAACCGAGGCTAAGATTTTTCACTGAATAATCAGGGCTACAATGTTTTTCCAAGAACGGCAAAAGCGAAAAAAGTATGTGTAAAATGTCGTTATCCTACCTCACGCGGAGTCATAGGTTAGTGGGAATCATAATTACATTGTAAGAGGTGGATGATTTATATTATTAGTCATATTTCATGTCACTCTAGGCGCTCACAGTGTCTCGTGTAGTAACCTGGTGAACGGCGTTATTAGGGTTGTTTCAGATATAGGACACACCGTAGAGATCTTACTACCTAAGACGACTGCTCGCAAACAAGACTAACTAACGTACCATCTAACATGGCGCTGTACAACGCGTAATTTAATTGTGACTAACGGTTTTTAACGGATTATGGTACTCCATGCCAATAATAAAACGTTCTTAGTGGTCACTGATGTTGGTGAAACAGGGAAGCACAGAAAGATGTTATGAAAAAATTATATTCGTATGTTTTGAACATTTAATTCTGCTGTTCACCATATCCTGTTAATGTTTTTATAATGCATCCTCTTTCGCATTTGAAATAAGCGCGCGCTCGCACGCACGCACACATGCACGCACACGCACACACACGCACGCACACACACACACACACAAAGTGCAATATTATCACGACAAATACAGCTAAAGTTTTTGTTGGTTCCCACTAAAAATAAATATGCCTTTCTTTTAACTAATAAGCGTTGAGTTACAAAATTATTATTAAAAAATTCCTTCACTAACGATTTTAGCTGAGAGTCTAATTTAGTAAAACCTATTTTTTAAGAGAAACGTTTAATAACAGATGCGTTCAAACAAAATCTCTTTAATTGAGAAAAATATTATTTAGTTTCAATATTTTAATGAAACGTAAATAGACAAATGATTGATGACCTCTGTTTTCAGCTAAAACTTTATTCTTACTGACGTACGGCTGCGCATGTAAATTATATTTTCTCTTTTAACACGATGATACTAAAATCTAATTTTATTATTTTATTTACGGCCTAAAGTGTAGGCGGTCAGACTTATGATATTCTGAAAAGACGTCTATAATAATTTTGTCCCTACTATAGTAGAATATTGCCGAGCGGAGAATATTAGTCACATTTTAAAATACCAACAGCTTGTACCACTCTAATTGGCATCTTATTTAATCGTTGGGAACTTGAAGAAACTTATGTTTAGCAAACCAGCCTCCTCAGGGACATATTAATTTTATGAACTTTTATTCACTTACGTTTTTATGCTAGAATTGTTGAATACAACATAGAAACCGAATCATTTAACCAGATTATACGCGTAATGGTATGTTATATTAACAATGGTACCGTTATAATTAGAGGAAGAGTGAAGAAACATGTATATATACACGAAGTTTGTGCAAATTACGCGTCAAAAACTGAAGTATCTACAAACAAATTAATAAGTTATAAACAATTCATTTATATGTTCTGAATGTATCAAAAATCAAAAATCTTATGCCACTACTGGTTTGCGCATCAACGCTTCTAATAGTGCAAAAACAGACGTAAAAGTTATTTGTTTAAAACCGACGCTTATGCAGGACAAAATAAAGATTAACAAGTCTGAAAGGGCATCCAGCAAAACGAGCAAAAGATGAATATATAAAGTAACCGTTAAAAATACTGTTGAAACATTGTAGCCTACAACAAATTATACACAAAAAATATATTCTTGTGTAAAATAACAAATAACATTTGTTATTATAATTGTTATTACTATAATAATTTTATAGTAACCATCGTTCCATATAATCTGACATGATATGATTATTCAGTAAAGAGCAAAACGCATGAAGTCGTTTAATTGTTATAATAAAATTGTCAATCTGGAACCAATTCAAATGCAGTAAATTTACCGTTTGAGTGGATTCTTCTAAGAAAAACTTTGTTTGATTGTTCTGTTCACATGAAAATCTGTGCTTTTTGGATTCTGTTTATCTTTTAACCCAATCTATACCCATCCACTACATTACGTTTAGTGTACTACGGTGACATGCCAGATATAAGGCTTGCTAAATAATAAATCTGAATAACTATTGTTAATTGTTGTAATAATTTTTTTAGCGGTGTTCCAAGTCATACTGGACCAAAGTTTTGTTTGCTCCTGACATCTAGTTTTAATTAATTTTGAAACGATGGATAGCGTAGTAAATATTGCGACACTGTCATTATGATTTTATGCTTAACACCCACCACCAGAACGCGTTAATAAGATAGGTTTACTACTAACGTATTTGAGTTATTTTAAAACTGTTAAGTACACGGTAATAACTATGGTACAATGTTGATTTAACCTAAAAAAATTGATAATATGCTTAACAGTAACAGTTATCAATAGAAATGCTTTGTACCTATCAATGCATATCGCTTTGTAAGGATAAGGTGTCATCATATTCAAACTTATGTGCTAAGGAAAGATAATTTCTTGGTTACAGGCGCGAGGAGTAAATGTTCAATCTGAATTCGAGACTTTTAAATCTGATAAGTGAATATTCGGTTGACGGTGGATAAAGCTACGGTACGTCGCTTTTGCTACGTGGTATGTAATCGATATATTGTGTCTTTCGAGCAAGAAGTGTGTTCATAACCGATATTGTGAACAAAACTGATCGTTATATAGCAAAGTTGCTTAGTCCTATGGTTAATTCAGCATTTTTTTTAACTAGTAGCCTACATTACGAAGTAACAGACGAATTATTTTCAGTGAAGATAGGTTTTCATCTTGCTTTGTTTTGAGTATATTTACATTTAAAGGTACGGACATATTCATACAACATTTACAACATTGACAACAATATTTAACTTGAAGTGATGCAGTAGTAATAAACAATTTGGTTTTACCGTGCTTCTTAATACGTATAAATTATTTTATGATACGCTTTTCTTTAAATACATTAACTTCTGATGTGTGTGTGTGTGTGGTGCAGAAGTAAAAGCGAATTTGAGAAGAGAGAAATATATAATAGTGGAGGAATGTATGGGCTACAAATTATTTTTTACGGATTCTTATGCTCATTTGTACGTTCAGGCATATAGACAGCCTTAAACCCGTCATACATGTGGAGATATCTCGTTTCGTTTAGTATTGTGGTGTTCAGAATTTATCTTTCTACGGCTTTCTACTTGAATTTTTTATTGTAAACCGTTCACAGCGAAGAGACAATTGCTTTGTATCTACCAGTAAAAGTATATCATTTATGCGGTTTGCAGAAACTGCATACAATAACCCTAAAAAAAGTCATTCATATGACTGGAAAATATTATTATTTGGAAAACATTAAAACTTAATATAGTATGAATATCACAGTAAATTTCTGGCCAGAAAGTGAATATAACTTGCAATGTTCTGTAGCGTTCCGTAAATTTATGAAGTCTGAGCATCAATTTCCAGTGCGTAGTGTCGTTTATTGCTTATCATTGAATAAAGTAGAGCGTTTTATTACTACACAGTTACTCGATTTTATGAAGCTTGTATGAAGCTTTGCTATTTTACTAGTAACACGCTTCGGCGGGTTATTTAGATTTATTACAAAGAGAGGCACTGTGTGTACGTACGACGCTGTTCACTTAAGAAGTGAGACGAGCTGCTTTTAACTAGTGAAAAAGTAACAGTCAGTAACTGTTTCCTTTGTAGCTTGGAGAAAACTAAGAAAATTAATTATAAAACAAAGTTAGTAAATGAATATGAAAAGACCGATTGCTGTAATTACAACTTTGAGTACATTAAGTCTTTTGAGTCGCTGTTAATGGTGTTATCATACTTCTGACCTACTACTTGTTACGTACATCCAAGATATTAAAACAGTTTGTAATTAAGCGTCTAAAAATGTTGTCATTACTTTGTATTAAATATTATTTTTTTCAAGCTCTATTAACATTTATCATATATATTTATATAATAATAATAGTAATAATAAATAAATAATACTCTGACGACGGTCTCACGGTCGAGGAGAGTGCAGAACTACACTCTCGTATTTTCGACAGCGTTTCATAATTGCCGTAACAATATGAAATAAGGAGATATTGATACAAATGTTTAATTAAAACTTTTTTTAATTTTCGCTCTTCTTCTTGTGGTTAAATACAGTTGGGATTTAATAAGTGCATTTTAATGCAATTAACAATAATTACTGAACATAAGAAGCAAGTTTTCATCTTCAACTCGGTCGTTTAGCATTTATCCTGCCTGCCTGTTTGTTTTGGGGGATGAATCATAATAACGTTTTAGTACAACAACCAATTTTTGTAAAATGTGACATACGTATTCATATTTTTACCGCACAGATTTCTATTGATTTTATGATTGATCCTCTTGAAAAATGAGGGCAACTGTAAACTAAATCTGAATGTAGCTTTCAGTTTTGGAAATGTCAAGATTTTAGGACTCCTAGGCTCAATAAAAGAGGCAGAAAGTTGAATAACTCTGCCAAAGACTAAAGAAATTTAACCCAAATCTGAATGCAGTGTGTACTTTAATAATTTAATAACTGTAGAGGAAAAACGTATATTAAGTGGATTTAAGAACTTTAAAAAAATCACAAATCTTTATATAGAGCATCAAATCATGAAAGATTTTATTCAAAATAAAAATTAGGTATCTGATACGATTTGATGAAATTCAGATCTGTCAGCACCCCTTGAAAATTTTGGACCTCCATCAAAACATTTGTAAGCTATGTTTGCAAAACGCTTTACATATTATTATCTGTTTTATATATATATATATATATTTGTAAAAAGTACTGGATATGGATCTATAGATATGTATAAGAACAGTCATAAACATAAAACCTAATTATTTTGTTGTTTAGACATTATGGCTATAAATTTAATTAAAACCCCAACGTATTAGTATGGAATTCGTAGTTTATATTGTATCACTGTCTGATTTACAATGGTTTGTTTAGAAAAAAATAGTACGTATTTAAAAAAACGGTGCTTTACATATTTGTTATTTTAATTTTAAAATCATCTAATATTGAAATTTATCTAACAATAAATGTGTGCCATTCAAAAGAGCAAGCGAGTTCAGTGGCTCCGAGAGCTTACTAGTGTAGTGCTGTGCAACGAGTTTAGATAGTGAGTCAAAGCCTAAGCTTACACATTGAGTGAAATTCATCTTGATTGACACCAAAATAAAATAGTTTGTTTTTACCTTTGGAAATATACGAGCTAAGCATTATTTAAAGTATTTTTATATAAAACAAAATTTTTTAAATCAAAGTCAGTGGAAACTCCCAATTTGTGCATAAGCAAACAAAACCACACCGCGCAACTGAGATATGGGTGTAGGCCTATATAGCAGCTCAAGATATCTACGCTCGTAAATAGCGGTACTTATATTCGTTTAATTAGGAATAGAATGTATCTGCCATGAATACGTATCTGTAATCTGGAAGAATTTTGAAACTTGTTCGTAAGTGAGCTTTGGTTGAAAACAGTAAAACTTACTCGGGGCGTAATTAGTCAGGACAATTTCCATTTCTAATACAAAAGCTAGAACTAAGACAGATCAAGCTACACCAATAAAAATCGTTTTAGGAAAACAAGTTTTTTTCGATGTATAAATTATTGGTTCCAATATTTTACATATGTTTGTTTAATATATATTTATATTGAGAATTTAACAAACTATGCATTAAGTAGATTGGGTAGTAATAACTTTCAAATTTTTGTGCTAGAATGTTAAACTTTAAACAGCAGAAGTGAACTAAAAACAAAATTTCGTTTACCTTTGATCTTTTGGTATCCACTATAATGATGTGATGTTTCATATTTCATTTTTTGTGTTTTGAAAATTATTTTACCTTATTTTTTTACCGTTTTCAGCACGTGGCTGAATGTATATTAAACATACGTATAGACTTACACAACGTTGTTGTGAGATGGCTTTAGTTG
This sequence comes from Magicicada septendecula, assembly GCA_034769895.1. Lineage (NCBI taxonomy): Eukaryota > Metazoa > Arthropoda > Insecta > Hemiptera > Cicadidae > Magicicada > Magicicada septendecula. The sequence continues at coordinate 222,994,487 of CM068368.1, forward strand.
GATTAGTGAGGACTTCTATGTGCCAATGTAATTTACATTATACGCGTAAGTTCCGTTATAAGTAATCAAATATTTTATACACATATTTCACAAAATGTATTTTAACAGAAAATTAAACGGTTTAAATGAGAGTTACAGTTACAAATTTCCATCACAAACTTTCTGGTTGCACAGGGGGTCTTCTGTCCCCTATATTATAGAGCACCCCCGTCTGTAATAGAAGCTATAAGGCCTGTAGCTCTGCTTACGCCTCGTTCAATTCAAAACGAAAGAAGCAAGAAGTCTAAAGTCACATCTTTTGAAAATGCTTTACGTCTAAGACTAACAGTGCTGTAATGGAAATTTATGTTTATGTCTTATTACACACATAGTCGTATAAAAGTATGTAGAAGTAGTTTCCTGTAGGCTATGGCTATACTTCCCCTAGATGTAGATAATTGGTAAATTGTTTCGTATTAGGAAAGGATCTGAAAGTAACTCAAAATTATTTAGAATTACCCCTGTACTGACAGGCCCAATCTTAACGCCTAAGATGAAACAAGATTAAAGTGAAGTATGCAGTATAGGCTTACATAAGATCTTTCCAGCAGGTCAGAATGGTTTACTGGCGAAATATAATGTAATAGAGTTGAGTAATCATCTGACGACATTACACGAGCTCTCGCGATATGTTACGTAAGACTAAATGAAAACACATTTTTATTGGTTGCTAATATTTCAGAATTTGAGTGATAGTGTACTTGAATAACCCCGTGGCAACAGAAAATACAAAGTGTCCTTTCAATAAGTATTTAACTGATGTACTAGCTGAAGGTTTTTACAGTTTTTACACATGGATTAATTTAAGAGCGGATATGTAGACTATCGGACAGAGTATTTGATGTCAGACTACGCGCAGCGTATACTCGATTACGAAATAATCTATTGGATAAAATTTGCGATACGGTACACTATTTTGTGTATGAAAAAAATGTAAAAAAATCCTAACGAAATTGCGAATAATAACAGCTTGTGTAAAATGTTAGCATAATGACGTTAACAGTTCATTTGTTGTGGCAATAGAGAGTGGAAGCAGAGTAATACTGATAACACCAGCTTTATTTTATTTATGTGAGTACCTATTGCAAGCTTTAATGTATAAAACGTTTATTTCACGTCGTGCGTAAAAGGTAATACAAGTTAATTAAACCAAACTCCTGCTGAGACAGTGGCTGTAATTGCTCTACGTCAAGGTTGGTAGTAGCGAGTATCACAGGAATCTGCTTCGTTGCCAGAACTTCACCTCAGTCTTTAAAATTTCACCACATTAAAGATTATACAAATTCTCTGGAGCTATTTACAGTAATGTTATTTTATTTTTATTTCAACTGTTAAGATATTTGATATAATTTTTTACCACGCCTTGATGAATTTTAGGTTCATGAATTATCCATTGATAATTTTTAATTGAAGATCTCTTAAAGTAAAGATAAATGTACTGAATGCTCTTTTAAAAAATCTGTATTAATTTCTCAAGAATTTCTGTTTGCCTCCCCCCATGTATTGTTGGGATTAAATTCTATATGTTGACAGTGAGATGACAAATTAGTTTAATGATTTAATTGTATTGAGAGAAACCATAGAAACAAATATTTTGTAGTTTTTGTAGTTTAAAACTTCAGTACCCTCGTCTGCTTTGTCCTATAACACATTTGGTTTAGTAAAATTATTCTAATATAATATAGATTATATAATTCAATATAGAAATTCATTAAAATGAATTATTTTATGGAAATAGATGCACCTGTTTCGTTCCATATGATCACAAAGTAATGAGTCATGCTGATTGAAACCAATGGCTGTTATTATACGAATTCCGCAAACAAAATTTTGTATAAAATTTATGAAAAATTACACAAGTTGCTGAATGCGTACTTCTTATATGTTTTGCAGAAAATATGTTAAATTATTATATTAATTCGGGGTCAAAAGATCCTACGACGTTGTCCGATGCCTAACCTCATCGTTGTCTTCGTTGCAGTTTTTCCATTTAGGCCGTCCTTTTTCCGAGGTTAGTATTATAGTATTATGCTTAGTATAGTATTAGGCTCCTTTTAGCATTAAAAATTTTTATGGAAAATGAGTTGCAAGCCCATCGTCACAATCCCCCTGCAGGAGAACCCATATTTTCTGATGGGGTTTCTTCCCTTAGCCGATCGGTTCCGGTCTTCAGGCACCGGAGACTCGCCTTTCACCTTCTTCCGTTTACTACGTAATGCACACCCAGTGGTCACAACGTGGACGTGGAAGGAGGATTTGTTGGCAGAGCTGATTCATCAGTGAGCGTTTCCCAGAGTTTTGTAGCTATGTATATATCGGCAACCTACATAACCTCCGAAACTCTTTAACAACCTTTGACCTCCAGTTAGTTAAATTCATTTATGTAAAATAAATGTATATAATGTATAGTGTGTTTAATGTATATATAATGTATATAATTATATCACATAATTAAACTGTCCTTTTAAATACTACAGTGTTAATACAATTATTACATTCTCCCCGTCATAAACATTTCTCCTCAAATACGTATTTTGGTAGCCTTATTTTTCACAGCTAAATTTAGTAGAGAGCGGTTTTCTCATAAACTTGATCCGGGTGGAGTGATGGCAGAGCATTTGCTTCCAAAAAGCCGAATTTATATCACAGTAGATATATCTCACTGGACTCTGGTGTGTAGCCTTATGAGATAGTCTGGTGGTTGGTTGGCAGAATATGTGGTTTAAATGTGTTCACTTTATTTTACCGCAACATAATATTATAGCCAATAGAAAATTTTGGAAGAAATGCAAAGAGGTAGAATTTTCATTTAAATTGACTCACTGTGAGCAGTTAGTGTTACGTTATTTCATAATATCATTGTACTTGTTATACAAACAATTGGTATTGATATTCGGGAAACTTTTAATATATTTCTTAAAATTCATTAAATTAAATTTTTGCTATAGAAATTTCTATTGCTATCACACATACACACAATAACCGTTATGCTATTTAATGAATATTTATTGTTATTTAATACGTTGACTTGTAAATTTTATGACGTTGAATTATAATAATTAATTTTAAGCCTCACGTTGGAATCGCCATTCTATAACGTTTTGTTTTTAAAAATATTATTTGTGTTGCTTATCTTTTTGATTTTTATTGTTTAATTCCCTGTACGATTTGATTTTGTTCTATTTTTATTTTATTTATTTTGTTGTGTAATGATTTAGTTATATTGATAACCTTCTTGAAGAGTTGGTGAGTTAGGCCTCATGTCGATGTGCTGATTTTAATAAAACCGTAGTATTACAGTACCGTAATACCCTTTAATTCCGCTTTCTTTATTTTTTATTTATAAAAGAAAATAATTATCGTTGGTTTAATGGTTTATGTAAAATTCATTTAACTCATTTGCGGAACTAGGCTTGTTGGTAATTGCATTCGGTTGTGGTATGGAGTTGTCTATTTGGAGGTTATCTGGCTTCTAAATCTATTATGTGTGATGAAGTTATTTAAGTCACTCTTCTTTCATTTGAAGTGAGAATGCTTCACTCTTCTTTTATTTGAACAAAATCCTTTAATTCTATTTTATTTTCTAAATAAAACACAATTTACATCCATTGGGAATAATTATTATCATTTATTTCCATGAAATACAGCCTTAGCGATTCTGAGGTCGAAGTTGTGAAATGTCCGTACCGACTCTTATTCTCAGTTCGATTCCAAACTTACCTTCAGTTATTATACTGTATTAATCTTTTGGTTCTTTGGGCTGCTATTAAAAAGTTCGAAAATGTCAACAAAGAAGTACAGTACATTACAAATTACATAATTCTTATTTACTAATAAAGACAAAACTTAAAATTAATAAAATATACTAAATAATAATTGTTCAGTTTGATTTGCCAACACAAGGAATAATGGCTATACTGGCATGGACTAGTAGCAGTGGCAAGATGGCGGCTTGTTGTCAAACAAAATTAGTGGAATTAATTCTCAGTTACGTTAAAACAAGTTTTTAAAAATAAAATAAATCACATAAAATATTCACTGTGGTTAAATTAGTTTTTTCTTTCACTAGTGTTCTGGTGAAAAAGTGTTATTTGAGCTAATCCTGGTGTCGTGTAGTTTTAAGAGTGATAGCATAATAGGTTAACTCTCACCTGTTTCCTTTGGTTGAAAAGAATTATTCACTTTTAAAATATATTTTACTTGTTCTTCGTTTTATTATTATTTTATATTATCATTATTATTTCTTTCTTCTCATTTGACTCTATGTATAATAAAAATAACTTTTCTTCAACTTGGATCTGATTCTTCCTTCCACTTTTTGGACCAGAGCTGAATAGAGATGTTCCGAATGCTTTCGTGTCCACCAATATAGTGTAGAAATTTTCTTTTTCATTTGACTGGCTTGACAAAAAATTACAAAAATTTTGTAATTTGGTCAAGACCATCGGGTTAAGAGGCCATGTGACCCTGATTATTTAAAACACATAGTATTTACATTTTATAATTGAAATTACTCCCTATTAAATACTTAATTAATCTTAATTTACTTTATATAGTGATTTTCCTGATAAAAGGACAAACATTTTGATACCTCACATGACATATGTGAGTGTCCTAATTTATTTTAGCCTTTTACAAAATTCTATTTTATAGACCATTATTTGTGGTTTGTCATTTCAGTAATCATATTACAATTTGATTAATTTATAAAAATGTTGTTGCTACCATTTAAATAAGGCCTAGCTTAGTAATTTTACCATCTCTTACTACTTTACTATGATTTGATGGTTTACTAGTTAGGTTTACTAGAATTTTTATGTTAACATTGGCCTACTCTTTGACATTTCTTTAGTACTTTTCCCATTTACATTTGCTATATGGCCTGTTGGTTCCGTACATTCTTATTATGAGTATATAAGATTTAATCGTCCATTACTTACTGATTATTAGAATTACTTCTAAATAAAAAATATAAAAACATTAACTTGAAACACCCATATTAACATAAAGAGATATCTTCATGTTCAAAACTCTAATCAACAGTAAATAACAAAACTAGCTTTTTTCAACAACTGCTTAACATCTAACTCTTATTACTACAAACTAGTTTTCCCATTATTCGTATCAATGCAAATGATAGATTTTTCCTTTTCGTCCACCTTTACAATAAAACAGGGAAATGTTAGCCATTAATATGAAAATCTAAGGGTATTCTATTAACATAGAAACATGATTAGTTTTAACAATTGTTATTACTCTGATATTCTTTAGGTATTAAGATCTTTTAACCAATGGTTAGTCCTTATGTATCGAATATCAGTCATTTTACATGTTATATATTTTATTCTGGGTGCTTACACTTAGTTTTGTTTTCTTTTGTTTGTTATTATCACATTTCTTGTTCACTGTAACTTGCCATTAACAATCACTGTCCTATCAGTGTAATTAGGAACTTACACTTCTCAATTATTTTGCACTTAGATACTAATTGTCTTGGTCACCCTTAATCATTAACAATATAAACAGTCATTTAATTTTTTTTCTTTTTACTTATTAATTAAGATACATTTTACCTTATAGGACATTGCAGTGTACTTCTTTCTTACAGTTTAGGTTTTTTTTACTTTCCTTGTCAGTTTAATAAATTTAGGTGAATTGTTTTATTATGTATATGATTTTATATTAGGCCTTTTCCCTTATTAGGACCTTTCTCATTCTGTCACATTACAACACACACACACACACACACACACACACACACACACACACACACACACACACACACACACACACACACACACACACACACACACACACACACACACACACACACACACACACACACACAATAAAAACAAAAACATTCTAATACCACTTATTTTAAGTAAATAAAATTAATTTATGTATTATCCATATAATTATCTGGATGTTGTTTGCTTTGATATTTTTTTCAAATATATTGTATAATATTTTCTTTGTCGTAAAATGTCAATTATTAGGACAATGTGTTTGTCGTGAATTGAAACGCTGGCGTGATACAAATAATGTTTTTAGTTTATAGGCAATGTTTCTAAGAGGAAATAAACACTTCCTGTTTGACTCTACGGTTGTTCCAAAGCTACAAGAAATAGTACGGTTTTATTGTAACTATCAGCAATACTGACTGTTGGTACTAGCATTAGTTTCATTGAGCTATCACAGTCATTTTATAGTTACGGATATATTAAGAAAACAGTGATACGTAAATTCTAATAAACACACGGTAATAAAAATTTGACTTCCCTCTTTCTACATAACTTTATTTTAAGTAAATACTAACTAACTAAATCAATTCCAAAGCAATTTGTGTTATTGTTATACATTAGAGTTATGAAAAAGTCACACTACCTTACACCTTCAAATGCATTGCAAAAATTCAGTTTAATAAATCGGCGTGAACGAGAAGGGTGGCTAACTACCATTGCAAAAACTATCAGTGTAATGGAGCTTTACACAAACACCCCGTAGTAGCGTATCCCTCGTCATTCATTTCAGATCAACTTATATAGTATCACTCCACTCTTACACATGTATAATATATACATGTGTGTGTACTATACACATTGTACAGTACTATCATTAATTAAAAATTCCTGCCGTTGAATTCGGATGAATTGAATCTATTAAGAAATATGACTGCGTGTGTGGAAGAAAGGAAAGACTTGCTTATGGAGCGTATAAGGGAGCTCTGGCAACTCAGTTTTAAATTTTGTGCAAACCTGTTGTTTTGATGTGTTGTCATTCAACACCCATCCACGGGTAGTTAATAGGCAGTATCCTGTTTCTTTTCCATGAGGTGATGTTAGAAGACTCTAAAGTATAGTTAATACAGTATAAATACAATGGACAGTAAATGTGGACAGTACAGTTTACCATGATTCAATGGAAAATATGAAATAATTTTTTGTCACAGTGTTGTACTGAACACTGAAACATCTTGTAGTAATACAAAAACCTGCTTACTTGCTGTGAAAAGACTACAATTAAATTTGGTCACTGTAACCACATATTTCTAATTTCATCGTCTGCAATTATACGGCCTTCATGAGATACGCATTAAATTACCCTGGAATACTTAATGATACAACTACATTATTATTTTTTCCAAATTATTATATTTTATAGTTACTACTGTTACCAGAGTGTACGATGGCTGCCGGATATTTTATAGTTACTACCGTTACCAGACTGTACGATGGCTGCCGGATATTTTATAGTTACTACCGTCACCAGAATGTACGATGGCTGCCGGATATTTTATCCGTTTATTTTATTTACTTTATCCTACTACAAAAAACTCTTTGTTTTATTGTTGGTATTAATGATGTTACTAGTTTATCAGTTTTCACACATACTAATGGCCGTCCCAGACTTAACTTTCAGCATTGGTTTTCGCTGTTGTCAGGTTTCGTGTATGGCGTTACTGTATTCCGCGCATTGAAGGCGTTTGAAGTAGGTGTCACTCGAAAAATGACGTCGATTTACTGCTACATGCAGTGAAAATTTTTCAGTGAAGGACTAAAAGTTATTGTACAATTTATTACACTTTACTTATGGTTTTCATATTTGTATGTTAACATTTATCTCAAGTAGTATCACTCAGTTCTTCATATGAAAATAATATGACATTAATCACCAAAGAGAGCATTACTTATATCTGGAAGCGGTTATTTTATTTAATGAAAAAACGGTATACACAACCAGTATAAAATATAAGGTAACTGGCAAGAATAAAATATCTTTGGAATGGAAAAGTAATTATCTAAAGTAATAATCCTGAAATGTAAAAGTGCAAACATTGTATTCTTAAAAAAAAACGCAATTCTGTCGTGAAGAGGAATATAAAATTCATATTATATATCACAGTATTACTCTCTCTCTCTCTCACACACACACACACACACACACACACAATACTATAGTAATATAATAGAAAATATGAAATATAAAAGCAATGTTAGAAAACTCGATTTTAAACAAATTAGAAGCTTGAGTACACATAGTAACTCAACGTACGCATATTACTGTATTATTAAATAAACAACAATATTGTAAGGCACAACATTTTGTTATAGTAGATTTAGATATTAAATATTAGGTTTTATCAATAAAACAGAAATTTTCGACGACTTATGTTCCTCCACTCAGAGACTAGGCGAATTGTGAAACAGTTTTAGTCAGTGTTTTGGATAAGAGGAATAGATGTATCCACATGAACACAATATTTGTATATAAAAGCTGGCGATGAAAACTGTATAAACGTGTTTATTATTAACGGGAGAAGTACATAAGCATAATGAGTTAACGGGAAATAAGGCGGGGACAACACTTGGTGCCGATCGCTTGCTAGGCTCCAGAAGCGTCCGCTATAGACATTACATATAGTCCGAACCACCTTAAGCTAAAATATTAGAATTTTCATTAAAAATAACGTTAGACCATTTACTCTAACGCTCATATATGTCTATCTCAAGAAATAAAAAACTTTCTCAGGGACCAAAGTTTTAATACGCACACTGACGGCATTAATTAATTACATAAAACAGTAAAAATTTTATTTATTTGCGTTTTGGCAATTAAAATGTGTTAATAACAAAGTATTAGTATTGTAAATAATTTGAAAATGGTAAAAATTAACTCCATAAATCTTATATTAGGGGAGCAGTCACTGGTTAATTGAAACGTTGCTGAATGCTTCTGATTAACTTGAAGAAATTAACAAAAATTTGTAATATATTTTTTTATAAAGAAGATAACTGTAATAGAAACATATAATTTATACAGAAATGTGCAGAACAGCATTTAGAATATAAAAAAATCTTGAAATTTTTTAAATTTGTCTTCGCATTTAGTACTAACGGCAAAGACAGAAAAGGAGAGAAGTATAGGAGAAATACACCGCTTAGAGAGAACGCGACAGCTTCCGTAAGAGCTAAAGCTGAAAATTAAATGAAAATTAAATCCGAAAGGGCTATTAGTTTATGTTGCGAAATGCAACATAATTTACTGGAAGGCAGTGATATTTTCTATGCTGTTTACAGCAGGCACAGTAGCAGATGCAGTGCTGCAGATACTGTTATTAGAAAGAATTTTCTTTGAATAACTGACTTAGACGATTGATAGAAGACTCATTATGTGTTTACTGAATTTTCTTAGTTGATTGACGGATACAACAGACTCTGGGTGCCAGCCCGACAGTAGTAACTGTGAGCAGAGTCTTAACGATTTTTGCCTGGCCAGACAGCTTGCATCTACTAAGTCTATACAGTTTTCCTGATAGCATCAACCATAATTTATCAAAAGAAGTATGTAGAATTTGTTTTTTTCAGGAGTCTAATGGTTGAGTACACTGAATTTGTCGGTAATGTGTCTTCAGGAATTGGGTGATTGTCGACTACAGAGTCTCCTAAACTCTTTTCCTTTTACGTTATTATTAAATCGCAAATTGAATAAAAGATTGTATAACACAGTTGACAAACATAAGAATATTTTTCTGAAATTATTTTACATAATTATAACCACATATACAACTACAGTATCACTACGCTGTAATGGAGTTTCATTCCAGAATCCACGAGGAAGAAATATGATAATTTAACTTGTCACTTGGTTAAAGTATTTTGTTGTTGATACACCAGTACAAGTGTGAACAAAAATTAGAATCTGTTGTATTTTTAAAACCAAAATCCCTATAATACTGTTTTACACACGCACAATATTTATGTGTTGATTGTTAGACGCTAGTGACGCATATCACTGCTTTTCCCTGTGTTATGCTAATTACTTGTTTAGATAATTCGTCCTTATACAACAGCAAAATTATAGATTGCTGCTCTGTTCGAATTAGTTTTCCTGCATGTGAGGACAGATGCGTGTACGAGTTACGCGAGTGCGAGCTGCCAATTGGTCGAAACCAAACGTGAGCCTATATGATTTACGGATCACTCTACCTTCAGTGGGTTGGGCTCGTTGGAGGAATCATCCAATCAGTTATTTCGAAAGCAGTATTGTTTATTTAATTACCCGATTTAAATTAAACAATATTATTTGAATTAGTATTTACTTTAGCTGTTGATTTTTTAAGAGTTCGATATTTTTGACAACACTAAAATTGCAACATTAGGAAAATGAATTATAACACGTTTCCTTTAACCACCGAAGGTAGTTTAGTAGGGGTAGAGAAGGGTAAAGCTATTTCTTTGAGGGCTCAAACTACAACGAAAGTAGTGCATGCAGCACTATAGTTTTTCAACGACTGAAAATATCTATGTGTTTCTGTTAGCTGTGTCAAATACCGTATGTAACCTTGCTGTTTCTTCTTCTTTTAGCATTATAACTGTGTTCTGAGTTTGAGTTCTTTATGACCAGCTTTTTCTTGAATTTTCCAAGTTGAAAGTCCTTTCTTTTCATGTCGTCACTAGGATGACCGCTGTTCTTAACATGTCCTCTTAGCATATTCTGATATTCTCAACCCAATGGGTTGTTGAGCCTTCTTTCATTCCAGAGTAATGCTAAATTTTGTTATTTCTTTATTTCCTGATATTTTCTTCCTACTTTGATTTTATTCATATACTCTTGCCCTGATCTTCATCTAATGTTGCATCTTTCCATTATTCTCTTAAGCGTAGCAATAAATGTTCAATAAATGTATATATACATGCAAATTCTTTGTCTTATATCACTTGTTGTCTGGACCGGGGCTGAGATGGGAGGGTAAATCCGAGCGCGTGAGTCCTTTAGCTGGGAAGCCGCGAAGTATTTAGTAAACAAAGAAATACAACAGTCATTAATAGATGCGTTTGTATTCTTTTACATAAACCAACTGATCGTTTCTCAAAACGCATGAACCTAAAGAGCATAAACTGAAAATTGTTCAATAAAAATTGATTGAGAGAAAAAATGTTGAAGTGTAAGTATCCTGAAATTATTTTCCTCCCGACTAGTGACATATTACCATTCGCATATTTCGAAAACGCAAGTTTCAAACCATTTGAAAACAATTTCTGAATACACTGTTTACTTTTATCCAAGATGTCAACGGTTTCAGGTTTGCACGTCCGTCGTAGTATGTTGACCTATTAGTGTATAATACGTATTAAAGCGTACTGTATGACTCAATATATTGCCACAATAGGCCTATATAGGGGCGCCTATATGAATTACCGCAGTTATGTTGGTAGAACTCTCGGTTAATTAAAAGGACTGCTACTTTTTCTAGATACTTAAGTTGAGTGCTTAAGGGAGCGGAATCAAGGATAGCATATTTTCCCTTGTATGTCACACGTGACAGAAAATAGTTTTATCCTCATTGTAATGTATAGTGTACAGTTGTTGTAGTGTAGTCTACATACTTTATCGCTACCCTTAACGGATGGTCACGGAATATTTTACATTAATAAAATTCAAAATTTTATGGTTTAATAACCTACATTTAGGTTAGTGCAGTAGGAGTGCTTTTGGATCAACCGAGTAATATTCAGAATGCATTTAAGTCCACAGATCTTGATGTTGCAATCTTAAAAGGATAAAGGTGTCTGCGGTTTCTGTCTATTTTCACTAGTAATTTTAATTTATTATCTTATATTACAATACGTAAGTTTTGACCAATGATTACAGAAACTGAGTGCAGCGTTTGTTTCCTTATAATCAGCGTACAGCAAACTATACACTGTAGCACGATTGTTTCGTAACATCGATAATAAATGTCTCTGTCAACGTTATAACGGTGTTCGTGGTGATTTGTATTAATATAACTTTATTTATTGAGATGTTATAAAAAGAAACGAATATTCTGGTTTGTACCAATATCACAGTATTTCTTAAAAACAACAGGATGAATGACTAAGAACTGTATGTTCCCTACGAAACACGTCACTGCTCTGCAGTAGTTTTTTTTTTGTTGAGATAAATAAAATAAACTTACAAACAATCAAAAAAGGAATCTCAGTCTGTCTTCTGTCTAATTTATTCTTCTGTAGATGGAGCGCTCTTTGTTTTCTACACAAAATAACATTCAAAGGAGACGGATTACAAAGACTACGTAATGATGTGAAGTGATCGCAGATTGGCGCCACTACTGGCGTCGCGTCGCCCCTTATTGCCATAACAACGCGTTAGGCAAGGCATAGGTCCAGAAGTAGGCCTACACAATGTGGTGGTGTACCATAACTGTTACTTCTGCTTCAACTACAGTCTGGAACATTTCCAATGAAGTTTGTTTCCTGTACGATTAGTTTTTACTGTAACATTTACTCGATAACTTGGCGTTTCATTTGAGGAAAAAACATACTTCTTTTTAAACACAAGCTTTATTCATATACTTGCAGTATATTGTTATATTGCAGTTAAAATGGACGCTATATTTTTGATAACGATAACCAAATATAACATTAACAGAAGACGACGGCAGTCTTACAGGTTCATCCGTTTTAAGTATTATAGTCTTACAGTATTTAATGTACGTAATTTGGACTAACAGTATGGTACTGCAAGCTGTTATGTTGTAGATAATTGAACTTTTCTGAATCCGTAAGTAACATCGATTATATATGGTTTTGGCTTATTTTCGACAAGTCATTTTTTTAACGAGGTCTACAAAATAAAAAAAAAACAGTATAGGCCTATGTATTGCTACGACAGCATAGAACAATCTACGCGTTTATCGAATGTGCCAGAAAGGTCTCGACGTAAGCGTATGGTGTACGTGCTACTAGACGCATGTTGCGAGAATTTTCTCGACTGTGCCGGCCTTCGCTCGGGCGCTCGGACTGTGTCAAGGCCGTAGTAATTACGTAGTTCGCGAGAGATAAGACGCAGTTTGGAAGCTTCTGGTGTGTGAGCGTAACTATAAATACATCGCGTCGCGGCTTTAGTTTTCAGTTCAATGCGAGATTTTTGACTGTGCGGTTCGAGAGTATTAGTGCGATATATTTACAGAGCGGTTCGAGTTATTACGGTATACGTTCAAGTAGTTATTAGTGAAGTGTTGCGTTTTATATTCGGACGGTATAATTGTAATACAGTTGAGTTTTAATATTAGTGGACATTTTATTGCGTATGAACAATTTTCATTTGATTTGTTGTAGACACTGTGTTGTTAATTACGAACTGTTTTACTATAACAATTAAAGGTGTGATTAGTGACTTGATTGGTGTCTTGTAATTATTGTGTTTCCACTGTACCTACGACGATCGAGTAGACCGTCGTAACAGTGGTGTCAGAAGTGGGATAGAACGGTTAACAGTGGAAACAATGGATACTTTGTACAAGACGAGTGTAATTCGTAATTAATCGAAAAACAATGGATGCCAGTCAGATGATGGAAAATTTCCAGGCGCTGTTGTTGCAGACAGAAGAACGACGACGACAGGATGCAGAAGAAGGAGAAAGACGACAAAAAGGAGAACGAAGACAAGAAAGAGAAGAAGCAGAAAAACGACAGGATGAAAAACGCAGGCAGGAAAGAGAAGAAGCTGAGGAACGTCAGAAAGCACTAATGCTAGAAACAGAAGAAAGACAGGATGAAAAACGTAAGCAAGAAGCAGATAAAACGGACGCTCTCTTTGAAGTTATGCAGAAACAGTTGCAAGAACACACTACCGCAGAATTGGGTCTCCTACGTGGTGACGTAGGTGAATTACGAGGTGAGCTCAACAATCAGATTACCAGAATATCTGACGTAGAAGAATCCATGTCAAATCAAATAGCTAAAGTAGAAAAATCTGTCTTGACTGTGGAAGAAGTTATGTCAACAAAAATATCTGCAGTAGAAAACTCAATGGCAAACATAAGAGAACAAATTGAAATTGAAGTTGAACAGTGCATGAAGATTCAACCAAAACAAATTTCTGAACAGACTGTACCAGTGATCAAGACAGAAAAAGACACAGAAAATAAGTTAACAGAGAAAGTCACTTTGCCTGCAGTAGGGACAGTTCATGTCAAAGCCCCAACCTTTGACGGACACTCACTGGGCAACGTACCTCCGCCAATTTGAAGCTGCTGCATGCGCAAATAATTGGACAGAAAAAGACAAGGCTGTTTCACTTGTTCTTGCATTAAAAGGACCCGCGGCAGAACTACTACAGAAAGTGCCACCTGACAGCCAGAACACCTATGCCGAGTTGATAAAAGCTCTAGAATTACGGTATGGTGATAAACATTTGCGAGATGTGTACTGCACCCAGTTGAGAGCAAGGCGACAGCATTCCGGGGAAAGTCTGCAAGAGTTTGAAGCAAGTATCGACAGACTAATTAGACTGGCCTATCCTGAAGCGCCAGAAGATTTTCGAACGCGTTTTGCGATGCAGACATTTACTGCCGGTGTCCGAGATAACGAACTACAGCAAGTGTTACGAATGGCAAGACACCAGAACAGTGCGGACGCCCTGGTACATGCTTTGCAATTTGAGGCCGCCAAATCAGCGTCTGGTTGGACAAGTCATAAAGTGCGCGAGCTAAAAGATCGCGACGGCACAAAAGATGAGGAAGAAGAACAAGGAACAGAGACTCGACGGTCGGCGCCACAGAATAAAATAAGAAAGGATGGAAGACCGAAGTGTTATCGATGTGGGAAACCTGGACATCTACAACGAGATTGTCGAGTTAGAATTCAGCAGCAGGGAAACGAGCAATAGTCGGTGCAACGGGGCGTGTGCTGACTAACTGGAGGAACGAAGCCCCTAGAGAATACGCAATTTCTACGCTTCAGAAAAACACCGGGAGCTTGGTAGTTACCGGATTTGTTCAAGAAAGGCAAACCTCGATTACAGTTGACACAGGCGCAACTGTTTCTATTGTGCGCCCCGACGTGGTGAAAGATCTCAAGCCAATCCGGTGCTCTTGCAGCTTGCGAACAGCTACTTGACGGCCTGTAAAAGTGTATGGGAAAGTGGAGATACACCTACGCCTCGGTAGACTTGAGTTTAATCATCAAGTACTTGTTGCAGACATTGTGGATGAAGCAATTCTTGGTGTGGACGGTATGAACGCATACGGATTTATAGTCGACTTCAAAAACAATGTCTTGAGAATCGGAGGCGAAGAGGTAATGCTATCAACAATGACGACAGCAGAAAAATCGATGGACGTCATAAACCAAGTGGCCGTAACTGTTCCGCCAAACTCCGAAAAGATCATCATGGTTAGAACTGCGGTAGATACTAGGGGCAATCAGTGCTCTATATTCGAACCCCAGGTAGTCAGCAGACCGGGCATACTAATTGCCAGAAGTTTAGTAAAACCTGACGAAACCGGAAATGTACCTATTAGAGTGGCGAATATTTTGGATCAAGCTATCACTTTACAAAGCAATACGCTCCTAGGCAAATTGACTCCTGTGGCCTGGGTAGCCGGAATAACGCAACGAAGACCCAGTTCTTCGGATACTTCTAAATTACCAGAGGAACTGCAAGAATTATTGAACAGATCTTCTAACGACCTCTCAAGTGGTAAGGTAAAAAAACTCGGACAGTTTTTACACGAATTCAAAGATTGTTTTGCAGTTCGGGGACAGTCATTGGGAAGAACCTCTCTTGTGCAACATCGCATCAATACCGGGGACACAACACCGATACGCCAACCTCCTCGAAGGCCTCCATTATCTAAACAAGAGGAGATGTCTCGGTTAGTAAAGGACATGTTGACAGAGGTAGTAATCGAACCTTCGTCAAGTGCTTGGTCTTCCCCTGTAGTGCTGGTAGCGAAGAAGGTTGGTGGATTGCGTTTCTGCGTAGACTACCGGAGGTTAAATGACGTTACAAAGAAAGACTGCTATCCATTACCTCGCGTTGACGATACACTCGACACGTTGTCCGGAGCACAGTGGTTTTCCACATTGGACCTGAAGAGTGGATATTGGCAAGTGGGTCTTCATCAAGAAGACAAGGAAAAGACCGCTTTCTCGACCCCAAGTGGCTTATTCCAATTTAATGTCATGCCATTTGGACTCTGTAATGCACCGGCAACATTTGAGAGATTGATGGACCTGATACACCGAGGCCTGACGTGGAAAACTTTCCTTGTTTACTTAGACGATATCATAGTGATCAGGAAGACTTTCGAAGATCATTTAGAAAACCTTAAGGAAGTTCTAAATAGAATTCACGGTGCACAACTGAAGCTGAGCCCGAAGAAGTGTTCTCTATTCTAGAAGGAAGTACAGTATTTGGGCCATCTGGTTTCGGCAGCGGGCGTTAGCATGGATCCTAATAAAGTAGACACCGTAAGAGACTGGCCAGTTCCGAAGAATAAACACGAAGTTCGGAGTTTCCTGGGGTTATGCTCATATTACCGACGTTTTGTGAAAGGCTTCGCTACTATTGCTAAACCACTACATGAGCTAACGGAAAATAAACGAAACTTCCAATGGTCGAGAGAGTGTGAACAAGCATTTAGAACGTTGAAGATTGCATTATGTTCGCAGCCAATTCTCGCTTTTCCAGCTTCCGAAGGGAAGTACATCGTAGACACAGATGCAAGCAATACTGGTCTAGGAGCAGTTTTGTCTCAAGTGCAGAACGGTGAAGAACGAGTAATAGCGTATTACAGCAAGACGCTTTCTAAACCAGAGAGAAATTATTGTGTTACAAGAAGAGAGTTTTTGGCAATTGTCAGAGCTTTGGAGCACTTCCATAAATACCTCTATGGGAGAGAGTTTTCACTACGTACTGACCATGCTGCACTTGCATGGCTCTTGAGATTTAAACATCCGGAAGGACAGTTGGCAAGGTGGCTCGAACGTCTGCAAGAGTACAACTTCAAGGTACAACATCGGCGGGGGCGCCTGCACGGTAATGCAGATGGCTTATCACGAAGACCATGCCCGGAAGACTGCCGACATTGCCACAGAAAGGAAGAACAAAACCCAAGCGAACATGTTCAAGCCATCACTGTAGATTTCCTGGCTGATGGCTGGACAACACAAGACTGTCGACAAGAACAGATGACTGATGAAGACATTGGACCGATCTTGACAGCAAAAGAGGAAGGTCGCCGCCCGGATTGGCAAGATATCTGCCATTGTTCCGAAGTGCTGAAGGGCTACTGGGCACAATGGGAATCTCTCACCTTAGAAAACGGATTGCTGAAAAGGGCTTGGGAAAGTGCAGATGAACGAGACGTGGTCATGCAGTTGATAGTTCCCCGAAGTAAAGTGCAGTCTGTTTTGAAGGAGATGCATGATGGAACATCTGGAGGCCACCTTGGCGTTAACAAACCCCTTGACAAAATACGGAAGCGATTCTATTGGCTTCATCTTCGCCACGACGTAGAGGAATGGGTTCGGACGTGTGAAATATGTGCTGCAAGCAAGGGCCCACAAACCAGAAGCAGGGGAAAAATGAGACAGTATAACGTTGGACAACCTTTCGAGAGAATTGCCATAGACATTGCTGGACCATTCCCAGTTACTGACGATGGAAACCGGTACATCATGGTTGTAGGTGACTACTTTACTAAGCGGGTGGAAGCATACGCAATTCCAAATCAGGAGGTTACCACTGTGGCAAAGCAGTTAGTTCACAACTTCTGTTGCCGTTATGGAGCCCCTATGGAAATCCATACGGATCAAGGGAGACATTTCGAATCAGAAGTGTTTAAAGAATTATGCCGTCTACTCGGAGTTCGAAAGACCAGGACAACGCCTCTGCATCCTCAGTCGGACGGGATGGTTGAGAGATTCAACAGGACACTTGAGCAGCATCTTTCGAAAGTTGTTGACGAGAACCAAACAAACTGGGACCAACGTATACCACTATTCCTTATGGCATATAGGTCGTCAGTACATGACACAACCGGCATAACTCCAGCAAAATTGGTGTTTGGGCGGGAGATTCGTCTTCCTGGGGACTTGATGTTTGGATCACCTGAGGCTCAGTCCCAAGAGCCAAAGAACTATTCCTCGCAATTAGAAAACCAACTGCGAGAAATGAATCGCTTTGGTAAGAGGACGGCTGAAGATTGCCAGTGATAAAATGAAAACTCGGTATGACATTCGCAGCAATAGTGTGGGTTTCCAAGAAGGAGATCAGGTCTGGTTGTTCAATCCAAAGCGCCGTCGTGGTCGCTCACCTAAGCTTCAGTCTAACTGGGAAGGACCCTACACTGTAAAAAAAAGGATTAACGATGTTGTTTATCGGATTCAACAGGAAGGACAGCGAAAGTTCAAGGTCGTCCACCTAGATCGCCTGGCTAAATACAAATTTAGAGACGCTTTGCCAGTTCGGGACGAACAGGCTTAAGGAGGGGGCAGTGCTACGACAGCATAGAACAATCTACGCGTTTATCGAATGTGCCAGAAAGGTCTCGACGTAAGCGTATGGTGTACGTGCTACTAGACGCATGTTGCGAGAATTTTCTCGACTGTGCCGGCCTACGCTCGGGCGCTCGGACTGTGTCAAGGCCGTAGTAATTACGTAGTTCGCGAGAGATAAGACGCAGTTTGGAAGCTTCTGGTGTGTGAGCGTAACTATAAATACATCGCGTCGCGGCTTTAGTTTTCAGTTCAATGCGAGATTTTTGACTGTGCGGTTCGAGAGTATTAGTGCGATATATTTACAGAGCGGTTCGAGTTATTACGGTGTACGTTCAAGTAGTTATTAGTGAAGTGTTGCGTTTTATATTCGGACGGTATAATTGTTATACAGTTGAGTTTTAATATTAGTGGACATTTTATTGCGTATGAACAATTTTCATTTGATTTGTTGTAGACACTGTGTTGTTAATTACGAACTGTTTTACTATAACAATTAAAGGTGTGATTAGTGACTTGATTGGTGTCTTGTAATTATTGTGTTTCCACTGTACCTACGACGATCGAGTAGACCGTCGTAACAGTATAGCGTGTAAAGTACTATAACGTAACAGTATTGTATGAGATTGATAAAACGTGAAACGTGTACCGTAAATAAAACTAAAGTAAGCAAACAAAAACATATTCGTGTACAGTATTTACTACATTCTCGAACGAACATTTTTACCATCGTCATTTTAGCTCTTCAATATGAAAGTAACTTACAAAGCTCGAAACAACATAAAAACACAGCGGATATATATATATATATGTTTAACAAGTGTTTAGTTTAAATTTATCACAAACGTGTGATATTATTTTCACAGTGTATTGTATTACACAGTAATATTGTAACTACAATGCTTTTACACACGTCGAAAATTTAAGTTATATTTTGAAAAACAAACATTAAATACACTAACACGTAAATCAGTAAAATGAAAATAGTGTTATGAGTTAGCTTATAAAAAAAAAAAAAAAAATAGGAAACCATCTGTCAGCGCTTGAAATGACATTGTGTATAGAGAGAACATGTGTATGGACGTATCATAAATCTAACCAATTGTGCAGCTGGACGCTTGAAGAAATTAAGGGATTGTTCTGGCTGCTGGCTGAAAGGCATAAGTAGATAAGTATAAGATAAGCCAGAGATAAGTATGAATGGGATATACCGAGAAGGATACAACAGAGGTGATTGAAGTAATTAACAGGGCAGCTAGAAGCGTAGAGAAACTAAGGGTTTTTTCTGGCTGAAAGGCGTAGAAAACACCAGAGAGAAGTACAATTATGAAATACCAAGAACGCCAACACAGAGGTGATTGCACTAATCAGCAGAGCAACTGGACGCTTGAAGAAACTAAGGGTTTATTCTGGCTAAAGGTTACAGAAAAACGCCAGAGAGAGAATTACGATTTCAATACCGAGAAAGCTACAGCAGAGGTGAGTGAACTAATTAACAGGGCAGCTGGAAGTTAGAAGACACTAAGGGGTTGTTCTGTCTAAATAGCATATAAAAACGCCAGGAAGATTTACGAGTCTGAAATCGGACATATCGTGGCAGAGGTGGTTGAACCAAAAGTGAGAAATAAAGAGGGAACGAACTTGACCTATCATAAAACAGCTTTAAAGGTAGGCGTGTTTCCAGGAGTGAATTTTCCTCGAAGAAAAGAAAGAAGGACCAATTAAAACGGAGCAAAGTGAAATGTAGTAAGTTAGTGCGGAATTATGTGTATTGAATATATACAATGAGCTGAGGCGCGATCGAGGAGTCTTTTACTTAAAATCGAGGAATCTCTACTTAAAAATCGGAAGGAGTCTTTTACTTAAAATCGAAGAGTCTCTACTTAAATCGGAAAGAGTCTGTTGTAAAGTTTTTCGGGAGTCTACGATGAAAGCTTAGAGAGTTTACTTAAATTTTCCGTAGAGGCAACATAAGTAAACAGTTTGTGAAAATTTAGAAATCTATTCTAAATTTTCGTAGAGTCAAAATGAACGAACAATTTGTGTAACGTAGGTAAATATCTAAAAAACGAGTGAGAACTAGAGTTTTATTAGTTTATAACTCATAAAAACAAAATCGGATCTTATCATGTGTTGCTAGCGATATAAACTATTGAAACGGAATAAGTCGTTTGTGAACTGTAAACTTACGTAACGAGAGTAACCGTTGTAAACTAGTGGACAATACTTATACTAATGTAAATATCGGAAGAAGCCGGATATACTTAGCTAAAGTGAAGTGATTAAAAGTGTTAATCAATCAATCACTACGAGAGCGAACAACACTATGATTCATCCAAATGATACTGTATGCGAAGAAGCTGGGAGAGAATCTACATCTACTAAGCGGATCTAAGGAGCCGGAGATGGAATCACAGGACATCAGCACGTCGTAGACAGGAATATTCATACCAACAGTAAAACTTTTATGTACTAATTACTATTTTACAATACACCTGTCCGTCCTTCTAAAAGAACTTACGTATGAATTACATATTAAAACTTGAAGTAATCTGATTAGAATATAAAAGCGAATTACGCACTTTTAAAAATAAATATATCTCTTCAATTAAGAATATTTATTCATATCTAAAAATGAATTAATTTGGAATATATATATATATATATATTTGTAATATGATAAGTAACTAGATGTGTTATTCATGCTTAGACACAAGATCAAATGAACCTTGAGATATAGAGATCTTAGTATATAAATTGTCTATTGGTAGGAATTATGTTTAAAATAATTAATGATGATGATATGTTAAAAGGCATAGAGAACTGATATTAATGACAGTTAACATAAATTTAATAAATGTGTTGGTTAGACTGATAAATGTGTCCTGTTCCATTTTATTAAAGATTAACCTTATGGATTATACAACACTGTTACTTGAAATAGTTTTCATGGACACCAACAATTAAATTAAAGAATCAGTATTCACCACTTCTGAGTAAACAATTAATACATGAGTTTCATACTATTAAATTTCACAACTACCAATAAAAGTATAAAAACGACACCCACAACTTGGGGCACATTAAATTAGAGTTGCATTTGTCCCACAACGTGGGGCACACATATAAATAAGTGTTGCAGAAGATATAATTTGTAAACAAGATTCAAATATTTTATTGCAGCTACACTAATTAAAAAAAAAAATCGTCTATAGTCGATTTTCTGATTTTTTCTCAGAAGGTGATTAATAAATCTTTCGCTGTTGAAAATCTTTATCTTTCACCAGAACATACTGTCACACTAAAATGATACATACTGTGCTCTATGAAACAAGTAGTTTATGCAGGCAGCAAAATGACAACATCAGCTGAAGCTGCGATTCCAGTTAACTGTATATTTTTACTATTTCTTTTATGAATTTGCTAACTGCTATAATTTTTTATTGTTCGACTAAGCTTTTCGTCATTACTGACATCTTCAGGTCTTAAACAACCAAGATGTATATTTTTAGACCAATTATATATGTTAGTTACAATTGGTGATTTCGGATATTGCTCGAATTTTTTGTTCACTCCTTGCAGTGCGCGAGGCAAATGCTCACTTTGCTAAGTCATCATTTTATTTCGGGCAAGGCGCGAAAGAATTCTCACTCCTAGGGGTGGATATTTTGATTTACATACTGGTCAAAATAAAACTCTATTTTGGGGGTTTTTCAAATCAAAATTCCCGCTCCGAGGAGAGAGCATTTTATTATACTCGCTTTGCGAAGTAAATATTACACTTATACTAAGTCCCGTTTGCACAAAAAGAATTACATTCGCATCCAAACTCACGAGCCGCACGCATGCACATTATGTGTTAATTTTGTTTTATTTTATTTTCGACGATGGAGTTTGGATTTATAATACTTGTTTTTTAGTTTTATTACTTTCTACAAATTTAAACAAAAAGAATTACATACGCATTCAGGCCCGCGCGCTGGGACAC
This sequence comes from Magicicada septendecula, assembly GCA_034769895.1. NCBI lineage: Eukaryota > Metazoa > Arthropoda > Insecta > Hemiptera > Cicadidae > Magicicada > Magicicada septendecula. The sequence continues at coordinate 223,016,804 of CM068368.1, forward strand.
TTGCGTACATATTTTATGTTATTTTTGTATTGTTTTTTAATGTATTTTGGATAAAGGTATTTGGGTTGATAATCTTGGTTTTATAATTTTATTACTTTCCATAAAGATGATTATTTATTTAGGCCTACTTTTGTTACACGGTTATGTAAGTAAAGTCATATAAAATAATTGAATTTATTATAAAGTTACTACAAATCTAATAAAAATTTGAAAATCTTTCTTTATGACTAAGCTGTGATTTAATATATCGTATTGGTGTTTTGAAATGACAGTTTTCCTTTATTGTAATTTCGTTAGTAAGGACGTATATAACTAGCCTACCTATTAATACAAGGGCAACCGGTATAACATTTTGAGTTGCATTTTATGTTATGCTTCATTTGTAAGCGTGGTTTGTTGGTGCAGTTCTTCTTACATCCACAACGTACAAAACCCTGTTTGAATCCTGAGGACATCATTGCTTCCTTTCGTACGGTAATAACATTGTCGGGAACATCTAATGTCAGGAATTTGTTTGGGTTGTTTGAAATCGGTTCCTGCTGAAAGTCTTGTAAATTTGTCCATGGTTTGTATCTAGAATGTACGAAAATGCTTCTAGTATTCCCATTACGTATTCCCAATACGTTACGTGGAGTGAGGCGAACCTCTTGGATAATAGGTACCAAGACATTATCTCTAACAGATACAGATGATAACTTTTTCTGAGAGTTTGATATTACTTCTTCTGCTTAACTTAAAGTTTACATTTACAATTCTGTCGTTTAGTGTCAATAGTTGTTTTTTCGCACAAAGTGAACATAGGAGTACTTCTGATAAAGGAGCAGTGGAACATTCTGGACGGAAATATTCCAAGCATTCGGAACACGATTCTCTTTCACTGTACCCGTCGTTGCAGATCAGATATATGTTGACTTCATTTAAAGCATCACCATTATTAGACGTATTCTGATTGGCTTCTGAGATTTCTAAGACAATATCATGCTTTGGTTCTTCTTCTTCTTCTTCTTCTTCTTCTTCTTCTTCTTCTTCTTCTTCTTCTTCTTCTTCTTCTTCTTCTTCTTCTTCTCCTTCTTCTCCTTCTTCTCCTTCTTCTCCTTCTTCTCCTTCTCCTTCTCCTTCTCCTTCTCCTTCTCCTTCTCCTTCTTCTCCTTCTTCTCCTTCTTCTCCTTCTCCTTCTCCTTCTCCTTCTTCTTCTTCTTCTTCTTCTTCTTCTTCTTCTTCTTCTTCTTCTTCTACTACTACGTTGGTGTCTTTTACACTCCGTTCAACTAAATTCTATTTCAAAAATTAAAGCTGTTCTTCTAGCTCCTCTTTAATGAATCTACGTCTGACAACATTTTAAGGCAAAGTAGAGTAAAATAGTCCGTTTTTCGACTTAACGCCAACCATTACGCTACCTTGGAGCAGAGCATATGTCACAATTCAAGGGTTATTTGTTTTTATGAGGATTACATCCTGCCATTGTATTTTTGAGTGCTGCAGTTAGTCCAATCTTAAAAATAACAACTTATTTTACGTAGTACTAAATTAGCCTATATCCATCATCATAAATCAACTTGGTGAACGACCAAGTGCCCGCTTAATTAAAAAATAGCTCTTAAATTTATTTATGTAATAAATATCTATAAAGATGTCAGCAATTTTTCCTGTTTTAATTTTCAGTGGGCGCAGCACAACGAATTTTTGTAATGTGATCCTGGTACCTTAGGATAAATTTACATTCAATGTCAGGTTCTGACTGCATGTAAATTAGGCAGAACTAAATTAAAAATTAATTTACGTAAAATTATACATGAATTACGTACGTACTTAATTTACGGAATTGAATATAATTTTAAATTTAAATATTTTTTTTTAAGAAAAGAAAAAATTATTCATAACGTCATTTAGCTAACTAATAATAAAGTAATAATTTTATATTTAACTGTAAAAGAGTGTAGAACCTTAAAATTAATCCATATGTTAATTAGAACAGTATCAACATTTATAAAGTTGATTAAGAAAATTTTATTGGCAATAGTAATTGCAATATTTGAAAATATTTCTCAGTTAACGTAATGTACTTGTTCAAACTCACTGAAACATGATTCATCTTTAACTATTACTTAAATCATACTATTAAAATTAGAACATAAAATTTCTTCCTCCAATTAAACGGCATTTAAGCTCTTAGTTTAATTGAATTTAAGCTCTTAATTAAATAAAATTAATAATTAAATAAAAATTGAATTAGACATTCTAAGTACAAAGCCAAGCCCTGTTACAAATATGTATAAAGTATTGAATACTTTAAACAATAAACTATTAAATTATTTAAGTTTGTTTAAAATATTGAATTATAAATTATTCACTAAACGATAAATATTTACCTGTCAGCGAGATTTGAGAGTTGACTTTTCTGCTCTGTGAATTAATTGTTCACGGACTCCAATATTAATAATATCAAGTCTTCGAATTCGCTGAAGATCTTTGGAGTTTAAATTTAACCCGTTACGTTTTTTCTCTTTCGCTTATGTTATTTCTACAATCAGATTTTTATAGCGTTAATCACTGATCAAAAAAGTCCTGTCTTTTTCACTCATCAACTCACGTAACTTACTTTCAAACTGAACTTTCATTATATAATATAAAATGCGACTACGTATAATAACAGTAACGACTGTGTGTTGATGACTTATTACGCCACGCATTGATGAAACAGACAGGTCAAACTGACAATAAAACTAAGTTTCACTGTAGACAGGTGCAATGTGGGAAAGTGTCTGATATGCTGCAACACGCTTGTAGGTAAAAGCCGCGGTGACGCGTAATAGTCAGTTCGGCTACTGAGGAAAAGTGAAATGAGCAAAACAAAATTCTCACTCCGTGGATCCCAAAAATAAAGTTTACTTTCAACCAGTGTGTAAATCAAAATACCAGCTCGGGGGTGTGCAATTCATTTCGCCCATCACCCGAAATAAAATGCTCACTTCGGGAAGTGAGTATTTTGCCTCGAGCACAGTAGAGTAGAATTTTTCGGAGTGAGTACAAAATTTGGCATATACCCTGTGCCGCGATTTCTCAAAGAAACCGGGCCACTATTCAAAAAATTATAATTTATTAATAATTGGGAATGGTGAAGTTTTTATTTGGCGATTTGGCGATGTACTTTGCCTGACTGCATGCTAGCGCTATCTGTTGGTGTAAGCGTGTAATTGTGTTCCTCGGCTCGGGGCACTGCAAGTTAATTCAATCTAGTCTCATCTACCGCTCCGTGAACAGTTTTTCTTTCGGCAGGACAGAGTTTTGATTAATTGTTGTATTTCTATCCTATCATGACGGGGTAGACTCGCACAGACCTCCGGTCTGTATAAATTTCTATTTATATTTTTATATAAATATAAAAATTTATATTTTTAATATAAATTAAAAATATATATTATTGATTGCTTAAACAAAAATATATATTTTTGCATTATTGGCGTAGATGTAAACGGATATGTTTGAAGCAGGCCTGCCTCGTGTGTGTGAATCTAATGTATATTCCTTGTCATATATTTTGATTTATTTAAACTCTGAAACAGCCTTATACATTGTAATTAGTAAATAGTGATTGCCCATCTCAAAAGGGGTGTAAAGTTTTGTAATTCTTGTGAGCTGTGAGTTAGCGATCGTGAAAGCACGTGGCCGTTATTAACAGAGAACATGTTGCAGTGTGCTAAGCTTGCATACGCATGTAGGCGTGATTTAAAAATTGAACAATTATAAAATGATTTAAGGTCTTCTGTGCGAGTATTGGTTTAAAATATAAAAGAGAAAATGTTTCAACCATCTATAAAGACCATTGTTGAATTGCTCAGGGGTGGCAGATGTTTGATTCCTGTTGGATTTTATCTGTACTAGCTTAGGCTGTGGTGCATGTGTGTGTTATGTTCGGGAATAAGTGGTTTGTCAGCAAATTAATTATTATTAATGCTTAGGGTTCCCGAGACAGCCGAGGACCTGATCCGAGCATGGCGGAAATTCTATTCTTCACCATGTCCTGAACACACACACAGACTCTCGTTCTCACCTGCCGGAGGAGAAATAAGCTAAGCATGCCACGATAAACGCCCCCTTAGCAAGACCGACTGACAGTTCACAGGGCACAGACCTCCTGGAAATCGTCTGGACAAAACGAGGTGACATTAAACCAATACTTTCATAAATTTGGCCTCTACAGAAAACAACTTGTATCGTGCATTTAACATCCACAGAAAACTCAATTCTACTTGAATTGACTTTCTACATCTTAATACTGTTTTAATTGTGCTCGTGTCCAGCTGGACATAATTTTGGATGCAAACTATCTGTAACAAAGTAATTAGTCTCAAGATCAATTGTAGGCCCGTTCGCCGGCATGTCTCCGGCGCTCATTATTTTTTTAATGCTGCTTTTTTTACATTGATACTGAAGGGGTTTGTAGACGTTTGTGGGGGACGGGTATTTTAGTTATATAGGTAGGTGCAGTTTGTAACATGCTAATCTGGACCGGCTGGTCTGGCATCTATTATAATCTTGGGTCTTTTGATAATTATTTATTTTATTCATTTCATAATAGGGTGGGGGTTTCTTTATTCTGCTATCAGGTCGGGTTACTTTTAAAATATCACAAACTCAGGGGTAGTCACCTGTCGGTGCAAATCCATGCAAGCTCCCGGACATGTTACCTTATGTCGGGTCTGGCTCTTGTTCAGCTTTCTACTACCTGTCTGTCTTTGGGGGGGTTTTTCCTAAATTTTGTTGTAATGGTTATTTGCTTTTTCGGGTGCCGCTTGGAACATGTCAGCGGCCGGGCCAATCCAGTTTATTTTCTTTAAATTTATAAATTGTATTTTTCATAAAATTATACAGGCTGTTTACAAGCATTTTAAATTTATATATATTGTATTTTGATAAAACTATACAGGCTGGTTACAGGCTTTTAAATTCATATATTGTACCTTTTGATAAAATTATACAGGCTGTTCGCAAGGTTTTCACACTCATAATTGGTGTTCTTTAGTATGATGGCAAAGCGCCCCCTTTAGTAATTTGAAGCTTATATAATTTTTTTTTAAATTATACCAGCTGTTTACAGTGAATTTAAATTTATAAATTTTTTTTATATAAAATGATCCAGGCGGTTTACATGGCTATGAAAATTATAAATTGTGTTTTGATAAACCATGTAAGCTGTTCACAAGTCATTTTTTTAACTTATAAATTGTGGTTGTTTAGTATATATTATTATTGTATTTTGATGTAATTATAGAGGTTGACCATTGGCCCGATAAAGAAAAATGATATGTATGTGCTTCTATCTGTGATTTATATGTATGTATGTATATTGTATTATGTGTTAGTGTCCCATAAAGGTGATCTCGAAATAATATTTATATATTGATAATGTTGGAATAGCTATGATGTCTGGAATAATATTGGAAATATTTGGATATTTATAATGTTTAAAAAAAAAGAAAAAGAAAATATTATGTTTATGATAATATAAATTGATGAATAATATTTATATGTTGATGACATAATGCAATAAAAAGGTTGTTATATTACTTTTTAATAGAGAGTATTAATTGCGAGTCCCATCTCACTGGACCCAGCACACTTTATGCTTCCTTCTAGGCCTTCAACCTAGTCTTAAATATCAAGTAACCTCTTTAAAAAAAAAAAAAAAAAAAAATTAATTTATAAAACACAAATAAAAAGAGGGGTTACAACCCGAAATCGGTAACTGCGAATTACCTATACACCCATTCAGGACTCTGAGAAAGTGAAAACATTAACCGTTTGATAACATTTCCAATGATTACAATAAACGGCTACCACTGTAATATTAATTTACAGTGTATGTGTTTCTATGAGCGCGCATTTGTGTGGATATATGTGTGTGTGTATATATATATATATATATATATATATTCAATTATTTTATAACTACATAAAATTTCTAAGAATCAATTAACCCGAGCATTTATACCAGAACGCGCTGGTGTGTGTTCTGGTCTGTACCTGATTTCCTCGAGAAAGTTCGAATGATGTTATTTGCTGATAATTATAGATCCTAAAAACTCCCTTGTCAATTATCGGTCCTAGCGTACAATATTCTTTTTGAATTAAATCCGAAACCTTAATTTAAAAGAACTTAGGTTAAATTGATAAATATATTGTAGTCTCATCTGCATTTGTACGTTGTAATTGATCTGCATACATTTAGTAGCAACAATATTATGCTACAAATAATAGCGTTGAAAGGATCGTTTAAGCTGTATTGCGAGATAGTAGGAAGGCTTTGCCCTTGACACAAGAGTCGTACAAGAACTAAGAGGAAGAAGATTATATTGTCGTCAATAATCCTACAACGAAAATATTTTGTCGCGTGACGGTTTGGGAAGCAGTAAGGTTCTAACGTTAAATGAGTTATAAGCAAAGTTTACTCTTTACGCCCCTATCGAAAGTCTACTGTAACCCCAAGGGAGGGACATGTTTGTTTATTATTGATGTCGTTTCTTATTGGCAACCGGTGTCTAGGGTTCTCATATTATAGGATTATGAGGGAACATAACTATGCAGATTGTTCAACAGCTCACATATAAAAAATTATTGTCGACAAATTCAGCAGCGGTATGTAATTAAGAAACTAGTATTATTTCTCTAGTCTGTATTACTACTACTAATACTACTACTGCTGCTGCTGCTGCTGCTGGTGCTACTACTACTAGGCCTACTACTAAGCTACTACTACTACTACTACTACTACTACTAATATTAGTACTATCACTATTTTTCTGCTGCTTCATGAAAGATAAAGCTCTGTTGGCGTGAAACATGTCATCGACTGTGTACGTATGAAACAATGGTCGGAGTAAACGGTCGGTTCAAAATACACAGATGAAATATTGTAAATATAGACTAATATAGACTTTCTTTTTTTGATCAATATTGTGTTTTTCAACATAAATGTGGAGTTAAATTTAGCAACAATTTCAACCAAGAGAATTCCCAAAAAAGCAAGGATTCTCTGCGAGATCGAAACGCGTAGATAATAACGTATTGTATAACATAAACTTATAAATTGATTTACAAAATACTTTTACTAAAGGAAGATTTTAACTTTTTAATGAAAAAATACAGCATTGTTTAACTTTAATTTCAAAAGTTGTTCCAAACATTCACTATTTAATGATACTAAGGAATTTTGTTTTATCCTTAAAGCGGTGACGTCTATATAACTTCTATTTTTTACTTGTACATTTGCTGAAACCTGTCCTTTGGAAACGGTATACTTGACAACTAATAGCCATAATGTTTAGGCACAAAACAATGTTTAGACATGACAGAAGCCCGTCTATCAAAAAATATTAAAATTATATACGTATGAAATATTGTACAAAACAATGCACCATGAGCTACTTTAGAGGAGAGGCAGTAGTTTTTGTTATGCATACGCAATCTAATAAATGTGTTTAGCACATTACTGAGCTGTCAGTAAATGTACTATAACGAAGTGGTACACTGATATAAGCAGCTAAGTATATTTGCCACGTTAGGGAAATATCTTTCTGTGAATACAAGGTGTTTAACACTGTATTATATTCCTATTCCATTTCCATAATTACTTTGTAAGAACGCAGATTTAGAAGTAAGAAGCTTATGTCTAGATTTTTAGATATCGACGTTTCGAGTGGTGGATAAACAACATCAAAATTTTAATTTGTGTATATGAACACGTGCGCGTGGTATGGTGTGTTTGGTATAGTATGGTGTGATATATAAAATAGGTTAATTACCTTTCGTCACACTTAAATATCCAAAATTCATGATTACTCGAGTTTCGACATTGTTATGTCATCATCAGATCCTTATAATGGGGTTGAAACTACATCTATCGATGTTCACACATCTTGTCAGACGATAAATACGACACACACGAAGAGACAAAAACATTTAAACACTTAAAACATTCAAGATAAATAGGGAGCGAAACACACTATATGCGACCGTTGCGGACCTGTACAGGACTGCGATGCACGGCAAAATTAGTCGACTCCAACTTGACCTTCGATCCTTCCTATCAATCTGTCACAGCTGAGTTCTCGCTCTGTATCATTAATTCTGTTAAATAAAATATTATTTTTATGTTTTGATTTCTCATTCAAAACGAGATCGTAATTAACTTAAGTGATTTTTTACATTTATGAATTATGTCCAGATTTCCTTTAATACTTTTAATGTTATGATCCTTTATGCTTAGATGTTCAGCGAAAGTGGATCTTTCTACATTTGATTTAGATCTTGGAATATGTTCCTTGTATCGCACTTTGAATGAGCGACCGGTTTGTCCTATATATAATTGCGAGCAATCAGAACAATTAAGTTTGTATACTCCAAAGCCGTCATATTCATCAGAGGGTCTACTGATGAATGAAGAAAAAAGTACTCAAAAATGATTGACCCTAAAGCGCCCAACCTTAGAGGCCTTCCTAAAATACACAAAAGTAATATGCCAGTCCCTCCTCTAGTAAATTTCACATCTGCACCATCATACAAAATTGCTAAACAACTTGATAAGATTTTAAGACAGCATATAGAATTCAAAGAGAACTACAGTCTGAAAAATAGCTTAGAACTAGTGGATCTCACAAAAGACCATACAATCGAGCCAAGACACATATTTGCTTCATTTGACATAGTTAATTTGTACACAAATGTACCGATTAATGAAACTCTCGAAATAACAAAAAAGTTGCTCCTATCAAAAGCCACACTAAGTCAAGAAGCAGTTGATGAACTTATTAGCATGATAAAAATAGTATTGAACCAAAACTATTTCGCTTTTGATAATAAATATTATCTACAGCAAGATGGGTTAGCAATGGGATTACTTGGGCAATCGATTACTGTATTTATGTTTTACCTCATAAAAAACATATTTCACTCAGGTGAAATGTGAATATTCTCTAATTCCTTTAACTGTTTCCTCGTTAGTTTATTATGTACAGTAAAGACTATTCAGTGAGCACGGAAATACCTACATCTTGAGTGCTAAATGGTCATCATATAACCTAATTCTAAAATGGTCTCTGTGTAGAGTGTAGTTAAAATGTAAATTATGCATGACCCAAATTATGCGCCAATAGCACTCTAGGAACTATAACCGCCACCATGGTACCATACCGAAGCGGTTTAATCCTCTTGGAACATTGTTGTAAAACACAACTCACCACAGAGACGTACATAAAAGTAGAAGAACGTAGCGATCGTTAACTGTATGTACAGTGACAATAAAGCCAAGAATTTACCAACTTACTGCCGCGATAAAGAAGCTGCAGAGGTCAGAATGTGCGGTAATTACTGTTGAGTGGCCAATAGAATTATACATGAATCTGTGAGACACTAATGGTCAGTGTAGTTGGTTTTCGTGTGTTGTATTAAATTGTAGCTACAAAATAAATTCCAAGATAGGCCACGATGCCTCCAGTATTATCTTATTCAAACCAGTCATTATCCATACATTGCATCTCTACAAATCATGTTGCAAATACTTTATGAAATTAAATTATTATGTTTTTATGAGAGCTATACCTTGTATTTGATGTTACAGAATACGAATTTGAGAAAATTAAAAAACCCAAATATTCGCTTGACTACATTTGAAAGGTCTCTTCTTATCTGTTATCTACGTAAAGAATATCCTCGTCCGTATTATGCATGTACTATTAACCAAATATGATTTCTTGGTTACGAGATATACTCGTGAGTCGCGGAACTCAGTAGAATTCAGCGGAACTCAGTTTTAAAACATTCTTTTTTTAAAGTAGAACTTAAAGGTTCTTCACCAGTCTCTAGCGTAGACTATCATATGACTTCATTGAATTTCAGTTCATTTTTCGAAACTTACATTTGGATGATAATAACGTAATACAAGTCTAACGTCATGCATTTCCCATTCGAATAGAGCACACAGCAGCGACCATTTGCATAAACGTAGGGTCATTTACATTTACACTGTCTGATCATATGTACTGTGTCCATACGTTTGCATGACACGGTGTCGATATTACAGAAATTCAAAAACATATTACAAACTTTAAATCAGAACGACAACCTATTCACAAAAATGACTGGTAGTTTAAGTTCTAGGAAATGTAACGAATAAGCATGTTTTAGCTGAATAGCACTAAAAACGTTTTTTTAGCTGAACACACAAACCTTCCTTGAGGTTCGAACTAATTTTAGGAACGTAACGGTGCAGTGACCACCAGTTAAGGTAAATTGTTTTCGTATTGGGTACTTAACTTTATTTTTCAAAAATAAACTGAAAACGTTTGGACTCTCAAATCGGTTTTAAGTAAAAAAATTACTATGAAACACGACTACTTTATCTTAGGGCCTACTGTCCAGTCTTACAGCAGAAGGAAAAATAATGCTAATTTTCCTTTTAATTTAATTTTGTATTCATCATAAAGCATCTAATTAATAGAAAGCTTAAAGTAACAGTGGAAATCAATAGACACATATTTCAAAATGATTTCATTACAGTTTGTTCAAAGTTACACTTATTATTTACACTGCATTATATTTTTCCTTACGTTTTTATAGGAAAACAGTAGGTGCCAAGTAACTCAGTGACAAAAAATTTTCTTTTGCAATTAAACCGGAAGGGACAACAACCACTTTGCCGCACATTGTATTTACGGATGCTGTTCATTATGTTGTCATAGCAACACGATGCGTCGCGACGCCAGTAGTGGCGCCGATATAAAATTACCACTACGTCGCCTTCAATTGCATTACGCACCCTCGTGCAGTCCCTCCCTCCCAACTTTCGAACTGAGAACAAAACAAAGGATCGACAATGCACAGGAATGAGTGTAACCCCTTTGTTGACTGTCCACATCAATAATTGTTCACTTGGACTGTACAAAACATTGCTAAAACTTCAGAGGCAATTTGTTGTGTGGTGGAGACAAATGTACCACACAGCAACAGCTCAATTAAAATAGTGGTACAGCCCTATTCACTTAACATTATTTATTACAGCTGATATTGAGTACCGGTATTTGTTTGTTAGTTTTATTTTGCTTGAATATGTTAGTTTGTTTCTCTTTTAAAACTTTCCTTATTCAGTAATATAATTAGACAAAACCCTTCGATTAAAAATATAAATAACGATGGGATTGTTCCCGGGCACATTCATCCCATATTGTAAAGTAGTAGTGTCTGTCTTTAAATGCAGGGTACGCGAATGTTTACACGGACACAAAGTCACAAAGAGGCTACAAGAAGACACTAGAACAAGGGCAAAGGTACTCCAAACATCGAGAACGTTATGTAATGGAAGCATGGCGATATGCCTGTATATACATTTAATAACAAAATCTAAGTGAAATGCAAATCGTATACATACCTCTGTGTGTGTGTTTTTTTTTTTTTTTTTTTTAATGCCTTTATTTTATCAGCATGCTCCATTACAAATAAAGTAATACTACATGCTATATATAAACTTATTCCAAGCCGATTCTCAATACATATAAAGACAACTCCAGTAGTACAACAATTACAAAGATTCAAAATAAAAATCAATCATTGACAATGATACAGTGAATTAGTACTACATTATTAACATGTTAAAACTGTACGCATGTATGTATCGCATGCATTATAAAGCTGTTCGACCAATATGTAAGTTAATTCATAATAACAAACGCATACAATGATTCAAAATAGACAGACAAGCACGATAACAATAAACACTACAAAGAATCAAAATCAATGTTATTAACATATTTAATAAACTGTCTAACATATTTTGATGTCAATTCACTTCTAATCGGAGGCCATCGTCCACCACTCCTTAGTACACTATTTTTGAAAACCCTTCTTTCTTCATCCAACATATTGCACTCATATAACAAATGTTCCACTGTTTGGTCACCGTCGTTGCAGACACATATTGGATCATCTTTTATTTTGAAACGATAGTAGTAGGCTCTAAGCCTGCCATGACCAGTCACCATTGTGGTAAAATGAGGAGACAGTGCAAACCTTGAGGACAGTCTGTGCTTCACACTAGGGAAAAACAACTTAGTCACCATTCCATTTAATGTTTGTTCCCACTCACTTTGCCACTCCATTAGGCTCACCTCACGGAATTTGTTAATCGCACTTTTTGGTATTCGTCCATAGCACACCATACTGCTACTGGACGCAGCTTCTTTAGCCAGATTGTCAGCCAGTTCATTACCATAAATACCCACATGTGCCTTAACCCAACCAAAATCAATTGACCAGTTGACCTTTAAACTTCTTAACTTATTCCTTATTTCTTCTAGCAAGTGGCTATGATTCCTCGAGCTCCTAAGTGAGTCCAGCGTCACTCTGCTGTCGGTGTAAACAGCTGCCGTTCTCAAATTAGGTATAATATAATTTAATTCAGCTATCTTTTCCAGGGCCTTCAAGACTGCCAATTGCTCAACCTGATTATTAGAGCACCCAACACCCAACTTATACTGCATCTCATATTTGAGCTCAGCATTAACAAACAAGGCTATACCCGACCCAACCCCATTGTTGTGCTTACTGCCACCTGTATATGCTTGTACTGTGTATACTATACTTTCATGGCTCGAGTTTATAAGAACTGCATCTGCCGGATGAGGCCAATCCTTGAACGGAATTACTGTGCCCATCAAAATATTAGCACCATCACAACCTCTAGCAACTCTGTAAGCACTAACAATCTCTCTCAACTTTATTATTATTGGAGTCAGTCCTGTCAAAATGCACAAAGCTTCATGGGACACTGTACGATAAGCCTTCGCAATTTTAATATTGATGAGACGTTGCACTCTTTTGAACTTCATCTGGTTACTTTTCCTTTCTAATGCGTCTATCCATACGGGTGCTCCATATGATAAAAGGGGGAGAATTGCCCCCTTATATATTGTTTTAAGTGCCTCATGTCCCAACCCCCAGTTTAATTTTGCAGATCTTGATAGCATATGAATCAGTTTTGTACACCTTTCGACCACATACTGGATATGCTCATTAAAATTGCACTTGTGTGTGTGTGTGTGTGTGTGTGTGTGTGTGTGTGTGTGTGTGTGTGTGTGTGTGTGTGTGTGTGTGTGTGTGTGTGTGGTTATGCACGGCTGTGTTGTAGCAGAGTGATAATGTTGCAACTACCTGCACCTATTCTAACAAAGTTCTATGCGAAATAGGAAGATGTTTTCAAAGTTAATCTGTGACATAGATGTGAATATTTTATGATTCTGAATAAATTAAAGTACATAAGTACACTCAGAGCCGCTCACAGAGATTATAGTGTGCAAATCTGGCCATGTGGCCCTATAACCTATGTTATATCATAGACTTATCAGTGCGAAAATACGAAAAAATTTATTTATGAAAACTAACGCGCTGACCAAAAGTGTACATGTTTGAGATGATCTTAGACAGTCCTCAACCTCTCGTAATATGAACGAGAAGACAGACGCTAAAAATTCGGTCACGGGGACATATGTCTGATTGCTCAGCAACATACTGTAGGACAGTTACAAATTATTGCAACGTTACAAATATTTCAAAAAATTACACAAATACGTTACCATGTACTCAACGCAACTATAAAGTGTATTACACCGGCCAGGTCGCAAGATTTTTTTATTCTAGTTGCGTCAAGTATATGTAGTTGCACAATAATAAAATAATTTTTAAAGAGGAGTGAGATGTTGATATGAAATAATTAATTAAAACAGTTTCAAAATAATCATTCTATGATTTATTAATATTAATCGGAATATGCAAATATAAAAATTTTTAATTATAAAAAAATAAAAAATAAATTCTCTTTTATAAATTTACAAAAAGTACAATATAACCTTCTATGCTGTTCATGACATATAAAAATAAACAACCGTATAATCTTACTAGCTAAACAGACATGTTAAACAAATTATCTAAACACTTTTTATTTCAGTGTGTCTGACTTTGACTCAAATTCTAAATAATAATAGCAACTCATTTACAAATAAAAATAATATTAAATCTCAAGAATAAAACTAATTGTTGCTATAAACAATAAAAAAATATAACATTTATTTCCAACCTATTATTTATTTCTACTGACACAGCCAAATTTTAACATATAACAGAAGATTAGTATTTTTTAAATTTTCTTGTTAAATTAAATTATTTTCTTTAAATACCATTTAAATTTATGTACAATGATTATATTTAAAACTTTAAGTCTTTACTGTTCATGTATAAGTTTCTTTTTGAGAGTTCTTTTCACATCCAAAAATATAATTGTTTATTCATCATCTGCGTACTGCCGACGTTACCGTTGCGCGCGCGCGCGCGTGTGTGTGTCCTGGATCCTGAGAATTTGATGATGATGATTGTGCTGATGCTGTGTTCTCTGTCTCTACGGTTTGTTGTTTGTGATGGTCCAGATTTCCTCCATAAGTCTTAGTGTGTGCGGTAAAGATGTTTCGGTCGGCAGACCAGCAGCGTGACGTTGTGTGAAGATGTCTTGAGTCTGAGACCGCCCCAAAATTGCCGGTGATATTTATACAGGACGGCAATCTGACAAGTCCAGGACTGTTTTCGACCTGTTAGAATTGTCACTTCGTGCAAAGCGTCCTTTTAATTACAAATCACTTTTTGGTTCATTTTCGCGATTTCGTACACTAGTAATTACACTAGTAATTGACATTAAATTACTTAGCGTCTTTATTATTGCACATTTCTGCAAACATTCTACATCACCATATACGTTAAAAATTCCTTAATATAATGTGTTTTTATAATTGGGGTAAGTCTTTGTTCACAGGTTTAAAACGTATTAATTAGTTTATTTTTATTCGGTTAAAACCTGATTACAGACGTATGCATCACCCCATCGTAGACTTTTTCCTGTCGTAGCTTGCATTCACACACACAAACGCTGTATTCAGTCGCGGGGCAAGTGTTCGCTTTCTGACAATTCTTAGCCTGCATAATATTGTTAAAAACTGTTCATCATATACTTTCTATGCTAAATATTTACAAATATACCGCCCTGGGCAAATATGCAAATATATGTATTGTTGCAATATATAGGCCTACACATACTTTGTAACTATAGAAGTACTCATCAAACTTGCTGGTCAACTCGTCAGTTCCTTCTTGAAAATATAATTGGAGTTTCAGTGCACAATAAACGCCATCTCTAAATAGTCCATTAGAAATCTCTAACTATTATAATGGAGCAAAGCTCGATATTGTGAAATGGACTATTCTACGACACATGAAGTCAGTCTGGCGTACTTAAAAAGAGGAAAATCATTTATACTGACGTTTTCAGTGTCTACTTGCTGACCTTTTAAATCTTGGCCAACTGTACTTACAGTTTCAAATCCAGTATCTTTTTCAAAAACAACTTTCAGTTTATATCTTAAAGTTTATATTTTTGATCCTGTGAGAAAATTGATTTTTCTTTCAATAAAACGTATTTCATTAAAAGTTTCAGTTAAGAGAGTTGTCGTTTTTTTACTTTTTTGTCATCAAATCGTATAAAAAACTGAAATTAGCAGAAATATGTGCGAACTCGTTTCCTACACTTCTGTCTTTTAAAAGATTTTAAAGGATCTCTATTGATGAAGCGTCATCTTTGTCAAATTTGTCAACAACTGATTTAACACTATCAAAATTATCTGAATAATAGGGCCTATAACACTGCAGAAAGCCAAGTCCCTCACGGACTGACAATGTATGCTGGTGGTAATGAAAGGTTACAATTTTTGTTTTTGTAAAGATAAATTCTCGTTGGAGATTTAATAAACACTTTCTTTCCATTTGATACTAACCAGTCCACAATAGGATACAAGGATTGGATAGTTTCACACACTGTTTGGAGCATGCTTAACACAGATAAAGTGTATAATTTCGGCTAACTGACACTACGAGCTTCCGCTGCTTTCTTCATATAAGACGCTTCATAGATAATAAGAAGCAATACATAATCGTACTTAATACCTTTGGACACAATAAATGTATACGTACCTTCATTGAACAACCTAACGACTGTAATGCGAGTACACTTAGTTCACACTTCACGCAGCATATTTAGGATAGTTTTGTTGTTAAATTATAGAAAATAAGAATATATAATATTTTTCCCGTTTAAGTTAAAAGTTATTAATCTGGTTCTGATTTCAAAATATTTTTGTTGAAAGTATTTGACGTTTAAACAGTTACACTAACAGAAAACCTACACTTCAAATAGATCAAAACTTACGTAATGTTCAGTAATTCACAGTATAGTGGTAAAGGAATGGGAAGGGTTTAATTCAACAAGAGGAGTACTCCTAGTTCTGCAGTGTACTCAATACGTTTTTAGTAAAAATGTGTAATCTAATATAATAATATTTGTAGAATTATGTGCGTTAGAGGTTTTAATCGCTTTAATCAAATAGTTTTAAAATATATCAATATGCAGTCAGTAACCTACTGCGACAGTATGTATGTGTTTGTGTTACGTAACTCTGCCGTCTATTGACTGCGTACTGTGTGAATCAAACATTTACTGTAGATAGTAAATAAAATTATATTTTATTTTTACGTACCTATATGAAGAATTACTTAATTATTCACTATGCGGGTTGTTATAATAGTATATACTATTAAAAAGCGGAAAAAATTATATGTTAAAAATATTTACTGTTCAAATCATTCTGTCATTCTAAGGAGGTAGAAATTATAAGTATGCATACGGACGTTTTTGTAAAATACAATAGTAAATCAATTTGATAAAAATATTCAGCAGATTTGTTTTAGTATTTAAAATATGAGATATAGATCATTATATTAAAATTCTGCCGTTATTTTCCAAATGACATGAGAAGAAAAAAAACAGGATTACTGAGAACAGGGCGGAGAAATTCCTTTAGCTTCGTCCCATTGTGCCGTACTGGGTTCGGGATCGTATGATAAATGTTTTTAAAACGAGCGGCGTTGACGTCACGCACGGCCACCGCGGTTAGTCGCCGTCCAGTTATGTACACAGCTGTTGTGTATCTACGAAATTCAGTTGGCGCGTCCAGCTGTTTTGTGCATTCCTGCACCGAGAGCTTTCTTGGGTAGACAGACACATTAAATCTGTCTCATTTCTATTCGAACCCTCAACCTGGTCATCTGCTCTCGACTGGCGGCACTCTTCTCTTCGGGATTTCGTCGACTTTTCTATGGTTCGC
This sequence comes from Magicicada septendecula, assembly GCA_034769895.1. Classification (NCBI taxonomy): domain Eukaryota; kingdom Metazoa; phylum Arthropoda; class Insecta; order Hemiptera; family Cicadidae; genus Magicicada; species Magicicada septendecula. The sequence goes on from CM068368.1 coordinate 223,034,053, forward strand.
TAAATAAAGTTCAGCTCCAGGTACGTACAAGTTGTCTGGTTCTAAGAATATTCTAACCCCAAATATATATTTTGTGTTTCAGCTTCTATTATAAAATATACTTGTGTGTGTGCGTATAGATCAGTTTCCAATTTGGGCGTTAACGCAATTAAAAAAAAAATTAATTTAATATGGAGGTAAATGTTGTGGGTCAAATTGAACTCAGTAAAGAAAATGATAATGCACCTTGCACTCAACTGTGTTTTGTGTCATTAATAATTATGAATTACGCAGTTAATCAATTTGAACTTTTTTCAAATGAAATACTTAAAAGTAATTGGTGGATGAGTGAGATAAGTCACAGCTGGGGAGTTTAAGACTGATTAATATGAATTAGTGGCGATGTGTGTGTGGGCTGTTGATGTTTAAAGTTGGTGTTAGAAATTTAATGCGGACGGCCTATGTGGCATGATTTTCCTTATGACACCCTCTACAGCCTATTACATGTCGCAGGTGCTCGAACAAGGGCGAGATGGGTGTCGGGTGTGACGAACAACTGTCCACCCTCCTGGCAGAGACGATCTTTTAGCCACGATTGCCGTTAGTCGAGAACAACTGTTCGGACACTCTTCCAACGCCACGCTGCCCCAGGACTGGTGATACGACCGAGACATTACTGATCAGCGCCAATATTGCCTAAGTACACCGGACGATCCAGGTGGGAACATTCTAATTATCTATTTCTATCCCAACGACATGGTGAATGCACGGAAGCTCCCAGAAGCTCACTCATGAAGTTTTAACCGTTATATCTTGACACAAACTCTCATGTTCAGTTCTGTTACGGCATGTGTGAACATTACAGCATTAGACCTTATGAAATCTATTATAACTGTTTACAATGTGTAAGAAATTACACACACACACACACACACACATATCCGCAGTTCGCTGTAAGTTATACTTTTCATCTAATTAAAACCATTAGGGAGTTAGTCATCTTGTGCCTTCATGTCATTCTGTCATGTCTGAGTTTACTCACGTAACGGGGGGCTGTCTGATGCTTTAGTTGAGAAACTATTTCCTTTTCACATATACTTAGCGCTTTTATGATTAAAGTCAGGGCTGTTTAGTATGTTGAGTCTCTGGGCGGTGACTTACATTCTCTGGTGCTAATCACCAAGGCAAATCTAGGTTTAGGAGCTGTGATTATCGGATTACCCTGTCAGTTATATTTGTATACACATAGATATTGTGGTGCATTCATTTACGGTAGTTGAAATGGGTTTATGAGGGAGTTAGTACTGAAATGAGGGATGTTGTGTTATTTATGTTGTGTATGTGCTTGTGTGTGTAATTTTAATATATTTTGCTGGGGGGGAATATGTTGTGAAATTAAAAACCCATAAATGTGCTTACCAAGTCAAAAGGCTACCCTATTTGAAATATATACAACACTTATGGATTAGTGAATTGCTATTTTTATGAATGAGATTATTACTACCAGTGACTCATACATAATCAGGCAGGAACTTTTGCAATTTATGTTAATATTCAACTTACTTTCATGTTATGCCAGTGAAAGTATTAATTGATATATATATATAATCCTGCCGTTAATTTTGTGCTTGTACTATCGACAACTTGTCATCTCATGTAACATTTTGCAGGCTTAATAAAGCACACGCTTGTTGGTTAAAAGACTTTTTCATTTGCAAGTCCTGTCATTCACCTGGGGGGACATGTCTGTAATTGTAATTGGGCCTTGCACACTTTTGCTTCCACTAGGTTCACCACCTAGTTCTAAATATGATGTCTCTCCCCTTTTACAAAAAAAACTTAATAAAAAAAAAATATTAAATAAAATAAAAAATTCAAAAAAAAATTACAAAAAAAAACTTATAAAATAAAAGGGGGGTTTCAAATGGTAGCAGAGCGTGGTTATGATTCTAGTTAGTAGTAGGTATTATTTCTGCCTTATTTTTTTTCTCCTTTTGAACTTGAGAAATTTTGGAATCTGGGGACTTGCATTTATTTTCTTGAATGAAACTTGGTGTGGCTACAGACGTGTCAGCTGGTGTTAGGACTTGCAAATTATTTCAAATTTTTTTTTGATTGGAATCCAAGTGTTGCAAGAAACGTTAATGGTAGTGTAACGAATTAATAGAATAAATAACCAGAAAAATAGCATATTTTATAAAATGAATAAGGGGTTGATGAAGTTTAAAATGATTTAATATGTGTTAGTGTTTAAGTAATTATTTTGTGATGTTGAGTGTAAGATGAAGTTTGAAAAGGGGTTATAAGAAGGTGATCGATTTTTTTAATGAAAGAGTGCTGATTGATTTTACTTGTGCATACTTTGGAGCTTAGACAGATTTTGAGCGTGATGAGGGCCGTCAGTACTTGTTGATTTTGATTGTGATTTGTCTCATGGATTAGACAACGTGTTTTATAGCATCCCCGTTATATAGTACTTGTTTATTGAGGGCGTTGCGTTGCCGTATCGGGTATTCTGAATGCGGTCATGGTCCGACCAAGGGCATGGATGTGATAGTTTTATATTTTCGATTACATTGAATTTTATGTGTACTTTGTGGATTGTATTTAGTGAGTCAGTTTTGTTTTTTTGTGTCGTGTTCCCTTCTGGGCATTTTACATGGCTGTTTCTCTGCTTTTATGACACCCATCTCGACGCATCGCTAGAGCACTCTGGAGCGGCTCAAAGGAAGAAGAGTACTTGAGTTTTTCCGGATTCTTTGTCATTATGTTTTGTAGGTGAAGTGTGTGTTAGGTGTTTCATTGGGATTTAAGTTTTATTGTTGTGTTTGAGTATTGTGCAACTCTGGCGACGGTAGGTTACCAGGAATTACCCCACCCCATTTCAGGGATTCTCCAGAAACTTTCGGTGTTGGATGGAGTAGATGAGGACAGGTTGTTGGTCTTCTTGGACCTGGTCCTGCAGTTGGTAGATTTCCCGGGTGTGTCCGATGAGGAGGTCTTGTCCCTTATATACCCGTATTGCCGGGGTCCATTGGCCGGTCTGGTCACCAACACTCTGCGTCGGGGCTGCAGTGTTGACACGTTCCATGGGGAAGTGTTGGATTTCTTCATACCCCATCGACGACGTTTCCAGCTTAAGTTAGATTTATTGTATCGCCTACAGGCCAACGGAGAGGCATTGGGGGACTTCGTGCATGATATATGGAAAGCTGCCCGCATATTAAGTTTGGGGTTACCCGAGACGGAAGTCATACAGGTAATACGAGAAGGTTAGAGAGTTGGAGAGTACCCTTAGATGGTAGAGGTCGTCATTTTTCTCTGTTCTAAAAATAAGATGGAGAAGTTATGTGCTGTTTCCGTGTTCATAGTGGTTGATTGTGTTTTTTGAGTATTGTAGGGTCGGTCCATGCTGCATTCATCGTTTGACTTCTCTGGTGTGACAGTTTTGCATTAAGTATGGTTTGTTTAGACGGTGGAAGAGTAAACCCCCCCCTCTTGCTAGTTAAGCTGCTTTTGAAAAAGTAAGAAATAGGATTGATGTTCGCGTGCCCTCTGCACGGTCTTCTCTGCCTTGTGAATCGGGTCCGCCCACCCTAGTGTGGGGAGGTGGGCCAGTCATGTGTCAAGGATGGAGGATGCCTTGTTTGCTTCACATGGCTCGTCAGTCCACGATGTGGACGGTTCTCAAAGGGTACTCGCATATCAAGGTTTGTAGCACCTTGTTAGCCTTCGGGCGTGAATATGTGAGTACCAGGAGAGTTAGATGGTGGTCACTGGAGATGGTGACGTGTTGGGGCGGTCCCGAGAGTTTGGCATGGAGGAGAGGACTCACGTGGGGGGATGGTCGCAGTGTGGTAGAGATTTTCAGTCCTGGGAAGGGAGGAATAGTGTTAATGGTCCTGGGTCTCAGTTGTTGAGTTTAGGAGGCCTTGGTGGTCGGTACTCAGAGCTGGCGCAGCAATTCTTGTCTTTCTCCTGTTCTGTTCTGTTCCTTATATCTGCATGCGGACCAGGGCCCGGCGAGCATGCAGGACGCACACTTACACCTTCTCTTTCAGACACACACTCACTGACTCACACCTCTCCCTTCTGCCTCTTTCGTTTTCCTGTGTTACTGAACTCACCAAGAGCGATTTAGAATCTGAGATTTTCCAGGTTTCCCGCAGCCGTCGTGCTTGAGGACTGGTTTGTTTTGGGTCAACCATGTTGCCCTTTTGGGGTGAGGGTGTGCCGTACTGGGTTCGGCATCGTATGAAAAATGTTTTTAAAACGAGCGGCGTTGACGTCACGCACGGCCACCGCGGTTAGTCGCCGTCCAGTTATGTACACAGCTGTTGTGTATCTACGAAATTCAGTTGGCGCGTCCAGCTGTTTTGTGCATTCCTGCACCGAGAGCTTTCTTGGGTAGACAGACACATTAAATCTGACTCATTTCTATTCGAACCCTCAACCTGGTTATCTGCTCTCGACTGGCGGCACTCTTCTCTTCGGGATTTCGTCGACTTTTCTATGGTTCGCTAAATAAATTTCAGCTCCAGGTACGTACAAGTTGTCTGGTTCTAAGAATATTCTAACCCCAAATATATATTTTGTGTTTCAGCTTCTATTATAAAATATACTTGTGTGTGTGCGTATAGATCAGTTTCCAATTTGGGCGTTAACGCAATTAAAAAAAAAAATTAATTTAATATGGAGGTAAATGTTGTGGGTCAAATTGAACTCAATAAAGAAAATGATAATGCACCTTGCACTCAACTGTGTTTTGTGTCATTAATAATTATGAATTACGCAGTTAATCAATTTGAACTTTTTTCAAATGAAATACTTAAAAGTAATTGGTGGATGAGTGAGATAAGTCACAGCTGGGGAGATTAAGACTGATTAATATGAATTAGTGGCGATGTGTGTGTGGGCTGTTGATGTTTAAAGTTGGTGTTAGAAATTTAATGCGGACGGCCTATGTGGCATGATTTTCCTTATGACACCCTCTACAGCCTATTACATGTCGCAGGTGCTCGAACAAGGGCGAGATGGGTGTCGGGTGTGACGAACAACTGTCCACCCTCCTGGCAGAGACGATCTTTTAGCCACGATTGCCGTTAGTCGAGAACAACTGTTCGGACACTCTTCCAACGCCACGCTGCCCCAGGACTGGTGATACGACCGAGACATTACTGATCAGCGCCAATATTGCCTAAGTACACCGGACGATCCAGGTGGGAACATTCTAATTATCTATTTCTATCCCAACGACATGGTGAATGCACGGAAGCTCCCAGAAGCTCACTCATGAAGTTTTAACCGTTATATCTTGACACAAACTCTCATGTTCAGTTCTGTTACGGCATGTGTGAACATTACAGCATTAGACCTTATGAAATCTATTATAACTGTTTACAATGTGTAAGAAATTACACACACACACACACACACACATATCCGCAGTTCGCTGTAAGTTATACTTTTCATCTAATTAAAACCATTAGGGAGTTAGTCATCTTGTGCCTTCATGTCATTCTGTCATGTCTGAGTTTACTCACGTAACGGGGGGCTGTCTGATGCTTTAGTTGAGAAACTATTTCCTTTTCACATATACTTAGCGCTTTTATGATTAAAGTCAGGGCTGTTTAGTATGTTGAGTCTCTGGGCGGTGACTTACATTCTCTGGTGCTAATCACCAAGGCAAATCTAGGTTTAGGAGCTGTGATTATCGGATTACCCTGTCAGTTATATTTGTATACACATAGATATTGTGGTGCATTCATTTACGGTAGTTGAAATGGGTTTATGAGGGAGTTAGTACTGAAATGAGGGATGTTGTGTTATTTATGTTGTGTATGTGCTTGTGTGTGTAATTTTAATATATTTTGCTGGGGGGGAATATGTTGTGAAATTAAAAACCCATAAATGTGCTTACCAAGTCAAAAGGCTACCCTATTTGAAATATATACAACACTTATGGATTAGTGAATTGCTATTTTTATGAATGAGATTATTACTACCAGTGACTCATACATAATCAGGCAGGAACTTTTGCAATTTATGTTAATATTCAACTTACTTTCATGTTATGCCAGTGAAAGTATTAATTGATATATATATAATCCTGCCGTTAATTTTGTGCTTGTACTATCGACAACTTGTCATCTCATGTAACATTTTGCAGGCTTAATAAAGCACACGCTTGTTGGTTAAAAGACTTTTTCATTTGCAAGTCCTGTCATTCACCTGGGGGGACATGTCTGTAATTGTAATTGGGCCTTGCACACTTTTGCTTCCACTAGGTTCACCACCTAGTTCTAAATATGATGTCTCTCCCCTTTTACAAAAAAAACTTAATAAAAAAAAAAAATTAAATAAAAAAAAAATTCAAAAAAAAATTACAAAAAAAAACTTATAAAATAAAAGGGGGGTTTCAAATGGTAGCAGAGCGTGGTTATGATTCTAGTTAGTAGTAGGTATTATTTCTGCCTTATTTTTTTTCTCCTTTTGAACTTGAGAAATTTTGGAATCTGGGGACTTGCATTTATTTTCTTGAATGAAACTTGGTGTGGCTACAGACGTGTCAGCTGGTGTTAGGACTTGCAAATTATTTCAAATTTTTTTTTGATTGGAATCCAAGTGTTGCAAGAAACGTTAATGGTAGTGTAACGAATTAATAGAATAAATAACCAGAAAAATAGCATATTTTATAAAATGAATAAGGGGTTGATGAAGTTTAAAATGATTTAATATGTGTTAGTGTTTAAGTAATTATTTTGTGATGTTGAGTGTAAGATGAAGTTTGAAAAGGGGTTATAAGAAGGTGATCGATTTTTTTAATGAAAGAGTGCTGATTGATTTTACTTGTGCATACTTTGGAGCTTAGACAGATTTTGAGCGTGATGAGGGCCGTCAGTACTTGTTGATTTTGATTGTGATTTGTCTCATGGATTAGACAACGTGTTTTATAGCATCCCCGTTATATAGTACTTGTTTATTGAGGGCGTTGCGTTGCGGTATCGGGTATTCTGAATGCGGTCATGGTCCGACCAAGGGCATGGATGTGATAGTTTTATATTTTCGATTACATTGAATTTTATGTGTACTTTGTGGATTGTATTTAGTGAGTCAGTTTTGTTTTTTTGTGTCGTGTTCCCTTCTGGGCATTTTACATGGCTGTTTCTCTGCTTTTATGACACCCATCTCGACGCATCGCTAGAGCACTCTGGAGCGGCTCAAAGGAAGAAGAGTACTTGAGTTTTTCCGGATTCTTTGTCATTATGTTTTGTAGGTGAAGTGTGTGTTAGGTGTTTCATTGGGATTTAAGTTTTATTGTTGTGTTTGAGTATTGTGCAACTCTGGCGACGGTAGGTTACCAGGAATTACCCCACCCCATTTCAGGGATTCTCCAGAAACTTTCGGTGTTGGATGGAGTAGATGAGGACAGGTTGTTGGTCTTCTTGGACCTGGTCCTGCAGTTGGTAGATTTCCCGGGTGTGTCCGATGAGGAGGTCTTGTCCCTTATATACCCGTATTGCCGGGGTCCATTGGCCGGTCTGGTCACCAACACTCTGCGTCGGGGCTGCAGTGTTGACACGTTCCATGGGGAAGTGTTGGATTTCTTCATACCCCATCGACGACGTTTCCAGCTTAAGTTAGATTTATTGTATCGCCTACAGGCCAACGGAGAGGCATTGGGGGACTTCGTGCATGATATATGGAAAGCTGCCCGCATATTAAGTTTGGGGTTACCCGAGACGGAAGTCATACAGGTAATACGAGAAGGTTAGAGAGTTGGAGAGTACCCTTAGATGGTAGAGGTCGTCATTTTTCTCTGTTCTAAAAATAAGATGGAGAAGTTATGTGCTGTTTCCGTGTTCATAGTGGTTGATTGTGTTTTTTGAGTATTGTAGGGTCGGTCCATGCTGCATTCATCGTTTGACTTCTCTGGTGTGACAGTTTTGCATTAAGTATGGTTTGTTTAGACGGTGGAAGAGTAAACCCCCCCCTCTTGCTAGTTAAGCTGCTTTTGAAAAAGTAAGAAATAGGATTGATGTTCGCGTGCCCTCTGCACGGTCTTCTCTGCCTTGTGAATCGGGTCCGCCCACCCTAGTGTGGGGAGGTGGGCCAGTCATGTGTCAAGGATGGAGGATGCCTTGTTTGCTTCACATGACTCGTCGGTCCACGATGTGGACGGTTCTCAAAGGGTACTCGCATATCAAGGTTTGTAGCACCTTGTTAGCCTTCGGGCGTGAATATGTGAGTACCAGGAGAGTTAGATGGTGGTCACTGGAGATGGTGACGTGTTGGGGCGGTCCCGAGAGTTTGGCATGGAGGAGAGGACTCACGTGGGGGGATGGTCGCAGTGTGGTAGAGATTTTCAGTCCTGGGAAGGGAGGAATAGTGTTAATGGTCCTGGGTCTCAGTTGTTGAGTTTAGGAGGCCTTGGTGGTCGGTACTCAGAGCTGGCGCAGCAATTCTTGTCTTTCTCCTGTTCTGTTCTGTTCCTTATATCTGCATGCGGACCAGGGCCCGGCGAGCATGCAGGACGCACACTTACACCTTCTCTTTCAGACACACACCCACTGACTCACACCTCTCCCTTCTGCCTCTTTCGTTTTCCTGTGTTACTGAACTCACCAAGAGCGATTTAGAATCTGAGATTTTCCAGGTTTCCCGCAGCCGTCGTGCTTGAGGACTGGTTTGTTTTGGGTCAACCATGTTGCCCTTTTGGGGTGAGGGTGTGCCGTACTGGGTTCGGCATCGTATGAAAAATGTTTTTAAAACGAGCGGCGTTGACGTCACGCACGGCCACCGCGGTTAGTCGCCGTCCAGTTATGTACACAGCTGTTGTGTATCTACGAAATTCAGTTGGCGCGTCCAGCTGTTTTGTGCATTCCTGCACCGAGAGCTTTCTTGGGTAGACAGACACATTAAATCTGACTCATTTCTATTCGAACCCTCAACCTGGTTATCTGCTCTCGACTGGCGGCACTCTTCTCTTCGGGATTTCGTCGACTTTTCTATGGTTCGCTAAATAAATTTCAGCTCCAGGTACGTACAAGTTGTCTGGTTCTAAGAATATTCTAACCCCAAATATATATTTTGTGTTTCAGCTTCTATTATAAAATATACTTGTGTGTGTGCGTATAGATCAGTTTCCAATTTGGGCGTTAACGCAATTAAAAAAAAAAATTAATTTAATATGGAGGTAAATGTTGTGGGTCAAATTGAACTCAATAAAGAAAATGATAATGCACCTTGCACTCAACTGTGTTTTGTGTCATTAATAATTATGAATTACGCAGTTAATCAATTTGAACTTTTTTCAAATGAAATACTTAAAAGTAATTGGTGGATGAGTGAGATAAGTCACAGCTGGGGAGATTAAGACTGATTAATATGAATTAGTGGCGATGTGTGTGTGGGCTGTTGATGTTTAAAGTTGGTGTTAGAAATTTAATGCGGACGGCCTATGTGGCATGATTTTCCTTATGACACCCTCTACAGCCTATTACATGTCGCAGGTGCTCGAACAAGGGCGAGATGGGTGTCGGGTGTGACGAACAACTGTCCACCCTCCTGGCAGAGACGATCTTTTAGCCACGATTGCCGTTAGTCGAGAACAACTGTTCGGACACTCTTCCAACGCCACGCTGCCCCAGGACTGGTGATACGACCGAGACATTACTGATCAGCGCCAATATTGCCTAAGTACACCGGACGATCCAGGTGGGAACATTCTAATTATCTATTTCTATCCCAACGACATGGTGAATGCACGGAAGCTCCCAGAAGCTCACTCATGAAGTTTTAACCGTTATATCTTGACACAAACTCTCATGTTCAGTTCTGTTACGGCATGTGTGAACATTACAGCATTAGACCTTATGAAATCTATTATAACTGTTTACAATGTGTAAGAAATTACACACACACACACACACACATATCCGCAGTTCGCTGTAAGTTATACTTTTCATCTAATTAAAACCAATAGGGAGTTAGTCATCTTGTGCCTTCATGTCATTCTGTCATGTCTGAGTTTACACACGTAACGGGGGGCTGTCTGATGCTTTAGTTGAGAAACTATTTCCTTTTCACATATACTTAGCGCTTTTATGATTAAAGTCAGGGCTGTTTAGTATGTTGAGTCTCTGGGCGGTGACTTACATTCTCTGGTGCTAATCACCAAGGCAAATCTAGGTTTAGGAGCTGTGATTATCGGATTACCCTGTCAGTTATATTTATATACACATAGATATTGTGGTGCATTCATTTACGGTAGTTGAAATGGGTTTATGAGGGAGTTAGTACTGAAATGAGGGATGTTGTGTTATTTATGTTGTGTATGTGCTTGTGTGTGTAATTTTAATATATTTTGCTGGGGGGGAATAGGTTGTGAAATTAAAAACCCATAAATGTGCTTACCAAGTCAAAAGGCTACCCTATTTGAAATATATACAACACTTATGGATTAGTGAATTGCTATTTTTATGAATGAGATTATTACTACCAGTGACTCATACATAATCAGGCAGGAACTTTTGCAATTTATGTTAATATTCAACTTACTTTCATGTTATGCCAGTGAAAGTATTAATTGATATATATATAATCCTGCCGTTAATTTTGTGCTTGTACTATCGATAACTTGTCATCTCATGTAACATTTTGCAGGCTTAATAAAGCACACGCTTGTTGGTTAAAAGACTTTTTCATTTGCAAGTCCTGTCATTCACCTGGGGGGACATGTCTGTAATTGTAATTGGGCCTTGCACACTTTTGCTTCCACTAGGTTCACCACCTAGTTCTAAATATGATGTCTCTCCCCTTTTACAAAAAAAAACTTAATAAAAAAAAAAAAATTAAATAAAATAAAAAATTCAAAAAAAAAATTACAAAAAAAACTTATAAAATAAAAGGGGGGTTTCAAATGGTAGCAGAGCGTGGTTATGATTCTAGTTAGTAGTAGGTATTATTTCTGCCTTATTTTTTTTCTCCTTTTGAACTTGAGAAATTTTGGAATCTGGGGACTTGCATTTATTTTCTTGAATGAAACTTGGTGTGGCTACAGACGTGTCAGCTGGTGTTAGGACTTGCAAATTATTTCAAATTTTTTTTTGATTGGAATCCAAGTGTTGCAAGAAAAGTTAATGGTAGTGTAACGAATTAATAGAATGAATAACCAGAAAAAAGCATATTTTATAAAATGAATAAGGGGTTGATGAAGTTTAAAATGATTTAATATGTGTTAGTGTTTAAGTAATTATTTTGTGATGTTGAGTGTAAGATGAAGTTTGAAAAGGGGTTATAAGAAGGTGATCGATTTTTTTAATGAAAGAGTGCTGATTGATTTTACTTGTGCATACTTTGGAGCTTAGACAGATTTTGAGCGTGATGAGGGCCGTCAGTACTTGTTGATTTTGATTGTGATTTGTCTCATGGATTAGACAACGTGTTTTATAGCATCCCCGTTATATAGTACTTGTTTATTGAGGGCGTTGCGTTGCCGTATCGGGTATTCTGAATGCGGTCATGGTCCGACCAAGGGCATGGATGTGATAGTTTTATATTTTCGATTACATTGAATTTTATGTGTACTTTGTGGATTGTATTTAGTGAGTCAGTTTTGTTTTTTTGTGTCGTGTTCCCTTCTGGGCATTTTACATGGCTGTTTCTCTGCTTTTATGACACCCATCTCGTCGCATCGCTAGAGCACTCTGGAGCGGCTCAAAGGAAGAAGAGTACTTGAGTTTTTCCGGATTCTTTGTCATTATGTTTTGTAGGTTAAGTTTGTGTTAGGTGTTTCATTGGGATTTAAGTTTTATTGTTGTGTTTGAGTATTGTGCAACTCTGGCGACGGTAGGTTACCAGGAATTGCCCCACCCCATTTCAGGGATTCTCCAGAAACTTTCGGTGTTGGATGGAGTAGATGAGGACAGGTTGTTGGTCTTCTTGGACCTGGTCCTGCAGTTGGTAGATTTCCCGGGTGTGTCCGATGAGGAGGTCTTGTCCCTTATATACCCGTATTGCCGGGGTCCATTGGCCGGTCTGGTCACCAACACTCTGCGTCGGGGCTGCAGTGTTGACACGTTCCATGGGGAAGTGTTGGATTTCTTCATACCCCATCGACGACGTTTCCAGCTTAAGTTAGATTTATTGTATCGCCTACAGGCCAACGGAGAGGCATTGAGGGACTTCGTGCATGATATATGGAAAGCTGCCCGCATATTAAGGTTGGGGTTACCCGAGACGGAAGTCATACAGGTAATACGAGAAGGTTAGAGAGTTGGAGAGTACCCTTAGATGGTAGAGGTCGTCATTTTTCTCTGTTCTAAAAATAAGATGGAGAAGTTATGTGCTGTTTCCGTGTTCATAGTGGTTGATTGTGTTTTTTGAGTATTGTAGGGTTGGTCCATGCTGCATTCATCGTTTGACTTCTCTGGTGTGACAGTTTTGCATTAAGTATGGTTTGTTTAGACGGTGGAAGAGTAAACCCCCCCTCTTGCTAGTTAAGCTGCTTTTGAAAAAGTAAGAAATAGGATTGATGTTCGCGTGCCCTCTGCACGGTCTTCTCTGCCTTGTGAATCGGGTCCGCCCACCCTAGTGTGGGGAGGTGGGCCAGTCATGTGTCAAGGATGGAGGATGCCTTGTTTGCTTCACATGGCTCGTCGGTCCACGATGTGGACGGTTCTCAAAGGGTACTCGCATATCAAGGTTTGTAGCACCTTGTTAGCCTTCGGGCGTGAATATGTGAGTACCAGGAGAGTTAGATGGTGGTCACTGGAGATGGTGACGTGTTGGGGCGGTCCCGAGAGTTTGGCATGGAGGAGAGGACTCACGTGGGGGGATGGTCGCAGTGTGGTAGAGATTTTCAGTCCTGGGAAGGGAGGAATAGTGTTAATGGTCCTGGGTCTCAGTTGTTGAGTTTAGGAGGCCTTGGTGGTCGGTACTCAGAGCTGGCGCAGCAATTCTTGTCTTTCTCCTGCTCTGTTCTGTTCCTTATATCTGCATGCGGACCAGGGCCCGGCGAGCATGCAGGACGCACACTTACACCTTCTCTTTCAGACACACACTCACTGACTCACACCTCTCCCTTCTGCCTCTTTCGTTTTCCTGTGTTACTGAACTCACCAAGAGCGATTTAGAATCTGAGATTTTCCAGGTTTCCCGCAGCCGTCGTGCTTGAGGACTGGTTTGTTTTGGGTCAACCATGTTGCCCTTTTGGGGTGAGGGTGTGCCGTACTGGGTTCGGCATCGTATGAAAAATGTTTTTAAAACGAGCGGCGTTGACGTCACGCACGGCCACCGCGGTTAGTCGCCGTCCAGTTATGTACACAGCTGTTGTGTATCTACGAAATTCAGTTGGCGCGTCCAGCTGTTTTGTGCATTCCTGCACCGAGAGCTTTCTTGGGTAGACAGACACATTAAATCTGTCTCATTTCTATTCGAACCCTCAACCTGGTCATCTGCTCTCGACTGGCGGCACTCTTCTCTTCGGGATTTCGTCGACTTTTCTATGGTTCGCTAAATAAAGTTCAGCTCCAGGTACGTACAAGTTGTCTGGTTCTAAGAATATTCTAACCCCAAATATATATTTTGTGTTTCAGCTTCTATTATAAAATATACTTGTGTGTGTGCGTATAGATCAGTTTCCAATTTGGGCGTTAACGCAATTTAAAAAAAAATTAATTTAATATGGAGGTAAATGTTGTGGTCCAAATTGAACTCAATAAAGAAAATGATAATGAACCTTGCACTCAACTGTGTTTTGTGTCATTAATAATTATGAATTACGCAGTTAATCAATTTGAACTTTTTTCAAATGAAATACTTAAAAGTAATTGGTGGATGAGTGAGATAAGTCACAGCTGGGGAGTTTAAGACTGATTAATATGAATTAGTGGCGATGTGTGTGTGGGCTGTTGATGTTTAAAGTTGGTGTTAGAAATTTAATGCGGACGGCCTATGTGGCGTGATTTTCCTTATGACACCCTCTACAGCCTATTACATGTCGCAGGTGCTCGAACAAGGGCGAGATGGGTGTCGGGTGTGACGAACAACTGTCCACCCTCCTGGCAGAGACGATCTTTTAGCCACGATTGCCGTCAGTCGAGAACAACTATTCGGACACTCTTCCAACGCCACGCTGCCCCAGGACTGGTGATACGACCGAGACATTACTGATCAGCGCCAATATTGCCTAAGTACACCGGACGATCCAGGTGGGAACATTCTAATTATCTATTTCTATCCCAACGACATGGTGAATGCACGGAAGCTCCCAGAAGCTCACTCATGAAGTTTTAACCGTTATATCTTGACACAAACTCTCATGTTCAGTTCTGTTACGGCATGTGTGAACATTACAGCATTAGACCTTATGAAATCTATTATAACTGTTTACAATGTGTAAGAAATTACACACACACACACACACACACACATATCCGCAGTTCGCTGTAAGTTATACTTTTCATCTAATTAAAACCATTAGGGAGTTAGTCATCTTGTGCCTTCATGTCATTCTGTCATGTCTGAGTTTACACACGTAACGGGGGGCTGTCTGATGCTTTAGTTGAGAAACTATTTCCTTTTCACATATACTTAGCGCTTTTATGATTAAAGTCAGGGCTGTTTAGTATGTTGAGTCTCTGGGCGGTGACTTACATTCTCTGGTGCTAATCACCAAGGCAAATCTAGGTTTAGGAGCTGTGATTATCGGATTACCCTGTCAGTTATATTTATATACACATAGATATTGTGGTGCATTCATTTACGGTAGTTGAAATGGGTTTATGAGGGAGTTAGTACTGAAATGAGGGATGTTGTGTTATTTATGTTGTGTATGTGCTTGTGTGTGTAATTTTAATATATTTTGCGGGGGGGGAATAGGTTGTGAAATTAAAAACCCATAAATGTGCTTACCAAGTCAAAAGGCTACCCTATTTGAAATATATACATCACTTATGGATTAGTGAATTGCTATTTTTATGAATGAGATTATTACTACCAGTGACTCATACATAATCAGGCAGGAACTTTTGCAATTTATGTTAATATTCAACTTACTTTCATGTTATGCCAGTGAAAGTATTAATTGATATATATATAATCCTGCCGTTAATTTTGTGCTTGTACTATCGATAACTTGTCATCTCATGTAACATTTTGCAGGCTTAATAAAGCACACGCTTGTTGGTTAAAAGACTTTTTCATTTGCAAGTCCTGTCATTCACCTGGGGGGACATGTCTGTAATTGTAATTGGGCCTTGCACACTTTTGCTTCCACTAGGTTCACCACCTAGTTCTAAATATGATGTCTCTCCCCTTTTACAAAAAAAACTTAATAAAAAAAAAATATTAAATAAAATAAAATATTCAAAAAAAAATTACAAAAAAAAACTTATAAAATAAAAGGGGGGTTTCAAATGGTAGCAGAGCGTGGTTATGATTCTAGTTAGTAGTAGGTATTATTTCTGCCTTATTTTTTTTCTCCTTTTGAACTTGAGAAATTTTGGAATCTGGGGACTTGCATTTATTTTCTTGAATGAAACTTGGTGTGGCTACAGACGTGTCAGCTGGTGTTAGGACTTGCAAATTATTTCAAATTTTTTTTTGATTGGAATCCAAGTGTTGCAAGAAACGTTAATGGTAGTGTAACGAATTAATAGAATAAATAACCAGAAAAATAGCATATTTTATAAAATGAATAAGGGGTTGATGAAGTTTAAAATGATTTAATATGTGTTAGTGTTTAAGTAATTATTTTGTGATGTTGAGTGTAAGATGAAGTTTGAAAAGGGGTTATAAGAAGGTGATCGATTTTTTTAATGAAAGAGTGCTGATTGATTTTACTTGTGCATACTTTGGAGCTTAGACAGATTTTGAGCGTGATGAGGGCCGTCAGTACTTGTTGATTTTGATTGTGATTTGTCTCATGGATTAGACAACGTGTTTTATAGCATCCCCGTTATATAGTACTTGTTTATTGAGGGCGTTGCGTTGCGGTATCGGGTATTCTGAATGCGGTCATGGTCCGACCAAGGGCATGGATGTGATAGTTTTATATTTTCGATTACATTGAATTTTATGTGTACTTTGTGGATTGTATTTAGTGAGTCAGTTTTGTTTTTTTGTGTCGTGTTCCCTTCTGGGCATTTTACATGGCTGTTTCTCTGCTTTTATGACACCCATCTCGACGCATCGCTAGAGCACTCTGGAGCGGCTCAAAGGAAGAAGAGTACTTGAGTTTTTCCGGATTCTTTGTCATTATGTTTTGTAGGTGAAGTGTGTGTTAGGTGTTTCATTGGGATTTAAGTTTTATTGTTGTGTTTGAGTATTGTGCAACTCTGGCGACGGTAGGTTACCAGGAATTACCCCACCCCATTTCAGGGATTCTCCAGAAACTTTCGGTGTTGGATGGAGTAGATGAGGACAGGTTGTTGGTCTTCTTGGACCTGGTCCTGCAGTTGGTAGATTTCCCGGGTGTGTCCGATGAGGAGGTCTTGTCCCTTATATACCCGTATTGCCGGGGTCCATTGGCCGGTCTGGTCACCAACACTCTGCGTCGGGGCTGCAGTGTTGACACGTTCCATGGGGAAGTGTTGGATTTCTTCATACCCCATCGACGACGTTTCCAGCTTAAGTTAGATTTATTGTATCGCCTACAGGCCAACGGAGAGGCATTGGGGGACTTCGTGCATGATATATGGAAAGCTGCCCGCATATTAAGGTTGGGGTTACCCGAGACGGAAGTCATACAGGTAATACGAGAAGGTTAGAGAGTTGGAGAGTACCCTTAGATGGTAGAGGTCGTCATTTTTCTCTGTTCTAAAAATAAGATGGAGAAGTTATGTGCTGTTTCCGTGTTCATAGTGGTTGATTGTGTTTTTTGAGTATTGTAGGGTCGGTCCATGCTGCATTCATCGTTTGACTTCTCTGGTGTGACAGTTTTGCATTAAGTATGGTTTGTTTAGACGGTGGAAGAGTAAACCCCCCCCTCTTGCTAGTTAAGCTGCTTTTGAAAAAGTAAGAAATAGGATTGATGTTCGCGTGCCCTCTGCACGGTCTTCTCTGCCTTGTGAATCGGGTCCGCCCACCCTAGTGTGGGGAGGTGGGCCAGTCATGTGTCAAGGATGGAGGATGCCTTGTTTGCTTCACATGGCTCGTCGGTCCACGATGTGGACGGTTCTCAAAGGGTACTCGCATATCAAGGTTTGTAGCACCTTGTTAGCCTTCGGGCGTGAATATGTGAGTACCAGGAGAGTTAGATGGTGGTCACTGGAGATGGTGACGTGTTGGGGCGGTCCCGAGAGTTTGGCATGGAGGAGAGGACTCACGTGGGGGGATGGTCGCAGTGTGGTAGAGATTTTCAGTCCTGGGAAGGGAGGAATAGTGTTAATGGTCCTGGGTCTCAGTTGTTGAGTTTAGGAGGCCTTGGTGGTCGGTACTCAGAGCTGGCGCAGCAATTCTTGTCTTTCTCCTGTTCTGTTCTGTTCCTTATATCTGCATGCGGACCAGGGCCCGGCGAGCATGCAGGACGCACACTTACACCTTCTCTTTCAGACACACACTCACTGACTCACACCTCTCCCTTCTGCCTCTTTCGTTTTCCTGTGTTACTGAACTCACCAAGAGCGATTTAGAATCTGAGATTTTCCAGGTTTCCCGCAGCCGTCGTGCTTGAGGACTGGTTTGTTTTGGGTCAACCATGTTGCCCTTTTGGGGTGAGGGTGTGCCGTA
Organism: Magicicada septendecula; assembly: GCA_034769895.1. Taxonomy (NCBI): domain Eukaryota; kingdom Metazoa; phylum Arthropoda; class Insecta; order Hemiptera; family Cicadidae; genus Magicicada; species Magicicada septendecula. Next base: position 223,051,765 of record CM068368.1, read on the forward strand.
CTGGGTTCGGCATCGTATGAAAAATGTTTTTAAAACGAGCGGCGTTGACGTCACGCACGGCCACCGCGGTTAGTCGCCGTCCAGTTATGTACACAGCTGTTGTGTATCTACGAAATTCAGTTGGCGCGTCCAGCTGTTTTGTGCATTCCTGCACCGAGAGCTTTCTTGGGTAGACAGACACATTAAATCTGTCTCATTTCTATTCGAACCCTCAACCTGGTCATCTGCTCTCGACTGGCGGCACTCTTCTCTTCGGGATTTCGTCGACTTTTCTATGGTTCGCTAAATAAAGTTCAGCTCCAGGTACGTACAAGTTGTCTGGTTCTAAGAATATTCTAACCCCAAATATATATTTTGTGTTTCAGCTTCTATTATAAAATATACTTGTGTGTGTGCGTATAGATCAGTTTCCAATTTGGGCGTTAACGCAATTTAAAAAAAAATTAATTTAATATGGAGGTAAATGTTGTGGTCCAAATTGAACTCAATAAAGAAAATGATAATGAACCTTGCACTCAACTGTGTTTTGTGTCATTAATAATTATGAATTACGCAGTTAATCAATTTGAACTTTTTTCAAATGAAATACTTAAAAGTAATTGGTGGATGAGTGAGATAAGTCACAGCTGGGGAGTTTAAGACTGATTAATATGAATTAGTGGCGATGTGTGTGTGGGCTGTTGATGTTTAAAGTTGGTGTTAGAAATTTAATGCGGACGGCCTATGTGGCGTGATTTTCCTTATGACACCCTCTACAGCCTATTACATGTCGCAGGTGCTCGAACAAGGGCGAGATGGGTGTCGGGTGTGACGAACAACTGTCCACCCTCCTGGCAGAGACGATCTTTTAGCCACGATTGCCGTCAGTCGAGAACAACTATTCGGACACTCTTCCAACGCCACGCTGCCCCAGGACTGGTGATACGACCGAGACATTACTGATCAGCGCCAATATTGCCTAAGTACACCGGACGATCCAGGTGGGAACATTCTAATTATCTATTTCTATCCCAACGACATGGTGAATGCACGGAAGCTCCCAGAAGCTCACTCATGAAGTTTTAACCGTTATATCTTGACACAAACTCTCATGTTCAGTTCTGTTACGGCATGTGTGAACATTACAGCATTAGACCTTATGAAATCTATTATAACTGTTTACAATGTGTAAGAAATTACACACACACACACACACACACACATATCCGCAGTTCGCTGTAAGTTATACTTTTCATCTAATTAAAACCATTAGGGAGTTAGTCATCTTGTGCCTTCATGTCATTCTGTCATGTCTGAGTTTACACACGTAACGGGGGGCTGTCTGATGCTTTAGTTGAGAAACTATTTCCTTTTCACATATACTTAGCGCTTTTATGATTAAAGTCAGGGCTGTTTAGTATGTTGAGTCTCTGGGCGGTGACTTACATTCTCTGGTGCTAATCACCAAGGCAAATCTAGGTTTAGGAGCTGTGATTATCGGATTACCCTGTCAGTTATATTTATATACACATAGATATTGTGGTGCATTCATTTACGGTAGTTGAAATGGGTTTATGAGGGAGTTAGTACTGAAATGAGGGATGTTGTGTTATTTATGTTGTGTATGTGCTTGTGTGTGTAATTTTAATATATTTTGCGGGGGGGGAATAGGTTGTGAAATTAAAAACCCATAAATGTGCTTACCAAGTCAAAAGGCTACCCTATTTGAAATATATACATCACTTATGGATTAGTGAATTGCTATTTTTATGAATGAGATTATTACTACCAGTGACTCATACATAATCAGGCAGGAACTTTTGCAATTTATGTTAATATTCAACTTACTTTCATGTTATGCCAGTGAAAGTATTAATTGATATATATATAATCCTGCCGTTAATTTTGTGCTTGTACTATCGATAACTTGTCATCTCATGTAACATTTTGCAGGCTTAATAAAGCACACGCTTGTTGGTTAAAAGACTTTTTCATTTGCAAGTCCTGTCATTCACCTGGGGGGACATGTCTGTAATTGTAATTGGGCCTTGCACACTTTTGCTTCCACTAGGTTCACCACCTAGTTCTAAATATGATGTCTCTCCCCTTTTACAAAAAAAACTTAATAAAAAAAAAATATTAAATAAAATAAAAAATTCAAAAAAAAATTACAAAAAAAAACTTATAAAATAAAAGGGGGGTTTCAAATGGTAGCAGAGCGTGGTTATGATTCTAGTTAGTAGTAGGTATTATTTCTGCCTTATTTTTTTTCTCCTTTTGAACTTGAGAAATTTTGGAATCTGGGGACTTGCATTTATTTTCTTGAATGAAACTTGGTGTGGCTACAGACGTGTCAGCTGGTGTTAGGACTTGCAAATTATTTCAAATTTTTTTTTGATTGGAATCCAAGTGTTGCAAGAAACGTTAATGGTAGTGTAACGAATTAATAGAATAAATAACCAGAAAAATAGCATATTTTATAAAATGAATAAGGGGTTGATGAAGTTTAAAATGATTTAATATGTGTTAGTGTTTAAGTAATTATTTTGTGATGTTGAGTGTAAGATGAAGTTTGAAAAGGGGTTATAAGAAGGTGATCGATTTTTTTAATGAAAGAGTGCTGATTGATTTTACTTGTGCATACTTTGGAGCTTAGACAGATTTTGAGCGTGATGAGGGCCGTCAGTACTTGTTGATTTTGATTGTGATTTGTCTCATGGATTAGACAACGTGTTTTATAGCATCCCCGTTATATAGTACTTGTTTATTGAGGGCGTTGCGTTGCGGTATCGGGTATTCTGAATGCGGTCATGGTCCGACCAAGGGCATGGATGTGATAGTTTTATATTTTCGATTACATTGAATTTTATGTGTACTTTGTGGATTGTATTTAGTGAGTCAGTTTTGTTTTTTTGTGTCGTGTTCCCTTCTGGGCATTTTACATGGCTGTTTCTCTGCTTTTATGACACCCATCTCGACGCATCGCTAGAGCACTCTGGAGCGGCTCAAAGGAAGAAGAGTACTTGAGTTTTTCCGGATTCTTTGTCATTATGTTTTGTAGGTGAAGTGTGTGTTAGGTGTTTCATTGGGATTTAAGTTTTATTGTTGTGTTTGAGTATTGTGCAACTCTGGCGACGGTAGGTTACCAGGAATTACCCCACCCCATTTCAGGGATTCTCCAGAAACTTTCGGTGTTGGATGGAGTAGATGAGGACAGGTTGTTGGTCTTCTTGGACCTGGTCCTGCAGTTGGTAGATTTCCCGGGTGTGTCCGATGAGGAGGTCTTGTCCCTTATATACCCGTATTGCCGGGGTCCATTGGCCGGTCTGGTCACCAACACTCTGCGTCGGGGCTGCAGTGTTGACACGTTCCATGGGGAAGTGTTGGATTTCTTCATACCCCATCGACGACGTTTCCAGCTTAAGTTAGATTTATTGTATCGCCTACAGGCCAACGGAGAGGCATTGGGGGACTTCGTGCATGATATATGGAAAGCTGCCCGCATATTAAGGTTGGGGTTACCCGAGACGGAAGTCATACAGGTAATACGAGAAGGTTAGAGAGTTGGAGAGTACCCTTAGATGGTAGAGGTCGTCATTTTTCTCTGTTCTAAAAATAAGATGGAGAAGTTATGTGCTGTTTCCGTGTTCATAGTGGTTGATTGTGTTTTTTGAGTATTGTAGGGTCGGTCCATGCTGCATTCATCGTTTGACTTCTCTGGTGTGACAGTTTTGCATTAAGTATGGTTTGTTTAGACGGTGGAAGAGTAAACCCCCCCCTCTTGCTAGTTAAGCTGCTTTTGAAAAAGTAAGAAATAGGATTGATGTTCGCGTGCCCTCTGCACGGTCTTCTCTGCCTTGTGAATCGGGTCCGCCCACCCTAGTGTGGGGAGGTGGGCCAGTCATGTGTCAAGGATGGAGGATGCCTTGTTTGCTTCACATGGCTCGTCGGTCCACGATGTGGACGGTTCTCAAAGGGTACTCGCATATCAAGGTTTGTAGCACCTTGTTAGCCTTCGGGCGTGAATATGTGAGTACCAGGAGAGTTAGATGGTGGTCACTGGAGATGGTGACGTGTTGGGGCGGTCCCGAGAGTTTGGCATGGAGGAGAGGACTCACGTGGGGGGATGGTCGCAGTGTGGTAGAGATTTTCAGTCCTGGGAAGGGAGGAATAGTGTTAATGGTCCTGGGTCTCAGTTGTTGAGTTTAGGAGGCCTTGGTGGTCGGTACTCAGAGCTGGCGCAGCAATTTTTGTCTTTCTCCTGTTCTGTTCTGTTCCTTATATCTGCATGCGGACCAGGGCCCGGCGAGCATGCAGGACGCACACTTACACCTTCTCTTTCAGACACACACTCACTGACTCACACCTCTCCCTTCTGCCTCTTTCGTTTTCCTGTGTTACTGAACTCACCAAGAGCGATTTAGAATCTGAGATTTTCCAGGTTTCCCGCAGCCGTCGTGCTTGAGGACTGGTTTGTTTTGGGTCAACCATGTTGCCCTTTTGGGGTGAGGGTGTGCCGTACTGGGTTCGGCATCGTATGATAAATGTTTTTAAAACGAGCGGCGTTGACGTCACGCACGGCCACCGCGGTTAGTCGCCGTCCAGTTATGTACACAGCTGTTGTGTATCTACGAAATTCAGTTGGCGCGTCCAGCTGTTTTGTGCATTCCTGCACCGAGAGCTTTCTTGGGTAGACAGACACATTAAATCTGTCTCATTTCTATTCGAACCCTCAACCTGGTCATCTGCTCTCGACTGGCGGCACTCTTCTCTTCGGGATTTCGTCGACTTTTCTATGGTTCGCTAAATAAAGTTCAGCTCCAGGTACGTACAAGTTGTCTGGTTCTAAGAATATTCTAACCCCAAATATATATTTTGTGTTTCAGCTTCTATTATAAAATATACTTGTGTGTGTGCGTATAGATCAGTTTCCAATTTGGGCGTTAACGCAATTTAAAAAAAAATTAATTTAATATGGAGGTAAATGTTGTGGTCCAAATTGAACTCAATAAAGAAAATGATAATGAACCTTGCACTCAACTGTGTTTTGTGTCATTAATAATTATGAATTACGCAGTTAATCAATTTGAACTTTTTTCAAATGAAATACTTAAAAGTAATTGGTGGATGAGTGAGATAAGTCACAGCTGGGGAGTTTAAGACTGATTAATATGAATTAGTGGCGATGTGTGTGTGGGCTGTTGATGTTTAAAGTTGGTGTTAGAAATTTAATGCGGACGGCCTATGTGGCGTGATTTTCCTTATGACACCCTCTACAGCCTATTACATGTCGCAGGTGCTCGAACAAGGGCGAGATGGGTGTCGGGTGTGACGAACAACTGTCCACCCTCCTGGCAGAGACGATCTTTTAGCCACGATTGCCGTCAGTCGAGAACAACTATTCGGACACTCTTCCAACGCCACGCTGCCCCAGGACTGGTGATACGACCGAGACATTACTGATCAGCGCCAATATTGCCTAAGTACACCGGACGATCCAGGTGGGAACATTCTAATTATCTATTTCTATCCCAACGACATGGTGAATGCACGGAAGCTCCCAGAAGCTCACTCATGAAGTTTTAACCGTTATATCTTGACACAAACTCTCATGTTCAGTTCTGTTACGGCATGTGTGAACATTACAGCATTAGACCTTATGAAATCTATTATAACTGTTTACAATGTGTAAGAAATTACACACACACACACACACACACACACATATCCGCAGTTCGCTGTAAGTTATACTTTTCATCTAATTAAAACCATTAGGGAGTTAGTCATCTTGTGCCTTCATGTCATTCTGTCAATGCTGAGTTTACACACGTAACGGGGGGCTGTCTGATGCTTTAGTTGAGAAACTATTTCCTTTTCACATATACTTAGCGCTTTTATGATTAAAGTCAGGGCTGTTTAGTATGTTGAGTCTCTGGGCGGTGACTTACATTCTCTGGTGCTAATCACCAAGGCAAATCTAGGTTTAGGAGCTGTGATTATCGGATTACCCTGTCAGTTATATTTATATACACATAGATATTGTGGTGCATTCATTTACGGTAGTTGAAATGGGTTTATGAGGGAGTTAGTACTGAAATGAGGGATGTTGTGTTATTTATGTTGTGTATGTGCTTGTGTGTGTAATTTTAATATATTTTGCGGGGGGGGGGGAATAGGTTGTGAAATTAAAAACCCATAAATGTGCTTACCAAGTCAAAAGGCTACCCTATTTGAAATATATACATCACTTATGGATTAGTGAATTGCTATTTTTATGAATGAGATTATTACTACCAGTGACTCATACATAATCAGGCAGGAACTTTTGCAATTTATGTTAATATTCAACTTACTTTCATGTTATGCCAGTGAAAGTATTAATTGATATATATATAATCCTGCCGTTAATTTTGTGCTTGTACTATCGATAACTTGTCATCTCATGTAACATTTTGCAGGCTTAATAAAGCACACGCTTGTTGGTTAAAAGACTTTTTCATTTGCAAGTCCTGTCATTCACCTGGGGGGACATGTCTGTAATTGTAATTGGGCCTTGCACACTTTTGCTTCCACTAGGTTCACCACCTAGTTCTAAATATGATGTCTCTCCCCTTTTACAAAAAAAACTTAATAAAAAAAAAATATTAAATAAAATAAAATATTCAAAAAAAAATTACAAAAAAAAACTTATAAAATAAAAGGGGGGTTTCAAATGGTAGCAGAGCGTGGTTATGATTCTAGTTAGTAGTAGGTATTATTTCTGCCTTATTTTTTTTCTCCTTTTGAACTTGAGAAATTTTGGAATCTGGGGACTTGCATTTATTTTCTTGAATGAAACTTGGTGTGGCTACAGACGTGTCAGCTGGTGTTAGGACTTGCAAATTATTTCAAATTTTTTTTTGATTGGAATCCAAGTGTTGCAAGAAACGTTAATGGTAGTGTAACGAATTAATAGAATAAATAACCAGAAAAATAGCATATTTTATAAAATGAATAAGGGGTTGATGAAGTTTAAAATGATTTAATATGTGTTAGTGTTTAAGTAATTATTTTGTGATGTTGAGTGTAAGATGAAGTTTGAAAAGGGGTTATAAGAAGGTGATCGATTTTTTTAATGAAAGAGTGCTGATTGATTTTACTTGTGCATAGTTTGGAGCTTAGACAGATTTTGAGCGTGATGAGGGCCGTCAGTACTTGTTGATTTTGATTGTGATTTGTCTCATGGATTAGACAACGTGTTTTATAGCATCCCCGTTATATAGTACTTGTTTATTGAGGGCGTTGCGTTGCGGTATCGGGTATTCTGAATGCGGTCATGGTCCGACCAAGGGCATGGATGTGATAGTTTTATATTTTCGATTACATTGAATTTTATGTGTACTTTGTGGATTGTATTTAGTGAGTCAGTTTTGTTTTTTTGTGTCGTGTTCCCTTCTGGGCATTTTACATGGCTGTTTCTCTGCTTTTATGACACCCATCTCGACGCATCGCTAGAGCACTCTGGAGCGGCTCAAAGGAAGAAGAGTACTTGAGTTTTTCCGGATTCTTTGTCATTATGTTTTGTAGGTGAAGTGTGTGTTAGGTGTTTCATTGGGATTTAAGTTTTATTGTTGTGTTTGAGTATTGTGCAACTCTGGCGACGGTAGGTTACCAGGAATTACCCCACCCCATTTCAGGGATTCTCCAGAAACTTTCGGTGTTGGATGGAGTAGATGAGGACAGGTTGTTGGTCTTCTTGGACCTGGTCCTGCAGTTGGTAGATTTCCCGGGTGTGTCCGATGAGGAGGTCTTGTCCCTTATATACCCGTATTGCCGGGGTCCATTGGCCGGTCTGGTCACCAACACTCTGCGTCGGGGCTGCAGTGTTGACACGTTCCATGGGGAAGTGTTGGATTTCTTCATACCCCATCGACGACGTTTCCAGCTTAAGTTAGATTTATTGTATCGCCTACAGGCCAACGGAGAGGCATTGGGGGACTTCGTGCATGATATATGGAAAGCTGCCCGCATATTAAGGTTGGGGTTACCCGAGACGGAAGTCATACAGGTAATACGAGAAGGTTAGAGAGTTGGAGAGTACCCTTAGATGGTAGAGGTCGTCATTTTTCTCTGTTCTAAAAATAAGATGGAGAAGTTATGTGCTGTTTCCGTGTTCATAGTGGTTGATTGTGTTTTTTGAGTATTGTAGGGTCGGTCCATGCTGCATTCATCGTTTGACTTCTCTGGTGTGACAGTTTTGCATTAAGTATGGTTTGTTTAGACGGTGGAAGAGTAAACCCCCCCCTCTTGCTAGTTAAGCTGCTTTTGAAAAAGTAAGAAATAGGATTGATGTTCGCGTGCCCTCTGCACGGTCTTCTCTGCCTTGTGAATCGGGTCCGCCCACCCTAGTGTGGGGAGGTGGGCCAGTCATGTGTCAAGGATGGAGGATGCCTTGTTTGCTTCACATGGCTCGTCGGTCCACGATGTGGACGGTTCTCAAAGGGTACTCGCATATCAAGGTTTGTAGCACCTTGTTAGCCTTCGGGCGTGAATATGTGAGTACCAGGAGAGTTAGATGGTGGTCACTGGAGATGGTGACGTGTTGGGGCGGTCCCGAGAGTTTGGCATGGAGGAGAGGACTCACGTGGGGGGATGGTCGCAGTGTGGTAGAGATTTTCAGTCCTGGGAAGGGAGGAATAGTGTTAATGGTCCTGGGTCTCAGTTGTTGAGTTTAGGAGGCCTTGGTGGTCGGTACTCAGAGCTGGCGCAGCAATTCTTGTCTTTCTCCTGTTCTGTTCTGTTCCTTATATCTGCATGCGGACCAGGGCCCGGCGAGCATGCAGGACGCACACTTACACCTTCTCTTTCAGACACACACTCACTGACTCACACCTCTCCCTTCTGCCTCTTTCGTTTTCCTGTGTTACTGAACTCACCAAGAGCGATTTAGAATCTGAGATTTTCCAGGTTTCCCGCAGCCGTCGTGCTTGAGGACTGGTTTGTTTTGGGTCAACCATGTTGCCCTTTTGGGGTGAGGGTGTGCCGTACTGGGTTCGGCATCGTATGATAAATGTTTTTAAAACGAGCGGCGTTGACGTCACGCACGGCCACCGCGGTTAGTCGCCGTCCAGTTATGTACACAGCTGTTGTGTATCTACGAAATTCAGTTGGCGCGTCCAGCTGTTTTGTGCATTCCTGCACCGAGAGCTTTCTTGGGTAGACAGACACATTAAATCTGTCTCATTTCTATTCGAACCCTCAACCTGGTCATCTGCTCTCGACTGGCGGCACTCTTCTCTTCGGGATTTCGTCGACTTTTCTATGGTTCGCTAAATAAAGTTCAGCTCCAGGTACGTACAAGTTGTCTGGTTCTAAGAATATTCTAACCCCAAATATATATTTTGTGTTTCAGCTTCTATTATAAAATATACTTGTGTGTGTGCGTATAGATCAGTTTCCAATTTGGGCGTTAACGCAATTTAAAAAAAAATTAATTTAATATGGAGGTAAATGTTGTGGTCCAAATTGAACTCAATAAAGAAAATGATAATGAACCTTGCACTCAACTGTGTTTTGTGTCATTAATAATTATGAATTACGCAGTTAATCAATTTGAACTTTTTTCAAATGAAATACTTAAAAGTAATTGGTGGATGAGTGAGATAAGTCACAGCTGGGGAGTTTAAGACTGATTAATATGAATTAGTGGCGATGTGTGTGTGGGCTGTTGATGTTTAAAGTTGGTGTTAGAAATTTAATGCGGACGGCCTATGTGGCGTGATTTTCCTTATGACACCCTCTACAGCCTATTACATGTCGCAGGTGCTCGAACAAGGGCGAGATGGGTGTCGGGTGTGACGAACAACTGTCCACCCTCCTGGCAGAGACGATCTTTTAGCCACGATTGCCGTCAGTCGAGAACAACTATTCGGACACTCTTCCAACGCCACGCTGCCCCAGGACTGGTGATACGACCGAGACATTACTGATCAGCGCCAATATTGCCTAAGTACACCGGACGATCCAGGTGGGAACATTCTAATTATCTATTTCTATCCCAACGACATGGTGAATGCACGGAAGCTCCCAGAAGCTCACTCATGAAGTTTTAACCGTTATATCTTGACACAAACTCTCATGTTCAGTTCTGTTACGGCATGTGTGAACATTACAGCATTAGACCTTATGAAATCTATTATAACTGTTTACAATGTGTAAGAAATTACACACACACACACACACACACACATATCCGCAGTTCGCTGTAAGTTATACTTTTCATCTAATTAAAACCATTAGGGAGTTAGTCATCTTGTGCCTTCATGTCATTCTGTCATGTCTGAGTTTACACACGTAACGGGGTGCTGTCTGATGCTTTAGTTGAGAAACTATTTCCTTTTCACATATACTTAGCGCTTTTATGATTAAAGTCAGGGCTGTTTAGTATGTTGAGTCTCTGGGCGGTGACTTACATTCTCTGGTGCTAATCACCAAGGCAAATCTAGGTTTAGGAGCTGTGATTATCGGATTACCCTGTCAGTTATATTTATATACACATAGATATTGTGGTGCATTCATTTACGGTAGTTGAAATGGGTTTATGAGGGAGTTAGTACTGAAATGAGGGATGTTGTGTTATTTATGTTGTGTATGTGCTTGTGTGTGTAATTTTAATATATTTTGCGGGGGGGGAATAGGTTGTGAAATTAAAAACCCATAAATGTGCTTACCAAGTCAAAAGGCTACCCTATTTGAAATATATACATCACTTATGGATTAGTGAATTGCTATTTTTATGAATGAGATTATTACTACCAGTGACTCATACATAATCAGGCAGGAACTTTTGCAATTTATGTTAATATTCAACTTACTTTCATGTTATGCCAGTGAAAGTATTAATTGATATATATATAATCCTGCCGTTAATTTTGTGCTTGTACTATCGATAACTTGTCATCTCATGTAACATTTTGCAGGCTTAATAAAGCACACGCTTGTTGGTTAAAAGACTTTTTCATTTGCAAGTCCTGTCATTCACCTGGGGGGACATGTCTGTAATTGTAATTGGGCCTTGCACACTTTTGCTTCCACTAGGTTCACCACCTAGTTCTAAATATGATGTCTCTCCCCTTTTACAAAAAAAACTTAATAAAAAAAAATATTAAATAAAATAAAATATTCAAAAAAAAATTACAAAAAAAAACTTATAAAATAAAAGGGGGGTTTCAAATGGTAGCAGAGCGTGGTTATGATTCTAGTTAGTAGTAGGTATTATTTCTGCCTTATTTTTTTTCTCCTTTTGAACTTGAGAAATTTTGGAATCTGGGGACTTGCATTTATTTTCTTGAATGAAACTTGGTGTGGCTACAGACGTGTCAGCTGGTGTTAGGACTTGCAAATTATTTCAAATTTTTTTTTGATTGGAATCCAAGTGTTGCAAGAAACGTTAATGGTAGTGTAACGAATTAATAGAATAAATAACCAGAAAAATAGCATATTTTATAAAATGAATAAGGGGTTGATGAAGTTTAAAATGATTTAATATGTGTTAGTGTTTAAGTAATTATTTTGTGATGTTGAGTGTAAGATGAAGTTTGAAAAGGGGTTATAAGAAGGTGATCGATTTTTTTAATGAAAGAGTGCTGATTGATTTTACTTGTGCATACTTTGGAGCTTAGACAGATTTTGAGCGTGATGAGGGCCGTCAGTACTTGTTGATTTTGATTGTGATTTGTCTCATGGATTAGACAACGTGTTTTATAGCATCCCCGTTATATAGTACTTGTTTATTGAGGGCGTTGCGTTGCGGTATCGGGTATTCTGAATGCGGTCATGGTCCCACCAAGGGCATGGATGTGATAGTTTTATATTTTCGATTACATTGAATTTTATGTGTACTTTGTGGATTGTATTTAGTGAGTCAGTTTTGTTTTTTTGTGTCGTGTTCCCTTCTGGGCATTTTACATGGCTGTTTCTCTGCTTTTATGACACCCATCTCGACGCATCGCTAGAGCACTCTGGAGCGGCTCAAAGGAAGAAGAGTACTTGAGTTTTTCCGGATTCTTTGTCATTATGTTTTGTAGGTGAAGTGTGTGTTAGGTGTTTCATTGGGATTTAAGTTTTATTGTTGTGTTTGAGTATTGTGCAACTCTGGCGACGGTAGGTTACCAGGAATTACCCCACCCCATTTCAGGGATTCTCCAGAAACTTTCGGTGTTGGATGGAGTAGATGAGGACAGGTTGTTGGTCTTCTTGGACCTGGTCCTGCAGTTGGTAGATTTCCCGGGTGTGTCCGATGAGGAGGTCTTGTCCCTTATATACCCGTATTGCCGGGGTCCATTGGCCGGTCTGGTCACCAACACTCTGCGTCGGGGCTGCAGTGTTGACACGTTCCATGGGGAAGTGTTGGATTTCTTCATACCCCATCGACGACGTTTCCAGCTTAAGTTAGATTTATTGTATCGCCTACAGGCCAACGGAGAGGCATTGGGGGACTTCGTGCATGATATATGGAAAGCTGCCCGCATATTAAGTTTGGGGTTACCCGAGACGGAAGTCATACAGGTAATACGAGAAGGTTAGAGAGTTGGAGAGTACCCTTAGATGGTAGAGGTCGTCATTTTTCTCTGTTCTAAAAATAAGATGGAGAAGTTATGTGCTGTTTCCGTGTTCATAGTGGTTGATTGTGTTTTTTGAGTATTGTAGGGTCGGTCCATGCTGCATTCATCGTTTGACTTCTCTGGTGTGACAGTTTTGCATTAAGTATGGTTTGTTTAGACGGTGGAAGAGTAAACCCCCCCCTCTTGCTAGTTAAGCTGCTTTTGAAAAAGTAAGAAATAGGATTGATGTTCGCGTGCCCTCTGCACGGTCTTCTCTGCCTTGTGAATCGGGTCCGCCCACCCTAGTGTGGGGAGGTGGGCCAGTCATGTGTCAAGGATGGAGGATGCCTTGTTTGCTTCACATGACTCGTCGGTCCACGATGTGGACGGTTCTCAAAGGGTACTCGCATATCAAGGTTTGTAGCACCTTGTTAGCCTTCGGGCGTGAATATGTGAGTACCAGGAGAGTTAGATGTTGGTCACTGGAGATGGTGACGTGTTGGGGCGGTCCCGAGAGTTTGGCATGGAGGAGAGGACTCACGTGGGGGGATGGTCGCAGTGTGGTAGAGATTTTCAGTCCTGGGAAGGGAGGAATAGTGTTAATGGTCCTGGGTCTCAGTTGTTGAGTTTAGGAGGCCTTGGTGGTCGTTACTCAGAGCTGGCGCAGCAATTCTTGTCTTTCTCCTGTTCTGTTCTGTTCCTTATATCTGCATGCGGACCAGGGCCCGGCGAGCATGCAGGACGCACACTTACACCTTCTCTTTCAGACACACACTCACTGACTCACACCTCTCCCTTCTGCCTCTTTCGTTTTCCTGTGTTACTGAACTCACCAAGAGCGATTTAGAATCTGAGATTTTCCAGGTTTCCCGCAGCCGTCGTGCTTGAGGACTGGTTTGTTTTGGGTCAACCATGTTGCCCTTTTGGGGTGAGGGTGTGCCGTACTGGGTTCGGCATCGTATGAAAAATGTTTTTAAAACGAGCGGCGTTGACGTCACGCACGGCCACCGCGGTTAGTCGCCGTCCAGTTATGTACACAGCTGTTGTGTATCTACGAAATTCAGTTGGCGCGTCCAGCTGTTTTGTGCATTCCTGCACCGAGAGCTTTCTTGGGTAGACAGACACATTAAATCTGACTCATTTCTATTCGAACCCTCAACCTGGTTATCTGCTCTCGACTGGCGGCACTCTTCTCTTCGGGATTTCGTCGACTTTTCTATGGTTCGCTAAATAAATTTCAGCTCCAGGTACGTACAAGTTGTCTGGTTCTAAGAATATTCTAACCCCAAATATATATTTTGTGTTTCAGCTTCTATTATAAAATATACTTGTGTGTGTGCGTATAGATCAGTTTCCAATTTGGGCGTTAACGCAATTAAAAAAAAAAAATTAATTTAATATGGAGGTAAATGTTGTGGGTCAAATTGAACTCAATAAAGAAAATGATAATGCACCTTGCACTCAACTGTGTTTTGTGTCATTAATAATTATGAATTACGCAGTTAATCAATTTGAACTTTTTTCAAATGAAATACTTAAAAGTAATTGGTGGATGAGTGAGATAAGTCACAGCTGGGGAGATTAAGACTGATTAATATGAATTAGTGGCGATGTGTGTGTGGGCTGTTGATGTTTAAAGTTGGTGTTAGAAATTTAATGCGGACGGCCTATGTGGCATGATTTTCCTTATGACACCCTCTACAGCCTATTACATGTCGCAGGTGCTCGAACAAGGGCGAGATGGGTGTCGGGTGTGACGAACAACTGTCCACCCTCCTGGCAGAGACGATCTTTTAGCCACGATTGCCGTTAGTCGAGAACAACTGTTCGGACACTCTTCCAACGCCACGCTGCCCCAGGACTGGTGATACGACCGAGACATTACTGATCAGCGCCAATATTGCCTAAGTACACCGGACGATCCAGGTGGGAACATTCTAATTATCTATTTCTATCCCAACGACATGGTGAATGCACGGAAGCTCCCAGAAGCTCACTCATGAAGTTTTAACCGTTATATCTTGACACAAACTCTCATGTTCAGTTCTGTTACGGCATGTGTGAACATTACAGCATTAGACCTTATGAAATCTATTATAACTGTTTACAATGTGTAAGAAATTACACACACACACACACACACATATCCGCAGTTCGCTGTAAGTTATACTTTTCATCTAATTAAAACCATTAGGGAGTTAGTCATCTTGTGCCTTCATGTCATTCTGTCATGTCTGAGTTTACTCACGTAACGGGGGGCTGTCTGATGCTTTAGTTGAGAAACTATTTCCTTTTCACATATACTTAGCGCTTTTATGATTAAAGTCAGGGCTGTTTAGTATGTTGAGTCTCTGGGCGGTGACTTACATTCTCTGGTGCTAATCACCAAGGCAAATCTAGGTTTAGGAGCTGTGATTATCGGATTACCCTGTCAGTTATATTTGTATACACATAGATATTGTGGTGCATTCATTTACGGTAGTTGAAATGGGTTTATGAGGGAGTTAGTACTGAAATGAGGGATGTTGTGTTATTTATGTTGTGTATGTGCTTGTGTGTGTAATTTTAATATATTTTGCTGGGGGGGAATATGTTGTGAAATTAAAAACCCATAAATGTGCTTACCAAGTCAAAAGGCTACCCTATTTGAAATATATACAACACTTATGGATTAGTGAATTGCTATTTTTATGAATGAGATTATTACTACCAGTGACTCATACATAATCAGGCAGGAACTTTTGCAATTTATGTTAATATTCAACTTACTTTCATGTTATGCCAGTGAAAGTATTAATTGATATATATATAATCCTGCCGTTAATTTTGTGCTTGTACTATCGACAACTTGTCATCTCATGTAACATTTTGCAGGCTTAATAAAGCACACGCTTGTTGGTTAAAAGACTTTTTCATTTGCAAGTCCTGTCATTCACCTGGGGGGACATGTCTGTAATTGTAATTGGGCCTTGCACACTTTTGCTTCCACTAGGTTCACCACCTAGTTCTAAATATGATGTCTCTCCCCTTTTACAAAAAAAACTTAATAAAAAAAAAATATTAAATAAAATAAAAAATTCAAAAAAAAATTACAAAAAAAAACTTATAAAATAAAAGGGGGGTTTCAAATGGTAGCAGAGCGTGGTTATGATTCTAGTTAGTAGTAGGTATTATTTCTGCCTTATTTTTTTTCTCCTTTTGAACTTGAGAAATTTTGGAATCTGGGGACTTGCATTTATTTTCTTGAATGAAACTTGGTGTGGCTACAGACGTGTCAGCTGGTGTTAGGACTTGCAAATTATTTCAAATTTTTTTTTGATTGGAATCCAAGTGTTGCAAGAAACGTTAATGGTAGTGTAACGAATTAATAGAATAAATAACCAGAAAAATAGCATATTTTATAAAATGAATAAGGGGTTGATGAAGTTTAAAATGATTTAATATGTGTTAGTGTTTAAGTAATTATTTTGTGATGTTGAGTGTAAGATGAAGTTTGAAAAGGGGTTATAAGAAGGTGATCGATTTTTTTAATGAAAGAGTGCTGATTGATTTTACTTGTGCATAGTTTGGAGCTTAGACAGATTTTGAGCGTGATGAGGGCCGTCAGTACTTGTTGATTTTGATTGTGATTTGTCTCATGGATTAGACAACGTGTTTTATAGCATCCCCGTTATATAGTACTTGTTTATTGAGGGCGTTGCGTTGCGGTATCGGGTATTCTGAATGCGGTCATGGTCCGACCAAGGGCATGGATGTGATAGTTTTATATTTTCGATTACATTGAATTTTATGTGTACTTTGTGGATTGTATTTAGTGAGTCAGTTTTGTTTTTTTGTGTCGTGTTCCCTTCTGGGCATTTTGCATGGCTGTTTCTCTGCTTTTATGACACCCATCTCGACGCATCGCTAGAGCACTCTGGAGCGGCTCAAAGGAAGAAGAGTACTTGAGTTTTTCCGGATTCTTTGTCATTATGTTTTGTAGGTGAAGTGTGTGTTAGGTGTTTCATTGGGATTTAAGTTTTATTGTTGTGTTTGAGTATTGTGCAACTCTGGCGACGGTAGGTTACCAGGAATTACCCCACCCCATTTCAGGGATTCTCCAGAAACTTTCGGTGTTGGATGGAGTAGATGAGGACAGGTTGTTGGTCTTCTTGGACCTGGTCCTGCAGTTGGTAGATTTCCCGGGTGTGTCCGATGAGGAGGTCTTGTCCCTTATATACCCGTATTGCCGGGGTCCATTGGCCGGTCTGGTCACCAACACTCTGCGTCGGGGCTGCAGTGTTGACACGTTCCATGGGGAAGTGTTGGATTTCTTCATACCCCATCGACGACGTTTCCAGCTTAAGTTAGATTTATTGTATCGCCTACAGGCCAACGGAGAGGCATTGGGGGACTTCGTGCATGATATATGGAAAGCTGCCCGCATATTAAGGTTGGGGTTACCCGAGACGGAAGTCATACAGGTAATACGAGAAGGTTAGAGAGTTGGAGAGTACCCTTAGATGGTAGAGGTCGTCATTTTTCTCTGTTCTAAAAATAAGATGGAGAAGTTATGTGCTGTTTCCGTGTTCATAGTGGTTGATTGTGTTTTTTGAGTATTGTAGGGTCGGTCCATGCTGCATTCATCGTTTGACTTCTCTGGTGTGACAGTTTTGCATTAAGTATGGTTTGTTTAGACGGTGGAAGAGTAAACCCCCCCCTCTTGCTAGTTAAGCTGCTTTTGAAAAAGTAAGAAATAGGATTGATGTTCGCGTGCCCTCTGCACGGTCTTCTCTGCCTTGTGAATCGGGTCCGCCCACCCTAGTGTGGGGAGGTGGGCCAGTCATGTGTCAAGGATGGAGGATGCCTTGTTTGCTTCACATGGCTCGTCGGTCCACGATGTGGACGGTTCTCAAAGGGTACTCGCATTTCAAGGTTTGTAGCACCTTGTTAGCCTTCGGGCGTGAATATGTGAGTACCAGGAGAGTTAGATGGTGGTCACTGGAGATGGTGACGTGTTGGGGCGGTCCCGAGAGTTTGGCATGGAGGAGAGGACTCACGTGGGGGGATGGTCGCAGTGTGGTAGAGATTTTCAGTCCTGGGAAGGGAGGAATAGTGTTAATGGTCCTGGGTCTCAGTTGTTGAGTTTAGGAGGCCTTGGTGGTCGGTACTCAGAGCTGGCGCAGCAATTCTTGTCTTTCTCCTGTTCTGTTCTGTTCCTTATATCTGCATGCGGACCAGGGCCCGGCGAGCATGCAGGACGCACACTTACACCTTCTCTTTCAGACACACACTCACTGACTCACACCTCTCCCTTCTGCCTCTTTCGTTTTCCTGTGTTACTGAACTCACCAAGAGCGATTTAGAATCTGAGATTTTCCAGGTTTCCCGCAGCCGTCGTGCTTGAGGACTGGTTTGTTTTGGGTCAACCATGTTGCCCTTTTGGGGTGAGGGTGTGCCGTACTGGGTTCGGCATCGTATGAAAAATGTTTTTAAAACGAGCGGCGTTGACGTCACGCACGGCCACCGCGGTTAGTCGCCGTCCAGTTATGTACACAGCTGTTGTGTATCTACGAAATTCAGTTGGCGCGTCCAGCTGTTTTGTGCATTCCTGCACCGAGAGCTTTCTTGGGAGACAGACACATTAAATCTGACTCATTTCTATTCGAACCCTCAACCTGGTTATCTGCTCTCGACTGGCGGCACTCTTCTCTTCGGGATTTCGTCGACTTTTCTATGGTTCGCTAAATAAATTTCAGCTCCAGGTACGTACAAGTTGTCTGGTTCTAAGAATATTCTAACCCCAAATATATATTTTGTGTTTCAGCTTCTATTATAAAATATACTTGTGTGTGTGCGTATAGATCAGTTTCCAATTTGGGCGTTAACGCAATTAAAAAAAAAAATTAATTTAATATGGAGGTAAATGTTGTGGGTCAAATTGAACTCAATAAAGAAAATGATAATGCACCTTGCACTCAACTGTGTTTTGTGTCATTAATAATTATGAATTACGCAGTTAATCAATTTGAACTTTTTTCAAATGAAATACTTAAAAGTAATTGGTGGATGAGTGAGATAAGTCACAGCTGGGGAGATTAAGACTGATTAATATGAATTAGTGGCGATGTGTGTGTGGGCTGTTGATGTTTAAAGTTGGTGTTAGAAATTTAATGCGGACGGCCTATGTGGCATGATTTTCCTTATGACACCCTCTACAGCCTATTACATGTCGCAGGTGCTCGAACAAGGGCGAGATGGGTGTCGGGTGTGACGAACAACTGTCCACCCTCCTGGCAGAGACGATCTTTTAGCCACGATTGCCGTTAGTCGAGAACAACTGTTCGGACACTCTTCCAACGCCACGCTGCCCCAGGACTGGTGATACGACCGAGACATTACTGATCAGCGCCAATATTGCCTAAGTACACCGGACGATCCAGGTGGGAACATTCTAATTATCTATTTCTATCCCAACGACATGGTGAATGCACGGAAGCTCCCAGAAGCTCACTCATGAAGTTTTAACCGTTATATCTTGACACAAACTCTCATGTTCAGTTCTGTTACGGCATGTGTGAACATTACAGCATTAGACCTTATGAAATCTATTATAACTGTTTACAATGTGTAAGAAATTACACACACACACACACACACATATCCGCAGTTCGCTGTAAGTTATACTTTTCATCTAATTAAAACCATTAGGGAGTTAGTCATCTTGTGCCTTCATGTCATTCTGTCATGTCTGAGTTTACTCACGTAACGGGGGGCTGTCTGATGCTTTAGTTGAGAAACTATTTCCTTTTCACATATACTTAGCGCTTTTATGATTAAAGTCAGGGCTGTTTAGTATGTTGAGTCTCTGGGCGGTGACTTACATTCTCTGGTGCTAATCACCAAGGCAAATCTAGGTTTAGGAGCTGTGATTATCGGATTACCCTGTCAGTTATATTTGTATACACATAGATATTGTGGTGCATTCATTTACGGTAGTTGAAATGGGTTTATGAGGGAGTTAGTACTGAAATGAGGGATGTTGTGTTATTTATGTTGTGTATGTGCTTGTGTGTGTAATTTTAATATATTTTGCTGGGGGGGAATATGTTGTGAAATTAAAAACCCATAAATGTGCTTACCAAGTCAAAAGGCTACCCTATTTGAAATATATACAACACTTATGGATTAGTGAATTGCTATTTTTATGAATGAGATTATTACTACCAGTGACTCATACATAATCAGGCAGGAACTTTTGCAATTTATGTTAATATTCAACTTACTTTCATGTTATGCCAGTGAAAGTATTAATTGATATATATATAATCCTGCCGTTAATTTTGTGCTTGTACTATCGACAACTTGTCATCTCATGTAACATTTTGCAGGCTTAATAAAGCACACGCTTGTTGGTTAAAAGACTTTTTCATTTGCAAGTCCTGTCATTCACCTGGGGGGACATGTCTGTAATTGTAATTGGGCCTTGCACACTTTTGCTTCCACTAGGTTCACCACCTAGTTCTAAATATGATGTCTCTCCCCTTTTACAAAAAAAACTTAATAAAAAAAAATATTAAATAAAATAAAAAATTCAAAAAAAAATTACAAAAAAAAACTTATAAAATAAAAGGGGGGTTTCAAATGGTAGCAGAGCGTGGTTATGATTCTAGTTAGTAGTAGGTATTATTTCTGCCTTATTTTTTTTCTCCTTTTGAACTTGAGAAATTTTGGAATCTGGGGACTTGCATTTATTTTCTTGAATGAAACTTGGTGTGGCTACAGACGTGTCAGCTGGTGTTAGGACTTGCAAATTATTTCAAATTTTTTTTTGATTGGAATCCAAGTGTTGCAAGAAACGTTAATGGTAGTGTAACGAATTAATAGAATAAATAACCAGAAAAATAGCATATTTTATAAAATGAATAAGGGGTTGATGAAGTTTAAAATGATTTAATATGTGTTAGTGTTTAAGTAATTATTTTGTGATGTTGAGTGTAAGATGAAGTTTGAAAAGGGGTTATAAGAAGGTGATCGATTTTTTTAATGAAAGAGTGCTGATTGATTTTACTTGTGCATAGTTTGGAGCTTAGACAGATTTTGAGCGTGATGAGGGCCGTCAGTACTTGTTGATTTTGATTGTGATTTGTCTCATGGATTAGACAACGTGTTTTATAGCATCCCCGTTATATAGTACTTGTTTATTGAGGGCGTTGCGTTGCGGTATCGGGTATTCTGAATGCGGTCATGGTCCGACCAAGGGCATGGATGTGATAGTTTTATATTTTCGATTACATTGAATTTTATGTGTACTTTGTGGATTGTATTTAGTGAGTCAGTTTTGTTTTTTTGTGTCGTGTTCCCTTCTGGGCATTTTACATGGCTGTTTCTCTGCTTTTATGACACCCATCTCGACGCATCGCTAGAGCACTCTGGAGCGGCTCAAAGGAAGAAGAGTACTTGAGTTTTTCCGGATTCTTTGTCATTATGTTTTGTAGGTGAAGTGTGTGTTAGGTGTTTCATTGGGATTTAAGTTTTATTGTTGTGTTTGAGTATTGTGCAACTCTGGCGACGGTAGGTTACCAGGAATTACCCCACCCCATTTCAGGGATTCTCCAGAAACTTTCGGTGTTGGATGGAGTAGATGAGGACAGGTTGTTGGTCTTCTTGGACCTGGTCCTGCAGTTGGTAGATTTCCCGGGTGTGTCCGATGAGGAGGTCTTGTCCCTTATATACCCGTATTGCCGGGGTCCATTGGCCGGTCTGGTCACCAACACTCTGCGTCGGGGCTGCAGTGTTGACACGTTCCATGGGGAAGTGTTGGATTTCTTCATACCCCATCGACGACGTTTCCAGCTTAAGTTAGATTTATTGTATCGCCTACAGGCCAACGGAGAGGCATTGGGGGACTTCGTGCATGATATATGGAAAGCTGCCCGCATATTAAGGTTGGGGTTACCCGAGACGGAAGTCATACAGGTAATACGAGAAGGTTAGAGAGTTGGAGAGTACCCTTAGATGGTAGAGGTCGTCATTTTTCTCTGTTGTAAAAATAAGATGGAGAAGTTATGTGCTGTTTCCGTGTTCATAGTGGTTGATTGTGTTTTTTGAGTATTGTAGGGTCGGTCCATGCTGCATTCATCGTTTGACTTCTCTGGTGTGACAGTTTTGCATTAAGTATGGTTTGTTTAGACGGTGGAAGAGTAAACCCCCCCCTCTTGCTAGTTAAGCTGCTTTTGAAAAAGTAAGAAATAGGATTGATGTTCGCGTGCCCTCTGCACGGTCTTCTCTGCCTTGTGAATCGGGTCCGCCCACCCTAGTGTGGGGAGGTGGGCCAGTCATGTGTCAAGGATGGAGGATGCCTTGTTTGCTTCACATGGCTCGTCGGTCCACGATGTGGACGGTTCTCAAAGGGTACTCGCATATCAAGGTTTGTAGCACCTTGTTAGCCTTCGGGCGTGAATATGTGAGTACCAGGAGAGTTAGATGGTGGTCACTGGAGATGGTGACGTGTTGGGGCGGTCCCGAGAGTTTGGCATGGAGGAGAGGACTCACGTGGGGGGATGGTCGCAGTGTGGTAGAGATTTTCAGTCCTGGGAAGGGAGGAATAGTGTTAATGGTCCTGGGTCTCAGTTGTTGAGTTTAGGAGGCCTTGGTGGTCGGTACTCAGAGCTGGCGCAGCAATTCTTGTCTTTCTCCTGTTCTGTTCTGTTCCTTATATCTGCATGCGGACCAGGGCCCGGCGAGCATGCAGGACGCACACTTACACCTTCTCTTTCAGACACACACTCACTGACTCACACCTCTCCCTTCTGCCTCTTTCGTTTTCTTGTGTTACTGAACTCACCAAGAGCGATTTAGAATCTGAGATTTTCCAGGTTTCCCGCAGCCGTCGTGCTTGAGGACTGGTTTGTTTTGGGTCAACCATGTTGCCCTTTTGGGGTGAGGGTGTGCCGTACTGGGTTCGGCATCGTATGAAAAATGTTTTTAAAACGAGCGGCGTTGACGTCACGCACGGCCACCACGGTTAGTCGCCGTCCAGTTATGTACACAGCTGTTGTGTATCTACGAAATTCAGTTGGCGCGTCCAGCTGTTTTGTGCATTCCTGCACCGAGAGCTTTCTTGGGAGACAGACACATTAAATCTGACTCATTTCTATTCGAACCCTCAACCTGGTTATCTGCTCTCGACTGGCGGCACTCTTCTCTTCGGGATTTCGTCGACTTTTCTATGGTTCGCTAAATAAATTTC
The DNA here is from genome assembly GCA_034769895.1 of Magicicada septendecula. Taxonomy (NCBI): domain Eukaryota; kingdom Metazoa; phylum Arthropoda; class Insecta; order Hemiptera; family Cicadidae; genus Magicicada; species Magicicada septendecula. Next base: position 223,074,556 of record CM068368.1, read on the forward strand.
AGCTCCAGGTACGTACAAGTTGTCTGGTTCTAAGAATATTCTAACCCCAAATATATATTTTGTGTTTCAGCTTCTATTATAAAATATACTTGTGTGTGTGCGTATAGATCAGTTTCCAATTTGGGCGTTAACGCAATTAAAAAAAAAAATTAATTTAATATGGAGGTAAATGTTGTGGGTCAAATTGAACTCAATAAAGAAAATGATAATGCACCTTGCACTCAACTGTGTTTTGTGTCATTAATAATTATGAATTACGCAGTTAATCAATTTGAACTTTTTTCAAATGAAATACTTAAAAGTAATTGGTGGATGAGTGAGATAAGTCACAGCTGGGGAGTTTAAGACTGATTAATATGAATTAGTGGCGATGTGTGTGTGGGCTGTTGATGTTTAAAGTTGGTGTTAGAAATTTAATGCGGACGGCCTATGTGGCATGATTTTCCTTATGACACCCTCTACAGCCTATTACATGTCGCAGGTGCTCGAACAAGGGCGAGATGGGTGTCGGGTGTGACGAACAACTGTCCACCCTCCTGGCAGAGACGATCTTTTAGCCACGATTGCCGTCAGTCGAGAACAACTGTTCGGACACTCTTCCAACGCCACGCTGCCCCAGGACTGGTGATACGACCGAGACATTACTGATCAGCGCCAATATTGCCTAAGTACACCGGACGATCCAGGTGGGAACATTCTAATTATCTATTTCTATCCCAACGACATGGTGAATGCACGGAAGCTCCCAGAAGCTCACTCATGAAGTTTTAACCGTTATATCTTGACACAAACTCTCATGTTCAGTTCTGTTACGGCATGTGTGAACATTACAGCATTAGACCTTATGAAATCTATTATAACTGTTTACAATGTGTAAGAAATTACACACACACACACACACACACACATATCCGCAGTTCGCTGTAAGTTATACTTTTCATCTAATTAAAACCATTAGGGAGTTAGTCATCTTGTGCCTTCATGTCATTCTGTCATGTCTGAGTTTACACACGTAACGGGGGGCTGTCTGATGCTTTAGTTGAGAAACTATTTCCTTTTCACATATACTTAGCGCTTTTATGATTAAAGTCAGGGCTGTTTAGTATGTTGAGTCTCTGGGCGGTGACTTACATTCTCTGGTGCTAATCACCAAGGCAAATCTAGGTTTAGGAGCAGTGATTATCGGATTACCCTGTCAGTTATATTTATATACACATAGATATTGTGGTGCATTCATTTACGGTAGTTGAAATGGGTTTATGAGGGAGTTAGTACTGAAATGAGGGATGTTGTGTTATTTATGTTGTGTATGTGCTTGTGTGTGTAATTTTAATATATTTTGCTGGGGGGGAATAGGTTGTGAAATTAAAAACCCATAAATGTGCTTACCAAGTCAAAAGGCTACCCTATTTGAAATATATACAACACTTATGGATTAGTGAATTGCTATTTTTATGAATGAGATTATTACTACCAGTGACTCATACATAATCAGGCAGGAACTTTTGCAATTTATGTTAATATTCAACTTACTTTCATGTTATGCCAGTGAAAGTATTAATTGATATATATATAATCCTGCCGTTAATTTTGTGCTTGTACTATCGATAACTTGTCATCTCATGTAACATTTTGCAGGCTTAATAAAGCACACGCTTGTTGGTTAAAAGACTTTTTCATTTGCAAGTCCTGTCATTCACCTGGGGGGACATGTCTGTAATTGTAATTGGGCCTTGCACACTTTTGCTTCCACTAGGTTCACCACCTAGTTCTAAATATGATGTCTCTCCCCTTTTACAAAAAAAAACTTAATAAAAAAAAAAAAATTAAATAAAATAAAAAATTCAAAAAAAAAATTACAAAAAAAACTTATAAAATAAAAGGGGGGTTTCAAATGGTAGCAGAGCGTGGTTATGATTCTAGTTAGTAGTAGGTATTATTTCTGCCTTATTTTTTTTCTCCTTTTGAACTTGAGAAATTTTGGAATCTGGGGACTTGCATTTATTTTCTTGAATGAAACTTGGTGTGGCTACAGACGTGTCAGCTGGTGTTAGGACTTGCAAATTATTTCAAATTTTTTTTTGATTGGAATCCAAGTGTTGCAAGAAAAGTTAATGGTAGTGTAACGAATTAATAGAATGAATAACCAGAAAAAAGCATATTTTATAAAATGAATAAGGGGTTGATGAAGTTTAAAATGATTTAATATGTGTTAGTGTTTAAGTAATTATTTTGTGATGTTGAGTGTAAGATGAAGTTTGAAAAGGGGTTATAAGAAGGTGATCGATTTTTTTAATGAAAGAGTGCTGATTGATTTTACTTGTGCATACTTTGGAGCTTAGACAGATTTTGAGCGTGATGAGGGCCGTCAGTACTTGTTGATTTTGATTGTGATTTGTCTCATGGATTAGACAACGTGTTTTATAGCATCCCCGTTATATAGTACTTGTTTATTGAGGGCGTTGCGTTGCCGTATCGGGTATTCTGAATGCGGTCATGGTCCGACCAAGGGCATGGATGTGATAGTTTTATATTTTCGATTACATTGAATTTTATGTGTACTTTGTGGATTGTATTTAGTGAGTCAGTTTTGTTTTTTTGTGTCGTGTTCCCTTCTGGGCATTTTACATGGCTGTTTCTCTGCTTTTATGACACCCATCTCGTCGCATCGCTAGAGCACTCTGGAGCGGCTCAAAGGAAGAAGAGTACTTGAGTTTTTCCGGATTCTTTGTCATTATGTTTTGTAGGTTAAGTTTGTGTTAGGTGTTTCATTGGGATTTAAGTTTTATTGTTGTGTTTGAGTATTGTGCAACTCTGGCGACGGTAGGTTACCAGGAATTGCCCCACCCCATTTCAGGGATTCTCCAGAAACTTTCGGTGTTGGATGGAGTAGATGAGGACAGGTTGTTGGTCTTCTTGGACCTGGTCCTGCAGTTGGTAGATTTCCCGGGTGTGTCCGATGAGGAGGTCTTGTCCCTTATATACCCGTATTGCCGGGGTCCATTGGCCGGTCTGGTCACCAACACTCTGCGTCGGGGCTGCAGTGTTGACACGTTCCATGGGGAAGTGTTGGATTTCTTCATACCCCATCGACGACGTTTCCAGCTTAAGTTAGATTTATTGTATCGCCTACAGGCCAACGGAGAGGCATTGAGGGACTTCGTGCATGATATATGGAAAGCTGCCCGCATATTAAGGTTGGGGTTACCCGAGACGGAAGTCATACAGGTAATACGAGAAGGTTAGAGAGTTGGAGAGTACCCTTAGATGGTAGAGGTCGTCATTTTTCTCTGTTCTAAAAATAAGATGGAGAAGTTATGTGCTGTTTCCGTGTTCATAGTGGTTGATTGTGTTTTTTGAGTATTGTAGGGTCGGTCCATGCTGCATTCATCGTTTGACTTCTCTGGTGTGACAGTTTTGCATTAAGTATGGTTTGTTTAGACGGTGGAAGAGTAAACCCCCCCTCTTGCTAGTTAAGCTGCTTTTGAAAAAGTAAGAAATAGGATTGATGTTCGCGTGCCCTCTGCACGGTCTTCTCTGCCTTGTGAATCGGGTCCGCCCACCCTAGTGTGGGGAGGTGGGCCAGTCATGTGTCAAGGATGGAGGATGCCTTGTTTGCTTCACATGGCTCGTCGGTCCACGATGTGGACGGTTCTCAAAGGGTACTCGCATATCAAGGTTTGTAGCACCTTGTTAGCCTTCGGGCGTGAATATGTGAGTACCAGGAGAGTTAGATGGTGGTCACTGGAGATGGTGACGTGTTGGGGCGGTCCCGAGAGTTTGGCATGGAGGAGAGGACTCACGTGGGGGGATGGTCGCAGTGTGGTAGAGATTTTCAGTCCTGGGAAGGGAGGAATAGTGTTAATGGTCCTGGGTCTCAGTTGTTGAGTTTAGGAGGCCTTGGTGGTCGGTACTCAGAGCTGGCGCAGCAATTCTTGTCTTTCTCCTGTTCTGTTCTGTTCCTTATATCTGCATGCGGACCAGGGCCCGGCGAGCATGCAGGACGCACACTTACACCTTCTCTTTCAGACACACACTCACTGACTCACACCTCTCCCTTCTGCCTCTTTCGTTTTCCTGTGTTACTGAACTCACCAAGAGCGATTTAGAATCTGAGATTTTCCAGGTTTCCCGCAGCCGTCGTGCTTGAGGACTGGTTTGTTTTGGGTCAACCATGTTGCCCTTTTGGGGTGAGGGTGTGCCGTACTGGGTTCGGCATCGTATGATAAATGTTTTTAAAACGAGCGGCGTTGACGTCACGCACGGCCACCGCGGTTAGTCGCCGTCCAGTTATGTACACAGCTGTTGTGTATCTACGAAATTCAGTTGGCGCGTCCAGCTGTTTTGTGCATTCCTGCACCGAGAGCTTTCTTGGGTAGACAGACACATTAAATCTGTCTCATTTCTATTCGAACCCTCAACCTGGTCATCTGCTCTCGACTGGCGGCACTCTTCTCTTCGGGATTTCGTCGACTTTTCTATGGTTCGCTAAATAAAGTTCAGCTCCAGGTACGTACAAGTTGTCTGGTTCTAAGAATATTCTAACCCCAAATATATATTTTGTGTTTCAGCTTCTATTATAAAATATACTTGTGTGTGTGCGTATAGATCAGTTTCCAATTTGGGCGTTAACGCAATTTAAAAAAAAATTAATTTAATATGGAGGTAAATGTTGTGGTCCAAATTGAACTCAATAAAGACAATGATAATGAACCTTGCACTCAACTGTGTTTTGTGTCATTAATAATTATGAATTACGCAGTTAATCAATTTGAACTTTTTTCAAATGAAATACTTAAAAGTAATTGGTGGATGAGTGAGATAAGTCACAGCTGGGGAGTTTAAGACTGATTAATATGAATTAGTGGCGATGTGTGTGTGGGCTGTTGATGTTTAAAGTTGGTGTTAGAAATTTAATGCGGACGGCCTATGTGGCGTGATTTTCCTTATGACACCCTCTACAGCCTATTACATGTCGCAGGTGCTCGAACAAGGGCGAGATGGGTGTCGGGTGTGACGAACAACTGTCCACCCTCCTGGCAGAGACGATCTTTTAGCCACGATTGCCGTCAGTCGAGAACAACTATTCGGACACTCTTCCAACGCCACGCTGCCCCAGGACTGGTGATACGACCGAGACATTACTGATCAGCGCCAATATTGCCTAAGTACACCGGACGATCCAGGTGGGAACATTCTAATTATCTATTTCTATCCCAACGACATGGTGAATGCACGGAAGCTCCCAGAAGCTCACTCATGAAGTTTTAACCGTTATATCTTGACACAAACTCTCATGTTCAGTTCTGTTACGGCATGTGTGAACATTACAGCATTAGACCTTATGAAATCTATTATAACTGTTTACAATGTGTAAGAAATTACACACACACACACACACACACACACATATCCGCAGTTCGCTGTAAGTTATACTTTTCATCTAATTAAAACCATTAGGGAGTTAGTCATCTTGTGCCTTCATGTCATTCTGTCATGTCTGAGTTTACACACGTAACGGGGGGCTGTCTGATGCTTTAGTTGAGAAACTATTTCCTTTTCACATATACTTAGCGCTTTTATGATTAAAGTCAGGGCTGTTTAGTATGTTGAGTCTCTGGGCGGTGACTTACATTCTCTGGTGCTAATCACCAAGGCAAATCTAGGTTTAGGAGCTGTGATTATCGGATTACCCTGTCAGTTATATTTATATACACATAGATATTGTGGTGCATTCATTTACGGTAGTTGAAATGGGTTTATGAGGGAGTTAGTACTGAAATGAGGGATGTTGTGTTATTTATGTTGTGTATGTGCTTGTGTGTGTAATTTTAATATATTTTGCGGGGGGGGAATAGGTTGTGAAATTAAAAACCCATAAATGTGCTTACCAAGTCAAAAGGCTACCCTATTTGAAATATATACATCACTTATGGATTAGTGAATTGCTATTTTTATGAATGAGATTATTACTACCAGTGACTCATACATAATCAGGCAGGAACTTTTGCAATTTATGTTAATATTCAACTTACTTTCATGTTATGCCAGTGAAAGTATTAATTGATATATATATAATCCTGCCGTTAATTTTGTGCTTGTACTATCGATAACTTGTCATCTCATGTAACATTTTGCAGGCTTAATAAAGCACACGCTTGTTGGTTAAAAGACTTTTTCATTTGCAAGTCCTGTCATTCACCTGGGGGGACATGTCTGTAATTGTAATTGGGCCTTGCACACTTTTGCTTCCACTAGGTTCACCACCTAGTTCTAAATATGATGTCTCTCCCCTTTTACAAAAAAAACTTAATAAAAAAAAAATATTAAATAAAATAAAATATTCAAAAAAAAATTACAAAAAAAAACTTATAAAATAAAAGGGGGGTTTCAAATGGTAGCAGAGCGTGGTTATGATTCTAGTTAGTAGTAGGTATTATTTCTGCCTTATTTTTTTTCTCCTTTTGAACTTGAGAAATTTTGGAATCTGGGGACTTGCATTTATTTTCTTGAATGAAACTTGGTGTGGCTACAGACGTGTCAGCTGGTGTTAGGACTTGCAAATTATTTCAAATTTTTTTTTGATTGGAATCCAAGTGTTGCAAGAAACGTTAATGGTAGTGTAACGAATTAATAGAATAAATAAGCAGAAAAATAGCATATTTTATAAAATGAATAAGGGGTTGATGAAGTTTAAAATGATTTAATATGTGTTAGTGTTTAAGTAATTATTTTGTGATGTTGAGTGTAAGATGAAGTTTGAAAAGGGGTTATAAGAAGGTGATCGATTTTTTTAATGAAAGAGTGCTGATTGATTTTACTTGTGCATAGTTTGGAGCTTAGACAGATTTTGAGCGTGATGAGGGCCGTCAGTACTTGTTGATTTTGATTGTGATTTGTCTCATGGATTAGACAACGTGTTTTATAGCATCCCCGTTATATAGTACTTGTTTATTGAGGGCGTTGCGTTGCGGTATCGGGTATTCTGAATGCGGTCATGGTCCGACCAAGGGCATGGATGTGATAGTTTTATATTTTCGATTACATTGAATTTTATGTGTACTTTGTGGATTGTATTTAGTGAGTCAGTTTTGTTTTTTTGTGTCGTGTTCCCTTCTGGGCATTTTACATGGCTGTTTCTCTGCTTTTATGACACCCATCTCGACGCATCGCTAGAGCACTCTGGAGCGGCTCAAAGGAAGAAGAGTACTTGAGTTTTTCCGGATTCTTTGTCATTATGTTTTGTAGGTGAAGTGTGTGTTAGGTGTTTCATTGGGATTTAAGTTTTATTGTTGTGTTTGAGTATTGTGCAACTCTGGCGACGGTAGGTTACCAGGAATTACCCCACCCCATTTCAGGGATTCTCCAGAAACTTTCGGTGTTGGATGGAGTAGATGAGGACAGGTTGTTGGTCTTCTTGGACCTGGTCCTGCAGTTGGTAGATTTCCCGGGTGTGTCCGATGAGGAGGTCTTGTCCCTTATATACCCGTATTGCCGGGGTCCATTGGCCGGTCTGGTCACCAACACTCTGCGTCGGGGCTGCAGTGTTGACACGTTCCATGGGGAAGTGTTGGATTTCTTCATACCCCATCGACGACGTTTCCAGCTTAAGTTAGATTTATTGTATCGCCTACAGGCCAACGGAGAGGCATTGGGGGACTTCGTGCATGATATATGGAAAGCTGCCCGCATATTAAGGTTGGGGTTACCCGAGACGGAAGTCATACAGGTAATACGAGAAGGTTAGAGAGTTGGAGAGTACCCTTAGATGGTAGAGGTCGTCATTTTTCTCTGTTGTAAAAATAAGATGGAGAAGTTATGTGCTGTTTCCGTGTTCATAGTGGTTGATTGTGTTTTTTGAGTATTGTAGGGTCGGTCCATGCTGCATTCATCGTTTGACTTCTCTGGTGTGACAGTTTTGCATTAAGTATGGTTTGTTTAGACGGTGGAAGAGTAAACCCCCCCCTCTTGCTAGTTAAGCTGCTTTTGAAAAAGTAAGAAATAGGATTGATGTTCGCGTGCCCTCTGCACGGTCTTCTCTGCCTTGTGAATCGGGTCCGCCCACCCTAGTGTGGGGAGGTGGGCCAGTCATGTGTCAAGGATGGAGGATGCCTTGTTTGCTTCACATGGCTCGTCGGTCCACGATGTGGACGGTTCTCAAAGGGTACTCGCATATCAAGGTTTGTAGCACCTTGTTAGCCTTCGGGCGTGAATATGTGAGTACCAGGAGAGTTAGATGGTGGTCACTGGAGATGGTGACGTGTTGGGGCGGTCCCGAGAGTTTGGCATGGAGGAGAGGACTCACGTGGGGGGATGGTCGCAGTGTGGTAGAGATTTTCAGTCCTGGGAAGGGAGGAATAGTGTTAATGGTCCTGGGTCTCAGTTGTTGAGTTTAGGAGGCCTTGGTGGTCGGTACTCAGAGCTGGCGCAGCAATTCTTGTCTTTCTCCTGTTCTGTTCTGTTCCTTATATCTGCATGCGGACCAGGGCCCGGCGAGCATGCAGGACGCACACTTACACCTTCTCTTTCAGACACACACTCACTGACTCACACCTCTCCCTTCTGCCTCTTTCGTTTTCTTGTGTTACTGAACTCACCAAGAGCGATTTAGAATCTGAGATTTTCCAGGTTTCCCGCAGCCGTCGTGCTTGAGGACTGGTTTGTTTTGGGTCAACCATGTTGCCCTTTTGGGGTGAGGGTGTGCCGTACTGGGTTCGGCATCGTATGAAAAATGTTTTTAAAACGAGCGGCGTTGACGTCACGCACGGCCACCACGGTTAGTCGCCGTCCAGTTATGTACACAGCTGTTGTGTATCTACGAAATTCAGTTGGCGCGTCCAGCTGTTTTGTGCATTCCTGCACCGAGAGCTTTCTTGGGAGACAGACACATTAAATCTGACTCATTTCTATTCGAACCCTCAACCTGGTTATCTGCTCTCGACTGGCGGCACTCTTCTCTTCGGGATTTCGTCGACTTTTCTATGGTTCGCTAAATAAATTTCAGCTCCAGGTACGTACAAGTTGTCTGGTTCTAAGAATATTCTAACCCCAAATATATATTTTGTGTTTCAGCTTCTATTATAAAATATACTTGTGTGTGTGCGTATAGATCAGTTTCCAATTTGGGCGTTAACGCAATTAAAAAAAAAAATTAATTTAATATGGAGGTAAATGTTGTGGGTCAAATTGAACTCAATAAAGAAAATGATAATGCACCTTGCACTCAACTGTGTTTTGTGTCATTAATAATTATGAATTACGCAGTTAATCAATTTGAACTTTTTTCAAATGAAATACTTAAAAGTAATTGGTGGATGAGTGAGATAAGTCACAGCTGGGGAGTTTAAGACTGATTAATATGAATTAGTGGCGATGTGTGTGTGGGCTGTTGATGTTTAAAGTTGGTGTTAGAAATTTAATGCGGACGGCCTATGTGGCATGATTTTCCTTATGACACCCTCTACAGCCTATTACATGTCGCAGGTGCTCGAACAAGGGCGAGATGGGTGTCGGGTGTGACGAACAACTGTCCACCCTCCTGGCAGAGACGATCTTTTAGCCACGATTGCCGTCAGTCGAGAACAACTGTTCGGACACTCTTCCAACGCCACGCTGCCCCAGGACTGGTGATACGACCGAGACATTACTGATCAGCGCCAATATTGCCTAAGTACACCGGACGATCCAGGTGGGAACATTCTAATTATCTATTTCTATCCCAACGACATGGTGAATGCACGGAAGCTCCCAGAAGCTCACTCATGAAGTTTTAACCGTTATATCTTGACACAAACTCTCATGTTCAGTTCTGTTACGGCATGTGTGAACATTACAGCATTAGACCTTATGAAATCTATTATAACTGTTTACAATGTGTAAGAAATTACACACACACACACACACACACACATATCCGCAGTTCGCTGTAAGTTATACTTTTCATCTAATTAAAACCATTAGGGAGTTAGTCATCTTGTGCCTTCATGTCATTCTGTCATGTCTGAGTTTACACACGTAACGGGGGGCTGTCTGATGCTTTAGTTGAGAAACTATTTCCTTTTCACATATACTTAGCGCTTTTATGATTAAAGTCAGGGCTGTTTAGTATGTTGAGTCTCTGGGCGGTGACTTACATTCTCTGGTGCTAATCACCAAGGCAAATCTAGGTTTAGGAGCAGTGATTATCGGATTACCCTGTCAGTTATATTTATATACACATAGATATTGTGGTGCATTCATTTACGGTAGTTGAAATGGGTTTATGAGGGAGTTAGTACTGAAATGAGGGATGTTGTGTTATTTATGTTGTGTATGTGCTTGTGTGTGTAATTTTAATATATTTTGCAGGGGGGGAATAGGTTGTGAAATTAAAAACCCATAAATGTGCTTACCAAGTCAAAAGGCTACCCTATTTGAAATATATACAACACTTATGGATTAGTGAATTGCTATTTTTATGAATGAGATTATTACTACCAGTGACTCATACATAATCAGGCAGGAACTTTTGCAATTTATGTTAATATTCAACTTACTTTCATGTTATGCCAGTGAAAGTATTAATTGATATATATATAATCCTGCCGTTAATTTTGTGCTTGTACTATCGATAACTTGTCATCTCATGTAACATTTTGCAGGCTTAATAAAGCACACGCTTGTTGGTTAAAAGACTTTTTCATTTGCAAGTCCTGTCATTCACCTGGGGGGACATGTCTGTAATTGTAATTGGGCCTTGCACACTTTTGCTTCCACTAGGTTCACCACCTAGTTCTAAATATGATGTCTCTCCCCTTTTACAAAAAAAAACTTAATAAAAAAAAAAAAATTAAATAAAATAAAAAATTCAAAAAAAAAATTACAAAAAAAACTTATAAAATAAAAGGGGGGTTTCAAATGGTAGCAGAGCGTGGTTATGATTCTAGTTAGTAGTAGGTATTATTTCTGCCTTATTTTTTTTCTCCTTTTGAACTTGAGAAATTTTGGAATCTGGGGACTTGCATTTATTTTCTTGAATGAAACTTGGTGTGGCTACAGACGTGTCAGCTGGTGTTAGGACTTGCAAATTATTTCAAATTTTTTTTTGATTGGAATCCAAGTGTTGCAAGAAAAGTTAATGGTAGTGTAACGAATTAATAGAATGAATAACCAGAAAAAAGCATATTTTATAAAATGAATAAGGGGTTGATGAAGTTTAAAATGATTTAATATGTGTTAGTGTTTAAGTAATTATTTTGTGATGTTGAGTGTAAGATGAAGTTTGAAAAGGGGTTATAAGAAGGTGATCGATTTTTTTAATGAAAGAGTGCTGATTGATTTTACTTGTGCATACTTTGGAGCTTAGACAGATTTTGAGCGTGATGAGGGCCGTCAGTACTTGTTGATTTTGATTGTGATTTGTCTCATGGATTAGACAACGTGTTTTATAGCATCCCCGTTATATAGTACTTGTTTATTGAGGGCGTTGCGTTGCCGTATCGGGTATTCTGAATGCGGTCATGGTCCGACCAAGGGCATGGATGTGATAGTTTTATATTTTCGATTACATTGAATTTTATGTGTACTTTGTGGATTGTATTTAGTGAGTCAGTTTTGTTTTTTTGTGTCGTGTTCCCTTCTGGGCATTTTACATGGCTGTTTCTCTGCTTTTATGACACCCATCTCGTCGCATCGCTAGAGCACTCTGGAGCGGCTCAAAGGAAGAAGAGTACTTGAGTTTTTCCGGATTCTTTGTCATTATGTTTTGTAGGTTAAGTTTGTGTTAGGTGTTTCATTGGGATTTAAGTTTTATTGTTGTGTTTGAGTATTGTGCAACTCTGGCGACGGTAGGTTACCAGGAATTGCCCCACCCCATTTCAGGGATTCTCCAGAAACTTTCGGTGTTGGATGGAGTAGATGAGGACAGGTTGTTGGTCTTCTTGGACCTGGTCCTGCAGTTGGTAGATTTCCCGGGTGTGTCCGATGAGGAGGTCTTGTCCCTTATATACCCGTATTGCCGGGGTCCATTGGCCGGTCTGGTCACCAACACTCTGCGTCGGGGCTGCAGTGTTGACACGTTCCATGGGGAAGTGTTGGATTTCTTCATACCCCATCGACGACGTTTCCAGCTTAAGTTAGATTTATTGTATCGCCTACAGGCCAACGGAGAGGCATTGAGGGACTTCGTGCATGATATATGGAAAGCTGCCCGCATATTAAGGTTGGGGTTACCCGAGACGGAAGTCATACAGGTAATACGAGAAGGTTAGAGAGTTGGAGAGTACCCTTAGATGGTAGAGGTCGTCATTTTTCTCTGTTCTAAAAATAAGATGGAGAAGTTATGTGCTGTTTCCGTGTTCATAGTGGTTGATTGTGTTTTTTGAGTATTGTAGGGTCGGTCCATGCTGCATTCATCGTTTGACTTCTCTGGTGTGACAGTTTTGCATTAAGTATGGTTTGTTTAGACGGTGGAAGAGTAAACCCCCCCTCTTGCTAGTTAAGCTGCTTTTGAAAAAGTAAGAAATAGGATTGATGTTCGCGTGCCCTCTGCACGGTCTTCTCTGCCTTGTGAATCGGGTCCGCCCACCCTAGTGTGGGGAGGTGGGCCAGTCATGTGTCAAGGATGGAGGATGCCTTGTTTGCTTCACATGGCTCGTCGGTCCACGATGTGGACGGTTCTCAAAGGGTACTCGCATATCAAGGTTTGTAGCACCTTGTTAGCCTTCGGGCGTGAATATGTGAGTACCAGGAGAGTTAGATGGTGGTCACTGGAGATGGTGACGTGTTGGGGCGGTCCCGAGAGTTTGGCATGGAGGAGAGGACTCACGTGGGGGGATGGTCGCAGTGTGGTAGAGATTTTCAGTCCTGGGAAGGGAGGAATAGTGTTAATGGTCCTGGGTCTCAGTTGTTGAGTTTAGGAGGCCTTGGTGGTCGGTACTCAGAGCTGGCGCAGCAATTCTTGTCTTTCTCCTGTTCTGTTCTGTTCCTTATATCTGCATGCGGACCAGGGCCCGGCGAGCATGCAGGACGCACACTTACACCTTCTCTTTCAGACACACACTCACTGACTCACACCTCTCCCTTCTGCCTCTTTCGTTTTCCTGTGTTACTGAACTCACCAAGAGCGATTTAGAATCTGAGATTTTCCAGGTTTCCCGCAGCCGTCGTGCTTGAGGACTGGTTTGTTTTGGGTCAACCATGTTGCCCTTTTGGGGTGAGGGTGTGCCGTACTGGGTTCGGCATCGTATGATAAATGTTTTTAAAACGAGCGGCGTTGACGTCACGCACGGCCACCGCGGTTAGTCGCCGTCCAGTTATGTACACAGCTGTTGTGTATCTACGAAATTCAGTTGGCGCGTCCAGCTGTTTTGTGCATTCCTGCACCGAGAGCTTTCTTGGGTAGACAGACACATTAAATCTGTCTCATTTCTATTCGAACCCTCAACCTGGTCATCTGCTCTCGACTGGCGGCACTCTTCTCTTCGGGATTTCGTCGACTTTTCTATGGTTCGCTAAATAAAGTTCAGCTCCAGGTACGTACAAGTTGTCTGGTTCTAAGAATATTCTAACCCCAAATATATATTTTGTGTTTCAGCTTCTATTATAAAATATACTTGTGTGTGTGCGTATAGATCAGTTTCCAATTTGGGCGTTAACGCAATTTAAAAAAAAATTAATTTAATATGGAGGTAAATGTTGTGGTCCAAATTGAACTCAATAAAGACAATGATAATGAACCTTGCACTCAACTGTGTTTTGTGTCATTAATAATTATGAATTACGCAGTTAATCAATTTGAACTTTTTTCAAATGAAATACTTAAAAGTAATTGGTGGATGAGTGAGATAAGTCACAGCTGGGGAGTTTAAGACTGATTAATATGAATTAGTGGCGATGTGTGTGTGGGCTGTTGATGTTTAAAGTTGGTGTTAGAAATTTAATGCGGACGGCCTATGTGGCGTGATTTTCCTTATGACACCCTCTACAGCCTATTACATGTCGCAGGTGCTCGAACAAGGGCGAGATGGGTGTCGGGTGTGACGAACAACTGTCCACCCTCCTGGCAGAGACGATCTTTTAGCCACGATTGCCGTCAGTCGAGAACAACTATTCGGACACTCTTCCAACGCCACGCTGCCCCAGGACTGGTGATACGACCGAGACATTACTGATCAGCGCCAATATTGCCTAAGTACACCGGACGATCCAGGTGGGAACATTCTAATTATCTATTTCTATCCCAACGACATGGTGAATGCACGGAAGCTCCCAGAAGCTCACTCATGAAGTTTTAACCGTTATATCTTGACACAAACTCTCATGTTCAGTTCTGTTACGGCATGTGTGAACATTACAGCATTAGACCTTATGAAATCTATTATAACTGTTTACAATGTGTAAGAAATTACACACACACACACACACACACACACATATCCGCAGTTCGCTGTAAGTTATACTTTTCATCTAATTAAAACCATTAGGGAGTTAGTCATCTTGTGCCTTCATGTCATTCTGTCATGTCTGAGTTTACACACGTAACGGGGGGCTGTCTGATGCTTTAGTTGAGAAACTATTTCCTTTTCACATATACTTAGCGCTTTTATGATTAAAGTCAGGGCTGTTTAGTATGTTGAGTCTCTGGGCGGTGACTTACATTCTCTGGTGCTAATCACCAAGGCAAATCTAGGTTTAGGAGCTGTGATTATCGGATTACCCTGTCAGTTATATTTATATACACATAGATATTGTGGTGCATTCATTTACGGTAGTTGAAATGGGTTTATGAGGGAGTTAGTACTGAAATGAGGGATGTTGTGTTATTTATGTTGTGTATGTGCTTGTGTGTGTAATTTTAATATATTTTGCGGGGGGGGAATAGGTTGTGAAATTAAAAACCCATAAATGTGCTTACCAAGTCAAAAGGCTACCCTATTTGAAATATATACATCACTTATGGATTAGTGAATTGCTATTTTTATGAATGAGATTATTACTACCAGTGACTCATACATAATCAGGCAGGAACTTTTGCAATTTATGTTAATATTCAACTTACTTTCATGTTATGCCAGTGAAAGTATTAATTGATATATATATAATCCTGCCGTTAATTTTGTGCTTGTACTATCGATAACTTGTCATCTCATGTAACATTTTGCAGGCTTAATAAAGCACACGCTTGTTGGTTAAAAGACTTTTTCATTTGCAAGTCCTGTCATTCACCTGGGGGGACATGTCTGTAATTGTAATTGGGCCTTGCACACTTTTGCTTCCACTAGGTTCACCACCTAGTTCTAAATATGATGTCTCTCCCCTTTTACAAAAAAAACTTAATAAAAAAAAAATATTAAATAAAATAAAATATTCAAAAAAAAATTACAAAAAAAAACTTATAAAATAAAAGGGGGGTTTCAAATGGTAGCAGAGCGTGGTTATGATTCTAGTTAGTAGTAGGTATTATTTCTGCCTTATTTTTTTTCTCCTTTTGAACTTGAGAAATTTTGGAATCTGGGGACTTGCATTTATTTTCTTGAATGAAACTTGGTGTGGCTACAGACGTGTCAGCTGGTGTTAGGACTTGCAAATTATTTCAAATTTTTTTTTGATTGGAATCCAAGTGTTGCAAGAAACGTTAATGGTAGTGTAACGAATTAATAGAATAAATAAGCAGAAAAATAGCATATTTTATAAAATGAATAAGGGGTTGATGAAGTTTAAAATGATTTAATATGTGTTAGTGTTTAAGTAATTATTTTGTGATGTTGAGTGTAAGATGAAGTTTGAAAAGGGGTTATAAGAAGGTGATCGATTTTTTTAATGAAAGAGTGCTGATTGATTTTACTTGTGCATAGTTTGGAGCTTAGACAGATTTTGAGCGTGATGAGGGCCGTCAGTACTTGTTGATTTTGATTGTGATTTGTCTCATGGATTAGACAACGTGTTTTATAGCATCCCCGTTATATAGTACTTGTTTATTGAGGGCGTTGCGTTGCGGTATCGGGTATTCTGAATGCGGTCATGGTCCGACCAAGGGCATGGATGTGATAGTTTTATATTTTCGATTACATTGAATTTTATGTGTACTTTGTGGATTGTATTTAGTGAGTCAGTTTTGTTTTTTTGTGTCGTGTTCCCTTCTGGGCATTTTACATGGCTGTTTCTCTGCTTTTATGACACCCATCTCGACGCATCGCTAGAGCACTCTGGAGCGGCTCAAAGGAAGAAGAGTACTTGAGTTTTTCCGGATTCTTTGTCATTATGTTTTGTAGGTGAAGTGTGTGTTAGGTGTTTCATTGGGATTTAAGTTTTATTGTTGTGTTTGAGTATTGTGCAACTCTGGCGACGGTAGGTTACCAGGAATTACCCCACCCCATTTCAGGGATTCTCCAGAAACTTTCGGTGTTGGATGGAGTAGATGAGGACAGGTTGTTGGTCTTCTTGGACCTGGTCCTGCAGTTGGTAGATTTCCCGGGTGTGTCCGATGAGGAGGTCTTGTCCCTTATATACCCGTATTGCCGGGGTCCATTGGCCGGTCTGGTCACCAACACTCTGCGTCGGGGCTGCAGTGTTGACACGTTCCATGGGGAAGTGTTGGATTTCTTCATACCCCATCGACGACGTTTCCAGCTTAAGTTAGATTTATTGTATCGCCTACAGGCCAACGGAGAGGCATTGGGGGACTTCGTGCATGATATATGGAAAGCTGCCCGCATATTAAGGTTGGGGTTACCCGAGACGGAAGTCATACAGGTAATACGAGAAGGTTAGAGAGTTGGAGAGTACCCTTAGATGGTAGAGGTCGTCATTTTTCTCTGTTCTAAAAATAAGATGGAGAAGTTATGTGCTGTTTCCGTGTTCATAGTGGTTGATTGTGTTTTTTGAGTATTGTAGGGTCGGTCCATGCTGCATTCATCGTTTGACTTCTCTGGTGTGACAGTTTTGCATTAAGTATGGTTTGTTTAGACGGTGGAAGAGTAAACCCCCCCCTCTTGCTAGTTAAGCTGCTTTTGAAAAAGTAAGAAATAGGATTGATGTTCGCGTGCCCTCTGCACGGTCTTCTCTGCCTTGTGAATCGGGTCCGCCCACCCTAGTGTGGGGAGGTGGGCCAGTCATGTGTCAAGGATGGAGGATGCCTTGTTTGCTTCACATGGCTCGTCGGTCCACGATGTGGACGGTTCTCAAAGGGTACTCGCATATCAAGGTTTGTAGCACCTTGTTAGCCTTCGGGCGTGAATATGTGAGTACCAGGAGAGTTAGATGGTGGTCACTGGAGATAATGACGTGTTGGGGCGGTCC
Source organism: Magicicada septendecula (assembly GCA_034769895.1). Lineage (NCBI taxonomy): Eukaryota > Metazoa > Arthropoda > Insecta > Hemiptera > Cicadidae > Magicicada > Magicicada septendecula. Next base: position 223,091,833 of record CM068368.1, read on the forward strand.
CGAGAGTTTGGCATGGAGGAGAGGACTCACGTGGGGGGATGGTCGCAGTGTGGTAGAGATTTTCAGTCCTGGGAAGGGAGGAATAGTGTTAATGGTCCTGGGTCTCAGTTGTTGAGTTTAGGAGGCCTTGGTGGTCGGTACTCAGAGCTGGCGCAGCAATTCTTGTCTTTCTCCTGTTCTGTTCTGTTCCTTATATCTGCATGCGGACCAGGGCCCGGCGAGCATGCAGGACGCACACTTACACCTTCTCTTTCAGACACACACTCACTGACTCACACCTCTCCCTTCTGCCTCTTTCGTTTTCCTGTGTTACTGAACTCACCAAGAGCGATTTAGAATCTGAGATTTTCCAGGTTTCCCGCAGCCGTCGTGCTTGAGGACTGGTTTGTTTTGGGTCAACCATGTTGCCCTTTTGGGGTGAGGGTGTGCCGTACTGGGTTCGGCATCGTATGAAAAATGTTTTTAAAACGAGCGGCGTTGACGTCACGCACGGCCACCGCGGTTAGTCGCCGTCCAGTTATGTACACAGCTGTTGTGTATCTACGAAATTCAGTTGGCGCGTCCAGCTGTTTTGTGCATTCCTGCACCGAGAGCTTTCTTGGGAGACAGACACATTAAATCTGACTCATTTCTATTCGAACCCTCAACCTGGTTATCTGCTCTCGACTGGCGGCACTCTTCTCTTCGGGATTTCGTCGACTTTTCTATGGTTCGCTAAATAAATTTCAGCTCCAGGTACGTACAAGTTGTCTGGTTCTAAGAATATTCTAACCCCAAATATATATTTTGTGTTTCAGCTTCTATTATAAAATATACTTGTGTGTGTGCGTATAGATCAGTTTCCAATTTGGGCGTTAACGCAATTAAAAAAAAAAATTAATTTAATATGGAGGTAAATGTTGTGGGTCAAATTGAACTTAATAAAGAAAATGATAATGCACCTTGCACTCAACTGTGTTTTGTGTCATTAATAATTATGAATTACGCAGTTAATCAATTTGAACTTTTTTCAAATGAAATACTTAAAAGTAATTGGTGGATGAGTGAGATAAGTCACAGCTGGGGAGTTTAAGACTGATTAATATGAATTAGTGGCGATGTGTGTGTGGGCTGTTGATGTTTAAAGTTGGTGTTAGAAATTTAATGCGGACGGCCTATGTGGCATGATTTTCCTTATGACACCCTCTACAGCCTATTACATGTCGCAGGTGCTCGAACAAGGGCGAGATGGGTGTCGGGTGTGACGAACAACTGTCCACCCTCCTGGCAGAGACGATCTTTTAGCCACGATTGCCGTCAGTCGAGAACAACTGTTCGGACACTCTTCCAACGCCACGCTGCCCCAGGACTGGTGATACGACCGAGACATTACTGATCAGCGCCAATATTGCCTAAGTACACCGGACGATCCAGGTGGGAACATTCTAATTATCTATTTCTATCCCAACGACATGGTGAATGCACGGAAGCTCCCAGAAGCTCACTCATGAAGTTTTAACCGTTATATCTTGACACAAACTCTCATGTTCAGTTCTGTTACGGCATGTGTGAACATTACAGCATTAGACCTTATGAAATCTATTATAACTGTTTACAATGTGTAAGAAATTACACACACACACACACACACATATCCGCAGTTCGCTGTAAGTTATACTTTTCATCTAATTAAAACCATTAGGGAGTTAGTCATCTTGTGCCTTCATGTCATTCTGTCATGTCTGAGTTTACACACGTAACGGGGGGCTGTCTGATGCTTTAGTTGAGAAACTATTTCCTTTTCACATATACTTAGCGCTTTTATGATTAAAGTCAGGGCTGTTTAGTATGTTGAGTCTCTGGGCGGTGACTTACATTCTCTGGTGCTAATCACCAAGGCAAATCTAGGTTTAGGAGCAGTGATTATCGGATTACCCTGTCAGTTATATTTATATACACATAGATATTGTGGTGCATTCATTTACGGTAGTTGAAATGGGTTTATGAGGGAGTTAGTACTGAAATGAGGGATGTTGTGTTATTTATGTTGTGTATGTGCTTGTGTGTGTAATTTTAATATATTTTGCTGGGGGGGAATAGGTTGTGAAATTAAAAACCCATAAATGTGCTTACCAAGTCAAAAGGCTACCCTATTTGAAATATATACAACACTTATGGATTAGTGAATTGCTATTTTTATGAATGAGATTATTACTACCAGTGACTCATACATAATCAGGCAGGAACTTTTGCAATTTATGTTAATATTCAACTTACTTTCATGTTATGCCAGTGAAAGTATTAATTGATATATATATAATCCTGCCGTTAATTTTGTGCTTGTACTATCGATAACTTGTCATCTCATGTAACATTTTGCAGGCTTAATAAAGCACACGCTTGTTGGTTAAAAGACTTTTTCATTTGCAAGTCCTGTCATTCACCTGGGGGGACATGTCTGTAATTGTAATTGGGCCTTGCACACTTTTGCTTCCACTAGGTTCACCACCTAGTTCTAAATATGATGTCTCTCCCCTTTTACAAAAAAAAACTTAATAAAAAAAAAAAAATTAAATAAAATAAAAAATTCAAAAAAAAAATTACAAAAAAAACTTATACAATAAAAGGGGGGTTTCAAATGGTAGCAGAGCGTGGTTATGATTCTAGTTAGTAGTAGGTATTATTTCTGCCTTATTTTTTTTCTCCTTTTGAACTTGAGAAATTTTGGAATCTGGGGACTTGCATTTATTTTCTTGAATGAAACTTGGTGTGGCTACAGACGTGTCAGCTGGTGTTAGGACTTGCAAATTATTTCAAATTTTTTTTTGATTGGAATCCAAGTGTTGCAAGAAAAGTTAATGGTAGTGTAACGAATTAATAGAATGAATAACCAGAAAAAAGCATATTTTATAAAATGAATAAGGGGTTGATGAAGTTTAAAATGATTTAATATGTGTTAGTGTTTAAGTAATTATTTTGTGATGTTGAGTGTAAGATGAAGTTTGAAAAGGGGTTATAAGAAGGTGATCGATTTTTTTAATGAAAGAGTGCTGATTGATTTTACTTGTGCATACTTTGGAGCTTAGACAGATTTTGAGCGTGATGAGGGCCGTCAGTACTTGTTGATTTTGATTGTGATTTGTCTCATGGATTAGACAACGTGTTTTATAGCATCCCCGTTATATAGTACTTGTTTATTGAGGGCGTTGCGTTGCCGTATCGGGTATTCTGAATGCGGTCATGGTCCGACCAAGGGCATGGATGTGATAGTTTTATATTTTCGATTACATTGAATTTTATGTGTACTTTGTGGATTGTATTTAGTGAGTCAGTTTTGTTTTTTTGTGTCGTGTTCCCTTCTGGGCATTTTACATGGCTGTTTCTCTGCTTTTATGACACCCATCTCGTCGCATCGCTAGAGCACTCTGGAGCGGCTCAAAGGAAGAAGAGTACTTGAGTTTTTCCGGATTCTTTGTCATTATGTTTTGTAGGTTAAGTTTGTGTTAGGTGTTTCATTGGGATTTAAGTTTTATTGTTGTGTTTGAGTATTGTGCAACTCTGGCGACGGTAGGTTACCAGGAATTACCCCACCCCATTTCAGGGATTCTCCAGAAACTTTCGGTGTTGGATGGAGTAGATGAGGACAGGTTGTTGGTCTTCTTGGACCTGGTCCTGCAGTTGGTAGATTTCCCGGGTGTGTCCGATGAGGAGGTCTTGTCCCTTATATACCCGTATTGCCGGGGTCCATTGGCCGGTCTGGTCACCAACACTCTGCGTCGGGGCTGCAGTGTTGACACGTTCCATGGGGAAGTGTTGGATTTCTTCATACCCCATCGACGACGTTTCCAGCTTAAGTTAGATTTATTGTATCGCCTACAGGCCAACGGAGAGGCATTGAGGGACTTCGTGCATGATATATGGAAAGCTGCCCGCATATTAAGGTTGGGGTTACCCGAGACGGAAGTCATACAGGTAATACGAGAAGGTTAGAGAGTTGGAGAGTACCCTTAGATGGTAGAGGTCGTCATTTTTCTCTGTTCTAAAAATAAGATGGAGAAGTTATGTGCTGTTTCCGTGTTCATAGTGGTTGATTGTGTTTTTTGAGTATTGTAGGGTCGGTCCATGCTGCATTCATCGTTTGACTTCTCTGGTGTGACAGTTTTGCATTAAGTATGGTTTGTTTAGACGGTGGAAGAGTAAACCCCCCCTCTTGCTAGTTAAGCTGCTTTTGAAAAAGTAAGAAATAGGATTGATGTTCGCGTGCCCTCTGCACGGTCTTCTCTGCCTTGTGAATCGGGTCCGCCCACCCTAGTGTGGGGAGGTGGGCCAGTCATGTGTCAAGGATGGAGGATGCCTTGTTTGCTTCACATGGCTCGTCGGTCCACGATGTGGACGGTTCTCAAAGGGTACTCGCATATCAAGGTTTGTAGCACCTTGTTAGCCTTCGGGCGTGAATATGTGAGTACCAGGAGAGTTAGATGGTGGTCACTGGAGATGGTGACGTGTTGGGGCGGTCCCGAGGGTTTGGCATTGAGGAGAGGACTCACGTGGGGGGATGGTCGCAGTGTGGTAGAGATTTTCAGTCCTGGGAAGGGAGGAATAGTGTTAATGGTCCTGGGTCTCAGTTGTTGAGTTTAGGAGGCCTTGGTGGTCGGTACTCAGAGCTGGCGCAGCAATTCTTGTCTTTCTCCTGTTCTGTTCTGTTCCTTATATCTGCATGCGGACCAGGGCCCGGCGAGCATGCAGGACGCACACTTACACCTTCTCTTTCAGACACACACTCACTGACTCACACCTCTCCCTTCTGCCTCTTTCGTTTTCCTGTGTTACTGAACTCACCAAGAGCGATTTAGAATCTGAGATTTTCCAGGTTTCCCGCAGCCGTCGTGCTTGAGGACTGGTTTGTTTTGGGTCAACCATGTTGCCCTTTTGGGGTGAGGGTGTGCCGTACTGGGTTCGGCATCGTATGATAAATGTTTTTAAAACGAGCGGCGTTGACGTCACGCACGGCCACCGCGGTTAGTCGCCGTCCAGTTATGTACACAGCTGTTGTGTATCTACGAAATTCAGTTGGCGCGTCCAGCTGTTTTGTGCATTCCTGCACCGAGAGCTTTCTTGGGTAGACAGACACATTAAATCTGTCTCATTTCTATTCGAACCCTCAACCTGGTCATCTGCTCTCGACTGGCGGCACTCTTCTCTTCGGGATTTCGTCGACTTTTCTATGGTTCGCTAAATAAAGTTCAGCTCCAGGTACGTACAAGTTGTCTGGTTCTAAGAATATTCTAACCCCAAATATATATTTTGTGTTTCAGCTTCTATTATAAAATATACTTGTGTGTGTGCGTATAGATCAGTTTCCAATTTGGGCGTTAACGCAATTTAAAAAAAAATTAATTTAATATGGAGGTAAATGTTGTGGTCCAAATTGAACTCAATAAAGACAATGATAATGAACCTTGCACTCAACTGTGTTTTGTGTCATTAATAATTATGAATTACGCAGTTAATCAATTTGAACTTTTTTCAAATGAAATACTTAAAAGTAATTGGTGGATGAGTGAGATAAGTCACAGCTGGGGAGTTTAAGACTGATTAATATGAATTAGTGGCGATGTGTGTGTGGGCGGTTGATGTTTAAAGTTGGTGTTAGAAATTTAATGCGGACGGCCTATGTGGCGTGATTTTCCTTATGACACCCTCTACAGCCTATTACATGTCGCAGGTGCTCGAACAAGGGCGAGATGGGTGTCGGGTGTGACGAACAACTGTCCACCCTCCTGGCAGAGACGATCTTTTAGCCACGATTGCCGTCAGTCGAGAACAACTATTCGGACACTCTTCCAACGCCACGCTGCCCCAGGACTGGTGATACGACCGAGACATTACTGATCAGCGCCAATATTGCCTAAGTACACCGGACGATCCAGGTGGGAACATTCTAATTATCTATTTCTATCCCAACGACATGGTGAATGCACGGAAGCTCCCAGAAGCTCACTCATGAAGTTTTAACCGTTATATCTTGACACAAACTCTCATGTTCAGTTCTGTTACGGCATGTGTGAACATTACAGCATTAGACCTTATGAAATCTATTATAACTGTTTACAATGTGTAAGAAATTACACACACACACACACACACATATCCGCAGTTCGCTGTAAGTTATACTTTTCATCTAATTAAAACCATTAGGGAGTTAGTCATCTTGTGCCTTCATGTCATTCTGTCATGTCTGAGTTTACACACGTAACGGGGGGCTGTCTGATGCTTTAGTTGAGAAACTATTTCCTTTTCACATATACTTAGCGCTTTTATGATTAAAGTCAGGGCTGTTTAGTATGTTGAGTCTCTGGGCGGTGACTTACATTCTCTGGTGCTAATCACCAAGGCAAATCTAGGTTTAGGAGCTGTGATTATCGGATTACCCTGTCAGTTATATTTATATACACATAGATATTGTGGTGCATTCATTTACGGTAGTTGAAATGGGTTTATGAGGGAGTTAGTACTGAAATGAGGGATGTTGTGTTATTTATGTTGTGTATGTGCTTGTGTGTGTAATTTTAATATATTTTGCGGGGGGGGAATAGGTTGTGAAATTAAAAACCCATAAATGTGCTTACCAAGTCAAAAGGCTACCCTATTTGAAATATATACATCACTTATGGATTAGTGAATTGCTATTTTTATGAATGAGATTATTACTACCAGTGACTCATACATAATCAGGCAGGAACTTTTGCAATTTATGTTAATATTCAACTTACTTTCATGTTATGCCAGTGAAAGTATTAATTGATATATATATAATCCTGCCGTTAATTTTGTGCTTGTACTATCGATAACTTGTCATCTCATGTAACATTTTGCAGGCTTAATAAAGCACACGCTTGTTGGTTAAAAGACTTTTTCATTTGCAAGTCCTGTCATTCACCTGGGGGGACATGTCTGTAATTGTAATTGGGCCTTGCACACTTTTGCTTCCACTAGGTTCACCACCTAGTTCTAAATATGATGTCTCTCCCCTTTTACAAAAAAAACTTAATAAAAAAAAAATATTAAATAAAATAAAATATTCAAAAAAAAATTACAAAAAAAAACTTATAAAATAGAAGGGGGGTTTCACCATACTAATGCAGACGTGCTCTGAGTCAGAATCTCTTTCTTCCACTTCATTTTGTCACTGCAACGTTCTCAGTTACATTTCCTTATCTTCATTCACTCCTTTGTTACTACATTACGTGAGTTTAGAATCGGTATTATAGTATTATATTCAAGGTCTAGACTCTTCTTTATTACCTGCAAATTCCACTTTTAATTACAATATTAGAGAATAATTCCCCCCCCCCGACAAACATAGAAACCAATTTGTAAAAATAAATATTAAAAGAGTAGATTTTAACAATAAAAGTCGTTTTATGTGTTCCCTGTGATAAAACATACTGGTATTTTTAAAGTACTTCCCTCTTCATAAAGCTTTTATATAATTTTTTTAGTAACTTTTACAACCAGGCGCGGACCAGGGAGGGAATGGGAGAAATGTTTCTCCCCACACTTCAGGCGAAATATTTTCGTCTCATGTTTGTACAATGGTTTTGTGATTATTAATACGATGCAGAACTTATAACACGTTATGTAGCTTCATGGTTTTACTCTAAAATTAAGCCCACTTTAAATTGCAACTGTACCTCACCACCGTATTAAGTTTTTTCTGACACATAACGTATTTGAGTAGTGTGTATTTTAAACTGTAAGTGAATATTTTTAAAAGAACAATGAACTGAAAAACACAGATATAATTTTATACTTATACATTAATAAAGTATTGTGTTGATATTAACACACTGTATTTTTACCTTCACTCATTCCTATTATTTGCACTTTGGACCATTAAACAATGGTCCAACTTTTCATATCCCCCCTAAATTCAACTAGTCCTCACCCACAAATTGCTTGCTGGATTCGTCCCCGCTCACAACTGTAAGTAACTTTTAGTAAATAATGGTGTGTTAGTGGTCATAAACAGAAACAGAAATAACACTGTTGCACAACACAATAGAAAAAATATTGATGCTTGAATCCGATGAAGCTAGAAAGCGCTATTCGGAAAAATGTTTTTTATAGTGGTGTGCAACAGTGTTATTTCCATATTCAATTTGTAATGTGTTAAAATTTCTTCAAAATTTACTTCACAGATATTACTTAATGCACAATTAATTTTAGTTGCGGAACATACAGGCGAAGACATAAGTTACGTGAGTGATTAGTATCCGGTCCACGTGGACCGAAAAATTGAATAAGAATGATGATCCAGCAAGTGTGGACAAGAAAGTTAAGAAAGTGGGCCCAAGTGGGCTAAATGTATGCTTCTTGAGTTAAATATTCTGTCGGCTGATCTTCCATAGTAATTGAAATGATATGTAATACATGAATTGATTCTGCAGGAAGAAAATGACGAGAAGTGGACTGTATACGAATAATTTTAATATCTGAACTAGTCACATTACAACTGTTAATTTGAATGAGGCTGGCTAATACTGCATGTTGCGAAGTATTAAGAATTTAGATAATCATGAAGCGGGCCTAGTCGGCCATAATCGAGAATATAAGGGCCTAAAGCCTACATTTAATGTCGACACTAATTGACAGCGAAGGATTCGGCGAACCGAACGCCGAGGAAGCTAGCTACGCACTGTATTATTTAATTGATATGCTAATTATGGCGCTAATTGGCCATAAGTACAAATGTGCGGCCTACGGCCTACATTGAAACGAGAATAAATGACAGCGAAAGATGTGCTCGGCTCGGTACTACCGCCGCGAGCGTTTGATACGCACTGTGTATTATTTAATTGATGATAATTATGGCGCTAATTGGCCATAAGTACAAATGTGCGGCCTACGGCCTACATTAAAACGAGAATAAATGACAGCGAAAGGTGTGCCCGGCTCGGTACTACCGCCGCGAGCGTTTGATACGCACTGTACGAAGTACAAAAACGCGAATATTGAGGCGAAGTATAAAGCAGATTAGCCAACCTAGAAAATAAAATCATCGCGCTACCGTACATAAGCTGCCCGTCAAAAATCAAAAAGATTTTTTAATACATTTTTTAATAAATTATAATACATTTACAATTTAATTTAAAGAGTACAGTTCTTACTAACAATGGTTAGCTTCAAGGCTAAGTTGAACCTTGAGTTATAAGATTAGATAACGGCAATCCGTTACTAGTTTAGAGATAAGCATGCATAAGATAAGACTAGAGATAGGCGGTTGTACGCCAAGTTTGGCGAACAGCTGTTTCATATATGAATAAGTCTGGTTGACCAGTATTACTGACACAAGTGTGTGCAGTCTAAAACATTATAAAACATGAAAGAAAATACATAATTATACAATGTTTAATGCATGATCGGAAGCTCATCACATGATGGACCGATCAGTGGTAGTCCTATGCAAGTCATAGACGGCTACCTTAAAGTTACTTGAGGCCCGTAGACCTGTACAGAGTTTATTACATGAACAAAATTGTTGTTGAACATGTAGTTACATGTTCTATTGTATATTCAGCAGGGCGGCATGTATTGACCTAGACATGCTATTCTTGATGTTTCAGGAATTTACAATATCATGACATATGAACAAGCTAGATGCTGAATGCAAGCCCAGTTATGACATGTAGGTCATAATTTTAAGTAAGAATTGTGCATGCTTACTTGCAAAATGAATAAAAATATAAAGTACAATATACAATGAACCTAGACGTGGCAGTTACATACGGCAGACGCTAACAATAGTTTTTTGCATAGACATAATTTATGCGAATACGGTAAAAATAATTTGAATAATTACAAGATAAATAATTGCAATGTCAAATAACAATACAATACTGAAATTACAGAGACAATTTAACAATTTAAAGACATTCACAGAATAGTACATATTTATCAGCAACAATATAAAGAAATGAATGCATGATTGCTAACAGCAAGACATGCAAATGTTATGCAATAACATTTTATAAATGAGACCACCAAAAACATGCAATATACCCCATAACATCAAATGAAAATGTGTAAGACATAGTATGCCACACAAATTAACATACAATACAAATATCAAGATACCACCAAAACTGTGATAATTAGAAGCGTGCAATGACGCAAAATTGACAAGAAAAATATTGTGATGATTCATCACGATTGTGTTGACCAAATGGTCGTAATAAGTAGTAAGCCAATGGCTGAATAAAGTAGCATTGTGCTAAGTAATCATAATGTCAAAACTCGTCTCGCGCTTTCAACAGACATAATTTATGTATGGGTCTCCGCAAAACACCCGTAGGCGTGCGAATGTCCACGACACGAACCAAGTTATCTGGGCCGGGAAATGTGGCGATGATCACGCCAAATTTCCAGGCTAATGGAGGCAAGTTATCCTCAATAAGCAGGACTAAGTCACCAATGGAAACATTATCTTTGGCAAACTTCCACTTGTGACGCTGCTGCAACTGGTGCAAATAATCGCGAGACCACGCCTTCCAAATGCCCTGGACAAACCTCTGAAGGAGTTGCCAACGACCAAGGCGAGAAACAGGAACGTGAGAAAGGTCCGGGTCCGGAATCGCCGTTAAGGGCGCGCAAATCAAAAAATGGCCCGGTGTGAGTGGCACCGGGTCGTTAATATCCGATGAGATAGCAAATAAAGGTCGAGAGTTCAGACATGCCTCTATCTGAGACAAAACGGTTGTGAACTCTTCGAAGTTTAGTATAGATTTGCCTACCACGCGGCGCAGATGAAATTTTAAACTCTTTATGCCGCTCTCCCAAAGGCCACCGAAATGAGGTGAGGAGGGCGGAATAAATGACCATGATATCCCCTGAGAGGATGTGAATGACTTAATCGAGGAGATGGCATCCTTATTGTGCCAAAGGTTGTAAATATCATGTAAGATGGTGCGGGCTTTCCTGAAATTTGTGCCGTTGTCGGAGTACAGTTGACTGGGTATACCCCGACGTGCCATGAAACGACGTAAAGCGGCTATAAATGCGCTGGCCGTAAGGTCGGACACCAATTCCAAGTGAATAGCCCTAGTCGCTAAGCAAACAAACAAAGATACATATGCCTTAGTAAGAGTTCTAGACTTCTGCCCGCCATGACGAATCATGAAGGGACCACCATAATCAACCGCGCAAAATAGAAACGGCCTTGAAGGAGTGACTCTAGGGGATGGCAGAATACCAAGTCTCTGAACCTGCTGTGTGGCACTAAACCTGATACACTTGAGACACTTACGAATAATGGAACGGATGACCAGCCGGGCATTAACAATCCACCAACGTTGACGCAGTGAATGATGCACGAGTTGAGCACCAGCGTGAAGTAAACGAATATGTTCACGTTCGATGATAAGGTGGGTGATATGCGCCGATGGGGGTAATACAATAGGATGTTTCGAATCGTAGGGTAATTGGGAATGCTGCAATCGTCCGCCCACGCGTATCACTCCAGAATCGTCAAGAAACGGGTCGAGAGAAGCCAACTTGCTCCTAACGGAAACAGAAGATCCGTTCCGAAGACAATTAATTTCGGTTGCGAAATGGATCGACTGGGACTGTTTTATGAAGAAATTGAGAGACTGATGAATTTATACAGGGGTCAAATCGCCCGAAATTCTGTCCGCAGATGAGTGCCTAATATTTCTGATGAAACGAAAACAGTAAGCGTATACACGTGTCAGCCGGTGCAACGAGGAAAAGTTCAAAGATAAGTCAACAGCCAGGGTAGACATTAGAGACCGGTTATGTATAGTTTTCTCTTCCGCGGTAACTTCAGAGGACGACTGAGTGGCCGGTACGAAAGATGGGAAGGAATTGAACTCTGACGATTGAGACAGACAGCTAGGACCGTGCCACCAAAGCGACCAATCGCGCAAAACGTCAGGGAAACACCCTCTAGAAATAATGTCCGCAGGATTGCGTCGCGAATCAATGTGATGCCAGTTATATGTTTGCGTACGACGCTGAATTTCAGCAACTCGATTAGCGACGTATGTTTTCCAACGCGTAGATTGCGCATGAATCCAGTAAAGAGCAACCATGGAATCAGAATACAAATGTACACCATCAATAAACGAATAAAGAGCAGGAATAACCTTAGATACAAGTCGCGATAATAACAAGCAAGCGCAGAGCTCGATGCGAGGTAATGACACCTGGCGTAGGGGAGCCACGCGAGATTTAGAACACAAAGAATGCCAATCCGAACGTGACTGACCGGAGGTTGGTTCATCCCAACCAGTCTTGCAAAGCCAGATTAAGTATATGAGTATGTATAAGTATACACATAAGTATATGTAGTAAGTGTGTGACGCTACTAAATTGATAGCGCCATGATCGATGAGTGTCATGTGCCCAAGATCCTTACATTCTTTGGTAAGGTCCGCGTAATCGCGAGCGAGCTTGGCATCGCGCCTAAATCGACGCTCCAAGCTTAAAAATCTTGATTCGGCACTTGTGTAAGATTCCCCCAAGTGGGGATTATCAGACTTGAATGGGAGCGACACTATAAATCTACCCTCGTGGTTGCGCTGAGTAGAGCGCACAAAATGCTCTTCGCAAGCCGACTCGCTATCAGGGGTATCGTCAGGGATTGTTTCTGCCTCCCAAAATCTCTCGAGAGATTGCAGAATTTGGCTGTCATTGTTCCTTGCCAGGAACGAAACAGCGGGACCCTGGGTGTGGCAGTGTTTGGGCAGATTGCCGGCGAGAATGTAACCTAGTTTTGTTTCCTGAATGATAGGGAAGTTGGGTCCGCGTGTGTATTTATTGGCTAATATTAAATCCAGATAAAATTGTGCCTCTAATAGTATGTCGATCTGTGAAGATATATTAAAATCTGGGTCGGCGAGAAAAATTTTATTTGGAATGTGGAACCGGTTGATGTCAAACGAGATTGAAGGCAGATTGTGAGTTAAGTTAGATAGGACGGCACATTTGGCCTCGAAACTATGTCTCTGATAGCGAGAAATAATACGTATAGAAACAATGTCAGTAGCGCAACACGCTGTGTTGTTTATTCCTGTGATTGGAATATTAGATCTGGTTAGTTTAAGGTGCAACCTTTTCGCAAATGATTTCGTACAGAAATTGATCTGGGAACCGGCGTCCAGAAGCGCTCTAGCTTTATGCGTGTTGCCAGCCTGATCGACGACATATACAACCGCTGTGGATAAAAGAACATTGTTTTTACACTGTAATTTGAATGAGCAATAATTGCTGCTGGCAGCTGTTGATTTCGGCACGTAATTTGCGTGCAGCAATGTGTGGTGTCCTTTTGAACAAATTTTACAGACTTGTTTACTCTTACAATTCGTTATCAGATGACCTGCTCTAAGGCAGTTGATACAACATTTATGATTTGCAACCAATTGCCCCCGCTCAGCGGCACTTAATATGCGAAAATTATTACACATGTAAAGCGGGTGGTCAGATTTACAACACACGCATGAATAATGCTTTGCCGCTGCGTGATAGTTCTTAAAGGTATTGCTGCCAGCAGTATTTCTTAAGCTACATTTCTCAAATTTATTGTTGGGTTTTACGCTAAGTTTGTTGAATTGCTGTCCGGATTCAATAGGCATTGTATTTTCTAAAAGCTGTCTGCGTAAGTTTAAAAAATGCGTAAAGTCTTGAAAGCTGGGCAAGTTGTCAGGGTCTATTGACTCCTTCCAAAGTTTTAAAGTAATAGGGTCAAGTTTGGTGGAGAGCAACTGTATGGTAATAAACTCAAATGAATTCACGGACAGCTTCATTGCCGCCAGTGAATTAACGGAAGACGTTATTGTATTCGTAAACTCCGCCAAGCTTTGGACTGAGTCCTTTATTGTGGACTTAACCTGAAGTAGGTTTTGTACATAGTATTTGGCTAATATAAATGGGTTGTTATACCTTTCGGACAGCAAGTTCAGCGCTATTACATAATTTTCTTGACAAATAAGTAATGATTTAATTAAATCTAATGGTTCACACTTCACAGAAGAATGCAAATAATGCAGTTTTTGCACTGGTGTTAAGTCGGATCTCGAATGCACTAGATCATTGAAAATTGAATAAAAATGTTGCCACTCAAGTATGTTGCCTGAGAAGCAGGGCAAACTTATCGGCTTTAAATGCATGGGCGTCGATAATACGGGAGGCACAGTCTGAGTATTAAAAGTGTCAAGAAGTTGTAAAATGTTTGCCTCAGTTGAGTATATCATTTCTTCAACCTCAAATCGGTATGCCTGAGCAACGCTCGTGTCTTTACTGATAAGCTCTATCTCAGACTGTACCTCGTCGTACTTCGAGGCCAAGCTTTTAAGACTTTCCAGTCTTACAGTCAGAAAATGTTTTGTGCTTAAATTAATATCGAATGAATTTACCGCGGATTGTATCCGCACTATCGCGGACTTTAATCCGCCTCTCTTTCTGGTCAGCACCTTGAGGCCTTCTTCAGACATTTTTACGCACCTTTTTTACTGTTGCTGGTGGTACCTGGTTGGCGACGTCCCGCAGCGTCGGCTCCTTGGTAAAGATGGTGAACAGCTGGCAGAGATGACCACTTTGAATAAGCACTGCAGCCGGCAGGAACTTGCTACCACGTTGTCCGAAGATGACGAGCGAAATGGCGACGCAAATCACGCTACGGTCGCATTAGCTGACGTGCTAATCCGCCCGTGATGGCCAGAAACAGATGTAAAAAATATTAAATGGAAATCCAGGTCCGGAGTGACCAAAAAATGAATGATGCGCACCGTGAGGAGTAAAAATGTTAATTAGAATCCAGGCACGGTGGACCAAAAAATGATTAGTATCCGGTCCACGTGGACCGAAAAATTGAATAAGAATGATGATCCAGCAAGTGTGGACAAGAAAGTTAAGAAAGTGGGCCCAAGTGGGCTAAATGTATGCTTCTTGAGTTAAATATTCTGTCGGCTGATCTTCCATAGTAATTGAAATGATATGTAATACATGAATTGATTCTGCAGGAAGAAAATGACGAGAAGTGGACTGTATACGAATAATTTTAATATCTGAACTAGTCACATTACAACTGTTAATTTGAATGAGGCTGGCTAATACTGCATGTTGCGAAGTATTAAGAATTCAGATAATCATGAAGCGGGCCTAGTCGGCCATAATCGAGAATATAAGGGCCTAAAGCCTACATTTAATGTCGACACTAATTGACAGCGAAGGATTCGGCGAACCGAACGCCGAGGAAGCTAGCTACGCACTGTATTATTTAATTGATATGCTAATTATGGCGCTAATTGGCCATAAGTACAAATGTGCGGCCTACGGCCTACATTGAAACGAGAATAAATGACAGCGAAAGATGTGCTCGGCTCGGTACTACCGCCGCGAGCGTTTGATACGCACTGTGTATTATTTAATTGATGATAATTATGGCGCTAATTGGCCATAAGTACAAATGTGCGGCCTACGGCCTACATTAAAACGAGAATAAATGACAGCGAAAGGTGTGCCCGGCTCGGTACTACCGCCGCGAGCGTTTGATACGCACTGTACGAAGTACAAAAACGCGAATATTGAGGCGAAGTATAAAGCAGATTAGCCAACCTAGAAAATAAAATCATCGCGCTACCGTACAGTGAGCATATGTATGTATATGTATATGTATATTCCTATATGTATTTGTAAGTTTTATTCAAGTATATGTAAAGATGTCCAGTGAATAATACATTCATTCGTTTCTGTTCATCTGTGATATTTCCTTTACCAGGTTCATGATCGTCATTATCATCATCTAAAAGCTTCACCGTACCGCTACAACAGCTGGCTTCTCATTTTTCTACTCTTATCATTTAGTAATAATTCTCATGTTCCATTATTGTCTTGACATTCTCCAAATCCGTCTTACTCGGCCTTTTCTTTCTGAGTTTTGTTTTATTGATCGTTTTTGACAAAATAATTCTGTTTTATTGGAGAGTTTAGTTGGGTCTTTTTGGATTGTGACCTGTTAACGGACATGGGGAAAGACTGACAGAATTTGCTAACGCAAATAAACTTAGAATAATGAATACATTTTTTAGGAAAAGGACATTAACAAATATACCTGGTCAGCCATAGAGCTTCGATCATTAATAAATTACATAATTGTTAATCAAAAGATTGCTAGCTCAAGAGGTTGATGTTTCACTTACAGTAAGTCTGTTCAAATTACAACATGAGAAAAACAATCAGCCAAATCTTTATGCAGAAGACAAAAACTATGACAGCTATAGGCAAATACCCCTTGAGAAAAAGGATAGTATTGGATAATAAGAGTATAGAGCAGATTCGACATTACCGCTATCTTGGCTGTGACATCACTTATGATGGGATTATGATGCTGAACACAAGTTGGTTAAGTTTCGGTCAGAATGCGGCACAATTCGTCGAATGTTATGGGAGAAAATAAGGAAAGAGACTCAACTTAAATTTTAAAAAGTAATGTGAGTTTGTGTTATTGTATGGTTCTGAAACTTGGATTCTGGCGAAAAACATCTGAGTATGATACCCGCATCTCAGATGAGATTCTTGCGATCTGTTAGAGTCTGCACACAAAGAGATAGACTCTACAATGAAGACATTTTTAGTTGAACTTTTTAACATCCAAGATTGTAGTGGAGAAAACAGAGAAATGGATTGCTTATCTGAATAGGATGCCAAATGGCAGGTTGCCTAATGAAATTTGGCAATACAAGCCTGTTGGACAAAGAAGTGTAGGAAGCGTTGCTGAAGTGGATATATATTTCTTGGAACCGGAATCAATTCTTCGTCTATTTCCTGACAAAAGAAGGAGTAAAAGAAGAAGAAGAAGAAGAAGAAGAAGAAGAAGAAGAAGAAGAAGAAGAAGAAGAAGAAGAAGAAGAAGAAGAAGAGAAGAATCCGTTTTAATTTCGATCTTTACAAACTAAATTTCTTGTACTAACTTACTAACTTTTTTCTTCATTTTCCTAACTACCTTTATATTTTTTTCTTCTATTCTACTATTCCTTGTTTCTTTTCTCTGCTTTCGACGGGTCTTCTCCAGGTTTCTGTGTCCACTCAGTTATCAGATATACCAATATTTACTATTGCTTTTGTTCTTACCCGTCCCATCTTAGAACGTTTGTCCTTTGCCCGTTTAGGCTCACATTCAAAATTGCTGAAGACTTACAAATAAGTTGTTTAATTAAAACAAAATTATTAAAACCTATGTTACTAACATAATTGAAAGAATTAGCATATAACAGGATTCTGCACATACAATCCGGAGTGTTCAGCAAAATGTTTCAAAGGTTATTGCAATTATGAATTGTTGTTTACTCTTATTAATTTTAAATGCAATAGAATAGAATTTTAATTAGTTCAGTGAGAATGTAGGATTCACGAAAATAAAGACTAACTTTTAATACTGTTACCACGGTCTCACCGATCGTCGTGTGGTACAGTGGAAACAAAGCACAGATAGCAGTGAAGTCACTAATCACCAGCTTTAATTGATCACAAATAACAGTTTGTAATCAACTTGTACTATAATCAAAGTTAAATTTGTCTACACGCAATAGTAATGTTAAATAATAGAGTTCCACACAAATTATAACACAATAACACTTTGGTAAAATACTTCAACCACTACTCTATCCGCACTAAGGAAATCCGCAATCGATCAGTCAACTGACACGACAAAGCTAGCCTACGCCCTTTTATAGGTAGCCCACGAGTTCTATAATGAACTTTCCATCCTCAATGCGGTGTAACATGTAATGCGTATTTCAAGTGTTCTCCAGAGTACTGTGGAACGTACCTCAGCGCGGCCTTGACTGAGGCTAGTAGGGGGACGGGTGGAGGACGTTCTAGGCTGTTCGATAGATTTCTCATTACAATACTTTCAGTATATAATGTGATTACATTATACAAACTATCATTTCATTAAGTGGCTGATCAAGTACAAATTGATTCTGCAAACCGTACGGCTCAGGAGTATACTTACCCTCGTATAAGGAAGTAATTATTTCTGTAATAACTACAGTCACAAGAAACCTGACAATTTTACTGTATTTGAAGACTCATTATATAGACTTTAATGTTAATGCTCACGTACAGAAGTTTTTAAGTCATTCAACTTGCTATAATAATAATGACGTGGTTAGAAATGGAAAACGTTAAATAAGTAATCAAATTAAAATAAGTAAATTAAAATTTTTTAAACTTGTATTAAGCAATTTTTATTTTTTGTGCTTAATAGTTTTAGTACTGGAGATGAAGTCAATATTACAATGTAGAAACTTAAGAGGTTATATGCGTGATTTCCATCCAACACCGATAACTAAAAAATTAGGCTTAATTCCTCTTAGACTGCTTTAATCATCTTTCAGGTATAAGTATCCTACAATAGAAATTAAGGCCATTGTGCAAAGTTATTAGCAACATTAAAATCGTTGTTTTATTTTTCAAAACTTACGAGAGGTCGAGTTTTGGTTAACGGATTTTAAAATGTTATGTTATCGTGGATGACGCTTGTACCTACATTGAAGATCGAAACGACCTAATTTGGTGAATATTTGTTAACACTAATTAGTATGTTATTAAAACGTATACTCTATATAACATCTTCATAACATGTGTAACTCTTACATAAAGACGTGTAATAGAATTGGATGCGACTACTTACACAGGGATCCAATAAAAATTGCTCACTCGCCCGAATCTAGTGTACTTAAATTCAGCACAAGAGATTGATGAAGAGATGTACAGGAAAAAATCCTGTATATTAACGCACATAGCAAAAGCCAGAAAAGCACACAAAAATGTTAAATCGTTACCGTGCTTAGGTGCGTTTGTTCAAAATAGGAGAGAAAGAGGAAGAATTAACGCCAGATCTGTATAAGTAAAAAGGAAAAAAAAGCATACTGAAGTGAGTAGCTTTAGGAAATGTATTTTTGTTTCCATCAAACAATGTTTATGTTCCATCCCTTGTAAGCGGGTTAAAGCTACTCCCATCTCAAATATTGACACAATTGTAGATAACAGTTATTGGGTTAGTTTATGAAAACATGAATGATATGTAGAATAAATATACATTTTTAAAGTTACTGAAGTACGTATATCTTTAATGTGTTCTCAAACCATTTGAAAGTTTAATGTCTAGTTAAATTATAGATTACCACGTACAGTCCCACAATGTGTAGAAAGGAATTTCTCCGTTTCCTTACCTGGCTCAGGACCCCACCGAAACTTTGCTGACGTGAAAACATCGGGCTCACTTATGTTTTTACAGGAAATGTATTAGGTTCACAAACGAAGAATTTGTGAAATCATCCTGAAGAAAGTAGTTACAATTAAAAAGATTCTGTCAAGAAATTCTCTATACGTTAATTATGCTGTACACCTTATTTAGATTTATTTTTTTCTGTACATTTGGTTAGATGTTAATAATTTTTTTAAATGTCGTTTGTAATTGCGTTTTTATAACTTGTTAATTCTATTACATTTTTACTATAATGGAAAAACTATGGTAATATCTACTAACGTATTAAATATGAACTAGTCGTTTCTACCTAATTTATACAAATTAATATTTTAACAAAAGAAAAAATTTAACTTTTTTATTGTTTAATAAGTAACTTTACTTTGTTACTTAAAAACAGTAAAGGTAAACGTACCTATATCGGCTTTCGAGCGGACTCGCTCAGCGTGCAGATTCAATTGTGCCCTTTTTATAGCAACTAAAAGAACTAGTAATTTGTTAATGGTTTCAAAATTTTGTGAAGAATGTTTACACAGAAATACTCGTTGATATAAATTTAAACGAATATAACTAGATTTTGTATGTCTTCTTAGAATTTGATACGTAGTTAGTCTTCTGTTAGTATACACAAAAATACGTTTCTTAAACATGAGGGGGATTTCAACATAAAATACACAGGTACCAGAAACATTACCATTCGTATTTAGAAACATTACCACATTTTTATTCAAACGTGTACACGAACATGTTCTTTCTCATTTTTCTTTCACTTTCTCTCTCTTTCTCTCTGTCTCACACACACGCGCGCGCACTCTCTCTCTCTCTCTCACTCTCTCTCTCTCTCTCTCTCTTATTGCTTTATAGACCTATATCACTACGCCTGGGCTTCCATAAGCTTTCTAGTTATGAGAAGTTTCTAGTTAGAAGTTATGAACCTGTAATTAGAATGTGAATTTATCAGTTATGATGTCAATTCCAAAATTATTTGTGGAAATCACAAAATAATTTCTGAGAAAAATTTCCTTTCTTGTTACAGGGAAAAGGGTTTGCAAAACGCGCTGACATTTCGACGTCTTCAGCGAGAAGGAGATAGACATAAATCTTTGAGCTGTCACAACCGTCAGTGGGTAGCCAGACTTCCATCATGCCACGCAGACATGTTGTTCAGTTAAATACTCTTGCCTGAGTTATACATTTCAGTTTCACGTTTTTTGTGAATATCATTATTTATTATCTGGTGTGATATCACATTATTTATTTCTTTTAAGTGGCATATTTTAGTTGTTTCTAACCAGTTAGGTACTACTTGTCTAACGTTTCGTAGCAAATATGTTATTCTTTTGAAAGTTCATAAATAAATTTGTATTATCTATTAAATGTAAATAAAGTAAAGTGTCTTACCTACTCAAAGTACAAAGTACTTTTATCTACTTGAAATACCTTTGTGTCCACTGAGACTATAAAAATGGTCAAAATGTAAGGGAAACTGTTCTTAAGAGAATATATGTATGCAAACTATAGCTTTGAGTTCTTTTAAAAATTAAGTGGCATCTTATACTTATGTTAGAGTTAGAAGTCTGAAATTGAAATTTGGCTGTTATTTATTTAATTATATGAAATCAGAATAAGCTAATCAGCTCATAATTGTACAAATTGAACAAGTGTACAACTAAATGATGTGATAAAATGTTCCGTCTATTCTATACACTTAGTTTTCTTTACGAGATGTATGATTACAATACATAAATTTTTAAGGAAATTAATTTTCTGGTTAAAATGCAGGGGTTGATTATAGATCTTAATATATTTATATATTAAGTAGATTTTATATTTATATAAAATCTACTAGTATATTTTATATGATAAAAGAAAGGTCAATAAAAAGATAAAAGTTATTATTGTTTTGTAATAGATTACTCTTTGACGCGCGCCAAGTATTATACTTATTATATATATTGTTAGCTTATAAAAGCATATTCAACTACATAAATAAGTGGAAGTAAAATTTTACAACATTATTGCATTTTAAAAATTATTTATATTTATTCGAATGTATCCTATTAGCGTATGTTATGTAATTCGTATAATAGGCCTACCTACAGGGTAATTAATAGGCTACATATATAGAGTGGTTTAATAAGTTTAGTTGATGCTCGACGTTAATTTTGTTTATTCCTAGCAAATACTATACACAAGGACCGAACAAAGAGGGCAGAACATTTTGCTAGAAGCACTGAATGTTTACTGGTTTCCTCCAATCTGATAATCCACATGAATATACGCATTTTGTTGAGTGAAAATTAGCATCTACTTGCCTCATCTAAAATGGTGTCACCAAAAGTGATGTGTTGACAGAAAGTAGGCAACAACTGATGTTTGTACAGACTGAAAATGTGTTTACTAAGCAATGGAGTAGCGCAAACTACCGTACGTAAGACGTCTCCTTCTTGTTGTTGCAAACAGAAAATATATTAAAAACGTGCGCGGGTGGCAGATATTGGAGACTCTTGAAGTAACTAGTCACAGCAATAAAGGGCGTCGCGTCACTTCATGGCGTCAGTAATTCCCTCTCATACCTACTACCGTTTAATACACATGTTTTCCACATACCCTATACTAAAACTAGAAATACAACTTAGTCAAGCAGTTTTGTTACGTACTTTTTCTATTAACGGTCTCTATGAAACTTGTTGATACGCTTAATTAGAACTGATGAAAAATATTATTGATTTTTGCCTATTACTGCAAATTAAACTGTAACAATAAACCGTATTTAATTGATAATGATTTTATAGAAACCAAATAAAAGTTGTTACGTTATATGTAATAATTGAGAATGTAAAGTATATTGTAGAATACTTTTAAAAGTAAAGGCCCGCCATATGGCTTTATTTCTGTCTTAATTTCACAGGGCAGTAGCTTCTTGTATTATTTACTTTAAAGCGTACCACCTATGTCAATGTTTTAACAACTATAAAAAACTTGATACTAATGTGTACTGCTCATACCTGATACATTTTACCCGGTAAACCGACGCTTTCTCTGTGGAAAGCTAAGAAAGGGCTAAAACATCCGAGTCAAAAAGGGATGACGGAAAAGCGGAAACCTTTTTTATAACATCTGTAAAACGTATGTCAATCACATCCATCTACTGAGACTAATGATAACGAAGAAACTTAGATATCTCTTGTTACACATCAACAAAAGGAGTGTGTGAAGCCACTTACTCCTAGAGAAGTCCACTCAATAAGGTACCGATAAGATTGTTCTCAAGAAGATCAGGTGTTGCCCCAGGAAGCTTTCTTGGTTCAATTTTGTATCTTCTTGCACAGCTGCACAGTGAAAGTAATTTGACCATTGCTACGTACACTGACGATATTGAGATCCTTGCTGTAGGAAATAGATCCAGTGGAAACGGGCACCTTACGACAAAAAAAATCTAAATAACATTGAAAAAATTGAGAATTCAATTAAGCAATAACAAATCATCACATTGTTTTCACAAATTATCATAGTACAACACCAACTGTGTGGATAAACAATAAACTACAGTACTCTAATGTTTAAAATACCTGAGAATTCGCCTACTTAAACAACCATATTTGATTAAAGAGAAAAAACTGGATACAAAGAGTCGCAGTACCAAGTTTCGTTATTGGTTCCTAGGTAGAAAATCGCTACTGTGAATGAGAAGTAAGCTGCTGTTTTACAACACAGGCCTCTTATGATAATATTAATGTAACCGAGCGCTCTCTGTGCAACAGATTGAATGACTCAGGCCTAGGCTTTTGCAATTTGCAAATTTCCACTAAATGATAATCACAAAAAGCAAAGACTTCAGTTTTAAAAGAACGATTTTCTCAGATAAACGTCGTTTTGAGCTATTTATTTTACGTAAGATCAGTGTATGCAGGACAAAAAAAAATAAAAAATAGTCAGCCTGTGTCACACTAGCATTCCAACAAGGAGCGATGCTGTACTGATTTGGGGTTATATCACATCTGAGTAGGCCTGGAGAATGTAAGATATTTAGTGGTGCAATAAACATTGACAAATACTGTGAAACTATGGAGAAAGAAGTGTTGATTCCTTCTGCTCAGATACCAGCAGGACAACGCCCCAAGATCCAAGGCAACCAGGAAATGGTTCGCTACCCAAAAAATTAAGCTGCCTTTCTGGCCATCACGCAGTCTAGACTCCAATTCAATCGAGAATCTATGGAATACAACGACTTGTCGGTTGGCGAAGTAGAAGCCTAGGAGACTAGAAGCGGAATTGAGACTGGCAGCCCGTGTCTTAAGGCAACAAATCACACATGAAAGCTGACCCATTTAGTGCTTGCTAGGATTAATGAGGAGGTCCCGCTGTTTATTAAATATGGTAATTTAAAACAAAAACTGTTGTATAACTAGAAAGTTATAAACTGAATATAAATATTGAAGGTAAAAATTGTGTTTTTAACGGGCAGTGTTAAACTTTTTCCTGACATTGTATGGTATGTAATGTAACATTATTAAATGAACATGCAGAGAATTATTCATTTGTCTGGTTCTCTACATGTCATATATTCAATTAAAGTTAATTGCTTTGTATTAAGCAATCTTTAGAAACAAACATAAAAATCCGTATACTTGCTGCTTTTACTAGCTTTCAAGCGTTGGTCGTGAACAGCTATGAATGACTTACAGCTCCAATTGTAAGCGTCGTTTTATCTACCAAGTGGAGAATATTGGTTTCGTAATGTTTCTTCCCAATCTTCCAATAGATTGATTTTTCCGTAGTTTTCTTATTTTTTCTGTACACTGTGTATACCACTATTTATAATATATTGATTAAATTTTTCACGTTATTAATTATTTATTACCCGTTATTGTGACCTAATTTTAATAATAAAACTATATAAATTGAAAGTTAACTAATTTATTTATGTAAAATTACAGTTTAAGAAAACGTAGTATAAAATAAACAGTTATTATTCATTTACAGACGTTTATTTTTTGTTTTTATTTTCATATTTTCTGTATCACAGAAAAGCACGTAATTATAGCAAATAAGAAAGATTATGAAGTTTTTGACCTACAATAATTTTTTCGCAAGTCTATTCGTTGTTGCTTCAGGAATTTCAGCGTTTCCAAAAAGATCTACCGTGCTACTTAGATCTGTAACAAACGCATGATAAGGCACCATGTGTGGTTCATTTTATAACTTGAGCCGTTGTATCATTCAAGCACAAAACTACAATGCAGTCATTACAGCACTCTATTGCACAATCAGGCAAACCAAAAAGTAAATTTGCACCAAATGTCGAGTAGGAACAATATGCCACTAATCAATGGTATTAACAGATTAGATTTAATAAGCCATGCCGTTCTGTGAACAACAAATATCTTTTCACTGTAAACAAATTCCTTAAGAGACAGTTCTGACAACAACCGCATTACTAAACGCTCAGTGCGTGGATTGGAAGGAAGTACGGATTACAAACTGGATAACCAAGCCAAAACCACAAGTTACTTAGCTTAATTTTTTCTAAATTTTGATGAATTCTAAAACGTTTTAGACTTACACATGGTATTTAACTTGCACTTGACACTTGGCATCACGAAATAGAAGTAGGGAAACTTCATCCTTTGTTTTACATTACGAGTAATGTGATTGTAATTCTGGTTTCATAATGAGTAACATTTTGTGATTGACAGAGGTATATCTGTAAAGATAAAAGAATTGTAGAATTCAAATTGACCACGTTAGCAGACGCTGTAACATAACTACTTTGATATATTACATATAAATTGTGCTACTATTGGTACTATTGGTTACTGAAATCAAACAAAAAGCTCAATTACTAATTAGTTTGTTATTTTAAAGCATGCGTAATTGATTCTCAATCTCATGGCATGTAGCACATACAAATTTATAAACAGCACAATTTTATTAATTTTATGTATTTTGTAAATGACTGTAACAAATTATTAATGTCCAGTTAATTTAAAATATTTTGAAGTGGAAGATCTGTTATTTTCTAAGCGATGTGTTGAAGCCGCCATCTTAGGAACTTTCAATGTAATGGCTGACGCCAAAAAGAACTAACGTTTAATTTTGTATTTTTGTTTTAACGGTTCAGATTAATGTGTACTATATGGAAATAAACACTGTTAATAACACTCAATAACGTATACCGTTTAATTGTTCAGTTTTATCACTTAGTTATGCAGACAATATATCACAGTCCAAGTGTTGTGTTTGCAGTATAGTTAAGGTTAATTCGTTATCTCGAATGAACGTGTTTTAAATATAACACTACTCTTTTCCTGAGTACGTATTCTTTGTAATATTACCAGCTTGATTACTTTCCGTTGTATGTTGGTAGTTAAAGTTTGTCTTGAAAATTATTCTCTTTGTGTGTTTTAATTATATTTTTGTAACTTATTTTCTTTTCACCTTTTAAACACTTTTATTATTTACTATGGCTGTACTTATTTAATTTTAACTTCTACATTGACAGTGATTAATAATTTTTACTATTTCTTTCAATAATATACCGTACTCTCGATATTACCTGATCAGACGCTTAAACAAGAATGAGTTGGCGTCTTTTATAGAATATACTATTGTTAGAAACCAATTCCTTATTTGGCCTTCTGTTCAGTTTAACTCTAAATGTTTTCACATTCTCATATTCACTACATATAATCTAAATTACACTAAATATAATAAGTGGAATACACTTATTTGTATCTATTTACACTTTGTTGACATTTTACACTATTTTATAATTTATAAGATTTATTATAGTACCTGGTTCACATAACGCTAGTGATTACTTGATTCTGTCTATGTATGATATTAATTTCTGTCTCTTATAAACTTCTTCAACATTTTATACATTATGTTGGTTTTGCTTTTTTGCACCTAATAGAATGTGGGTGAAAGCGTTCTTGTCTCTCTCTAACCTAAAATGTTTATAAACTTTACAATTTTCAATTAGTTTAATAATTTTATGTACTGTTAGAGTTTATATCAGTACAATATATTGAAATGTTTATTTACCCTATTATTAGATTCTGTCATATTTATTCGTGTTATCGTCCTTGTCTTTGAACTACGTTGTACACTTTCTGTTAGTGATAATTTGATGCTGAGGATAGTAAAAATATGCCGTATCAAACTGACTGTATTAGGCTTAAAAGTCGTAATCCTTCCAAAACGTTACTTTGCTATTGCCCAGAAAGTTCTAAACTAAAAAAGAATAATTAGCTATTTCAGCATTAACAGTATTGTCTGCTGAGTTGTGAATATTTTACGTTGTTTTTGTTCGAATTTTCATTTCTAGTGCAATCTCTAGTGTATTATTTTTTTATTTTACTAAAAGAATAAATTACAAAACTTTACAAAAAACATACATGTAACTGTTAAGAAAGAATAAAGTACTCTTATATTTTTCTGAACTTATTTATGATCATTCAAAAATCTATTTTTAACATGGCCCATTTGAAGGAAACCAAGATACACTTTGTCCAGCATACAAATTTTATTATTCCGATCTTGGAACTTTTGTTTCATTTGTATATATTGCGTACTTGACATTTATTAACGACATTTAATTATAACTGACATTAATGTCTGAGTGGCAATAAAATAAAGTCTAAAGGTTGTAGCATGTGATGTACGCTGGCCGAAAACTGAGACTTCATATTTACAGCACAAACCGGAACTTGCGACATTAATATTCTCCAGATTATTATGTTGAAATTTGCGAAACATTATAAACGCTGATTTAATAGAATAATTTGTTAAAAGCCTTTTGTTTTATAAAGGTTATAACCGACTGGACATCGCAGCTTGAAAACATTGCTACCCTTATTATGTCCATTAACGACATAGGAAAGAAATGAAATAATATGGAAAAGTTTAGATAAGCCTAACTGTGTCTACCAAACTAATTTCTAAAGTAATGTACATCATGTAACGAATGTGCAATGACGCACCGAGAAATACTGTTGCGATTAATGAACTATAATTAACATAGTATACATATTGTGTTGTGGTCTCCAAGTTGCATATAACTAATTATAGTTAATATTACCTCGTGTATCCGGGTACACTGGTCCTCCTCCTTGCAACTTCACTGTTTTGTAACAACTACGCGTTTCGGGACTCATGGTCCCATCATCAGGTTGGTAAAAACGAAAATCACTCACATGGAGTACGTCAACTTAATAAAATACAAATAAAAACTTTCACTCGCACATCATTTCAGAACATAAAGTCATAGTACCGCGTGTACACAATTACACCACTACACGATGCGCATCGTATCGGGCCTCGCGAGTGACTGACCTTTACGCGTCGTACTATATCTACCTCTATCTATGTGTTGTTCCAACATGCGTATGGCCGTGTCATACAGTCCGTTGGACTTAAAAGAAAGCTTGTCGTTCAAGAGCTGATTACCTTGGGTTTTTGAGGCCTTATAAATTTCAAATTCTTCCAGCGCGTCCATGAGTCTGCTCTTTTTTACAGAAATGTAACGGCTTGAAGCTACTTTGAAAACTCGAGTAACTATGGTTCTGGTTGACTATATGCAAGGCAAAGTTTGATTTTATCTTCCGGATATCACCTCTAGGGGGATGTTCTCTGTACCTATCCAGAAATTTCCTGCCCGTTTGTCCAACGTAAAAATTGTTGCAGTCCTCGCATTCTATTTTATAAATACCAGAACAGTTTGCTACTAGTCTTTTGGTCACTGGTCTCAAGGCGTTTGAAATACAATTACTCCTTTTGAAAGAAACTGCGAAACCGTTTTTTTAAAAACGTTCTTAATAGTATTAAGCAAAAGATTTGAAAATTCCGTTGGTATATACGAGTATTTAGTGTCACTGTTGTTTGTTTTGTTTATGCTTCTATTATGCATAAACAAAACACACAACAGTGACACTAAATGTATACCAACGGAATTTTCAAATCTTTTGCCTAGAAATTTCAAAGTCATCTTCCCGACATAGATTAAAAAATGCCATGAGAGTGGTGCTTCTTGGATTTTCTATTCTTTCGTGCAAATTATCTTCACGTAAATAAACTCTCTGCCCATTTTCGAGATGTGGGCCTACATCTAGATGAATAACAGGTGGAAAAACGCTCATGTATAGGGCAAGAGAAGATTCTCCGTATAGCTTCAGATGTGCTTAGGTATCGACCATTTTGAAACTGTAATACCTCATCGTAAGAATTTTGTATACCAATCGTAGCTAGATCGGAGCCTTTATTGACGTATTTACATATATATTTAATGGATTTTACACTACTACACAATTCAACATTGATGTGAGCACCAAAAGCTCGTGAAAGCACCGGTGAGTATGGAACTATCCATCTATTGTCAACTATCAAAATCTTATCTCTCAAACGGATTTCACACTGAAAACATCCATCTTCAGGGCTTAGTCGGCGATAATTAGGGTAGCTGTCATCATTTATCGTCGTTTCTTTTGTAAACGATTCAGGATATCGTTTAGTACACTGACTCTCCTTCATACATGGTGACTGTGCATTAATTGTTCCACATGGCCCATGAATCATATGTGTTTTAACTATATCATAAAGCTCTGGATCTTTATCAGGGCCCGGCAGCTCTGCACCAATCACAGAATCTATCTGATCTGGTCGTATTTTTTCTTCTAACCAGAGCAAAAAATGCGCATGCGGCAAACCTCGTTTTTGCCACTCTACGCTGTACATGTAGTAGACAACTGAGGCAAACATTTTACCTTTCACTAAGAAATCCATTAATTTCTTAAATTTCAGATGAATACGAATGCTACCAACCAAGTCGTGTCGATCTTGAGCTGAAAAGCCTTGATCCAACTCCTGGACTATCTCTTTCCACTTCGGATTTGTAGTGAACGTAATAAATAAATCATTTAGTATTTGCGTACGTAGCAAAAAGCGCCTTGCGTTCGCTCATGCATATATTGTGGACCTCCTGTGAAACTTGAGGGTAGAATGACCAAGCGGCCTAAATTATCCAAACTTTCATTATATCGTAATGCATCTTGCAAATGTAGCCTACGTAATTCTCAGCTCTTAACTGAGTTTGATGAGTACGGATGTGTATAAGCCTTTCCTTCTCTATCTTATCATACATATCAACAATATATTGATTCAGAAGCTGTTTGTAATAAATTAAATGATTGTACTCATCTTTTCTCATCATGTAGTACGAATAAAGTTGTAGAGCTGGAACTTTCTTAGTAGTTTGTAACCCAGTCTGAGGATCGATTAATTTCAATGTAAAATGATAACCATCTTCTCCTCTGCAAAACATTAAAGGGTACTGTAAACATCATAAGCTCGATGTGTTTCTGCAATTCGATGTAGCGTATGATCCCTCGCACGGATTATTATATCGCGTTTATCGCATTCCTGGTTAACTAAAACTACTGCCACCTCATTAGTTGTCGGTGCATTGTAGCGACCCCTGTGCTCTTCATTATTTTCTTTTCGATCAGCATGAATCACAATATTGTACTGATTATTATTCGCAGATGTTACAAATTCAAACGCACTTTTCAGTTCACTAACGTATGGGTTGATTGCGTGAAGTAAATTTTGAAGTTCTGTTACTAATGTCTTATCCAAGTTACGAATTTGATCCATTCTTGTTTCAGCTTGCTGGAGGAGGAAGTATGGGATCTAATCGCGCTTTTTCTGCAGACGCAACGTAATCCATGTGATTCATTTTTCCACTTTAAAGCTTTGCAATGAGGGCAAACCACACTCGGTAATCCTATATCTGTTTCATTCGCGTAGTTAATAACTGGATTATAATTGAAACCACTATTTAATTTTGCATTCCATCGTAAAGTAGGACCTCGTGATCTGTGAGTCGCTTGCCTGCGTCTTTGTGCCCCTAATCTATTTTAACGATTCGCAGGACTTTCAACCCGTGAGACTTCTTCTAATCCAGATCTTTCTGAAGAGTTTCCAGGAGCTGATTGCATTTCGACTCCTTCGACGTCATTTTCAGATGATCTAATACGTCTCATTCTTTTCGCAGCAGCAGTAGATCTTCCTAAACATGATCGTCTTTTTGGCATTGCAAAGCTAAAAAAAAGTGGAAATTTATTTATTTTATCTATACTAATAAATCTTTAGGGGGCAATTAATAATTTATATATTACACATATTACTTACCGATGACGTAAAATTAACGAAAAAAGCACTGATACTACATCACTGACACTCACCGCATGACTGAGGTGAAGTAAGTTAAGTATAATTCTCGAGAATTAATTATCCCTACTGCACATACTGAATATTCAAATGTGGAAGAGTATGGTTTGGCAGAATCAACGTACTATATAATCAATGTTACAATATAATCAAACAATGAATTATGGTATTGTTTATATGAATTTCATATGCTGATAAGAATTCCATATCCCTACTAAAATGTAAATATTCAAGTGGACTAACTGCTATCAATATACTTCTGTATACACTATTTGTATTATTCTATAGAATAAACATTTCATCTAATTGTGTTACTGCATGTTTGTAAATTTCTACTAAATTATCAAATTTTGATTTTACGTATCGAGGAAACATGAATGATGGATCTATTGCTTCGCACTTTTTGGATATTCATAACTTTCAATATAAGAATATTATTAATATAGATGTACCATTAGAAATTTACCAACTCGACAGTTACCACAACAATCATATACAAATATTTGCGTGCGAAGTCGCGGGTACCTGCTAGTAATATAATAAGATAGCTTAGAATCTGATGTAAAGTCTACCTAATTGACTTGTAAGCAATTTTAAGACGCGTCATTTATGCAATTGGGCGGAGTGGGTAATGCGGCGCACTGTCGGACTAACTTAGGTTGGACTTAAAAAAATGAGTTTCTTTGCAATAACTTCGGTTCTTTTCAACCTATCGTTATCAAATAAAGTGGAAACCCTTCCGTTGGGTATCTGCTATGAGCGTGCAAAGTATCACTGAAATCGGTTCAGTAGATTCTGAGATTACCGCGAACAAACGTAAACCCTCCTAGAGATTTATTAGTATAGACAACTTCCTTAAAAGACGTCAGTGATTGGTTACACCTACGTCAGTGATATTAGGCCTACTAGTGACACGGACTTCTTCTATCACTGTTTTTTTTTTAAAAAAGCGACGTTTCGGATACAAAAAAACCGGTAGCCGCCTTCAGACAAAATCAAAACTAAAACAACACAACATCAATACAAGATAAACAATTCTCCATGATCATAGAAGAAACACAAATATTCGGAAGGAACTGAATATTATGACAGGATTGCCCAGTATCGGCTGAATTGGTGGGAACATCTTCGCCGAAGAGATGACTGCCGCATCCCCAAACAACTATGGAACTATAAGCCGAGGGAACGGAGAGGTGTGGGACGTCTGAGGAAGCGTTGGAGTGACCAGCTCTACTCTTTGCCTGTTTGAGACCGGAACAAACCATCTTTGGTTTAATCCTTGAAGATGATGATGACATTTTTATTGAATGGGTACTAAGACGTTATGTGATGAAACGTTCACTTTTGGTCTTTGCAATCATCCACCAATTGGTAATCAGCACCAGTGATTAAATAACACCATAATATTTAATCAGTAGATACGCTAAACGAGACAAACTTGATTGAAAACCACAAAAATTGTATATTACGGATTAATCGTATTGCGTTTACAATTAACATACAACATATGAATTCATCGGTTTTCAGGTAGGCCTATTTATAAGACTTTCCTCTAATACATGAATTCTAATTAAGTTCTTTTGTCTCACTGCTTAATTAAACAAATTGTATCAATGAAAAATCATAATGTTTTTTTTAGACGTGTAACTAATGTAGCACAGCGAATCAAATTTTATAATTAAAAAACTAATAAAATATGGTATGGTATGGTATACATTCAATTTACTTCTGATATCAAACATATTTTTGTAAATACGACATTAAAACGTCGTTATGAAATTCTAGTCTCAAAGAATAAAGCCATTTTAATACAATTAATTAATGAATAACACGTTCTACGTTCTGTGACAGTGACAGTCACAGTGACGCGACTGCCAATGCATGTGTGACGACAACAATTTTCCCAGTGACCTTGTTTCATTTGTATGCAATTGTTAATGAATTAGTGTAACGCAAGACAATTAATTACTACGATTCTACATTGGTACAATGCAGTCAACTAGTTCCTTAGAATTTAAACTAATTAATCACCGTTGGACTGCATCTGCTGTTTGGCGTGTGATGTCAGGACACTAAGGGACCTAAAACAGCATTGTTTACTGTACAAGTTTATAAAAATAACTTGAATACCCATTCTTAGTTTATAAATGGTCTACTTTTACATATCATTATTTGTCGAAGCGTATTTTTTCATTTTGTGTCTTATTCCCAGTAACTGTTTTTGTCGGTAACTAAATTTTCCTAATTTAACCTTCAACACGCTATGTGGAGAACTTCTGGGAATAAAACAAATGTTAGACAATTATGAGGATTTTTATTTAACGTTTTTCATCATTATTCTTTTTTGATAGACATTCTACGTAATTAATCAAACATTTTGGGTAGTTATTTTTGTTTAAATAATTAGCCTATATATGTGTTTTACGATAAGTGCCATATTAATAAAAAATATTTATTATTATTATTGTTTGTTATTAATTCTACAAGCTTAGTTAACTTTATTGATTTATTTAGGTATAAGGATGCTTTTTACCTCTGCGTATTCACATAAAGTTAATTGGACTATAACTATTTCTCATAAACAATTATAAATAAATATTTCATCATTTATATTAATAATAAACAACATTTTTGTTTATTTCTTACAAGAATATGTTTTATTTATTTGTATTTTTACAATGTTTAGTCTGTTTTCTTTATTTCATCTTCAGAAAATATACATATTGCAACGATACAGCAATATGCTGTATGGAGCATTGATTTAAATAAATGTACAATTTGTAAAATTATTATAAGTTTGGGGTAAATGGACATGTCTGGGATTGTAAAAATGTTTCATTGTTATACTAGGGGAGAAATTAACCTGTCCCAACAGGCAAGGAACACCTGTTCGATTGTATGTGTGTTACGTGTGTATCTTGTGTGTGTTAGTGATGCATGTACAGACAGGAATCCCAGCAACCCTCCCCAATTAATTAATAAAATAATTATTTTAATTCACTGTGTGAAAACTAATTAGTGTATAAACAAACAAAAGGCACCAAAGTGTGTGTAAATTTTATAGTTATCCACAGTAAGAAAATGACGTCAGTAGGACACACTACGCGAAGTCAGTGCGAAATAAGTGTATCAAAAATACGCAAATTACACTAAGACGCTCAAATTAATGCAGTGAGTGCTTAATCAAATTATCTATGATTTGTGCTATCTCAATTCCGTACAAAACATTGCCATTTGCAAAAAAATTCAAATATATGAAAAGGTTCGGGAGTGGGGGCCATCATGTGATCTGCAGGTCTCGACAGGACAATTTCGGAACCAACAGGTGCGGAATCTCGAGAGGGTATAAATTAAGGGTTCGACTGGAAGCCCTTCTCTTCTTTTCAAGAAACAGTTGCTGTCGAACACGCTGTCCGTCGGCAGAACAATTTTATTTTGTTATAAGTCTTATCTACGAACGAATAAAGACGTTGTCAGTAATTATGTTTACACTAGTACGGGAAACGTAGAGTACCGGGACCGTTTAAGTCAGCAAGAGTATCTACGGAGAAGCTACAAAGAGCGACGCTAGATGCTGGACGTAAAGAGATGCTTTTTTAGACGCCTAACAGCCGGACGAGATTCACCTCGCAGCCGATATTAATTCTCTGGGACGGACCACACACTGCTGGAGAACGACGCTGGACTCTGGACATATCCAGCACCACGCCAAGCCAGGAGTAACAGTAACCCAACTCTGGACAACGCTGGACCGCGTCAATAAGTCGTAAGGTCATCAAAACTCGAGGTGACATGCATAATGCATTTATAAATGATTTTTTTTAAAGAGCTCATAAAGACTATATAAAGAGACAATGAATTAAAACAAAAAAAGTTTATAATTAGGTAAATAATGTAATAGAGTCTTATGTAAATATTTTAGTCGTAAGAATGAGCGATCGCATATAGATAAATATAGAAGAAGAAAAAGAGTTTAATTTTGAGATAGTATTTTTTTATTATCAAAGAAAATTATGGAAATGATTTGATTTGCATTTTGTAGGAAAGAATAATTTAAATTTTGAATACGAAACAAATGCCAGTCTAAGAGTAATTAATATAATATTAAATTTAATTTTAAAAACATTGGTATAGACTAAGCAAGCTGAGGTCAGATCTGATTTAAATGAATTCAATTAAAATAAAACTTAATTACATTTAAATTTTATTTCTTTTATTAAATCAATTTTAATACATGTTTAGATTAAGATTATTAACATGTCGAGATGTAAGAGTGTTTTAAATGTGTGTAACACCGTATAGCTTAAGAGATAAATACTCAATAATGAGTGACATGTTGGTCGGAGACATGTTGGTTGGTTGGTCATGTTGGTTATTAACGTTTTATTATTTATAATGCTTTTTGAACAATAAACATGAAATTTTAACTACTCATAAATTTACTACTCTTATTACAGTTACACCTGGTATCGTTATATACGTTTAAACACCTGGTATCGTTATAACTGTTTAAATACAAGGTATAGTTATATAAAATTGGCGTCCCAAGGACGTGGGGCTCCACAAATTTAAATATAACAATATGTATTGTTATAATATACACTTATCATTTATTATGAATAGTTCTTCAAATATTAACTACTTCTGTAAGCAAAATTGTTACTGTATTTCCACCTGACGAATTTTTCACTGATCACATAAGGAGGCTATAATCAGAAATTTATAAACAAATTATTTATAAATTAATAAATTAAAATTTATCAGTTTATTTACAAACCTCTGATGTGTTCAGTGAAACGTTCGTCTGGTGTAAGTACTATAATAATTTTACTTGCAGAAGTAGTTAATATTTGAAGAACTATTCATAATATAGAAGCTGCAAGAAATATATAAGAGTTACTTACAAAATAAAGACGTATTAATTACGTATGTATTTTATAAGGACTATATATTAATTATTTATGTATTTATTTAGTTATTTAAGTTTTTTTACACAATATGCGCACATCGTTTGAAATTACAAGTTTTTCATTACTTGTAAAGGAAGAAAATCCATCGTGTGTAACGATGACTCAGTGACAAATGTCCAGTAATCTGAGGTGAATAAGAAGTATTATACCTAAGTGAAGCTCAGTAAACAAATATATGAAAGTGCGCAGCCTACTTGTCACTAATCTGTTCACAAATAATTATCTACTGCCAAAGATTCACTGAAATTAAATTATAAATATACAGCAAAAAGTCACTAATTTCATGGCACGTTTAAAACGTGAATGTTTCGTATTTTTTAAAGCAATGTGTAGAGACACAGAGAGTAGAAGATTAAATTGATACGGTTGTTTACACGATTGTTTAAAAGTAGTGGTACTTGAGTATGTATTTTAGATATTTTTCACTAAATTAACATTTTGGTAATGTATTTAAAAATCTTGTATTTCATAATCAAATAAGTGAAATTTAAATTTGTGAAGTGCCTAGTGACGATCTCTTCAGTGAAAGCATCTAATGCTGTAATACCTCCGTTTAGGCAGTTCGGACGATAGGTAAATAAATTTTCATTTTGATCAGTAGTGACCGATGACTGTGGAGTATATAAATCGAAAAAAGGCACTTAAAGAAATTCGGGGCACTTCATGCACTTTTAATGATGCGTTTCTATGTGAAACTCTCACCCACAAAAAAAACATCTAATCCCAGGCATGAAAACCCACCCCGAAACCACTTTCGTATTGAACCACTTAGCTGCATAAAAAACGGTACAAATCTGTATCAATCAGGCCGCTCACTCAGGCCCAAACCCGCGTCTGTTTTTGCTTTATGTTTAATTTAGTTTATTTTATTTTAAATGATTGTTTATTTACCTAATTGTTTGTAGAACAACAGATTTTTAAATAATAACAAGTATTATTTGTAAAGCGTAAGAAAACCTAGTGCCTTATTAGCAAATTCGCAAACATAGTCAGTTTCGGCTACATGAAGTAAACATTAACAAGAAACAATCGTAACAAATGTGTTCCTGTGAAGTAATGTTCAACTCGAGGTATCATTAAACAAGTTTCTTGTATTCGGGTAATATATTGTTTTCCAATAACCCAGTAACAACTTTGCCCTCCTATTTAGCACAAACATAAAGGATTCACTGTTAGCTTGTGTCTCATTTAAACGAAATAATTCCGTTTGTACATTTAATTTATGTTAACCTTAAACTAAACTAATTTTAATAAACTAATATTAAATAAAACTATATTCCAGCTTCAAATTTCTGTTACATAATATCACATATTAATCAAGGAGAGAAATCATACGACGTGTTATTCTGTAACGCAAAATTTAAAAACTAGACTACTTGGCCTAGATCTAGTCCAATTTAAGTTATTACAAAATATTCAGTTACAAGTCTTTTAAACACCTGGAGTTCTTGATCTAAGTTATTATGAGTTCTCAACAAGATGTTCAACGTGAACACCAGGGGGCCAGTTTATTGAGTAGATGTTGACTGAATGGTAATAATTAGAACGCTCCCACCTGTACTTTTGTTGAAGAGCTCAAAAGGTACCATGCTGACCAGTGTGGCATGAGTACTGCAGACTGTCCTTGGAGTGTGTTGAATCTGCAGCGAGTTTCATTCCGGGCAGATGTGGGTCCTTAGGTGTTCTGCTGGAGGGGTATTCCTGGGCCTGATGGCTTCGGGGAGCATCCTGGTGCACTGAGACTGTCCTTGGAGTGTGTTGAATCTGCAGCGAGTTTCATTCCGGGAAGATGTGGGTCCTTAGGTGTTCTGCTGGAGGGGTATTCCTGGGTCTGATGGCTTCGGGGAGCATCCTGGTGCACTGCTCTGCGGATAGTGACAGATGTCGATGTTACTACCTCTGCTTCCCCTTTCTCCCGGCTGGTACGGGAACCCTGTAACATTTTTATTTGTAGATTAGCCGTCAGACAATACACCCGCCCCTACGCTCTCTCGCCTCGGAACACAGACACTACACTCACTGTCACAATTTCTATCAACATTCTATCTGCTCTTATTAATTTAGCATGGTTTATTTTATCCAGTTATAGTCATTACTTTTGATTAAATTTACAATTTGATTAAATTAAATGTACAATTAAATACAATGTCACCACGTGTTTCCAGACCGGAAGTAACGTGTAAGTTAATTTTACAATACCAAGATTTTACAACGAATAGACTTTACAGATGTCGAGGCCACACACACACATACACAAACATAAAACATAATCCATAATTAAATAACATAGAATAATATAATTGAGTCTAACCTGAAAGCCCTTTACTGTTTTACGAACTCATGGAAAGATTTACTTAACCCTGAGCCGTCAGACCGTTGAAACACTCTCCCTGAAGGTTGTCGAAGGCATGAGAATGAAGCTTAGATTCATCCCAATATGCTGCATAAAATCGACCTGTTCCGATTTGCCGATCATAACCCCTTCGTAACCTGCTTACTAACAGCGTACAGCGAGCAGCTGATACGTTTGACTGGTTTACTAGATCACGTCGCCGTGGCGCAGCTACTACAACCTTGGTAATCACATCTTAATAATAATAGAGTTAGCTGTGGCGAGCACAGCTGCTACGCGTTGGTGGCACTGATCGCTTTCACCGCTCCGGGAAAATTCAAACCCCGGCACACCCCCACCCCAAAAGGGCAACCTGGTTGTCCCCCCAAAAAATCAATCCACAGCCTCCTGGCTATTCCACAATGACAACCACCATCATCTTGGCTGCTTTGGGAGTCTCAGGAAAATAGATCGCTCTCAGGAAGACAGACGTTCATAGGAAAACGAAACAAGAAGAAAGAGGAATTGAAACTGTGTGGGTGCATGTGTACCTGGGTGTGTATGTGTATAATCGTGTGGGAACTGTATGCTGACCTGGCCAGGGCCAGCACAAAGAGAAGAGATAAAGGAGAAGAAAAAAGGCAAGAATCGTGATCGATCCCTAGAGCTCTGACCTCCTAAGGACCCCCAAACTCAGAGACTGAGAACCCAAGAGCCAAATTAATACTTTAACAAGGACAACCTTTCTACCACCACTCACCTACCTATGTCCTATGGCAAAACTTCAACTTGGATATGTGAGTGGTCGAGTGGTCAACTTCTCTATATCACTGTTGGGATCTCCCAACCTCACCATCACTGGTGACACAAACCTCAGAATGCGGTATGGACCGGACCAACGATAACACAACTTGGAGGCTCTTTTGTCCACGGCTGAGCTGATCGGGTGGCTCTGGCAATAGACTAAATCCCCAACCTTAAAGGGATTAGAAGTTCACCCCTGATTCTAACGAACACGGACACGAAGCAGATTCTTCCGGGCATCTTTCCACCTGTCTGCTGTCCTAATGTCGGGAGTATTACGCAGAAGATCTTCAATTTTCCACAAGTTGGCCAATGGAAGTGTGCGCGGAAATTCAAACATCATCTCAAAGGGAACGGCCTTATAACTCTCATGGAGGGCCGTATTGAAGGCTAACTGTAACCACTTGAGATTCTGTTGCTCTGCGTGGTAAGCAATCAGAGCAGACCTAAGTTTCCTGTTGAATCTTTCCGCGTGGGACCGCTGAGGGTAGTAAGGGGAAGTGGTTACATGTTGGATACTGTTTGCGAAGTACATTCCTCGGAATTCGCCCGAAATGAATTATGGACCATTGTCAGAAACAATGATGGCCGGAAGTCCGAAATGCTGAAAGATATTGGTCTGGAGTGCTAGAATGGTTAACCGAGAGTTTTCTTGCCGTAAGGGCAATAGCCAGACAAACGTAGGGAAAGCATCCATACAAACAAGCAGGAAAGAATTACCTGACTTGCTACGTGGCAGAGGTCCCACGTAGTCGATGAATAACCTCACTATTTGTCTGCTCGCCACGTCCGATGACAAGAAACCTAACTTAGTGTTTTGGGCAGGCTTGGTTAACCCACAAAGATGACACGCCTTAACTCTAGCAGCAATATTCCTATCCATGCCCTTCCAGATAAAATGCTTCCTAATGCTGGAAATGATCTTTGAAATCCCCTTATGTCCACCTACTGGGGAATTATAATATTAGCTGAAGACCATGGGCACTAACTTGCTAGGCAGCCTAATTTTAGGGACTCGTCCTTTTCTTTCTTTACAACACAGGACGCCCTTGGACAAGAAATATGGGACCTGTACGTTACCCTCTTTTTATTGATGATAGGACCCAACTCTTCATCATCTAACTGATGGGGTAACACATCAGTAAAGGCTAGCGGAAAGTCTAACAATAAGGCACAGGGTTGCTCAGATTGAACTTCACTGGGTAGGGAAAACATGCGGGACAAAGAGTCAGCAACCACATTCTGAGTTGTTCCCCTAATGTGTTGCACCTTGAATTTAAAGGATGAAATTTTCACCAACCATCTTCCAATTTTACCCAGTTGCCGGGGATGAGCAAGAAGCCAAGAGAGAGCTTGATTATCGGTCTCAAGTAGGAACTCAAAATGTTCCAAGAAACGCCTGAACTTATCTAGAGCATATACCACTGCCAAACACTCTAGTTCGTAGACAGATGACTTAATTTCTTGTTGGGTCAAGGTCCGAGATATAAAAGCCACTGGCTGCCTAGCACCATCAACCACCTGGGAAAGAACCGCCCCGAGCACGAGCGAACTTCAACTCTAGACCATCTTCAAATAATAGTCTACATGGACTGAGCTCATTTTCTCAGCCGCCGGAATTACAAAATTAAATTGGGCACAATTATCGACAGCTCATAACAAACACATGGCAGACGACAGAAGAAGAAAAACTTGACTTCATGCAAGAGGCTTTCAGGGTCCCCTAGCGAAGCAAGAGAAAAGGGTGAAGACGAAAGGCAGAGCCAGCTCCCCGAATTCACCAAACAAACAACACGCAACAACAATAACACTAGAATAAATATATTCCACAACACCCAATAAACAAGTACAATCTATTAAATTATTATCTAAGTAATTCTCAAAATCTAGAGAATTAAAAAAAAAAAATACTCAAGGATAATTCAAAATCCAAAACTCAATGTCAACAATGAGGGTCCATGGTCCAACCATAACCGCATTCTCAAAAAAAAAAATACTTGAATATATCTTGATCAGTCTAACTCCAATCGCGCGACCCAATAACTCAATAATTTAAATAAAACCCATACTACTGGTAATACCTGCCTGAAATCGCCACCAAAAGTATCAATTTTCCACCCATTACAACGGTAGTTAAAGGACCTCGAATTCTGTAATTTTAATTTTGTCTCGTAGTAAAGTATCTAGTGCTGCTGATATAGGCATCTGTTACCGCTTCACGTAGAACTGTAGCTCTTTCTGACGTAGCACTGATGGAGGAATTCGAAGAAGGGAACACAGGAACAGGAAGACCAAATACTCGATGGCGTGTAGTTCTTAAATCCAAGAGTAGAGCAGCTATGGCAGTTCATCATGCTGCTAATGTGATATGACCTTGTCTTCTACAAATATTCAGAACGGTTGGCTATACGGTTGCCACATCACTCTGGAGCTTTTAAGGAGAACAGTTTCTCATTTATCTCCCCAAAAATGTTTGATCTTCATTTAATTTGCTGTACATAAGCACCACGACTGGCATCTTAATTCATATTGTATAGAGGCTTAATAAGCATTGGAGTTAATGACATTGGCAGATTGATGCTCCTGTAGTCCAAACCATTATTTCTTAGAACGTCATCTACATCCTGTAATCATGCATTTTCAACTGCATTTATTTCAAGGGCCTGCATATCCTCCATCATTGTGGTTTTGAAAATCGTCCACAATTGAAACGGTGCTGTTGGTTCGCAGAAGCAGCAAATCAATGCTGACGCGCCACGTATGTGCTCTGCATTTCCTCAAAACACGTTTATCCCACTCTGTGTCGTCTTTAAGCAAACCGTGTATAAGTGCTGCTTCTTTGTATGACTGTTAACTTAGGCCTACACTGTAGCACCGTAGATCTGCGAATGATATTGGTCTTTAATATGAAGTAGTAACATAGGTATGTAAAAGCTAATCCTGTTGATCATGTGGTGCAACAGCCTACAGCCTCCTTATAACTTTGGCACCGTATCTTTTCGTGGATCCCATTTATTGTCAGTAAATCGGTAAAGAGTCCTCTACAGGTATTTACAAGCACAGGGATCACGTTGATTAATATCAAGTCATGCATTTTGTTTGAAGGCTAACGTATCAAATCATGAGAGCTAACGTATCGCATATTAGCGTAAGTATGTTATATTGTCAACATACCGTACTGCAGTTGATGATAGTCATTGACGCTTCTTACAAGTTGCATATATGCTGAATCATGTCCTTTATAGCCGTATTTGAATACGTACTTCACCAGCGCACAGAAGAACAAATTTCCACATTGATGTGGAACACACCACGAATATCAAGTTGGTGTATTCTTTTGACAATTCCGATATCTCTCCTGCAGTGCTGTGGTTATATATATTGTTGTTTTTAACAGTTTCCTGTACAAAGTCTCTCGGATGTTTTGTTGTGCATTTTGCATCACGAACTCCACAATGTCCTGAATCACAGTCGAGACAGCAGTTTTATGAAGCCTTGGAAAACTAACTGGGTCTAGTATTTATAGATCTAGTCTTTATTAATTAAAGAGTAGATTTTATTTGTTAATTTAATGTAAAAATTAATACTAAATGATTATTTTCTACTAATTTTTTACTTGAACAAACTATTTTTTCTAAATAATAAAAACAAATAATAAGAAAGTTAATAAGACGAAGTAATAATAGAATTACGTTTTAGGCAAAACTAGTCATACTTATATTTAACGGCAGTTCAGTTTATTAGATCCCTTAGAGAAAATTTTAGATTCGCTGTCTCAATACTGCAAACATACAAAAAAAATTATTTCGTCATTATATAATCATCGGTTATAATTTTAACGAACAAAGGAATAACGTGCAATTTCCAACATAAACTGTGACATAAATCTGAATTTACCTGAGAAACAACAAACATTTTAATTGTATCAACGGATTAATTTGATTCCGATTAATATATTCAGTTATAAAAGTGATTGCTTTACAGTTTGCAGTAATCCTTGTCGCTGTCATAAGCAGGAAATAGCAGTAAGTAAAATGGAAAAAGCAGAAATTCAAAATGAATGAATATTTTGTCTGTGGTTTGAGAAAAAAAGAATATAACTTTGAATATAGGGGACGTTGAAACTAGGGATATTAGGGAGAATAAGAGAGAAGTCAGCAGAAAAAGACATTAACGCAAACTAACTAAATGGTATGAATGTTGCAACACCATAACCGTGGTTGGGGATTTGGAATCTTCCTCTTTGATGTTGGCTTTTCGTCGCATGAACCCAACGGTGGAATCAGGAACGTGCATAATGTAACGTTATGGTTTATTAGTACACTTTTATAATGGTCAGCGCAACTTCATATTTTTTTATCATTACTTGATTTAAATTGAATTATTTTGTTGTTATTTTTATACTTTTAACTTCAAAATGCTTACCGATTTTGAGACTATGTAAGTTTATCTTTTGATTTTGTCTGTATAGTGTTAACACAGACTTCACAATATTTTTACGTTTATATATCGGAATCTGCATCGAGACCTTGCTACTGAAGTCACATCTGCCCCTTTTGGTGTAGTGTGTCGAAATAAAGTATTGTTCGGACTCTGACGACTTCCTCTAGCGAACTTACGGGTGGCAAACATCTGTGTACGTCGCAGACGCCTCCTATAACAATATCGGGTAGAGAAAATTTATCTCAGAACGTGTAAAGTCTTGTTTTCAGAAGAACTACTCCATAAGTATACCAAAAGTTATCTAAATATTAGGTTGTTTGTTAATTTAGCTGCTCTCATAAATTTTTAAATATGTATAAAATATAATGTTCTTCTGAAGTAAATGGCATTAAATTATAATAGCAAACCAATAAACTAACGTCTATAGAAAACAAACGACACATTAGGTGTACATCTGATTGCTTACTCGAACAATCTTCCTGCGCAGACACACGAAGTGTAATAAATAATCTCTGCGTTTAATTTTTTTAATAAATTAGTTTCTCAGGGAAAATTTCAAAGTTAGAAAATAGACGAAACCAAATAATTTAACTTTTGAAATATTGGGACACACAACATAGTGTGTCCGTGACACAGATATTTTGAACTATTATAAACACAGTTATCAAATATTATTGTTTTTAAGTCAACGAACCTCCTTTAAAACAGAATTAAAATATACCGATAAAACTAATTTTCCCATTTAGCTTAGTCACACAGCGCCAAGAAAGATTCATAGCTTCCGAAGCGTACAGCTCGTAAAATCTTATTCTACAGTTTTACCATGAAACTGAATGACTTTAAGGCAGCACAATTAAATTAATCTGTGCAAACTGGAATAAGTCGTTTACGGTAGCGAGCTTAAATACTTTGTTATACTGCTGTTCGTAAAGAAGCCGACATTAAGAAGAACGGTAATACTATATCTTTAAGTGATTTATATCTTTTTTAAAGGTTAGTAAATCAATTTACCTTTGTGGTGGGACTTACCTGACACACTGGCAGATATTATTGGTATAATTTATATAACGTTTTATATGGTTTCATTTATTATTAACAAAAGGAAAAAACACTGATCATACCATTTTAAGTAACACCATACGCATCTATTACAAAATATTAAACGTATGAAGGGATGTGCGAGTAGAAAAAATATAATTCAAAAAAGAACTAGTAAAATCTTGTTCTGATTTAGCGAGGAGTACAAATGCATTTTGAAAAGTGTTTCCAAATGTAGTTAATACATTTTACTATTCACTTAATAATATACGGGAATGTTAGTTTTACCTTAAGATTTTTATTAAATCATTACAAGTCGACTAATTAATTATAGAACAGTTAGTTTGAGAAGTTGATTTTGGTGTTTATTACGGTTTGTTGTTTATTGCTATATGTTAATTACCATTCACAAATATAAAAAAAAACAGTTTGAGTATTAAGAGTTATGGAAAAGTAGGAAAGGTATTAACAGTAAAGGGGACAGTATAAGTTATAAAGCAAATAACAAGTATAGTAAAACTTGGGCGGGGAAACTACTTTCACTTTTCGTGTGAACCTCCTCAAATATATTGCAGAATTTGAGACAAATAAAATACATGACAGACGTCCTGATCTTTTAATATTCTAGTCTTATTGTAAAAACAACCATGTCTTATTTCATGTACAGTCATGTTTCCTTTCTATTACTTCTTCCAACA
Organism: Magicicada septendecula; assembly: GCA_034769895.1. NCBI lineage: Eukaryota > Metazoa > Arthropoda > Insecta > Hemiptera > Cicadidae > Magicicada > Magicicada septendecula. Next base: position 223,136,617 of record CM068368.1, read on the forward strand.
ACATGCTTAAGTTAAGCAACAAAATTATTTAGTAGTACTAGAACCAGTGAATGCAGTGTAAGCCATGCCAATCCGTCATCTGGTATCATTTGAGCGGTAGGCGTCCTTTGTTAGCAGACTTCCTATATACTCAAACTGATCTATGGTTGTAAGGGACTGTAAATGCTTGTAATGGTTGTATGCTTGTAAATTCTAAGCATTTATGGAGTGCCGGTCTAAACAGTCTTGTCCTGTAAGTCCTCTTGTATTAATAGCATCTTCGACGTCCATTTTCCATGAATGTTTAGGTTTTCCTTTTTTTCTTCTAGAGGGTGAAGTCCATTCCCATACTTTCCTTAGCCATCTCTCATCCGACATTCTTTTTAGGCCTCCTAACCAATTCAGTCTTCTTGCTTCTCTTGTTTCTATAATGCCAAGGTCCTAGTTGGTAATAATTAAAATTTTCTTTATCAGTAGTTTTTAATGTTAATATTATTCCGAAAAAAACTTTAAATTTATATCATTTAACCCGAAATGTTACTAGCATTAGTGAATGAATGCTTCACTGCCAATATGCTTCAGTACCAGTTGGCCACTCAGTTCACTAGAGAGAAAGCTATGAGAATTTATAACTGGTTCTAGAAAAGATTAAATACAACGACCTCGGCTGGATGGTGTGTGGAGATTTAAAAGTATTAACCATGGTTCTAGATCAGCAGGATGGTTATATTAAGTATCAATGTTTCCTATGTGAGTAGGACAGCCGAGCAAGAAATCAGCACTGAGAGAAGATAAACTGGCCTGCAAGGAAATCTCTTGAACCTGGAAGCAAGAATATTCTATGTAAAAGTCTTGTCGATTAGAAGAAAATACTTTTACCTTAACTCGATATGAAACTGGGACTTATGGAAGAGTTTGTAAAAGTTTTACCTAAAGAAGGAAACTGTTGTAACTATCTCTTCACCAAGTTCAGAGGACAAATTAAAAAATGGAGTCTTTGTTGAGCCAGATATACGAAGACTAATGAATGATGAAAACCTTATGCTTGCAATGACAGAGGTTGAAAAAGATGCCTGAATTAGTTTAAAAAATACCATTAAAAACTTCCTGGAAAACAATAAGGATCCTGACTACGTTAATATAGTTGAAAGCATTTTACAAAATTTCAAAGCTTTGAGATGCTTAATGAGCATCAAAATTCCCTTTTTACAAGTGCACTTAGAATTTTTCCTCAAAACGTTTAGTGCGGTTAGCGAACAGGGTAAACGCTTTCATCAGGTTATTAAAGAAATTGAAAGACGATATCAGGGTTGGTGGAATATTAATATGACTACTGCTGGATGCTACACCGTTAAAATCTAGAGGAAAAGCAACAGACGCAGCTTTATGAGCAAAAGGAAAAAGGCATTATGCGACTTCCAACTAAGGTAAAGATGTAATAAGTTTTAAAATATATTATTGTAAACAACAGATCTAATTAAAAACATAGTTTGCAAATAATTCTGTTTTATTTAATGTACTATCACTAATATAGCTTCACTAGGAAAATGCGTTCCACTAAAAATGGCAAAGTTACAGCGATTAGCAATGTTTGTATCTGTAGTCTTATTCTAAGTGAATTATAAAAATATAAATGTTCATTGATCTCTACGCTTTCTCATCAGTAAAGACAATGATCACTTTTATATTACTTTTACAAAGAATATGTTGTAAAACCATCCTGTACAAAATGCACTGTCTAGTAAATCTGTAGTCCCGAGAGAAAGTAAATATGTATCTGAAGCCTAATGTGGCTACATACGCGTATGTCTTGCTGAGACGAAAGGCAAAGCCATGTCTTAAAACATATATTTTAACACATTTGTTGTTGGCAAATTTAATAGTAAGTAACTACTACCAATTCAAATATTACCTATAAATAATTCTGTAAATATTATTAGTCCCCCCAATGTTTCATTACAAAGTATGTAAACAGAAATGTCGGATAAAACGAACTAATTATGTTACGACACGTGAACAATTATTTATAGGTTTCCGTGGTTTTCATTACTAAGAACAGTGTTTTTCGGTTTAACGCGCGTTGTTTTTTTACTCATGAAACCAAACGTATTGGCAATATTTACGATGCGGCACCGATGAGGCATACTCAGTGGCTTTACTGAGACTGCTTGATAATGTTTTATGTTGCTATAACATATAACAATTATATAAAAATTATGAGAACTATATAAGAACATTTTTTAGGAGACTCCCATGACATAAATCATTCAAGCTAAATAAAGAAATCCTACCTTAACTGTTACTTAATTTTTTTGTTATTTTTATTCAATTGAGAATGTAAGCAACTGGCCAGATCATATTAAGTAATATATGGTGATGTTATAATAGAAAGGCATTCCGTGACCACTGAAAATAAAACGTTCCGTTCGAAACCGAGTAGTTGTGTTGTTATGTAATCTGCATAGGACGCTGTATACAAATGACCACGCACAGACTGAGAAAGTCACACAAATGTCTGTATTAGCTTAGTCACAAAATGTGTGTATGGGCTCACCAGTTCAAAATATGTTATCGGAAAACGTTCTGAATAAGTTTGTTACTTTCAAGTAAGTTACTCTCATTTAAAAGAAACTGGCTTATTTCTTATAGTTGTTTAGTCACCTGGTTTGTGTTTCTCTACAACATTTTGTAATAAACGTGTAGAATATCTGGTTTCAATTTTGGCAGAAATTAAAATTAGATGTAGTTTATGTTTTAAATTATAAATAGAGATGAGAAACGTGTTCGTGAAATTATGATTTCTCTTCCGGGTCCAGAAACATGTCCCTGAAAACCAGGGAGAAATTCATAAAAGTTTCTTTTGAAGAACATGAAAAGCCTGGCTTAGGAATCTGGACCTCGAGGAAATTGGAAGAAGCTACATTGAAGCTTTGAGATGTGTTGGAGGGGGGCCTTAGAAATACCGTGGACAGAACGAGTGACTAAATGATTAGGTATTGAAGAGAGTGGATGAAAGAAGATTCTGTGTGAAACCATAACGAAAAGAAAAACATGAAGTCTATATTAGTGTATAAAGTTCATAAATCTGGTTTCTTGAACAGTGTAGACAAAGCACTCAATTCAGTACGACAACATGCACAAGTAATAGGCCTAAAACATAACAGTTAACGCTTGTAGGCAGACAAAGCAAGGCTATTTTAAAAATTGAAAACGTATTTTTTAAATCTTAAAACACAGTATTTTACATTTCAACATACAGTAAAATGAGTAAATTAAAATACCCTTCCATGAGGTGTAGTATTTGTAGGATGTGTCGTTACAAGTAGACGATGTTTTTTATATAATTAAAAAACTGGTGTTTTTTATATAATTAAAATTTGTTATTAGGCAAGAGTTTGCTTTTATATACTTCAAAACATCATTAGTACTTTTACTTTGTAGTAGAATATTTAGTAGAATAGTAGTAGAAGTAAAATAGTAGAATATTTACTTTAAATTTTCGGACTGAGAAAAAGATGGATTTAAAATGTTAGTTTTCGAAGTTTTTTATGAAGATAATACTCATTAAGAGAAATATTCGTAGTATTGCTTAATATTTTAAACCAGAGCATGAAGTAACTAGGTCTGTATCTTGTCTTGGTTGTCATTTCTGCACATCAGGATTTCCATTATCGTGTTCCAACCTTGAATTCCTCTTCTCTGATGACGTTTCTGTAGTGTATCATTGCTTCACATAGCGATTGCACTTTATCTTCATTAAAGCAGTCTGTAGAGTTTGGGAAAATTTCGCTACATACTCGTATTATCACTAAATTGTGTTTGTTCTACTGGGAAGGACATCGTTATTACAGAAACGTCGTGTCTTTTACTGAATTATGCTGTAGCCTTTTATTACCTTTTAATGGACCATCACGAGGCTATGTTTACTTGTTGTTGAAAACAGGTTTTAGAAGTGAAGATGTGTTTAAACGCGTTTACAAAGAGAGTGAACAGTGTCACGGGACGGTACAATAAATGGTAAACAATAAAACAATACGTAATTGGTACTCTAATAGTATGGAAACACATCTTTTTGATTAAATATTTCTCTGAGGTGCTGTAAGTAACTTGTAAGCAACCATCTTGGGTAATTAATCTTAAAGCTAATACTGAGTTCAAGAGTCGGATAACTGTCTCTGTTATATTACAGAACGTAAGGATAAAATAAAAATTCAGAGATTAATAGTTCCTGAGCGTAAAATTACAAGAGTGAAAGAAAGATACAAGTAAATTTAGAGAGTACGCACATATTCTTTGAAAATTGAAAGTATATGTCTCAATATTATAAATTGAAAAAGACGTATATAGATAGAGAAAACAGAAGAGTAGGTTCAAGGGTCGTTTTACGCAATGAGTGGATTGAGGAAAAGACCGGTTTGCTCTTTCATAGAAGAAATACAGTGAACGTTTCCTTAGATACCCAATACTTTGTCTGATTTATGTAAGCCCTTTGATGTTTTATAAGTAGACTGAAAACATCTCTTTTCCGAGTAACAACTAACTTCTGAAAGGAAGAAGTGCTTGTATTACGCATTGTGACACCCCCCTATTCTATACCATTTATTGTGTACATTGTATGTGCGCATGCAAATTATGTCATATGTACGCACACTGAAAGCTGACATCTTTGCAGTAAGGAATTTTACTATAAAAATACTCATGTAAAGCAGCTTTTTAACGCTTATTAAAATTCAGAAAACCACAGATCGTATTTTGGCAACATCTTATACATACTTTATTTGTTTATATTAATCTATCTTTGTTAATTAATCTAAATTGTTAATTAATTGTTTATATTAATTTAAATTAATTATCTTTGTGTTATCATAAACATTAGTAAAATATTTGTGCAAGTTAAAAAAATTAAGGAAAATCTGTAATAAACCGAAACATTCCATTATTTTATTATCGACTAATTATTCTATGCGACCTTGTACATCGCAATGTATTTATCGTGTTGTATCTTTATTTGTATAGGCTAATTACCTATAACAGATATCATCACGCGATTGTATAATTCTAACAACTGCACTGATTTTATGAGGTTATTTACACAAACGAAAATGTCCTCGTTGTAATCCTATGAATAATAAATAAAGGTAAAAAATTGTTTGAAGGATGACAATGCGAGTACGGTTCCTATGACAAACAAGGGAAACAAATTCTGTTGATGGCATCTACGAAGCCGAGGGGAACGAGTTAGAAGCAGAAGGGATGTGTAAGTTTCTAAAGCAGAGAAATAACCATACAGTATAATGAATAATTCGCAAAGCGAGGGACTAAATTTATAGGAATATAAAGCCCATTTAGCGTTTTACCATAAAAACAGTGAAATCTCGTCATACTTATCAGCGGTTATCTGTGGCAGTGTGTTTGCACATTAAATTTTTATAACTTTTTTCATACTTTATCAATTATTTAGTTGCTACGACTTATCTCCAGTTATATGTTTTAAATGCTATTTAAGTCAATGAAAAAATGTTAAGTCTATTGTAAATAAGGAATATAAATTTATTTCAAGCATAATTAATATTACAAATATTTATTACAAATATTTGAAGCATTGTCACAAAAATATAAGATTTGAATACAAATATTGTAACAAGACATATGACCCCGATATTTTAAGTATCAAATATAAGCACATGTCATGATAATTGAGGGGACAAGACCCATCAAGTAATTACAATGAAAATGCCAAGCATGAAACTACATAAACAACTAATAAAGAAGAATGAACTCACAACACAGGAGTTAATAAAAGTAATGGTAATAATAATAATTAATAAGAAGAAAGAAGATGCATTAAATAGTGATTATACAACAGGAACCAATAACCCAATAGATTCGGTCAGTAAGAAGCCAATAAACAAGAAAGAAACATAAAGAGGAAGAATTAACAATACTGATGACATCAATAAGAATGGTGATATAAGAAGAAACACAAGAATACAACAACTTCGAGATAAGGAAGTCTAATGTGAAGTAAATAGCCAACACCAGTAAAACACTAACTGAGAGACTTACAACTTGTAGACAAAACAATAACTGACTAACTTAGATGACCTTTATATGACCAATAATATTGTAAATGAGTAAGGCATCCCATATTAGCCAAGAGAGTGAAGGTAACAATAATGTTAGTACAGTAAGAAGGTGTAAACAACAGCATAATGTCATATTATGCACAGCATTAATGTAAAATAAAAGAGAATTAAAATTGTCTAATAATTGTAATAGTTGTTAGCTAAGTAATAGAAAAATGATGTCAGATAGAAAAAAGAATTAATTAATGAATTACAGGTAAACATAATATTTGTGAAAACCAGGTTAAAAAATGTAAATTTGTATCAACTCAACTCACCCATTGTTGCTACAAAAGAGGGAAACACATAACCTAGATACAGGTAATTTCCACCTAGTTTCATACTTAATAATAAATAAAACATGTCTAAACTAAAATCTCTTGTACACAAAATCAAGTAGAGGTAATAAGGTTTTTACCAGTACCAAGATCAGCTACATAGAATAGAATTTATAGAAGAATTAATGTAAACAAATTGAACAAAAACAGTCAGAATGAGAATCACCATATAAAACTAAATTAAAAGCATATTGTAAAGTTAGACAGGAATAAAAGGGGGATACCTGTATGGTAAAGAAGATGTAATATCACTAATATGATAGATTAAGAGAATTATTATCAGTAATATTAAGCATTATAATCATAAATAAGCACATCTGTCATGTGACACTAGATGTAACTACTATTATACAATTCTCTACACAAAAGCACAGACAAATGTGTTAAATTACCAGATTAGTAATCGACCGTAACAACTATAGTGAACTATTATAAACCAGATAGTGGCCTGAAAGGACACTACTTCATAGAAAAGAATTAAAGTAAAGTGGCACGTAATAGTGCTATACAGAGGTCACTAAATAGACTAAAAAACCAGGGAATAACAATATATTTCCATTAACAAAGTCAACCAGTAGTTGCAATAACACTTTGTATACAATTGGGGCAACATAGAAATTGCCCAAAAACTATTTCTAATAAATAGTTAGTCAATAGTTTAGTAGACTCCTAGGCCTAAGACAATGTTAGAATAAGAGTTGTATTTTGTCCATAATTATAAGTAAATAACAAGTGAGGAATGTCAAAGAACTTATAAGAGATATGATTGTCATTAACTAGTGATAATACAAGAATATGTAAAGTTAATCATAAATAGTGTAAAGTGTACATCTCAAATAATAACTCCCTTAATAATGGACGAAAACATATCATGAGTGGACTCTAAATTAAGAGCCAAATGTTCGCCATGCAGTGGTAATCTTAGATTCAAAATCTAATCAGTGATAAGAAAGTTATGCCAATTTTAAAATATTCCAGTACGTTTGGAAAAAATATCTAGCGCCAGTCGTAATCTCGAACCCAGCTACCCCACGCCTGTTACAACAATTAAATAATTTCGTGAGGGGGGTAGGTTCGCTAAATTAAAGATCGTCAGCCAATCAAATCAGAGAAATTGACAAATTTTACAAGGATCGCAGAAGAGAACGGCAGCTAGAGACACTTTTTGAATAACCTTTCATCAGTGAAGACGGCAACTCGACACCGCCAGAAAACAGCTGATTAACCTAGTTTGTGCGCGTCATCAATGTCAACAAGTCAACCTAACCTAAATTTGTGCGATAATAACAACACTACCACTGAAGATGTATGAAGAGTAACCAGTGCGTAATTACGAATTGCTAAGTGTATAATCCCTAGCAATTCCGGGATTTAAGGGAGTACAGTGGTTTTAGAATATTATTTAAGGAAGTTGAGAAATGACGATATAATCGAACAACATTATTGTAATGTGTATAAATAAAGGTATAAAGGGCAATGCACCGGATTAATTTCACACAGCAACCATTTATAGAGATAATCCTGAATTCATTTTAAATAATTCATAAATAAGAATTCTGAAGACAGTAATAGCCTGTTATGTATAAACATTGAGTGTGTTACAACCACACACCTGAATGAATTTATTAATGTTAAACTAAGATTAACTAACGATAGTTAGTAAGACTTGAGGATTGTCAGCTGACGAAATTAATTACCGAAAGTTAACAAAAGCAAATATTATTATGTGTGTTTATTTAATTTTAGGAAGAGTCTACTACTATTTGAATATTTCTTTCTATTTCTATTATGAATAAAGCATGTTGTACCAAGCAACATAATATAATGAGAATTAAACGATTATCTTTGAAGGAATCCAGTATGATAATCCAGATGATTCTTTAAAGAACACTGCATTGAGCTATTATTTAGTTATGTTCACATTTTTGATATGGTAAAGAGTTCTTTTAACGTTCATTAACGTTCATTAAGTCATTTAATATTTATTGTCGATTGACTATGAAACCAGTTAACCTCTAATGCCAAATCAGGCATGGTTATAATTTTATTTGTTAAACATTAAGATATAAGTGAATTGTAATCACTCTCCGACTACCTATAATGGTAGAATAAGATTTTCTAGTTACTTTATTGGTATTCTGCAGGCTAAAAGAACCTACACTTGAATGAAAATAGTTAACCAAAAATTACGTTAATACAGTCTGATGTTTGTAGATCAGTACTGCCAACCCTGAGGCAACTTTTTATAAAATAAATATTCAATGTAAAGTAAATTTGAACCGACACGGTTTATTATTAAACAATAATATTACAACATATTAAACAATAAAATTGTATTTTCTTACAAAACATAAACTTTAAACTTTTAAATTAAAATGTAAACGGGCTAATAACACCCCGGTATTCAGTTCTATTACAATATGTTGAATTTTTCTGAATAAACTAGGAAGTTTTTTTTGTAAGAAAAGTAAATCAGATGTTCTAACTTTCTGCAAAGGTAACAGACATCAGCGATTTAAAAAGTTTAGAAAGTAAACTGATGATTAATGCGCAAGAAAGAACTGTTTAACTGAATACAAATTTGTGTTCCAAATATCTAAAAAAAATTGTTATGGGAGTGGTAGAACTTTGATGTGGACATCATTCTGTTAAAAACGTATGTTTCCATAACATAATTGGAATTTAATTTAACAAATTAATGTAAGATATAATTCATATTTTTAAATGAATTAATTATTTAAAATTGAGATTTAAAATTAATATATAATTACGTGCTCTGTAGTCATAAGAAATCCTAGATAAGCTAATATAATAATCTACAAGAGGCACGGTAGGTTACTCGGCAACTAGTCTACAAAATGTCTAACCTCATTAGCTGTTTCATCTGAAGTCAACGCTGACCACAAAGACTAACTGGCACAATATTACATATTTATTACTACCATCCTAAGTTCTGAGTTACGATATTTGAGGAGAAGAAGAAAAAACCAAATTATCGTAAGATTCTCATAGGCTGACTCAGTTAACATAAATTAGGGACACCGCAATGTAATACACGGGAGACAGATAGTAAATACCTTTTTAAAATACTATTTAAGTCAATTTTTCAAACTTGTACGCGTAATGGTGACAAAATCGAACAATCCTATATTTACACAGCTTACAGATTACGCAGAGTACATAGTCAGTGTAGAACGTGAAAGCCTATAGGAAGGACTTTATTGTATTCGCTGTAGAGTGTTATGTGAAAACGCCCACCTTGCAAGTAGGAGTTGAAAATGCATTTTCTTCAAGGGGTTGGAAATGCGGGAGCAGGAGATTTTCCTTTAGTCTACAGCGCAGTCCTTTTGCCACAACTTGTCAAGAACCTGACTCACGTTTAAGCAGACTGCCAAACAGTACTTATGTTTTAGATTCAAAGTCGAAGAGATTGTGATAGCAAAGTCGAATTCTGTGGGCTGTATAATTATCAAGAGACTAACACGCTTGTTGTTCACTGATAAGCTAATTCGAATAGACTGTCTGATTACTATGTTATCATCATCAAAGTGTTTAACGTTTTTTTTAGTTTAGGATTAAAAGATGTTAAGTAACTTCGTTTTCTTCCTTTAGTCTGTACTCTCTTGTTGCTGCAATTTTACAAAAATTCTTGGAACACGTCAAACTGAAAAAAAGTAAAATTACGCCTTAACCTTTTGGTTCTGTTAATATTTTAAATAATTTTTATTTATATACTGATTATTAAGCTTAAAATTTAGTTTTTAAAGGAACGTGATTTAGTTTTTAATAATACTATTCAAATAATCATAAAAGTTTTATTAATTAAACATTTTAACTTAAAAAAATATCTATTCTACTTTCGTAAAATAGATGGACTGGGAGTAATAATTTTTTACATGATAATGCATTTAATTAGGAAAAACAAGGGTATACAGGAACTAATGATAAGCAGATTTACATCGCTAGCTGTCAGTGAGATAGTTTCTACACACACTACATTATAGACCTACTGATTAGAAATAAAAAGCTACATAAAATCTTAACTTACTGTGTTAACGTATCGAGGAATCAGTGACTGTCTAGAGATTCATTATATTCAAACGACCAGCCTTTAAACCGTGGGATTAGGATTTTCAGTTTACGTCAAAATGTTATATTTTTTTGATAGACCAGTGTCTATAGTTTGACACAATTCAAACCTGTGTTCTATTTACATAAAATTGTTTCTTCGTACAAATTTACGCTTATCTTAAGTGATTAGACAGAATGATTCAGTTTAGCTGAAGAGAAAATTACATTTACTATTAGAATATTAGCCTAAATAACTATCAGTAGCGTAAATAAATAATAATGTAGTTGTACATTATATTAAATAACAGTTATAATAATGGCATACAATAGTAGCAAGTAAGTATAATCATTTGACAATACCACATTACTGGATTGTTTAATTTGCTTATTTAATTGACTTATTCTGTTATGTCTAGGATATCTCCTCTTAATGATTTCTTTTCCCGTTTCCTACAAAAATACTACACTCTTTCAAAGCAGAATGATTATCGCAATATTTATTATTATATTACTTGTATATGTGTTCGTTCTCGAGTCAGACGCAATTATGTAAAAATACTGGTATAATTTGACAAGTGGCATGACAAGGAGTTAAAGGACATAGTGCCAAAACGACTATATTAAAATTTCATTTTCCTTGCTCTGTACTAAGGCAGACGTGCCAGGAATCAAATTTACTTGCATTCCATTTATTATTTGTTTCGAATGTACTGTTACATTTCATTTCCCTCTGTTCACTCCATCAGTCCGTAAATTATGTGTAGAGGGAGATTCTTATATGCAAAGCCCAGTCCCCTATATAGGGACTCTTAACATTCTAACATTCTATATTATCTAACATTCTTTCAAGAATGTTAGATATATATTGTTTAATGTTTAACGGTGGAAGATAAACTTTTTCCGGTTTTACTAGTGCTTGACTTACAATATTCTTCTCGCCTACAGTCAGTTCCTCTATCTTTGGCCACTGCTTTTTTATATAATGATTCTTTCCATTTCTGCTGTAACATTCACAGAAGAAGCAACAGAATATAGAGTGTACCCAAGTTGCAATCCAAGTAAAAGTGCTATCACTTTCAAATGTCGTCAAATATGCCATGAAAATTTCTTATACTGAATCCTGCTCAATACAAGTTTCATGTTTTTGTATGACTCCTTCATGTGAGACGCATAAGGTAAAGGTATTGATGGGTATTTATTTCCACCGTGTGAAGTGGATCGCTTTCAAACTAAGCTTTGAAGAGTCCATAAGTGGACGCCATTCTTCAAGATGGTGCATATGTCCCAAAGATTCCAGTAAAGATTCCACGTCATTGCAGTACACTAAGTCCTCGTACTGGGAACAGAAATGTTCAAATTCAGACTCACTTTCACGGAAAATACTTATTTTAGTATTCGGCTGTAAAATATTCCATCCTTTTAATTAATCTTGATGCCAGTATTTCTGCTTAACTCTTTGAGAAATTTAAATCACGAACGAGGTCTTTTAATTCTGACTCATTAATTAATTAAGGTTCAGTGTGTGTATTCCCCCCAAAATCTGTGTCTTTTCTTTCTTCATCACCTGATTAGCCTGCACAAGGTTCAACTTAGGAACAACTTCATCTTCGTCTAAGTTCCATTTTTCTGCTATTACTGAAATTGGAAGCTCTAGACTTTGTGGCACTGGCCTTATAGCAGAGGGGATATCGAGGTATTTAACATTTTGTCTTATCTTAACTGTTTACCCAGTCATTTTTGTTATAGAAATCTAACAGTCTGTGGTGTGATTCTTCAGTTCTCCAAATCATTGGGATTGCAAATGGCATGTGACGAAATCCATTTAGCTAACCAGTCATCAGTCGTATACATAAATCACGGCAAATACGAGGAGCCTGAGATTTGTCCTGATCACTTAATGTACATCCAAAATACAGTTCATATGACTTCTTTATCAATGCAGTTATATTTCTTCTCTGAGACTTCAACGTTACCTCGCCACATACGTAGCAGAAATTATTTGGATGACTGATGCAATTGCGAGGCATTGTTAATTTGTGATAGATAACACTGTATAAAAACAAACACTTTATAAACACACACTAATGCAATATACACTCACTCGCTTTACAGAAAAAAATTTAAACTTAAATAAATAAAAATTTAGCTACAGTATTAAATCTTACAGGCACGAGAACTGGTACTCGAATGAAGCATTGAAAAGCTAGCTCTAACCTGCATGATAGTTTATTGTTTAATTTACTTAATGTATAATTTACAACTTTTATATTTTATTAAGTCACTAGTCTTCGGAAATAAAATGAGTGATAAAAAATATGTTATGGCTAACGGAAGTAATGTTTACATTAAGAAGAAAAAAGGAGACATGAATCATACAGTCTTGTTTGTTTTGATTAGTATGTAAGTAACAATATTGACGACTATTCACTAACGCAAACAATTATATTTGTCTTATCAATTTAGTTGCTGCTATAAGTATGCTATTTAGTTGATATTATTTAAGTTCACAAAATCTATGCATATGGAGTTCGTGCATGGTACTTACTGAAAAACAAAAAGAGCAGTTAAAACAAAAAAAAATGACGCTGACAGAGAAGTGCTGACTACATATTCAGAATCAGAGCCCAAAAGTACATAAGAATTAGCAAAAATTGGGCATTTAACAAAATCATTGCTGACCAGTGTACCAGATAAACTATCGTTTTTAAGTTAATCACAGAAATCAATTAAATAAAAATTTTTTGCAACGATATAAAAGAAAGATATAGGAACTCAAAAACAACAACAAAGCATAGTAATTGCACATCAATTATTCACTCTTCACGCTTACGTAATGAAGCGTGCTGCAGTTAATTGATCAATTATTTACAGAGGAACAGCGTCAACTTCAATTTAATTTATTACTCTTTGCATCACAAGCTCAAACACAAATCTCTCTTTTATACTGTTATATCCGCGTGTAAATTTAGGTTTTTAATTTACATTTAAACAGAGCTGCAAACTCGATGTAGAATTAAATAGAACCTTGAGCTGTAATCTTATATGTCGTGTCAGGTTTTTGGTGTACGAATTTCTAATTTTGTGTTAAGAAAACTTAATTTAGGTTATTTCGTGATTCATACGTATTACCCAACGCACTAACCGCAATCAGTTGTTACCACTGACATGTGTTTGAAGTAGATTCCAGCTGTTTCAAATGCAAAAATCTTACTTCAGATTTGTATTCAATTGTCTAATTTTTTCCATTGTTACAGTTTCAGAATTGTAAGGTATTTGTTCAAATTTTGTTAGTTTGAAATATATTAGACAACAATTTATATGAATATGTATTTGTCTATACGTAAACAAAACAAATAAAAAACGATACTAGATGGGTTTGTAGAACACAGCAGAAAGCCATAATGGTTCGGTATTCTACATTTTAATACTGTTAATGGAAACAGTGTGACCACGCTGGAATTATTTGTGATCCATGTTGTTACAAGATGTCTTCTAAGCGCCCGGTAATAGTTGCAGATATAGAGCAATAAGAAATGTGAAGATAAAATTCATGTCAGAAATTTTTATAATTACTTCTATAAAACAGAAACAAGAAATTTGGCTGATGTGCAGGGCAGGTTATGTTAATACACACATTTTGTTAAAACTATATGTAGTCTGCAGTAAAAATAGATTTATTATTATGTTGTTCAAAATGATAGTTGACCTTTGGAAATATTATTTAAACATATTTTGTGTGTTGAGATCAACAAATAAGAGAATGTAGCGGCTATCACAGTAAGTAAAGTATAGTGGCCGATGCTTAGCAGCTACACTGTATTTCTTGTTTTATTTTGAATTTATCTTTACGCGATGTTTCATTTTTACATCATCATTTAATATCACGTCATCATTATTACAGATTAAAATACGTTATTTTGTTGTTACTTGACGTTCCGTTGCGTTTCCTTTACGATAATACATTTTAATCTATACCCTTATATATATATATATATATATATATATATATATATATTGTAGCGTGACAGATGTATGCATAATATTGAATGGCAATTGATCATTAGAATAATGAAGTTATAATATTTAAATTTGGAAGAAAGCACTAAGTCTAATATAAATAGATTAATTCATATCAACTGTGGAAAGAAATCATTATTATAAAGAAAATACAAGTACAAATAAAAGGAGTTACTAGTGATGAGTCATCCAAGACCAGTCTCATAACCAAAGGTTTTCAAGGTATAACCCAGGAAGGTAAAATAGTAAATAACAAAGCAGTACACAATATGACCAAACCCACAACGAGGGAGAATAAATAGAATAGAAACCCTAAAATAAGCCAAGATCAACCAATACAGGTGGTGTATTTCTGAATTAAAGAAGAAGATGGAGAAGATCCCAAGAAACCTGATGGCATCAAGAAGAAGATGGAGAAGATACCAGTCCCAGAAGGCAGGAGAAAAGAAGACTGAAGAAAGAAGAAGAGGGCAGCATCCTGAAGAAGATGTCATGCTCTTATAAAAGACACCCAAATCCCTATATCCCCAAAATAAATATCTAAAAATAAAAGTATAACGAAATAAAAACCACATGTATATAAATTTAAGAGAGAGGAGTGTATAAAGTAAAAGTTTCCTGTGAACTAAGATGAAACAATAATATAGTACCCATGGAACAAATCTCCATTGAAAAAACGCTAACCAATTTATTATGTTAATAAGACTATACGACCATTTAGCATTAACATAATAATAAGTGCAAAGTGAACCAGTGATAGTTTTGGGTAGCCCCACGATCTTGGAGCGTCATTCTTTACAACAATATTTAATATAAATTCGATATACTGTAATTTATGCAGGTTGTATAATGATACCAGGTGTAACTACAATAAGAGTATTTTTATTTATCAGTATTTAAAATTCATATTTATTATTTACTCAATATTATAAATATTCATAAACAACATTAATAATTGTCGGTCACGATATTGCTCATTATTGCTTATGATATGCAGCGTTACACATATTTAAAAATCTCTTATATCTAGACAGGTTAATAATCTTAATCTAAACATGTTAATACTCTTATATCTAGACATGTTAATAAATTGGTTTATTAATTAAATATAAAATTAAAATTTTTTTTTTAATAAATTTTCTTAACTCAGATCTGACCCCTACTCGCTCAGTCTATACCAATGTTTAAAATTCAATTTAAATTTATATTAATTGCTTGTAGACTGGCATTTGTTTTAATATTCAACTTTGAATTAATCTTTTCTATAATTCAAAAATATCAAATCAATTTACTATTTATTTTGATAATAAACTCTACTCTCTCTACTTTAAATTCTCTTTCATTTATTAATTCTTTTTATATGCGATCGCTCATTCTTACGACTAAACATTTATCTACATTTTAAAATATTATTACTAAGTATACATTTTTCTTTGTTTTAACTTACTGTCTTTTGATATAGTCTTTATGAGCTCTTTTTTTTTTAAATCATTTAAAATGCATTACGCATGTCACCTCGAGTTCTGATGATCTTACGACTTGTTGTCCGGGGTCCAGCGTTGTCCAGAGATAGTTTTCCATTCCTCCTGTCCTGGCATGGTCCTTGATACCTCTAGAGTCCAGCGTCGTTCTCCAGCAGCGTGTGTTCCTGGATACGTCTAGAGTCCAGCGTCGCTCTCCAGCAGTGTGTGTTCCTGGATACGTCTAGAGTCCAGCGTCGCTCTCCAGCAGTGTGGTCCTCATCAGAGAGTTGTTATCTGCTGCAAGGTAGATCTTAAACATCTTCTAACGTCCAGCATCCCTCGTTGCTCTGGTAGCTTTTCCGTATATACTCTTGGTAGACTTACTATTTCGGTATTTACTTTTTCCGGAATATTATCGTGAATTTAACGAAAGTTATTTCTTTCGTTACTGCGACTTGTAATAGAAATAAAAATAAAACTGTTTTGCCGACGGGCAGCATGTCCGACTGCAACTGTGTCTTGAAATGAAGAGAAGGGTTTTTGGTCGAACCCTTAATTTATACCCTCTCGAGATTCCGCGCCAGTTGGCTCCAAAATCGTCCTGTCGATACCTGCATATCGCGTGACAGCACCCACTCCCGAACCTTTTCAACTATTTGCAATTATTAGCAAATAGCAATGTTTTGCACGGAATCGAGATAGCACAAATCATAGCTAATTCGATTAAGCACTCGCTATATTAATTTGAGCGTCTTAGGGTAATTTGCGTATTTTTGGCACGTTTATTTTGCACTGTCTTCTCTTAGCGTGTTCTATTAACGTCATCTTTTCACTGGGGATAACTATACATTTTACACACACTTTGGTGCCTTTGGTTTGTTCATACACTAATTAGTTTTCGCACAGTGGATTAAAATAATTATTTTATTAATTACTTGGGGCGGGTTGCTGAGATTCCTGTCTTTGCATGCATCACTAACACACACAAGATACACGTGTAACACACATAAAATTGAGCAGGAGTTCACTGCGTGTTGGAACAGGTTAATTTCTCCCCTAATCTAAGAATGAAATATTTTTACAATCTCAGACCTGTCCGTTTACCCGTAACTTATACAAATTCTACAAATTTTATATTTATTTAAATTAATGCCTAATAGAGCGTATGGCTGTATCGTTGCAATATATATATATATATATATATATATATATATATATATATATATTACGACGCTCCCTTTCATCTAACACAATTATCTAATATTTGTAATGTTAGATAAAATGTTACTTACCCGGGATATTACTTTACCTGGGCGCCAGAACAAATCCCAGATACAAATGACACGGTTTCAGCTTAGCTCAGCGCATGGACACTCTTTCTCAGGACTCGTTCAGTGATTGTGGTTTTCAAGGGGAATCGTTACAAATAACACTTTAATATTTGCTTGATTATTTTTAATTAACGTTTTAATTAATTATTTTTAAGCTGGGTTAGGCTAATGGTAGGACTTATTTCTACCCTAACACTTATAATTACTGAGTGAGTGTGAAAAGTAACGATTAAGACATCCAAACGACCTATGGCTCTTATCTGGTTTAATAAAGAGGTTGCTATCTCCCAAACCAGTGCTAAAGAACAGGTCTGGAATAATTTGCACGTCCAATACTACACCCCACTTTCCATTCAACACTCCTATACTATATAAGAGCTAAGCTTCTAATTAAAATACAAAGTGTGAAATCCTTAGTGTCTTTTAAAAATTGTTTATTGCCTTTATTATTTGTTTAGTGCTTATTTCATTAATCAATGAATCTATTTCTTACTGTTTGATGCGTTGACCGAAGATAGGAATCCGTAGAGGTCCTCCTTTTGATGGTTTTGCACAGAAGAATTGATGTTGATCAATGTTGTTGAAGATACCCTGACAATGACAGATGCTGTAGCTCCCTGGCAATTACGACGCTCCCTTTCATCTAACACAATTATCTAATATTTGTAATGTTAGATAAAATGTTACTTACCCGGGATATTACTTTACCTGGGCGCCAGAAACTCGTTTTGAGTTGGCGTCAGTTTTAAATACTGGGTTCTGATTGGTTGTTCAAATAAATCATGCGTTTTTCCAGTTTCGACAATCTCGAACAGGTCGACAAAACACCCCGTGACAGGTTTCAAACTGCAGAGAATTTCTAGTTAAAATCGTACTTCCTGTGTTTGAAAATCAATTGATTACAGGTATTTGCAAACGTGTTTTCAAAGATCTGACCACAGAATATTGTTGCTTAGGTCTTTATCTGTGTGTGTGTGAAAACACCTAATTCCTACGTAGCATAATTCTCTCGTTATTCCTTTTGGCGTACGTCTTCCGTATAACTTCTTCAATTGTTAATTATATTTACTGAGATTGCGGCTACTTATAAAGCTTCACTTGCTGAATACAATGCTGTTTTCAGAATTGCCGTATATTTATAAGTTTTTAAGTTATCACAAGTTGAACTGATAATTTGTATTGAGTAAAATTTCATGTTCGTACCAGTATCTGATGTCGCTATGACGAGGTTAGAGTGAGATGGCTGCGATTGTACGCTCTCTCTCTTGCTTACGCTGCTCTACTCCCTCCGTCAGACACTTCATATAACGCTCAGTTAGGACGCTAATATGAATCGTTATAATATATATATATATATATATATATATACATTGTTACGACACCAAAAGTAGCCCCAATACCAGAGAAGAACTATAAAGAATTAACTATATTAAATCAAGGTAAATAAAATGACTATGATAAGACAAATGACCAAGACCCAACCCAAGTGATTGACCCAATAAAGACAATAAAATGAGAAGGTATAAAATAAATTAAGGATAAAAAGCACAAATAAATAATAACTATCTAGTAACGAGCATTAAATAAAATAATCCAAACGGAAGTACACTAACAATAATAAGTAAGTGAAACCACTATTAATAGATAATGAATGTTGTTAATAACCTTATTATGATAAGAAAACCCAAAACATAAAATGTTGACAAACTAACTATAAATTTGTGTATATAAAAAATAAAAACCCAAAAAACGAGAGATAGATAGGAGGTGACAGTGATAAACAGTGTAAGTGTTAGAAGTGAGAAAGTAAACAATTCATAATTATAAGAAAAAGAAACAAAGGTAATAAAATAGATTTTAAAAGATGGATAGACAACTAATGTCATAGTGTTAAATAATAATAAACTAGTACTATGAGTGCAATGAAAGTAAAACATCCTATGTTAACAAAAATATTCAAAGGGATGATTATCAAGATAGAATAAATGGTGTTATAATATTATTCACCAAAATTGTTATTTGCTTAATTAAAAGAGTTGTGTTTGTAAAAAGGAATATGGATGAATAATGTAGCACCACCGCTGCTGGGCCCCGGAAGTATCCAGCATACACACAAATAACATAACATAATATCTAAATCCATCAAAATGCTTAACACACTTTTTCTGTGTTGTAACTTATTTCTCAAGTGTTTCTATAATTAACATAATTCTATAAAGGGAGGAGGTTCAAGTAAAAGAAATTGTTGAAAGCATCAATCTGTGAGCTGAGCCGGATGCGACCCGTTTATTTCAAAAACATTACGAGCCTCTAAAATTTACCTAATTATGTGCCAGTCAGCAACGGTCAGTACTGAGCTAATTTAAAAAAAAAACTGAGTATAGAAAATGTTAAATGCTAAATATGGGGGCTGTAGCGTAAATCAATACTAGTTTACAAAATGGTGTTCAGCGTACACGCTGTGATCCACTTATAAATTTCTGACACTGTTATCTATCACAAAAGTTTATAAAATTGTTTCTGACACTTATGATGAGTAACTAGTTTGTCTCGTTTTTGCTTCGTGATTATGCAGCAACTGCCACCGTAAATTATTAAAGGTAAAAATATTACTTGGCAATCCAGATAAGTCCTTTTGCAACCTGCTGTGTCTGGTCGCTACGGTTGCGTGTTCCTCAGTACCTGCTTGAACTACTGCTATGTCTGTGCTGGAAGATCGTGTAAAAACTGTACGAAGTTCGTGTTCTCGTGTCTTCGGTCCGGAACGTCGAACCAAGTTTTGAACTGATAGTTTTCACATCTTTTAGCACACTTTATATCCACATCGTTCGATTAACACGTACACATGCATTCATACAGTGCGTAGTTACAATTTACAAATCACAAAATTCATTACAAGGTTACGACTTCAAATTACATATATAACGAGTACTGGCACTGAACTTTACATATCCTAGGTCTTTTCATCAAGTTGACTGACTGAAATTTAGTTTTAGGCGAGGCTGACTATTACAGACAAGATACGTCTTGGTTGGTTATGGATAACAATCTTTTTACATCTATTAAAAGTTTTCTTCTTT
Organism: Magicicada septendecula; assembly: GCA_034769895.1. Classification (NCBI taxonomy): domain Eukaryota; kingdom Metazoa; phylum Arthropoda; class Insecta; order Hemiptera; family Cicadidae; genus Magicicada; species Magicicada septendecula. Next base: position 223,157,021 of record CM068368.1, read on the forward strand.
TCGTTACAAACGTAATAAACAAAATTATTACCCACTAGCATTGATTTACGATAGCTCAAAAACAATCATAGTTACCTTGGTTATTGAGGCTCCCATACTTGACGAAAGTCCGGCGACGGGCCGCTCTGCTCAAGCGTTTGATGGGAGACTGACGAGATTTTACAAAGCAAACGATAGGGTTAGTACAAGGGAGGGCGTGACGTCAGTGCGTCGGGCAAGGTACAATTTGCGGATTGTTGCATTCGGCAGGAGACGAATGATTGCAACAAAAATGAACTGACCATAAACCTATTTTTGTGTTATGTTTTATAGTAATATTAAGTGATAAACAAGTTGTAAGAAATGGCAATAGATATAAGTGAGGAGATAAATTTTACAAACATAATATTCATCATGAGAGTAAAGACAGAAAAAGAAAAAAAGAGAATAACAGACAAGCAATGATTCTGTAATTTAATAAGAACATGCAATTATTGTAAAACAGCCCAAATTAATTCAGAAAGTAAATAAGTCATAAGTGACAGCAAGCAAAACATATGTAAATGAAAAATAATCTTTAATTTGTGTAAAACAAGAAGTTATAGCCAATTACTGCTTAGGCCTATAAAATGCCTAACTGTATAAATTCAAAATAAACAAGTTGTAAGAAATTAACTATTGTATTAGAAAATTAAGGGCAAGTAACTCATTAATTACTGTTAGTTAACAATAATAAGATTCTGAATTTGAATAAAAACATAAAATAAGGAAAATATGTAATAACATAATATCAGCAATTGTCAAAACTTTAATACATGAAAAAACCCAGTTTTGTGGGATGTCAAAATAATCTTTGAGAGAAAATACAGACAGTTATCTAATACATTGATTAGAAGACCAAAGAATAATAGCAAACAGAAAATATTTATTCACTTTGAACTAAAATTCAAATTGTATAACAATAGATACAAATGTATACAACCAATGAGAGCAGAGGTGGTTGCCATAACAACGGAACTTTATTATATTGAAATCCGTTATAAAACATTAGTCCATTATTGACGATCAAGAGAGACGGAAGCCAAACCATATTCGACTCAATTATTAATGAAAATAGTTATAAATACTACCAAATTTAATGAGAGGTGGATTCCAGAAGTCGAACAAGGAACTATTTAAATCAAGAGAGCTAATAAACCAAATTTTAATAGTTAAAATAATTAAAAAATCCAAATTAATTGAAAAAGAAGCCAGATGAAATCAAAGGTACAAATGATGGAAGATTAACGATTGTATCAACCCAACCTAAACAACCACAGTGACTCGTCACCAGAAAACGACCAGATTTTGTTAAGTATATCTGAATTATCAGAATTTATGAACTAAATTAATTAACTTTCCTCGCAACACAAAAAACTCTCACTCCGAACTTGATAACTAAATTTCTTTCAAGGATTGATTGATAATAAAAATTAAACTAGTATATAAACAGAAATTAACCTATGTACGAAGTATGATGAAATATTAGCACACACTTTTTAACACTCAAAAAACGAATTGTATTAAAACATTCATAGTATATAAGTCCCATTGATGTAAGGTGGTGTACTTTATTAACATCTTGTTATATAACTTTTTTTCGTAATCCAAAGAACTCATTGACAGAATAGCTTGTGTAAATAAACAATATTAGCGGCCATCATGGTCTCGAACAACTGCTGTCACCTTAGCCAACCTTGAGATATAGTCTGTTTATTGCCGGAGCAACATTATTTTATAATATTATATTTTTGTATCTAAATTATTAATTATTAGCTATTTCAAACGTTAATAAACTAGTACTGATTAGTAATAACCGTCCTTTATTTCATATAAATTGTATTAGAAAGTTTGTGCACTTTAGCGATGAGTGAAACTGTCTGCCAGATTTAGACGTTGGCAACACGACGAACTACAAGCGAGATTCGAATGCCCGCCAATTTGCGAGGGTAATTCGAATTGGTTATCACCGCACAGAACGACAACTCAGTTTGAACTGTTTAATTGTTTTCATAAACAATTTGGCGCCTATCGGGAAATAAATAATTACATCAAAGGACAGGTAAGGTTTACACCCGGAAAGATTTCGGTACTGGTAATTCGTGCGTTCGAGACGGACATCGTCAGCGTAAAAAATTAGAAAAAGCACGACTTTTAGATAAATACAAAGTGACGACTGTAACGTGTGGAGCTAACACACGCATACAGGTTTGATCGTTACAATATATATATATATATATATATATATATATATGATGTTCTGTACTTTAACGCAAATACGTCGTTTTATTTTCAACCAAATGTCGCTTGAAGAGGACCGAAATACTAAAGAAAGTTTATACTAAAGAACTAAAGAAAATATCGGTATGGAGAACAATACATGCCTTCCATGTTCTAAGATTTATATTTAAAATAATTTTCTAAATGAAATATACCCGTAGAAACTACTTCTTTCTTCAGCCTTAACCACAGTAGTGTGGTCACTAACGTATACAACCTCACGTTAGCGCACTCGATTTTCACTGATGATGCCAGTCGATAGCATTGCCGAAACGTCTGGATTTGTAGAAAACATTGGACTACGCCAAACAGCCCGGGAAGGAATTTTAACAAGAAACTAGTTCTTTGTTGCCGATAACGTAGTACACATGACATAAAAAAAATTATCCCCTCTCCCTTCAACTATCATTTTCATTTATAGAAAATTACCCCCACCCCCTTCAGCTAGCCTCTTCATTGACAGATATTTGATCTACGTTTCTACAGTGGATTATTATGATCTTCTTTTCAGGATACTTTATTTATCAAAATTAAGTACTTTACTCTCGTTAAAACGTTAAACGTTGCTGGTAAACTACCCTTTCCCCTTAACCGATCTTCACCAAAATCAACAGGCTTTGAGTCCTCTATAATTCCGAGATGCATGCAAAACAATATTTGATTTACGTCAGTTATCATTTATCATAGAAGAAATTACCCATCTTAAAACATAAAACGTTGCAGATCAACTACCCCTTTCCCTAACCCGATCTTCACCAAAAACGACAGGTCTTAGGTACCCTACAATTCAGACCTGTATTCAAACAATTATTTGATTCTGCTTGAATTTGCGGCTGTTATCGTTTGCCATAAAAAACACCATTGATAAAACATAAAACGTTGCTGGTAAACTACATTATTTGATTGACCGATCTTCACCAAAAACAATAGGTCTTGAGAACTCTAAAATTCAGGGCTGTATGCAAAACATTGGTTGATTCTCTTTGAATTTACGGCAGTTACCGTTCGTCATAGAAAAAATACCCTTGTTAAAACATAAAACGTTGCAGGTAAACTACCCCTTTCCCTTAACTGATCTTCAACAAAATCAACAGACCTTGAGTACTGTATAATTCAAAAAGGTATGCAGAAGAGTAGTTGATTCTGTTTTAATGTACGGCAGTTATCGTTCGTCAAAAAAAAAAATTACCCTTTATAAAACATAAAATGTTGCTGGTAAACAACCCTAATCCCTTAACCGATCTTCACCAAAACCAACAGGTCTTGAGAACTCTACATTTCAGGGCTGTATGCAAAAACGAATTTGATTCTGTTTGAATTTGCGGCTGTTATCGTTTGCCATATAAAATACCCTTAATAAAAAAAAACCTGTCTGGTAAACTACCCCTTTCCCTTAACCGATCTTCACCAAAAACAATAGGTCCTTAGTACTCAGCAAACCAGGGCTGTAAACAAAACCGTATTTGATTCTGTTTGAATTTGCGGCTCTTATGGTTTGCCATAGAAAATACCCTTTTAAAACTAAAAACGTTGCAGGTAAACTACCCCTTCCCCTTAACCGATCTTTACCAACACCAATAGGAATTGAGATATCTACAATACAGGGCTGTATGCAAAACGTCATTTGATTCTGTTTGAATTTCCGGCTGTTATCGTTTACCATAGAAAAAAATTACCCTTGGTAAAAAACCGTTGCCGGTAAACTACCCCTTTCCATGAACCGATCTTCACCAAAAACGATAGGTCTTGAGAACTCTACAATTCAGGGTTGTATGTAAAATATTGTATGATTTTGTTTGAATTTACGGCTGTTATCGTTGCCATACAAAATACCCTTGATAAAACAAAAAACGTGGCTGATAAACTACCCCTTTCCCTCAAACGATCTTCACCAAAAACAATAGGTCTTTAGTACTAAGGAAATCAGGGCTGTATGCAAAAACGTATTTGATTCTGTTTGAATTTGCGGCTCTTATCGTTTGCCATAGAAAATACCCTTTTAAAACATAAAACGTTGCTGGTAAACTACCCCTTGTCCTTAACCGATCTTCACCAAAACCAAAAGGTCTTGAGAACTCTGCAATTCAGGCTAGTATGCAAAACATTATTTGATTATGTTTGAATTGGCGGCTGTTATCGTTTGCCATAGGAAATACCCTTGTTAAAACATAAAACGTTGCTGGTAAACTACCCCTTTCCCTTAACCGATCTGTATAAAAATCAACAGATCTTGAGCACTCTACAACTTAGAGCTGTAAGGGCTGTACGCGAAACATTATTTGATTCTGTTTGAATTCGTGGCTGTTATTGTTTGCCAAAATAAACAAAATTACCATGATAAAAAAAAACCGTTGCCGGTAAACTACCCCTTTCCCTTAACCGATCTTAACCAAAAACAATAGGTCGTGAGTACTCTACAAATCTGGACTCTATACAAAAAATTATTTGATTCTGTTTGAATTTGCTGCTGTTATCGTTAGTAGGGGTGTTATGGGGGTTCGAAACCACTATCTTCCCCATGAGTGCGAGTGAGAGCGAATGGCATGTGCAATGAGTGTGAGTGAGATGGAAGATGACACCACTACCCCCCATCCATCCCCACCCTCTTCCGCGGAAGTGACGTCATACACCCACTTTTGGCGCAAGATTCAGAAATCGTGGTGGTGGGGGTATACATCCGGTGCAGTGTGTCGTCGTGTGCATATTTGCGGATGGACCGGGGGGTAGTGGTGTGTCCCACGTGACCTTGTTGGGCGTGTCGAAGTAGTCGGCCATGGTGTCGGCATTGGGCCATGTTGTCGTCGTCGCCGCCTAAAGTGGGGTTATGTGTGCGTTGATTGGCGGAGGCGTGGCCGCCGTTCGCCGTTGACGTCGTCGTTGACGTCGTCATCGTCGCTGGGCGGCGGCCTGGTCGTGGCTTGATCGTCGCCCGTCGTGGTGGGGTCGTCGTCCATTTTGTCTGCGGCGGCGGCCATGTTGGGAGAGGTGCGATGTTGTCGGGTTGTGGTATGAGTGTGCTGGTTAAGGTACGGCCAGGTTGCCGATTCGTGCATGTGTTATAGTGTATGGTTATGTATATGTAAGGGGTTTTTCCGGAAGTTCGGCCATGTTGGAAAAGCGTCGGTGTTGCCAACCGTTGTCGGTTCGGTGTTATAGTGTACGGGTTGAATATATAACTGCCGCCATTGTTGCCAACTCGGTGTTATAGTGTACTGGTTTCGTATATATTTACACTGCCGTGCCGATATCGTCGATGTTGTGTCTATGTGTTAAGTAATTGCATTGTTGCCAACTCAGTCAAGTAGTGTAAGAGTGTGCTGGTTAAGGTTCGGCCACGTTGGCGATTCGAGCGTGTGCTATAGTGTATGGGTTTGGATATATACTGTGTTTTCCGGAAGGGTGTCCACGTTGGAAAAGCGTCGACGTTGTCAACTTGTGCATGTGTGCTGGTTTAGCGTCGGCCACGTTGTCGGCTCGTGCATGTGTTATAGTGTACAGGTTTCAGATATATTTACACTGTCACCATTGTCCGGATATCGTCGATGTGAAGAGGTGAATTGCATTGTTGCCAACTGGAGAACTGTACTGGCATCGGCCACGTTGTCGACTCATGCATGTGTTATAGTGTACGGGTTTCAGATATATTTACACTGCCACCCCATTGTCCGGATATCGTCGACGTGAAGAGGTGAATTGCATTGTTGCCAACTCGAGAACTGTACTGGCGTTGGTCACGTTGTCAACTTGTGCATGTGTTATAGTGTATGGGTTTAGATATTTACACTGCTGCCGTTCGGATTTACTACTGCGGTGCAAAATTGAATATCATTTCACTTGTAAAAATTGATTATCGTGGATTTGTGCAATTGTTCTGATTGACATTTCACTTATGAAACATGCATGATGGAAGGAAAAAAGGATAGTTGAAAATAAACAACTAAGCAAAGCAAAATTTACATATATTGTAATCAAACACACATAAAAATATACAATAAACTACACACACACACACACACACACACACTATAACAATATATGTAATCGTACGCGACAAATGAAGATGTCCATTCGGTCCTACTGTACAATTTCTACTATGTAAGCTCTATCCTTTTCTCCACGATAAATTAGTTGCAGCGAACACGGTACTAAATTTTTTAATTCCTCATCTTCGAAAACGCCTGCGTATCTCTTTGGTAGATATACACGATATTTTAGTTTAGGGTCTCTGTAATCTTGGAGAGTGACGAGTACAGCTTTCCCGTACTTTGCGTGTATATTCTGCATTTCTTCTATCGGATATTTTACACCGATTATCAATTCCTTTATTTTTTTATACTCGATTGCGCTAATAGTTGCAAACTTTTCAGTGATTGACGCCATTTTAAAATAAAGAATTTATAATAATTTCTGGCACGTCTCTCAACGAATGAACGAATAACGCTCGTGCACAGCGAATATATAGGGAGGTAGTTGTGGAGGTGGAAACCGGAGAGGGGGGAAACCACTCAACGCACAGTAAGCGTTTATTTTTAACCGTGTGAACAGGTCACGAGCTGATTTCTCACGGATGGATGGGTAGGTGGGGAAGAGGGGAGTCGGTTATTTTTTTATACGTCTAGACAGCACTCGTGCTTGTTCGAACATGTCGTCGACGCTAATTTATTTTTAGACAGGTGATGTATTTAACTGTGTGAACAGGATACGACTTGATTTCTCACGGTTCGATGGGTAGGTGAGGAAGAGGGGTGTCGGTTATTTGTATACGACTAGACAGCACATGTGCTTGTTTGAACTTGTCGTCGACGCTAATTTATTTTTAGACAGATGATGTAATCGATAGAAAGGCGACGACTGTTATTTTTTTACGTAAGCGCTAAACAATAATGTTAGTAATTTATCAGAAACATATTCATTATTCTAAAATCTGATACAACCCACTAGCGTAAAGCGTGTACTCTAGTATTTGTACATGTTAAAAGGAAACGTGTACTTTACTAATATCGACACAAGATGTTCATCTCAAGGATGTACACGAAAGAGATGGTAACAACAAAGAAAAAAAAGCTCCCACACACAAAGTCACGGACGCGCACTTAGTTTGGCTTGCGTTCTGTTTCCCACACGCTGTGATAACAGATGGTGTCAGACAGCTTGTGTGTTCTGTTATTTAAAAAAATTTATGTACGACTACATTCACACGCCGCGATAAACAGACGGCCAGACAGACGGAGTCGATTACATCATCATAACAACTAATGCACACTCATCAACAAAAAAAGTAAAGCTGCCACACACACACACACACACACACACACAAAGTCAAAGACGCACACTTAGCTTGGTTTGTGTCCTATTTCACACAATAATTTATGTACGTCGCTATTTTCGTTCACACGCAACGATAACATATTTTCCGGAAATAAGCGGTACACGAGACAGGCTTTTCCGTGTATTGAACGTAATCGAGTTTAGAACAACTGAAAACTTCTAAATTTATAATAATGAAATGTACAATACGCTTCTCCAGAAATCTTTTTTCTGTAATCCTTTTACGAACATAAAGTTAAAAGGAAACGTGTACTTTTCTAATATCGCCACAAGATGTTCGAACGATGTGTCCCCGTCCGTCCACTCTAATCTATAATAATGCTCCGTTAACCAACGGTTTGTCCTTACGTGATTGTGATTCGAAACGATTGTGTTTAATAGAGGTGCAAATATCAAATGCCTGCTGGCATATGCGATGATGTCCATAATGGCTAGTTACATGCCGAGTTCGTTTCCATCGTCGTCAACAAAACAGTGAAAGTCGTCAAGTTCATTGGAAGCTGTCAGACCAAGGTACAGCATGCCATAACCGATCGTAACGATATAAACATAACCGCAATGTCAACCTGCCTATCGTTAACGAAACCATGGCCACGTTCATTGAAAGCTGTCAGACCAAGGTACTGCATGATATGCCACGTTCATTGAAAGCTGTCAGACCAAGGTACTACATGCCATAACTGATCGTAACGATATACCCATAACTGAAATTTCAACATGCCTGCCGTTAACGAAACCATTGTCACGTTCATTGGAAGCTGTTAGACCAATGTACAGCATGCCATAACCGATCGTAACGATATACCAACAACCGCAAAGCCAACCTGTCTATCGTTAACGAAACCATTGCAAAGATCATTGAAATATGTCAGACCAAGGTACAGCATCCAATAACCGATTGTAACGATATACCCATATAACCGTAATATCAACCTGCCTATCGTTAACGAAACCATTGCCAAGGTCAATGAAAGCTGTCAGACCAAGGTACTACATGCTATATCCGATCGCAACGATATAACCATAACCGCAATATCAACCTGCCTATCGTTAACGAAACCATTGTCAAGTTCATTGAACGCTGTCAGACCAAGGTACTGCATGCCATAACCGATCGTAACGATATACCCATACGCAACGATATAACCATAACCGCAATATCAACCTGCCTATAGTTAACGAAACCACTCTCAAGTTCATTGAAAGCTGTTAGACCAAGGTACTGCATGCCATAACCGATCGTAACGATATACCCATAATAGCAATATCAACCTGCCTATCGTTAATAAAACCATTGCCAAGTTCATTGAAAGCTGTAAGAACAAGATACTGCATGCCATAACCGATCATAACGATATACCCATAACCGCAATATCAACATGCCTATCGTTAACGAAACCATTGCCAAGTTCATTGAAAACTGTCAGCCCAAGGTACTGCATGACATAACTGATCGTAACGATATACCCATAACCGCAATATCAACCTGGCTTTCGTTAACGAAACCATTGCCACGTTCATTGAAAGCTGTCAGACCAAGGTACTGCATAACATAACCGTACGTAACGATATACCCATAACCGAAATATCAACCTGCATATCGTTAAGGAAACCATTGCCACGTTCACTGAAAGCTGCCAGACCAAGGTACTGCATGCCATAACCGATCGTAACGATATACTCATAACCGCAATATCAACCTGCCTATCGTTAACGAAACCATTGCCAAGTTCATTGAAAGCTGACAGACAAAGGTACTGCATGCCATAACCGATCGTAACGAAAAACGCGTAACCGGAATGTCAACCTGCCTACCATTAACGAAACAATTGCTACGTTCATTGAAAGCTGTCAGACCAAGGTACTGCATGCCATAACCGATGGTAACGATATAACCATAACCGCAATATCAACCTGCCTATTTTAACGAAACCATTGCCAAGTTCATTGGAAGCTGTCAGACCAAGGTACTGCATGCCATAACCGATCGTAACGATATACCCATAACCGCAATGTCAACCCGTCTATCGTTAACGAAACCATTACCAAGTTCATTGAAATCTGTCATACTAAAGTACTGCATGGCATAAACGATCGTAACGATATACCTATACCCATAACCGCAATGTCAATCTGCCTATCGTTAACGAAACCATTGCCACGTTCATTGAAATCTGTCAGAACAAGTTACTGCATGCCATAACCGATCGTAACGATACACCCATAACCGCAATCTCAACCTGCCTATCGTTAACGAAATCGTTGCCAAGTTGATTGAAAGCTGTCAGACCAAAGTATTGCATACCATAAGAGATCGTAACGATATACCCATAACCGCAAAGTCAACCTGCCTATCGTTAATGAAACCATTGCCAAGTTCATTGAAAGCTGTCAGACCAAGGTACTGCATGCCATAACCGATCGTAACGATATACCCATAACCGCAATGTCAACCTGCCTATCGTTAACGAAACCATTGCCATGTTCATTGAAATCTGTCAGACCAAGGTACTGCATGCCATAATCGATCGTAACGATATACCCATAAACGCAATGTCAACCGGCCTATCTTTAACGAAACGATTGACACGTTTATTGAAACCTGTCAGACAAAGGTACTGCATGTCATAACCGATCGTAACGATATATCCATAACCGCAATATCAACCTGCCTATCGTTAACGAAACCATTGCCAATTTCTTTGAAAGCCGCCAGACCAAGGTATTGGATGACAAAACCGATTGTAACGATATACCCATTACCGGAATTTCAACATGCCTATCGTTAACGAAACCATTGCCAAGTTCATTGAAAGCTGTCAGACCAAGGTACTACATGCCATAACCGATCGTAACGATATACCCATAACCGCAATGTCAACCTGCCTAACGTTAACGAAACCATTGCCAAGTTCATTGAAACCTGTCAGACCAAGGTACTGCATGCCATAACCGATCGTAACGATATACCCATAACCGCAATATCAACCGGCCTATCGTTAACGAAAACATTGCCACGTTCATTGAAATCTCTCAGACCAAGGTACTGCATGCCATAACCGATAGTAACGATATACCCATAACCGAAATCTTAACCTGCCTATCGTTAACGAAACCATTGCCAAGTTCATTGAAAGCTGTCAGAACAAGGTACTGCATGCCATATCCGATCGTTATGATATACCCATAACCGCAATGTCAACCTGTCTATCGTTAACGAAACCATTGCCAGTTCATGGAAAGCTGTCAGACCAAGGTATTGCATGCCATAACCGATCGTAACGATATACCAATAACCGCAATATCAACCTTCCTATCGTTAACGAAACAATTGTGACGTTCATTGAAACCTGTCAGACCAAGGTAGTGCATGCCATAACCGATCGTAACGATATACCTATACCCATAACCGCAATGCCAACCTGCCTATCGTTAACGAAACCATTGTACGTTCATTGAAATCTGTCAGAACAAGTTACTGCATGCCATAACCGATCGTAACGATACAACCATAACCGCAATGTCAACCTGCCTATCGTTAACGAAACCATTGCCAATTTCATTGAAAGCCGCCAGACCAAGGTATTGGGTGACAAAACCGATTGTAACGATATACCCATAACCACAATGTCAACATTCCTATCGTTAACGAAATCATAGCCAAGTTCATTGAAAGCCGTCAGACCAAGTTACTGCATGCCGTAACCAATTGTAACGATATGCCAATAACCGCAATGTCAACCTGCCTATCGTTAACGAAACCATTGCTACGTTCATTAAAAGCTGCTAGACGAAGGTACGGCATGCCATAACCGATCGTATCGATATACCCACAACCACAATGTCAACGTGCCTATCGTTAAAGATACCATTGCCAAGTTCATTGAATGCCGCCAGACCATGTTACTGCATGCCATAACCGATCGTAACGATATACCCATAACCGCAATGTCATCCTGCCTATCGTTAAGGAAACCATTGCCAACTTCATTGAAAGCCGCCAGACCAAGTTACTGCATGTCGTAACCGTTCGTAACTATATACCCATAACCGCAACGTCATCCTGCCTATCGTTAACGAAAGCATTGACACGTTCATTGAAAGCTGCCAGACCAAGTTACTGCATGTCGTAACCGTTCGTAACTATATACCCATAACCGCAACGTCATCCTGCCTATCGTTAACGAAAGCATTGACACGTTCATTGAAAGCTGTCAGACCAAAGTACTGCATGACATAACGGATTTTAACGATATAACCTCAACCGCAATGTCAACCTGCCTAACGTTAACGAAACCATTGCCTCGTTCATTGAAATCTGTCAGACCAAGGTACTGCATGCCATAACCGATCTTAACGATATACCCACAACCGCAATGTCAACCTGCCTATCGTTAAAGAAACAATTGCCAAGTTCATTGAAAGCTGTCAGACCAAGGTAGTGCATGCCATAACCGATCGTAAAGATATACACATAACCGCAATGTCAGCGTGCCTATCGTTAACGAAAACATTGCCGTGTTCATTGAAAGCTGTCAGACGAAGTTAGTGCATGCCATAACCGATCGTAACGATATACCCATAACTGCAATGTCAGCCTGCCTATCGTTAACGAAACCATTGCAAAGTTCTTTTAAAGCCGTCAGACCAAGGTACTGCATGCCATAACCGATCGTAACGATATACACATAACCGCAATGTCAACCTGCCTTTCGTTAACGAAACCACGTCAAGTCCATTGAAATCTGTCAGACCAAGGTACTGCATGCCATTACCGATCGTAACCATATACCCATAACCGCAATATCAACCTTCCTACCGTTAACGAAACCATTGCCACGTTCATTGAAAGATGTCAGACCAAGGTACTGCATGCCGTAATCGATCTTAGCGATATACCCATAACCGCAATGTCAACCTGCCTATCGTAAACGAAACCATTGACACGTTCATTGCAATCTGTCAAACCAAGGTATTGCATGTCATAACCGATCGTTACGTTATACCCATAACCGCAATGTGATCCTGCCTATCGTTAACGAAACCATTGCCAAGTTCATTGAAAGCCGCCAGACCAAGTTACTGCATGTCGTAACCGTTCGTAACGATATACCCAGAACCGCAACGTCATCCTGCATATCGTTAACGAAAGCATTGACACGTTCATTGAAAGCTGTCAGACCAAAGTACTGCATTACAAAACGGATTTTAACGATATAACCTCAACCGCAATGTCAACCTGCCTAACGTTAACGAAACCATTGCCTCGTTCATTGAAATCTGTCAGTCCAAGGTACTGCATGCCATAACCGATCTGAACGATATACCCACAACCGCAATGTCAACCTGCCTATCGTTAAAGAAACCATTGCCACGTTCATTGAAAGGTGTCAGACCAAGATACTGCATGCCATAACCGATCGTAACGAAATACACACAACCGCAATGTCAACCTGCCTATCGTTAACGAAACCATTGCCACATTCATTGTAAGTTGTCAGAACAAGGTACTGCATGCCATAGCCAATCGTAACGATATAGCCATAATCGCAATATCAACCTGCCTATCGTTAACAAAACCACACCAAGTTCATTGGAAGCTGTCAGACCAAGGTACTGCATGCCATAACCGATCGTAACGATATACCCATAACCGCAATGTCAACCTGCCTATCGTTAACGAAACCATTGCCATGCCATAACCGATCGTAACGATATACCGATAACCGCAATGACAACCTGCCTATCGTTAACGAAACTATTGCAAAGTTCTTTTAAAGCCGTCAGACCAAGGTACTGCATGCCATAACCGATCGTAACGATATACACATAACCGCAATGTCAACCTGCCTTTCGTTAACGAAACCACGTCAAGTCCATTGAAATCTGTCAGACCAAGGTACTGCATGCCATTACCGATCGTAACCATATACCCATTACCGCAGTATCAATCTTCCTACCGTTAACGAAACCATTGCCACGTTCATTGAAAGATGTCAGACCAAGGTACTGCACACCACAACCGATCGTAACGATATACCCATATCCGCAATGTCAACCTGCATATCGTTAACGAAAGCATTGCCACGTTCATTGAAAGCTGTCAGACCAAGGTACTGCATGCCATAATCGATCTTAGGGATATACCTATAACCGCAATATCAACCTGCCTATCGTAAACGAAACCATTGACACGTTCATTGAAATCTGTCAAACCAAGTTATTGCATGTCATAACCGATCGTTACGTTATACCCATATCCGCAATGTCAACCTGCTTATCGTTAACGAAACCATTGCCACGTTCATTGAAAGCTGTCAGACCAAGGTACTGCATGTCATAACCGATTGTTACGAAATACCCATAAACACAATCTCAGCCTACCTATCGTTAACGAAACCTTTGCCAAGTTCACTGAAAGCTGTCAGACCAAGGTACTACATGGCATAACCGATCGTAACGTTAAACACATAACAGTAATGTCAACCTGCCTGTCGCTAATGAAACCATTGCCTCCTTCATAGAAAGTTGTCAGACCAAGGTGCTGCATGTCATAATCGATCGTAACGATATACCCATAACCGCAACGTCAACCTGCCTATCGTTAACGAAACCATTGCTACGTTCATAGAAAGCTGTCAGACCAAGGTACTGCATGCCATAACCGATCGTAACGATATACATATATCCGAACGATATACCCATAACCGCAATGTCAACCTGTCTATCGTTAACGAAACCATTGCTACGTTCATAGAAAGCTGTCAGACCAAGGTACTGCATGCCATAACCGATCGTAACGATACACCCATAACCGCAATGTCAACCTGCCTATCGTTAACGAAACCATTACCAAGTTCGTTGAAAGTCGCCAGACCAAGGTTCTGCAAGCTATAACCGATCGTAACGATACACCCATAACCGCAAATGTCAACCTGTCTATCGTTAACGAAACCATTGCCAGTTCATGGAATGCTGTCAGACCAAGGTATTTCATGTCATAACCGATCGTAACCTTATACCCATAACCGAAATGTCAACCTGCCTATCGTTAACGAAACCATTGCCATGTTCATTGAAATCTGTCAGACCAAGGTACTGCATGCCATAATCGATCGTAACGATATACCCATAAACGCAATGTCAACCGGCCTATCTTTAACGAAACGATTGACACGTTTATTGAAACCTGTCAGACAAAGGTACTGCATGTCATAACCGATTGTAACGATATATCCATAACCGCAATATCAACCTTCTTATCGTTAACGAAACCATTGCCAAGTTCATTGAAAGCTCTCAGACCAAGGTACTGCATGTCATAACCGATCGTAACGATATACCCATGACCTCAATCTCAACCTGTCTATCGTTAACGAAACAATTGCCAATTTCATTGAAAGCCGCCAGACCAACGTACTGTATGCACTGTCGGACCAAGGTATTTCATGCCATAACCGATCGTAACAATATACCCATATCCGCAATGTAAACCTGCCTATCGTTAACGAAACCATTGCCAAGTTCATTGAAAGTCGCCAGACCAAGGTACTGCATGCACTGTCAGACCAAGGTACTTCATGTCATAACAGATCGTAACGATATACTCATAACAGCAATGTCAACTTGCCTATCGTTAACGAAACCATTTCCACGTTCCTTGAAAGCTGACAGACGAAGGTACTGCATGCCATAACCGATCGTAACGATATACCCATAACCGCAATGTCAACCTGCCTATCGTTAACGAAACCATTGCCACGTTCATTGAAAGCTGTCAGAACAAGGTACTGCATGCGATAACCGATCGTAACGATATACCCATAACCGCAACCGAACGCTCGACGACTGTTTTAGTTAACAGTGAACAGTTGTTACGTGCATTTATGCGAGCAGTCGGGGGTTATGAGAGTTCGAATACACTATCTTCCACCATGTTAACGGACGGGATGTGGGTGGGCGTAGTCACGGAGTTGGGGTATGTCGTCCATGTTGATATAGTCGTCGCCAATGTTGAAAAATTCTTCTACCAATCATCGATGACTTCCGGGCGGCGGTCAGGCGGCGGATGGCGAATACGACTACGACGTCAACGACGACGTCAACGTCAACGACGACGTCAACGTCAACGACAACGTCAACGTCAACGAACGACACCGGTCGGACGATGATGGATTTATGTAGGCTAAAGGACTTTAATCAATTTCTAATAATAAACAGACACCTGTATATTGTGCACTATAAATGTTTGTGGACATTATAACTAGAGTCGAAGCGATCGGGTCCGCCGCTTCTGTTGACGGATTGGTTGACGTCGCCGCCGTTGTTGTCGTTGACGTCGTAGTCGTATTCGCCATCCACCGCCTGACCGCCGCCCGGAAGTCATCGATGATTGGTAGAAGAATTTTTCAACATTGGCGACGACTTTATCAACATGGACGACATACCCCAACTCCGTGACTACGCCCACCCACATCCCGTCCGTTAACATGGTGGAAGATAGTGTATTCGAACTCTCATAACCCCCGACTGCTCGCATAAATGCACGTAACAACTGTTCACTGTTAACTAAAACAGTCGTCGAGCGTTCGGTTGCGGTTATGGGTATATCGTTACGATCGGTTATCGCATGCAGTACCTTGTTCTGACAGCTTTCAATGAACGTGGCAATGGTTTCGTTAACGATAGGCAGGTTGACATTGCGGTTATGGGTATATCGTTACGATCGGTTATGGCATGCAGTACCTTCGTCTGTCAGCTTTCAAGGAACGTGGAAATGGTTTCGTTAACGATAGGCAAGTTGACATTGCTGTTATGAGTATATCGTTACGATCTGTTATGACATGAAGTACCTTGGACTGACAGTGCATGCAGTACCTTGGTCTGGCGACTTTCAATGAACTTGGCAATGGTTTCGTTAACGATAGGCAGGTTTACATTGCGGTTATGGGTATATTGTTACGATCGGTTATGGCATGAAATACCTTGGTCCGACAGTGCATACAGTACGTTGGTCTGGCGGCTTTCAATGAAATTGGCATATGTTTCGTTAACGATAGACAGGTTGAGATTGAGGTCATGGGTATATCGTTACGATCGGTTATGACATGCAGTACCTTGGTCTGAGAGCTTTCAATGAACTTGGCAATGGTTTCGTTAACGATAGGCAGGTTGACATTTCGGTTATGGGTATAAGGTTACGATCGGTTCTGGCATGAAATACCTTGGTCTGACAGCTTTCCATGAACTGGCAATGGTTTCGTTAACGATAGACAGGTTGACATTTGCGGTTATGGGTGTATCGTTACGATCGGTTATAGCTTGCAGAACCTTGGTCTGGCGACTTTCAACGAACTTGGTAATGGTTTCGTTAACGATAGGCAGGTTGACATTGCGGTTATGGGTGTATCGTTACGATCGGTTATGGCATGCAGTACCTTGGTCTGACAGCTTTCTATGAACGTAGCAATGGTTTCGTTAACGATAGACAGGTTGACATTGCGGTTATGGGTATATCGTTCGGATATATGTATATCGTTACGATCGGTTATGCCCTGCAGTACCTTGGTCTGACAGCTTTCAATGAACTTGGAAATGGTTTCGTTAACGATTGGTAGGTTGAGATTGCGGTTATGGGTAAATCGTTACGATCGGTTATGGCAAGCAGTAACTTGGTCTGACAGCTTTCAATGAACTTGGCAATGGTTTCGTTAACGATAGGCAGGTTGACGTTGCGGTTATGGGTATATCGTTACGATCGATTATGACATGCAGCACCTTGGTCTGACAACTTTCTATGAAGGAGGCAATGGTTTCATTAGCGACAGGCAGGTTGACATTACTGTTATGTGTTTAACGTTACGATCGGTTATGCCATGTAGTACCTTGGTCTGACAGCTTTCAGTGAACTTGGCAAAGGTTTCGTTAACGATAGGTAGGCTGAGATTGTGTTTATGGGTATTTCGTAACGATCGGTTATGACATGCAGTACCTTGGTCTGACAGCTTTCAATGAACGTGGCAATGGTTTCGTTAACGATAAGCAGGTTGACATTGCGGATATGGGTATAACGTAACGATCGGTTATGACATGCAATAACTTGGTTTGACAGATTTCAATGAACGTGTCAATGGTTTCGTTTACGATAGGCAGGTTGATATTGCGGTTATAGGTATATCGCTAAGATCGATTATGGCATGCAGTACCTTGGTCTGACAGCTTTCAATGAACGTGGCAATGGTTTCGTTAACGATATGCAGGTTGACATTGCGGATATGGGTATATCGTTACGATCGGTTGTGGTGTGCAGTACCTTGGTCTGACATCTTTCAATGAACGTGGCAATGGTTTCGTTAACGGTAGGAAGATTGATACTGCGGTATAGGTATATGGTTACGATCGGTAATGGCATCCAGTACCTTGGTCTGACAGATTTCAATGGACTTGACGTGGTTTAGTTAACGAAAGGCAGGTTGACATTGCGGTTATGTGTATATCGTTACGATCGGTTATGGCATGCAGTACCTTGGTCTGACGGCTTTAAAAGAACTTTGCAATGGTTTCGTTAACGATAGGCAGGTTGTCATTGCGGTTATCGGTATATCGTTACGATCGGTTATGTCATGGCAATGGTTTCGTTAACGATAGGCAGGATGACATTGCGGTTATGGGTATATCGTTACGATCGGTTATGGCATGCAGTACCTTGGTATGACAGCTTCCAATGAACTTAGTGTGGTTTTGTTAACGATAGGCAGGTTGATATTGCGATTATGGCTATATCGTTACGATTGGCTATGGCATGCAGTACCTTGTTCTGACAACTTACAATGAATGTGGCAATGGTTTCGTTAACGATAGGCAGGTTGACATTGCGGTTGTGTGTATTTCGTTACGATCGGTTATGGCATGCAGTATCTTGGTCTGACACCTTTCAATGAACGTGGCAATGGTTTCTTTAACGATAGGCAGGTTGACATTGCGGTTGTGGGTATATCGTTAAGATCGGTTATGGCATGCAGTACCTTGGACTGACAGATTTCAATGAACGAGGCAATGGTTTCGTTAACGTTAGGCAGGTTGACATTGCGGTTGAGGTTATATCGTTAAAATCCGTTTTGTAATGCAGTACTTTGGTCTGACAGCTTTCAATGAACGTGTCAATGCTTTCGTTAACGATAGGCAGGATGACGTTGCGGTTCTGGGTATATCGTTACGAACGGTTACGACATGCAGTAACTTGGTCTGGCGGCTTTCAATGAACTTGGCAATGGTTTCGTTAACGATAGGCAGGATCAAATTGCGGTTATGGGTATAACGTAACGATCGGTTATGACGTGCAATACCTTGGTTTGACAGATTGCAATGAACGTGTCAATGGTTTCGTTTACGATAGGCAGGTTGACATTGCGGTTATGGGTATATCGCTAAGATCGATTATGGCATGCAGTACCTTGGTCTGACAACTTTCAATGAACGTGGCAATGGTTTCGTTAACGGTAGGAAGGTTGATATTGCGGTTATGGGTATATGGTTACGATCGGTAATGGCATGCAGTACCTTGGTCTGACAGATTTCAATGGACTTGACGTGGTTTCGTTAACGAAAGGCAGGTTGAAATTGCGGTTATGTGTATATCGTTACGATCGGTTATGGCATGCAGTACCTTGGTCTGACGGCTTTAAAATAACTTTGCAATGGTTTCGTTAACGATAGGCAGGTTGACATTGCAGTTATGGGTATATCGTTACGATCGGTTATGGCATACACTAACTTCGTCTGACAGCTTTCAATGAACATGGCAATGTTTTCGTTAACGATAGGAAGGCTGACATTGCGGTTATGTGTATATCGTTACGATCGGTTATGGCATGCACTACCTTGGTCTGACAGCTTTCAATGAACTTGGCAATTGTTTCTTTAACGATAGGCAGGTTGACATTGCGGTTGTGGGTATATCGTTAAGATCGGTTATGGCATGTAGTACCTTGGTCTGAAAGATTTCAATGAACGAGGCAATGGTTTCGTTAACGTTAGGCAGGTTGACATTGCGGTTGAGGTTATATCGTTAAAATCCGTTATGTCATGCAGTACTTTGGTCTGACAGCTTTCAATGAACGTGTCAATGCTTTCGTTAACGATAGGCAGGATGACGTTGCGGTTATGGGTATATAGTTACGAACGGTTACGACATGCAGTAACTTGGTCTGGCGGCTTTCAATGAACTTGGCAATGGTTTCGTTAACGATAGGCAGGATGACATTGCGGTTATGGGTATATCGTTACGATCGGTTATGGCATGCAGTAACATGGTCTGGCGGCATTCAATGAACTTGGCAATGGTATCTTTAACGATAGGCACGTTGACATTGTGGTTGTGGGTATATCGATACGATCGGTTATGGCATGCCGTACCTTCGGCTAGCAGCTTTTAATGAACGTAGCAATGGTTTCGTTAACGATAGGCAGGTTGACATTGCGGTTATTGGCATATCGTTACAATTGGTTACGGCATGCAGTAACTTGGTCTGACGGCTTTCAATGAACTTGGCTATGATTTCGTTAACGATAGGAATGTTGACATTGTGGTTATGGGTATATCGTTACAATCGGTTTTGTCATCCAATACCTTGGTCTGGCGGCTTTCAATGAAATTGGCAATGGTTTCGTTAACGATAGGCAGGTTGACATTGCGGTTATGGTTGTATCGTTACGATCGGTTATGGCATGCAGTAACTTGTTCTGACAGATTTCAATGAACGTGCAATGGTTTCGTTAACGATAGGCAGGTTGGCATTGCGGTTATGGGTATAGGTATATCGTTACGATCGGTTATGGCATGCACTACCTTGGTCTGACAGGTTTCAATGAACGTGACAATTGTTTCGTTAACGATAGGCAGGTTGATATTGCGGTTATTGGTATATCGTTACGATCGGTTATGGCATGCAATACCTTGGTCTGACAGCTTTAAATGAACTGGCAATGGTTTCGTTAACGATAGGCAGGTTGACATTGCGGTTATGGGTATATCATTACAATCGGATATGGCATGCAGTACCTTGTTCTGACGGCTTTCAATGAACTTGGCAATGGTTTCGTTAACGATAGGCAGGTTAAGATTTCGGTTATGGGTATATCGTTACTATCGGTTATGGCATGCAGTACCTTGGTCTGAGAGTTTTTCAATGAACGTGGCAATGTTTTCGTTAACGATAGGCCGGTTGATATTGCGGTTATGGGTATATCGTTACGATCGGTTATGGCATGCAGTACCTTGGTCTGACAGGTTTCAATGAACTTGGCAATGGTTTCGTTAACGTTAGGCAGGTTGACATTGCGGTTATGGGTATATCGTTACGATCGGTTATGGCATGTAGTACCTTGGTCTGACAGCTTTCAATGAACTTGGCAATGGTTTCGTTAACGATAGGCATGTTGAAATTCCGGTAATGGGTATATCGTTACGATCGGTAATGGCATGCAGTACCTTGGTCTGACTGCTTTCAAGGAACTAGGCAATGGTTTCGTTAACGATAGGCAGGTTGAGATTGCGGTTATGGGCATATCGTTACGATCGGTTATGGCATGCATTACCTTGGTCTAACAGCTTTCAATGAACGTGGCAATGGTTTCGTTAACGATATGTAGGTTGTCATTGCGGTTATGGGTATATCATTACGATCGGTTATGGCATGCAGTAGCTTGTTCTGGCGGCTTTCAATGGACTTGGCAATTGTTTCGTTAACGATATGGAAGTTGAGATTGCGGTTGTGGGTATATCGTTACGATCGGTTATGGCATGCAGTACCTTGGTCAGACAGCTTTTAATGAACTTGGAATGGTTTCGTTAACGATATGCAGGTTGACATTGCGGTTATGGGTATATCGTTACGATCGGTTATGGCATGCAGTACCTTGGTCTGACAGCTTTCAATGAACTTGGCAATGGTTTCATTAACGATAGGCAGGTTGACTTTGCGGTTATGGGTATATCGTTACGATCTCTTATGGTATGCAATACTTTGGTCTGACAGCTTTCAATCAACTTGGCAACGATTTCGTTAACGATAGGCAGGTTGAGATTGCGGTTATGGGTGTATCGTTACGATCGGTTATGGCATGCAGTAACTTGTTCTGACAGATTTCAATGAACGTGGCAATGGTTTCGTTAACGATAGGCAGATTGACATTGCGGTTATGGGTATAGGTATATCGTTACGATCGTTTATGCCATGCAGTACTTTAGTATGACAGATTTCAATGAACTTGGTAATGGTTTCGTTAACGATAGACGGGTTGACATTGCGGTTATGGGTATATCGTTACGATCGGTTATGGCATGCAGTACCTTGGTCTGACAGCTTCCAATGAACTTGGCAATGGTTTCGTTAAAATAGGCAGGTTGATATTGCGGTTATGGTTATATCGTTACCATCGGTTATGGCATGCAGTACCTTGGTCTGACAGCTTTCAATGAACGTAGCAATTGTTTCGTTAATGGTAGGCAGGTTGACATTCCGGTTACGGGTTTTTCGTTACGATCGGTTATGGCATGCAGTACCTTTGTCTGTCAGCTTTCAATGAACTTGGCAATGGTTTCGTTAACGATAGGCAGGTTGATATTGCGGTTATGAGTATATCGTTACGATCGGTTATGGCATGCAGTACCTTGGTCTGGCAGCTTTCAGTGAACGTGGCAATGGTTTCCTTAACGATATGCAGGTTGATATTTCGGTTATGGGTATATCGTTACGATCGGTTATGTTATGCAGTACCTTGGTCTGACAGCTTTCAATGAACGTGGCAATGGTTTCGTTAACGAAAGCCAGGTTGATATTGCGGTTATGGGTATATCGTTACGATCAGTTATGTCATGCAGTACCTTGGGCTGACAGTTTTCAATGAACTTGGCAATGGTTTCGTTAACGATAGGCATGTTGATATTGCGGTTATGGGTATATCGTTATGATCGGTTATGGCATGCAGTATCTTGTTCTTACAGCTTTCAATGAACTTGGCAATGGTTTTATTAACGATAGGCAGGTTGATATTGCTATTATGGGTATATCGTTACGATCGGTTATGGCATGCAGTACCTTGGTCTAACAGCTTTCAATGAACTTGAGAGTGGTTTCGTTAACTATAGGCAGGTTGATATTGCGGTTATGGTTATATCGTTGCGTATGGGTATATCGTTACGATCGGTTATGGCATGCAGTACCTTGGTCTGACAGCGTTCAATGAACTTGACAATGGTTTCGTTAACGATAGGCAGGTTGATATTGCGGTTATGGTTATATCGTTGCGATCGGATATAGCATGTAGTACCTTGGTCTGACAGCTTTCATTGACCTTGGCAATGGTTTCGTTAACGATAGGCAGGTTGATATTACGGTTATATGGGTATATCGTTACAATCGGTTATTGGATGCTGTACCTTGGTCTGACATATTTCAATGATCTTTGCAATGGTTTCGTTAACGATAGACAGGTTGGCTTTGCGGTTGTTGGTATATCGTTACGATCGGTTATGGCATGCTGTACATTGGTCTAACAGCTTCCAATGAACGTGGCAATGGTTTCGTTAACGGTAGGCATGTTGAAATTTCGGTTATGGGTATATCGTTACGATCAGTTATGGCATGTAGTACCTTGGTCTGACAGCTTTCAATGAACGTGGCATATCATGCAGTACCTTGGTCTGACAGCTTTCAATGAACGTGGCCATGGTTTCGTTAACGATAGGCAGGTTGACATTGCGGTTATGTTTATATCGTTACGATCGGTTATGGCATGCTGTACCTTGGTCTGACAGCTTTCAATGAACTTGACGACTTTCACTGTTTTGTTGACGACGATGGAAACGAACTCGGCATGTAACTAGCCATTATGGACATCATCGCATATGCCAGCAGGCATTTGATATTTGCACCTCTATTAAACACAATCGTTTCGAATCACAATCACGTAAGGACAAACCGTTGGTTAACGGAGCATTATTATAGATTAGAGTGGACGGACGGGGACACATCGTTCGAACATCTTGTGGCGATATTAGAAAAGTACACGTTTCCTTTTAACTTTATGTTCGTAAAAGGATTACAGAAAAAAGATTTCTGGAGAAGCGTATTGTACATTTCATTATTATAAATTTAGAAGTTTTCAGTTGTTCTAAACTCGATTACGTTCAATACACGGAAAAGGCTGTCTCGTGTACCGCTTATTTCCGGAAAATATGTTATCGTTGCGTGTGAACGAAAATAGCGACGTACATAAATTATTGTGTGAAATAGGACACAAGCCAAGCTAAGTGTGCGTCTTTGACTTTGTGTGTGTGTGTGTGTGTGTGTGTGTGGCAGCTTTACTTTTTTTGTTGATGAGTGTGCATTAGTTGTTATGATGATGTAATCGACTCCGTCTGTCTGGCCGTCTGTTTATCGCGGCGTGTGAACGTAGTCGTACATAAATTTTTTTAAATAACAGAACACACAAGCTGTCTGACACCATCTGTTATCACAGCGTGTGGGAAACAGAACGCAAGCCAAACTAAGTGCGCGTCCGTGACTTTGTGTGTGGGAGCTTTTTTTTCTTTGTTGTTACCATCTCTTTCGTGTACATCCTTGAGATGAACATCTTGTGTCGATATTAGTAAAGTACACGTTTCCTTTTAACATGTACAAATACTAGAGTACACGCTTTACGCTAGTGGGTTGTATCAGATTTTAGAATAATGAATATGTTTCTGATAAATTACTAACATTATTGTTTAGCGCTTACGTAAAAAAATAACAGTCGTCGCCTTTCTATCGATTACATCATCTGTCTAAAAATAAATTAGCGTCGACGACAAGTTCAAACAAGCACATGTGCTGTCTAGTCGTATACAAATAACCGACACCCCTCTTCCTCACCTACCCATCGAACCGTGAGAAATCAAGTCGTATCCTGTTCACACAGTTAAATACATCACCTGTCTAAAAATAAATTAGCGTCGACGACATGTTCGAACAAGCACGAGTGCTGTCTAGACGTATAAAAAAATAACCGACTCCCCTCTTCCCCACCTACCCATCCATCCGTGAGAAATCAGCTCGTGACCTGTTCACACGGTTAAAAATAAACGCTTACTGTGCGTTGAGTGGTTTCCCCCCTCTCCGGTTTCCACCTCCACAACTACCTCCCTATATATTCGCTGTGCACGAGCGTTATTCGTTCATTCGTTGAGAGACGTGCCAGAAATTATTATAAATTCTTTATTTTAAAATGGCGTCAATCACTGAAAAGTTTGCAACTATTAGCGCAATCGAGTATAAAAAAATAAAGGAATTGATAATCGGTGTAAAATATCCGATAGAAGAAATGCAGAATATACACGCAAAGTACGGGAAAGCTGTACTCGTCACTCTCCAAGATTACAGAGACCCTAAACTAAAATATCGTGTATATCTACCAAAGAGATACGCAGGCGTTTTCGAAGATGAGGAATTAAAAAATTTAGTACCGTGTTCGCTGCAACTAATTTATCGTGGAGAAAAGGATAGAGCTTACATAGTAGAAATTGTACAGTAGGACCGAATGGACATCTTCATTTGTCGCGTACGATTACATATATTGTTATTGTGTGGTGTGTGTGTGTGTGTGTGTGTAGTTTATTGTATATTTTTATGTGTGTTTGATTACAATATATGTAAATTTTGCTTTGCTTAGTTGTTTATTTTCAACTATCCTTTTTTCCTTCCATCATGCATGTTTCATAAGTCAAATGTCAATCAGAACAATTGCACAAATCCACGATAATCAATTTTTACAAGTGAAATGATATTCAATTTTGCACCGCAGTAGTAAATCCGAACGGCAGCAGTGTAAATATCTAAACCCATACACTATAACACATGCACAAGTTGACAACGTGACCAACGCCAGTACAGTTCTCGAGTTGGCAACAATGCAATTCACCTCTTCACGTCGACGATATCCGGACAATGGGGTGGCAGTGTAAATATATCTGAAACCCGTACACTATAACACATGCATGAGTCGACAACGTGGCCGATGCCAGTACAGTTCTCCAGTTGGCAACAATGCAATTCACCTCTTCACATCGACGATATCCGGACAATGGTGACAGTGTAAATATATCTGAAACCTGTACACTATAACACATGCACGAGCCGACAACGTGGCCGACGCTAAACCAGCACACATGCACAAGTTGACAACGTCGACGCTTTTCCAACGTGGACACCCTTCCGGAAAACACAGTATATATCCAAACCCATACACTATAGCACACGCTCGAATCGCCAACGTGGCCGAACCTTAACCAGCACACTCTTACACTACTTGACTGAGTTGGCAACAATGCAATTACTTAACACATAGACACAACATCGACGATATCGGCACGGCAGTGTAAATATATACGAAACCAGTACACTATAACACCGAGTTGGCAACAATGGCGGCAGTTATATATTCAACCCGTACACTATAACACCGAACCGACAACGGTTGGCAACACCGACGCTTTTCCAACATGGCCGAACTTCCGGAAAAACCCCTTACATATACATAACCATACACTATAACACATGCACGAATCGGCAACCTGGCCGTACCTTAACCAGCACACTCATACCACAACCCGACAACATCGCACCTCTCCCAACATGGCCGCCGCCGCAGACAAAATGGACGACGACCCCACCACGACGGGCGACGATCAAGCCACGACCAGGCCGCCGCCCAGCGACGATGACGACGTCAACGACGACGTCAAAGGCGAACGGCGGCCACGCCTCCGCCAATCAACGCACACATAACCCCACTTTAGGCGGCGACGACGACAACATGGCCCAATGCCGACAACATGGCCGACTACTTCGACACGCCCAACAAGGTCACGTGGGACACACCACTACCCCCCCGGTCGATCCGCAAATATGCACACGACGACACACTGCACCGGATGTATACCCCCACCACCACGATTTCTGAATCTTGCGCCAAAAGTGGGTGTATGACGTCACTTCCGCGGAAGAGGGTGGGGATGGATGGGGGGTAGTGGTGTCATCTTCCATCTCACTCACACTCATTGCACATGTCATTCGCTCTCACTCGCACTCATGGGGAAGATAGTGGTTTCGAACCCCCATAACACCCCTACTATCGTTTGCCATAGAAAAAATCTATAGACAGACAGACATACAGTTACACACACAGACACACACTCACACACCCACACACTTTTCGAAAAACGACTTTTTTTCATGTTTTGAGTGTAGTACAATCAGAATCTGCAATAATCTCGAACACGATTTTTTTTGCCATCAACATACTTGCATTTCCTTAAGGAACATGGAAGTAAATAAAACGAAAAACGTGGCTGGTAAACTACCCCTTCCCCTTAACCGATCTTCACCAAAAACAATAGGTCTTGAAAACTCTACAATTTAGGTCTGTATGCAAATAATTTTTTGATTCTGTTTGAATTTGCGGCTGTTATCGTTTGCCATAGGAAATACCCTTGTTAAAACATAAAACGTTACGGGTAAACTACCCCTTTCCCTTGACCGATCTTCACCAAAAACAATAGGTCTTGAGAACTCTACAATTCAGGGCGGCATGCGAAAAATTATTTGATTCTGTTTGAATTTGCGGCTGTTATCGTTTCCAAAAAAAAAAATTTCCCTTGATAAAAAAACCGTTGCTGGTAAACTACCCCTTTCCCTCAACCGATCTTCACCAAAAACAACAGATCGTGAGTACACTAGAAATCAGGGCTGTATGCAAAAAATTATTTGATTCTGTTTGAATTTGCGGCAGTTATCGTTTGCCATAGAAAAAAAATCTACAGACACACAGACAGACACACAGACAGACAGACACACACACAGACACTTTTCGGAAAACGACTTTTTTTCATGTTTTGAGTGTAGTAGAATCAGAAACTGCAATAATCTCGAACACGATTTTTTTTGCCATCACCATACTTCCATTCCTTAAGGAATATGGAAGTAAAATATCGGTATGGAGAACCATACATGACTTCCATGTTCTAAGATTTATATTTAAAATCATATTCGAAATGAAATATTTCCATAGAAACTACGTCTTTCTACTTATTGCTTCAGCATTAACCACAGTACTGTGGTCACTAACGTATACCACCTCACGTTTTCGCACTCGATTTTCACCGGTGATGGCAGTCGATGGCACTGCCGAAAAGTCTGGTTTTGCAGAAAACATTGGACTACGGCTAAAGAGCCCGGGAAGCAATTTTAACAAAAAACTACTTGTTTGTTGCCGATAACGTTGTACACATATAAAAAATTCTCACCTCCACCTTCAACTATAATTTTTAATAACAGAAAATTACCGCCACCACGTTCACCTAACTCAGATATTTCATCTACGTTTCTACAGTGGATTACTATGAGCTTCTTATCAGGATACTTTATTTATAAAAATTAAGTACTTTACTCTTGTTAAACTATAAAATGTTTCTGGTAAACTACCCCTTTCTCTTAACCAATCTTCTCCAAAATCAACAGACCTTCCGTCCTCTACAATACAGCAAAACATACAAAAAAATATTTGATTCTGTTTGAATGTGCGGCAGTTATCGTTCGTCATGTAAACATTTCTCTTGTTACAACATAAAATGTTGCAGGTAAACTACCCCTTTCCCTTAACCAATCTTCACCAAAATCAATAGACCTTGAGCTCTCTGCAACTCAGGGGGTGCAAAAAATTGTTTGATTCTCATTGAATTTTCGGCAGTTATCGTTCGTCATAAAAAAATTACTCTTTTTAAAACATAAAACGTTGCTGATAAACTACACCTTCCTTTAACCAATCTTCAACAAAATCAACAGACCTTCAGTTCTCTTTAGTTCAAAAAGGTATGCAAAAACCTAGTTGATTCTGTTTGAATTTACGGCAGTTATCGTTCGTCATATAAAAAATTACCCTTGTTAAAACATAAAATGTTGCTGGTAAAATACCCCTTCCCCTTAACCGATCTTCACCAATACCAATACGTATTGAGAACTCTACAATACAGGGCTGTATGCAAAACATCATTTGATTCTGTTTGAATTTGCGGCTGTTATCGTTTACTATAGAAAAAAATTACCCTTATAAAAAACCGTTGCTGGTAAACTACCCCTTTCCCTTAACCGATCTTCACCAATACCAATACGTATTGAGAACTCTACAATACAGGGCTGTATGCAAAACATCATTTGATTCTGTTTGAATTTGCGGCTGTTATCGTTTACTATAGAAAAAAATTACCCTTATAAAAAACCGTTGCTGGTAAACTACCCCTTTCCCTTAACCGATCTTCACCAAAACGACAGGTCTTAGGTACCCTACAATTCAGACCTGTATGCAAACAATTATTTGATTCTGTTTGAATTTGCGGCTGTTATCGTTTGCCATAGAAAACACCCTTGATAAAACATAAAACGTTGCTGGTAAACTACCCTATTTCATTGACCGATCTTCACCACAAACAATAGGTCTTGAGAACTCTACAATTCAGGGCTGTATGCAAAACATTGGTTGATTCTCTTTGAATTTACGGCAGTTATAGTTCGTCATAGAAAAAATACCCTTGTTAAAACATAAAACGTTGCAGATAAACTACCCCTTTACCTTAACCGATCTTCACCAAAACCAACAGGTCTTGAGAACTCTACATTTCAGGGCTGTATCCAAAAACGTATTTGATTCTGATTGAATTCGCGGCTGTTATCGTTTGCCATATAAAATACCCTTGATAAAACAAAAAACGTGTCTGGTAAACTACCCCTTTCCCTTAACCGATCTTTACCAAAAACAATAGGTCTTTAGTACTCAGCAAAACAGGACTGTATGCAAAAACGTATTTGATTCTGTTTGAATTTGCGGCTCTTATGGTTTGCCATAAGAAATACCCTTTTAAACATAAAAGTTTGCTGGTAAACTACCCCTTTCCCTTAACCGATCTTTACCAACACCAATAGGTATTGAGAACTCTACAATACAGGGCTGTATGCAAAACGTCATTTGATTCTGTTTGAACTTCCGGGTGTTATCGTTTACCATAGAAAAAAATTACCCTTGGTAAAAAACCGTTGCAGGTAAACTACCCCTTTCCCTTAACCGATCTTCACCAAAAACGATAGGTCCTAAGATCTCTACAATTCAGGGTTGTATGTAAAAAATTATATGATTTTGTTTGAGTTTACGGCTGTTATCGTTTGCCATACAAAATACCCTTGATAAAACAAAAAACGTGGCTTGTAAACTACCCCTTTCCCTCAAACGATCTTCACCAAAAACGATAGGTCCTGAGAACTCTACAATTCAGGGTTGTATGTAAAATATTATATGATTTTGTTTGAATTTGCGGCTGTTATCGTTTGCCATACAAAATACCCTTGATAAAACAAAAAACGTGGCTGATAAACTACCCCTTTCCCTCAAACGATCTTCACCAAAAACAATAGGTCTTTAATACTAAGGAAATCAGGGCTGTATGCAAAAACGTATTTGATTCTGTTTGAATTTGCGGCTCTTATCGTTTGCCATAGAAAATACCCTTTTAAAACATAAAACGTTGCAGGTAAACTACCCATTTTCCATAACCGATCTTCACCAAAACCAGAAGGTCTTGAGAACTCTACAATTCAGTGCAGTATGCAGAACATTATTTGATTATGTTTGAATTTGCGGCTGTTAACGTTTGCCATATGAAATACCCTTGTTAAAACATAAAACGTTGCTGGTAAACTGCCCCTTTCCCTTTACCGATCTGTACCAAAATCAACAGATCTTGAGAACTCTACAATTTAGGGCTGTAAGGGCTGTACGCGAAACATTATTTGATTCTGTTTGAATTTACGGCTGTTATCGTTTGCCAAACAAACAAAATTACCCTTGATAAAAAAAACCGTTGCTGGTAAACTACCCCTTTCCCTTAACCGATCTTCACCAAAAACAATAGGTCGCGAGTACTCTACAAATCAGGGCTGTATGCAAAAAATTGTTTGATTCTGTTTGAATTTGCGGCTGTTATCGTTTACAAAAAAAAAATTACCCTTATAAAAAACCGTTGCTGGTAAACTACCCCTTTCCCTTAACCGATCTTCACCAAAACGACAGGTCTTAGGTACCCTACAATTCAGACCTGTATGCAAACAATTATTTGATTCTGTTTGAATTTGCGGCTGTTATCGTTTGCCATAGAAA
The DNA here is from genome assembly GCA_034769895.1 of Magicicada septendecula. Taxonomy (NCBI): domain Eukaryota; kingdom Metazoa; phylum Arthropoda; class Insecta; order Hemiptera; family Cicadidae; genus Magicicada; species Magicicada septendecula. Next base: position 223,187,888 of record CM068368.1, read on the forward strand.
ACACACTTGATAAAACATAAAACGTTGCTGGTAAACTACCCTATTTCATTGACCGATCTTCACCACAAACAATAGGTCTTGAGAACTCTACAATTCAGGGCTGTATGCAAAACATTGGTTGATTCTCTTTGAATTTACGGCAGTTATAGTTCGTCATAGAAAAAATACCCTTGTTAAAACATAAAACGTTGCAGATAAACTACCCCTTTACCTTAACCGATCTTCACCAAAACCAACAGGTCTTGAGAACTCTACATTTCAGGGCTGTATGCAAAAACGTATTTGATTCTGATTGAATTCGCGGCTGTTATCGTTTGCCATATAAAATACCCTTGTTAAAACAAAAAACGTGTCTGGTAAACTACCCCTTTCCCTTAACCGATCTTTACCAAAAACAATAGGTCTTTAGTACTCAGCAAAACAGGACTGTATGCAAAAACGTATTTGATTCTGTTTGAATTTGCGGCTCTTATGGTTTGCCATAAGAAATACCCTTTTAAAACATAAAAGTTTGCTGGTAAACTACCCCTTTCCCTTAACCGATCTTTACCAACACCAATAGGTATTGAGAACTCTACAATACAGGGCTGTATGCAAAACGTCATTTGATTCTGTTTGAATTTCCGGCTGTTATCGTTTACCATAGAAAAAAATTACCCTTGGTAAAAAACCGTTGCAGGTAAACTACCCCTTTCCCTTAACCGATCTTCACCAAAAACGAGAGGTCTTAAGATCTCTACAATTCAGGGTTGTATGTAAAATATTATATGATTTTGTTTGAATTTGCGGCTGTTATCGTTTGCCATACAAAATACCCTTGATAAAACAAAAAACGTGGCTGATAAACTACCCCTTTCCCTCAAACGATCTTCACCAAAAACAATAGGTCTTTAATACTAAGGAAATCAGGGCTGTATGCAAAAACGTATTTGATTCTGTTTGAATTTGCGGCTCTTATCGTTTGCCATAGAAAATACCCTTTTAAAACATAAAACGTTGCTGGTAAACTACCCATTTTCCATAACCGATCTTCACCAAAACCAGAAGGTCTTGAGAACTCTACAATTCAGTGCAGTATGCAAAACATTATTTGATTATGTTTGAATTTGCGGCTGTTAACGTTTGCCATATGAAATACCCTTGTTAAAACATAAAACGTTGCTGGTAAACTGCCCCTTTCCCTTTACCGATCTGTACCAAAATCAACAGATCTTGAGAACTCTACAATTTCGGGCTGTAAGGGCTGTACGCGAAACATTATTTGATTCTGTTTGAATTTACGGCTGTTATCGTTTGCCAAACAAACAAAATTACCCTTGATAAAAAAAACCGTTGCCGGTAAACTACCCCTTTCCCTTAACCGATCTTCACCAAAAACAATAGGTCGCGAGTACTCTACAAATCAGGGCTGTATGCAAAAAATTGTTTGATTCTGTTTGAATTTGCATCTGTTATCGTTTGCCGTAGAAATAAATCTACAGACACACACACAGACACTTTTCGAAAAACGACTTTTTTCATGTTTTGAGTGTAGTACAATCAGAATCTGCAATAATCTCGAACACGATTTTTTTTGCCATCACCATACTTCCATTTCCTTAAGGAACATGGAAGTAAAATTACCATTGACAAAAAACCGTTGCTGGTAAACTACCCCTTTCCCTCAACCGATCTTTACCAAAAACAATAGGTCGTGAGTACTCTACAAATCTGGACTGTATGCAAGAAATTATTCGATTCTGTTTGAATTTGCTGCTGTTATCGTTTGCCATATAAAAAAATCTACAGACAGACAGACATACAGTTAGACACACAGACACACACACACACACACCCACACACTTTCCGAAAAACGACTTTTTTTCATGTTTTGAGTGTAGTACAATCAGAATCTGCAATAATCTCGAACACGATTTTTTTTGCCATCACCATAATTGCATTTCCTTAAGGAACATGGAAGTAAATAAAACAAAAAACGTGGTTGGTAAACTACCCCTTCCCCTTAACCGATCTTCACCAAAAACAATAGGTCTTGAAAACTCTACAATTTAGGTCTGTATGCAAATAATCTTTTGATTCTGTTTGAATTTGCGGCTGTTATCGTTTGCCAAAAAAAAAATTTTCCCTTGATAAAAAAAACCTTTGCCGGTAAACTACCCCTTTTCCTCAACCGATCTTCACCAAAAACAACAGATCGTGAGTACTCTACAAATCAGGGCTGTATGCAAAAAATTATTTGATTCTGTTTGAATTTGCGGCAGTTATCGTTTGCCATTAAAAAAAAATCTACAGACACACAGACAGACACACAGACAGACAGACAGACACACACACAGACACTTTTCGGAAAACGACTTTTTTCATGTTTTGAGTGTAGTAGAATCAGAATCTGCAATAATCTCGAACACGATTTTTTTTGCCATCACCATACTTCCATTCCTTAAGGAATATGGAAGTAAAATATCGGTATGGAGAACCATACATGCCTTCCATGTTCTAAGATTTATATTTAAAATCATATTCGAAATGAAATATTTCCATAGAAACTACGTCTTTCTACTTATTGCTTCAGCATTAACCACAGTACTGTGGACACTAACGTATACCACCTCACATTTTCGCACTCGATTTTCACCGATGATGGCAGTCGATGGCACTGCCGAAAAGTCTGGTTTTGCAGAAAACATTGGACTACGGCTAAAGAGCCCGGGAAGCAATTTTAACAAAAAACTACTTGTTTGTTGCCGATAACGTTGTACACATATAAAAAATTCTCACCTCCACCTTCAACTATAATTTTTAATAACAGAAAATTACCGCCACCACGTTCACCTAACTCAGATATTTCATCTACGTTTCTACAGTGGATTACTATGAGCTTCTTATCAGGATACTTTATTTATAAAAATTAAGTACTTTACTCTTGTTAAACCATAAAATGTTTCTGGTAAACTACCCCTTTCTCTTAACCGATCTTCTCCAAAATCAACAGACCTTCCGTCCTCTACAATTCAGCAAAGCATACAAAAAAATATTTGATTCTGTTTGAATGTGCGGCAGTTATCGTTCGTCATGTAAACATTTCTCTTGTTACAACATAAAATGTTGCAGGTAAACTACCCCTTTCCCTTAACCGATCTTCACCAAAATCAATAGACCTTGAGCTCTCTGCAACTCAGGGGGTGCAAAAAATTATTTGATTCTCATTGAATTTTCGGCAGTTATCGTTCGTCATAAAAAAATTACTTCTTTTAAAACATAAAACGTTGCTGATAAAGTACCCCTTCCTTTAACCAATCTTCAACAAAATCAACAGACCTTCAGTTCTCTTTAGTTCAAAAAGGTATGCAAAAACCTAGTGGATTCTGTTTGAATTTACGGCAGTTATCGTTCGTCATATAAAAAATTACCCTTGTTAAAACATAAAATGTTGCTGGTAAACTACCCCTTCCCCTTAACCGATCTTCACCAATACCAATACGTATTGAGAACTCTACAATACAGGACTGTATGCAAAACATCATTTGATTCTGTTTGAATTTGCGGCTGTTATCGTTTACTATAGAAAAAAATTACCCTTGATAAAAAAAAGCTGCTGGTAAACTACCCCTTTCCCTTAACCGATCTTCACCAAAAACGACAGGTCTTAGGTACCCTACAATTCAGACCTGTATGCAAACAATTATTTGATTCTGTTTGAATTTGCGGCTGTTATCGTTTGCCATAGAAAACACCCTTGATAAAACATAAAACGTTGCTGGTAAACTACCCTATTTCATTGACCGATCTTCACCACAAACAATAGGTCTTGAGAACTCTACAATTCAGGGCTGTATGCAAAATATAGGTTGATTCTCTTTGAATTTACGGCAGTTATAGTTCGTCATAGAAAAAATACCCTTGTTAAAACATAAAACGTTGCAGGTAAACTACCCCTTTACCTTAACCGATCTTCAACAAAATCAACAGACCTTGAGTACTGTATAATTCAAAAAGGTATGCAGAAGAGTAGTTGATTCTGTTTTAATGTACGGCAGTTATCGTTCGTCCAATAACAAAATTACCCTTTATAAAACATAAAATGTTGCTGGTAAACAACCCTACTCCCTATACCGATCTTCACCAAAACCAACAGGTCTTGAGAACTCTACATTTCAGGGCTGTATGCAAAAACGTATTTGATTCTGATTGAATTCGCGGCTGTTATCGTTTGCCATATAAAATACCCTTGATAAAACAAAAAACGTGTCTGGTAAACTACCCCTTTCCCTTAACCGATCTTTACCAAAAACAATAGGTCTTTAGTACTCAGAAAAACAGGACTGTATGCAAAAACGTATTTGATTCTGTTTGAATTTGCGGCTCTTATCGTTTGCCATATTAAATACCCTTTTAAAACATAAATGTTTGCTGGTAAACTACACCTTTCCCTTAACCGATCTTTACCAACACCAATAGGTATTGAGAACTCTACAATACAGGGCTGTATGCAAAACGTCATTTGATTCTGTTTGAATTTCCGGCTGTTATCGTTTACCATAGAAAAATATCGGTATGGAGGACCATACATGACTTCCATATTCTAAGATTTATATTTAAAACCATTTTCAGCCAAACAGCCAGGCTGTGTCTTACCTGCCTTTTTATTGCTGTATTAAATGAAAAATATTATATTACATTAAAATGAAAAAATTATAATTTTATTGCCTGGCAACAAAATTATTTTATTTTTAACAATTACCATTGTTTCAAAAAGTTTAAATAAATTTTCAAGTACTTTACTCTTGTTAAAACGTAAAAGGTTGCTGGTAAACTACCCCTTCCCCTTAACCGATCTTCACCAAAATCTAAATTCATTGAGACCTCTACAATTCAGGGACGTATGCAAAATATTATTTGATTCTGTTTGAATTTGCGGCTGTTATCGTTTACCATAGAAAATACGCTTGATAAAACAACGTTGCTGGTAAACTACCCCTTCCCCTTAACCGATCTTCACCAAAAACAACAGGTCTTGAGTACGCTACAAATCAGGGCCGTATGCAAAACATTATTTGATTCTGTTTGAATTTGCGGCTGTTATCGTTTGCCATAGAAAATACCCTTGTTAAAAAAACGTTGCAGGTAAACTACCCCTTTCCCTCAACCGATCTTCGCCAAAAACAACAGGTCTTGAGAACTCTATAATTTAGGGCTGTATACAAATAATCTTTTGATTCTGTTTGAATTTGCGGCTGTTATCGTTTGCCATAGGAAATACCCTTGTTAAAACATAAAACGTTACAGGTAAACTACCCCTTTCCCTTAACCGATCTTCACCAAAATCAACAGATCTTGAGAACACTACAACCCAGGGCTGTATGCGAAACATTATTTGATTCTGTTGAATTTGCGGCAGTTATCGTTTGGCAAAAAAAAATCTACAGACACACACACACACACACACACACAGACAGACAGACAGACAGACACACACACAGACACTTTTCGGAACACGACTTTTTTTCATGTTTTGAGTGTAGTAGAATCAGAATCTGCAATAATCTCGAACACGATTTTTTTTGCCATCACCATACTTCCATTCCTTAAGGAATATGGAAGTAAAAAATCGTTGCTGGTAAACTACCCCTTCCCCTTAACCGATCTTCACCAAAAACAATAGGTCTTGAGTACACTACAAATCAGGGCTGTATGCAAAACATTATTTGATTCTGTTTGAATTTGCGGCTGTTATCGTTTGCCATATAAAATACCCTTGTTAAAAAAACGTTGCAGGTAAACTACCCTTTCACTCAACCGATCTTCACCAAAAACAATAGGTCTTGAAAACCCTACAATTTAGGGCTGTATGCAAGTAATCTTTTGATTCTGTTTGAATTTGCGGCTGTTATCGTTTGTTTCAAAATGTTTAAATAAATTTTCAAGTACTTTACTCTTGTTAAAACGTAAAAGGTTGCAGGTAAACTACCCCTTGCCCTAAACCGATCTTCACCAAAATCGAAAGTCATTGAGACCTCTGCAATTCAGGGACGTATGCAAAACATTATTTGATTCTGTTTGAATTTGCGGCTGTTATCGTTTGCCATAGAAAATACGCTTGATAAAAAAACGTTGCTGGTAAACTACCCATTCCCCTTAACCAATCTTCACCAAAAACAAAAGGTCGTGAGTACACTACAAATCAGGGCTGTATGCAAAACATTATTTGATTCTGTTTGAATTTGCGGCTGTTATCGTTTGCCATAGAAAATACCCTTGTTAAAAAAACGTTGCGGGTAAAATACCCCTTTCCCTCAACCGATGTTCACCAAAAACAATAGGTCTTGTGATGTCTACAATTTAGGGGTCTATGCAAATAATCTTTTGATTCTGTTTGAATTTGCGGCTCTTATCGTTTGCCATAAGAAATACCCTTGTTAAAACATAAAACGTTACAGGTAAACTACCCCTTTCCCTTAACCGATCTTCACCAAAATCAACAGATCTTGAGAACTCTACAATTCAGGGCTGTATGCGAAACATTATTTGATTCTGTTTGAATTTGCGGCTGTTATCGTTTGCCAAACAAACAAAATTACCCTTGCTAAAAAGAAAACCGTTGCAGGTAAACTACCCCTTTCCCTCAACCGATCTTCACCAAAAACAATAGGTCGCGAGTACTCTGCAAATCAGGGCTGTGTGCAAAAAATTATTTGATTCTGTTTGAATTTGCGGCAGTTTTTGCGGCAGTTATCGTTTGCCATAGAAAAAAAATCTATAGACACACAGACAGACAGACAGATAGACAGACAGACAGACAGACAGACAGACAGACAGACATACAGACAGACAGACACACAGACACTTTTCGGAAAACGACTTTTTTTCATGTTTTCAGTGTAGTAGAATCAGAATCTGCAATAATCTCGAACACGATTTTTTTTGCCATCACCATACTTCCATTCCTTATGGAATATGGAAGTATTACCCTTGTTAAAAAAACGTTGCAGGTAAACTACCCCTTTCCCTCAACCGATCTTCACCAAAAACAATAGGTCTTGAGAACTCTACAATTTAGGGCTGTATGCAAATAATCTTTTGATTCTGTTTGAATTTGCGGCTGTTATCGTTTGTTTCAAAAAGTTTAAATAAATTTTCAAGTACTTTACTCTTGTTAAAACGTAAAAGGTTGCAGGTAAACTACCCCTTCCCCTTTACCGATCTTCACCAAAATCGAAAGTCATTGAGACCTCTACAATTCAGGGACGTATGCAAAAAATGATTTGATTCTGTTTGAATTTGCGGCTGTTATCGTTTGCCATAAAAAATACGATTGATAAAAAAACGTTGCTGGTAAACTACCCCTTCCCCTTAACCGATCTTCACCAAAAACAATTGGTCTTGAGTACTCTACAAATCAGGGCTGTATGCAAAACATTATTTGATTCTGTTTGAATTTGCGGCTGTTATCTTTTGCCATAGAAAATACCCTTGTTAAAAAAACGTTGCAGGTAAACAACCCCTTTCCCTCAACCGATCTTCACCAAAAACAATAGGTCTTGAGAACTCTATAATTTAGGGCTGTATGCAAATAATCTTTTGATTCTGTTTGAATTTGCGGCTGTTATCGTTTGCCATAGGAAATACCCTTGTTAAAACATAAAACGTTACTGGTAAACTACCCCTTTCCCTTAACCGATCTTCACCAAAAACAATACGTCTTGAGTACTCTACAAATCAGGGCTGTATGCAAAACATTATTTGATTCTGTTTGAATTTGCGGCTGTTATCGTTTGCCATATAAAATACCCTTGTTAAAAAAACGTTGCAGGTAAACTACCCCTTTCCCTCAACCGATCTTCACCAAAAACAATCGGTCTTGAGAACACTACAATTTAGGGCTGTATGCAAATAACCTTTTGATTCTGTTTGAATTTGCGGCTGTTATCGTTTGCCATAGGAAATACCCTTGTTAAAACATAAAACGTTACTGGTAAACTACCCCTTTCCCTCAACCGAACTTCACCAAAAACAATAGGTCTTGAGAACTCTACAATTTAGGGCTGTATGCAAATAATCTTTTGATTCTGTTTGAATTTGCGGCAGTTATCGTTTGCCATAGAAAAAAAATCTACAGACAGACAGACAGACACACAGACAGACAGACAGACAGACACACACACAGACACTTTTCGGAAAACGACTTTTTTTCATGTTTTGAGTGTAGTAGAATCAGAATCTGTAATAATCTCGAACACGATTTTTTTTGCCATCACCATACTTCCATTCCTTAAGGAATATGGAAGTAAAAATTACCCTTGGTAAAAAACCGTTGCTGGTAAACTACCCCTTTCCCTTAACCGATCTTCACCAAAAACGATAGGTCTTGAGAACTCTACAATTCAGGGTTGTATGTAAAAAATTATATGATTTTGTTTGAGTTTGCGACTGTTATCGTTTGCCATACAAAATACCCTTGATAAAACAAAAAACGTGGCTTGTAAACTACCCCTTTCCCTCAACGATCTTCACCAAAAACGATAGGTCTTGAGAACTCTACAATTCAGGGTTGTATGTAAAATATTATATGATATTGTTTGAATTTGCGGCTGTTATCGTTTGCCATACAAAATACCCTTGATAAAACAAAAAACGTGGCTGATAAACTACCCCTTTCCCTCAAACGATCTTCACCAAAAACAACAGATCTTGAGAACTCTACAATTTAGGGCTGTAAGGGCTGTACGCGAAACATTATTTGATTCTGTTTGAATTTACGGCCGTTATCGTTTGCCAACAAACAAAATTACCCTTGATAAAAAAAAACCGTTGCCGGTAAACTACCCCTTTCCCTTAACCGATCTTTACCAAAAACAATAGGTCGTGAGTACTCTACAAATCTGGACTG